>JARCFY010000011.1:94345076-95595076 GCA_029233225.1 Lepidodactylus listeri | reverse complement strand
ATTTTAGAGGGGTGGTGTTGACTGCTGCAGCAGACAGAGACAAACGCAAAATGGCTTCCACAGGAGACGGAGTCAAATGGAGTATCTCTCTCCCTCTTCCCGATCCTCCAGTGGAAAACCCTTTTGTTTAAATGAAGGAAAACAGTAACAAGCCCTGCCTTACAGTGGCCACACCCACTTTCCGAAAAGTTTGGTGGGTGGCAAGGGAAGTACTGTTGGGCACTTTGGCGCCCAAAAGCACCATGTAGGGAAACCCTGGGATAAGAGGATGAGCTGTAAATCTAGGAGTGTGATGCAGCGACAAAAAAGGCTAATGCAATCTTGAGATCTAGCTCACAATAACTCAGCTTAGAGGGAACACTGGTTAGGAGCACGGACTCTCATCTGGGAGAACCGGGTTTGGTTCCCCCCCTCCTCCAAATGCAGCTGCTGGTGTGACCTTGGGTCAGTCACAAGTTCTCTCAGAGCTGTTCTTTCAAGGGCAGTTCTCAAGAGAGCTCTCTCAGCCCCGCCTACCTCAAAGGTAATCTGTTGTGGGGAGGGGAAGGGACAGGAGATTGTAAGCCGCTCTGAGACTTTTTTGGGCAGTGAAGGGCGGGGTATAAACCCAATCTCTCCTTCTCTTCTTCTTCCAGTTCATTTCCATCCCAAAATGTAAGCGTACCGTTTAGACTGAAGGCTACAGTCCACGTCTTCTAGGAAGGTCTGCTTAGAAGTAATGCCCAGTTTATTCAATGGGGCTTACTCCCTGGAGTGTGTTCGTTAGGATTGCAGCCATAATCCCCCTCTTGGGATGGGGGAAATGAGCAGCCAGTGGGATGAGCAGCAAAAAAAAAGCTAATGCAGTCTTGGGGAGTATCAACAGAGGCATAACATCCAAACTGCAAGATGTGATAGTCCCGCTGTACACTGCATTGGGCAGGCTTCACCTGGAGTCTTGTGTGCAGTTCTGGAGGCCTCACTTCAAAAGGGATGTGGACCGAATGGAGCGGGTGCAGAGAAGAAAAGGGCGACGAGGATGATTGGGGGCCTGGAGATCAAACCCTAGGACAGTGATGGCGAACCTTTTAGAGACCGAGTGCCCAAACTGCAACCCAAAACCCACTTATTTATCGCAAAGTGCCAGCACGACAATTTAACCTGAATACTGAGGTTTTAGTTTAGAAAAAAGAACTCATACATTAACATCTTTTGTCTTAAAAGAAATACGCAATAACAGAGTTTTCAATTATACAAACAACTTTTTATTGAAAGGTAAAAGTTTGCATTTGGCATGCTTTTGAACGATTAATGTGATTTTTGCTGTTGTATGCATGCTGATAATTTGTCTAACCTTGGCTCATACTTTGTATGTTTGAGAGCAGCCCAGCCTCGAGTCTGTGTCGTCTTTTTCCTTTTAGAGACTGAGTGCCCAAACTGCGTGCATGCCCACAGAGAGGGCTCTGAGTGCCGCCTCTGGCACGCGTGCCATAGGTTTGCCACCGCTGCCCTAGGAGGAAAGGCCGCGGGACTTGGGAAAGTTCATTCTGGAGGAAAGGAGGCTGAGGGGGGACAGGATGGCTCCCTTGAAGTATCTGAAGGGCTGCCGCTTAGAGGAGGGCAGGGATGAAGGAAATTCCACACAAGATGTGAGGTTGAAGGAGAGAAAACCCAGTCTGCCCAAGCTGAGCAGTGGTGGTTTATTTCAATCCCGGCTGACAGTCTTACGCAACACACTGACAGCCACGTCAGCATTCAGTACATAGCACAGTAAGAGAATCATCATAAGGAATCAACATGTGGAATCAACATGAGGAGACAAGACAACTGTCTCGGGAGTATGCTGTTTGCAGAAGGGCTGATCAGCAGCCAGCTTCAAGAGTACAATGCTCATTGTGAGCAAGGAGAGAGGAGAAGCATGGACTTTGACCCTGGCTAGCATTCCAGCCTTCTTCCCTACACAGGGAGCTGTTCCTGTGGGCAGCAGAGGAGAGGACTGGATATTAGGGAAAACTTTTTGACAGAGTTGTGCAACAGTGGGATCTGCTGCCTAGGGAGGGGGTGAGCTCCCCTCCCGGGCAGTCTTTAAGCAGCGGCTGGACAAACTCTTGTCGGGGATGCTCTAGGCCAGTGAGGGAGAACCTTTTAGAGACCAAGTGCCCAAACTGCAACCCAAAACCCACGTATTTATCGCAAAGTGCCAGCACCACAATTTACCTGAATACTGAGGTTTTCGTTTTAGAAAAAACAACTCATACATTAACATCTTTTGTCTTAAAAGAAAAACGCAATAACAGAGCTTTCAGTGATACAAACAACTCTTTATTGAAAGGCAAAAGTTTGCATTTGGCATGCTTTTGAACAATTAATGCGATTTTTGCTGTTGTATGCACGCTGATCATTTGTCTAACCTTGGCTCATACTTTGTAAGTCTGAGAGCAGCCCAGCCTCGAGTCTGTGTCATCTTTTTCCTTTTAGAGACTGAGTGCCCAAACTGCGTGCGTGCCCACAGAGAGGGCTCTGAGTGCCGCCTCTGGCACGCGTGCCATAGGTTTGCCACCACTGCTCTAGGCTGATCCTGAATTGAGCAGGGGGTTGGACTAGATGGCCTGTATGGCCCCTTCCAAACGCTGTGTGATTCTATGACTCTATGACTTCCTTCAGAGAAATGCCAGCTAGGCTTTGCTTATAATTTTTTAAAATGAAGAAAAGAGATTGGATTTATACCCTGCCCTTCACTTGGAGTCTCAGAGCGGCTTACAGCCTCCTTTCCCTTCCCCTCCCCACAACAGACACCCTGTGAGGGAGGTGGGGCTGAGAGAGCTCTGACAGAAACTGCTCTTTTTCAAGAACAACTGTGCCAGAACTATGGCTTGCCCAAGGTCATCCAGCAGCTGCGTGTGGAGGAGTGGGGAATCGAACCCGGTCCTCCCAGATTAGAGTCCGCACCCTTAACCACTACACCAAACTGGCTTTCGGGATCAGAACTGTTGTATAGTGGAACAACTTGAGTGGATGCTAGAGTTGGCCTTGCTGGCTAGGCGGGGTATAAATCCAAACAAACAAACAAATAAAGAAAGAAAACTGGATTCTATCCTATTATTGCAATGTTTATTGTGTGTCTCAGCTTGCTTTTACGGCATTGACGTCTACCTTTGTAACCCACTTTCGGCATTACGGTGTCTCCTTCCTTAGGTTTTGGTTCGGCCTCTCTTGCGTTCTTATGTTATTATGTTCTCAAGGCTGATCCTTAATTGAGCAGGGGGTTGGACTCGACGGTCTCTATGGTCCCTTCCAGCTCTGTGATTCTGTGATTTTATAAGTTCCATGATCAAAGCCTTGCCACAAACTCCCTAGGTAGACTTGGGCAAGGCACTTACCCTCTGCCTAGATATAATAATGCTGCTGGTCTATCTCACAGGGCTGGCGTAGGGATTGCAAAAAAAGAATGTTTGCGGAGCTTTTTGACCTCTGAAAGCAGTGTGGAAATACAGTATTTATTCCGGGCACGGCACTTAGGCCATTTCCCTGCATTCTATCGCAGAGTCGGAATGTAAGACTTTAAAAATTGTTCTTCTGGAAGGTCACTAGAGCAAGGACAACTGCAGATAAGAGGAGAGCGTATCTGATCCTGTCGGACGTCCTCCGTTCTCTTCCAGAGCGCTCTGTTGACTTAATGTTCTGAGTCGATTTAATAATTCATGCGGACGCTCTGCCCCCCTCCAACCTACTTACAGCGACAACGCCCGCATTTTTGTAACACCGAAAAGCTCTCCCTTCAGACTAAGGGGGAGTAGCCAGGCCCATGACTTCTAGGCATCCAGCATTGTATTCTGAGAGCCAGTTTGGTGTAGTGGTTAACAGTGGCGGACTCTAATCTGGAGAACCCGGGTATGAGTCCCCACTCCCCCTCCACATGCGGCCGGCTGGGTGACCTTGGGCCAGCCACAAGTTCTCTCAGAGCTGTTCTCTCAAGAGCAGTTCTCTCAGAGCTCTCTCAGCCCCACCTACCTTCCAGGGTTTCATGGGGAGAGGAAGGGAAGGGGATTGTAAGCTGTTCTGAGACTCTGAGTGAAGGGTGGGGTATAAATCCAATTTCTTCTTCTTCTTCTTCTCCTCCTCCTCCTCTTCCTCCTCCTCCTCCTCCTCCTTTCCATGAGCAATTGACCTTTGGGAAGCCGTGGCCATCTGACAGCACTGCGGATTGGTGAGAGGCACTGCAAGAAGGGACAAGCCAGTGCTGGGTTTTCATAGTCCTTTCTTACATTGCCAGGGTAATGCCTATCGCCACGGCATCAGGAAGAGGAGACTGGATTTGTACCCCGCTCTTCACTACCCAAAGGAGTCTAAGAGCGACTTACCATCGCCTTTCCCTTCCCCTCCCCACAACAGACACCCTGGGAGGTTGGTGGGGCTGAGAGAGCTCTTCCGAGGACTGCTGCTAAGAGAACAGCTCTGAGAGAACTCGTGACTGACCCAAGGTAACACCAGCAGCTGCCATGTGGAGGAGTGGCTTTCTCAGGTTAAAGATACAAAGAGATCGGAGTCATGGGCAGTATTCCCCCTAAACTGAGTTGATGTGAGCTAGCTCACAGTTTTTTTAGCCTCCAGTGCACAGATTTTTGTCTTCACTCAGGAAGGATGGCTCCAGAGAGCAAACTAATTGATGCAGCAGCCAAATCGCTCACTCACGGCTTTAGTGCAGTATCTCGCAAAGTAGGGTTCTTGCTCACAAGACTCCACAGTTTATAGGGAGCATTGGTCATGGGCCTTCTATGTAAAAGTGTAGCAGAGCCCTTGTTCTAGACTGTCGGCTCTCCGGCTCCACATGGGGTGCTGGTGCCCCGTCCTCAACCGTGCTGCAGCAAATTGACACTCCTCACTGCTTATGTGAAAAACAAGGCACTCTAGGAATTTCCCCAGATCTCTGTGTCTTTACCATAGAGGTTGTGGAAATCCCTAGAGTGGTGCTGGAGAGACGAGGAAGCCGTGACATTACTTACAGGTGACGTTGCTG
The DNA here is from genome assembly GCA_029233225.1 of Lepidodactylus listeri. Taxonomy (NCBI): domain Eukaryota; kingdom Metazoa; phylum Chordata; class Lepidosauria; order Squamata; family Gekkonidae; genus Lepidodactylus; species Lepidodactylus listeri. Next base: position 95,590,080 of record JARCFY010000011.1, on the reverse strand, counting down.
TGTCAGCGGTGCTCCCCCTTCCTCACACTCTACCCCCCCCCCCCCCCAAATTCCTGGGGGTTGCTGTCGCAGGGCTGGATCCCTAGCTGTAATTTCTACATTAATGCACACATGCAAAGACGGGTTCAAGAGAGAGCGCACCAAAAGTTGGCAGGGGAGAGCCTTGGGTTCCACACGCACAGCTGGTTAATTAGAGACTCCTCTAATTTGCCTTGGAAGAGGAAGTATCTAATTAGCTGGCCACACACAAGGGGCCGAGGGCCCTGAGCACATGGCAGCTGCCTGCAATGTTCAATCAAGGCTGAACTAAGCCTCTCAACAGTTATAATTAAAATGCTGAAGGTGTGTAGGTGATGGGAAAGACCTCTTCCTGAGGCCCCCAGAGAGCTCCTGGGGGTCTGAGTAGACAGTACTGACTTTGATGGACTAAGGGCCTGATTCAGTATTAGGCAGCGTCATGCGCGTTCATGTGAGGCCGACATTTTGGGAGGAAGTTTGGGGAAGGGAGGCAGATCAGAAGGGATGTGATGTCACGGAGTCCGTCCTTTAAAGTTTCCATTTTTTTTTCAAAGTTACTGATTTTTGAAGTCTGGATTTCAGTTGTAATTCTTGGACAACTCTGAGTAGAGTTTACAACCATGGGTTGGGGAATGCCTAAAGATTTTGGTGGGGGGGGTGCCTGGGGAGGGGGGGACCTTGGCAGGCTAGAATGCCATAGAATCCACCCTCCACAGAAGCCAGTTTCTCCAGGGGAGCAAAGGTAAAAGTTTCCCTTGCTCAAAAGCCAGTCGAGTCCGCCTCTAGGGGGCGGTGCTCATCTCCATTTCCAAGCCGAAGAGCCGGCACTGTCCGAAGACGTTTCCATGGTCATGTGGCCGGCATGACTAAACGCTGAGGCACATGGAACGCTGTTACCTTCCCATCGAAGTGGTACCTATTTATCTACTTGCAATTTCGAACTGCTAGGTTGGCAGGAGCTGGGGCCAGAGACGGGAGCTCACTCTGTTATGCAGCACTCGGGTCTCGAACTGCTGAACTACCGACCTTCTGGTCTACAGCTCAGCGCCTTAACCTCTGAGCTCCTTCTCCAGGGGAACATCTCTATAGTCTGGCAATCAGTTGTGATTTCAGGAGACCTCCAGGACCCACCTGGAGATTGGCAACCCTGTCCAGAGGCCTTATATCGTGCAGGCCTGCATGAACCTCAGATATTATTAGATTAAATGTAAAAAAAAGTAATAATTTGCCTTGGAAGCACAGAAGCTTTTCGCAGTATCCCTGATACTCCACGTTTCCTGGTTAAGGGGGAAATGCCATTCAGACTAATTACAGAGATGATCTGACTCCGATGGTAACAGGAGAACGAAATTTTACTTACAAAAATAGAGGCACATCTAACAAGACATATTCATGTATGTACACTTAACTTCTTGTGAACTTCTTGTGAGCTACTGGCATTAAAGTTGCGCATGAGCGATTTGGCTGCTGCATACATTAGTTTGCTCTCTGGAGCCATCCTTCCTGAGCTAAGACAAAAATGTGTGAGCCGGAGGCTAAAAAACTGTGAGCTAGCCCACACTAACTCAGCTTAGAGGGAACATTGCTCCAGCTCCAAGCCCAGGTAAAAGAGAAGAAGAAAGGTCCTATATAAGATGATACAGAAGGCAAGCAAGGACCAAAGAGGCTCAACATCTAACCCATGAGACGGTGGAGCCAACTGCGAAGTGTAACGCAAGTGAGAGAATGCTCTTAACCCTTCCCCTCCCAGATCCTCTTGCATGCAGAGTTACAATATCCAACAGATATCGCACGTGCAAAACAAACGTTTCTGCTGTGGACAACGCTGTCTCTTCTTCCTTCAAGCTGCCAGATCTTCTGCCCCGGCTGCAAAACGCTGATTTCTTTGGCTCCCAATTTGAATGGTTGTGGCCAAACCGCCCTCTGGATTGCGTTCTTTTTCTTTCCACCAACCTCAGCACGAAGGCCTCTTCTCGCCCAGCAGCAATTTCAGCTGACTAATTGCCACAGGGCTCCAACCCCGCCATATGTTACGCTCAAGACTTGCCCTTCAAAAAAAGAGAAATCGTTACAAGAGGGCTCGGTCGGTGTTCTTCTGCTGCTTCCCACGGCCAAAATGCATCCACAAACTGCTTCCACGGCCAAGCGAGACGGTCATTAAATCACTGCGGCCTTCTCCCTTCCGCTGCCAAGCTTGAGTTTTACCAAGGGTGCCTAAAAATAAGCAAGCTTTCAATTTTGCATGCGCAGGCAATCTATCACTCTGCGTTAAATGGACGGGTTAAATGTGCGATTTATGCTAGGCGAGGGCTTACGTTCAGGGACTTGGGATCCTCCCCCCCCCCCGGCTGAAATGTTCTTTCGACGTTCCAGCCGGTGAGACAAATTCTCAGCAGTGAATTATTTACAGGGGGGAAAATGCAAACGTTGGGAAATGGCCGGAGGAGGTAATCTTTAAAAGATGTAGGGTCCTTCCTCTCTTCACCCCTCAGTGAAGAATCCGGGTATCTCTCGCTTTGACTATCCCATTGTTAGCCCGTCCTTCCTCCAAGGAGCTCCGAGCAACACATGTGGCTCTCCCTTCCCCATTACATCCCCACAACAACCCTGTTAGGTGGGTTAGTCTTACTGTGTGGCTGGCTCAAGGATACCCTGTGAGCTTCCAAGGCAGAGTCGGGATTCGAATCCGGCTCTCCAGGGCTTTTTTTTTGTAGAAAAAGCCCAACAGGAACTCGTTAGCATAATAGGCCACACCTAACAGCAGAAACTCATTAGCATATTAGGCCACACCACTGACAGCACAGCATATTAGCATATTAGGCCACACCCCCATGTCACCAGAAGAGTGGTCATCCAGCCACACCCACCTTTTGCTTCTTATTCTGTTTACCTTGTTTGTTGTCAAAACCCAGGGCTTTTTTTGGTAGCAGGAATTAATTTGCATGTCAGGCCACATACCCCTAATGTAGCCAATCCTAATGAGTTTCTGCTGTTGGGCGTGGCCTGTTATGCTAATGAGTTCTTGCTGGGTGTGGCCAACTCAGGAGCCAGCCGAAACTCCATTCCTGTGCGTTCCTGCCCAAAAATAGCCCCACGGCTCTCCCAGATTCTGGTGTGACACTCTAACCACCACACCGCAGAAGAGCGGCATGGGATTATCGATTGGGGTGGCTTTGGAACCAGTGTTAGAAAGACTACAACCCGCCCCCCCCCAAAAAAACAGCCGGATGCAGGTCCGGTGGTCAAACGGGCGAGAAAGTATTACCTGAGGCCGCCTTGCACGCTTCCATGGCAGAGCGGAGATTTGAACGGCGGTCTCCCAGATTGTAGCCTGACACTCTAACCGCTACACGGCGCTGTCTATCCCCACTATGAAAGCTGCCAACTCTCTGCTCACTGTCTTGCTCCTGTGCCTCTCTGCCATCCACACTGTTCCGCTCTCTCATCTTTCTGTCTGTGTGGCGCCTTGCCTGGAATTCCTGCACCGACTCTAGTTCCTGCACCGACTTCCAGATGTTCCCTGTAGGTTGAGTTGTTAGGCGAAATCCTCATAGTCCCTCTTTACCCAGTTTCTCCTTGAAATACAACAATCCGCTCCATTCTCTCTTCCTGGGAATCTGGAGTCTGTTTTGAATCAATTCGGTTTCTGTCCGAATGAAACCTGGAGAGCAGAAGGGCAGCTATGCGAAGTTTCGGAATTTGGCACTGGAAATGTTCAGAGGCAGGCAAAGTCTTCCCCAAATTGGCCTATCCTCCCGTTAGAGCGCCACCTTGTGGTAAGCGTCATAAAACAACCGGCAGGGCTGAGATTACCAAAAGGGGGCACAGATTTCTCTACAAAGAGGGACGAAAGAGAAATTGCAAAGAGGAATGAAAGAGAAATTGCGGCCTGGAGATCTCCTGGAATTACAACTGATGTCCAGACTTCAGAGATCAGTTCTCCTGGATAAAATGGAAGCTTTAGTGAACTCTCTGGCATAATAGTAACTTTGGATCGAAAAATTCCTGGAGATTTAGGGGATGGCAGAGTTTGGGAAGGGGATAATACCGTACCATCAATGGGGCATAATACCATAGAGTCAGCCCTCCAAATCTGCCATTTTCTCCAGAGGAACTGATCTCTGTAGTCTGGAGTTGTATTTCTGGGAGATCTTCAGACCCTACCTGGCGGTCAAGAACCCGGCATTATATCCCACTGATGTCCCTGCCTTTCCCAAACTTTGCCCACCCTGGGCTCCACCCAGGCCCTCACAGAGATCAAGAGAGGCCCCGGGCCACTTCCATTTTTGAAGCCCACCCCCACTAAATTAAAAAATGAAGAAGTGCAAAAACAATGATACAAATTTAGTAGTAAAAAAAAAAGTAGTATTCGATTTTAAGTGTTTACATTTAATACAATAAGAGAAAGACTATTGTAAGACTTCGTAATAAATGTTCCCATTTTAGATATAATCATTCAGATAAAGCACATAGAAGAAGAAGAGGAGATTGGATTTACACCCCGCCCTTCAGTACCCAAGGGAGTCTCAGAGCGGCTTACAAACTCCTTCCCCTTCCCCTCCCCACAACAGGCACCCTGGGAGGTGGGTGGGGCTGAGAGAGCTCTGACAGAGACTGCTCTTTTTCAAGAACAGCTGTGCCAGAACTACGGCTTGCCCAAGGTCATCCAGCAGGTGCAAGTGGAGGAGTGGGGAACCAAACCCGTCCAGATTGAGTGTGAGCTAGCGCACAGTTTTTTAGCCTCCGGCTCACACCCTTTTGCCTTCGCTCAGGAAGGATGGGGCTCCAGAGCAAACTAATCGATGCAGCCAAATCGCTCGCTCCCCACTTTAACGCCAGTTGCTCGCAAAGTAGAATTTTTGCTCACAAGACTCCACCGCTAAGAGGGAGCATCGGCGGCATGAGGAGAAGTCTTTGAATTTCCCACACTGCGCAGGGGGTTGCACTAGATGACCCTGGAGGTCCCTTCCAACTCTGCGATGCATGCAAAAAGCACATCTGGTATCCAGTGCAGTTGACAGGATTTAGCTGTGAAACTATCCTGACGCTAATGTGCTGGGTTCTTTATGTGAACGCCGCCTAGAGAGGATGTTTCTGCATAAACCCAAGGCCTGAGCTGAAGCTTCCCAGCGTCCCTGTACTCTCTCGTGCCTCTAGTCCTGGGAGGGAACGGTACATCCTGCATTATTCACTTTCCCAGAAATAGATTGCATTGTCAGTCTCTTCCTCGGGGAGCAGATTGCTCCAGGTAACGCAAAGGCCCAGCGGAGTCCTGGCTTCCGGGAACAGCGGCAGGCAGGTGACAAATCTCCCATCTTTATTTCAGTAAAAGTGTCCGACTTCTCCCCCTCCCCACACTCTCCGATGCGCACGGGAAAGCTGCCACTTCTCAGATATTTTGCTTCTCTCAATCACTTCAGCGCATGCCTGCGTAGGTCCCACCCCCCACCATGGGAAAAGGAGTTTCAGAAGTCAGTGAGCATCGTAGCGACGAGCCAACAGGTGCCTATTGAGCAGGCCCACCAACCTCCAGGTTTCCAGCACTAATTAATTAATTAATCAATCATCATATCGCAGTGGGTGTTGTATAGCCAGGAGATCCGAAGATTGTCTGGCAGCCTGAAACTTGAGCTCTTTTTTGTAGTGGGGCTGAGAGACATAAGACCGTAAGAGAAGCCAATGTTGGATCAGGCCAATGGGCCATCCAGTCCAACACTCTGTGTCACACAGTGGCCAAAAATACCAGGTGCCCTCAGGAGGTCCAGCAGCGGGGCCGGGACACTAGAAGCTCTCCCACTGTTGCCCCCCCAGCACCAAGAATACAGAACATCACTTGCCCCAGACCGAGAGTTCCTGTCTGTACCTTGTGGCTAACAGCCACTGATGGACCTCTGCTCCGTATGTTTATCCAATTCCCTCTTGAAGCCGTCCATGCTTGTAGCCGCCACCACCTCCTATGGCAGTGAATTCCACGTGTTAATCACTCTTTGGGTGAAGAAGGACTTCCTTTTATCTGTTCTAACCCAACTGCTCAGCAATTTCATGGACTGCCTACCAGTTCTTGTATTGTGGAGAAAAGGACTTCTTTCTCTACCTGCTCTATCCTATGCATAATCTTGTAAACCTCGATCATGTCACTCGTCATTTTGTCGTTTTTCCAAGCTAAAGAGCCCCAAGAGCTTTAACCTTTCTTCATAAGGAACCTGTGACTGATCCAAGGTCACCCAGCTGGCTTCGTGTGGAGGAGTGGGGAATTGAACCCGGTTCTCCAGATTAAAGTCCGCTGCTCTTAACCACTACACCAAACCGGCTGTCTGGTTTCTAACACTGACTTTCGCCAATACTGGGATGCAGGTGGGCTACAGTAGTCGTCTTGAGGATTTCCAGACCCAACGCCCACTCTTTCACTTCATCCTGCTAGATGCAGGTGGGTAGCCGTGTTGGTCTGAAGTGCTAGAACAGGGGTGGCCAACCTTGCTTAACGTAAGAGCCACATAGAATAAACGTAAGAGCCACATAGAGATGTCTGAGAGCCGCAAGACAGAAACAAATATCACACACACGTTTTTATTTTTAAAAATATGCAAATTTGCTTTTTATTAACGTTAAATGGGACTGCCAAAAATAAAAACAAACGAGGAAAACCGGTTATTGATAATGATATTACTTGTTTGCTAATGATATTGAGAGAGAGAGAGAAAAAGAGAGAGATGGAAAGAAAGAATTAAAGAAGTGGAAAGAAAGAGAGAGAGAGAAACTAGGAAAGCAAATAGATGGGAGGGAGGAGGGAAGGAAGGAAGGAAGGGAGAAAGAGAGAAAAAGCATGCCTCCCCTTTGCTTCCCCAGCTGCCCTGCCAGGAGCCGCACAGTATGTGTGAAAGAGCCGCATGTGGCTCCTGAGCCACAGGTTGGCCACCCCTGTGCTAGAAGAAAGTTGGAGTTGAACTCCCGGTTTATGGCGGCTTGATGGTGGGTGCGCTCCAGCAAAGCTCCGTAGGCAGCAGAGGAAGAAGAGGAAGAAGGCATTATACATGACCTGGAAAGTTCACAAACTTCATCGAGTAGCTCTTCAGAGGAGTCTGACTCAGCAAGAGGGGCAGCAGCCCCCAAGCAGCTGGCAGCCCAAAGAGAACTGGCTAAACCAAGAAGAAGTGGGAGGAGGGGGGAAATGGTTTGGGATATAAGCTTGAAGTCTTAGTTCTGTACTGTATCACATGCTTGGACATGCGTGAGCATCGCCAACATTATTGTAATCTTACTAGCACATTTCAAGAAGCTGAAAGTTGTTATAAGGGGAATCTCATCTATATGTATTTGAAAAGCGGTTGGATATTCTCTGCTTTGAGTGGGGATAGATTTGTAGCTTTTAGGGATAGTGTTTTGTAGCTTTTAGAAAATGCAATAAAAAAAATTATAAGAAAGTTGAGGTCCAGCAGCACCTTAAGAGCAACAAAGTTTGATTTGGGGTAAAAGCTTTTGTGTGCATGCACAATATATCTGAAGAAGTGTGCGTGCACGCGAAAGCTAATACCCAGAATTAAACTTTGTGGGTCTTAAGGGTGCTGCTGGACGCAAACTTTGTCCCACTTTATCTTGCTGTGTAAATTGCGTGGGGATTATTTAATGAGAGGTGGAGGTATTTTGTCCCCTCCCCAATAAATAGGGTTGCCAGGTGCCCCCAGGCCACCCGGGGGGGGGAGGATAGGAGGTGGGGTTGCCAGATCCAGGCTGGGAAGCTCCTGGAGATTTGGGGCTGGAGCCTGGGGAGGACAGGGACCTCAGTGGGGAACAGTGCCATAGAATCCACCTCCCAAAGCAACCATTTCCTCCAGGGGAACTGAACTCTCAATCTTTGTACTCTGGAGATGAGCTGTAATTCCGGGGGGATCCCCAGGTCCCACCTGGAGGCTGGCATCCGTAGCAATAAACATGAAGAACAAATGGTCCTACCTGACACTAGGCTCCAGCTGGCTCAGGGTTTGCTTGGAGGTCCAGCGCCTCTGAGAGATCTCCAGTAACATCACGTAGGCAGGACCCTGTAACAGGAAAGGCAAGGGACTGAACCCAGGGCCTTCCGCATGCAAGGCCTGTATGGTATCTCTGGTTACCAATGCTAGGTTGGGAGATTCCTGGAGATTTGGGGGTAGGACCTGGGGAGAGTGGAGCTTGTGGCGGGGAGGGACCTCAGCCGGCTATAATTCCATGAAGTCCACTCTCCAAAGCAGCGATTTCCCACCAGGAACTGATCTCTGTTGTCGGGAGATCTGTTGTATTTGCGTTAGATCTCCAGGCTCCATCCAGAGGTGGGCAATTCCACAGCCTTCCCCTCTCTCTGAGTCCCTTGCCGATCGATGTAGCTTAAAACGGAGTCTGGGATGCGAACCTATGCAAACAATCCAGTAAGGTTTACTCAGAATCCTACTCAGAGCCAGTTTGGCGTAGTAGTTAGGAGCACAGACTCTAATCCAGGAGAAGTGGGTTTGATTCCCCCACTCCTCCACATGCAGCTGCTGGTGCGACCTTGGGTCAGTCACAAGTTCTCTCAGAGCTGTTCTCTCAGGAGCAGTCCTCGAAAGGGCTCTCTCAGCCCCACCTACTGTACAGGGCGTCTGTTGTGAAGAGAGGATGGGAAAGGAGATGGTAAGCCATTCTGAGGCCCATTCTGCATCTAGCATTTGCTCCGCTGTTTTACTAAACTCACGTTGAAACAGAAATTCCCCTCTACATTGCACACCGCTTTCACTTTGATTGATTGTCGGGTTTTATGGTAACCTCCACACTGGCATGCCGGTTTCACTTCCTTTGGTCTCTCAGTTTTATGGAACTGTCTGCATAGATTTATGGCCGTTTTATGGCTGTTCAGGGGTGACTCTGCAGTCACCACAGCTGTTTATTTATTTATTTATTTATTCATTCATTCGATTTATACCCCGCCCTCCCCGCAAACGGGCTCAGGGCGGCTTACATGGGCTCATAGGCCAAGAAATAGTACAATAAAATCACTAAAACAATTAAAACACTTTAAACATTTAAAATGAATTCCTAAGACTAACAAAATTTGGCCTGGGGTATTTGAATGTGGTTTGCAGCCACATCTTTTTCTGTTCCAGTGTGGGTTTGGTAAAAGAACGGAGCAAATGCTAGATGTAAATTGGGCTTGAGACTCCTTCGGGTAGTGAAAGGTGCGGTATAAACCTATTCTTCTTCTTCTTCTTCTTTGCAGTGTTTATGGTTCCTCAGCACACGTTGGATAATGCACTTTCAATGTGCTTTAGCAGTCCTTTGCAACTGGATTTTCCTGTGCGGAAAGAGGAAACTCTCCCTGCTGCAAACAATTGCTGAAGTGCACTGAAAGTACATTATCCAGCGTGTGTGAAACTGGGTTCAGAGGGACAAATGCCACTGCTTCTTTTAGTTTACAGTTGGAGTAGCAATATTCTGCCTACGCAAACATGAGATAGAAAGAAAGAAGCTTTTGAAAGTAGGGTCTGTCTGTCTCTCTTCTCTCCTGCTACTCTTTTTGTAAGCTTGCTGCTCCCGGTCTCTTAATCTTGAGAGCAGGCAGTCTTCCTTTTTAAAGAAAAAAAGAAAGAATAAAGTACGCTGAGAATCAATGAATATTTTACCTTTTGTAAAGCTCCCACGCCATTCGTGGCACGGCAGTGGTTGGCTTGTATCACAACCTGGGGATCCGCGGCGCAGCGCTCGCTGAGTTCAAGGAGCCTTCCCTTCTCTCCGTAACCACATGAACATTCCCTCCAATTTGTCTCTGGGCTCTGGGTTCCTGTTAACATAAAGTCACTTTGCTTTAAAAACAAACAAACCCAACCACCACCAAATTCTAGAATAGAAAACAAGCAGGTCAGATGAGGTTTGCCCGTGGAGATCTAGACAGGACCGAGGCCATCTTTTAAGTGCCTACAAAGTGGCCGGCAGCTCATGCCCTCCTCCTCCGGGGGGGCCCTGGAAATCGCCTGCTATTACAATTGATATCCAGGTGGCAGAGATCAGTTCCCTTGAAGAAAATGGCTGCTTTGGAAAGTGGACTGTAGGACATTATACACCAGCTGAGGACCCTCCACTCACCGAAGCCCGACCTCCTCGGGTGCCACCCCCTCCCCCAAAAATCGCCAGGTATTTCCCAACCCAGAGCTGACAACCCTAAACATAAAACCGATGGGCTGTAGAGGAAGAAGAAGAAGAGATTGGATTTAAACCCCTCCCTTCACTACCCGAAGGCGTCTCAAAGCAGCTTACAATCTCCTTTCCATTTCTCTCTGCACAACAGACACCCTGTGAAGTAGGTGGGGCTGAGAGAGCTCTCTTGAGAACTGCTCTTGAGACAACTGCTCTGAGAGAGCTTGTGACTGACCCAAGGTCACACCAGCAGCTGCAAGTGGAGGAGTGGGGAATTAAACCCGGTTGTCCCAGATTAGACTCCATGCTCTTAACCACTACACTAAACTGGCAAGCCTGCCTATCTAATCCAGCTCCCCTTCCAGAGGTAGTGTGGTATAATGGTAGAGTGCCATAGTGTTGCATTAGAGGCTATCTAATCCCGTTAGGGTTGTCAGGCCGAGCCTGGCAACTGGGGGAAGGGCTGGGGGAAGGAACATAGGAGGCCAGTGTCACCGGCATAACTACATCATTTCTGGGAAGAACCCAGAAGTGAACACAGGTAGTTCTAGGAATCACTGGGAACTCGGTGGTAAAACCAGAGAGTTTCTGGCAATTCCTTGAGCTAACTGAAGTCACTTCCAGCGGCTTTTAAAACTTTTAATGGGAGTCTGGGATGGGGGATTCCAGATGGCAAACCTAAATCCAAAATGCAGGAAATTCAAGGGTACAGGGACCCCTACAGATAGTTACTGTCTAGTCAGACTGGCAGGGTCTGTTCAAGGTCTCACGCAGAGGTCTTTACACAGAGCGTGATTAAAATGTGGAATTTACTGCCAGAGGATGTAGTCATGGCCACAGGAATAAACAGCTTGAAAGGGGGATTAGATAGATTCATGGAGGGTAAGTTTATCAATGGTGACTGAGGGGAACCCTCACATTCAGAGGCACAAACCCTCTGAATCCCAGAGCCAGGAGGCAATATCAGGGGAAGGCCTTGGCCTCTATGCCCTGTTGCTGGACCTCTAGAGGAACTGGTTGGCCACTGTGTGGGACAGGATGCTGGACTAGATGGACCACTGGCCTGATCCAGCAGGGCTCTTCTGATGTTCTTATGAAGGCCTCGGCCTCTCTGCCCTGTTGTTGGCCCTCCAGAGGAACTGGGTGGCCACTGTGTGAGACAGAATACTGGACTAGATGGACCTCTGGTCTGATCCAGCAGGACTCTTCTTATGTTCTAATGAAGGCCTTGGTCCCTATGCTCTGTTGTGGGCTTTCCAGAGGAACTGGCTGACCACTGTGTGAGACAGTATCCTGGACTAGAGGGACCACTGGTCTGATCCAGCAGGGCTCTTCTTATGTTCTAATGAAGGGCTTGGTCCCTATGCTCTGTTGTGGGCCCTCCAGAGGAACTGGCTGGCCACTGTGTGAGACAGTATCCTGGACTAGAGGGACCACTGGTCTGATCCAGCAGGTATCTTCTGGTGTTCTAACGAAGGCCTTGGTCCCTATGCTCTGTTGTGGGCCCTCCAGAGGAACTGGCTGGCCACTGTGTGAGACAGTATCCTGGACTAGAGGGACCACTGGTCTGATCCAGCAGGGCTCTTCTTATGTTCTAATGAAGGCCTTGGTCCCTATGCTCTGTTGTTGGCCCTCCAGAGGAACTGGCTGGCCACTGTGTGAGACAGTATCCTGGACTAGAGGGACCACTGGTCTGATCCAGCAGGGCTCTTCTTATGTTCTAATGAAGGCCTTGGTCCCTATGCTCTGTTGTTGGCCCTCCAGAGGAACTGGCTGGCCACTGTGTGAGACAGAATACTGGACTAGAGGGACCACTGGTCTGATCCAACAGGGCTCTTCTGATGTTCTTAGGAAGGCCTCGGCCTCTCTGCCCTGTTGTTGGCCCTCCAGAGGAACTGGCTGGACACTGTGTGAGACAGGATGCTGCACTAGATCGACCACTGGCTCCTCTTATGTTCTTACAGGTCACCCCATAATTTCTCTCCCTCATCCCACCTAATAGCCAGTTTATGACATCTAACAATGTATAAAGCATATGTAAATACGGTCTTGAGTTCTAAGAAAAGATAGTAAAATGTGTTCCATAGGCCTCCATAGTTTACCCGGGTAAATGTAGTCCTCGGCGGGGTAGGGTTCCAAGGTACCAGACCTCAATGAGGAGATTGCGTCTGTATTTATTAAAGTACTCGTTTGCTGCTTTTGCTTTAAAAAGACTCCAGCCGCTTTCCCTGTTGCCACGATACGAAACACGAAGCCCTTTTAGACATGGAACAGTTTCTTTTAAACCATTCTAGCTTCTTAAAATTTCCATACACTTCTGCGGGCTGCTTGTCTTGTCTCTGATTCAATTTCCTCTCAGCGTAGGGGAAACACCAGGGAGTGAAGCCTGCCAAGGAGGAAACAAATGTTGAGCGAGTCAGCGTCTATTTACAGTGGCTGAGCAAAATAAGAAATGGAAGTGTGGAATAAATAAAGTACATCTTCTTCCCCTAGGTCTAAACTTTGCCCTTAAGAGGAGAATAAACAGGTAGACGCTAAATCTGGGACTTCTGGGAACGGTTCTGTTTCTCTGGAATGCCTATAATCCTCGGTTTTCTGTGGGGCAGGGGATGCTTTGCCCCTGATTTTACGAAATGGCCTTCGGGCCAATGGTGTGACATCACTTCTGGGAAAAGCCTGGATGTGACGTCATGCCTCTCTAGGAATCACCAGAAACCCTATGGTAAAACCATATTCTGGCGATTCCTAGAGTGGACTGATGTCACTTTTTTTGTGGGGGGGGGGGGGAAGCCCCGAAGCAATGGCAATAATCTCTAGGAATTGTCAGAAACGCGGTGGTTTTGCCGTGGAATTTCCAGTGACCCCTAGGAGCCAGTTTGGTGTAGTGGTTAGGAGCAGTGACTCTGATCTGGGAGAACCGGGTCTGATTCCCCACTCCTCCACATGCAGCCAGCTGGGTGACCTTGGGTCAGTCACAAGTTCTTTCAAAGCTGTTCTCTCAAGGGCAGTCCTCGAAAGAGCTCTCTCAGCCCCACCTTCCTCCCTGGGTGTCTGTTGTGGGGAGGGGAAGGGAAAGGAGTTTGTAAGCTGCTCTGAGACTCCTTTGGGCAGTGAAGGGCGGGGTATAAATCAAATCTCTTCTCTTTTTCTTCTTTTGACACTGCTTCCAGGTTTCCCCCCCAGAAGTGATGTCACAACGTTGCTGACGGTCGTCCTGTGTTCCCAACACACACCCCAGTCTCCAGCTGGTTACCAGGCTGGGCGTGGGAACCCGAGCTTTGTGTGAAGGACATTCTGTTGTTCAGGGGTGACCACAGAGAGGGCCCAATCTCTGGATGCCACCCACTTTATCCAAGAAGGGCATTCAGAGCAGATGCCAGCCTTAATTGAGGGCAAAATCTTGTTGGGAGGCCATGCTGGCTTCCGTAAGAAGCAGGGACTTTTACGTTTCCTCCCCAGACCATTCTACAAAGAAGCGAACACCTGTTTTTTCCCAGTTGGTGTCTGAAAATTACCACGTATATTTTTGGCACTCAGACCTATTCCAATTTGCCCTGCTGCTTTACTGTTTGGCCTTGAGCTAATTATTATTTGTGAGGCTCCAAGTAATTATTCGTCTTTGTGACTGCGTGAGGTCTGTACACCACAATTTATGTATTTATTTACTTGATTTATAGCCCTGTGTGGGGACCCAAAGCTGTTTATGTTGTTCTCCTCTCCTCACGACAGCCCTGCGCGGTAGGTTTGACGGAGTGTGTGTGACTGGCCCAAGGTCACCGGGCAAAGCTTCCACGGTGGAACAGGATTCGAACCTGGATCTTCACAGATCATAGTCTGGTACTCTAACCACAACAACACACTGGTTGGCTATGACAGGGAGGGGAGGGGCTGTGGCTCAGGGGCAGAGCCTCTGCTTGGCATGCAGAAGGCCCCAGGTTCAATCCCCGGCATCTCCAGTTAAAAAAGACCAGACAGCAGGTTTTTACCGACTCTCTGTTTTTACCGACTGGTATATATTGTTATTGTTGTTCATTCGCACAGTCGAGCCTGACTCTTCGCGACCCCATGGACTTTGCGTCTACCTATTTATTCTACCTATAGCGTCTACCTATTTATTCTCCTCTTAAGGGCAAAGTCCATGGACCCCACGCCAGGCCCTCCTGTCTTCCGTAGTCCTCCGCAGTTTGCTCGATTCCATGTTCGTTGCATCGATGACACTGTCTAACCATCTCATCCTCTGCCGTCCCCTTCTTCTTTGACCTTCCATCTTTCCTCGCATCAGGGTCTTCTCCAGTGAGGGCTCCCTTCTCATTTGGTGGCCAAAGTATTTGAGCTTCAGCTTCAGCCTCTGGCCTTCCAGGAAACAGTCAGGGAGGGTTTCTTTTAGGATTGACCGATCTGATCTCCTCACAGTCCAAGGGACTCTCAAGAGCCTTCTCCAGCACCATAATTCGAAAGCATCTAAACCAATCAGTTGTTCCATATCTGGTTCTACCTGTTGCTTCTTGACCCTTATACAGGTTTTCTCAGGAGACATGGGAGGTGGTCTGGTACTCCCATTTCTTTAAGGACTTGCCACAGTTTGTTGTGAGCCACACAGTCAAAGGCTTTAGCGTGGTCAACAAAGCAGAAGTGGATGTTTTTCTGGTACTCCATAATCCAGCCAATGTTGGCAATTTGATCTCTAGTTCCTGTACCTCTTCGAAACCCAGTGTGTACTTCTACTGGTATTTAGTGGATTGTTTTAATTTAGTTTTATACTGAGATCGCATATTATTTTGTCGTAAGCCGCCCGGAGCCCTACTCATAGTGAAGGGCAGCCCAGTAAATCTAATTTAATAAACTGCAACAACTGCAAGAGGAGTCATTAAGCACAGTTATATAGGATTGCCAATCTCCAGGTGGGGCCTGGAGATCTCCCAAAATTAGAACTCAGTTCCAGGCGACAGAGTTCGGTTCCTCTGGGGGAATGGCTGCTTTGGAGGGAGAACTTGATGGCATTCCAGCCCTCCAAGGTCCTGCTCCACCCCAAACCCTGCCTCTCCAGTTTCCATCCCCCCCCCCCCCCCACTCTCCAGGTATTTCTCTCCCCAGAGTTGGCAGCCCTGTAGTATCATGGTACTAATGTGTGATGCTGTTCCCTGAAGAGGAAAAAATAGATCCAAAAGATGCATAAAATTTCCAGACCGGGGGGGGGGGGGGGGGGGGAGAACATTAATAATGGCCAGAACTCCGGAGCACTACAGAGAATTGTAGCATTCATTAAAATATATATACTTTTAAAAATACCAAATGTTATGCTAATTCCAAATGCACACATAGATTTTAATTGCAAGCCAGTCAGCCGGTTCTCCCCCCCACCCCCACCCCAGCCTCTCTTAACTGCAGGCCTGGGTACAGAATCCCCACCCATAATTATGCCGAGCAACTGCGCTGCTTGAAAATGTTCTGGCGTTTGCATGTTCATTTTACTTTTCAAAAGGGCCGTTTCAATATGAGGCGGGTCAGAGGGCAATTATTTGCGGCTCAGCTGGAGTTTATTCAGCCAGGAAACCAAAAGCCCTCCCTATTTCTCCAGCGGTCGAGCTCAAACGTGTAATGTTGGCCAGTGACCATCCACAGGGAGCTGATGAGTTTTGCATCGTGGTGGTGGAAAATGCCATCAAATCTCAGCTGACTGAAGAAGAAGAAGAAGAAGAAGAAGAAGAAGAAGAAGAGATTGGATTTCTACCCCGCCCTTCACTCCCCAAGGGAGTCTCAGAGCGGCTTACAAACTCCTTTCCCTCCCCCTCCCCACAACAGGCACCCTGTGAGGTAGGTGGGGCTGAGAGAACTCTTTCCCAAGCTGTCCTTGAGGGAACAGCTGGTACAGAGCTATGGCTTGCCAGGTACAAGTGGAGGAGCGGGGAATCAAACCCGGTTCTCCCAGATTAGAGTCCGCGCACTTAACCACTACACTAAACTGGCTCCCATAGGGTTTTCAGGGCAAGAGTTGTTCTGAGAAGGTTTGCCATTGCCTGCCTCTGCATAGCGACCCTGGAAGTTCTTAGTGGTCTCCCATCCAAATACCAACCAGAGCTGGCCCTGCTAAGCTTCCGAGATCTGATGAGATCAGGCTAGCCTGGGCTATACAGGTCAGGGCATTTGGGGGCTGCTAAAGAACATTTGGTGGCTCAGAGGTTAAGACGTCGAGCTGCAGAGCAGAAGGTCTGTAGTTTGGCAGTTCGAGACCTGAGTGCCATGGGACAGAGTGAGCTCCCGTCTCTGGCCCCAGCTCCTGCCAACCTAGCAGTTTGAAAGCAAGAAACTGCAAGTAGATAAATAGGTACCGCTTTGGTAGGAAGGTAACAGCGTTCCGTGCACCCTGACATTTAGTCATGCCGGCTACATGACCACGGAAACATCTTCGGACAGCGCTGGCTCTTTGGCTTGGAAACGGAGACGAGCACCGCAACCCTAGAGTCGGATTCGACTGGCTTTCGAGGAAGCAAAACCTTTTACCTTTCGCTACTCTGAATTTCATAGCAATGACATTCTTATTCCCATCCCAAATTAGTGGCGCTGTCAGGGCTGGGCTTTAGGGCAGAGGTCCAGGGCCCCGAATCATGGGTTCAAGTAAGCCCCTTTCCCCAGCGTCAGGTTGCCAACCTCCAGGTGGTACCTGGAAATCTCCTGGAGTCACATCTGATCTCCAGACTACAGAAGCCAGTTCCCCTGGAGAAAATGGAAGCTTCTAAGGTAGTGTTGCCAACTCTGGGTTGGGAAATTCCTGGCTCTCTGGGAGTAGAGCTTGAGTACAATGGAAGCTGGGAAAGTGACAGACCTCAGTGGGTTACAGTGCCATAGAATCCACCCTCCTAAGCAACCATTTTCTCCAGGGGGGGATGGATATTTGTAGTCCGGAGATCAGTTGCAATTCCAGAGTCCACTTGCAATTCCAGGAGAGCCAGTTTGGTGTTGTGGTTAGGAGCGCAGACTCTAATCTGGGAGAACCAGGTTAGATTCCCCAAGCCTCCACATGAAGCCAGCTGGGTGACCTTGGGTCAGTCCCAGCTCTCCCAGAGCTGTTCTCTCACAAGCAGTTCTCGGAGCTCTCTCCGCCCCACCTACCTCACAGGGTGTCTGTTATGGGGAGAGGAAGGAGGAAATTGTACGCCTCTCTGAGACTCCGAGGGAAGGGCGGGGTATCAATCCTGTGTCTTGGGTCACTTGCAAGTTCTTTCAGAGCTGTTTTCTCACAAGTTCAGTCCTCGAAAGAGCTCTCTCAGCCCCACCTACCTCACAGGGTGTCTGTTGCGGGGAGGGGAAGGAGATTGTAAGCTGCTCTGAGACTCCTTCGGGTAGTGAAGGGCGGGGTATAAATCCAATCTCCTCCTCTTCTTCAGACCTCCAGCCCCTCCCTGGAGGTTGGCAAGCCCACTCTAAATGTGGACTCTGTGGCATTATACCCTGATGAGCCCCTTTCTGTCTACAAGCCCTGCTGTCCCCCGGATATCCTGGTATTTCCCAACCCTGGACTGGCCACCCTAGAAGGTCTCCATTGGCTCAGAACAGAGCTGGTGCTGGCTGGCAGGAACAAGGTTCCCCTTTGAGAGCTGTGTTCCCCGGGCAGGGAGTGGGCCTTTATTTTAATGAACGGGAGGGATGGAGTCTAGGCTGATTTTACACCTCCCCTCTAAAGTAGTTTGACTGCTGTCTTTTCCTGTGCTGATTTCACAGTGGTGTGAAATTTCACTCCAGGGGGTCTAAGTGCACTAAGGAACCACAATTGTTTAAAGCAGAATAAAGCGGTATAATACTAGCTTGACCACAGGAGGGCAATTAGTAGATATGGACATTTCAGTGGCAGCACGGTTTCACACCGCACAGAGGTGTGGGCAGGTTTTTTTTGGAACTAGAATGATTCCAGCGGGAAAGTCAGATGTAAAATCAGCCTTACAGGGAGGTGCCACTGGCTTTGAAAGTGTTCCGAGGCCAAAATGCATTAAGGTGTGTGTGTGTGTGTGTGTGTGTGAGAGAGAGAGAGAGAGAGAGAGAGAGAGAGAGAGGAGAGGAGTGGAGAGGCAGAGTGTCAAAAGCCTCACCTTGGGGAAGGTGCATTTTCTGAATGTGAATCCAGCGAAGGCAGATTCTCTGCTCTGAAATAATTCAAGAATCCAGAAACCTTTCTTGATGTCACAGCTAGAAGGAACCTGATGTTGTTTTTTGAGGGGGGGGGGGCTGTGATTCCATGGCTGACTGCCCCCCTGGCCACCTGGGGGGGAGGAATAGGGAGGGCAGGTTTGCAAGCTCCAGGCTGGGAAACTCCTGGAGATTTGGGGGTGGAGTCTGGGAAGGGGCGGGACCCTCAGTGGGGTACAATGCCACAGTCTGCCTTTCTTCGGGGGGGGGGGGCAGACTGGTCTCTGTAGTTTGGAGCTGAGCTCTATTCCAGGGGACCCCCAATCCCACCTGGAGTCTGGCATCCGTACTGCCCTGGCTATTTGGGATCCCTCCCCCCCCCAACCTGAAGAAATTTTGTATCATGGGCTGGGGGGTTGGAGAATAGTTCACTAGTATTCAGCCGTTGTGGGATAGATTCATAGAGCTGGAAGGGACCTCCCGGGTCATCTAGTCCAGCCCCCTGCACAAGGCAGGAAATTTACAAATACCTCTCCCCCCCACCCCCAGTGACCCTTCTTCCACGCCCAGAAGATGACAGAAAACCTCCAGGATCTCCAGCCAAAAGAGTTAAGAGTCCAGTAGCATCTAAAGGTTGCGGTTACACACAAACGAAACAATCCGCTTTTGATCCACTTTCGAACTGGATTTTGCCAGTTCACGCAGTAAAAATCCAGTTGGAAAGTGCACTGAAAGTGGCTTGAAAGTGGATTATTTAGCGTGTGTGACCACAGCCAAAGACTAACAAAGTTTGTGGCAGGGTAGGAGCTTTTGTGAGTCACTGCTCACTTCTTCAGATGCCTGAAGAATCTGATAAAGCCAGCAGTGACTCGCGAAAGCTCACCCCCTGCCACAGATTTTGAGTCTTTAAGGTGCTCCTGGACGCTTGCTTTTTTATGCTGCTACAGACAGACGAGCATGGCAACCCGTCTTGATCTATCTCAACTGTGGCACGGTGGTTAAAATGTCAGAATACGACCTGGGAAACCCAGGTTTGAATCCCCGTTCTGGGGTGGAAGCTTGCTGGGTAACTTGGAAAGAAAGGAGTTTTCCTCCAGGCCAGAATGGCCCAGGGATCCTCAAGGTTTGTTTGCCTCCTTCTGGATATAAGCAGAAGTTACTGAGGGGAATGGCAGGGAAGGTAGCTGGGAATTTCCTGCATTAAGAACATCAGAAGAGCCCTGCTGGATCAGACCAGTTCCTCTGGAGGGCCAACAACAGGGCAGAGAGGCCGAGGCCTTCATAAGAACATCAGAAGAGCCCCGCTGGATCAGACCACTGAAGGTCCCTCTAGTCCAGCATCCTGTCTCACAGAGCACCCAACCAATCCCTCTGGAGGGCCAACAACAGGGCAGAGAGGCCGAGGCCTTCCCCTGATGTTGTCTCCAGACTCTGGGACTCAGAGGTTGGCTGCCACTGAATGTGGAGGTTCCCTTCAGTCCCAATGGCTAGCAGCCACTGATAGACATCTTCCATGAATCTATCTAATCCCCATTTAAAGCTGTCTATCCCTGTGGCTGTCACTACATCCTGTGGCAGTGAATCCCACATTTCAATCACTTTCTGTGTAAAGCCACATTTCCTTTTGTCTATCCTGAACCTGTTGCCCATCGGCTTCATTGGACGCCCTCAAATTTGAACATTTTGGGAGGAGGAGAAATAAATTCTCTTTGCCACCTCTCTCTCCCCCATGCATAATGTTATCAACCTCTCTCCTGTCCCCCTACTTAGACGCCGCTCTTCTAAACTGAAAAACTCCAGAGTGTTTAGCCTTGTGCCTTGTGCGGGGCGGGGGGGTTCGACTAGATGACCATTGAGGTCCCATCCAGTTCTGTGTTTCTCGGTTCCCTCACATAGTTTTTGTGAGGATAAGGGGGAGAGAAGGACAACGTAGGCTGCTCTGGACCCACCTTGGGGAGGAAGAAGAAGAAGAAGAAGAAGAAGAAGAAGAAGAAGAGATTGGATTTATATCCCGCCCTTCACTCACTTGAAGTCTCAGAGCGGCTTACAAACTCCTTTCCCTTCCCCTCCCCACAACAGACACCCTCTGAGGTAGGTGGGGCTGAGAGAGCTCTGACAGAACCACTCTTTTTCAAGAACAGCTATGCCAGAACTATGGCTTGCCCAGGGTCATCCAGCAACTGCAAGTGGAGGAGTGGGGAATCAAACCCGGTTCTCCCAGATTAGAGTCTGCGCACTTAACCACTACATCAAACTGGCTCTCCTACACATAAATAAACAAGTAACTCAATAAATACTATCCCCCTCAATATACAAAAACTGATGCTTCTTTACTGAGTTTCAGGTAAACGTGGAATGTTCCAACTGGCTATCTTTGTCAGGTGAGGGAACCGTGATCCTCCATCAAAGCTTTATCTCTATGGAAATTTATTCCGGTCGAAAGAACGTTGTGCGCCTCAGAGATTTCCTCACAAATTTGCTTTCCCTTTCGTTTGGTGCCAGCCTATTACCTGCCTGGGCACCGAGGCAGCCCCAAGGTGTCGGATTCCTAACCTGGCAGACAGATTTTTTTCTTTTTTTTAAAGCTGCATTTAAACAGGAGACAGTGTGTGGGATTTCTTGAGGGGAAGTCCAAGTCACGCTTGTCTGAGTGGGAAGACTGCGTTTTGTCTGGCTTCGCTCGGCACAGATAATATGCAGCCACAGTTTTAAAATTCTGAGGCAGGTGGAAAGACACCCAGAGGTGCCTGCTTCATGCCTTTGTGGGGGTGAGAGTTAGAAATCTGGGAAAGCTACATGTGATGGTGCGGTGAGGCCTCCGGCGCTGTTCAATGGTCTGAAAGCACAGGTGCAGCTGATGCTTTTCAAACTGCCTTTTGCATTCCGTTTTAGTAACTGGTTGCTGATGTATTTTCATCTGTCATTTCAGGCAGACCCGATTTAGTCACCGGTTGCCAGCGGAATTTATTTACCTTGCATCAGGTCGGCAAAGCGTGGTTGAGCCGCTCTTGAGGGAAACTGCTTTCTTCCGTTTTCAGCCCCTTCGTTGCGCTTCTGAATCGCTGTGGTGCGCTGTTGAAAATGTGCCTAGCGTTTCCCACATTGCCGGTTTCCCCCCTGCCCTTTTTCATCGTGCGATCTTCCTCAGACTTTTAAAAGAACGTTCTAAGGTGAGCGCCGCAGTCCTACGGTGGTTTAACGCTATAGTGCTCGCCTTAGAATGATAAAACAAAGTCTGGAGAAGATTGCGCAGTGAAAAAGGGCGGGAAAATAAGCGGCGCTGTTTGCAATGTCCATAGCGCATCCAAGATGGCTCACTGATGGAATGAAATGCACTGTATGAAAAGCCGATCCCTTTATCACTTTACTTGAAACTGGGCCAACGAGTAACATCTATTTTAGAATGGTCCTGTGAAAAGGGCCACTGCCTTGTATTGAATCAGACCGTCAGCCTGTCAAGATTGGTACTGTCTACTCAGACTGGCAGTGGCTCTCCAGAGTCTCAGGCAGAGGTCTTCCACCTCACCTGTTGCCTGGTTCTTTTTAAACTGGAGAGGCCAGGGATTGAACCTGGGACCTTCCCCATGCCAAGCAGATGTCCTTCCACTGAGCCACGTCCCCTTCCTTGATCATCTTGAACACATGAAGCTGCCTTCTACTGAGTCAGACCCTTGGTCCCTCATGGTCAGTATTGTCTACTCAGCTCTCCAGGGTCTCAGACTGAAGACTTTCACATCGCTCAATGCCTGGTCCTTTTCAAATTGGAGATGCTAGGGATTGAACCTTCACCATGAGGAAAGGCTAGGACTTTTCAGTTTAGAAAAGAGATGACTAAGGGGGGATAGGGTTGAGGTTTATAAAATTATGCATGGGATGGAGAAAGATAACAGAGAGGATTTTTTCTCCCTCACTCAAAATAGTAGAACTCGAGAACGTCCAAATAAGCGGATGGGCAGTAGGTTCAGGATGGACAAAATTAAATAATACTTTACCCAAAGAGTGATTAAAACTTGGCATTTGCTGCCAGGGGATATCATGATGGCCACAGGAATAAACTGCTTTAAAAGATTTTGAGATAGATGCATAGAGGATAAGTCTCTCAGTGGCTACTAGCCATGGTGGCTGAGGAAAACCTCCATATTCAGAGGCATTAAGCCTCTGAATCCCAGAGCAAGGAGACAACATCAGGGGAAGGCCTCAGCCCCTCTGCCCTGTTGTTGGCAGTCCAGAGGAACTGGTTGGCCACTGTGTGAGATAAGATTCTGGAACAGATGGACTATTGGTCTGATCCAGCAGGGCTCTTCTGATGTTCTTATGAAGGCCTCAGCTCTATGCCCAGTTGTTGGCCCTCCAGAGGAACTGGCTGGCCACTGTGTGGGACAGGATGCTGGACTGATGTTCTTATGATGTCCTTGGCCTCTCTGCCCTCTTGTTGGCCCTCCAGAGGAACTGGTTGGCCACTGTGTGAGACAGGATGCTAGGCTAGATGGACCACTGGTCTGATCCAGCAGGGTTCTTCTGATGTTCTTATGAAGGCCTCGGCTCTATGCCCAGTTGTTGGCCCTCCAGAGGAACTGGTTGGCCACTGTGTAAGATAGGATGCCGGACTGATGTTCTTATGATGGCCTCGGCCTCTCTGCCCTGTTGTTGGCACTCCAGAGGAACTGGTTGGCCACTGTGTGAGACAGGATGCTAGACTAGATGGACCATTGGTCTGATCCAGCAGGGCTCTTCTGATGTTCTTATGAAGGCCTCGGCCTCCCTGCCCTGTTGTTGGCCCTCCAGAGGAACTGGTTGGCCGCTGTGTGAGACAGGATGCTAGGCTAGATGGACCACTGGTCTGATCCAGCAGGGTTCTTCTGATGTTCTTATGAAGGCCTCGGCTCTATGCCCAGTTGTTGGCCCTCCAGAGGAACTGGTTGGCCACTGTGTAAGATAGGATGCCGGACTGATGTTCTTATGATGGCCTCGGCCTCTCTGCCCTGTTGTTGGCTCTTCAGAGGAACTGGTTGGCCACTGTGTGAGACAGGATGCTAGACTAGATGAATCACTGGTCTGATCCAGCAAGGCTCTTCTTATGTTCTTATGAACCTGGGACCCTTGCATGCCACACAGATGTTCTTCCACTGAGTCACAGCGCCTCCGCTAACACATGAAGCTGCCTTATACTGAATAAGACCCTTGGTCCATAATAGTCAGTCTTGTCTACTCAAACTGGTAGTAGCTCTCCAAGGTCTCAGACTGAAGTCTTTCACATCACCTATTGTCTGGTTCTTTTTAAATTTGAGATACCGTGGATTGAACCTGGGATCTTCCACATGCCAATTAGAGGCTCTTCCACTGAGCCACAGCCCCTCCCCTCTGAGGGGAGCAATCAAACAATCAGCCAACTGGTTGAGCTGTACATTCCAGATGCCTGGGAACAAAGTCATTAGAATGTTGGCAGTCCAACTTCCTGTAGGGAAGGAAAAGTTGGCTTTTGGGGTACGTTTAAAGCTTTGCACAGACATCCTGGCTAAAAGGCACAAAGCACGGGTTCAGGAGGCTGAAGAAAGGGAGATGAGAGGCTGGTGATAAAAGTGACAGGGAGCCAATGGGGGATAGCATTCTAGACCCTGGTGGGATGGCTATAATTTTTGGATTTTCATAGAAGATGAGTTCCCCAGGCTCTGCTTCTTGTGTCGCTATGTCATGGCGAGTAGGCAATCACAAAGAAGAAGCAGAGTCACAAATACAGAAGCTAGTTGAACAGATTGGCCAAAACCATAGAGTTTCTGGCGATTCCTAGAGTTACCCTGTGCCAAGTCTTGGTTTTTCCCAGAAGTGATGTAGCGATGCAGCCAACCTCACTGCTTTTTTATTTTTCTCCAATGGGAGGAGTAGCAGCTCTAATCAGTACTTATGCACATGGCCAGAATCAGTGTTCCCTCTAAGCTGAGTTACTGTGAGCTAGCTCACCGTTTTTTAGCCTCTGGCTCACAGATTTTTGTCTTAGCTCACTGGCTAAGGATGGCTCCAGAGCAAACCAATTTATGCAGTAGCCCAATCACTCACTTCCAACTCTAATGCTCAGTAGCTCACAAAGTAGAATTTTTGCTCATGAGATTCCGCAGCTTAGAGGGAGCATTGGGCCAGGTAGAACATTCCGTTTCTGCTCCAGCCAAGTGTCCCTCCATCTTCATCCCAGTAAAGTGAAGAAGTAAGGACCAAATGAGAGATGGGGCTGAGGCCCAGATCTCATGTCACATTTTAGACGTGATCGCCATGGGGACTTCTCTGTCAAGCAGAGCCAGTTTGGTGTAGCGGTTAAGAGCGGCAGACTCTAATCTGGAGAACTGGGTTTGATTCCCCACTCCTCTCAGAGCTGTTCTCTCAAGAGCAGTCCTCAAAAGAGCTCTCTCAGCCCCACCTACCTCACAGGGTGTCTGTTGTGGGGAGAGACTCCGAGTGAAGGGCAGGGTCTAAATCCAACTCTTCTCCTCCACCTCCTCCTCCTCCTCTGTGGGAATTCAGTTCAGAAGCACCATGTTCCAGCAATTTTACTACATATATCAAACTCTGAGCCAACAGAAAGAGGCTCTTTTTGGTTCCAGTCAGTTTGCTGCAATGATCCGAAGGAACTCTAAAATGGGCTTTGCTCTTTCTTACCCTAGGCAATCGATCTTTCATTTTTTTTTTTTGCCAGGATCTTGTCATTAAGTTTTATTTCTTGGTCAATAAATGGTTTCAGCACAAAAAAGTCTATTACTGTGCTTAGGGTTCGCATCCCAGCCAGACTGACAGCTTTCTCTTCCCTTTAAAGAGCTGGACTGCATTCTAACTACTCTTTTCCAAGCATCTAAAATTGCATAGCTCAGCCAGTTGGCTGATTGGTTGGATCACTGCTTAGCCAATCAGTGTCAGAGGTTTTAACACAACAGGCAGAATACAGTCTGGAGAGCACCAATGTTGTTTCTTTCCCCTCTCATTTTTGCTACCGTTCCAGAGATTCGTGCATCTGCTCTGAGTTTTATTTCTTTAGATACTTAAAAAAAAAAAAACCCTCCTGGTGCCCAGGTGGGCTTTAAGTGCTTTTAGACTGACTTCAGCGAGAGAGAATTAAGCACATCTTTTAAATCTACGAGGCGTAATTGTGCTTAACATGTTTGAAAAAGAACACTCGGGAAATTAATGCACGTTAGCATCTTTATGGGACTTATTGTTTAGTTTTTTTCCTCCTTCAAATGTCTGGGTTGTTTTTTTTTTTATGGACTGCTCATTTATAATCAGCCTTTCTCACTGAGAGTCAAGACGGATTGCATAATGCAAGTTGGTTGGATCCGTAGGATGAGGACGCATTTAATAGACTAAATAATTGGACTAGGATTGTGGAACTCTGAAAGCAGGATTGCCAGCTGGAGGTGGGGGATCCCCTGTTCCCGGGCCTTGCCCCCCGCCGCTGATCAGCTGGCCGGCAGAGTGATTTACCAGGAGCAGGAGGGAGACTGAGGCCACATCACCGGCAATGTGGCGATGTTCCTTCCAGAGTGTACTGGAAGTGACATCATCACGTTGGCAACGTCTGGGCGACGCTCCAGTATTTGGACTAAAATTCTATGGCAGAAGCCATTTTTACCATTTTGCCCAAATACCAGAACATCTCTGGGACACCCCACCAGGATGACATCCCACCACATCAGTGGTGACATAGCCCGGGCTTCCTTCCCGTTCCTAGTAAGTCCCTCCCATCGTCCGCCAGTTGCTGGAAGGAATTTGGCAGCCCTATCTGAAAGAAGAGGAGAGAGAAGAGATTGGATTTACACCCCACCCTTCACAACCTGAAGGAGTCTCAGAGCAGCTTACAATCCCCTTCCCCTCCCCACAACAGACACCCTGGGAGGTAGGTGGGGCTGAGAGAGCTCTCTCGATAACTGCCCTTGAGAGAACGACTCTGAGAGAACTTGTGACTGGCCCAAGGACACACCAGCTGGCTGCCTGTGGAGGAGTGGGGAATCAAACCTGGTTCTCTCAGGTTAGAGTCCGCGTTCCTAACCACGGCACCAAACTGGCTACGAACCACTATACCAAAGCAAGGCATGGATATTACACACACAACACATTAAACATGGCAAGAAATGGTCATGGGTATGTAGAAATACGATGCAGCGAGAGCGAGATAACAACATACAGCAATGGATAATGTGTGTTGTAGTCCACAGGCCCGTTCCCTCTATTTAAAACATCGTCCTGAATCGCTCTGTTGTAATGTAGCCCTATTTCCTTTGCAGCAATGTCCCCCTGAAGAGCTCTGTTTGATATAGTTTGCAGAAACCCAAACACCCGGGAACTTTCCCGACCTCCTGAGGAAGGCCATTCCACGGGGCCACCACAGAGAAGGCACGTCTATGGGTATTTTTGGAAGGGTAGCCGTATGGGTCTGCAGTAGAAGCACTAGATTCGAGTCCAGTATCACCTGAAAAACCAGCAAGATCTGGTGGCTGTGCGCTTTCGAGAGTCAGTAGAGCCAGCTTAGTGTAGTAGTTTAGTGTAGTTAAGAGGGCGGACTCTAATCTGGGAGAACCGGGTTTGATTCCCCACTCCTCCCCATGCAGCTTCTGGTGTGATCTTTGGCCAGTCACAAGTTCCCTCAGAGCTGTTCTCTCAAGAGCAGTCAGTCCTCAAAAGAGCTCTTTCAGCCCCACCTGCCTCACAAGGTGTCTGTTGCAGGGAGGGGAAGGGAAAGGAGTTTGTGAGCTGCTCTGAGCCTCCGAGTGAAGGGCGGGGTATAAATCCCATCTCTTCTTCTTCTCTAAAGCCCCCTTCATCAGATACCTTTGTCAGAGAGGCCTCTAAGGTGCTCCTGGATTCGAATCTAACTCTGTGGGTGTTGGATTTAACCTTCCCACGTGAGCCCTGGCAGGTTGGATCCCCCTTTCATCAACTGTATGAAATTGGCTTACCTGAACGGTGAATGACAGCCACTGGTTAGGGTTGCCAGCTGGGGGCTGGGAAATATTTGGAGATTTGGGGGGTGGAGCCTGAGGAAGGCAGAGTTTGGGGAGGGGCGGGACTTCAGCGGGGTGTGGTGCTGTCGACTCCCCCTTCGCAAGCGACTGTTTTCTCCAGGGGAACTGATCTACGTTGTCCGAGGTTCAGCTGTAAATCCAGGAGCTCTCCAGCCACCATTTGAGAGATGAACTGTGCCTACATTACTGTGGAAATTGGGTTCCCTTTTCAGCCGTACAACTGAGGAAGATTGCTTTGAAATGTCTGGCTTACCTGGGAAGGACGTTTTCAGCTGTTACAAATTTATTTGTGCTTTGGGACATCCTCTGCTTCTTCTTGTGGACTTGGAGGTCTTTTGGACCCTGTTACATTCAAAAGATATAGAGGGGTCTCCTGCTGGATATTTCCCACCATCATCTAAGTGTATTTTGAATTTGCAGATAGTGTTTTTGAACAGCAACCACCAATTCTATTGTATTTTCAATTCTTTGTTATTGCATTTCAGTAGACTGATGTCTACTGTTCACTTGTGAAAGTTGTGACTCTTTTTGATGGTCTACCCTTGCGGTTTATATTTTTGCATACCACCTGGAGATTCGCAACACTAGCCAGTTTGGGGTAGTGGATAAGTGCGCGGACTCTAATCTGGGAGAACCGGGTTTGATTCCCCATTCCTCCACTTGCAGTTGCTGGATGACCCTTGGGCAAGCCATAGTTCTGTCAGAGCTGTTCCTGAAAGAGCAGTCCTTGAAAGAGCTCTCTCAGCCCCGCCTACCTCACAGGGTGTCTGTTGTGGGGAGTGGGAGGGAAAGGAGATCGGAAGCCGCTCTGAGACTCCAAGTGAGTGATGGGCGGGATTTAAATCCAATCTCTTCTCTTCTTCTAGCCACTGATTTGTTGGCGTTCATCCCTTTTTTAAAATGAAGTGCTACCATGCTTCATTTTGACAAATGGAAAGCTAGGCAGGAGCATTCCAAATAGCTTGGCTTTCACAACCGTCTCGAACTGCCAAATTTCGGGAGGTCTGGAGGGGCAAAGCAACCCTGTTTATCCGCTGCTAACCATTTGCACTGGAATGATTTGAGCCCTGTCCATGTGCCCTGTAGCCAAGAAACCGGAATGTAGGATTTTGGGGCACTTTCCGACATTCTCCTGGCGAGAGCTGATAAGGCACCATGGCCCGTTCCTGCCGTTCTGTCCCTGTGGTTTTCTCATGTAGTTGCCAAATGTAGGTTGGGAAATTCCTGGAGACTTGCGTTGGAGCCTGAAGAGGGTGGGGTTTGGAGAGAGGAGAAACCTCCAGATGGTGGCTGGAGATCCCTTGTGGGGAGAGTGGCATATAAGCCCAATAAATAAGTAAATAAATAAATTACAACGGAACAGAGATCAGTTCCCCTGGAGCAAAGGGCTGCTTTGGAAGTCGGACTCTATGGGATTATGCCCCGCTGAGGTCCCTCCAAAGAGCCAGTTTGGTGTAGTGGTTAAGAGCACAGACTCTAATCTGGGAGAACCAGGTTTGATTCCCCACGCCTCCACATGCAGCTGCTGGAGTGACCTTGGGTCAGTCACAAGTTCTCTCAGAACTGTTCTCTCAGGAGCAGTCCTCGAAAGAGCTCTCTCAGCCCCTCCTACCTCACAGGGTGTCTGTTGTGGGGAGGGGAAGGCAAAGGAGATTGGAAGCTGCTCTGAGTAAAGGGTGGGGTCTATATCCAATCTCTTCTTCCTCTTCTTCTCCCCTCCCCAAACCCCACCCTCCTCAGTCTCCATCCCCAAATATCTCCAGGTGTTTCCCAACCCGGATCGGGCAACCCTACTCTTTCCCCACCCCAAACGCCATCTTCCCCTGGCACCTCCCCCCTAAACCTCCAGGAATCCCCCAGGCAGGAGTTGGCAACCCCTGAATGCCAGCCAGGTTCGCTTAGGATCTGACCTGCTACTACAAGGTCACTTTTCTTCTAGTATATATCTTTTCCCCGAAAGACCGAGGAAAAGCCTCTGGCAATTTGGGATGAAGCAGAGGTGGGAACGGAAATTCCCAGGCAGTTCTCCCCGGAGACTTCCAGCGTGTTTGTGTGTGCCAGACGCTTGCAGCAGACGAGCGCTCCAGGATCCCGGCTGGCGGGGGCGAAACCGCAGTTCCCTTGAACAGACGTGCCGTGGGATCTGCAGTCCGGTCACAGACGCACCGGCCTAACTTCATTCCGCAGGCAGCGTCTGTAGCACCTTCCTTGCTGGAGGCAATGCGCTGGCGTGCTCGGGAAGGCAGGGGGAAGACGTGCTCAAGGAGAAGCCGATGCTGCCCGCTAGTGGCACCCGGGACTCTTCTTGGCTGGGCAGCCGTGAACTTGCATTGATATATCAACTGTAAGAGCAATAAGATTGAAGGCAAGGCAAGACATACAAGAATCAAAAATTGATTTTGGTTGTAGAATGAGTGATAGCTCTCACTGTACTGGTAACACTTTGTAAAACCTAGAACTTTAACTGTCATCTAACAAACACGTCTTAGGAAAGAGTAATCAGTGAATACAAATGCAAGAAATGCATTTGATGGTGAATTCTAATAGATGGAAGTTATCAATACTGACTGTCGCCTTTCGGGGTAAGTTATAACCAGTCTTGGAAACGTTCCCATGCAGGAGTAATAAAATTTTGCTTAGATAGAAAAATGACTGGAGCCAGGCTGTTTGCTGGAGCTTGTGTCTCCGGTGCACTGCCTCCAAAGAGGGAGGCTCTATTTAGCCACCATGGATAATAGACCCATCCTCCGTGTCAGATCTTTCTCTTTTTCTGCAGCCAATTAGGCTAAGTCATCCTCAGCATCGGGGGTATACTGCTTCCAAGCATGGGAGTTCCCTTTAGCCACCACGGCTGTCAATAGCCTCGCCCTCCAGTTTTAAAAAATGAAGACGCAGCATCGACACATCTTGTGGTACTCCCTTCCATGAATCTTGAGAGTTAATTGTATACTGTGTGTAAAAGTATTTCCCTTTGTTTTTTCCCCAAACTCTGGGTTGGGAAATTCCTACAGATTTGGGGGGTGGAGCCTGGGGAGGGCAGAGTTTGGGGTGGGGAGGGACATCAGCAAGATATAATACCACAGAGTTCACCTGCCAAAGCAGCCATTTTCTCCAGGGGAAGAAGAAGAAACTGGATTTATACCCCGCCCTTCACTACCCAAAGAAGTCTCAGATCAGCTTACAATCTCCTTTCCCTTCCCCTCCCCACAACAGACACCCTGTGAGGTAGGTGGGGCTGAGAGAGCTCTTTTGAGGACTGCTCCTAAGAGAACAGCTCTGAGAGAATTTGTGACTGACCCAAGATCACACCAGCAGCTGCATGTGGAGGAGTGGGGAATCAAACCTGGTTCTCCCAGATTAGAGTCCGCGCTCCTAACCACTACACCAAACTGGCTTTAGATCTTTGTGGTCTAGAGATCGGTTGTAATTCTGGGAGATCGCCAGACCTCACCTGGAAGTTGCCAGCTCTTCCTTCCAAAGCAAAAAAAGCTTCTTTCATTGGCTCCAACTGTTTCTGCCCTTATGGCAATGGAGTTCCAGCGCAGTTTAAAAATATACAGCATTCCACTGCTTTCTTCTGCAGGGCCGAACGAGGCAGGCTTCTAAGCACGAGGCAGGCTTCTGTGGATAAAATACGGACCCAAGGTTATCTGGATTGCGGGGCCAAGGAAAACGATGTCCTTTCTGTTGACTTTCAAAAATGAAAAAAAAAATGGCTTGTTCGCTCATGTTCTTTGGAAGGGGAGTGGTTGGCCCACAAGGTGTTAGTCACTTAGGAGGAGGTCATCCGGAGGATGTTCAGATGGGAAAATTAATTGCGTGTTGGGAGAACACTATCAATACAGCCAGTTCTTTCAATGACATGGGCTTCTCTGATTTAATTGAATCAAGGCCTCCTGTGGAATAGCTCTGACTCAAAGTGGCCCCAAATCAATAGTCCAGCCTGTCCAAGGAAATGGTCCGCTTTTAAAAGGTCCTCGAGGTGAAAGAACAGAAGAAGAGCCCTGCTGGATCAGACCAGTGGTCCATCTAGTCCAGCATCCTGTCTCCCACAGTGGTCAGCCAGTTCCTCTGGAGGGCCAACGACTGGGCAGAGAGGCCGAGGCCTTCCTAAGAATGTAAGAAGAGCCCTGCTGGATCAGACCAGTGGTTTGTGTAGCCCAACATTCTGTCTCACACAGTGGCCAACCAGTTCCCCTGGAGGGCCAAGGGGCGCTTTCACACATGCTAAATAATGCCGTCCAAGGTTGTCCGATGAAGTTCATGGCTGCTGCAGGAGGCGGAGCCAATCCCAACATGGCTGCCACAGCAGGTGTGACTAACAACAACATACCAGAACAAAGTTCGTGTCCAGTGGCACCTTTCAGTCCAACCAAGTTTTATTCAAGGTATACGTTTCAGGGCTGCTATGTACCCCAGTGAGCACTGCGTTCAGGGTTCCAAAATCAACTGACCCTCCCGGGCCCCAAAGATGTCATATTGGCTACAACCAGGGCCAAGGCCTTCTTGGTGGTGGCTCCGTACTGGTGGAACGAGCTCCCAGAAGAGATCAGGGCCCTGCGGGACCTTATACAGTTCTACAGGGCCTGCAAGACGGAGCTCTTCCACCAAGCTTTTGGTTAAGGAGCCGCCACCACCAACAACAACACCAACAACTGAGAAATACAAAGCCCTGTTCCCTGGCTCCACCATTTACAGCCTGTGTCTGCCACATTTATATGATAGAGATGAAGGAGCTGACGAGCAAGGCAGACCACAAAACATATGAACATGAATGTTGCTGCAATTCCTAAGTATTTATTTTACATCAGGCTACCACTTTACAACTGGGGTTGTGGTGGCTCAGAGGTTATTATTATTATTATCGCTTTCAATTTATATCCCGCCTTGCCGGGTAAACTGGCTCAAGGCGGCGTACAACAATTAAAATGCAATGAACAATAAAATACAATAAATACAATAAAATTCACATACGGTGAAGCACTGTAGAAAAAAGCAAAAGCG
Source organism: Lepidodactylus listeri (assembly GCA_029233225.1). Lineage (NCBI taxonomy): Eukaryota > Metazoa > Chordata > Lepidosauria > Squamata > Gekkonidae > Lepidodactylus > Lepidodactylus listeri. The sequence continues at coordinate 95,557,795 of JARCFY010000011.1, read as the reverse complement.
TACTGAGCTGCAGACTGGAAGGCCGGTAGTTCGGCAGTTCGAGACTCGAGTGCCGCGTGACGGAGTGAGCTCCCGTCTCTGGCCCCAGCTCCTGCCAACCGAGCAGTTTGAAAGCCAGAAACCGCAAGGAGATAAATAGGGACCACTTCGGTGGGAAGGGAACAGTGTTCCATGCGCCTCGGCGTTTAGTCATGCCGGCCACATGACCACGGAAAAAGTCTTCGGACAGCGCGGGCTCTTCGGCTTGGAAACGGAGACAAGCACCCCCCCCCCTAGAGTCGGATTCGACTGGCTTTCGAGCAAGGGAAACCTTTACCTTAGCACTTCATCCTATTGGATTGTTTTCAGATGTTTTTATGTACGTTATGATTGTTACTTATGTTTTATCCTTCTGTAAGCCGCCCTGAGTCTGCTCCGGCGGGGAGACTGAGGTATAAATTGAATAAATAAATAAATACATAAATAAACTTCTTCAGATACATTGAAATGGAAGTTGCCGGTCTATACATATAGGCTGCTGGCCCTCTACCTATATGTACAGACCGACAAAATCTATATTGTGCTTGCACACAACAGCTTGTGCCTTGAATCAAACTTGGTTGGTCTTAAAGGTGCCGCTGGATTCGGACTTTGCCCTTCTGCTTCAGACCAACCCTCGTACCCACCTGAAACAAAATATCAGGGACTGAACCTGTGGGCACCGCTGGAATGCTGAGAAAAGGCAGTGGGCACACCCACAAAGGTGGGGCCCACCACAAAACGCCAGGGACCACGATCCTATCCATATATCTAACTCCCAAGTGGCTGCCCCCGTGCGGATATCTGAATCCGTGGGGGAGCACTTGGGGGGCAGGGAGATTTTCCTGCACACTTGGGGGACTGGAAGCTGCCGGGCTTCGCCGTCACTGGCGGGGGGGTGGGGGCAGGGGGAAGAGCTGGTGGGGGTGAGAGAGATCGGTGGGCCCTGCACCTCTGAGGCGCGCGGGGCTCACCAGGACAACCAGGGTGGCGGGGTGGGAAAGAAATCGGCGAATAGACCTCCGGAGGCCAGGTCTACCGGCTCCTTTCCGCTCTATTGGTAGACCTGGCCTCCGGAGAACAGATCTACCCGCCCCAGTCCACTATATTGGTAGACCTGGTAGTCTATATTGGAGCGGGGTTGGGGGGGGGGGAATCGCCACATGGAGTGGTGGGGTGGAAGAGGACTTACCTGGGGCTGCAGCCTTTAGGAATCCTCCCTGCCCGCGAGTATCGCGGGTCCCCACCTCTTGTAGAACCCTAATTGTAACTCCTCAACATCTCAGGCAGAAGTTCAGTTTATCCGGATTCTTTTTCATCTGCACAGCCAATTGGAAGCTCTGCTGGGGAAAAGCCCCACCCACTTCCTAAAAGCACTTGGCGGGCGCCAGGAAAGGTGTCGGCGGGCACCATGGCACCGGCGGGCACTGTGCTGGGGACACCTACTCTAACCACGACACCATGGTGGCTGTTAGGTGGTCTCTGCCTTCCTTTGAACCGGTTGTTAACCAGGCCTCGAAGCTTGGGAGCCTTCCCAGTGTGTTTGCAGATCTGTCTCCACCAATGCTCCCTCTAAGCTGTGGAGTCTTATGAGCAAAAATTCTACTTTGCGAGCTACTGGCATTAAATTTGTGAGCAAGCGATTTTGGCTACTGCATACATTAGTTTGCTCTGGAGCCATCCTCCCCGAACGAAGACAAAAAGGTGTGAGCCGGAGGCTAAAAAACTGTGAGCTAGCTCACACCTACTCAGCTGAGAGGGGACACTGCTTCTGGCGCCATCCTTCCTCAGCTAAGACAAAAATGTGTGAGCCGGAGGCTAAGAAACTGTGGGCTAGCTCACACTAACTCAGCTGAGGGGGAACACTGGTCTCCACTTAGCAACAGAGGATGCCCTAGCTCCCTTCTCGCCCTTGGGAGCTCTCAAGATGGGCACTCATTTATCGTAAACAGGCTAATCCCCCTCTGGCTGCCCATCATGGTTATGTGGGATGCCAAGATCCCCTCTTCCCAATTGCGTAGCCTAGTTAGCAGATAATCTCTCCCCCCCCCCCGGGTCCCTTCATGCACTTCTCCGGGATTTGCTGTGTGCTTTGCGACAATGGGGAGAGAAAGCAAGATTTCCCCGTGAAAAAAAGTATTAGGGAGGATTATATGGAGATTAGAGTAGAATTAGAGAGACGGGGGGGAGGGGAGGCATGCCTCGTGTTGCTTGAGAAGGGAATTTAGGATTTTGGCTGCCCAGGGACTTCGTTTTGTGTCTGGTGGCAATTTCAGCTCCTTAATTCACAGGGGCTACTAGGCCTGCCAGCCTCCAGGTGGGGCCTGGGGAACTCCCGCTCTTCCAACTGATCTCCACCTGACAGAGATCAGGTCCCCTGGAGAAAATGGCTGCTCTGGAGGGTGGACTCTATCACATGGTACCGTGCTGAGGCCCCTCCCCTCCCCAAACCCCGCCCTCTCCTGGATCCACCCCCAAAACCTCCAGGTATTTTCCAGATCAGACCTGGCAACTCTACTCTGGCCACCGACGGGCGATGGGCGGATAGGGTTACCAGGCTCAATTTGGGGGTGGAGCCTGGGGGAGGACAGGTCCCTCAGTGGAGAAGAATACCAGAGAGCCCACCCTCCAAAGCTTCCATTTCCTCCAGGGGAACCGATCTCTGTAGTCTGGAGATGAGCTGTAATTCCAGGGATCCCCAGGTCCCAGCTGGAGGGTGGCAACCCTAGGGCCATGGAAAATAAAGACAGAACTGGAAAAGGGCAAGGGGCTTCTAGGCCAGCCCTCTGCCTGTCTTTCATCCCTATCCCATCCATCCGTCTGCTTCCGTCCAATAGAAGTGTGCATTCGGCTTTGCCGAATTGAAAAAATACCCGAAAAATTCTCTAATCTGATTCGGCTGCCAATAAGGTGCTCCCGAAAAAAAGCCAATCTGATTCGGTTTTTATTCGGGGGCCCAGTCAGGGATGGAAGGCAATGGTCAGTTTCAGATTACTGAAACTGACCAGCTGTGGCTTCCCTTCCCCGGGTGCCTTGCAGCCTGGGGAAGCAAAGCCTGGGAGGAAATGTAGTTTAAACTGCCTTCCCTTTGCTTCCCCAGGCATCCCGCAGTTGCGGGGCACCTGGGGAAGCCTAGTCTTGGAGGGAAGGCAGTTTAAACTGCTTAAATCCCTGCGGGGGTGCCTGGGAAAGCCAATACCTGGAGGGGAGGCAGCTTAAAGTGCCTTCCCTTGGCTTACCCAGGCACCCCACAGCTCCAGAGCACCTGGGGAAGCAGATCTGGGGAGGCAGGTAAGCTGGGGAAGTGAGGGGGGGGCCTTTAAACATGCCTCCCTCCTAAATCTTCCCTTCCGCAGCCATCCAGCTGCTTCCTCTGGTCAATTTCACTCCCCAGCTGATCGGCATGAAGTGATGTCACTGCTGGCTGCCCTTCCATTTCCCGGCCCCTCCTCATGGTTGTCACCCCTCGCCTGGCAACCCTACATTTTTACCCAAATCCCCCAGAATGCAACACTCATCCAGTGCAACAGTTTGACAGCCAGTGTGGTTTCGTGGTTGGACCCAGGTTCAAATTCCCACACTGCCATGGAAGCTTGGGCCAGCCACACACTTTCAGCCACACACTTGCAGGACTGTTGTGAGGATAAAATACCGAAGAACGCATTTCCATTGGGGAGAACAGTGGGGTATGAATAAAGCCAGTAACTCAGTAAGTGTGAGAAAGAATTCTGTGTGATTTCAAAACTTGCTTACAGCCTCCTGCTCTAAAGAAGAAGAGGAGAGGAGATTGGATTTATACCCCACCCTTCACTTGGAATCTCAGAGCGGCTTCCAATCTCCTTTCCCTTCCCCTCCCCACCAGTGTTCCCTCTAAGTTGAGTTAGTGTGAGCTAGCTCACAGTTTTTTAGCCTCCAGCTCACACATTTTTGTCTCAGCTCAGGAAGGATGGATCCAGAGCAATTTAATTTATGCAGTAGCCAAATCACCTGCTCACAACCTTAATGCTAGTAGCTCACAAAGTAGATTTTTTGCTCACAAGACTTCACAGCTTAGAGGGAGCATTGCTTCCCACAACAGACACCCTGTGAGGCAGGTGGAGCTGAGAGACCTCTGAGAAAACTGCTTTTGAGAGAACTGCTCTGAGAGAACTGTGACTGACCCAAGGTCACCCGGCTGGCTGCATGTGGAAGAGTGGGGAATCAAACCCGGTTCTCCCAGATTAGAGTCTGTGCACTTAACCACTACATCAAACAGTTTGCATTTTTGTTTCTTGTCTTGCTTCTAATAGAACACAAAAGGAAGGCTGGGATGCATCTCATTAATTGGCAAGGCCCTAAAATACATGCAAATACATGAAAATATACTGCTGCGCTGCCGCTCCAAGGAGCGGTCACAAACACAGATGTCCCACGATAAGTCACGCCGCAAGTGAGGGATTAGAAATCCGTAAGCCGCTTCCTCGGTTTGCCCCAGATTTGTTCATTAATAATTATTTGACATCCAATTACAGCCAAATTATTCCCACCCACCCCGTCTCCGAAAACACAGTCATAGACAAGGAAGCCCTCTCAAATCTCTTATTTTGTCCAGCGATTCAGTGGCGGCGTGCTTGAAATTAATAAAACAGATTATGTCTCTGTTGATGCCCCAGACTCGTCTTGCTCCTCAAAAAGCTGTTATTCATTCCGTTGTCACTGAACAGCTAAATTACTAGGCTGAAAGATTAAGAAACCCCTAATCGCTCTTTAAAGAGGAGGCACCTCGGGAGATGGCCTTCGGTCTGAAATAAAAGGTATGTAAGCCGGGCCTGCTTCGTAAACAGTGTTGGGAGAAGATCTTGCTTGCTTGCGGGACCCCTCTCCGGTGGAAAACGCTGTCAAGTTTTCTTTAACTCACCCTCTAAGACAGGGGTGTCAAACTCATTTTTATGGAGGGCCGGATTTGACATAAATTGGACTTTGTCGGGCCGGGCCATGCGTGACATAAAATGTAATGCCAGGTAGTGGAGATATAAACTTTATAAAAGACACAAACACGAAGATTTTTTTAGCTTAAAATAAAAACCTGCCTGAAACATTAGCATTCTTGCAATATTTTGTTTATTTAACGGTCTCTGAGAATTGACACTTTTTGCCCTGCATTACTGCATCAAAATGTCTGTGCTGTAGCAGTCTGGGAGGGGAAGGGGGAGGAGCCTCAGCCCAGTACAGGGTACAGAAGCTTGCCTATCTATCTCTCCTGAGCGATTGAGAGGGTCTAGGAAAGCAGGCTATGACACCACAGCAGCAGCAGAACTGGAGGAAGAAGCAGGAGACAGCCAGTCCCTTGCAGGCCTGATAGAAGCCCTCGGGGGGGCTGATCTGGCCCCCGGGCTGCATGTTTGACACCCCTGCTCTTAGTGGTTTCAGGTGTATGTGTGTAAAGTGCCGTCAAGTCGTAGCTGACATGGTTCCCCTGCAATGGAAGCAGAGGCGGTTTGCTATCGCCTCTCTCTGTAGAGTCCTCCTTTGGTGGCCTCCCATCCAAGACTTATAGCAACTCCAGCCAGGGGCTTTCAAGGCCAGTGAGAAGCAGAGGTGGTTGGCCACTGCCTTCCTCTGCAGAGGCTTTCTTGGTGGCCTCCCATCCAAGACGTATGGCGACCCCAGCCAGGGGCTTTCCAGGCAAGTGAGAAGCAGAGGTGGTCGGCCATCGCCTTCCTCTGCAGAGTCTTCCTTGGTGGTCTCCCATCCCAAGTACCGACCCTGCTTAGCTTCCGAGATCTGACAAGATTGGGCTCTACCACACAGCCTGCCCTCCCAAGAATTTTCAGAGAGGGAGCTTAAATTGTTATTGAGCTTCTACTCTTTATATCAACGTTTGATTGCTGGGCCTCAGGAGAGCGCCCGGTGTTCAGCGGTTAGGGTCACCGACCTCCAGGTGGCGCCAGTTGATCTCCAGATGACCAAGCTCAGTTCCCTTAGAGAAAATGACTGCTTTGTAGGGTGGATTCTATGGTGTTATACCCCATTGAAGTTCCTCTGCTCCCCAAACCCTGCCTTCCCCAGGCTCCCCCCCAAAAAGTCTCCAGGTATTTTCCAGTTTAGAAGAAGAAGAGGCTGGATTTATACTCTACCCTTCACTAGTCAAAGGAGTTTCAGAGCAGCTTCCACCCCTTCCCCTCCTCACAACAGACACCCTGTGAGGTAGGTGGGGCTGAGAGAGCTCTTTCAAAGACTGCTCTTGAGAGAACAGCCCTGAAAGAACCTGTGACTGACCCAAGGTTACCCAGCTGGCTGCATGTGGAGGAGTGGGGAATCGAACCCGATTCTCCCAGAATAGAGTCCGCACTCCTAACCATAACACCAAACTGGCTCTCTGGCAATCCTATCAGTAGTGGCCCATTTGTACATGGTCCTGAGTTCAGGCTCTGGAATCTGCGGTTAACAGATATCAGGTAGCAGGTCCTGTAAGAGACCCTTTTCAGTTTGAGACCCTGGAGTGCCGCCACAGCCAATCAGATCAGACAGTACTGAGCTGGGTGGAGCAATAGCTTGACTGTTCAGTAGGTGGCTTAGTAGGCAGCATAGGGAAGCAAGAGAAAGGAATTTGTAATGCAAATGAGCATTCTGTCCAGAGCCAGTTCTACAAGGGCATTACAGATCTCTCTCTCTCTCTCTCTCTCAGCAAGGACTGCTTAACTAAACCTGCTGTTGAAGTGTAGCCGCAGGGAAGCAACATTTGCCAACAGGGGGTCTCCTTCACCCATCCTAAATCTCACGCCCTGTGAGTCTAGTTTGCTCTGAACTGGTTATGTCTCTCTCTTGAAAGGGAGGCACACACACAAAAAACATTTTAAAAATCAAAACGCGCTCCGACGGAGCTGTCAATTTAATGCATGATCAATCTAATCCGCACATTTCTCTTCGCATCCTCAGCTTGTGTGGCTTTTCGGGGGGGGGGGGGCGTGTTCCTAGATGGGCACGGAGATCTGCAAATCAGGTCACCTTTCTGTTTGTGCTGCGCTTAATGTGGAACGGGGGCATTCAAAGCCTCTTAGTATCTCTTTCACGCCTCCTTTAATGCGCTGTTGTGCTGTTTGCTTCCATAAATCACATTAATATTCCAGCCCTGTGAAATGAGCTGGTAATGGTCTTGTCACTTGTCATCTTGCCGCGTCTGGTGTCCTTAAAACGCCAGGGAAATGGCAGTGGACGTGAGAGCTTTTCGTCCTTTTGCTGGCTGACCGGCCAGCCAGCCCCAGTGGATTATGGGAGGGGGAAGGGAAATATAGGGCCCTGTTAAACGGCAAGCGACAGATGCTGCAGTGTAGGATTTCTGCCAAGTTAAATGGCATCTGCAGCATGGGGTAGTGGTTAAAGCGTCAGATGAGGATCTGGGAGACTCGAGTTTGAATCCTGAGCCTTAGTCTATCTTGTCCTTTCAACTGGAGATGCTGGAGATTGAACCACCTGCTCTGCCAAGCAGATGTTCTATCACTGAACCACGGCCCCTCCCACAGAAGTAAAAGAAGAAGAGGAGGGGGAGGGGGAGATTAGATTTATACCCCACCTTTCACTACCCAAAGGAGTCTCAGGGCGGCTTACAGTCTCCTTTCTCTTCCCCTCCCCACAACGGACACCCTGTGAGGTAGGTGGGGCTGAGAGAGCTCTCCCGAGAACTGCCCTTGAGAGAAGAGCTCTGAAAGGATTTGTGACTGACCCAAGGTCATCCAGCAGGTGCAAGTGGAGGAGTGGGGAATCAGACCCGGTTCTCCCAGATTAGAGTCCAAGCTCTTACCCACTACACCAAACTGGAAATAGATTATACATTTTTGTAGGAACACCATGCAGTGTGTACAACAACACAGTATGTATGTACTGATGTGGCTTCCCCGGGAAGTAGGACTGGTCACAGGCAAGGTTACACAGAATAACGAAAGTCCAGCCCAGAAGTCAGGGGTCCCAGAGAGCAGGTTTACTAAAGTCCAGTCTAGGGTCAAGGAGTTCCAGGCAGCAAATCCATATCCAGTCTGTGGTCAGGGGTTCCAGAAAAGCTGGTTGTCAGGTCCACTCTGAGGTTCAAGGTTGCAGAGCTCTATTAGAAGCAAGGTTGGTGGCTCAGTAGCAAAGTGTACTTGTTGCATCCACAAACTGCTGTTTCAGAGCTGCAAGGTGTAGGCTGTGACTCCTGATCAGCCGATAACCCGATCTCTTGTTCAGATCCAGCTGCAGCCGGCTGTTCAGTCACGGGCTCAGGGCTAGCAGGTAGCTCTTTGTCTGAGAAATCGGAGCCATCACTTGGCACAGGCTGACTTACGACTATGTACAACGAACCTACAAAACTAGCAGGGAAATCTGGAGAACTGGAGAAGCTGAGAAAAATGTGAACATTTACATATCCCTTGACCAATACTAACAGAGAAGCGAGTATTTTGTTGCGCTGAGGTTGGGGGAACAGGCGTAAAAGTGACATGAGGGGTCTTATGGGCCTGCTCTCTTAAGACCTCGGACTCCGAATTACTTTGGTCTTGTCTGACACAACCGAAGGCGGTTAAGCATGAAGGCAGGAACGTAGTGCCTTCTGAGGCTATCATGTCTTTGTAGAGTGGCAGTGTCGTGAGCCTGAAAATGCCAGCCACGGTGGCAGGCCACCAGAAGTCAAAGTCTCTGAGACTCTGGAGATTTCAAAGGTGGCCAACATCTGTGTGTGTTTTTGCCAGGACAATCTAACTTCCTCATGGATGGTCCAGAGGTTTATAATGAAGTTGGCCTGTGGAAGCCAGACCGTCCGAGGGGATGAATAAGGATTTCATATAGCCTCGGTTATATCCTCATAGCTCACTGCCAGACACAGAGGAAATGTGTGTGCACATTTTTCTCTGTTATTTCTCCATCTCCTGTAGCTTTTTAAAAGAATCACATCAGACCCTCGTATCTCCAGCCAAAGGATCTCATTATAGGGTTGCCAACTCTTGGCTGGGAAATTCCTGGAGATTTGGGAGGGGTGGAACCTGAGGACTGATGGGCAGCAGGTTCAGGATGGACAGAAGGAAATACTGCTTTACACAGAGAGTGATTAAAATGCAGAATTCGCTGCCAGAGGGATGTGATGGCTACAGGAAGAAACAGCTTTAAAGGGGGGATTTTTAAAAAAATCACTGTCACTTTACCAGACTTCTGTTATTTTGAGAAGTTTTTAAACCGTTTGCATCCAGATTAAAAATGATAAATTAAAAGGGCGCTTTGCATTATAATACAACCAGATGAGATAAAAGCAACCTGCCAGTTCCCGTCCGAGGGCCTGAAAGACGAAAATAGTCTTCAGCTGTCTCAAGAATGATAACATGCGAGGGGGACACTGTCATGGGGGAGAGAGTTCCACAGGCTTGGAGTGACCTGTAAGGAGAGTTAGAATCATAGAATCACAGAGCTGGAACAATGGAGGATCAGCCTAGAGCAGGGGTGGGCAAACTGTGGCTCGGGAGCCGCATGCGGCTTTTTCACATATATTATGTGGCTCCCGGCAGGGTGGCTGGGGAAGCTAAATATCATGAGCAAACAACTGTGATTGGACAAATTAATATCATTATCAATATCTGCTTTTACCCTTTTGTTATTATTTTTGGTAGTCTCATTTAAAGTTAATAAAAAGCAAATTGGCTTATTTTCCAATAAAAGCAGGTAATATTTGTTCATGTCTTGTGGTTCTCAAACATCTGATGTTTATTCTATGCGGCTCTTACATTAAGCAAGTTTGGCCACCCCTGTTCTAGGTGGCTCTTATGCTGAGCAAGTATGCCCACCCCTGGCCTAGAGCATCCCTGACAAGGGTTTGTCCAGCCGCTGCTTAGACTGCCAGGGAGGGGGAGCTCACCACCTCCCCCGGCAGCTGATTCTACTGGTGCACAACTCTGACTGTCAAAAAGTTCTCCCCAAGATCCAGCCGGTACCTTCCTGCCTTTAATTTAAGCTCGTTCTTGCAAGTCCTCTCTTCTGCTGCCCACAGGAACAGCTCCCTGCCCTCCTCTCAGTGACAGCCCTTCAGGTACTTCAAGAGAGCCATCCTGTCCCCCCTCAACCTCCTCTCCTCCAGACCGAACATTCCCAGGTCCCTCAGCCTTTCCTTGCAGGGCTTCTGGGTCTCCAGGCTCTGGTTGGTGCATTCATTCAAAGTGGTTCTTTCAGTTTATTGTAAGGTGATCAGGAGGGTCCATATGAGGAGTAGGTGTTCCCTCAGGTAACTGTGGGAAAATACCTCCCTCATAAGCAAGAGCCAGTTTGGTGTAGTGGTAAAGAGTGCAGATTGTAAGCCGCTCTGAGACTCCCGAGTGAAGGGCGGGGTATAAATCCAATCTCCTCCTCCTCCTCCTATAATCCTGGATCTCTATTCTAAAGAAGGATTAAGTGGCATCATTAAGGGGACCAATGCTCTTACCTCCTTTTGCACCATAATTTAATGCTTGCGAAGATTTCCACTTAATCTTGTAAAATAACTGAGAGTTAGGAAGAAAAATAACACGGCTTTTGTGCCCCCCATTTGGATTCCTGCAGGCGAAGAGGGTACCAGTTTAGGAGAACAGTTTATGAAGGGTTTTGTCTTTAAGGACATTTAAAAGCAGCCCCCTCTAGTTCAGTACCCTCTTTTCACAGTGTGGTGTAGTGGTTAAGCGCACGGACTCTAATCTGGGAGAACCGGGTTTGATCCCCACTCCTCCACTTGCACCTGCTGGATGACCTTGGGCAAGCCATAGCTCTGTACCAGCTGTTCTTGAAAAAGAGCAGTCTCTGTCAGAGCTCTCTCAGCCCCACCTACCTCACAGGGTGTCTGTTGTGGGGAGGGGAAGGGAAAGGAGTTTGTAAGCCGCTCTGAGACTCCCTTGGGTAGTGAAGGGCGGGGTATAAATCCAATCTCCTCCTCCTCCCCTTCTTCTACTTCTTCAATATTGTTTATTGATTACAGATTCCATTCTGCCTTTCTGCTGAGATAGACTGCTCATCATCCTTAAAAAAAAAGAATTACAAAAATGGGCTTTATAAGTAGGACTGCTAAGCATCGTCATGTGTAACACTTCCAGTAAAAGCCCAGGAGTGACATAGGGTCACTCTAGGAATCGCCAGAAACTCTATGGTTTTACCACAGAGTCTCTGGCAATTCCTAGACCAACTGTGTTTTTCGCTGGAAGTAACACAGTATCACAGCCGGTGTCAAAAAACCCCTCCCCCATGTCCCTGCCCATAATCCTCCTGCCAGGTGTTGTCTGGGTTGGGACAAAAAACCTGGAGATTTTTTGGGGGGTGGAGCCTGAGGAGAGTGGGATTTGTGAAGGGGAGGGACTTCAGTGGGGTAGAATGCCATCGAGTCCACCTTCCAAAGGGCCCATTTTCTCCAGGCGAACCGATCTCTGTCACCTGGAGATGGGTTGTAATCCCAGGAGATCTCCAGCCACCGCCTGGAGGATGGCAACCCGTACTATGAAAGTCTCTGGGTGCCTTTGGGTCACTCGTTTTCTCCCAGACACATGGGGGTGATGAGGATAAAATGGATCTGGGGAGGATTCTTCACACCATTCTGAGCTCCTTGGAGGACTGCGTGTGTCTCAAGGGCTGTCCAGTTGCTTCCGGCGACCCTATAAATTAATGCCTTCCAAGGCAGTCCTCTTGTGAACATCCTTGCTCAGGTCTTGCAAACGGAGGGCCATGGCATCCTTCAGAGTCCACCCCTCTCCTGTTGGGTCTTCCCAGGGCTTTTTTGGTAGAAAAAGACCAGCAGGAACTCATTAGCATAATAAGCCACACCCAACAACAGAAACTCATTAGCATATTAGGCCACCCTCCTGACAGCATAGCTCATTAGCATATTAGGCCACACCCCCAGGTTACCAGAAGTGTGGTCATCCAGCCACACCCACCTTTTGCTTCTTATTCTGTTTACTTTGTTTGTAGTCAAAACCCAGGGCTTTTCTTGTAGCAGGAACTTCTTTGCATGTTAGGCCACACACCCCAATATAGCCAGTCATAATGAGTTTCTGCTGTTGGGTGTGGCCTATTATGCTAATAGGTTCCTGTTGGGCGTGGCCAACTTGGGAGCCAGCCGGAACTCCGTTCCTGTGTGTTCCTGCCCACAAATAGCCCTGGGTCTTCCACTTTTCCTAGCATTATTTTGTTTTCCAGTGACTCTTGTCTTCTCATGATGTGACCCAATTATGACACTGTCCATTCAGTCATTTCTAGGGGAGAGTTCAGGCTTGATTGGCTCTAGAAAACACTGAACTGGTCTTTTCGGCGATCCACAGAATCCATACAAACTCTCCTCCGACACATCTCGAATGAATCCACTGTCTTCATTGTCCCATACCTAGTGACAGGGAATACTGTGGTGTGAATTATCTTGATCACCAGAGACACTTCTTCGTGGCTGCCCTTCCCAGTCAGTCTCAGACTCCTTCTGGTTGCTTGGTTGGGGTCTCCCTTTTGGTTGGCGCTGGAGCCACGGAATGGGAGAACTTTAGCCGTTTCAGGGTTTTTTTCAGCATCATCCTTAAAGCGCTGCAATTCCATAGCAGTGATGGAAAGTGCCGTCAGGTTGCAGCTGACTTCTGGCGACCCCGTAGGGCTTTCAAGGCAAGAGACATCCCCAGGTCGTTTTGCCGTCGCCTGTCTCTGCGTAGCAACCCTGGACTTCTTGGTGGTCTCCCAGCCAACCCTTCTTAGCTTCCAAGATCTGGGCTGTCCTCGTCAGGGCATTTGGGGGCTCAGAGGTTAAGACGCTGAGCTACAGACCAGAAGATCTATAGTTTGGCAGTTCGAGACCCGAGTGCCGCGGGATGGAGTGAGCTCCCGTCTCCGGTCCCAGCTCCTGCCAACCTAGCACATCGAGAGAAAGAAATTGCAGGTAGATAAATAGGTACCGCTTCGGTGGGAAGGGAACAGCGTTCCGTGTCCTTGGTAGTCTCCCATCCAAATACTAGCCAGAGTTGACCCTGCTTAGCTTCTGAGAGGTCCATCTGTGGCTATTAGCCACAAGGTATAGGTAGGGCAAGTGATGCTCTGTATTCTTGGTGCTTGATGGGGGGGGGGCAAAGGTGGGAGGGCTTCTAGTGTCCTGGCCCCACTGCTGGACCTCCTGAGGGCACCTGGTGGTTTTGGCCACCGTGTGACAGAGTGTTGGACTGGATGAGCCACTGGCCTGATCCAACATTGGCTCCTCTTATGTTCTTATGAGATGTGACGAGATCAAGCTAGCCTGGACCATCCAGGTCAATGCAAAAGACGTCCAGAGGTGGTTTGCTATTGCCTGCCTCTGCGTAGCAACCCAAGACTTCCTTGGAGGTCTCCCATCCAGGGCTTTTTTTTTCTGGGGGAATGTGCCGGAACAGAGTTCTGGAACCTCTTCAACACATTTTTTTAAAATGTTTAAACATTCATGAGTTTTCAGAATACAGACTGAAAACTTCATTTCCCTCCTTGAGGGTTCCAGCACCACTTTTTCCAAAGAAAGCAGCCCTGCTCCCATCCAAATACTAACCAAGGCCAACCCTGCTTAACTTCTGAGATTTGGTGAGACCGGCCTAGCCTGGGCAATCCAGGTCAGGGCAGACAAACACAGATGGTTTGCCATTGCCTGCTTCTGCGTAGCAACCCTGGACTTCCTTGGTGGTCTCCCATCCAAGTACAAACCAGGGCCGACCCCGCTTAACTTTCGAGATCTAATGAGACCGATCCATGCTATCCACACCCTTAGAATTCATTACTTTTGTCTTCTTGAGGTCCAGCAATAATCCTTTTTTGGCGGTTTCTGCTTTAACCTTCCTCAGCAGTCCTTTCAGATCTTCCCCGTTTTCTGCCAGCGATGTGGTCGTGTGCAGATCTCAGATTGTGACTGTTTCTTCCAATGATTTTCAGATTGTGACTGTTTCTTCCTTCAAAAATATAGCTCATTGGTAGAAATCGCCTCTTGGAAATATGGGCTCTTCCGAAGTACTTTTCACGTCAGTGGATCAGCTCGGTCTTGTGGGAGAAATGAGAGTTACCCATGTTTTTGATGGTGTTCAGAATTTCATGGCTGGAAGGGACGAAGAAGAAGAAGAGGAGGAGGAGGAGGAGGAAGAGGAGGAGGAAGAGGCATGCCAACATCTGACTTAATTAATGATTATAATTTACAAATGAAATAGTAGCAGAATAGAGTTGGCAACTTGTAGTAGAAAATGTTTAAAGAACGTTAATTTCATTTCCTGCTGTAAAAAATTGTAATTAATTTGTAAGATTTTGAAATTAATAAAAAAATTAATTGGAAAAGAAGAGGAGGAGGAGGAGACTGGATTTATACCCTGCCCATCACTCAGAGCCTCAGAGCAGATTACAATCTTTCCCTTCCTCTCCCCACAACAGACACTCTGTGAGGTAGCTGGGACTGAGAGAGCTCTTTCGCGGACTACTCTTGAGAGAACAGCTCTGAAAGAACTTGTGACTGACCCAAGGTCACACTAACCGCTGCATGTGGTGGAGTGGGGAATCAAACCCGGTTCTCTAGATTAGAATCCACCAGTCTTAACCGCTACACCAAACTGGACCCTAGGGAGTGACCACATTAATGTTTGCACCAGAAATAAGAATGGTTAAAGGACTTCCGGAAGAGATGCGCCTAATGGCGGACGCCTCTCTCCGCTCGAGCGGGAGAGGCGGTTTGTGCCCAGTGGGGAGAAGGGGCTCTGGACCGGTGCCGAGCCCCCAGAGACCTCAGTGAAGGGGCTCTGCCTGGGGTGGCACAAGAAGGGATCTCTCCCGGCGGTGGCGACCGCGGGATCGAGGTCCCCCTCATCACCCCCGTAGGTTCCCCCACCGCGGAAGCCTTTATGGCTGCAAGCGCAAACCGAGAAGCAGCAGAGAATGCAAAGCGATGAAACCACAACCCTCCCGATACACAAGGTGAAAACGTGAGTATCAAAGAAGGACTGTAAAATAAGCGGGGAAGGGGGTGGACGGACTAAAAATCCCCCCCCCTCCATTACCGAAGCGTACTTACGGGACTTTCCCACGGCGTTACTGAGTGTGCAAAAGCGTTTGCAAGTTGCTGGAGGGCAGGATCGCATGCTTGAAGATAAAAGCTTTAAAACGATATAAGTGCCGTTAAGAAAATCACTTCTTTGATCCATCTTATCTAACTGTAAACAATAGCGAAGAAGCAATAATGGCGGGGAAACCAAAACCTTCCCCGAAACTAGGAAGCGCTGCTCCGAGTTCAAAGGCTGATACCACAGAGATGAGCGCAATGCTTTCCGCATTATTGCGACCCCTGGTGGACCAAATGACTACTCTCAATGCAAAAATGGATACAATGCAAAAGGAGCTGAAAGAGTCAAGCAAGAAAACAGAAAAACTGCAACAGGACCTTATGGAGGTGAAAGCATCTACAAGTAAGCAGGACTTAAGACTATAAAAAACAGAGAAGGATAAGGCTCTTCAACATGATACCCTTCTGAAACTACAGATGGAACGTTCAAATTTTTTCCTACGACTTCAGAATGTTCCAGAAAAAAAGGGGAAGATCTTAAAAAACTGTTAAGTGAAGCACTAGCGCCTTTAACAGGTTTGAAAGCAGAAGAAATAATAAGCGACATGGACTTGGTCTATAGGACTTATCCAGTATATATTAAAAAGAATAACCTGCCTGGTGAAATAATGATAAGATTCTCCAAAAAATCTACAAGAGATGTGGTGTTAAAAGCCACCAACAGAACAACACTGAAGATCCAGGAAGAGGAAATTATAGTTTTGAAGGACATACCATTTGAAATAAGAAAAAGAAGAAAAGCCTATAAAATATTAACGATATGGCTTCAGTTTGAGTCAATTGTATATTGTTGGAATACTCCAGAGGGACTAAGTTTCAGTTTTAAAGGCAAAAATTATAAAATTGACTCTGTTGAACAAGCAAATAAATTCCTCGAAAAAGGCAAAGAAAAGAAAGCAGAGAAAGACTCAGATGACTCACAAGTATCGCAAGAAAGTATGTATGGCTTTGACAGCTCTAAAAGTGAAGAAGAAATATCGGACTCGGAAAAGGGAGCTACTGCTCCCAAATCAAAGACTGAGACTAAAAAGACAAGAAGAGGACAGAAGAAGAAATGATTGTTAAAATGTTTTAATAAGCCTGTGCATTATATAAGAACTTAAAATCTTTGTTAAGCGTTTCTTCAACAGCATGTGTACTAGCCAAACAGCTTTTGATTTACTGAAGTAACAAAATACTAGAATAACTGAACCAAGGTTTCTTTGGGATGTTTCAGAATTTTTGTAACCTGATATAATTAAGCAATTTACACAGTATTCTCTGTATAAGATAATGTAGCTTAGTATGTAGCATGATAGATGTAAAAATAGATAAAAATCAATAAAAATTTTTATATATATAAAAAAAAGAATGGTTAAAGCACTTCCCAGAAATTATCTTCCAGTTCTGTCAACAACGAGGCCTGCTGGGCCAGACTTTGGCACAGGCGTGATTGCTGGGCAAACTTGCCTTGATTTGCTGTTTTGATTAAGCGCCAGGAGAGCTTGTGATTGAATGTGTTAATTGTGTTGAATCATGTTTCCAAAATTCGTCTTGAGCACTTCCGCAGTATCTGTTTGTTTTACACAACCAGACAACTGCAGCCCATAGCCGCCTCTCCTTAATCTTGGAAGGGGTGTGTGTGATTTTAATAGGTTCAAAATGTTATTTTTGTCATGTATGATTTAGAAGAAGAAGAAGAAGAAGAGATTGGATTTATACCCCGCCCTCCACTCCCCAAGGGAGTCTCAGAGCGGCTTACAAACTCCTTTCCCTCCCCCTCCCCACAACAGACACCCTGTGAGGTAGGTGGGGCTGAGAGAGCTCTTTCCCAAGCTGCCCTTGAGAGAACAGCTGGTACAGATCTATGGCTTGCCCAAGGTCATCCAGCAGGTACAAGTGGAGGAGTGGGGAATCAAACCCGGTTCTCCCAGATTAGAGTCCACACACTTAACCACTATTCCAAACTGGCTCTTAAATTGTTAGCTTCCTTGGTGGCTCTTGTGAAGCCAGAAAGGTGGGGTATCTCTCTTGTAAATAAATCAATAAAATCTGTGAAGTAAATTGTCTCATTGACAATTGAGGCAGGTGTCCCCTGCTTCATTGCTGGGTCATTAAAATGTATGTGACGCAGGGCATCACGTGTGGTTTGTCCCCAGTTTGTCCCGGTGCAGCGGTATGCATCTCTTAAATGGCCAATGTCATCTAGACTGCATGGACTGCTTTTTGCACCTGTGCAGTCGGAAGCATCTATTCGAGAATCAATCTCAAGAAGCAATGATCACAAGATTAGGTGTGTTCCTGGGCAGACACCAAAGGCATGCAGAGACATTAGTAGTAAGTCTCAATAGTGATCACAGGATTAGTTTAGTTTGTGGGCAGACACCAAAGGTACACAGAGATATTAGTAGCAAGTCTCAGTAATCATCACAGAATTAGCTGTGTTCCTGGGGGAACACCAAAGAAGAAAAGACACAAAGGCACATAGAGACATTAGTACTAAGTCTCAGATTTTAAAAAAAATATCAAAAATAATTATTTTGCTCTAAATATTTGCATTCTAAAACCGGAGGCAGTGGCAAATTGCTGCAGGAAAGAAGAAGAAGAGATTGGATTTGTACCCTGCCCTTTACTACCTGAAGGAGTCTCATAGTGGCTTACAATCTCCTTTCCCTTCGCCTCCCCACAACAGACCCCCTTGAGGCAGGTGGGGCTGAGAGAGCTCTTTCGAGAACTGCCCTTGAGAGAACAGCTCGGAAAGAACTTGTGACTGACCCAAGGTCACACCAGCAGCTGCATGTGGAGGAGTGGGGAATCAAACCTGGTTCCCCCAGATTAGAATCCGCACTCCTAACCACTACACCAAACCACTACACCAAACTTTCTAGCACAGCAATCCTACTAGAAAGTAGCATCGTTATGCAAACAGGCACATCGTTATTGATCCAGACACATCTGAACCGCTGATCAAACAGCATGGTGTAGTGGTTTAGAGTGGTGGACTCTAATCTGGAGAGCCGAGTTTGAATCCCCACTCCTCCTCCACAAGAAGCCTCCTGGGTGACCTTGGGCCAGTCATGGTTCTCCCCGAACTGTCTCAGCCCCACATACCTCACAGGGTGCCTGTTGTGGGGAGAGGAAGGGAAGGCAATTGTAAGCCGCATTGAAGCTCCTTCGAGTAGAGAAAAGCGGGGTGTAAAAACCAACTTCTCCTCCTCCTCCTTCTAACAATTGGCTCCTTGTTTCCAACTGATGGGCATGAGGCGAATTCGAGCATACTTAACAACAACCTTGTAGGGTAGACCAGTATTATTATTCTCCCACTGCTGATGGTGGGGCTCCAAAGCTGATGAAGAACATCTTGTGAAAGGCTCAAAGCAGAGGCAATATTTAAATATACAATGTCCAGATTCGTAAGCTCAGCCTCTTAGTTCCTCTGCTGCAGCAGCTCTGGAAAAACTGCAAAAATTAGATCTTTAAATAAGGGGGGGAGGGGAGGAATCGGCCTAATACTGTGCTCCACACTAGACTCTGAAGTGCAAACACTCCGCAGATATTTTATATCTGTATGACTCCATCTATTTCAACACAAACAGCTTCTGGCTATGGTCTCCTGTGCATCTGGAGTTGTTTGTAAGAAATTTTAAGATGGAATTTTTATGTCACAAAAAACATCATTAACTCTGTTTGTTTTGTTGTATCTGTTCAGTTACTCATTGTGAGATTGACGAGAAGTCCAATACGATGCACTTTATTTAATTTGTTTCTACCCCGTGTCTCTCCCCAACGGGGACACCAAGTGGCTTATGTCTTTCTCCTCTCCGCCTTTTTATCCTCACAACAACCCCGTGAGGTAGTGTAGGATGAGAGAGCGTGATTGACCCAAGGGCACCCACGAGCGGGGATTTGAACACAAGTCGCCCAGATCCTAGTTCAACACTCTTAACCACTACACTACACAGGTGTAGTGGTTAAGTGCGCGGACTCTAATCTGGGAGAACCAGGTTTGATTCCCCACTCCTTCACTTGCAGCTGCTGGATGACCTTGGGCAAGCCATAGTTCTCTCAGAGCTGTTCTCTCAAGGACAGTCCTCAAAAGAGCTCTCTCAGCCCCGCCTACCTCACAGGGTGTCTGTTGTGGGGAGGGGAAGGGAAAGGAGTTTGTAAGCCACTCTGAGACTCCAAGTGAAGAGCGGGGTATAAATCCAATATCTTCTTCTAAGTATCTGCTTGGCATGCAGAAGGTCCCAGGTTCAATCCCCGGCTTCTCCAGGCAGCGGGTGATGTTGGTTGAGGCAGCAGACATCCCCTCCCTTTGGCTGCCCCCTCCCCTGGTCAGCGGCTTGGATCCTTAATTTTTAATGCCATCTTAACCACTAAGATATCATCCATTAGAGTTTACACGGTACTCAGGATTTGTCTTATTTTATACTGTTGTTGTGATTTTAACTGTATTGTATTTCCTATTGATGGAATCCGCACTGAGCCCACTTGTGGGGAGGTCGGAATATAAATCCAAACAAACGAATAAATAAAAATGTGAAAGACCTCTGCCTGAGACTCTGGAGAGCTGCTGCCAGTCTGACCAGACGGTGCTGACCTTGGTCTGGTTCAGTATAAGGCAGCTTCAAGTGTTCAAGATGATCAAGGAAGGGGACGTGGCTCAGTGGCAGAGCCTCTGCTTGGCATGCAGAAGGTCCCTGGTTCAATCCCCGGCACGTCCAGTGAATAGGATCAGGCAGCAGGTGATGGGAAAGACCTCTGCCTGAGTCCCTGGAGAGCCGCTGCCAGTCTGACTAGGCAATACTGCCCT
The DNA here is from genome assembly GCA_029233225.1 of Lepidodactylus listeri. Taxonomy (NCBI): domain Eukaryota; kingdom Metazoa; phylum Chordata; class Lepidosauria; order Squamata; family Gekkonidae; genus Lepidodactylus; species Lepidodactylus listeri. The sequence goes on along the minus strand of JARCFY010000011.1, from coordinate 95,537,933 downwards.
TGATGGACCGAGGGTCTTTATTCACGATTAAAGCAACATCGTGTGTTGCAGGAGGCCTCAGGGTGAATACTGGAGAGTCTTGAAACCGAGCAGAAGATTGCAGCAGATGTAAAGACTGTTATTTTTCTCCACAACCCCTTTTCATAACCAATACGTGAGCGTGCAGCAATTCAAATCCCACAAGCATGATTTTACTATTTGTGGATGCCTGCTGTAGATTTCCCCAAAGAATAGCCAGTGTGCTTGACACGTATATTAATAAGTTACAAATTCTTCGGCGCATCCTGTGACATACTGTTTTGTGTGGCACGCAGCTTATGAGATTCTCTCTCTTGCGCTGCGATTAACTGGCAACAGAGAATTTCTAGGTTCCTCCGTTCCCCCCCCCCCCCCCAAATTCTATATCCTGGAAGAAGAGAAGCGATTTCAAGTTTATTCGGACGCAGTCATCTTCACCTCTCATGCATTTTTCATAGCACAAGTCCCAGAAAATTATATCGCATTGTTCCTTTGCGGGAACCGCCGAACGATCCGCGTACCTGGTCCGTCAGCTGCAGTGGGATCTTCTTTGGTGCAAATCGGGTGCCGTGATTCCAAACGGGGCTCTCTCGCCGTCTTTTAGAAGTGAAAGGCAGTATATTTTCGGCTATTGTTTTCTGAACTGCTGGCTATGCCCGAGAATTGAGAGCGAGGGGGAAAAAGTATTGGCTGAGGTCAAGCATTGTTTGAATCTGTTGCTAATGGTTTCCCAGGGAAACGGCAGTCCTGCCCTCCTAGCCGGCTGCAGCATCTTCAGACCGGCATCTCTAGACACAGCAGAGAGGTATCTTGTGGCATTGGGGAGGGGGAGGGGGTCGTGCAACCAAAACAAACAATGTCGTGGCAAAAGGAGAAGAGAACACCACATCTTTGAGAACCCGTCCAGAGAATGAAGAAGCACACTGCGAGAGTGGCACCATTAGAATCTTTCAGTATTGCCACATTAAATGCACCCAGAGCAGACGGTAAATGTATATGTATTTTTTTCCTATGTGTCTTCCCTTCGGGATGAAATTAACTTCGGTCAGATTCTGATTAATTTTTCCAGGCCAATCTTTCTTTTTTTTATTAAAAAAAAAACAGAAATGAAGGAACTATTTTCAAAAAGCTTGGAATGTCTGTCAAGATATTATTTTTTGTTGTTTGGGTTTGCTGTCCAAAATGTCTGGGTTCCCCTCCCCTCGATAAAGAACCGTCTCGGGGTGGGAGGGGGGGAGACTGTGCGGAAAAGTTATGTGTCTTTCACTGTCGGCTTGCAAAGTGCTATCAAACCAGCTTTCAAGCTCCTAATAATATTTCGGAATAATGTCCTTAATGTTTCTCTGCTTGAAATATTTTATCGTGTTGTGGCACTCGGCGAGGATTAGCTACTTAGCCTGACAGTCTCGTAGTTGAGGACGGAAAGGAAGATAATGTTTCCTTAAATGGCCCCCTGCAGGCATGTTGGTTTGACTAGGTTGGAGGCAAGTTCTTAAAGAGACTGAGAATGCTCTTGTTTCGGCCTTTCATGTGCTTTTCGTTCACCCCTGTTTTGGTAGTGTTCCGTTAATCCTCCTGTTACGTAGCCTTTTTACTGAGTCAGACTGTCGGTCCATCAAGGTCAGTATTGCCCATTCAGGCTGGCAGCTGCTCTCCAGGGTCTTGTGGCGGAGGTCTTTCACATCACCTCCCTCCTGGGCCGTTGAAATGGAGATGACAGGGAGAGAACCTGGGACCTTCTGCGTGCCGAGCAGATGCTCTACCACTGAGCCACAGCCAGGACCATAGATCTACCTGCTTCCCGAACTAGATGAGCTACGAGTGTCATTTCCTGTTCTAGTTCAAGGGGCCCTGAGGGAAAGAAGTTTCACTTGCGCATGTGAATCAGTTGGAGTGGCACATGGGATCTGTACTGGGCTGGAAGTTTGGAACGGAAGGTTAGGCTTGCTGGGCCATTGGTCAGATCCAGGAGGGCACCTTTGATGTTCTAACCCAGGGTTCTCCAACATGGAGCCCTTGGGCTTTATGGCCCCCACAGAGCTTTTCAAAAAATGGGGAGGGCCATTGTAAGGACCTCTTATTGGCTGTCCTCATTCAATTCGGTCTTCCACTGGAGGTTCCAGAGGACCAGTAAGAACCTGGGCTTTCCTCAGGCAGCCTGTGGTTCCATTTACCCGTCAGGCTTTCCTTCTTCCCAGGAAGTATGAAGTGGGAAGTATTCCATTTGTCTCCGGCTCCTGTGGCAGCCATTTTAGGTTTGACCCCCCAACTCCTGTGGTAGCCATTTTGGGCTGGTGCTCATGACTCCCTCCCAAAGGTGCCCACAGGCTCAAAAAGGTTGGGGGACTCCTGTTCTAACACATGCATATCTGAGTTTGGGGGCATTCCAGGAACAATTTGCAGGAAATCTGTATATGAGAGATACATTAGTGTTTTGGTCTGATTTTTATCCCATTCTTCCTCCAAGGACTACAGCTTCTTTCAGAGCTGTTCTTTCAAGAGCAGTTCGGGCCAGAGCCAATAGCTCCAAGTCATCTCACAAGACTCTCAAGCACAGTGCTTTTTCCATTCCGTTTTACACGTCTGGTGCATCTCCTCCGATGGGGAGAGATGCTGAGCGCATGAAAGCTGTCATGCAGAATCAGACCCTGGGTCTATCGAGGTCGGTAATGTCTGCTCAGACCGGCAGCAGCTCTCCAGGGTCTCAGGTGGAGGTTTTTCTCATCACCTACTTCCTGGTCCTTTGAACTGGGATGCTGGGGATTGAACCTGGGACCTCCTGCATGCCAGGCGGGGGCTCTGCCGCTAAGCCATGGCTCCTTCCTATGCTGAATGGTATGGGGGCCTGCGTGTGGTTCCATTGAGTTTCTGGGACAAATCGGTTTGGACCTTTAAAGGCATCCTTGGCCTGGGATCCTAAACATGGCTTTTTTCCCATTCAAAAGAAACTGTGGAACTGGAGCATCACCAAAGCTACAGAAAATTCGAATAACCAGGGAATTTTGGAACTGTGCATTAGTATGTGGTTCAGCAAAGTTTGAGTCCAGTGGCACCTTGAACAGCAACAAAGCTTAGTTCTGGGCATAAGCTTTCGTGTGCACGCACACTCCTTCAGATACTACTTCAGATGGTTGCGCGTGCTTGCACAGGTCGTGTTGCTTACCATCACCTTCTCTGGCATTTGGATGTCTATAGAGCCTGCACCCACTCATCACTGGAGATTGCGCCATCAGCGCAACTATGGCAAAGACTGAGTGCATGAAGCTGACTTATACTGAATCAGATCATTGGTCCATCAAGATCAGCACTGTCGACTCACACCGGCAGCTTCTCTCCAGGGTCTCAGGCGGAGGTCTTTGATATCACCTCCTACCTGATCCTTTTGATTGGACTTGGTATTTGGATGGGAGACCTTCAAGGTTGCGGCATGAAGACAGGCAGTAGCAAACCACCTCTGAACGTCTCTTGCCTTGAAAACCCTACGGGGTCGCCATAAGTCAGCTGGACTTGACAGCAAAGGTGAAAAAAAGCCAGGATACCAGCCTGGAGCCTCCTCCTGTACATATCCCGGCACATGTCACGTCGCCTTAGGATCATTTCCGCAGTAGTGAAATTCCCCGCCTTGGCATTTAAAAAATGTGCATTATGTGAAATATTCCGCGGCAGATTTTTCCTCACCAGGCGCAAACCTGAAATTTTCCCCTTCTTACCCTGTGTTTTCAGAACTCGCTATAACGGGGGGTTCCAAAAATGTGGAGTAAGATGGAGAAAACATTGAGTTTGTACCTGGTGAGAAAAAATCTGCTGAGGAAAATTTCATATGGCGCGCAGTTTTAAAAATGTCAGTGTGGGAAATTTCACTACTGCGGGAATGGTCGAGGTTTCATTTGTGTACACTGTACGATTTTATCTTGTATTGAGGCTCTAGTTGGGCCCATAACTGTTTTAAAATTATCCTGTAATAAATACAGGCATTTTTGATAATTTTGCTTTATTATTTTATGTTTATGTTTTACATTTATTGTTTTTAGGGACTGGCCCTCAGAGGTGTTTTTATTTAACCTTCCAGGTTCTTAACTCAATTATCTGGGTTAAGTTTTTTGTTCCCCTCCCTTCTCTTGCCCTTGATGGTACACCTGGAAGAAAGCGGAGTCTACCTTTGGGGGTAAATGGAACTGGGGGGGGATTCATACAGGACTGTGTGTCTCACAGTAGAAGCTCACTGCTGTGGAAGGAAGAGAAAAGCATTTTCCCTCAGCGTGAGGGAGAGAAACTGCTGTCTTTGAGTCTCTGCCCTGATCTGAGAACCTGAAGGGAGGGTGGTGGAGGAAGGAAACTTCTTTGGTAGTTGGATTGTTGAACGTAACATGTTCTTAAGGGAAGAGGTAGACGCTTCGACCCCCTCCCTCTATATAAACGCCCCTGCCCAAAGCAAAGCAAACCTCTTTCCATCAGCAATCCTAGTGAATGCAGAAGGACTTACTGCTGCTTAAGAGTGTATGAATCTGCATCATTCATGGCCAGTTCAAGAGAACTTTCCTTGGGGTTCTCTGTCATTTTATTACCAGAGTTTCTGAGTAGGGTTACCAGCCTCCCGGTGGAGGCTGGAGCTCTCCTAGAACGACAACTGGTCTCCAGAATACATCAACTACGTATTTAATGATTTATTACTTATTTGTTTTAAACATTTGTTCCGCTTTGCCTGGAGAAAATTGCTGTTCTGAAACATAAGAAGAGCCCTGCTGAATCAGGCCAATTGTCCATGTAATCCAGCATCCTGTCTCACACAGCAGCCAACCAGTTCCTCTGGAGGGGCAACAACAGGGCAGAGAGGCCGAGGCCTTCATAAGGACATCAGAAGAGCCCTGTTGGATCAGACCAACAGGACATCTAGTCCAGCATCTTGTCTCACACACTGGCTAGCCAGTTCCTCTGGAGAGCCAACAAAAGGGCAGAGAGGCCAAGGCCTTCATAAGAACATCAGAAGAGCCCTGCTGGAGCAGACCAGAGGTCCATCCAGTCCAACATCCTGCCTCACAGAGTGGCCCACCGGTTCCTCTGGAAGGTCAACAATAGGGCATGGAGGCCGAGGCTTTCATTAGAACATCAGAAGAGCCCTGATGGATCAGACTTGTGGTCCATCCAGTCCAGCATTCTGTTCATGGCTGTCTTGTCTGTTCATAGCTCCAGTCTCCGGATGTAAGTATCCACATATTTGGCCATGCTGAGAATTAGATATATTGATGATGATGATGATTCTAATCCAGAGAAGACTTTTTTGTGTTTCTCTCTACTTTAGAAAGCATGGGTCATCCATAGCCTGTGCGCTAGATATTGTATTTTTGCCTTGGAATTGTTATTCACAGGTGGGCTGAGCAGATTATTAGGATCATTATCTCATTATAACCCTTAGCAATCCCTGAGCAATATGTATGTGTTGTATTGAAGTGTCGGGATGAGAGAGGAAAGCAACTCTTTCCGTAAGCCTCTTTCAGTCTCCTCATTGGAATCCCAGTGAAGCGGCAACACTCTATTCATGCACAAATCAGGCTTTTGAACCCATACGGCTGTGGGGCTCATTCATAAAATCAGTTTGCTTCATTGGTGCACAACAGCCGAAGAGACGGGCTGAATGGGACCCTGAGAACAGGCTGACGGCAGTGGAAACTTGCAGCCAAAGAGAAGAATCGAAAAGGAGCCATTGAACTGGGATAAATGTCTGTTTGGAAGAGATGTTTGCAATGTTGGAAATGTGGATAAAAAAGCGAAACAGAAAGGTGCAGTGAATATAAAAGGGAGGGGCCATAACTTAGAGGTAGCACATATAACGTTAGAGTTACCAACCTTTTCAGTATTACAAGCCATCTCCAGCCAACAGAAATCAGGTCCCAATCAGAAAATGGCTGTTTTGGGGGGTGGACTCTATGGCACTGTAGCCTCCTACCCAAACCCCGCCCTCCGCAGGCTCCACCCCCAAAATCTCCAGGTAAGACCTGAACCAAAGCTGACAACTTGATATAATGTTCACTGAGAAAGTTAAAAGGGCCTGAGGGCCAAATTACGTGTTTCATCACACAGGGTTGCCATCCTCCAGTTGGTGGCTGGAGATCTCCTGGAATGACAACTGATCCCCATGTGACAGAGATCAGTTCACCTGGAGGAAATGGCTGCTTTGGAAGGTGGACTGCATAGCATTAGACCCTGTGGAAGTCCCTCCCCTTTGAATCCGAGCCAGGAGGCAACAGGGGAAGGACTCGGTCTCTGTGCCCTGCTGTTGGCTCTGCAGAGGAACTGGTTGGCCACTGTGTGAGAGAGGATGCTGGACTAGATGGACCACTGGTCTGATCCAGCAGGGCTTGTGTGATGCTCGTATGAAGGCCTCGGCCTCTGTGCCCTGCTGTTGGCTCTGCAGAGGAACTGGTTGGCCACTGGGTGAGACAGGATGCTGAAATAGATGGACCGCTGGTCTGATCCAGCAGGGCTCTCCTTATGTTCTAATGAAGGCCTCAGCCTCTCTGCCCTGTCATTGGCCCTCCAGAGGAACTGGTTGGCCACTGGGTGAGACAGGAGGCTGGACTAGATGGACCACTGGTCTGATCCAGCAGGGCTCTTTCTGATGTTCTTATGAAGGCCTCAGCCTCTCTGCCCTGTCGTTGGCCCTCCAGAGGAACTGGTTGGCCACTGGGTGAGACAGGATGCTGAACTAGATGGACCCCTGGTCTGATCCAGCAGGGCTCTCCTTATGTTCTAATGAAGGCCTCGGCCTCCCTGCCCTGTCGTTGGCCCTCCAGACGAACAGGTTGGCTACTGTGTGAGGCAGGATGCTGGATTTGATGGGCTATCAGTCTGATCCAGTGGCAACTAATTTTTTCCAGGGGCAGTAAGGTAAATAACATCACTTGTTAAAGAACAACCCATTAAGCCTTTATTCATGGTACAGGAGTTTTCTCTCTCTCCAGGTCTGTTGGCAACCCAAGTCAGGGAAGAAGAGTGATTTGTATTGAGGCTGTATAATTTGGGGAGGGGGGTCCTTTTACTGTCCACCGTTGTGGCACCTGCCCAGCTGAAATGGACTGCCTTGACATTGCCTTGCCTTGAACACCCTTTGGGGTCACCATTAAGTCGGCTGCGACTTTATAGCATTTTCCTCTACCCCCACCAATTGCACAATATCAGACTATGGTCCTGTCTGCATTTGCCTGCCACTCCGGAATTTCTCAGCGTCTGAGTCGAGGCAATTTAAGTCCATGGCGAAACAGCATCCAGATAACCTGGGGCAACAGCAGGCTGAAACCGGCTTGACCCCTGAAGGGAGGTAATGTAATGCAGAATGGGGGGGAACAGAATAAAAAAAGGCTGAATTCGATTTTAGTGCCAAATTTTTTTGGGGGGGGGCGTTTAAAAAGAAGGTTGAATTCGATTTTAGTGCCGAATTGATTGGAGGGCACCGCTGTGAACATGGATTAGAAGGAGAGTGCAGAAAGGGCCTTTGTGGAATCTTTCCTCCAAAGCAGCCATTTTCTCCAGGGGAACTAATCTCGGTCGTCTAGAGATCAGTCGGAATCCCAGGAGATCTCCAGGACCCATCTGGAGGTTGGCAACCCTGCTGGGCATCCATTTCCCACCTGCTTCTGCCTTAGCAGTTCCCTCATTTTCCTATACAAACAGCTGGGCGATTTCAGGTGTCTCTGGAACAGGATTCAATTACTTTCCATTGGCAGGGGGGCGGGTGGGAAGGGAACGAAGGTGCCTTAGATAAATTTGCTAGAACGTTTCCATTCACCTTGAAGGGTCAGACTCAGAGCGGACCCTCTCCATGTGCTTTTTGCCACAGCATTTGAACGAACACCATCCAGGGCTTTCGTGTGGCTACAATCAAATATTGATCGGCTTCCGCTCTCCAAACATCGGGGAATGTTATTCTGGCGGATCGTCCGCAAATAAAAGGCAGCCTCTCCAGAGCTGTCCGAGTGCCCCGCCCTCCCTGAAACACCAGAATGAAGAATCTGAGAAGGGATTGCTCCGGGATTTTTAACTGTCTAGGGTTTCTTTGCACATGAAAGAGGAAAAACGGACCCTGTCAGTTCTGTGCTGAAAGTACCGGCTTGCCCACGTTTGGCCTCATTTCCTCGGCGAGCCGCATTCTGACGCAGCCCACGTCGCGAGATCTTCAATTATCAGTGTAAATGCAAATACAAGCCGCCTCTTTCAATCAAGCAAAAGCTCTTTGCGGATCAAATTTGTTTGCTTTTTTTTTTTTTTGAGGGTTTGGAATGGGGTTTTTTTTTTTTTGGACAATCAGAATTGCAGGATTTGAGGCAGAAGGGGAGGGGTGAGGGAAGCCCCCTGCTTGGCAGGAGCTCTGTGGTAAAAGCACCTGCTTGGCATGCTGAAGGTCGTGGGTTCAATCCCGGGCATCTCCAGTTTAAAGGGATCAGCTAGGAAATGATGGGAGTGATCTCTGCTTGAGACCCTGGAGAGCCGCTGCCGGTCTGAGTAGAGTTCTTATTTGGGGAGGGCCTTGGCTCAGTGGTAGAGCCTCTGCTTTGCATGGAGAAGGTCTCCGGCTCAATCCCTGGGATCTCCAGGTAAAAAGGACCAGGCAGCAGGTGATGGGAAAGACCTCTAAGAGACTCTGGAGAAGGGCTGCCAGTCTGGTGTCGTGGTTAGGAGCGCGGGCTCCAATCTGGGAGAACCGGGTTTGATTCCCCACTCCTCCACCTGCAGCTGCTGGCGTGACCTTGGGTCAGTGACAAGTTCATTCAGAGCTGTTCTCTCACGAGCAGTTCTCGAGAAAAGCCTTTCAGCCCCACCCACTTCGCAGGGTATCTGTTGTGGGGGGTGGGGATTTAGAGTCCAGGGGCACCTTTAAGACCAACGGAGTTTTATTCAAAGTATGAACTTTTGTGTGCATGCACACTTTTTCAAATACTCTGGAATGGTAGGTAAGGTTCAAACTTATAGACTCCTTTGGGTAGTGAAGGTGAGGTATAAATCCAATCTCCTCCTCCTCTTCCTCCTGTTCTTGGAGGGCCACAGTTCAGTGGTAGAGCATCTGCTTCACATAGAGATCATAGCAGCGTTCCCATGCCAACTGGGTCAGACTCTCCCATCTTCCGTCTTTGCTCCAATGTCTGCCAGCGCTCACCACAAAGAGAAGAGACCATTTCCCTGAAGATGTCAAAGTGACTCCCCAAAAGACTGCTCTTTTCCCTCCCGTCTTGGGCATGTTGTGTTTTCAAAGAAGAAAACTGCTGGGTTAATTCCAGAGAGCCAGCCTCAAGTCTGGCAGTGCCCTCCATGCCAATGTCGCGACGCTTTTCTGCATCAAGCAAAATTTTACATGATCCAAGTTAACAACATCAGAAGGGCGCAAGAAGCCACGTCGCGCACTAACCACAGCGGACCGCGGTTCAAGGCTCTTGGTTCTCTTCATACAAATAAGCAGGAAAGGGTAATATGAACACCAGTTATAAGATACGACCAGTTGCAGGCAATGAACAATTGCTTTAAAAGATACTGGGGCTAAAGCGACATCTTCTAACCTCTGAACAGGGTTGTTAAAGAGAAATTCTCCTAATTCCTCTTTATCCAGTTTCTCCTTGAGGTCCAATAATTCATTCCCTTTCCTGGTTTTTTTTTAGGAAATTGGAGACAGTTTCTAATCCATTCTGTTATGATGAGAGAGAAGTTCAAAAAGAGAAGGGACAGGAAGGGAGGTTTTGCGAAATTTCAGACTTTTGCTGTGTTGTTGCTCAGTGTCAAGAAAATTTCTTCCCAGGCTTTCCTAACAGAGCGCCACCCTGTGGTGTGTAACAAAAAATCAACTGCAACGGCTGTAGTTACAAAAGGGTGCCTTGATTTCTCTTTGAAGAGAAATCAAAGAGAAACGAAAGAGAAATTCCTCTTTTAAAAGAGAGAAAAAGAGAATAACATTAATCAATGGCTATACGTAAAGAAGGGAATTTGTGGGAGGGGGATTCCCTCCTCCTAATGGTGCTACTTGAAAACCTTAAATCCCCAATTCATAGGAGTCTGACTGTGGATACTCAGCGATCAGGGAAAGGCTCTCTGCACATGTTTGGGAGCACTCTACTGTGTTTTTCACATGTTCCAAGGAGATCCTGTGCATGCTCAGATAAAGTCACGGGCCTGCACTTTTGAAACCAGAACCAAGTACAGCGTGCTCAACTAGAGTTCCGGATCTGGACCGTTGAAACCTTACCCACAATCACATCAACGGTTACCTGCTTGACTGGGGAAGGCCAATGGAGTGAAATCAAGTCAGGGTAATGTGAGAGTCCCCGTCCTTCTTCACAGTGGTTCTGTAGTGCATGCATGACCCTGTCCATATCACATGCCTGCATTTGCAGAGATGCTTCTGTTGTGCTCCGCCCCTTGTGAACAAACGGTGGGCCTTGATAGCAAAGAACTCTGTTTCCTGGCCCCAATGGGCTGTTTTTATTTGTGGGGTGGGAAATAACTTCCTTTTTGATCTTAGCTTGCCCGAACTCCACCCCCTCCTTCCAGTAAATTACTTATTTTCAGGTGATTTTTTTTAAAGGTTCGGGTTGTTTCAATAAAGAAATGAAAACTGGTAAATATGAAAAAAATGATATGTCCCCCCGTCCCAGGGCGTCTACCACCAAACTGATGCAGACTCTTTCTCCTCAGGTGCCTCCCGATCCTCTGTCGTCCGATGCAAGCCAGGAGCCCGCTGCCCCAATGCGCAGGGGGGCATCCGCAGGCAGCTCTCCCCTTTGACTGCCGCTGAAGATTCTGTGGCTCCCATTCTCGAGCTACAGAGTCGGAGCCCCTCGGGATTTTGCCGGCACGGCAGAGGAGAGAGGCGGACCAGATCAGGTATGCATCCGATCGCCTTGGCGGCACGATACGTCCTGTGCCTTGGGTGCAGACTCTCCCCCGTGTGGGGGTGGTGTGTTTGCTTTGGCTGGGGGATTTTGGAGGGCAGGAGATATGGTTGGCAGGCCCCTGCCGGGAGCAGGAGAACCCCCGCGCTGAGGCTCCTTCTTCTGCCTCCGATCAGCTGGCCAGTAGGGGGACTTTCCGGGAGCGACAGGAGTCCTAGTCCAGTGTTGCTAGCAGTGTGTCGATGTTACTTCTGGTGTGCACCAGAAGTGACATCATCGTATCAACGGTGATGCAGGGACACTCTGGTATTTGGGCAAAACTTTATGGTCACAGTGACCTGAACGTAGAGTTTTTGCCAAAACAGCCGAGCATTGCCACATCGCCGGCAACAGGATGACATCACTTCTGGTGGCTCAGAGGTTAAGACGTTGAACTGCAGACTGGAGGGTCTGTAGTTCAGCAGTTCGAGACCCGAGTGCCGCATGACGGAGTGAGCTCCCATCTCTGGCCCCAGCTCCTGCCAACCTAGCAGTTCGAAAGCAAGAAATTGCAAGTACATAAGTAAGTAATGCTTCGGCGGGAAGGTAACAGCATTCCTTGCGCCTCGGCGTTTAGTCATGCCAGCCACATGACCATGGAAACATCTACGGACAACGCTGCCTCTTCGGCTTGGAAACGGAGATGAACACCGCCCCCTAGAGTTGGATTCGACTGGCTTTCGAGCAAGGGAAACCTTTACCTTTACCTTAATTCCCCTCACAAGTTGCCTGGGGGAACATGGCAACCCTGACAGGAGGAATCGATGCAAAAGGAGGTGTGTTGAATATGGCACTCGTGGCAGATCAGCTGCCCCACAGAAGATAAACCGTCAAGACGGAAGAATTCAGCAGGATGACTTAAATCCAGCTAGGCATGGGAGGTGGATGAGCTTATGTCAGATCGAATCTTGGAGATGTCTAAGCGTCAACTCCATTCTGCCATTAAATCACTGGCTTGCCTGACGTGAAGAGAAGAAGAAGAAGAAAGAAAAGAACAAGTTATGTTTGGGTGTGTTTTTAAAAAAAATCAATCATGGATCATTAAGGATCTGCTGAGGAAGGCACTGATTTATTTTTTTTTCAGATCGAGGCCCACCCTGGTTTTCTTTCTTCTACTGCAAGTATGTGACTGTTAAAGTGGAGAGCTAGTTTGGTGTAGTGGTTAACAGCAGTGGGCTCTAATCTGGGGAACCAGGTTCGATTCCCCACTCCTCCTCCACATGTAGCCAGCAGGGTGACGTTGGGTCAGTCAGAGTTCTCTCAGAGCTGTTCTCTCAGGAGCAGTCCTCGGAAGAGCTCTCTCAGCCCCACCTACCTCACAGGGTGTCTCTTGTGGGGAGGGGGAGGGAAAGGAGATTGTAAGCCACTCTGAGACGCCAAGTGAAGGGCAGGGTATAAATTCAACCCTTCTCCTTCTCCTTCTCTTCCTCCTCCTCCTCTTCCTTCTTCTTGATGAAACGTCGACTTCATGTGCAGCAGTGGTGAGAAAGTCTGACGTGATGCTGGGAACTAAAATCCTGCATTGTAATTGTTGTATTCTTTAACAAGTCATGCTGGGACTTCTGCTTTGCTTCAGTTCTGTTGCAGACTTCAGATTTCTACAGTCCAAACTCCCTATTGCATTGATTATTCAGAGCCAGTTTGGAGAACTGGATTTGATTCCCCACTCTTCCACCTCCTGCAGCCAGTTGGGTGACCTTGGGTCAGTCACAGTTCTCTTAGAGCTGTTCTCTCAAGAGCAGTTCTCTCAGCCCCACCGACCTCACAGGGTGTCTGCTGTGTGGAGAGGAAAGGAAGGAGACTGTAAGCCACTCTGAGATTCCGAGTGAAGGGCAGGATATACATCCAATCTCTTTCAATCTCCTCCTCCTCCTCTTCTTCTTCTTCATCTCCTACTTGTGTTGACTTACTCTGTGTAATCCACCTTGAGTCCCACTGAGAAAGGCGTACTATAAATAATGTAAATAAAATAAAGGCAGGGAAAGCTGTGAGCCAGCGTAGTGTAGTGGTTAAGTGCGCGGACTGTAATCTGGGAGGACCAGGTTTGATTCCCCATTCCTCCACTTGCACCTGCTGAATGACCTTGGGCAAGCCATAGTTCTGTCACAGCTGTTCTTGAGAAAGAGCAGTTTCTGTCAGAGCTCTCTCAGCCCCACCTACCTCACAAGGCGTCTGTTGTGGGGAGGGGAAGGAAAAGGGGATTGTAAGCCGCTCTGAGACTCCTTCAGGTAGTGAAGGGCGGGGTATAAATCCAATCTCTTCTTCTTCTCTTCTTCTTCTGTTCCAAAAATAGGGTTGCCAACCTCTAGCTGATGGCTGGAGATCTCTCACTTTTACCTTTGACCTCTAGGTGACAGAGATCAATTCCCTTGGAGGGCACGGCCGCTTTGGAGAGTGGACTCTATGGCACTCGACCCTGCTGAGGTCCCTCCCTCCCCAAACCCAGCCTTCCCCAGGCTCCCCCCCCCCCCAAAAAAAATCTCCAGGTTAGTTCCCAACCCAGAGCTGGCAACCCTATCTGAAAAACAGGCGAGGGGGCTTCTCTATGCCCATCTGAATGCACCCTACGGTTTCAAATGATCGGGAGACCGGCCTTCAGGGTCTCCTATAGCTGTGTGTTCCTCCCTGCAGCTAGTGGAGCCAAGCATACAAAATAAGCCAAAATGCGCATAATTCATTTTGCATAGTTTATATCCTTCACAAAATTTCAATTTGTTTGGCCAATAATAGGTTATGACTCAGTGGAGATTTGTATTTATTTATTTCCATGCGCAGACCGCACACGGCTCTATCGGGAGGTTTTGGTTACCAAATATGAAACACATTTGCTTTTCCCCTGTGGATTTCATGCCACAGGCCACATCACAGGGTATGCCCTTGTAGGGTGTGTGTGTGTGTGTGTGTGTGTAAAGTACTGTCAAGTGCTGATATATGGTGACCTCGTAGGGTTTTCAAGGCGAGAAGCTAACAGAGGTGATTTGCTATTGCCTACCTCTGAGTAGAGTCCCTGGCCTTCCTTGGTGATTTCCCTTCCCAGAACTAACCAGGGCAGACGCTCCTTAGCTTCTGAGATCTGAAATCGGGCTAGCTTGAGCCACCCAGGTCAGGGCAGAGACAAAAAGAGGTGGTTTGCCATTGCCTGCCTCTGCATAGCAACCCTGGACTTCTTTGGTGGTCTCCCATCCAAGTACTAACCAGGGCCGACCCGGCTTAGCCTCCAAGATCTGACCAGATCAGGCTCAGCTGGGCCATCCAGGTCAAGGCAAGCGACTAACAGAGGTGGTTTGCCATCGCCTGCCTCTGTATAACGACCCTGGACTTCCTTGGTGGTCTCCCATCCAAGTCCTAACCAAAGTCAACCCTGCTTAGCTTCCAAGATCTGACCAGATCGGGCCAGGCTGGGTCATCCAGGCCAAGGCCAGAGACAAAAAGAGATGGTTTGCCGTTGCCTTCCAATGCATTACAGCCCTGGACTTCCTTGGTCGTCTCCCATCCAAGTACTAACCAGGGCCAACCCTGCTTATCTTCCAAGATCTAGCAAGATCAGGGAAGCCAGGGCCATCTACAGTCAAGACACATACCCTTGTTACAGCACTAGTTATATACTACTTGTGGACTACTGTTGATCCTAAACGGGGCCAGTTTGCAGTTACACAAAATATTTCAGTAGGATTCAATCCCCTTTTTGGTGATTTCCCCTGTTGCGGGCAGTGTCTGGAAAGGTCCTCTAATGGCTGTCACCACTCTGGTATGGGTCTCCTTGGGAGGGCCCAGAGCACCCACCCGACCCCTTTATACAGTACTTTTCCAGTAAGGTCAATGTTTCCCTTGCTTGAAAGCCAGTCGAATCTGACTCTAGGGGGCGGTGCTCACCTCTGTTTCCAAGCTGAAGAGCCAGCACCGTCCGAAGACTTCTCCGTGGTTATGTGGCCAGCCTGACTAGACCCCGAGGTGCACGGAACGCGGTTCCCTTCCCACCGAAGCGGTACCTATTTATCGCTTTGCAATTTCTTGCTTTCGAACTGCTAGCTTGGCAGGAGCTGGGGCCAGAGATGGGAGCTCACTCCGTCACGCGACACTCAGGTCTTGAACTGCCCACTGAGCTACCAACCTTCCGGTTAGGGTTGCCAAGTCTTACCTAAGTTTTAGCAGGGGAGTCCAGAGCCCCGTCCTGTAGACCTTCGGTGCGCACGCAAAGTGCGTGCGCTGCGATGACATTGCCTGGAAGTAACATCATCACGTCGGGCGTGTTGTTGGGGGGCGGGACCACTACCATTCAAGGGAAAACCATAACATTTCCCCTCAAACGATAGAATGTCATCACACCAGGCACATTTCCGCAATCCTGGCATTTTGGGGCTGACTGAGCCAGGCCAGTGGGGAATGGACCCATCATGTGGGGGTTTCCCCGCCCCTCCCCAGGGCGACCTGGCGACCCTACTTCCGGTCCGCAGTTCAGTGTCTTAACCTCCAGTAGGTTTCCCTTTATACATGACCTAATGAGGCATGAGAGGACCTAGGCAGAGTAACAAATAAGTTTCTTAAAAGAGGTATAATAATCACTGGAATTCAAGTGCTATGTAGGATAAAGAGAACAGTAAAGGCAGGTAAGCAAACAAATAAAAGAACCCTAATGCGTCTGTCTAGACCAGTGGTGGCAAGCCTATGGCACGCGTGCCAGAGGCGGCACTCAGAGCCCCCTCTGTGGGCACGCACACAGTTTGGGCACTCCGTCTCTAAAAGGAAAAAGACGACAGACTCGAGGCTGGGCTGCTCTCAAAAAAGTATGAGCCAAGGTTAGACAAATTATCAGCATGCACACAACAGCAAAAATCACATTAATCATTCAAGAGAATGCCAAATGCAAACTTTTACCTTTCAATAAAATGTTGTTTGTAGAATTGAAAGCTCGGTTATTGTGTTTTTCTTTTAAGGCAAAAGATGTTAATGTGCGAGTTCTTTTTCTCTAAACTAAAACCTCAGTATTCAGGTTAAATTGTCGTGCTGGCACTTTGCGATAAATACGTGGGTTTTGGGTTGCAGTTTGGGCACTCGGTCTCTAAAAGGTTCGCCATCACTGGTCTAGACTGTCCCTAGATGTCTCTTGGTGATTGGCCTCAAGCTGACTCACCCCCTTTGGATGAGGGATCCCTCTACCTGCACCAGCCTCACACCAGCTCTGCTCCCTGGGAGTGAACCCCTTCCCACTTTGGGCGAGGCCTTTTATCTCTTCTTCCCAGGCACCACCCCCTACTCCTCTACTGGTGCCAAGTTTTCCCTCCGAATCCCCTGTTAGCCAATCACAGGGTCCAGAGGGTACCTGGGAAATGTAGGCCCTGACAGCTACTCCAATACAGGCTTCCTTGGAGCCACTAGGCCTCCCTAGAGCCTGTAGGCCGCCCCACTATAGGGACATGACAAACACACACCCCGGATCACTAAGAAAGGCCTCAGAGGGGGCTCGATTCTTAGTGTGATCCCTGATTGGCTAGGATTGCCCTGATGCGCAGGACAGGAAGCATTCACTGGCTGGGTTAATTTTCCCAAAATGGCCTCAGCTCAGCTATGTAGTCATTTAGTGTAGTTAGGGTGGCCAAGTCTGGGTTGGAAAATAGCTGGAGACTTTGGGGGGTGGATCTGAGAGAGGTTGGGGTTTGGGGAGGGGAGGGGACTCAGCATGGTACAATGCCATAGAGCCCACCCTTCAAAGAAGCCATTTTCTCCAGGGGAGCTGATCTCTGTCAGCTGGGGATCACTTGTAAAAGCAGGAAATCTCCAGGCTGCACCTGGAGGCTGGCAACCCTAGGAGTAGTGGTCAGGAGCATGGACTCTTATCTTGAAGAACTGGGTTTGATTCCCCACTCTTCCACATGCAGCTGCTGGTGTGACCTTGGGTCAGTCACAAGTTCTGTCAGAGCTGTTCTCTCAAGGACCGTTCTGAAAAGAGCTCTCTCAGCCCCACCTACCTCACAGGGAGTCTGTTGTGGGGAGGGGAAGGGAAAGGAGATTGTAAGCCCCTCTGAGACTCTGAGTGAAAGGCAGGGTATAAATCCAACCTTTTCTTCTTCTTCTAAATCAGTTTTGGTTATAGATAGCATCGTGATGTCGTCATGTCCAGTACATGATCACTGACTGGTTGGAATGCAGGGGAATGAAAAAGAGGGGGGAAATGGCCAGCGAGACAGCAAAGCGGGAGGAAAGTGGAAAACAGGGGCAGTGCAGAGCTGCAAACAGCCGTTAAGAAGCAAGGATTAAAAGGGCTTTTTCTGGAGGGTTTCAACCTGCCAAAATCATGACCTTCGAAGCAAAGAGATCAAACTTGGCAACATTCGGCTCAGCCCTCGCCAAGCGAGTGTTAATTATTTTTCATGCATGCAGCCCAGGACAATTTGACAGATAATGGATGCGGTTGTCTCTATTTTAGGAGAAGATGGGACGCAAGCCCACGGCGAAACCCCCAGCCAGGAGGGCCATGCGCAGACCCGGTGCGAATCATGCAAGTCCACGTTCCTCAAGATTGTCTGGGGATTTCTGATCATCTTGTCGGTCTCCTCCTCGTGGGTCGGAACCACGCAGATCGTCAAAATCACGTACAAGAACTTTGATTACCCGTTTTTCATGACTTGGTTTTCAACAAACTGGAACATTATGTTTTTCCCCGTTTATTATTCCGGGCACCTGGCCACCGCCCAGGAAAAGCAATCTCCAATCCAAAAAATCAGGTGAGTCTCTGGTTCTGGGGATGCGTCTTTATTTAAAAGCAGGAGCAAAGGAGTGGCAAAGAGGAAACGGAGTCAGTAGTCAGGATCCCTTTAAATATTAACTAGTTTTGGATGCGACGACATGGGTATATACTTTTTTCGAGAGCCAGTTTGGTGTAGTGGTTAAGTGTGCGGACTCTAATCTGGGAGAACCAGGTTTGATTCCCCACTCCTCCACTTGCACCTGCTGGATGACCTTGGGCAAGCCTTAGCTCTGTCAGAGCTGTTCTCTCAAGGACAGTTGTCTCAGAGCTCTCTCAGCCCCACCTACCTCACAGGGTGTCTGTTGTGGGGAGAGGAAGGGAAAGGAGTTTGTAAGCCGCTCGGAGACTACAAGTGAAGGGCAGGGTATAAATCCAATCTCCTCCTCCTCCTCCTCCTCCTCTTCTTCTTTTCTTAATCTAACAACTTTTTTGTTCCAAAACAAGCATCCACTCTGCTGCTAGCTAAAGATGCAAATTATCAGAATCCTTTCCAAGCCGATCCACACGCCATCATTAGTTGGCCAGATCATATGGCAGCTGCGTCTCAAAATGGCCGTCCATAGGGATTTCACAATCAGGTGACATCAACCTGAACAGGACGGGGCCTGGCTCAGTGGTGGAGCCTCTGCTTGGTTCAGTCCTCGGCATCTCCAGTTGAAAGGACCAGGCAGGAGGTGATAGGGAAGACCTCAGCCTGAGACCCTGGACAGCTGCTGCCAGTCTGAGTAGGCAATACTGGTCTTGGTGGTCCAAGGTTCTGATTCAGCAGAAGGCAGCTTCATGCGTTCAAGGTGGTCGCGAATGGGGCTGTGGCTCAGTGGTAGAGCATCTGCTTGACGTGCAGAAGGTCCCAGGTTCAATCCCTGGCACCTGTAGTTGAAAGGATCAGGCAGTAGGTGATGGGAAAGACCTCTGTGCCTGAGACCATAGAGAGCTGCTGCCAGACTGAGTGGGCAGTACTGGCCTTGATGGACCAACAGTGTGATAAGGAAGCTTTATGTGTTTCTGAATATTACTTTGGGGAGGGACTCTGTGGTAGAGCATCTGCTTTGCATGGAGAAGTCCCAGGTTCAATCCCCGGCATCACCAGTTAAAAGGACCAGGCAGGAGATGATGGGAAAGACCTCCGCCTGAGATCCTGGAGAGCATCTGCCAGTCTGAGTAGACAATACTGATTTTGATGGGCCAAGGGTCTGATTTGTTATAACGCAGTTGCATGTGTTCATCCAAGTACTAATGAGGACGACACTGCTTAACTTCTGATATCTGACAAGATCAAGCTAGTCTGGGCTATCCGGGAAAGAGATGACCAGAGATGGCTTGCCATTGCGTGGCTCTGCGTAGCAACCCTGGACTTCCTTGGAGGTCTCCCATCCAAATACTCACCAGTGCTGACCAGTACTCCCTCTAGGCTGTGGAGTCTTGTGAGCAAAAATTCTATTTTTAAAGTTGTGAGCGAGCAATTTGGCTGCTGCATAAATTAGTTTGATCTGGAGCCATCCTTCCTGAGCTAAGGCAAAAAGGTGTGAGCCAGAGGCTAAAAAACTGTGAGCTAGCTCACACAAACTCAGCTTAGAGGGAACACTGGTGCCGACCCTGCTTAGCTTCTGAGATCTGACAGGTTCAGGCTAGTCTGGGCCATCCAGGTCAGCTGAGTCTGTCATCCATATTCTCTGTCTGTCTCTGTCTCTCTGACCGATTTCCCACGAGGCGCTGCTCCAGGGTCGTTCCTCCCTTTGCCCCGATTGCGTGCTTGAATTTCCCACTATTTGCCCCGTGCCGCATTTTGACCTGCGGCTTTTCCTGAATTCCCCCGTGGCTTCAATGATCCTCAATAAACAGGATCACTGAAGCCGCGGGGGAATTCGGGCGATGCCGTGGGTCAAAATGCAGTGCGGGGCAAATAGTGGGAAATTCAAGCATGCAATCGGGGCAAAGGGAAGAACGACGCCGGAGGAGCGCCTCGTGGGAAATCACTCTCTGTCTCTCTCTCTCCCGTTAGAACGTTTCCATTTTCTTGATAAGGTGAAGAACTGACATTTGAATAAAGTAGCCAACCTTTGGCAATTTAGTCAATGCAAATGAGACAGGTAGAGTCCACCCGAAGCAGGAGATAAGGAGAAGGGGTGATGGAATACACTCGTATTATGCAGGCTGCAAAGACGGCACAACTCCAGATCCACGTGATAGGCGAGGGTCCAGCTGGAGTCTCTCTGTTTAATATTGCATCTGTGCGACTCGCCCTGACTTCTGAACCGCTTTCTTGTCCTTAGGGAATGTAGTCGGATCTTCGGCGAAGACGGTCTGACACTAAAACTCTTTCTTAAAAGGACAGCTCCCTTTTCTATTCTCTGGACTTTGACTAACTACCTTTACCTGCTGGCTCTGAAGAGGCTGACGGCCACGGACGTCTCGGCCCTCTTCTGCTGCAACAAGGCTTTCGTCTTCCTGCTATCCTGGATTGTGCTGAAGGACAGGTTCATGGGTGTAAGGGTAATGGCCGACGCAGTTCTTTCTCGTGGTTTCCCCTCTCTGCTTCCACTCAGGATTCTAAGAATCGCGTCCCCACATTGTAATGCAAAACTTGAATATATGATTCCATGCTCACAGCATCAAAATCAAACTATCAGAACCCAAGATGGCCCCTCATCAGGGGCTGACGAGCATTGAAAGATGTTTTACCCAAGGATCAGTTTGGTGTAGTAGATAGAGCATCAGATTAGAATCCGCGAGTCCTGGGTTTGAGTCCTCGTTCAGGGTCAAACGCAATGGTGTCTCCATGGCAGCCATAAGGATGCTGCTATGCTTAGTTTGGTCCTCAGCTGTGGGACCTGTTAGGTGACCTTGCGCTAGTGTCACCAACTGTGAGAGTCCTACAGAGTCAGTCACCAGCAAGTGTCCTTAAACAGGAATAACTTTATTGAGAAAGGTCTGCTGTGGTCATCTACATGTCTTGTGTTAGTAATGGCGGGCGTACATGAAGCCATGATTATTATACTGAATTCAAAGAGAGAACTGGGGCATATTGTAACCAATCATCAGGAAGGAAAACAGGCGCTTAAAATAGTGGCTAAGTGTTCCCAAAGAATAAGCGGGAAGATTCATAGCTAGACAGAAAAAGATACATGAACCGGCACCAACAGTCTCTCAAGGTCAGAGGAATAGGGAGAGCGATAAGTATGCCCTGAGAACTATAACATAACATTCCACAGTACTGACGTCACGAGGCCAGCAATCCCACCTCCCAGGCGGGATGGCAGCATTAGCTGACACCAACCTCCAGGCTGCCAGCCTCCAGGTTGGGCCTGGAGGTCTCAGAATTATAATTGGTCTCTCAACCTGGCCTATCTCGCAAGGTTGTGGTGAGGATAAAAAGGAGGCAGGGAATACCCTATAGGCTTCCCTGAGCAACTCAGAGGGGAAGGGTTGGATACAAATATATTAGATAGGGCAGGGGTGTCGAACTCATGACATAAACGAGACCTTGTCGGGCCGGGCCATGCGCGCCATAAAATGTAATGCCAGGTAGCGGAGATATAAACTTTATAAAGGACACAGACAAACACAATTAAAGATTTTTTAAAAACTTTAAATAAAACATGCTTAAAGCACTAGCAATCTTGCAATATTTTATTTGTTTAAGAGTCTCTTGCTCTGAATTACTGCATCAAAATATCTGTGCTGTTGCAATCTTGAGGATGCGGTTCAGGTGTGTATCTGTAAGCTGCAAACCTACTTTTTGATTTATTGACATTCATTATAGAAATCTCATGCTCAGTGTTCTGAGCCTAGGACCCAGGGGAAAACATGAAGTGGCTGGGCATTGCGAGCTTTTGTATTGAGAGCCAGTTGGTGTCGTGGTTAAGTGTGTGGACTCTAATCTGGGAGAACCGGGTTTGATTCCCCACTCCTCCACTTGCACCTGCTGGATGGCCCTTGGGCAAGCCATAGCTCTGTACCAGCTGTTCTCTCAAGGACAGTTGTCTCAGAGCTCTCTCAGCCCCACCTACCTCACAGGGTGTCTGTTGTGGGAAGGGGAAGGGAAAGGAGTTTGTAAGCTGCTCTGATACTACAAGTGAAGAGCGGGATATATATCCAATCTCCTCCTCCTCCTCCTCCTCTTCTTCTTCTTCTTCTTCTTCTTTATAAGGTGCTTCATGTGCTGGTCAAGAATATGAGAAGGCATCCTAACACAGACTGAGGGCTGTTTGTTTGTCTACAATACTATAGTCTTCCCCACAGAAATAAGTACAGCTTCCTACTAAGGAAATGTGCTGGGTGAACTTGGGCCGAGCAGACTGGCAGTTTGGCCTGAAATAGGCACGCTTTGCAAGTGGATTAAGCGTGCCCATTCACACAGCCACAGCTGCCTGGCGTTGCCGTGCCGCACTCACCCCGTCCTGAAGCGCTTTCATCCCGCTTTAAAAAGGTGCCTGGTGAAACCGGTGTCAAGCTGTCTGGGTGTGCGTTCATCCCGCTTCCTGGAAGTGTGGACGCAAATAAGCTGCACATCAAGTGGGGCCAGTAATGTGAACCCGCTGATCCGGCTGCTGCGCCTATGCACCCATGCGCCTATGCACAGGTCGGCAAAACAGACCAAAGCCGAATGCCACCGCAGCAGTGCCACCAGGGGCCGCCCCACAGTGTGGACGCTCTGTTCTGCCTCCTCCTGCATCAGCCCACGCAGTGCAACTGGAAAGCCCCGCGACAACTTGACCTGGGTCTTTTTGGCCCACTTCCCTTGTGCTTCATTCTGCCAGTCTGT
Organism: Lepidodactylus listeri; assembly: GCA_029233225.1. Taxonomy (NCBI): domain Eukaryota; kingdom Metazoa; phylum Chordata; class Lepidosauria; order Squamata; family Gekkonidae; genus Lepidodactylus; species Lepidodactylus listeri. The sequence goes on along the minus strand of JARCFY010000011.1, from coordinate 95,515,495 downwards.
CCTCAGTTTTGGTCTGAGCACACACTCTCAGCCTAATCCATCTTGATGTTATTCCTCCTCTAAAATAGTTCACATTGCTTTCCTACTGGGAAAGATTGGATCATGAGGGTGGGAATACAGTGAAAAGGGGGAGGGAATCCAGTTGCACCCCGGAGAACCATGGCATAAGGAACCCAACAAAACACACACACACACACACAGCATAAGGAACCCAACAGAACACACACACACTGTAGCAAGGCACACAAAAGCTCATACCTTGAACAAAACTTTGTTGGTCTTAAAGGTGAATGGTATTTCTCCCATGTGATTGAGACAGCCCAGCAAAGCAAGCTCTCCCTTATTACCTCCTTCCCTCCCCCCTTTCAGGGAGGAGCCTCAGCCAGTGGAAGGAAAGAAAGGCTTCCCTTTGTCTCCTGTATATGACTGAGGCAGCCTGGCCAGGAAGCGAGCTCTGGCTGGTTCCCTCCCTCCCCCTGGGAGAAGGAGCGGGAGGAGCCTCAGCCAGTGCTTTACCAGACTCTCTCAATCACACAGGAAAGCCTTGCCTATCTATCTCTTCTGTGCAATTGAGAGAGTCTGGTAAAGCAAGCTGTGATGCAGCAGCAGCAGCAGATCTGGAAAAGGAAGCAGGAAATAGCCAGGGTCTGGTGGGCCAGATTGCAGCCCTCCAAGGGCCTGATGTGGCCCGTGGGCTGCATGCTTAGCATTCCGATATAAGGGACAGTATGAGGAGGTATTCCATAATTTGAGTCAGCACAGTGGAACAGGCCCTGGCCGGAACAGCCATTCACCTCACCCTGGAAGGATCAGGGCCACTGAAGCAGATCCTAATCCCAAGCAATACAGGGCTTAAAAACTAAGAACCAGCACATTTGAATTGAGCCTGGGAATTAATTGATAGCCCATGTGTCTCTTTGAATAGTGACAAGATGCAACCCTGACAGGTGTGTAGCATCTGAAAACATTGTTCCTTAGGGGGAGAGTGGCTGGATTGGGAAATTCCTGGAGATTTGGGGGTAGACACTGGGAAAGGCAGGGTTTGGGGAGGGGAGGGACCTCAGCAGGACATAATGCCATAGGGTCCACTTTCCAAAGCAGCTATTTTCTCCTGGGGAACTGATCTCTGTAGACTGGAGATCAATTGTAACTCTGGGGGAGCTCCAGGACCCAAATGGGAGCAAACCTTTCCGTAGAGAAAACCAAGGTTGCAGAAAGAGAGTCCTACATGTGCATCGACTTTCTTTTCCAAATAACCAAGCAGCGTTTATATATCTTTGCTTTTGGATAACGCAGATCGTTGCCGCAATAATGGCCATCACTGGGATTGTGATGATGGCGTATGTCGACGGTTATCCTGGTGAGTCCATTCTCGGTGTGGCCTACGCCGTCGGATCCGCCTCAACCTCAGCACTGTATAAGGTAGGTCCTCTTGTTGTCTTACCCGGTACATCACTTTCGAAAAACACGCCCGTGCAGAGATCGGTTTCAAAAATTAGGCCTCCCTCTGACTTGGGTTGTCTGATTGATATTCCGAGGCGGGTGCTCTGGGAGAAATGTACAGCTCAGATAATGATTTTGTGGCCCCTGAGGATTCGGTTCAGCCTCCCTTTATCGAGTCTTGATGAAAACTCCATTAGTCCACGGCTGCCAGATTAACCTCCGAGTTCCTTGTTTGCCACCAAAAACATTGTTTCTGATGTTTTTGCAAGAGGTTGGCTACGCATGGCCGGAAACAAATGTTCAGAGTTTATGACAACTCCCCCACTGGTGAGAAAAAAAACCCTTCTCCTTTGCAGTGTGGATTGCTGGTTGCAAATGGAACTCCTCTGAGGCCAGGCTCATCATAGTCTATAAGAACATCAGAAGAGTCTTGCTGGATCAGACCAGTGAGGGTCCATCTAGTCCAGCATCCTGTCTCACACAGTGGCCAACCACTTATTCTGGGGGGCAACAACAGGGCATAGAGGCCAAGGCCTTTCCCTGATATTGCCTCCTGGCTCTGGGATACAGAGGATTGGTGCCTCTGTGGCAGAACATGCCTGCTCTGGCCTTCAGACCCTATTTCACCTGGCCCTCTTGGGTTTTTCCCAATGCCTGGAGAGGCTTTTCTTCTACTCTTGGGTAGCTTGCCACCACCACCTGACCTTTGTAAGGAATTGTCCACTGGGAGGGTCTGGACTCTCAGCTTCCCTTTCAAGTTCTGAAGCCCTCCTGCTGCCCAGCGCCTGGTCAGCACAGAGACAGTTTACTGCCTAACACGCCCCTGGAGGAATAGCCACTTGCCAACTACCTGCCTTCCCCCTGGTGCCCATTTGGAAATAGTATGTCCGAGACGGAGGAGGTCTATGTGGTACAGAGAACCACTACCAGCATCAAAAGTTATTAACTATTTATTAGAAAGAAAATGTTCATAAGCATACTTTTAGCACAGCACCAGACTGAGCAAGGGATACAAAAGAAATGGATAAAACACAAATCCTCTGTCCCTCTCTCTATAAATGCCCTATCAGATGTTAAAATAGGACAGGGTCTTTAGCTTAGGAGTTCTAGATCTCTACCATGTTGCTATTACCTTGAAGGTTGCTCCAGCTCCTTCAGTGAGCACATGGTCAATGATTGCCTTCCCAGTGGAGAGGTCTGCCTCCTCCCATGGCCTCAGCACCCAAGGAAAAAAGACCTCCTTTTTCCTGCAAGGAGGTTTTATCATATTTGTTTCTCCACCCAATGACCCAGTCATGCTAAGTCAAAGAGGTTTTTCCTGAAGAACTCCTTTTTGTAGACTTATCTAGTATCCCATCCCTCCAAACCTCTGTTCCCTGCCCATCAGTTTTATTGAATGCCCTCAAGTTCTAGTATTTCGGGAGAGGGAGAAAAAAATCACTTTGTCAGCTTTCTCCACCCCATGCATAATTTCATCAATCTTTATCATGTCCCCCCCTTTAGTCATCTCTTTTCTAAACTGAAAAGTCCCAGAGCTTCAACCTTTCATCCTAGGGATGGTGCTCAAACCCCCTCATCTTGGTCCCCCTCCTCTATACTTTTTCCAACTCTGCAATGTCCCCTTTTTTTGTAATTCAGGGGGAACCTGAAAAGGGTGGGGTTTGGGGAGGGGAGGGGCTTCCGTGAGGTATAACGCCATACAGTCCACCTTCCAAAGTGGCCATTTTCTCCAGGTGAACTGATCTCTTTCACCTGGAGATCAGTTGTACTCCCAGGAGATCTCCAGCCACCAACTGGAGGCTGAAAAAACATACACAAGGGATCTCTGGTTGTGGTCACACATGCCAGAAAACCTGGGGCGGGGGGTGAGGCTATTTCCTCCAGTGGAATTTGACCCATAGTTGCACAATCACACCTCCCTTTGAAGTTCGGGTGCAGTCTGTCAGTGTGTGATCAGACACAACTGTGGATGAGTCGGGGGGGGGGGGTTGGTCCCATTTTTTCCCCATGTGCTTAAACGAGGGATCGATGAATTGCACCTCTGCACTGAGGGCTTCCTATGGAGTTTGTGATGATGTGCATACTGCAAAGGGGGATGGGAACAGCACAGAGTCGGGATGGCCTGATCAGACCATCCTGATGGCATGAGAGTGCACTGGAGCGATCAGACACAAGAAAGTCCATCCGTGGCCATCGCAACCCGTTTACCACCAGTTTTTCCCTTGTGTCTTTTAACACCCCTTCTGCAGCGGAGCAAGACAGGTTGCCAGCAGCTGCGGGGTGCTTCCCAGATGTTGCTGTCTGATTGTTCCCTTTAAACCCACCTGGCATTCACACCTGTGTCGGGTCTAATGGTGTGTATGATAACAGCCTCAGTTACCCTTATAGAAAATACAGCCAAACGAGCACTGTGATGTGATAGCCGAGACATTTAGTAAATCTTTGCATGTTAAACATTCCATTACATTATAGGAAAATAAATCTTTATATTATTTCATGGGAAAGTCCATCTATTTCAGTGAGCATCCGAATACAGGCTCCGTTGTAGAGAATATTTTGCTAGCCAGATTTAAAATTTAGACAGCTTCCAGCCGGTTAGAAAAGAAGGACTGTTTTGCTCCTAAATATAAACATTTATATAGCATCAAGAGAGAGCATTTAAGACAGCAAAATTAAGAGCTTTGGTATCTAGTTAGAGAAGACTGGCTTGCTCCTAATATGGACACTTTCAATGGAACTAGAGGTAAGCTCTTAACAACATCAAATAACATTCCATTCAGCATCATGTTGTTTTTCATTTTGAATAGCCATGGTTTTTTCCCCAGGATAATAATTTGAAGAATGCACCCTCTTGAGGCTTGTAGAGAGGAGTTTGCCATCCTTATTCAAAAGGCTCTCGCATCTGTATAGAGAAGTTAAGGACTGGTGTGCTCCCAACATAACATTGAGCTGTATCAAGAGGCTGACACCTTTGAAGAGAATAGGATTACGTCCTGAGGAAGATTGGGACGAAAGGAGCCTATATCCGGGCACTCATTGAAATGGATGGACTTTTCCTTGTAATGTTATGAAGATTTATTTATCTATAAGGTGATAGAATGTTTAACATGCAAAGATTTACTAAATGTCTTAACCAACTGGAGGCTGGCAAGGCTCTCTACCTCACTGGGTTGTCACAAGGATAAAATGGACACGGCTGAATGATGTTAGCCACTCTGGGTCTCCATCAGGACCCGATCTAGCCTGATCTAGCATTTAGCATGAATAAATGGATTAAATAAATAAATCTAGAGAACTGTGCCCTTGATGCTTTATTCTCTAAAAGCGGGCGGCTACTATTTGGGTTTTTTTTCTCCCCCTAAATTTCATTTTTTTTCCTTTGTGCCTTCCATTTCTCTCCTGTCTCTCTCTCCCCTTTAGGTTTTGTTCAAGATGTTCCTCGGAAGCGCCAACTTCGGGGAAGCCGCCCACTTCATTTCCACCCTCGGTTTCTTCAACCTGGTCTTCCTCTCTTTTACCCCCATCATCCTGTATTTCACGAAAGTGGAGTACTGGTCCCCCTTTTCAGCTGTGCCCTGGGGCTACCTGTGTGGAATCGCAGGCCTCTGGCTAGGTAGGTACTGAGGGGAAAAAAGGTTTCTGTGTTCCTCTGCAGTGCGATCCTCGAGCTCGTCTTCCCTGACCTGGGTGGCCCAGCCTAGCCTGATCTAGCATCTAGCATTTATTTTTGTTAATTTCAGCCAAGTTTCTATGAATAGATTGCTTTCCTCATGGTTTTGTTGGTGGAGATTAAAGAAGGAGAAAGCTGACCATCTTGTCTTTTCTTTTCTGTAAAGCATTGTGGGTTGGCGCTAAGGATGCCATTCCTCAGCTGGGGACAGGGGATCCCCTGTTTTTTTGGCTGGTAGGAGGAAATCCCGCCCCCAAATGCAATGTGCTGACAGCATGCGGAAGTGATGTCATTACATCAGTGGCATCGTGCGGTGTTGCTCTGGTTTGGGGGCAAAACTCTATGGCTTGAGGGCAGTTTTACTATAGAGTTTTGCCCAAAAGACAGAGTGTCGCCAAACAATGTGATGCCGTCACTTTTGCCTGACATCAGCGCGTCGCAGTGCTCCGCCCCCACTTTTCAAAATCAGCACAGCTGGTCAGAAGCCTTCCCAGAGAAAAGTCCCACTTGGACCCGCCTGCTTTTTAAAACTTGACGGGCACCAGAAAGGTGTCAGCAGGCCCCACATTGGGGACCCTGGTGGTAAGCAGTGTTCCCTCTAAGCTGAGCGAGTGTGAGCTAGCTGACAGTTTTTTAGCCTCCGGCTCACACCTTTTTGTCTTCACTCGGGATGGATGGCTCCAGAGGAAAGTAATTCATGCAGTGGGCAAATCGCTGGCTCACAACTTTAATGCCAATAGCTCACAAGGTAGAATTTCTGCTCACGAGACTCCACAGCTTAGAGGGAGCATTGGTGGTAACATACAGGGGTGTCCCACAATATCACTTCTTGTGGGCTTCTTTTAATCCAGAGCTTGAGTACTTGAGCACAGACATTTACTTGCAGGGTCAGAGTCTGCTATCGCGGAGGCACCTTCTTCAGACTCTCACGCTCGGCTCTTTCTCGTTGTAGCTTTTAACATTTTGGTGAATGTTGGCGTCGTGCTGACGTACCCCATCTTAATATCGATTGGGACGGTGCTGAGTGTTCCCGGGAATGCAGGTATGCCTAATGTGTGTGTGTAAATATGGGGTTTTTTTTAATTTTAAAAAATAATGGGTCCAGAAAAAAGGAATATATAGGGAACAGAAACAGGAATAATTATATAGAAAAATTACCATTAATCAAGGACATTCATATTATATATAATACATTACACAGAAGTTGAATATGTTCCAAGATGCTTCAGAGAGCCAGTTAGGTGTAGTGGTTAAGAGTGCAGACTCTAATCTGAAAGGTCATTTCAACCCACAAGGCTTGCTGCCCCTGATACTCCAGGATGATTTCCAATCCAGCTGGATCAAGGCAGTTCACTATCATATTCATAGAATTGGCTTCTCACCTCAGCGACTTTTATCCTATGGATTTGAACAAGCCAAAGGGCTAATTAAACAGAGAGTTGATATTGAGCGACAATCTGACATCTCTAAGGCTTTCAAACTCGAGGTGTTGTTAAATATCAAAAGCACCTTTGAGCCAGCAACATATTCGTATTCAGTGGAAGGAAAGGATTGTAGAAGGGCATTTGCCCTAGCTAGACGTTCTGCCCTTCCATCTGCGGTTATTCAAGGCAGGTACAATAAAAACCTCTACTCTGAAAGGCTATGCCCATGCCTTTTAAGCGAGGTTGAATCGGTAGAGCATATGTTCGTCAGCTGTCCATTTTACAGGGAGGCTCGTCTTAAAATTATCATTAGTCAATAGGACACCTGGGCACATCAATACAAACAAAGCAAGGCTTCACTGGCTCCTATCAGATAAGAAAGCTGAGATTACACATTCAGTTGCTGAGTTCTGTGCATTAATTCTTACATTGTGGGAACTGCATTTTAAAAGTTCTTAAATTCAGATTTCTAATTTTGTATATTATGACTGTTCTCCCCTCCCCCTTCACATATTATGTTTACTCTGTTATGTTGGTCTTAAGACCGTAATAATAAACTAAACTAAACTCCTTTGACAAAGCAGTTAAGATTACAGCAGCACCAACAAGGAAGTATGAGGAACAGCTAGATAGGAACAAGAAAATTTTGAATCTGTTCCGACTCCATATATGTAATAATATAATGGTTCCAATATTAGTAGAGCCAGTCTGGTGTAGTAGTTAAGTGCGCGGACTCTAATCTGGGAGAACCGGGTTTGATTCCCCACTCCTCCACTTGCACCTGGCTGGATGACCTTGGGCAAGCCATAGCTCTGTACCAGCTGTTCCCTCAAGGACAGCTTGGGAAAGAGTTCTCTCAGCCCCACCTACCTCACAGGGTGTCTGTTGTGGGGAGGGGAAGGGAAAGGAGTTTGTAAGCCGCTCTGAGACTCTTAAGTGAGTGAAGGGCGGGATATAAATCTAATCTCTTCTTCTTCTTCTTCTAGTATTAACAAGGGGAGGCCCACAAGAAACTTGCGGGGAGGGGGCATTTCCTTCATCTTGCTGTTTTTTTTAACATTTAGGATTTTTCTGCACACGGGGGGAGTGCCCCCGTGTGTAGAAAAAAACCCCTCCCCCCAAGTGCCCCCCCGCGCGGAATTAGGTATCCGCACGCCGGGGGGGGGGGGCACTTGGCTATTAGATATATATATAATAAAAAATAATTTCCAAGCATTAAATTTGGTTTTAACATAACACTGATCATACTTTGCTCTAAGTATCTAGATGCTCTATAGATCTCGATCACACAAACTGTATTAGGAGGATAACAGACTTGTAGAACAAGAAATTTTAAATATATACTAAAGAGTGCTTTCTCGCATCTTTCGCCAATTGTTTTAACTGCTAGAAATAGTAAACAAAAGACCGACTAAATTCCAGGAGAAATGGAAAGATTTTATTATTCATACTGTGGCCATAACTGAGGAGGGAAATATAAATTATAAAGATTTGTGTATGGCCTAGTGTATATCTTTGATCGTTTGAGTGCTTTCTCGCATCTTTCGCCAATTGTTTTAACTGCTACAAATAGTCAACAAAAGACCGACTAAAGAATTCCAGGAGAAATGGAAAGATTTTATTATTCATATTGTGGGCATAACTGAGGAGGGAAATATAAATTATAAAGATTTGTGTATGGCCTAGTGTATATCTTTGATCGTTTCGCAAAGTTTAGCAGATGTATTAGCGTCTGCTGAGAGCAAGGGCTTTAGATGGGTTCGAGTGGGACAAGGGAGACCCGAGTTCAAATCTGCGCTTCCCATACCTCCTGTTCTCCACTGCTGCTTGCCAGGCGGACAGGGAGGGGAAATAGGGGGGCTGTTTGTTGTTGTACCAACATGCAACATCATTTCCAGCACAAAACCAGATGTTAAACCAGGGGTTTAACCACAAAACCTGGCCTAATTCTATCCATTAGGTGCAATTACAGCAACAAATTACAGCCCAGGCTAGACAAATCTTGTTAGATCTTGGAAGCTAAGCAGGGTTGGGTCGTGACGCAGGGCAGGGCAATGGCAAACCACCTCTAAAACGTCTCTTGCCTTAAAAATGAGTCTCACCATCTGGTGGTGCATAACACTAAAGAGCTAGAACTTCCGGCTGACAGACAAACTTTGGATCTCCTGCTCACAGTGCCATACAATCATCATCATCATCATTACAGCAACAAAAACGGGATTTATCAGGCAGCTATTAGCAGCTGTGGTCTTAGGTGCGTCTGGCACTTGCTGCCTAATTTTTTATTCCCTTTTAAAGCTGTAACCATAAGTTGGCAGACACTTGACAGCACTTACACACACACACAACTTAAAGGAGTTGAAGGAATTTACCTCTTAATGAAGAGGTGAAAGAAGAATGTCAAATTATGACGTCACGGCCACTGGCCAATTGACGCCATGCACAAGTGACTGCTGCTTCCGACCACCCAAACTGCTTTTACCTGAAATCAAACTGGGAAAAGAAGAGGTATATCTGACAATGACATGGCGAGTGCACTTCGGGAATTTTAAGGTTTATAGGTGGATGCTGCTCCAGTCCCTGGGAAGCCCTGAATTTTGAACAAAATAGCTTTTGAAAGCATGACAGCTACAGGGGACTGGAGCTGGAGCGGGAAGTCTTACGTTGGTGAGGAAATGCAGAGAAGTTTTGGCGAGAGCTGAGACACAGGGGACTGAATAGTGAAATCCTGTTGGCGTTGCAGCCAAGATTTTTTTGAAATTGCCCTGTGAAACTCTGTGCCACACTGGCTTTGGCTTGATGGCAGCCTCCAACCCTGAATTATTCAAGATAGCTTTTTTGCACAGGTAATACGGTTGCATTGTACAAAAGGGTTTACAGACTTACTCTGATAAAAGATTAGACTGCAGTCGATATTGCTGTGTATCACTTACTGTAAGCAGAGTCCTATTTCTTTAAACTGTCATGTTGCTTTGACCTGTATGGCCCAGGCTAGCCTGATCTCATCAGATCTCAGAAGCTAAGCAGGGTCAGCCCTGGTTAGTCCTTGGATGGGAGACCGCCAAGGAAGTCCAGGGTTGCTATGCAGAGGCAGGCAATGGGGAAACACCTCTGAATGTCTCTTGCCTTAAAATCCCCATGGGGTTGCCCTAAGCTGGGAGGGAGGGAGTCATGGTACCCTTCAGTTTTTCCTGATTGGTTCCAGGCTTCTACCATCCTAATGCATTGTTTATTGGATGTCCCATTTTGTTGATTGTTCTGGCTCACTCTGTGTAATCCACCTTGAGTCCCTCTAAGAAAAGTGGACTATAAGTAACGCATGTAAATAAATAAATAAAACCCTCACCTTCTCACAGCACATATCCTCTCCGGTCAACAAACCCTTTGTGACCTTTCACTTCCCTCACTGACATTACACAGTTGGTCCACATTCTGTTGCTGAAAACTTGAGTGCCCAGAATGTCTGTGAACATTCCATGACAATCACAGCAACCCATCCAATAGCTGCAGGCGATTCCTCTCCCTCCCTGAGCAAGAGGCAGGCCCCCGTTGACTGTCCCACCTTGCCCTAAAATGTCAGCCTTCTCCTTTCTTTCTCCCCCTCGATGCAGCGGTCGATCTACTCAAAGACGAAAAGATCTTCAGCGCCGTGCGACTGGGAGCGACCGTCACCATCTGCCTCGGGTTCCTGCTGATGCTCCTCCCGGAGGAGTGGGACGAGATCACGCTCAGATTCATCAACAGCTTGAAGGAAAAGAAAAGCGAAGACCACCCAGAGGATGTCACGGACTCCAGCATGCCTTTCAGGAGTCGAAGTAGAGCCAATGGGACGGTGTCGATCCCATTGGCTTAGAACTGGTGACCTCTTCACTCCACAGGAATGTATATTCTGTGAATAGGATTTAATAAAAGAAAATTTCTCGCCCACCCGTATGCTAAAAATGGACGGCTGTTATCTTAAGCCAGGGAGGGCCTGTACACTCCGCGTTTGAACACATCTGTACAGAACTGTTTGCATTTATACACAGATCCGAGCGCAGATGTAAATAATGACAATAAATTCCTTTTCTTAAAAAAACAACAACCCTGTTTTTTGTAATTTTTTAAAAGCCACTGGCAGGAGAATTGTGTGTAAATAAAGGTCATGATTCGACACATTTGGCAGACTTACCCCACTGATCCAAGTGAAATTTGAGATAGCTGCTACTTTTAGGTAAGCAACTGAATGTCCTACAAGTGTAAAATTAGGGGTGTGTAGGGGGGGAAATTGGGGGGTTTTGGATTTGGATATAATAAAACCAATTTTTTTTCCAGTATTCACGAATATACCCAAATACCAATACCAGTATTGTATTGGTACCCGAAAATATTCGGTATTCCCGAAAATATTCGGCTCCATTATACCCTATGGGGCCATTGTAGTCAATGGCAAAAATCTTCTAACGAGTATTCAGGGGGCCGGGGGGAAGAGGGCTTGAGGTAGAGACACCAAATTTGTACTGTAGCTGCTGGAGCCTCTCCCCAAAAGAACCCCCAAGTTTAGAAAATATTGGACCGTGGGGTTCAAATCTAGGAGCCTCCAAAGAGGGTGCCCCCAATCCTCCAGTGTTTCCTGTGGAAAGGGGAAAAGGCAGGCAGCAGTGTCTCCCAGAGAATCTCTGCACTAGAAAGTAAGTGAGGTGCGCTGGTGTGAGGGGGCATGTTTGCAAAGCCAGCAGCAGAACCAGTGCAATGTGCCCACCAGAACCAGTGCCACTGTGGCAGTCAGTTCCCAAACCCAACAGAACTCAGGTCCCAAGCCCACCAACCCACAACAAAATAAGAAAAGTTTTTAAAAAGTGGCCCTAATAAATCAAACCAGTGGTGTCTTCTTCTCTTCAGTCTTCTGTTGTCCCGCAGGCAGGGTGGATGGAGTCCCCATCATTGTGAGTCCTCTCCTCTGCTGCCCACAGGAACAGCTCCCTGCCCTCCTCCAAGTGACAGCCCTTCAAATACTTCCAGAGAGCCATCCTGTCCCCCCTCAGCCTCCTCTTCTCCAGACTGAACATTCCCAAAAAGTCCCTCAGCCTTTCCTCGCAGGGCTTCATGATCTCCAGGCCCCCGATCATCCTCATCGCTCTCCTCCGCACCCGCTCCATTCTGTCCACCTCCTTTTCTGTCCACCTCCACTCTGTCCACCTCCTTTTCGGAGCGAGGCCTCCAGGACTGTACACAAGGCACACCAGCCAGTTTGGTGTAGTGGTTAAGTGCGCGGACTCTAATCTGGGAGAACCGGGTTTGATTCCCCACTCCTCCACTTGCACCTGGCTGGATGACCTTGGGCAAGCCATAGCACTGTACCAGCTGTTCCCTCAAGGACAGTTTAGGAAAGAGCTCTCTCAGCCCCACCTACCTCACAGGGTGTCTGTTGTGGGGAGGGGAAGGGAAAAGGAGTTTGTAAGCCGCTCTGAGACTCCCTTGGGGAGTGGAGGGCGGGGTATAAATCCAATCTCTTCTTCTTCTCATCTTCTTCTTCTTCTATAATGCACAGAGTGACTAACTATTAGAGAGGAGCTGTGTTGTTTATTATCTGACCCTGAAACAGTTTAACAAATGCATGAAGCTGCATTTTACGGAACCAGACCCTGAGTCCATCCAGGTCGGCGTCTGAGGTCTTTCCAACACCTATTGCCTGATCCTTTCAACTGGAGGTTCCTGGGATTGAACCTGGGACCTTTGGCATGCCAAACAGATGCTCTAGCACTGAGTCACAGCCCCGTTCCATAAAGTGGCATGCCCATTTCCTCCTTTAAGCTGTTAATAGAAATTGCTAGGGAAATAATCTCAGGAAGATTCAGAATCCCCCCCCCCCTCTGCCAAAGCAAGCAGAACGTAGCCCCTCCCCTGCGGATAAACCTCTGTCATCTGGAAAAGGGAAGCAATTTGCTAACTTAATTCTTGTCGCTCGGAAACTGTCTGGGCGCCCCAGGCGAAATAATATACCATTTGAGCAATGAAGGCAGCTGTGCGATTATGTCCTTTGGTGCAGGAGGGCTCGTCAAGCAGCCCTCCATCATCAGAGAAGCAAAACGTGTCAGGAATGAAGCCAGCTTGAAACCCAGCCCAGGAAATCAGACATCTCTGAAAGATTGGCTAGGATGTTGTAACAGTAGGAACTGTACGAAGCAGGTTGCTGCATCAGGGGGAGCTGATTTCCATGGTGCACATGTGGTGGTCATACAGCTTGGCCTCCCGGCAAGGCTTAGTAAATCTGATTACAACTTGTAGTGTGCCATAATTCCCAGACAATGACATTGGGCCCTGATATTTCCCTGTGCTGTTTGATCCTTTGCTCAGCTGACAAAAGGTCTCCTTCGGTGCTCTGAAATGAATTTTTGAAGGAAATAGTCTCCCAAGTCAAATTCTCTCTCAGAAATCCAAAAGCATATGCATCAGTTCAGCATGGAGCGCACGAGATGAACCTTTACCTTCGTCTGGGGCTCTTTCGTTTAGAAAAGAGTCGATTTAGGGGGGACATGATAGAGGTTTATAAAATTATGTGTGGGGTGGAGATTGCGGACGAAGGGAAAGTTCTCTCCCTCTCCCGAAATACTAGAATTTGAAGTCATCCAATGACAGCCAGGGAGATGTTATCACAGAAGCAGAACCCACCCCAAATGAAGCTTCCCACCCCTCATCAAGACCTCTCAGCCACGGATCCGGGCTGTCAAGGAAATACTAGAGATTAAACACTAGAACTCAAGGACATCCAATGAAGCTGACGGGCAGTAGGTTTAGGATGGACAAAAGGAAATTTACACACAGAATGATTAAAATGTGGGATTCGCTGCCAGAGGATATAGCCATGGCCATAGGCATAGATGGCTGTAAAGGGGGATTAGCTAGATTCATGGATAAGTCTATCAATGGCTACTAGCTGTGGTGGCTGAGGGGAACCTCTGGTGGCTACTAGCTGTGGTGGCTGAGGCACTAAATCTCTGAATTCCATAGCCGGGGGTAACCTCAGGGGAAGTCCTCGACCTCAGTGCCCTGTTGTTGTTCCTCCAGGGGAACTGGTTGACCACTGTGTGAGACAGGATGCTGGAGTAGATGGACCACTGGCCTGATCCGGCAGGGCTCTTTGGATGTTCTTACCTGGATGTGGCGTCATGTGCAGGGTTGCCAACTCTGGGTTGGGAAATGCCTGGTGGTTGGGGGTGGGAGCTTGGGGAAGGTGGGGTTTGGGGAGGCAACTCCAGTGGGGTATAATGCCAAAGAATTCAGTAAACAGTAAACAATTCTTTCTTTGTTGGTTCCCAGTTGTCTTTTTCACCCTGTGATTGATGAAATCTGGAAGCCAGTTATTGGGTTTCTGAGACATTCATTCTAAGTTCTCCCATGTAGAAATGATTATAGAATCTGGTTAAAATTGTAACTATTGTAAAAATGTATCAATATGAGTTGTTCCATGGGTGCACAAAAAGTGTACAAAAATGTGAACAAAAAAATTGTACGAAAATTGCATGAAAATTGTACAAAAATTTAGGTTTAGCTTAGGTTTTCTGGGAGTATCTACTGGTTGATAATGTTATAATAGTTTTACTTTTGGATTGCTCTTTTTTGTGAGCTTAAATAATATTAATAATAATAAGAAGAAATAATTTTGCAAAAAGAAATAACAACAACAATCAAAATAACGATAATAAATTTAAAAGAGTTCACCCTCCAATGCTGCCATTTCCTCCAGGGGAACTGATCTCTGTAATTGTAATTTTGGGAGACTGACAGACCTTACCTGGAGGCTGATAACCCTGCATGCGAGCAGTGGAAGCCGCACAGGTTAGTGTGGTTGCCAATCTCCAGGCCTAGAAATCTCCTGGAATTATAACTGCTCTCCAGACTCCAGCTATGAGTTCCCCTGGAGGAAATGGTAGCTTCAGAGGGCAAACTCTATGGTACTCCATAGATTCTAGGTGAAATCTCTCTCCAGATTCCTTAATTCAAAGGTACCACTCCAGACCTCCAGGAATTTCCCAGGTTGGAGTTGGCAACCCAAAAAGGCAAGTCCACAGGGCTGGCTCCACAATGTGGCTAACTGCGGCAGCTGCCCAAGGCGGTGGTTTCTGAGAGGGTGGCAGGAACATGTCCACATGTCATCAGCCTGCTGCCCATGATCAGTGCATCTCCTTGGCGATGGCTTCCTCCCCCTCTGCCTTCCTGCCTCACTCCCTTCATGTCTCCCTCAGGAATCCTACTTGCAGAAGATCCCACGTTCGATCCCCACCATCTCCAGCTGAAAGAGTCTAATGCGAGGGTTGCCAGCTCCAGGTTGGGAAATACCTGGAGATATTGGGGGTGAACCTTGAGGTGGGGGCAGGGCTTGGGGAGGAGAGGGGCTTCAGTGGGGTATAATGCCATAGAGTCCACCTTTTGAATGCCATAGAGTCCACCATTTCCTCCAGGTGAGCTGATCTCTGTTGCCTGCGGTTCAGCTGTAATTCCAGGAGATCTCCAGCCGTCACCTGGAGGTTAGTACATAATACAAAAGATCAAACCGTGCATAAATAACAAAAAAATGTATTCAACAATAAATGAGTATGATACTCTAAACCTGTATAAATAGAGTAGTTTTTCAAACAATATAGGAATCAGAAACTCTAAAGTACACGGTCCAAATACAAAAAATAGCCCTATTAATCCACCTTCAGGAATAGTCCAATGGACAGATAAACTAGTTTATTAAAAGGGAAAGATGAAGTAATACATAAGGAGCTTTGGGTAAGAGTGTATAAATGGATTGGAAAATCAACTTAGAGATGTGTCCAAGATATGTAGTGATGTAAACACTGGAGATAGTGAATGCATTGCTCTTGTCTTTAAGATCTGTAATAAGCATATCATATATTGCAATTTGAAAAGTAATAATAATAATAATAAGGAATAGTCCAAGTCAAATTCCTCAAACAGTGAAAGGTCCAAACAAAGATGTTCATAATTCCTCATCACAATATCCTCATCTTGCCGCTTGTGTATTCACAAGCGGACTGCTTTTGTATTTGGATCGTGTACTTTTGAGTTTCTGATTACTACATTGTATTTTTGAAAAACTACTCTGTTTATAAAGGTTTAGATTATTACGCTCATTGATTGCTGAATATATTTGTCGTTATTTATGTGGTTTAATTTGTTGTATCTTTTGTACTGGTCACAAGTTCTCTCAGAGCTGTTCTCCCAAGAGTAGTCCTCGAAAGAGCTCTCTCAGCCCCACCTACCTCACAGGCAATGTTCCCTCTAAGTCAGGGGTGTCAAACATGCGGCCTGGGGGCCGGATCAGGCCCCCTGAGGGCTTCCATCAGTCCCGCCCTGGAACTGGCCATCTCCTGCCTCCAGTTCTTTGGCTGCTGCTGCATCATTGCTTGCTTCGCCAGACTCTCTCAGTCGCTCAGCCATTTCATGTTTCCTCCCCGGGTTCTAGACTCAGAACTCTGAGCGTGAGGTTTCTGTGGTGAGTGTCAATAAATCAAAAGTAGGTTTGCAGCTTACAGATACACACCTGAGCAGCATACTCAAGATTGCAACAGCACAGACATTTTGATGCAAGAATTCAGAGCAAGAGGTGTCAGTTATCAGATACTGTTAATTAAACAAAATATCGCAAGAGTGTTAACGTTTTAAGCATGTTCGTATTTTAAGTTAAAAAAAAACCTTTGTGTTTGTGTCCTTTATAAAGTTTATATCTCCGCTACCTGGCATTACATTTTATGACACACACGGCCTGGCTCAACAAGGTCTCATTTATGTGAGATCTGGCCCTCATAACAAATGAGTTCGACATCCCTTATCTAAGCTGTGAAGTCTTCTGAGCAAAAATTCTCTGTGAGCTACTGGCATTCAAGTTGGGAGCAAGCGATTCGGCTCCTGCATAAATTAGTTTGCTCTGGAGCCATCTTTCCTGAGCTAAGACAAAAATGTGTGAGCCAGAGGCTAAAAAACTGTGAGCTAGCTCACACTAACTCAGCTTAGAGGGAACACCGCTTGCGACTGAACCAAGGTCACATCAGCAGCTGCATGTGGAGAACTGGGGAATCAAACCCGGTTCTCCAAGATCAGACTCCATGCTCTTAACCACTACACTAAACTGCCAAGCCTGCCTATCTAATCCAGCTCCCCTTCCAGAGGTAGTGTGGTATAATGGTTAGAGTGCCATAGTGTTGCATTAGAGGCTATCTAATCCCATTAAAGTTGTCAGGCCGAACCTGGCAACTGGGGGAAGGGCTGGGGGAAGGAACACAGGGGGCCAGTGTCACTGGCATAATGACATCACTTCTGGGGAGAACCCAGAAGTGAATGCAGGTAAAGGCTAAAGAACTGTGAGCTAGCTCACACTAACTCAGCTTAGAGGGAACACTGCTCACAGGGGTTGTGGTCACACAGCAAGCTTATCCCGATTTGTTCCCGCTATAGATTTGATTGAGAATATTTTGTTTTCGGGTTGGGATGATCAGACATCCCTCCCCGAACCACTTGCATCGCGCAATGAGGCTCTGGGCACCGGCTTGGCTTGTTTTATTTTTTAAAACAAATTGGCTTTGCACATGCGCATATGCACATGGCCGAATCACCACTCCCTCTGGGACTCATTGTACTCCCTTGTTTTTGCAGGTTCCCCCCCCCCCGCCCTCGAACAAAATTAACTGGCAACGTTCAACCAAGCACTGGAGGTTAGATGTGCACTTGAATGTTTATACATTGAATTTATTCAGTGCAGGATTGCTCATGCGCACAATGGCGGATGCTGGGGGGGGGGGGGGACATTGCAAGAAGGACGTTCAGATGACCTAATTGCGATCATTGTGAGAGAAGGCTGTCCAGATTGGCGAAATTGCGGATTCAAAGCTCAAATATCCAGAAAGTACTTGATTTTCCAGGTGTAGGAAAACTCACTAGGGAACTGGGAGGATTGCGCGAGTGCGCCCACTTCGGCGCAGAAGGTGGATGCGGGCGTCTGTTCAGCGATTTTAAATGCAAGAGGGAACAGCGGTGAAACCCGATCAAAATGACCATGTGACCACAGCCAGGGTGTCTGTTGTGGGGAGGGGCAGGGAAAGGAGATTGTAAGCCGCTTCGAGACTCCTTCAGGTAGCGAAGGGTGGGGTATAAATCCAATCTCCTCCTCCTCCTTCAAAACTATTTGCAAACGGGACTTCCATTTCCTTCCAACACTTTCATCTTCTCGCAAGCCATTTCCCTTTTGTTTCCAAGGACGATCATTGGAGGAGGGAATGTTTTGTGGTATACACATTAAGCCCATGAAGCATGAAGATGGTTTTCTTGTGGGTGAGTCACCTAGCTGGCAAATGTTGCTGAGAGTAATGAATTTCATTCCTCTAAAATGCGGCGGTACTAAACCTCCGTGTCCCTGCTTGGGTGATGATGTGCTCTACTCAAACTGCCGTTTTCAACAGAGAAAGGGGGGAGGCTGCAGCAGAGACTACAAACTGCTGCCAAAAATGACTTGAGGAGGAAAATTTGGGAGGGCTGGGGCAGACAGTCGATTGGGGTCCACTGGAGAACCTCTTCAGGAGAACTGGTAACGGGGCCAGGGCTGCCGTCAGCAGATGTAAGAACGTAAGGGAAGCCATGCTGGATCAGGCCAATGGCCCATCCAGTTCTGCACTCTGTGCCACACAGTGGCCAAAACCCAGGTCGCCATCAGGAGGTCCACCAGTGAGGCCACAAATCCAGAAGCCCCCACACACACACTGTTGCCCCCTCCAAGCACCAAGAATACAGAGCATCACTGCCCCAGACATAGGAAAATGAGAGAAGCCATGTTGGATCAGGCCAGTGGCCCCTCCAGTCCAACATTCTGTGCCGTACAGTGGCCAAGAGTACCAGGTGCCATCAGGAGAAACTGAGAGACTGCGCCTGTTAAATGGAAACAGGATGAGAGCACTAAAGGTTAATCTTGGGTTGGTAAATATAGTGGTGGGTGAGAACTTCCTCAAAATCCTTTTTTGTTCCTTCATGTTGACCTCCCAGAACATTCCGGGCTAGTTCACGTTCAGTGCTGACTAGACCCTCATTCCTTCACGCCAGGAAATGCCCAGATCAGGTCAATGTTTAACTGGACCTACCAAGGTTGGAGATGGGAAAAGTTTGTAAATGAGTTACCTTGGAAATGGATTTGGCTTTCGCTGCACCTCTGAGTGCCTTTGTGTAAAGGACCACTGAAGAAGCTTGGTAGTTTGTGTTAAAAAGCCAGGCTAAGTTTGAAAGCGAGTCGAAGAAATGGGTCCATAGGGAGGTCAGACCGGAGCTTTATCCTTCCCGAGGGTCTTGAATTTGCCTGCCGGTTTTAAAAGCCACCTTTGGGGGTCTCATGACCCTTGAAAGGTGTTCTGTGGGGTTCCACCTTGGTACCCATTCTTAGGTCAACCTTGTTTGGACTGTAGCAGCTAGAAGGCTGGAACACCCTTTCTTGCAAGAGTGGCCCACCGTATCCCAGGAAGATGGGCTTGGGTCACTCGAAGGCTCGCAGCCACGTGACCAAAGTCGCCCCGATGCCCACCAAAGAGGTGGCGCCCCAGCCGCCGGGCAGTGTGGCCACATATGGATTCCAGAGCCCTTTGAGAGAGAGGAGTTCCAGCTCCTTTGCTTCCCTGACGGAGAGGAACTCGCTATCGGAGAGGCATCTTCCGCCCCTGCGGGAAACCTGGTATACAAGACACCCAGCAGGTAACAGTGCAATTTCTCTTTCTTTCAAGATGAAGTTTGAGACGCGTCCCATTGATTTTGGCAGGAGAGTGCTGGTGGCAACACGGTGCAGGTATCTATTGCTGGCTTTCTCCCTTCAGGATCAGGTAGGTTGCCAACTCTGGGTCTGGGAATTCCAGAAGATTTGGGGGTGGACCAGTGTTCCCTCTAAGCTGAAGAGGAAGAAGAAGAGATTGGATTTATATCCTGCCCTTCACTCGGAGTCTCGGTGTGGCTTACAAACTCCTTTCCTTTCCCTCCCCCTCCCCTGTGAGGTTGGCGGGGCTGAGAGAGATCTTTCAAGAACTGCCCTTAAAAGAACAGCTCTGACAGAACTTGTGACTGACCCAAGGTCATCCAGCAGCTGCAAGTGGAGGCGTGGGGAATCAAACCCAGTTCCCCCAGATTAGAGTCCGCGCACTTAACCACTACACCAAACTGGCTCTGAGTTACTGTGAACTAGCTCACAGTTTTTTAGCCTCTGGCTCACACATTTTTGTCTTCGCTCAGGAAGGAGGGCTCCAGAGCAAACTGACTGATGCAGCAGCCAAGTCACCTGCTCACAACTTTCATGCCAGTGGCTCACAAAGCAGAATTTTTGCTCACAGGACTTCACAGCTTAGAGGGAGCATTAGTAGAGCCTGGGAAGGGTGAGGTTTGGGGAGGGGAGGGCCCTCAGGTGGGGTATAATACGTGGAGGTTGGTAGGATCAGCCATATATCCTTGCGAGGTAGGGCCGCCATATTTCTAGGCAGGGGTCATTTTGTAGAAAAAGAGGTGCAGGAGCTCATTAGCATGACTCATTTGCATGACTCATTTGCATATGCCACACCCCCTAACATACCGGAAGTGTGTCAGAAGGCAACACCCACCCCTCAGGCTCCCCTCCACAGGTGAGTGAAACTGACCTGCTCTTCCTCCGTTCCCTTCCCCATCCAATACTTTGTGCAATAAAAATAAGCGTAAAGAACACACCCTCATTCTCTTCCTGCTCCCTTGAAACCACCAGGTTTCAAGTAGACTTGAGATACCCAAAACATGTGCACCACCCATCCCTTCCCCTTCCCCTCCCCACAACAAGACACCCTGTGAGGTAGGTGGGGCTGAGAGAGGTCTTTTGAGAACTGCTCATGAGAGAACAGCTCTGAGAGAACTTGTGACTGGCCCAAGGCCACACCAGCAGCTGCAAGTGGAGGAGTGGGAATCAGACCCGGTTCTCCCAGATTAGAGTCCAACTCCTGACCACTACACCAAACTGATAAGGTGGAAGCTGCTGAAGGGTTGGTGAAATTTCTCCAGTACTTATGTGCCATGTGCCCAGATAAAAAATGGTATAATTAGAAAATTTCTATGCCACCTTCAGCAAGTCTCTGGAAAGCAGCACACAGTCATAAAAGGAACAATGATAAAATTATCAATATTAAAACAAAACATTAAAAACAATAAAGACCCTAGCAGGGCTTTCCCCGGGGCGCTGTGCCTCTGCACTGCTCGGGGAAGCTGAGGAGGGGGCGGGGCTTGGTCATGCGCCCGCCCCCTGGGCTCCTCACTCCCAGAGCTGCGCTCCTGTGCGCTCCCGCTCCAACGGACCCCTGTTTCTAGGTGAGACTTAAATAAGAAATAAATGGGGGGGAGGATCAGATTTTTTTCTATAACTAGAGTTGCCAACAGGCCTGGAGGGGGAAAAAATCTTGTACTTTTGACAGAGGTTTAATGTGTGGGAATGGGCAGCAGAGGATTTTCATGGCGTGGAGGTAAATGACATCGGCTGGTAAATAACATCCCATCAGGTCTCCATTAAAAATATGGGAGTTTTTTTAAATCTCCCGGCTAGTTGGCAACCTCTCTAAAGCACTCCTACCAACACGCAAACACTTGAGTGTCTCGAATTGTTTCCAAAATGTAGGTTGAATAAGCTTTTTTTTTTATCATTCAGAAGCTGTTATTTATTGTTACATAACACCTTGTCTTGAAGAAATAATACCTTTTCGAATTTTCACAATATGGTGGTTTGGAATGCTTTCGCTCGGCTTATTTATTTTATTTTGTTTTATTTCCTTTCATTTATATCCCGCCCTCCCCGCAACGCAGACTCAGGGCAGGTTCCAACCTATAATAACCCGCTGAGTGCAGATTTACCTCATAAAAACGAAGTAATGAAATACATATAATAAATACAATGAAACAAGTACAACACTAAATCCTTTAGAATAAATTATACCTCAACAGACACATTGGAGGGAAGGAAGGGGAAGGCTAGACTGAACTGGATGCCCGCTGCCTCAACCAAAGGTCTGGTGGAAGAGCTCCGTCTTGCAGTCCCTGTGGAACTGTAAAAGCTCTTGCTGAGCCCTGATTTCTGACAAAGTAATGTTGTTAAAAACCTGCACAGCCAATCAAATCTCCAGTGGCCAATCAGAAGCCTTGCTGGGCAGATTCCCACCTGGCCCCGCCCACTTTTAAAAAACACTTGGTGGCCACCAGGAAAGGTGTCCGCAGGTACCCCCTGGCTGTGTGGCATAGATATACAAATGCCACAACAGGATGCCACAAAAAGGTACATAGACTCATATCCAGAGAAACTATTTGGACAGCTCCCTGCCATGAGTTTGCTTGATTGAATTGTCCGGGAGAGGAACAAAGGCTTCCAAAACTTGGGCGTCGAAAAGAGAGAAGCCTTGACAATAAAACAAAAACGCCGATATTAAACAGAATCAAGCACAGCCAACGTACAGTCGGAGCGGCATTTATCATACAAGCGGAGGAGCTGAAGCAGCGCAGAACGTCTGGGAAAATAAATGAGCTTTCATTTGGCACCGTTAAAATATTAATTTACTCAGCAGAAGTTTTGTGTTTTTTTTGTTTTTTTTTAATCCCTGCCTCTCAGCCAAAGGCATCCGAGGTGGAAGATACACAGACTTTGGGAGGGGGGGTTCCATAAAGATCTGAACTGTCAGGCTGGTTCATTTGGACCTTTCCTTTGGGCCCTGTAGGTCAAAGGCAACACTTTTGACTTGTGCCCAGGAACAAATGGGTAGCCAGCCAAAGTCCAAACTGGCATGCTGTTGGCATCGGTCATTCTTGTGGTGGTAGAAATGGCCATCTGGTTGTGACCAATTATGGTGGCCCCACAGGGTTTTCAAAGCAGGAGACATCCAGGGGTGGTTTGCCATTGCCTGATTCTGCATAGCAACTGTGGACTTCCTTGGTGGTCTCCCAAAGTACTAACCGGAGCCAACCCGGCTTAGCTTCTGAGATCACATGAGATGGGGCTAGCCTGAGCCATCCTGGTTTCCACACCTCAAAAGAGATATTATAGCACTGGAAAAAGTGCAGAAAAGGGCAGCTAGAATGATAAAAGGGCTGGAACACTTTCCCTACAAAGAAAGGTTGAAGCGCGTGGGGCTCTTTAGCTTGGAGAAACGACAGCTGAGGGGTGACATGATCGAGGTTTACAAGATTATGCATGGGATAGAGCGGGTAGAGAAAGAAGTACTTTCCTCCCTTTCTCACAATACAAGAACTTGTGGGCACTCCGTGAAATTGCTGAGCAGTCAGGTTAGAACGGATAAAAGGAAGTACTTCTTCACCCAAAGAGTGATTAACATGTGGAATTCACTGCCACAGGAGGTGGTGGCAGCTACAAGCATGAATGGCTTCAAGAGGGAACTGGATAAACTTATGGAGCAGAGGTCCATCAGTGGCTATTAGCCACAAGGTACAGATAGGAAGTCTCGGTCTGGGGCAAGTGATGCTCTGTATTCTTGGTGCTTTGGGGGGGGGGCAACAGTGGGAGGGCTTCTAGTGTCCTGGCCCCACTGCTGGACCTCCTGATGGCACCTGGTGTTTTTGCCACTGTGTGACACAGAGTGTTGGACTGGATGGGCCACTGGCCTGATCCAACCTTCACTTCTCTTATGTTCTTATCCAGGTCAGTGCAGCAGGTAGAAAGTGCCATCGAGTTGTACAATGGCAACCTGCATGGGGCTTTCGAGGCAAGAGATGTTCTCATTTGCCATAGCCTGCCTTAGGGTTGTCAGGTCCCTTTCATTCACTGGTGGGGGGGGGGGGGTTGGAGGAGAGCTGGAGCTGGAAGTGTCGCCCCCCCCCCCAATGTTCCGACATCACTGGAAGTGATGTCACACATGTGTCTACATCACTTCTGGGTGATGCAGGCACGTTGGGGGCAACACTCTGGTTTTTGGGCAAAACTCGATGGTAAAATCGACTTCAAACCATCGAATTTTCCCCAAGCACCAGACCGTCACCCCTCCCCGCCATCACCGATGTGCCGACATCATTTCCGGGTGACAGATCGGTACCTCACTCCACGTGCTCTTGGTGGGGGGGATTCCCTTCCGCCGGCCAATTTTGACATATTTATTTCCTTCATGGTTTTTGCCCCAGAACTGAACCCAAACAAATGGTAACTATATAAACTAAGCTTATTATACCTGTTTGATCCTTGGATCTGTTAAACATCTTCATTTTGCTGTGTGATAATTTACTGCTCATCCTCAAGCTCGGGGGTGGCCAAACTGCGGCTCGGGAGCCACATGCGGCTCTTTCACACATATTGTGCAGCTTCCGGCAGGGCGGCTGGGAAGCGAATTGGAGGCATGCCTCCCCGATCAGTCTTCCCTTCCCCAGCCAGTGTTCCCCTCCCTGGGTGGGCTTGAGGCAGAGGGGAGCAGAGAAAGAAAGCAACTTTAACTTTAAACGCATTCTCAAAGCCCCCCCCCCCCCCCCAATCACCTACAAATATCATCGGACAACTAAATATCATTATCAATATCTGTTTTTACCCCTTTTGTTTTTAGTTTTGGTAGTCTCATTTAACGTTAATAAAAAACCAAATCCGCATATTTTTCAATAAAAATACATGTGTAATATTTGTTCATGTCATATGGCTCTTAAACATCTGACATTTATTCCATGCGGCTCTTACATTAAGCAAGTTTGCCCACCCCTGCTCTAGCTTTATGTATGGAGTTGTAATTTCTAATTTTGTTTCTGTCTCTGTCTTGACTCTAATTGGCCCTTCCTGGCCACTTAATCCTCCCCCCCTTCCTATATGTAATGGTTGAGGAAATTTTGCTTTGCTGTATCTGAGGAAGTGTGCTCGCACACGAAAACTTATCCCTCGAATAAAACTTGGATGGTCTCAAAGGTGCCACTGGACTCCGACTGTGTCCTGCATCATTCCTTTGCTCTTAAGAAACTGCACGACAGGTTTGTTTGGGGAGAGGCATTGTCATAGAAAATACGTAGGAGGGGAAAAGACAAGTTTCCCGCCCAATGATTTGCCCTGGAGGGCCTGGATAGTTTCCCCCGGATAATCTGTCTGGAGATTGCTCTCTTCCAAACATGAAAGAAAACTTACCGCCACTTCGAGAGGCGCCTCTGCAGTGAATACAAATGCGCCCCGGGCATTCGGCAAGACAGCCTGAGCTCTTTATGGCAGCCAGAACGCTTTCATGAACAGCCGCCTCCTTCTGCACGGAGTTAAGTTCCAGATTCTATCTCGGCATGTTAGTAGGAAAATGGTTATTAAAAAAAAAAAAATCCTTCTATTGCTACCTCTTTGCCTTCCTTTTTCCCCGTTTCCAACCTTCTGGGCTGGTGCAGATGCTGAGCCCAATCCACCAGGCACCGCACTTGCGCCTGCTCACCCAGTTAATGCCAGCGCTCAAATATTATTGATTTATAGTGTTGCCAATCTCCACGGCATTGCCTGGAGATCCAGTTTGGTGCAGGGGTTAGGAGCCCGGACTCTAGTCTGGGAGAGCCGGGTTTGATTCCCCACTCCTCCTCCACTTGTAGCTGCTGGTGTGACCTTGGGTCAGTCACAAGTTCTTTCTTCTTCTTTTTTTGCGATTAACAATTTTTATTTGATTTCAATAAAACAAAAAGGAACAAAAGACATATGCATTAACACTAATAATTATCAAGCCAATAAGACCGACGTGTAACATTATAGATAACACTACGAAATAAAGGAAAACTATGATAAACAGTTAAACATTAATAAAAAGTAGCTCACCATACCTTCTATTACAATGTATTATGACACAACATACCTTATTAACAAAATCCAGTCACAAGTTCTTTCAGAGCTGTTCTCTCAAGGGCAGTTCTGGAAAGAGCTCTCTCAGCCCCACCTACCTCACAGGGTGTCTGTTGTGGGGAGGGAGAAGGGAAAAGGAGTTTGTAAGCCGCTCTGAGACTCCAAGTGAAGGGCAGGGTATAAATCCAATCTCCTCCTCCTCCTCCTGTTCTACCTCACAGGGTGTCTGTTGTGGGGAGAGGAAGGGAAGGTTATTGTAAGCCAGTCGGAGACTCCTTCAGGTAGTGATGGGCAGGGTATAAATCCAATCATCAGGGACATGGAGGGGAAGCAAAGATTTATCCTTGTTTTCGCCATAGACATTCCAGCTTCCTTCTCCTCCCTCCTTCCCTCCCTCCCTCTCCAGTTTGCTGCAAATCCCCGGGCCCCGCCCCTTTCCAGATTTGAACCTGCCTAGCTGGATCTCACCAGATCTCGGAAGCTAAGCAGGGTCGGTCAAGGAACACCAGGGGCGTGATGGGGAGGCAGGCAATGGCAAAAACCACCTCTGAAACATCTCTTGCCTTAAAAACAAGACTAGCTCACCACCTAGTGGTGCATAACGCTAAACAAGCTAGAACTTCAGACTGCCAGACAATCTTTGGCTCTCCTGGCTGTACTACACATACTGCCGTATGATTGTAATAATAATTATTATTCCTATTCCCATCTATCCAATCATATGTGTAAATGACTAATCTTAAACTACAGCTAAAACCCGGTTCCTTTTTATTTTAAAGTGCCCGACCCCTATCCGCTGGATCTCAAGACGGAAGATGGAGAACCCAGCATCATCAAACGGCATCCGCCTCGTAGACCACAAGTAATTATTACTTATTTATACCCCGCATTTCTCCCCACTGGGGGACCTGAAGCAGCCTACATCAGTTTGGTGTAGTGGTTAAGAGTGCGGACTCTGATCTTGGAGAACCGGGTTTGGTTCCCCACTCCTCCACTTGCAGCAGCTGGTGTGACCATGAGCCAGTCACAAGTTCTCTCAGAGCTGTTCTCTCAAGAGCAGTTCTTGAAAGAGCTCTCTCAGCCCCACCGACCACAAAAGGTGTCTGTTGTGGGGAGGGGAAGGGAAAGGAGATTGTAAGCCGCTCTGAGACTCTGAGTGAAGGGCAGGGTATACATCCAATCTCTTCTTCTTCATCATCTTCATCTTCCTCTCCTCCGTTTTAGCCTCACAACAACCCTGCAAGGTGGGCTTGGCCAAGAGGGTGTGCCTGGCCCAAGGTTTACCGAGCAAGCTCCTCCAGGGGGGCAGAGGGGGGATTCAAACCTGGGTTTACCCGGATTCTAGACCGACACTTTAACCACTACACCATCCCCTTGAGATGTCCTTTTGGATCCTGCCGTCTGAGAGAAAAGCAGTGTGGTTCAGTGGTTAAATGGCCTCGGACAGGCTAGGGTCAATCGCCCAGGATCTGCTCGTGTCGGGTCGCCACCCTGCAGGTGGGAATTAGGGAAACACACAGACAGTGCACGAAAAATTTGCTGTGAAAATTTACCAACTGTATATTATGAATATATAAACATCAGCTTCTATTCAATTCAATATAATTTCAGAAGCTTTTCTATAGAATCCGTCTCCGCCTTACGAATAAACAGAGATCGCTTGGCATTAACGATACAATATAATGGATTCACAGAACAGTCCATGCAGAATTGTCACAGTGCCTAGTGCATTCCAAAGGTTTTCTTCTTATCTTCCGAGAATCAATACTACTACTAATAATAATATTAACAGATTGGATTTATACCCCGCCCTTCACTTAGAATCTCAGAGCAGCTTACAAACTCCTTTCCCTTCCCCTCCCCACAACAGACACCTTGTGAAGTAGGCGGGGCTGAGAGAGCTCTTTCCAGACCTGTTCTTGAGAGAACAGCTCCAACAGAACTATGGCTTGCCCAAGGTCATCCAGCAGCTGCAAGTGGAGGAGAGGGGAATCAAACCCCGTTCTCCCAGATTAGAGTCCACACGCTTAGAAGAAGAAAAGAGATTGGATTTATACCCCGCCCTTCACTACCCAAGGGAGTCTCAGAGCGGCTTACAAACTCCTTTCCCTTCCCCTCCCCACAACAGACACCTTGTGAGGTAGGTGGGGCTGAGAGAGTTCTTTCCCAAGCTGTCCTTGAGAGAACAGCTGGTACAGAGCTATGGCTTGCCCAAGGTCATCCAGCAGGTGCAAGTGGAGGAGTGGGGAATCAAACCCAGTTTTTCATATTAGAGTCCGTGCACTTAACCATTACACCAAACTGGCTCTCAGAAATGTCTTGTGCTTTCAGAAATTTCTCAAATTCTGTGATTCTTTCGGTGTTTTTACTGAGACGTAGGATAGTGAACCCACTTCTTAGTGCCAGAACACCTCTAGCACGCATGTGGCCCATTAGTGGTGACTGACAAGAGTGGAATGTAGGCTGGAGATGTTATGTTTCTCATCTTTGAGGGAACCACAGTGAAATGTATGCAGAATCCATCAGAGTCCGTCAGATGGAACGAGATGGAACGTTCCCATTCATTCTATTCAATGCCCTCGAGTTCTAGTATTTTGGGAGCGGGAGAACAAGTTTTCTTTCTCTTAAACAAGTTCTGTTAAAGTGCTTGGGGCTCTTTAGCTTGGAGAAATGATGAGTGAGGGGTGACATAATAGGGGTTTACAAGATTATGCATGGGGCAGAGCAGATAGAGAAAGAAGTACTTTTCTCCCTTTCTCACAATACAAGAACTCGGGGGCACTCCGTGGAATTGCTGAGCAGTCAGGTTAGGACGGACAAAAGGAAGTCCTTCTTCACCCAAAGAGTGATGAACACATGAAATTCACAGCCACAGGAGGTGGCGGCGGCTTCGAGCATGGACGGCTTCAAGAGGGAATTGGATCAACTTATGGAGCAGAGGTCCATCAGTGGCTATTAGCCACAAGGTATAGATAGGAAGCCTCCGTCTGGGGCAAGTGATGCTCTGTATTCTTGGTGCTTGGGGGGGGGGGGCAACAGTGGAAGGGCTTCTAGTATCCTGGCCCCACTGCTGGATCTCCTGATGGCACCTGGTGTTATTGGCTATTGACTCAGAGTCTTGGACTAGATGGGCCATTGGCCTAATCCAACATTGGCTTCTCTTATGTTCTTTGTCAACTGTCTCCACCCCAGGCATAATTTTATAAACCTCCATCCTGTCCCCTCTTAGTCGTCTCTTTTCTAAACGGAAAAGTCCCAGACCCTTCGGCTTTTCCTCATAGGGAAGGGGCTCCAACCCCCATATCATCGTGGTTACCCTCCTCAGCTGACCTGCTGTGGTGGCATCTGCTGAAGCAATGCTTTTAAGAATCAGCACACCAAATCAAATCTTCAGTGGCCAATCAGAAGCGTTGCTGGGCAAGAACTCCACCTGGCCCAACCCACTCTTTACAAACACATTGCAGGTGTCAGAAAATTCACTGGTGGGCGCATGACGCCCATGCGCAACAGGTTGGAGACCTCTGGGCTAAAGCTGTCTCTTTATTAAGGGCTTTTGGGCGATACAGGTGATTCTAAAGGGCTCTCCTATTACGTTTTTAGGTGTGCACTTTGAAAAATCACAGGGGTACAGCTAAACAATGTGACGTGTGAACAGCACGCCCAACTAAAGTCGCTGGAGAATTTTATGCGCTGGGAATAATTGCAAGTAATTTCAAGGACGAGTCATCCTTGTGGTGTTACTTGCTGCCACCTAGTGGCGACACTTAGTAATGCATGGCTGCGAGAGCTGGACCATAAGGGAAGCCAAGTGCCGAAGAACAGACGCTTTCGAATCATGGTGCTGGAGAAGACCCTTGAGAGTCCCTCGGACTGCAAGGAGATCAAATCAGTCAGTCCTAAAAGAAATCAACCCCTGACTGTTCCCTGGAAGGCCAGATCCTGAAGCTGAAGCTCAAATACTTTGGCCACCAAATGAGAAGGGAGCACTCGCTGGAGAAGACCTTGATGCTGGGAAAGACTGAAGGTGAAAGAAGAAGGGGACGGCAAAGGATGAGATGGTTGGACAGTGTTATCGATGCAACAAACATGAAATTAAGCAAACTCCGGAGGATAGGAGGGCCCCCCTGTCCTCCATCGTCCTCCGGAGTTTGCTTAATTTCGTGTCTGTTGCATCGATGACACTGTCCAACCATCTCATCCTTTGCCATCCCCTTCTCTACCTCTTCGAAACCCAGCTTGCACTGAGATTAGGATTTTTTTATAAAAATGCAAACACGAGATGAAAGGCCAAAATCACACCTTCATTACAAAAAGAAGACGGGTTGCGAATGTAGTATGTAACCCAGCTATTTGACACAGCCTCTGCTCAATTCAGGATTGGTGCTTTTCGTTAAAAACATTGTAAGCTGGTTTCAAATACCATATTCGTACATATCGGCTTTACAGCTACCACGCCATGTTTCTAATTTATGTTGTATTTGTTTTTATGATTCTGGAGGGATCTTGCTGTTTGTGAGACTTCTGAATCGAATCAATAAGCCAGATCTTTGATGAAGCAAAGAGTTCTTTTATTCTTAATGATGGTTCAGGTACTTCATGTTTGTTAGAGATACTTGGTTACAGGCATTAAGGCTTAATGTACCCTCCACATTCAGGTAAGGGTAGGCATAGGGCCAATCAGAATAAACATAGAAAAAGCGCGAAAACCCCTGACTGTTTGGTTCCCACCGAAAAGGCGCTAAAGCATTAAAAATTCCCCTTATGCCCCGTTTGCAATTCGCAGGCCAGGCACCTGGTTTAGAAAATAGTTCAACAGTTCTCCAAGGTTACAAAAACAGATAAAACACTCGAGTCTCCGGAGAGAAACAGGGGAGGTGACGAGAAGAGATAAACAGGCTGGTTATATGACGCGATGGAATGCAGCAAGCCACCCTCCCGGGGAGAAGAGATACACTAAGCAGGACATGCAATAAAACCCAAGGCTAAACGTAATTAAACGTAAATTATAGACACAGGTAGCAGATACAAAAGAAGCAAATGGCTGACACTGTTCCCCCTCTATGGAACTATTGCTCTGAATATTTTTTTGGTTTGGTTTGGTTTTTGTCTGTTGCAACAAAACTGGTGCATTTCACCCTGACGTGCCAAGAGAGTGGGGAGAAGTGGAAGAGCACTTGAAGCAGGACATGTGAATTTGGCCAAGGTCCCAAGAACAGATGCTGCTGGAAGTATAATCCTATGATTATTTCCCCCCGTGCATTTGCTTTTAACAAATTGCAGTGGCTTGGGGGGGGGGGGGGGCGTGCTACAATTGAAAGGGGCAAAACGGAGCCTGGGTGGTCAAGGCGATTTTGTTGATTTATCGGATGTATTTGTGCCCCCGCCTCTCTCCGAGATTGTAGCCAAGGCAGCTGACAAAATAATAAAACCATACTGACCAATTAAAATCACTAAAACACAAAACAACACTAGACCTCCCCGATGCTAAAAAAGTGTCTATAAGAGATGCCAAATAATAATACATTTTAGATGAACCGCCAGCATTAAGCATAGAATTGCAGAGTCAGAAGGGACCTCCAGGGTTATGTAGTCCAACCCCCTGCTCACAAATACCTTTCCCCACACACACCCAGTGACCCCTGTTCCATGTCCAGAAGACGGCAAAAAAAACCCTCCAGGATCCCTGGCTAAATACTAGCCAGGGCTAACCCTGCTTAGCTTCCAAGATCTGGCAAGATCAAGCTAGCCTGGGCTATCCAAGTCGTGGCACAGAGCAATAGCAATGCAATAAATAAAATGATGGTGGTGGTATCAGCAGGGCTTGCAAGGCAGAGATGTTCCGCCAGGTGTTTGGTTGAGGAAAGCAATGGCTTTCCACCTGGCCGGCACTCCTGTTTTTCCCACCTCCCCCCCCCCCCTTCACACCCACCCACCCGCGAGGCAGTGGTATATTTCTTTTTTTTTTACAATAAATTTTATTGAGATTTTCTGTTAAAACATTACGAAAGAGGCAGTGGTATATTTCTGACAGTCTGACTGCCATCTTTGGTCATAGACATACTGTGTATTATGATTTTTATTATTTTTAACGGTGAATTGTATTTAGGTCAATGGTTTTTTGATGTATACCACCCTGAGCCCTGTCTCACAGGGGAGGGTGTATAGACAGACAGACAGATGCCGAGGCCTTCATTAGAGCATCAGAAGTGCCCTGCTGGATCAGACCAGTGGTCCCTCTAGTCCAGCATCCTGTCTCACACAGTGGCCAGCCAGTTCCTCTGGAGGGACAACAACGGGGCAGAGAGGCCGAGGC
Source organism: Lepidodactylus listeri (assembly GCA_029233225.1). Taxonomy (NCBI): domain Eukaryota; kingdom Metazoa; phylum Chordata; class Lepidosauria; order Squamata; family Gekkonidae; genus Lepidodactylus; species Lepidodactylus listeri. Next base: position 95,483,843 of record JARCFY010000011.1, on the reverse strand, counting down.
CTTCATAAGGACATCAGAAGAGCCCTGCTGGATCAGACCAATAGTCCATCTAGTCCAGCATCCTGTCTCACAGAGTGGCCAGCCAGTTCCTCTGGAGGGACAACAACGGGGCAGAGAGACTAAGGCCTTCCCCTGATGTTGCCTCCTGGCACTGGGAATCACAGGCGGGCTGCCTCTGAATGTGTTAAGCCTCCCGATTCCCCACTTAGCTGAGCAGGCGAAACAACAGGGCCAAGAAGCCCGTTTGCCAGCACAAGGCCAGCCGAACAATTCACGGCCCAGGTAAGAGAACGAACCCTTTATCTTGAGACGTGTGAGGCGCTCAGTGGTCTCCCTCTTGTCTTGGCAGAAGCTGGAACCGCTCGTCCTTTCGAAAGACATCCCTCTGGACAAGTTTTCAAGGCAGCTGGCTGCGGCGACAGCTGGGGCATCTCAGGTGAGGGTCCCAGCAGTTTGCAGGGCAGGAAAAGCACAACGTGTAGAACCGAATAACCGGCTTAAGTGTGGAGCCAGATGATGAATACGAAGAACATCTTGCGTATTGAGCTAGGGATGCCAGGCCTCCAGGTGGGACCTGGGGAACCCCCCCCCCCCCCCCCGAATTACAACTCATCTCCAGAAGACAGAGATCTGTTTGCCCGGAGGAAATGGGTGGTTTGGAGGGTGGACTTGTACCCAGGGCTCATTTCGTAGCAGGAGCTCCTTTGCATATTAGGCCACACACCCCTGATGTAGCCAATCCTCCAAGAGCTTACAGAGCTCTTCTTACAGGGGCTACTGTAAGCTCTTATTTATTTATTTATTTGTTTTTGGGATTTGTATCCCGCCCTCCCCGTCAAACGGCAGCTCAGGGTGGCTCACAACAAAACACCATACAGAATTCATACAGCAATTAAAATATAAAAACGCTTCTCTGTAATGACGGCATACCTACAGCTCAATATATCCTAACAGAGCCCAGGTGAAATCCTTATAGGTGGTCACAGTAGGTTGGCGGTTAAGATCGAATAGCTGGGCCAGGGCCAGAGTTGACAACATTAGGTGGCCACTACATGAATTCCTGGTGGAAGAGCTCCGTCTTACAGGCCCTGCTGAATTGTAATAAGTCCCGCAGGGCCCTGATGTTATCCAGGAGCTCATTCCACCAGCATGGGGCCGCCACAGAAAAGGCCCTGGCCCTAGTAACTGCCAGCCGCACCTCCTTCAGCCCTGGGAGGGCCAGCCGGTTCTGATTCAGTAGAAGGCAGCTTCATGGCTTGATCAAGAGACTGATGATGAAAATAATGGGCCTGTTGTTTTCTAATAACATTCATATTCTTTCCCCGTGTTTGTTCCTTGTCTGGCCGGAGCTGGAGAAGAGGGGACCAGCTGTTCTAAACTCCACAGGAAGAAGACGGCAGCACCTTCACAAGATGAAGATGCTGGAAATGCGCCAAGAGGTAATGGCAAAGACGTTTTGGAGCTTGGTCCTAGGATGATTTAAGAACATGAAGCAAAGATGACCAGGCCAAACAAGAGAGACTCTGGAGATGGTTGCACTGTAGCAGAATCCAGTAGGCAGGATTTTGTGGCTTGGGGAGCAATTTCTTTTTCTGGTGGGGCTGAAGTTCTCAGTGCAGAAAGAAAAGCCATTGAGCCAATAGAAAGCTGTTACCTGGATAGATCTCTAAATTGCGATCTGTCAACCACTTTAGATGGCAGTCCTCAGCTGCTGCAAGTTAATCACTTCTGCCAGCCGAAGCAACAATTCTGAAAACAAGCCGGCAGGTGGGGGGGATGACTTCTATAGTCAAAAAAGCTAAGACTTAGGCAGAAAAACTCTCTTAAAGGAGACCAGTTTCTTGACACAGAGTTAGAAGGGATCCGAGAGGTCACCTACTCCAACCCCCTTGCTCAGTGCGGGAATTAGTCCACTACAGCACCCTGGTCTTCTGAAAGGAGTGCATGCATTCAGAAAAATGTTTAGAAACAACTGAAAAAAGCATTTACAGGAGAAATTCTTGTAGGGCTGTCCTTTAAGGAAGGGGGTGGAGCCCCCCCAAAACCCAACATAGCTATGAGGCTGACTGTAGTAGAATCCAGTATGGGGTACAAAAGCTGGCGTTGTGGGATTTAATTTTTTTTAAAGGGAGCATCCCCATGGTTTTAGTACATCTTGAAAAGTTATGAGCTCCAGATTCACAGAGACCCAGTTGCCAACCACTAGCTGGTGGCTAGAGATCTCCTATCACCTTTTTTTTTATTATTATTTTTTTATTATCGTTTTTCCCCCCAACAAAAACAACAAAACCAAATAAAGTGTAAAGAAAGCACTATTGCCATATCGGGGGCGTCAAGATTGCTCCGGAATCATATTAAAAAAAACAAGTACAAGATGAAATCAGGAACATCGTGTAGCTAACTATAAAAAAGAGAAGTACGACCAGCTAACATTTCAAACCAACGTAAATTGTTTTAAACAGCGAAGAGCAGGTATTCCCAGAAAGGCATATCTACTCAGCGCTCACATACTTCAGGGAAATAAAAAGTAAATTAGATCACGATAAAAATTTATTTTTGGGAAGAACATTGTTTTTAGTTAGATAAGAGATTATTGAGAACCGAAGGTCAATACATTTATCTTGACTGCATTCTGTCCGTATGTTAGAACTAAATGCATAAAGTTTACCCATTAGGAACTAATCCCATAGCTGCATTCTCCAGGCTTGCGTGAAAGGTAGCGTATTGCTTTTTCAGCGTGCCGCTAATGCCAATCTTGCAGTTGCCAATAATAACGCGATTCTTTCTGCATTCATCTCACAAGGGCACCTGGCCACCAACCCAGTAGCACTGTTTCTGTGAAGAAGGGCAGAGGTTTCCTGGTGATTGTCTTCATTTCATTTACAATGAGTTTCCAGAAAGTACTGACTTTAGGGCATGGCCACCAAGAGTGTAGAAAGTCACCATCCTGTGATCACCAGCTGATATAGATTAGTTGACCTTGGGAAAATGGTCACCTTGGAAAATGGACACTGTGGCAATATACCCCATTGAAATCTGTCCCCGCCCCAAACCCCACTCTCTTCAGGCTCCACCCCCAAAATCTCCAGGTATTTCCCAACCCTGGCATGGCAGCCCTACCTAGAGATTTGAAGGCGGAGCCTGGGAGGGTGAGGTTTAGGGAGGGGAGAGGCCTCAGTAGGGTTGCCAGCTCTGCGTTGGGAAATACCTGATGATTTGGGGGGTGGAGCCTGAGGGGGGTGGGGTTTGGGAAAGGGAGGGACCTCCGCGGGGTTTGATGCCACAGAATCCACCTTCCAAAGCAGCCATTTTCTCCAGGGAACCTGATCTCTGTAACCTGGAGACCAGTTGTAATTCTGGGAGATCTCCACACCCCACCTGGAGGACGGCAACCCTGGACCTCAATAAGGCACCATGCCATCCAGTGTACTTTCCAAAGCCACCATTTCCCCCAGGTGAAGTGGAATAAAAGTTTTAAATTAAAAAACGCCCCATAGGCCAGAAGAAAGCTTCAGGCCCGGCTCAGCTGAGCAGCAGAACAGAAACCAATAGATTACAAGACGATTCTTCTTCCCCTCCTCGTTAGCCAATGGAAGAAGTCCCTGTTCCCTTTCAAATCGCTGCAGAACTGCTGCAGTCACAGTGTAGGTTATGATGTCCTGTGGCACGTGGCAAACAGCCTCCAGTATGTGAACTGTGAGGGTCGGAGAGGCAACCACATCATGATTCTGGCTGGCTGGAGCATAGTGTTGAAGAAAAGCTTTTGTATTTATTTTTTGCTCTGAAATGTTAGGGGGTATGGAATTAGGGCTGCCAAGTCAGCCCAGGGGGCGGGGGATCCCCTGCTATAGGGGTTCCCGATCCGCCGGCCGGCATTCGGCCAGCGGGGGGAACCCCACCCCCGAAGTCATCCAGCCTGGACGACTTCCCCAGCGTAATGACGTCACCCGGAAGTGACGTCACCACGTTGGAGACGTCGCCCTCCCCCCCACCAGTACGTGAGTACGACTTGGCAGCCCTATATGGAATTCACTTCAGCTCCAGCGCCAAAGATCCCAGAAGGTCTGGATCAATCCATTCAGCATGATGGATTATTGCTGAACCTGCTATATTTTGCTTTCATTCTTCCTGGGGCTTTCAATACTTTTGTCATAACTAGGGATGCCAGCCTCCAGGTGGGACCAGGGGAAACCCTGGAATTACAGCTCATCTCCAGGCTACAGAGATCGGTTCCCCCTGAAGAACATGGGTGCTTTGGAGGGTGAACTCCCTGGCATTATTTGTGCCCCACTGAGGTCCCTGTCCTCCCCAGGCTCCACCCCCAAATCTCCAGGAGTTTTGAGTGTTGCCAGGTCTAGTTTGGGAAATACCTGGATATTTTGGGGGTGGAGCCGGGGGGGAGGGTCTTCAATGATGCCATAGAGTCCATCTTCCAAAGTGGCCGTTTTCTCCAGGCGAACTGATCTCTCTTGTGTGGAGTTAATTTGTAACAGCAGGAGATTTCCAGCCACTGCCTGGAGGTTGGCAAGCCTAGGAGTTCCCCAAGTGAGATCTGGCATCACTACCCCCCGATTCCCTGCCGGTGGACCTGGCTACTCTAGGCCTAACCGAAACCCGTATGTGAATGCAACTTACTGTTTACTTTGAGTAAGCGATCGGCTTCGTCACCTGGGGTACATCAATAAAGAAAACTTATGTCAGTTTGATATAGGGTTGCTAACAATGTTCCCTGTAAGCTGTGGAGTCTTGTGAGCAAAAACTCTACTTTGTGAGCTACTAGTATTAAAGTGGTGAGCGAGCAATTTGGCTACTGCATAAATCAGTCTGCTCTGGAGCCCTCCTTCCTGAGCTAAAGCAAAAGTGTGTGAGCCAGAGGCTAAAAAACAGTGAGCTGGCTCACACTGTCTCAGCTTAGAGGGAACACTGGTTGCTAACCTCCAGGCGGGGCTTGGGGGGGGGGGGTCTCTCAGAATTCCAACTAATCTCAGACTACATGAATCATCAGTTCCCCTAGAAAAAAAATGGCTACTTTGGAGGGCGGACACTATAGTATTACACCGTGCTGAGGCCCCTCCCCTCCCCATACCCCGCCTTCGCCAGCTCCACCCCCAAAATCTCCAGAAGATTCCCAACCCAGAGTTTGAAACCCTAGACTCATACCTCTTTACCTTTCTCCCTAAAAATCTTGGGAACTGTAGTTAGGCCAAAGCGTTGAGAATTCTTTTGACAAAGCCTGTCCCCGTAATTGAACTACACATCCCACGATCCTTTGGAGCACAGGGATGGTTGTCAATGCAGTTTGATCTATATCTATATATGAGAGGAGTCCTCTGTAAACTCAGGCAGAACGGAAGAGGCAGCTGCGCCAGGAAGCAACACACACCAAGCCGAAAACGAGGGACCTCAAAGTCCGGCAGAGGCCAGGCCAGAGGCCACAAGAGGACAGCTCGGATGACGAAGACCTGTTTGCCGTCCAGCGTGACGGAGAACTTGGTAAGTGACACCAAGAATCAAAGGAACGGGAGGGAACCAACCCCTCCAAAATATTAGCCTAACCAAAGGGTTGACAAAGGCCAAACCAAAATGAACAACATGCTGAAAATATGAAAAGTTTTTTTGTTTTTAAAAATAAGAATGCATAATAATACACCAGTCTGGTGTAGCGGTTAGGATAAGTACACCAGTTTGGTGTAGTGGTTAGGGGCACGGACTCTAATCTGGGAGGACAGGGTTTGATTCCCTGCTCTTCCACATGCAGCTGCTGGTGTGACCTTGGGTCAGTCACAAGTTCTCTCGGAGCTGTTCTCTCAAGGGCAGTTCTCGAAAGAGCTCTCTCAGCCCCACCTACCTCACAGGGTGTCTGTTGTGGGGAAGGGAGGGGAAAGGAGATTGTAAGCTCCTCCTCCTCCTCCTCTTCTTTGTCTTCTTCAGGCCAATTTGGCTGGAGATCCTGGAGGTTTTTTGTCATCTTCTGGGCATGGAACAGGGGTCACTGGGGGTGTGGAGGTGGAGGTATTCATGAATTTCCTGCATTGTGTCATGGGTTGGACTAGATGAACCTGGAGGTCCCTTCCAACTCTAGGATTCTTCTTCTTGTTCACAGAGCGCTGACCTGGATGGCCCAGGCTAAGCCAGATCGGCCCAGGCTAACAAATTTACAACTTGCTCAATAGAATTGTCTTTTCCTCCTTTTAGGTCTTGGTCCTTGGGCTGGACAGACAGTTAAAGGGCACGGACTCCCGGAGACTCATCCGGGCCAGATTAGTAAAGTGGAGTCGTGGCTGCTGAACCAGCAGGCGAGGCAGGAATCGTTTTGGGACGCTTGGAGCACTGACTCCGACAGCTGGAAAGGATCGGACGAGGGGAGGCTCGCTCGGAGACCAGCCTTGGTGAGAACCAAGACGGAGCGGATCCAACTCTTTGACGAGTTCTTTGATCGAGAGTTCTGATCCAAGGCTGCCCGGATGAGGATCTTGGTGGGGAAGAGCAGACTCCAACAAACCAACGCTCGCTCAGTCTTTAGTCAGAACGGGGCCTAAACACAGGACATGTCCCCTTTATTAAAGCCCAGTTTTCACGAGTTGCTTCCCTATTGGATAGTGCCCATGCCGTCACGGGTAACTTAGACTCCCATGCCGTTTCGTAAATGGAGGGGTTTTTGTTTTGTTTTGTTTGGAGACTAAGATTTCCTGCAGCGCCAGTCTGAGGGAAAGTCACACATTGTATGGTATTGCAGGGTTGAAACTAAGAATTCTAGGAGGCGATCATTAGTTCCTACTCAGCGTGTTACCACTGACAGGTGCCTAGAGAGGGCAACTGCAGGCAATTCAGAGAGCTCAGCTGTCAGAAGGAGATGCCCACAGGAGTGAATCACTTTCTGCTTCCTGCCACTGAACTGCCAGATGTTCCTCAGCCTAAAGAGCTATTTGCAGAAGAAGGAACAGGAGGAAAAAAAGGAAACTGGATTTATACCTCGCCCTTCACTACCCGAAGGAGTCTCAGAGCGACTTACAATCCCTTGCCCTTCCCCTCCCCACAACAGAGGTGGGTGGGGCTGAGAGAGCTCTCCCGAGGACTGCCCTTGAGAGAACAGCTCTGAGAGAACTTGGGACTGACCCAAGGTCACACCAGCAGCTGCATGTGGAGGCGTGGGGACTCAAACCCGGTTCTCCCAGATTACAGTCCATGCTCCTAACCACGACCCCAAAAGAAATGGGAGAAACTGTTGTAAATAGGCTCAGCGTAACTGGATAAATCGTCATGGGTGTACAATTTCAGGTGACTGTCTGACAGTTATCAAGTTGCAGACCAGGGGTGGGCAATTGTTTTGGCTCGGGGGCCACTTCGTGGGAGCGGAGGTTAGCGTAGAGCCACACCTTTTAAAATGATTGCATTCATTACTTAACTTTGCATTTCAGAAAAGGTATAAATTGTATCATAAAAATCAATAAATATAAATTAAATAAAATAGTGGTAGTTTTATTCAATTTATTTATTGTGCTGATTTCATATCATCTATAGCTGCAAGCACATTTAATTTTAGAATCAGTCTAATGAGACAAATGTACCCTATCACACTTTTCTACAATTTTTTTGAAATCAGGAGTGAGATTGCTTGTTGAGATTCTCACCACAGCCTGCAAGTTAATGTCTGTCAAAGAGCATCTATATTTACTCTTGTTAATCTTCATGTCTTGGCGGGCCGCAAAAAACTCTGTGGTGGGCCGCATGTGGCCCGTGGGCCGCCATTTGCCCACCCCTGGTGCAGACGATTTCTGGCAGCCCTATAAAGGTTTTCAAGGCAAGAGACCAATTCTAATCTGGAAGGACTGGGTTTGATTCCCTACTCCTCCACTTGTAGCTGCTGGATGACCTTGGGCGAGCCATAGCTCTGTCAGAGCTGTCCTCTCAAGGGCAGTGCTTGAAAGAGCTCTCTCAGCCCCACCTATAGTTAAACACTTAAAAAAAGAGAGAGAGGCTAAACACGATGGCTTTATAGATCAGCTGCCAGTCTCAAACCACACGGTTATCAAGTTTATCATTTCAGGCTCCGATTTCCTCGGAAAGTACCTGACTTTTTAAGGGCAGAAAGTGGGGCCCAAGAACAGTGACAATTTCGCATCGCCGGAATTCCTCACTCATTTCCAAGGTTCACTCTCTTAGCCAAGCCTGAAAAACGCCCCTCCCCATTAGAAGTGTTAACCAGCGATCCTTAACTAGTGAATAGTTTTTGTTTTGCTCTTGATTCGATTTGAATTTCACCTCATTACATTTCAGCCTGTGCTTCTTGTGTTTCACGAGGCCACCTGGCTGTGATTCCCCACACCCCCAGTACCTGACAGAAAAATGAACGTCTAGCCCAGGCTGGCCTGATCTTGTCAGATCTCAGAAGCTAAGTAGGGTCGGCCCTGGTTAGTATTTGGATGGGAGACCGCCAAGGAAGTCCAGGGTTGATCCTCAGAGGCAGACGATGGCAACCCACCTCTGAAGCATCTCTGGCCTTGAAAACCCTCTTGGGGTCACCATAGGTCAGCTGAGAATTGACGACAAAAAATAAAAATCCAGATAGTCATGGATCGGCCTGCCTGAGGAGCTCAAGTTGACTCCATGGCTTTCTTCAAACAATGCAAAATGGGATTATTCAAAAGAACTTTTGGCCTAGGTAAGAGGGGCCGTGGCCGATGCTCCCTCTAAGCTGTGGAGTCTTGTGAGTAAATACTCTACTTTGTGAGCTATGGGCACCGAAGTTGTGAGTGAGCAATTCGGCTGCCACATAAATTGGCTTGCTCTGGAGCCATCCTTCCTGAGCGAAGACAAAAATCTGTGAGCTGGAGGCTAAAAAACTGAGCTGGCTCACACTATCTCAGTTTAGAGGGAACACTGGCTGTGGCTCAGTGGCAGAGCCTCTGCTTGGCCTGCAGAAGGTCCCAGGTTCAATCCCCGGCATCTCCAGTTAATAGGAGCAGGCAGTGGGCGCCTTTCTCTGCCTGCGACCTTGGGAACCCGCTGCCAGTCTGAGTAGACCATACTGACTCTGATGGACCAAGGGTTTCAAGCTATGTTGGATCAGGCCAGTGGCCCCTCCAGTCCAACACTCAGTGTCACACAGTGGCCAAAACTCAGGTGCCATCAGGAGGTCCACCAGCAGGGCCAGAAGTTCTCCAGAAGCCCTCCCACAGTTTTCTCCCCAAGCACTGAGGATACAGAGCATCACGTGCCCTAGACAGCGTGCTCCACCTATACCTTGTGGCTAACAGCCACTAATGGACCTCTGCTCCAGATGTTTCTCCACTCCCCTCTTGAAGCTGCTTGTGCTTGAAGCCGCCACCACTTCCTTGTGCTTGTAGCCACCACCACCAAGAGAGCCAGTTTGGTGTAGTGGTTAAGTGCGTGGACTCTAATCTGGGAGAACCGGGTTTGATTCCCCACTCCTCCACTTGCACCTGGCTGGATGACCTTGGGCAAGCCATAGCTCTGTACCAGCTGTTCTCTCAAGGACAGTTGTCTCAGAGCTCTCTCAGCCCCACCTACCTCACAGGGTGTCTGTTGTGGGGAGGGGAAGGGAAAAGGAGTTTGTAAGCCGCTCTGAGACTCCCTTGGGGAGTGGAGGGCGGGGTATAAATCCAATCTCTTCTTCTTCTTCCTGCAGCAGGGGAACTCCACTTGTTAATGACCCTTTGTAAATAAGACTGGAACAAAGCCAGTTTGGTGTCGTGGTTAAGCGCGCGGACTCTAATCTGGGAGAACCAGGTTTGATTCCCCACTCCTCCACATGCAGCTGCTGGATGACCTTGGGCAAGCTGTAATTCTGGCACAGCTGTTCTCGAAAAACAGCAGCTTCTGTCAGAGCTCTCTCAGCCCCACCTGCCTCACAGGGTGTCTGTTGTGGGGAGGGGGAGGGAAAGGGAGATTGTAAACCGCTCTGAGACTCCTTTGAGTAGTGAAGGGCGGGGTATCCAATCCAATCTCTTCTTCTTTTCTTCTTCAAAATGGTAAGAAAGTAGTGTTGGAGATTGGGATAGCGGCCTCTACTACTGTATTGCTACCAACTACTGTAAGCACGGTCCGGACTAGATGGCTTCTACTCCGTTTAAGGTATCACGTCTAGAAGCCCATGCTTTGTTTCAGCTCCGTCTGAGATTTTGTTTTGTTTTCAGACTGCAGTCCAAGCCCCATTTTATCGTTCATGGGACGTCCCCTCCTACTGATCGTACTTGACTGACGCTATGTAATCTGCCTTGGGTCTCAGCAAGAAAGGCAGACTACAGCCGTGTCAATAAATGAAAAAAAAACCCCTGCATTTGAAAATATAGCCTCTACTCCACATCGGCTCAGGGTGGATTAAAAAGGTCTTAGCCTTACAGCTGGCACAAGACTGGTGCTGGAAAGTGCCACTGAATTGCAGCCAACTTACAGGGACTTCTTGTTTTCATGGCAAGAGACGTGCAGAGGAGGCCCGTAGCTTTTGGGGGCTCTGCCCCCCTTTCTTAAAGACACAGTCCCACAAGAATTTATCCTGTAAATGCTTTTTTCAATCATTTAAAAACATTTTTTAAAGGCATGTGCCCCTTTAAGCAGAGTTGGGTGCAGCTGACTAATCCCCGCACTGAGCAAGGGGGTTGGAGTAGGTGACCTCTAGGATCCCTTCCGACTCTGTGTCAAGAAACTGATCTCCTTTATGAGTTTTTTTCTGTCTTAAGTGTTAGCTTTCTTGACTATAGAAGTCATCACCCCCACCTGCCGGCTTGTTCTCAGAATTGTTGTTCCAGCTGGCAGAAGTGATTAACTTGCAGCAGCTGGGAACTGTCATCTAAAGTGGTTGACAGCTCGCAATTTAGAGATCTATCCAGGTAACAGCTTTCTATTGGCTCAATGGCTTTTCTTTCTGCACTGAGAACTTCAGCCCCACCAGAAAAAGAAATTGCCCCCCAAGCCACAAAATCCTGGCTACTGGATTCTGCTACAGTGCAACCATTTCCAGAGTCTCTGTTGTTTGGCCTGGTCATCTTTGCTTGCAGTTTAGAGATCTAGCCTGGTCGGTGTTCCCTCTAAGCTGAGCTAGTGTTAGCTAGCTCAGTTTTTTAGCCTCCTATTTACACATTTTTGTTTTAGCTCCGGACGGAGGGCTCCAGAGCAAACTGATTTATGCAGCAGCCAAATCGCTCGCTCACAACTTCAATGCCAGCAGCTCGCAAAGTAGAATTTTTGCTCGCAAAACTCCACAGCTTAGAGGGAGCGTTGATCCAAGTTAACAGCTTTCTATTGGCGATATGGCTTTTCCTTCTGCACTAAGAACTTCAGTCCCACCAGAAAAATGTTTGCCCCACAAGCCACGAAATCCTGGCTATGGGCCTGGTGCAAGTCTGACAAGATCGGGCTAGCCTGGGCTGTCCAGACACAAGACTACTGTTTGTTTATGCTGCGGTAGACTTACGCAGCTACTCTTCTGAAATTATTTCATTGATGGAGGGGAGGGGCCATGGCTCAGTGGTAGAGGCTCTGCTTGGCAGGCAGGAAGTCCCAGGTTCAGTCCCCGGCATCTCCAGTTGAAGGGTCTGGCATGAGGCAACGTGAAAGACCTCTGCCCGACAACCTGGAGAGCCACTGCCAGTTTGAGTATGCTGAAATGGGCACTGTCTGGTTTACAAATTAAGACTCTGCAGGGGGCAGCAAGAAGGCAATGACGATCGTGAGGTCAGCACCTTCTCTCCTGTTGAGGGTCATTCCCTATCTAACACCTTAAAGACTAACAAAATCTGTGGCAGGCTATGAGCTTTAGTGAATCACTGCTCACTTCTTCACATACAGCTAGCATGTGAGTCCATCTGTCCTATATATTGGAAAGTGGAGTGATTTCAGATGCCGGATGACAACAGCAAGGCGTGATTGGATTAGGTGCGGTATGCAGCGGTGTCGTGGCCGTGGAGAAATCAGCACTGGTCACGAGACAGGAAACCTAGGTCTCGATTCGGTCCATTGTCTTGAGCATCATGACCAGTTGCAACTCGGCAGTCTCTTTTTGAAAACATCTGAAATCACTCCACTTTCCGAGATGTAAGGACAGACGGACTCACATTCTAGCAGTAGCTGAAGAAGTGAGCAGTGACTCATGAAAGCTCCTGCCCTGCCACAAACATTGCTAGCCTTTAAGGTGCTACTGGACTCTTTTCTACTGCTACAGACAAACACGGCTACTGATCTTGATCTGTCTCCACTTTGCTACTCTTAGGCCAGTACCCTGCTTCTTCTCGGAAGTTCCACACTTAGTCTTGCTCTCTCTGTTAGCTAGTGATGTCGTTAGGACCCTATCTCTGTCTCTCTCCTCTTTACTATCAAGTATGTTAGTTCCTAAATAAACCTTTCTCTAGACTTTAATCAGGTTGTGTGCCTTTAATCAGGTTGTCTACCAGCAAAGGAGAAAAGATGGATCAAGGGTCTGATTCCAGATAAGGCAGCTTCATGTGAGGCCCACGTGGGCACCTCCCCTGGAAATGCCAGAAGTCACATTTCTATCTAAGGACATCGGCTCTAGAGCCGCCACAGAGGGCGCCTCGTACAGCTGAAGTCCAGTGTCCCACAAAGGCCTGATATACACAGGCAAGAGCACAGGGTGGTCAAATGCTAAGATGATGATGCAGCCTGCCATAAAAGACTGCAGGCAAAGGATGACGTTTTTGGAACTTTCTCCTTCGTGACCTCCCTGCAAGCAGAACACCAGCATCACAAGGCAAGGGAAAGCGGTAGCAGCGATAGGGTGCAAGTTTTCTCTTTGCATGCTTTTCGTGTGCACGCAAAGAGTATCGAAACTAGAATCCGTTACCTGCAAGTGGTACAGTCCATTCCACCATCTCATTCTCCTAGATTCATAAAAACGGTAAGAGCCCTCAGTTTGCAAGACCCAAGCAGGGCTGTTAATGAGAGGACGTTTTGAAGGATGTTAATTGGTGGGGTCCTCCCTTAACTCTCAACGTACACAATCTAGCACGGAGGACGATGCGTGGTGAGAACTTTGCGGGCCGTTCTGTGCTATTGCTGATCCAGCAGTGGTTCTGCCCACAGGGGTCTTTAGAAGAAGAGTTTGGATTTATACCCCCACCCTTTACCACCCGAAGGAGTCTTAGAGCGGCTGACAATCTCCTTTCCTTTCCCCTCCCCACAACAGACACCCTGTCAGCAATGTTCCCTCTAAGCTGTGGAGAACTGTGAGCAAAAATTCTACTGTGTGAGCTACTGGCATTAAAGTTGTGAGTGAGCGATTTGGCTAGTGCATAAATTAGTTTGCTCTGGAGCCATCCTTCCTGAGCTAAGACAGAAATGTGTGAGCTGGAGGCTAAAAAAAACCTGTGAGCTAGCTCACACTGACTCATCTTAGAGGGAACATTGCCTGTCAGGTCGGTGGGGCTGGGAGAGCTCTCTTGAGAACTGCCCTTGAGAGAACAGCTCTGAGAGAACTTGTGATAGACCCAAGGTCGCACCAACAGCTGCAAGTGAAGGAGGAGTGGGGAACCAAACCCGGTTCTCCCAGATTAGAGTCCGCGCTCCTAACCACTACACCAAACTGGCTCTTAGGGGTTGCAGAGAAGGATTTAAAGTATCAGATGGGAGGGAGAAGCCGTACATGTGTCCAGAGAACAGCACCAGTTTTAAATTAAAATCCTTTATTTTTTCCCAAATACAATTCACAACTTATACATAGTGGGGGAAGATGCTCAAGTCTGTGCAAAATAAGGATGGCCTTCCTTACAAACTTAGCTGTCCAGAACGGGTCTTTTTCTCTGAAGTGTGACTGGAGGCAAAGTCCTCTCTCTCAAAAGGTACAGCAACTGCAACCATTTTTACAACGTGACAAGTTGAAATCCCTAACAGACAACGTGGTAAGGCAAAAGTTGAATTTCTGAAGAGTTTTCCTCCCTGTATAAAGGAAGATTTTCCTCCCAGTATAAAGGAAGCAATTTTCCAGGAATCACCTAAGGTTTCTTTCTTTTTTTGCTTTTATATATAGATCTATATCAATGCTGTCATTGCCGAACTGCCAAAAAGAAGTGTTTCGTTTTACATATTGCACTGACAGACAGAAGTACGTACTGTGTAACTGCTGGGGGGGGGGGGGGGACGTTTCTTTTAACAAGCCTACGTAGGTCCCAGTCGAATGGGGAAGAGGGGGAGAGTGCGAATCCAGCCTCGGACATACCCCTCTGCCAAAAAAAATTTTCAGAAGGAAATTAAAAACCGCAAGAGTTTTGGCTTTTGTGGAAACTGAGGAGAAACTGAAAAGCAGCTTTAAAAAATGGATGCACCAAGAACCGAAGACCAAAGTGTTATTTTTTTAGAACAACAGAAGCAAAGCCCAACATGAACCAAAATCAAAATTGTATTGTCCCAACTGCTTTGAAATAGTTCTTTAGCTATCCCAGTGCTAATTTTGATTAATTTTTTTAAAAAATCAACCCAATTTACATTAATTTGCCGGGGGTTTTTTTGTCTGAAAAGACTCCCTCACTTTCTTTAAAGGAACAAAGTGCATCAGGTCCCTTTTAGCAGCTACACGAGATCTCCCCCCCCCAACAACAACTTCCTTGTTATAAGAGAAAAGCTTTTTAAGCCTTCATCATCTGGGAGAAGTCATCCAAATCAATAAAGTCTGAAATAATTTATTCTCGAACCCCAGAATTTTAAATAAAAGCCGTTCTTGCAAAGACAAAAAAAAAAAAAAAATCGGGGGAAAAAAGCATGCATTCAAAAAACTCAGCGGTGAAGACAAATATACGTATCTACACGGGCACTGGCGGATGCAATTAAAATTGTTACCGGTACTCAATGTTAAACACACACCCCACTCTACAATACAGGTTTTTTTTTCCGTTCACTAATCACTGAGGTACCAATATTTAAAAATGGACAGTTCATATTGGAAAATAAAACCTAAACGTTTGAAGCCTTTTTATTAAAAAAAAAAAAACCTTCCCTGGTGGGGGGGAAAAAAACTATAGTGAGTTCTGTATGAAATATTAGTATACTTAAGAGAATTTTACAATCTACACTGGCTTTTTCTCTCTCACTTCCTTTCTCCCCTGGAACAAAAAAAAAGAAAGAATTGTTCCACATTAACACAGGTTCTTGGAGAGAGTGTTCACCGTTTGATGTAACAGGAGTTGGTAGACTTGCAAATGGGAAAAAAAAAGAAGAACGGATCTTGGCTACCTACTGGCACATCTTCCTGGTTGCCGAAAAGAAAAATTAAAAAGAGCTGAAGTCTGAAACCATCTGTTGTTAAATTCGGAACGAAAAAAATGCGCCATGCCACACAGTGCAACGAATTTGGAGGTGCGACGCTCGATGGAGACACTCACAGAGAAGAAGAGCTGCGTGGGAATCGTTATGTCCGCCTGCAAAGCAATTCCACACAAATTGCATTGCATGCAAAGGACACTGCGGCGGCGGCGGCTGCGTCGTCGTCGGGAAGATGAGTCCTCGGGGGGGGGGGGCAATCGACGGCCTCCGGTTAACGCAGCCACAGTTTAAGACGCAGCGCGTCCACTCCATTTAAATAGTATCTGAACAGCCTCTTGTCTCGCACAAAGCCAAGGTTTTCATAAAGTTTCAACGCAGACTTGTTTGTGATCTCCGTTTCCAAGACGACCTGGAAAAGAGGAGACATTCGTCAAGGGGCGCTTGCGTTCTTTGGGGATGTTGCGGAGAACGTAGCCGGGCGATGGCCCAGAAATCCCAAAGGCTGCTCAAATATATATATATTTATATTTTATTTATTGCATTTCCTTCCATTTATATCCCGCCCTCCCCGCAAAACAGGCTCAGAGCGGGTTCAAGGCCTATAATAAGCTGCTGAATGCAGATTGACTAAACAGAGCGCAAATAGGGAACACCTGTACGGGAAGCACGCTAGACTGCTAAATGTCTATACTATGCAAATTACATAATTACAATTACAAGTACAAATACAATGAGCACAATACGAGGAAGACGTATTTCTCTAGAAGCAAAGATATTCATGAAAATAACAACCCAATTACAAGTGTGAGTTCAATACGAGGAATATATAATCTCTGGAAGCTGAGATATTCATGAAAATAAACAAAGATGTTAATTCTATCCATTCCCTTCAGTGAGACACCTTATGCAAAACAATTACCGTATTTTTTGCTCCATAAGACTCACTTTTTCTCCCAAAAAAAGTGGGGGGGAAAGTGTGTGCGTCTTAAACCCCCCTCACCTTTCCCAAGCCACGGCACCGAGCAGAGCTAGGTGTGTCTTATGGTCAGGTGCGTCTTATGGAGCGAAAAATACGGTATGTCACAGCCTCCTGAAGTAGCATATGCTTCGCTGGCAACATACACGAACAATACTTCCGATGTAAAAAGTATACAAAGCAAAAAAGGTAACGGACAGAATTTATTTTGAATTTTTTGAATTTATTTGGTTTTTGTTGTTTGATACGCTTGTTCTTAGTGACTTTTTTCTGTTTAGCGATTGCTTTAATTACTACTGAGGAAGAACTATGAAATGAAGTTAACACCCGGATTCTTTGTTTGTCTTCATGAATATCTTTGCTTCTAGAGATGATATATTCCTCATATTGTACTTGCACTTGTAATTGTATTATTTTCATGGATATCTTCGCTTCTAGAGAATATATATTCCTCGTATTGTACTCACTGTATTTGTACTTGTGATTGTAATTATATAATTTGCATATTATAGCTGTTTAGTAGCATCCTGCCCACTCAGGTGTCTCCTATGCGAATGCAGGCTAACATGATAAAAACAAAATACATACAATAAAATACAGCACTAAATACTTCAAAATAAATTATACCTCAGCAAACACATAAGAGCGACTCATTGGGGGGGAGGAGGGATATAAAAGAAATTGCTGCCATGTGATGCAGGGAAAGTGGTTTGGGGGCATTCTGCCCCATGTCCTGTTCAAGCAGAGGCCTTGAGTCCTAAGAGGCATGACCCATAAAACCCCAGAAGTACCCCAAGAACCATTTTTGAACTGCCATGCAAGTAATTATTTATTTATCTCATTAGATTTTAGACCACCGGTGCCCTGCCAAGGCAGGACTCACGGTGGTGTGCAAGCCGATTTGGGGTGGCCACGTACGATGTGTTCCCTCAGCCGTAGGCTGAACAAGCTGCCACGCAGGCCGGGGACCCTGGCCACTGAGCGTGCCCCGCGATTTGTCCATGCCAAGCCGTAGTCCCACCCACCCGCCCACAGAACCACCGCCCAGCCTCAGTAGGCTGCAAGCCCACGGATGGAGCACATGCTCTGCCAGCGCCCGAAAGGGGTGGCCACCAATGCCTGGATATCGTAGGACAACAGAGCTGGCTGGACGCCGAACCTCAGCCTGCTCCTGCCACGGCCGCCACCTGCAGGGACCTGCCGTTGAGCGTAGGTGGCCGCATGCGGGGCCTCGGGCCGCTCCTGATACCCACAGGTACCCGGATGGGCGGTGGCTGGCCGCGGGGGGGAACGCCAGCGGGCACAGGCGGGGGGCCACACGAGCCCCGATGGCTCCTAGAGCTCGTTGTATTGCTCTGCAATGGGCCTTGCTCCTAGTATATAATAAAAGCAATTTAAAACAATAAGAACCACACTAAATTAGCCTAAAAGACGGCGCTGGAAAATTCCAGTAGTACTACTGCCTCACTCGGGGGTGGGCTAGATGTTTTGAAACATCCAACGCATGCTTGACCGCCATATATATATCACAGCCCAGCAGCAACAAAGGCCAACAAAACGTTCAGGGTGTGAGCTTCTGAGAGTTGAAGCTCCCCCCAGGTGCAAGTGGAGAAGTGGGGAATCTAACCCGGTTCCCCCAGATTAGAGTCTGCCTTAACCACTACACCAAACTGGATCTTGGAACCAATCACCCCTTGGTATTCCACCCGCCAAAAGTAACGGCCATACATCCCCCCCCCCCCAATACATAAAATAAAGCCAAGCAGTGGAATATGAGACTCAAGGACCCTAAAGGTTCTCAGAGGTGATAAACTACATACTACTTCAAAGCGACAAAGTGAAAGTATGCAGGTTTCATGCTCTCCCCCTTCCGGGTTACTAGGGCAGACCAGCCATAAAATGCAAAGCATGAGGGAAGGGCTGTCTTTCATGGGTGTTGGGGGAGCAGGCAGCTGCCCAGCTAAAGGACAGGGTGACCACCGGCAGCTGTGGACCCCTGCCCACGAAGGGCGAACACAATTACCATACGGCACCTGCTGGCACATTTCTTGGTGCCCAAGTGTTTTTAGCCTCAGCGACAGATCCCCAGGGGAAAGGAAACAGGGAGGGACCAAACGGAAATGCCCTTTAAAAAAACCACAGCGCACAAACCTTAGGTCCAAGAGTCAAAGGCCACAGCTTATGCAGTCTCTATTTTTCTGTCTATTGCAATATACGCATATCGTAGCCCAGGCCTTCAGTCCTTCAGAATCCTCACCCGTCTCCTTTTCTCAGGCTCTCAGCTCAATTAGATTTTTGGCCGAGCCGCAACAGGTGACGACAAAACCCAACCGGGACACGTTCTTGCTGGAACCCTCTCGAAAATTACCTTGTCGCCCCTGTTTATCTGGTGCCCCAGAAGGTCGGACCACAACCAAGGGGTTGAAATTAAATCAGAACAGTTTCCAGCTAAATGTTAGGAAGAGCTTTTCAGCAGTTAAAGTGGTTCCTCGGCGGAAGAGGCTTCCTCGGGAGGCGGCGGGCTCTCCTCCTTGGGCGGTTTTCAAGCAGAGGCTAGAGGGCCACCTGACAGCCATGCGGATTCTGTGAATGTAGGCAGATCACGAGAGGGAGGGCAGGAAGGGTTGCATCAGTGCTTAGTTCTTGTGGCCCTTTCTGACCTGCCCAGGAAAATGCCGATCGCCACTTTGCGGCCAGGAAACATTTTTTCTCCAGGCCAGTTTGTCCAGGGATCCTGGAGGTTTTTTGTCATCTTCTGGGCATGGAGCAGCAGTCACTGGGGGTGTGGAGGGGGAGGTATTTGTGAATTTCCTGCATGGTGCCGAGGGTTGGACTGGATGACCCTGGGAGGTCCCTTCCAACTCCATGTTTCTATGATTCCTCCCCTCCCTTGAGCTGCAGGTTCTCATGAGATGCTAATTACCACATTTGGAGAGGCCAATTAGCAACACCTGCAGGACAGAACAAGCCTGTTTGCATTCACATTAACCCTTGAGGGGAGGGCCGGGGGGCTCTGCCTCACAGGCACAGTTCACGAACAGGAAACTGGGCTAGAGGACTCCGTGCACTAAACACAGCTTCGCTCTATTAACAAACACGGTGGGACCGATCTAAAGACGGTGAGAGCTATGCCTGGCTCCCTGTCCCTTTGGCCTCGGTGGCCACTCTTTCCCCAGGCCCTGGAGCTTCCAGGAACCAAGGAAAGATCCAGGAGAGCGGATAAAAGAATGAAAAGCGGGGGAACATGACTGCGGTTTGCAAGATTATGCATGGGACAGAGCAGGCAGAGGAAGAGGTGCTTTTCTCCCTTTCTCACAATACAAGAACTCATGGGCACTCCATGAAATTGCTGAGCAGTCGGGTTGGAATGGATAAAAGGAAGTACTTCTTCACCCAAAGAGTGATGAACACGTGGAATTCACTGCCACAGGAGGTGGCGGCGGCTACAAGCATGGACGGCTTCAAGAGGGAATTAGATAAACATATGGAGTGGAGGTCCATCAGTGGCTATTAGCCACAAGGTATAGATAGGAACTCTCGGACAAGTGATGCTCTGTATTCTTAGTGCATTGGGGAGGGGGGCAACAGTGGGAGGGCTTCTAGTGTCCTGGCCCCACTGCTGGACCTCCTGACGGCACCTGGTGTTTTTGGCCTCTGTGTGACAGAGTGTTGGACTGGGTGGACCAGTGGCCTGCTCCAACATGGCTTCTCTTATGCTCTTATGAATGAAAAAATAAGAGAAGAGGTGACAGGCAGAGGAGGAGATGGGATGCTCTAATTAGAGGCAAGGCGGACTCAAGGCTAGAGGCGCACCCGACTGAGGTTGGGTGGAGTGCAGCAGTTGGAGTTGTCGGACTCCAAGTGGGGCTGCCCAGAAGGCCCCATACACTTCCGGCCACCCCTAGGACTGGGCTGAACACGCTTACTTAACGTCAGCCATTAAGCCAATCCAAAGAGGCGCGTCATCAACCGTTGCTGTTCCACATGCAGGAATCCCTCCGTGCAGCTGCTCACCCAGCATGGTCGAATTCTGATGACCGGAGAGTAAGCTCAAGCCAACAGGGACGTGGACCTTACCATACCAACAGTCATTTTATTTATGTAAACATTTTTAAGCTGCCTTTCTTCACAGTTCAAAATCTAGCTTGTTCCAGTCGTTAGGGTAATACATGAAACTGCCTTATTCAGACCCCGGGGGTCCATCGAAGTCAACGCTGTCTACTCAGACTGGCAGCGGCTCTCCAGGGTCTCAGGTTGAGGTCTTTCCCATCACCTCCTGCCTGGTCCTTTTAAACTGGAGATGCCAGGGATCGAACCTGGGACCTTCTGCATGCCAAGCAGATGCTCTACCACTGAGCCACGGCCTCTCCATTGGTAGGAGCAGATGTGCGCTTCCAGTAAATCTAAAGTAACAAGCTTTATGCGGGTTGGTCGATGCAGCTAGCAGCAACTGACACAGGTGTTGATGGCGCTAGTCGAACAGTATATCAAATCTGGACCTCTCTGCTAGCAGCGCTATGGTACCCACCCGTCTTCTCTCTAAGCCGCATGCGTGAACCCAGGAAGCCCCGCTCAGCAGCAGTCGGGAGCTGCACAGGGTCTCACGCTGCCCACTACCCATTTTAAGATTACAGCAGTTAGATTCTGCTCAGGATGTGAACTGCTTGGCTCAGTAGGGGGAAATATTTATTTATTTATTTAGATTTATACCCCGCCTAGCCAGCAAGGCCAGCTCTAG
Source organism: Lepidodactylus listeri (assembly GCA_029233225.1). Classification (NCBI taxonomy): domain Eukaryota; kingdom Metazoa; phylum Chordata; class Lepidosauria; order Squamata; family Gekkonidae; genus Lepidodactylus; species Lepidodactylus listeri. Next base: position 95,462,898 of record JARCFY010000011.1, on the reverse strand, counting down.
TTAGAGGGACTGCTGGGTACCCCCACAAGCCCTGCCGAGTCTCTCCTCTTCCAGACATGGCTCCGTGCTGGGTTTCAAGTGAACTAGCTTCCTAAGCACTGAGTTTCCCCGGTTGTTCAGGAAAGCCTTTTCTACAAATAATTTGAAACAGCTGCCTGAACAGCTCTCAGTTTAGTGGGCAAAACGGGTCTCTGTCTTGAGATTCCTAAAAGTCAAAGGCTTAACTGAGACAGCCATGACAAACTGCGGTCGAGGGAGCTCACAGAGTCCCTGATCTTGGCGTTGTGTCTGAATCGTCACACTCCGGACTGCCGTCAGGCAGCCAACCGGAACCCGTGGCTTATGCAAACTAGGACTTGGTGCACTGAGCAAATGGACAGCTCTGTTGTGGCTGTTTCTTGGTACAGATGCCCCGATCCTGAGACACAAGAATGCTGAGCAGAGTGCAGGGCCGAAACGGAGTCCACATTCTCAAGAGCGGAGATCCACCTGTCACATTTTTATTCCACCCTTTCTCCAAGGCCCTCAAAGTGTCACTCCATTCTTGAGAAACCCGAGAGAGAGAGAAAGAGAGAGAGAGAGGAGGAGATTGGATTTATACCCTGCCCTTCACTACCCAAAGGAGTCTCAGAGCGGCTTACAATCTCCTTTCCCTTCCCCTCCCCACAACAGACACCCTGTGAGGCAGGTGGGGCTGAGAGAGCTCTCTCAAGGACTGCCCTTGAGGGAACAGCTCTGAAAGAACTTATGACTAACCCAAGGTCACAACCAGTGTTCCCTCTAAGCTGAGTTAGTGTGAGCTTGCTCACAGTCTTTTAGCCTCCAGCTCACACCTTTTTGTCTTAGCTCAGGAAGGGTGGCTCCAGAGCAAACTAATGTATGTAGCAGCCAAATCGTTGGCTCATAGCTGTAATGCTAGCAGCTCACAAAGTAGGATTTTTGCTCACAAGACTCCACAGCTTAGAGGGAGCATTGGTCACAACAGCAGCAGCTGTTCTCTCAGCACGGCGAGAATAGCTGGGCCACGGTCACTCACTCGCGGCTGAGCGAGGGTTTAAGGCAGGGTCTCCCCAGTCCTAGCTGGACCATCTCACCCCAGCACCATTCTGGTTCTCTTATAGACTTCATTTGGCTTGGTGACACGCCCAGACTGAGGAAGGATTTCATCATTTTCAAGCAGTTACCTTGGTCTGTGAGGTCCCAGCTCAGGGGACAAACCACGGGCGACACGGTAAGCATCGACTTTAAGAAAGCGAGAAGACTTTCTAAAAGACTGCAAACCTATAAATCCCCAGTGTGAGAAGGACGAGTTGGCTGAACTGGCAGATTTCTCCGAGAAGCTCTTTCGATTAGGATGGAAGTTCCCCAGACACGCCCCCAAAGTATCTGCAATACGCCCAGTGAAGAAAACTGCAGAGCAAACAAAGCCGGTCGAAATGGTGCTTCCTACAGAAAACGGTAAAGCGATTTTACTTCTGTTCCTGTACAAAAGTAGCAGGTGAATGAGACCCGGGGGTGGGGCTGAGGCTTGATTTAAATATGCGGCTTACAGGAAACGAGCAAACGTGATGACTAAAACAATGAGCATGATTCAGAGACCAGGCGCAATTTCGCATCCATTCAAGGAGGACTCTGGCAACCTAATATGCCAGATAAAAGACACACGGAGTGAAAACAGTTCCAGAAGGCAGCCGTGCTGGTCAGAAGGTAGCGAGATTTGGGCCCAGGAGCACCTTAGAGACCAAGAATATTTCCGGGGCAGGAGCCAGGCCCGTAGCTACAGTGGGGCATCTTGGGGCCAGGCCCCCCAGACTTATTGGGCGCCCCCCTGATTTCCCACCCAGCTCAGAGCCCCCCAGTGGCAGCAAGTGTGGGGAAGGAGCCAGGTATTCCTGCACATCTGTTTGGCACGAAGGGCCGGCTACAGTGGCAGCGCAGGGCTGGCCAGAACCTCTCTATTTCCTCTAGAAAGTCTATTTAACTTTAATTAAATTACCTTTAATTCGATTAGCTAGGGCCCCCTAAGGAACTTAAAACAGTAAAGGTAAAGGTTTCCCTTGCTCAAAAGCCAGTCGAATCTGACTCTAGGGGGCGGTGCTCATCTCTGTTTCCATGCCGAAGAGCCAGCGCTGTCCGAAGACTTTTCCCGTGGTCATGTGTTTGGCATGACAAGACACCGAGGTGCACGGAACGCCGTTCCCTTCCCACGGAAGCGGTACCTATTTATCTACTTGCAGTTTCTTGCTTTCGAACTGCTAGGATGGCAGGAGCTGGGGCCGGAGACGGGAGCTCACTCTGTCTCGCCGCATTCTGGTCTCGAACTGCCGAACTACCGACCTTCTGTTCTGCAGCTCAGTGTCTTAACCTCTGAGCCACCACAGCCCAAGGAACTTAAATGCCCCCTGGCTACGGGCCTGTGATGGGCTTTCGAGAGTCAGAGCTCCCTCTGTCAGATACTCTAGAAACTCAGACCCTGGAAATCATATTGGCCTCTAAGGGGCCACTGGGCTGGAATCGAGCAGTTCTACCGCAGACCCGACACGACTGCCTTCCCGAAACTATCTTCACAGAGGGCACGCCATTCAGCCACGTGGAGCAGAATGACAGTGTTCCTGAAATTTATCTGAATATTCAGGCAGTTGGCACTCACCACAGTACTCCCCATTACTACAGACGGGGGTGAAAGTTGGACAGTGAAGAAAGCTGATGGGAAGAAAGCTGACTCATCTGAAATGCGGTGCTGGGGGCGAGGATGACAGACACCTTAGACTGTCACCAAGACAAATCAGTGGGTTCTAGGTCAAATCAAGCTGCAGCTCTCCCCGAAATGACTAAACTGAGGCTACCGTACTTTGGTCACATTGTGAGAAGACAAGAGTCACTGGAAAACACAATAATGCTAGGAAAAGAGGAAGGCAGCAGGAAAAGAGAAAGGCCCAACATGAGATTGATTGACTCAATCAAGGAAGCCACAAAGACCCTCAGTTAGGAAGACCTGAGCAAAGTATCAGACCCAGTGGTCCATCTACACCAATCGCCTCCCGCTGGCACTTCACTGGATCCAGCCTCCAAACCTGATTACATTTCAAAGCCAAAAACAGAACTCAGAGAAGGTATTGAACGCTCCCCGGCGCGGTGTAGTGGGTGAAGTGGCGGACTCAGACGCTGGGCAGCCTGGGTTCAAATCCCTCCTTCCGCCGTGGAAGAGAAAAGAGAAGAGACTGGATTTATACCCAGCCCTTTACTCAGAGGGGCTTACAATCTCCTTTCCCTTCTCCTCCCCACAACAGACACCCTGTGAGGTAGGTTGGGGTGGAGAGAGCTCTCTCTCGAGGACTGCCCTTGAGAGAACAGCTCTGAGAGAACCTGTGACTGACCAAGGTCACTCCAGCAGCTGCATGTGGAGAAGTGGGGAATCAAAACCGGTTCTCCCAGATTAGAGTCAGTGCACTTAGCCAGTATACCACACTGGAAGCTCACTGGGTGGCCTTGGCCTGGCCTGCCTCGCAAGGTTGGTGTGGCTGGGAGAGAACAGAAAAAGGGGAGAACAAAGTTGTAAGCTGCTTTGAGTCCCAACTGGGGGAAGAGAAGAATATATATAAGGTTTCCTTTGCTCGGAAGCCAGTCGAATCCGACTCTAGGGATGCGGTGCTCGTCTCAGTTTCCAAGCCGAAGAGCCAGCGCTGTCCGAAGACACCTACGTGGTCATGTGGCTGGCACGACTAGACGCCGAGGCGCACGGAACGCTGTTCCCTTCCCACCGAAGCGGTACCTATTTATCTCCTTGCAATTTCTTGCTTTCGAAACGCTAGGTTGGCAGGAGCTGGGGCCAGAGACGGGAGCTCACTCCGTCACGCGGCACTCGGGTCTCGAACTGCCGAACTACCGACCTTCCGGCCTGCAGTTCAGTGTCTTAACCACTTGAGCCGCTGCAGCCCCTCTAGAATATATATACATGCATGTAAATGGAAAACCATGAAACGCATCCCCAGTTTGCCTATTACACCTGGAGTGAAGTGCACAAAAGTGGCCAGCTGAGTGCAAAACTCTGTAGAGTCGCTCTCAAAGCCACCCAGGACACCGGGATTACCAGGTACACATTGCAAGCAGATATGGTGGGGCATTCAAGTCCAGTTAAAGATGGAATCATTCTTAAAACACTTCAAGAAACGTTCCTCTACTGGCACGCAACGTTTACATTCTAATACTGCTGTCGTTTTAAGATTATCAGCACCATTTTGCAAGTGTTTCCCAGCCAGTTCCAGCGTATATGAAAACTGTTACTTGCCTGAGCAAAGGCGAAAGGCTACGGAAGCCTCCCTGAGGGAGGAGAGAACATTCATTTCCCTGGGCTGACTCTTGCCCACATGGAGTCAAGGATAACAAAGGAAAGGGGTGCAACATTCAGTCCCAAAAAGGATTACCCAGAAGGATACAGTACAGTGGGGCTGACTGACTCAAAAAGAGGGGCTGCTACTTCCTGTGCCACAATCAAAAGGGGGGGGGGCTGCTACTTCCCCTAGGCTTTACTTCCCCCCCTGGCTCAGTTAAAGCCTGCACTGGAGTAAGAACGTAACGAGCCCTGCTGGATCAGACCAGTGGTCCATCAAGTACAGCATCCTGTCTCACACAGTGGCCAACCAGTTCCTCTGGAGGGCCAACAACAGGGCACGGAGGCCGAGGCCTTCATAAGGACATCAGAAGAGGCCCTGCTGGATCAGACCAGTGGTCCACCTAGTTCAGCCTCCTGTCTCACTCAGTGGCCAACCAGTTCCTCTGGAGGGCCAACAACAGGGCAGAGAGGCCAAGGCCTTCCCTAAGAACATCAGAAGAGCCCTGCTGGATCGGACCAGGGGTCCATCCAGTCCGGCATGCTGTCTCACACAGTGGCCTCAACCAGTTCCTCTGGATGGCCAACAGCAGGGCAGAGAGGCCGAGGCCTTCATAAGACCATCAGAAGAGCCCCGCTGGATCAGACCAGAGAGGGTCCATCTAGTCCAGCATCCTGTCCCCAACCAGTTCCCCTGGATGGCCAACAACAGGGCACAGAGGCTGAGGCCTTCATAAAACCACAGAAGAGCCCTGCTTGATCAGCCCAGTGATCCATCTGGTCCAACATCCTGTCTCACACAGTGTCCCCAACCATTTCCCCTGGATGGCCAACAACAGGGCGGAGAGCCCGAGGCCTCCTCCTGACATTGCCTCCTGACACTGGGATGCAGAGGTTGACTGCCTCTGGAAGTGGAGGTTCACGTTCTGTCCTTATTAAAGTTCCCTACGCCATAAGATATTACAGCGAAGCAGTGCATGCAGCTGTAGCTCCTTCAAAAGGAAAGAGACTCACCTCGTCGCAATCTCCTTCTACCATGGCATAAATAGCTTTCTTAACCAAGTTTGTACCTGGAACACAGATTAAAAAGCAAGACATTTAACTGCAGGGAGAAGCTATTCCAACACATATTAGCAACCTGAAGATTACAACCCGCACAGCAAACACATATATGGATAATTTAAGCTACTTGAATTGTTACTGCAATACACTCTACAACTACATAAGAATGTGAGAGGAGCCCTGCTGGATCAGACATTTGGTTCATTTAGCCTAGCATCCTGTCTCACACACTGGCCAACCAGTTCCTCTGGAGGGCCAACAAACAGGGCACAGAGGCTGAGGCCTTCATTAGAACATCGGGAGAGTCCTGCTGGATCAGGCCAGGGGTCCATCCAGTCCTGCATCCTGTCTCACACAGTGGTTAATCAGTTCCTCCGGAGGGCCAACAGCAGGGCATAGAGGCTGAGGGCTTCATTAGAATGTAAGAAGAGCCCTGCTGGATCAGACCAGAGGTCCATCTAGCCCAGCATCCTGTCTCACAGAGCAGCCAACCAATCCCTCTGGAGGGCCAACAACAGGGCAGAGAGGCCGAAGCCTTCATGAGAACATCAGAAGAGCCTTGCTGGATCAGGCCAGTGGTCCACCTAGTCCTGCATCCTGTCTCACACAGTGTCCAGCCAGTTCCCCTGGCCAACAACAGGGCAGAGAGGCCGAGGCCTTCATAAGGACATCAGAAGAGCCCTGTTGGATCAGACCACTGAAGGTCCCTCTAGTCCAACATCCTATCTCATGGAGCGGCCAACCAGTCCCTCTGCAGGGCCAACAACAGGGCACAGAGACAAAGGCTTCCCTCTAAGGTTGCCTCTTGGGTTTAGAGGTTTAGTGCCTTTGAATGTGGAGGTTTCAAAGCCCTCCTCTACCTTGAGAAAAGGAACGAAGATATATTTTGGAAAAGATGGAAAGAGGTATATAACGGGTTGGAAACCAAGTGACGTGTATAGACTCAAAATCATGAAATTTATATATATTGTGGAATGTTAATCTAGTTAACACTGTGCTGAAAGAAGCTGATTATGTTTGTAATTACTGGTAAATTTATAAACTAAGAAAATTTCCTTTAAAGAAAAGGAACGCAGATGCTGCTTGGCCCTCCATCTCAAGACTGGCTAGGGTGCTTCCTGCCTGTGAGCTTAACAACAATGCCCAGGTGATATAACTGACTGGGCCCACCTGGCTGGTACTGGCACAATGAATGCGTCATCAGGAAAGAGTCTGGGGGCAGAGAACAAGAGGCTAACATTTTGTCTTTCCTGGCCCATGTTTAGCATTCTGACATTAAACTTTCGCCAATACGTTGCCTGTGCTTTCAAAGTCGTGACAATTCTCCTTGTGAAACCTTGAGACGGAGTTCCTTCCTTTAGTGGGGTTGGGTTGCTGTCGCCAGATTTCTTGAACCTGATAAAGTCCATGGCGTAAAGATGCTTTGCAAGACAAAGCAACCGACTAGTTGGCAGCGCAGAACCAAGGACGTGCTGGTCCTGGGCTAGAACGCCAAGGAAGGGAAGGAGGCAGTTTTCCGTGTCACTCGCTCAACTCCAGAACCAAAAGGCCTTCGAGGAGCTCGCTCTGAGGGCGCAGGACACAAACATCCAGGTCCGAAAGGTAAGGGGGTTTTCGGAGGAGAAGGGACCAGAACCTCCCTGCCGGGGGGGGGGGGGGGGGGGGGAAGAAGGAAGGAATGGGATTACAGAAGAGCCTGAAGGAGCCAAGCAGAGCAAACCCATCCTAAAATCGCTGCCATCCTATAACAGAAGACATCCAAAATTCTGGAACCCCCTCCCCAGGGAGCGTCATCTCTCTCCCTCTATTGATGTCTTCTGCCAGTGGGTGAAGACTGTTTTTGCTTCATCTGGCCTATGTTCTGCAGGGCCTGTAAGACGGAGCTCTTCCGCCAGGCTTTTCCTTAGGAGCCGCCACCGGGGCGATGTAGGATATTGCTGCCCAGTCTGCTGAACTTTTTGCCATCGCCTTTCACCATGAGAACCCTGTTGCTGCCAGTATGGATTGTTGCCTATATTGTTTTATTGTTGATGTTGTTTATTTAAGCTTGTAAACCACTTTATGGTATTTTATGGTTGGTAGCCGCCTTGAGCCGGCTTGCTGGATAGGCGGGATAAAAATGTCATAGATAAATAAATATGCCCCAATAAGGGTTATTGGCCCTCCTCCCTGATTCTGGTGACGAAAAGCAGGTTTTCATACCCCACTTTTCTCTGCCTTAAGGAGTCTCAAAGTGGCTTTCAGTTGCCTTCCCTTCCTCTCTCACAACAAGCACTTTGTGAGAGTGGAATCGGCTGCCGAGGGAGGGGGTGAGCTCCCCCTTACTGGCGGTCTTTAAGCAGCAGATGGACAAACCCTTGTCACGGATGCTGAACCTGCCTTGAGCGAGGGGTTGGACTAGATGGCCTGGATGGCTGCTTTCAACTCTGTGTGATTCTATGAGAGGTAGGCGGGCCTGCGAGAGTTCAGAGAGAACTGTGACTGGCCCAAGGTCACCCAGCAGGCTTCATTCAGAGAAGTGGGGAATCAAACCCGGTTCTCCAGATTAGAGCCCACCGTTCTTAACCACCACACCACGCTGGCTGGCTGTTTACGTGTTACTGAATTATTTTAAATGTTGTTTTTAATTGTTCAAGTGTTTTGATGATGTCATGTACGCTGCCTTGGGGGACCCTGAATGGGCGGAAAGGCAGCATAAAAATGTTTTAAATAAAATAAGGAAAATAAGTCTAACATATAGTGCAAACAGGAAAGAAGACAAAAGGTTTTTTAATGGCCAAGTGGCCATCACGCCCTTGTGCAACCAACTTTTTGAGACTATTTTCAGAAAATCGCCATCACACTCTGATGCCCAACAGCAGGGAAAAGCTGCAGTTATAATTTGTGATAGGCAGTTGGTGACTGTGTGTGTGTGTGTGTGTGTGTGTGTGTGTGTGTGTGTGTGTGTGTGTGTGTAGTGCTGTCAAGTCACAGCTGACTTACGGCAACCCTGTGAGATTTTCAAGGCAAGGGACGTTCACAGGTTGTTTGCTACTGCCTGCCTTTGTGTAGCAACCCTGGACTCCCTTAGTGGTCTCCCATCTAAACAGGAGAAGAAGAGATGGGACTTATACCCCGCCCTTCACTACCCAAAGGAGTCTCAGAGCAGCTTACAAACTCCACTCCCTTTCCCTCCCCACAACCGACACCCTCTGAGGTAGGTGGGGCTGAGAGAGCTCTTTTGAGGACTGCTTGTGAGAGAACAGCTCTGAAAGAACTTGTGAATGACCCAAGGTCACACCAGCAGCTGCATGTGGAGGCATGGGGAATCAAAGCTGGTTCTCCCAGATTAGAGTCCGTGCTCCTAACCACTACACCAAGCTGACCAGGCTGACCCCGCTTAGCTTCAAAGGTCCGACGAGGTTGGGCCATCCTGGTCAGGAACTTTACAGTATCCCGACTGGGAGACTGGAACGTTGGTGAGCTTTCTTTGGTGGCCTTTTCCCTTCTTGTTCCCTCAGCACATATAGGAAGGGCATTTGGGAAAGAAGGGCTCCTGCTGATTTGCATGGCTAACTGCATGCGTTTCGCACGCTTTGCATACCGTTTTCATGAACATCATGAATATTCGTCAACAATACGCAATTATTCTACTGGAAGAAGCAAATGCTCAGTTTGATTTGGAAACCAGGGAACGGCAAAGAATTAATTCAGACGTTACAGTTCGGCATCACCCAACCACCAACAGAACGGACTTGTGTGCCTTCAGAAGCAAGAGGAAATTATTCCCAAGACTCCGATGAGAAAAGCCCAAGATTGCACCGAAATTCTTAAGGGCTACATATTGCCATGTCGAGTCAAGAGAATGTGTGATGTGTAAGGATGCGAACCAATGTTTTATTCCCACCCCCCACCCCCCCAAATATTATCAGCTTACTGTTTTTAGGAGAGGTTTTTAAAAGGACAAGAACGCTATTCTTACCTATGCCTTTTCTTCTGTATTTGGAATCCACGGCTAACATGGCTATATAACCTCTGCGAAACATCTTTTTGTGCATATCCAGCTTGCACACGATGGCACCTACGCACTCATCTCCTACCATTGCCTTAAAAAAAAAGACCAAAAAAATATTACTTTTTTTGTAGATTAAGTTGGCAAGACACAGTGCCACAAAAACCCAGCATCTTACATGGACACTCATTGATATATATATATATATATAAAAAAAGCAGACTGCATTCTGGAAACTTGTTTTGCTACACAAAGGACTTTTTTGCACGAAGACAGATGCAAACTGAGCAAAAATATGCAACTCTCAGTAACAAAAGTGCAAGTTACACATTTTGTATTGTAAGCTTCAAATACCACTCTTACAAAAATAATAATTACATTATGCTCGCTGTCTTCAACCTTATTTGACCCAGACCCTAGAAGTATTCTTTTTAGAAGTCCTAAAAATTATCAAAGGGACAGCTTCATATTCTGGATTCTACAGCCCTGACCCGACCATCTAGGACTGCCAATTTAGGACCATCTGCACCACAAACCGCAAGTTCAGAAGCTGAAAGAAGCCTGTTGACACCACCCAGATACGGACATTGCAGCTCGCCATCTTGTTCTGTAGTTTAAAGTTGTCCTGTATGTGTTTATCTTATTGGTTGTTTTATGGAATATATTGTACAGAAATGGTGTTGTTTGCCGCCCTGAGCCTGCCAAATGGCAGGGAGGGCGGGATAGAAATCTAAATAATAAAATCTAAATAAATAAATATTATAATGCATTCTCAATTCACACACTCTCTTTTCCCTGTGCACCTGAATGAAGATTATGAAACCAAGCATGGTACCGGAGCAGTCATGGGCTGAATACACTATCTGCTTGATTTACAACCTGCCCTAAAGAAAGCGTGTCTCCGGTTCTCTAACCATGTAGTCAGCGGAGTCAAAAAGGCTGACTCTGGAGGCTATTCTGGAATAACTGGTTTAAGAATTTCGACAAAACCCTCTACACAGACAAATTCAGGTTCTGAAATGTAGTCTGGCAAACTTCAAGTCCATCACTCTTAGGATAAGAACCTACTTAGGTTTCCTTTCGTCAACTCAGAAAACAACTCTCCCGTTTCCTTCGCACTTCCACAGATCCCTCTGAGCTATCCATCGCAACTGAATTGGTTCTGAGGGCCTTATTCATTTATTTTACGTACTGCTTCAACTTATACCCCGCCCTCCCCGCAAGCAGGCTCAGGGCGGCTCACACAATTGGTATAAATACCCTTAAAACACACAAAAAGCAGTTGATACAATTCAGTATGCTAAAATCATAAAATGCCAATGCTGTTAATATCCCTTGAGACGGGGTTAAATTGCTTAAATTGGTATCCTAGAACCCACGGCAGACAGGCAGTTACCAATTCCAATGGTCTTACTGAGTCCTGACTCGCCACTGCTGAGATCGAGGGCCAGAGTTCACTGGTAGCGATGGTAGGGCGGCTCCTAATTGAAAGCCTGGTGGAAGAGCTCTGTCTTGCAGGCCCTGCAGAAGATACCACAGGGCCTTGATCTCTTCCAGGAGCTCATTCCACCAGAGTGGAGCCACCACTGAGAATGCCCTGGCAGCGGCAAGCCCAGCCTCCTTGGGGCCCAGGAGGGTCAGTCTCTTCTGAGACCCTGGCCCCTGATATATGGAGGAAGGCGGTCCCGCAGGTATGTCGGACCCTGGCCATACAGGGCTTTAAAAGTAAGAACCAGCACCTTGAAGCGACTCCCGTTTGCTATGGTTTCAAAATGTCCTTCACTGGCCACCGGACCTGATATTATTTAAGCAGTAGTGTCATGTGTTAAACTGTTCAGCTTCCAGTGCGGTGTTCCCATGTGACACTTATGTAGGTTAACCACATCGCAGAATAGGAAAGGAAGAAACCACAGAAATCATTCCACGAAAAACCCAGAAGTTTGGCATAGAAATCTGCCAGTGCTGAACTGGTGCCTTAGGAAAAATACCTCAACAGCTATGACTGGCGTGCCAACCTTTATTTGGTAGAAGGGCATCCCAGGTTTAAAATGCAATTAGTCCAGGGAAAATGTGTTCTGGATTTGAATTTAACAGGGGAGAACCCCGGCTGGCATTTTAAATCGAAAAAAAGTGTGGTAGCAAGAACATCAAAACGGTAGCAGGGCCCTCCGGATCGTTTGGGTTTGCAGTTACTAGGCAAATCAGGGCGATACGTTTCAAGTTCTAAAAAAATTCCCCACCTACACTTAAAAGCTTGCCTCGGGCTGAAACTTCACATGTATTTTAGATGCACCAAGTCAGACGCTAAGAAATGCCAGCGTAACGCTAAGGAAATGCCAGGTTTAGAGCAGAGTACTTTTTCTCCTGGCCAGTTTGGTTGGAGATCTGGGAAGTTTGTTGTCATCTTTTGGGCATGGGACAGTGGTCACTGGGGTGTGTGTGAGTAGGTATTTGTGAATTCCCTGCACTGTGCAGGGGGGCTGGACTAGGTGACCCTGGAGGTCTCGTCCAACTCTATGATTCCACTTCTAATATGACTAGCTGGGGAGAGGCAAACATCGTGTCGGAAGGCAACACATACGGTACAACCACTTGCGAAGGAAAACAAAGTTAGCACCTTTATAACTAACTGGGATTGGGTTAGGATCTAATCTAGATAGTGGATGGAGATTTCCTAGTATTACAATTGATCTCCAGATATCAGCTCCCCTGGAGAAAACTACTGATTTGGAAGTTGGTCTCTGTGGCGTTATACCCTGAAGTCCCCGTCCCCCTTCCAAGCCCCACGGTTCTTAGAGGAAGAGGAGATTGGATTTATACCCCGCCCTTCTCTACCTGAAGGAGTCTCAGAGCGGCTTACAAACTCCTTTCCCTTCCCCTCCCCACAACAGACACCCTGTGAGGTAGGTGGGGCTGAGAGAGCTCTGACAGAAACTGCTCTTTTTCAAGGACAGCTGTGACAGAGCTATGGCTTGCCCAAGATCATCCAGCAGGTGCAAATGGAGGAGTGCGGAATCAAACCCGGTTCTCCCAGATTAGAGTCCGCGCACTTAACCACTACACCAAACTGGCCCCCCAAAAAACCTCCAGGTGTTTCGCAACCCACAGCTGGCAACCCTAAAACCAAGTGCAGTTGGTCTTCAAGGTGCCACCTGACTTCTTCACGCTGCTGCAACAGACCAACACACCTGCCCTTTTGAAATGATAAACCGCCCTTACAACCGGGCAGCTTCATAGTCCAGGAGAACAGTCCAGCCAAAGCTGAGCACTTTTACAGTCACACCAATGGGAGCATTACAAGGTTTCCGGAAAACTTCACGCAACAAGGGTATTCGCCTAGAGCGATCAAGGACACAGGTGCACGTACTGTACGACAGGTCGCCCGTGATTAGTTCTTACACAGCACAATGAAGGCAGCCAACGTCTTAAAACTGCTTATTATTGCGTGGGGTGATGTTTCGTGCCCTCCCCTCTGGCCCAGCCATTTTCTTACACCCCCTTCCTTAAGGCTTACGTGTGGCGGGGTCAGTCTTAGGACTGGCAGGCGGAGAGAGCACAGGGCTCCATCCCACCAATTTGTCCCCCTCCCCCCATGCTGGCCTACTGCTTGGATGCAAAGAGCCTTCCAACCGATCTGACCACTGGAGGACCTTAGAATCCTAGAGTGGGAAGGGACCTCCAGGGCCATCTAGTCCAACCCCCTGCACGTTGCAGGAAATTCACAAATACCTCCCCCTCCACACCCCAAGTGACCGTTGTTCCAAAAAACCTCCAGGCTCTCCAGCCAAACTGGCCTGGAGAAAAATGGCTTCCTGACCCCAAAAGTGGTGATCAGAAGTGTGCTGGCAGAAGTCTGCTTGCGTTGGAAGGACAGACTGCCGGGAAACCACCCAGAGACTGAGGTGCGGCACTACCTTAGGTGACGTTTCAAGCCACTGAAAACGTCCCGCTATTAACAACCGGGTGCCGCTAGCACTGTCTGGGCCAGGGGGTCCCCCACCTTCTCGAGCCCGTGGACACGTTTGGAATTCTGACGCGGCATGGGGGCCGCGGCCACAAAATGGCTGCCGTGGGAAGCCGAGCCAGCCGCAGAAGTGTTGCCACGGCTTAACTTCAGTATCAGGATGTCGAGATCTTTGTGCTCTGGTGGCAGCCGCTGCCAAAGCAAAAATAAATAAATAAATCTGCACAGCCAATCAAATTTCCAGTCACCAATCAGAAGCCTTGCTGGGGGGGGGGGAAACACATCCCACTTGGCCCCACCCACTTCCTAAAAACTCTGTGGGCACCAGAGGAGGTGTCAGCAGGAATCATGCTGCTCGCGGGCATCACGTAGGGGACTCCCGGTTTAGGAACACAGACATATGCATTTTCTTCACACCTTCTCAAAATCAATCTAGGCCTCCGTGGCAAAGCTCAGGTAAATGGGCTGGCAGAAAAGATGCTGACAGCTAGAATTAGGCGAGAAAGCATTTGACTGGCAGGTAGCTGCTATTGCTAATGACAGTATTTACACAGTTGGGGGACTGAGCGTGAGACAAGAACCCTTAGCCCTTGAGTTCACGGATTGCTCTTCCTGTGCGTGATCCGCCAAATTCCTGACACACCTTGCCTGAAGAGACATGTCTAGTTAGGCGTGCAGGTAAGGGAACAATGTTTGCGTTAAAGCAGCTGGGAAATTTACTTCTACGAGGCTTCCTGGTTCAGAACGTTTTATCGGCCAGCCTCCAAACCGTGCGGGTGGGAGCATATAAACGGGTTTGCATGCGCTCTCCTTCCTGCTTGTCACGCGTGGGTTCCCTCCGCTTGGAGTGAGCGGCACCTGGTTTGCCCAGCTCTGTCCCCACGGCAAACGAAGGTTGTTGCAAGCCATGGAAGGAAGAGGGGAGGCCCCATCCAAGGAGGAGAGGGAACAGAGCGCACGGCACAATTACTTGGAGATGGACCCAGCAGACTACGAAACCGGGGAACACGAAACTGCCTTTAACTGAATCAGACCCTCGGTCCATCGAAATCAGTACTGTCTACTCAGGCAGGCAGCTGCTCTCCGGGGCCTCAGGCAGAGGTCTTTCCCATGATCTACTGCCAGATCTTTTAACTGGAGATACCGAGGATTGAACCTGGGACCTTCTGCATACCGAGCAGGTGCTCTACCACTGAGTCACAGCCCCTTGGGCAACCAAGCTGGAACATCATGGAAGGCTTTCGATTAGGAGCCGCGGAGGAGGGACCCTGTGGCCTGGCTTGACCACCTTCAGCCAGTTCTCGCCGCACAAATTAGTCGACCAGACTGAGCTGATGCGAGAACACCGTCATGATTGTCACCTAAGGAGTACTGTTTAACCTGGAAATCTCTGCTCTCACACTTCATCTGAGTATTGTCCCAGCACTTTAGGATAACCAAGGACTGCTTTGTTCCTGGGTGTTTCTATGAATGAACTGAATCGTATTTATATATGCATTTTTACGTAAGCCGCCCTGAGCCTGCCTCGGTGGGGAGGGCGGGGCATAAACTGAATAAACAAACAAATAAACAAACAAACAAACAGCATAATTGAGCTGTTTAGATCCTTTGCTTAGGTAGGATAATGCCCCGTGAGGGTACGATTGTGAATTTGACACCTCATCTGCTATGTTACATTTGACTCACAAGACGTGTGCTTAGTGGACACTGACACGAACAGTGGGCAAGGGAGGATTATAGCTTTGCACCACTAGTTTACCAGCAGTGGTTTATTCCCACAAAAAACTCTCTCACCTCAAGGAAACACGACTGCAAAAAATAATTTTCTGTGTTTACAAAGGGCGATATACCGAGAAGATACCCCGCCTTTCACTACCTGAAGGAGTCTCAGAGCGGCTTACAATCTCCTTTCCCTTCCCCTCCCCACAACAGACACCCGGGGAGGTAGGTGAGGCTGAGAGAGCTCTCTCGAGGACTGCTCGTGAGAGAACAGCTCTGAAAGAACTTATGACTGACCCAAGGTCACACCAGCAGCTGCATGGGGAGGAGTGGGGAATCAAAGCTGGTTCTCCCAGATTAGAGTCCGTGCTCTTAACCGCTACCCCAAACTAGCTCTCAAGTGTCAAGCACACATGTAGATTATTTACGTCGGAGGGTTAACAAGTGTGTGTGTGGAACTAAACATCTTGTACCATAACATTTAAAAACCGATAAGGGTTTTTAAGGACACTGGATAACTGGATACTGGATAACCACAGTTTTCTCAGAAGTAGTCGCACCGACAACCCTGAATCACAATTGTTTAGCCACTTGTCAAAGGGGTTTCACAACCACAGCTTTGTTGTGTGTTCGAGTACTGCATCCTAGAAGCTCAACCCTGCACATGAGAGGGTTTTTTTTAAAAGAGACAAGTCTTGCAAGCACCAGAAGCAGTGCACAACAAAGATTTTTGGCTGACTCAAGTTCAAATGCTTAAAAGTCTGTTTTGTAAAAGCAGAAGCCTGTAAAGTTACATCTGCAGCCTTTAGACCAAACGCAGCACAAAGTTAGCACTGTGCCCAAACATGGAGTTCAGCCTTGCTGCTGGGGGGGGTGGTGGTGTCAAGCCGTCGACTTTTGAAATCGTACACCATCAAAATAAAACGGGTTATGATCTGCTGCTGCAGAATACGAGGAGTGCATGATTCAAAGATCGCTAGATGAAAAGGCCAGTGAGCAGTTAAGCTGGTATTGTCACAATGAGTGGCAGAACCTCAAAGGGCCTGTCCCCCCAAAACTGTTGCTGCCTCCCTCATGTTTATCTATCAGTAACCAAGGCTGTGCTTCTACATGTATGCAAGCCCTTACAAAGCAGCTCGGTTTTAACAACAGCTCATAAGCATAAGCCCACCCTCTTCCTAATTAGCTGGTTTAAATACACCGCCGAGACTTCCTTGGAAAGACCACAGGAACAGCTCGTTACACTTCCCCAGTTCCAAGAATTAACATATTAAAATTACAACCCCCCCACCTCCATGTACATAATTGTTTAAAGAAGTCGTTCATCAAGTTCTTTGAAATAAACTTTACATTTGACATCAGCTTATCGTGCTTCTTACAGCGCCATATTAAGATAATTAGCGTTGCCTTGGACACAGACTAGCTCAGCTTTTCAGTTGCTCATCAGATAACAGCACAGCTTTGATCCTGAAATTTGTTACTGTCTCGACAAGCGCTTCTACAGAATTAGCCACGAAGACTAAGGGACTAGATTTGAGGTCCAACTATGCAAGCACGCTGTAGACCGGCCTGACTCTTGACACATGAGGGGAATGCGAACATTTCTATCAGGAATAACGAAATTCAACATAAACCACATAAGATGATGTAGAGATTTCCCATTTTCTATCACCAGACTCATTCTCTTCTCATCACAGACAACATTTTTATGGTAAAAGTTAAGTCAGTTCTATATGCAATATAAAACTGACAAATCCATTGTAGTTTTATGGTTCCCCCCATCGCCTGCTCCAGATGTTCTGAAACTTTTCCAGGTGTTAGGGCTTCATCATGCCTTAACTATTCTTCCACGACTGTCACTGAATAATATCAGTTTGCCTCAGAGTAGGGCAAGGAAGATCCCCCCCCCAATAAAACTAGAATTCAGCATGCGAACTGAGCACGCATGCTTATCTTTATGTACATAAAAGATTGGGTCAAATCTCCACCTTCACTGAGTGACTGCAAGGCAAAAAGACGCTTGAAGTGTACACAAGTTTCACAGAGAATTACTGTAAAGAGTTTCAAAATGCCCATTTTCAGAATAACCTAGGAATTAACACAGGTAAGGTGCTCTCTTACAACACCAATTTACACTGTCAAGCACACCACACCTTTGATGCAGAACTCTGCTCAAATGAAACACTCGTATATATTAAATCACCGTATCTATTAAATCACTGTGTCTATTTTGCATATAATTTACCTTGCTAGACTGGTCAGCAAAGCATACCATACAGACGTTTTACTCTACCCCCATAAAATTTGATTCCACTTTAAGAACATGAGAAGAGCCCTGCTTCATCAGACCAGTGGTCCATCAGACTAGCTAGCCCAACATCCTGTTTCACACAGTGGCTGACCAGATTCTCTAGATGGCCAACAACAGGGCAGAGGCTGAGGCCTTCATTAAAATGTAAGAAGAGCCCTGCTGGGTCAGACCAGTGAGGGTCCATCCAGTCCAGCATCCTGTCTCACACAGAGGCCAACCAGTTCCCCTGGAGGGCCAACCAGCAGGGCATGGAGGCCAAGGCCTTCCCCTGATGTTGCCTCCTAGACCCGGTATTCAGCGTTTCCCATCTCCGTGGCATACTTTGCCTTACACCTGGCTCCTGCTCCCCACCCCAAATCCACCCCATCCATTCTAAATAAATGTGCTCTCTCTGTCTCCCCACCCCTGCTCCCTCCCCGACTTACCAAAAAGCAAAGCTGAGGCCAGTTGTGGATAAAATACCTATATGTGTAAATGGAGTAGGGTTCAGACAGATCTTTGGTGATCAGTCTCATGATATCGGGCATCTGCAGCTCGGACTCGTAGCGGACGTATCGTATCGTGAGGTCCCCCGCCGACGTCTCCTCGTCCTCCTCCCGCTCTCCCCCCTGCGGGGCCCAGGAAGAGTCCGTGGGGGGCCCTTTTTGCAAGCTGCAGCTGGACGCCAGGGACCGGGAGAGGAGGAGCAGCGACTCCTCCTCGTCCTCCCTCCCCACCTCCTGCTCCTGGCCTCCTCCTCCTTCTTCATCCTCCTCCTCCTCCTCCTCGCCCCCAGCCACCCCGTTCCTGTCCCCGGCGGAGGGGGCAGAGGCCTGGTGGGGGTGGCGGCGAGGGTGGTGCTGCTGCTGATGTGGCTGTGCAGTCCTTGCCTGGGCCCGGGGGACCCGGTGGTGGTTGCTGAGCGAGGAGGGGGGAGGCGGCGGCAGCCCTTCCTCTTCCTCTTCTTGATGCTGCTGCTGCTGCTGCCCGTGTCCCATTGTCTTGCTGCTGCTGCTGCTGCTGCTGCTGCGGAGGCCCTCGCCGCTCAGGCCCTTGCCCTTGAGAGAGGTGTGCAGGTGCCGCAGGTCCGGCCCGGCGATAAGCCCGTTGAGCTGGTGGTTGCGCCGGTGGGGCGGGCAGGGCCGGCGGCGGAGGGGGGGGCGGCAGGCGGGGCCCTCGCCCCCCTCCTCCTCTTCTTCCTCCTCCTCCTCCTCCTCAGCGGCTCCCGGGAAGGGCGAGAGGAGGGAGGCGTTGGCGGCGGCGTCTCCCGGCGGCGGCGGGGCGAGGAGGCTGCTAGGCCCGGGCGGAACCTCGGCCATGTCCTGAGGCGGGAGGAGAGAGAAGGGGGGAGAGGGTCAGGGGGGGAGGAGGAGGAGGAGGAGGAGGGAGGGCGACCCCCCGACCCAGGCCGCAAGCCCCCGACCCAGGCCGCCCGCCTCCCGGCCGCTCCCCTCCGCCTCACCCCCAAATCCCCTCGGCAGCGGCGGCGTCTCCCGCTCCCCTTCTCCGCTCCGCCTCATCCAGCGGCCGTAAAGCGAGGCCGGGTTTCCTGTCAGGCGAAAGGCCGCCTCTCAGCGTGAGGAGGAGGGGGGGGGGAGCGGGTGCGCGCGCGACGTTTCGCGGCCTCGCTTTACGGCCGGCCCGCTGGAAATGGAAGGGAAGGAATAGGAGGAGGGAGGGAAGGGGGGGGAGCGCGCGGCGGGGCGGAGGGGGCGTGGCCTCGCCAGGAAAAGGGGCCGCCCCTCCCTTCGGTTTGAGGAACAGCCAGCGTCTCTCGCTCGCTCGCGCGCGCGCGACACTCGCTTGCTTTACGGCTGTCCCTCGGGGAGGGCGAAGCCCGTCCCGTCCTCTTTTCTTAGCTCTATGGTCAGTGAAGGAGAAGGAGCCTCCCCCCCTCCGGACGACGCCTTTTTTTTTTTTTTTTTTTTGGCCGTGCCTTTTATGGAGCGGCCGCCGGCGCAGGCGCAGATCAGAGCGGGGAACCGAGGAAGAGGCGGGGTGAAGCGGAGGGAAATAATAGCCGGAGGAGGGGCGGGGCCTGATTATGGGAGGAGGCGGGGCTTAGGTGACCGCTTCCGAGGGAGCGGTTATTGCGGTGCTCGCCCTCTTGTACACGTGTCTGTGTGTACACGTGTCTGTGTGTCCACACGTGTACCCAAGCAAATCATTTTTAATTGTTATTTTTCAAACACGAGAGACAATTACCTCACCCAAGGCTCCCTGAGGAGGTGTGGCAGTCATGTAAGGTTGTCAACCTCCAGGTGGGGGCTGGAGATCTGGAATTACAACGGATCTCCAGACTACGCAGAGATTTAGGGTTACCATATTTTGAAAAGCCTAAAAGCAGGAACATGTTTCCGGACTGACAATTTCAAACAAATGATTGCTGTGACAAATCTCATTTGAAAGACACCCACCCCCTCCTATTTAAGCTGTGATTACTGCTACTAACTAGGAATATTCCTAACCTCCCAACCAACGCTCCCTCTAAGCCGCGGAGTCTTGTGAGCAAAAATTCTATTTTGTGAGGTACCGGCATTAAAGTCGTGAGCGAGCGATTTGGCTGCTGCATAAACTACTTTGTTCTGGAGCCATCCTCCCTGAGCTGAGACAAAAATCTGTGAGCTGGAGGCTAAAAAACTGAGCTAGCTCACACCAACTCAGCTTAGAGGGAACACTGCTCCCAACCCAAAAAGAGGGCATTTTCATCGGGTTTGTTTTTTTAAAAAAGAGCCCATAAGAGGGTGGGCACCAAAAAAAAGAGGACATGTCCTCTAAAAAGAAGATATCTAGTAACCAGTGTTCCTCTTTCTCCACCTGCTCTATCCCATGCATAATCTCGTAAACCTCGATCATGTCACCCCTCAGCCATTGTTACTCCAAGCTAAAGAGCCCTGAGCGCTTCAACCTTTCTTCACAGGGAAAAGAAGAATATCTAGTAACCAGTGTTCCCTCTAAGCTGAGTTAGTGTGAGCTATCTCACAGTTTTTTAGCCTCCGGCTCATACCTTTTTGTCTTCGCTCCGGAAGGGTGGCTCCAGAGCAAACTGACTGATGCAGTAGCCAAATCGCTTGCTCACAACTTTAATGCCAGTAGCTCACAAAGCAGAATTTTTGCTCACAGGACTCCACAGCTTAGAGGGAACATTGGTTCCAACCCTTTTATCATTCTAGCTGCCCTTTTCTTTTATTGTGTGTGTGTGTATACACAACCATAAACAGATGTGTGCGTAACACGTTACAGTCCAAAGACATGTGCGGCTGTATAATCATATATATGTATACACACACGGTGTGTTTTCCTGTTTCCATTAGTGCTCTCTATGTGCTTGAAAACAGCACGTTCTGTCCCTCGTGCGCAGGCATAAATCAAATAGTCCATCTGGCCTCACTTTGCCCATTCAGACCTCTTTCTTTTCATCTTTTGCTGTTTACATGTTACCGCAGAAGTCCAAAACATGGAGATTATGGACCGGAACAAATGAATAGTAATGTCCCTGGCGATCGGAATTCTGTACACCACGGAGTTGCCAACTCTGGGTTGGAAAATTCCTGGGGGTTTGGGGGAGGAACCTGAGGAGGGTGGAGTTTGGGGAGGGAGCTCAGCAGGGATGTGATGACGCTGAGCCCACTTTGAAAGCTGCTATTTCCTCCAAGGGAACTGATCTCTTTATTCAAAGTCCGCCTTTCTCAATTACACTCAAGGCAGATTATATAGTGTAAGTCAATACGATCAACGGCTGGGAAATCCAGCGAATGGTGCAATAGGGTTTGGATTGCAGAAACCTGAAAACAAGCAGGTTTTTTTTCTCCCTCTCCCAAAAGACTAGAACTTGAGGGCATCCGATGAAGCTGATGGGCTGTAGGTTCAGGACAGACAAAAAGAAATACCAGTGGTCCATCCAGTCCAGCATCCTGTCTCACACAGTGGCCCCTGGTTCCTCTAGAAGGTCAACAACAGGGCACAGAGGCCGAGACCCTCATTAGAACATCAGAAGAGCCCTGCTGGATCAGACCAGGGGTCCATCTAGTCCAGCATCCCGTCTCACACAGTGGCCAGCCAGTTCCTCTGGAGGACCAACAACAGGGGAAAGAGGCTGAGGCCTTAAGAAGAGAACATTAGAACAGCCCTGCTGGATCAGACCAGTGGTCCATCTAGTCCAGCATAATGTCACACTGGCTAACCATTCCCCTGGAGGGCCAACCACAGCGCAGAGAGGCCGAGACCTTCATTAGAACATCAGAAGAGCCCTGCTGGATCAGACCAGTGGCCCATCTAGCTCAGCATTCTGTCTCACACAGCGGCCAGCCAGTTCCTCTGGAGGGCCAACTTCAGGGCACTGCCCTGTTGTTGGCCCTCCAGAGGAACTGGTTGGCCACTGTGGGAGATGAGACGCTGGACGAGATGGACCACAGATCTGATACAGCAGGGCTCTTACGTTCTTCACATTTGGCGGACGTTAGACCTGAATTTTCGAGCCACAATTACGAGCCGCTCTGAGCCTGTGAACTCGGGGAGAGCGGCCTAGAAATTAAATAAATAATTAAATAAATTTTCTCTCCTCCTCACCTTCCCTGAAGTTTCGTTCAGTGTTCAGCCACATTTTCCTGGATCCCCACGTGCCCACTTCTCAACAGACTCCTAGTTTCTAGGAACAGGTTGTGCTACCTGTGTATCGGTCAGCAGACAGGCGTATCCATGGCTTTGGGTTTGGTTCTTCTCATACAGGAGGCCAGCCAGGGAGTCCACTACTTTTCATCAGCCCTACATTGTTGAGAGGCCTGGGCCACCGACACGATTGTGTTCTGGGATGTTCTACCAGAAAACCTGATCTGAAAGGAACCCAGCTTTTCCACCCCGGGCTGCGGAGGTCGTGTTCTCTCTCCTTGAAGTCACAAAGCTCCACAGTGATGTCAGAACGGGCGGCCCACCCAGCGGGTGGCTGTGCAGCAAATGTGTGGGAAGGAGGTGGGCCCAATTACGGGTCATTCTGCAGAGCAGCTTGAACCCAAAGCACACCTTTCTAGGCCGACTGACTTTTTAAGTCCACTAAAAGTCTGTTTGGTGTAGTGGTTAAGTGCGTGGACTCTAATCTGGGGGAACCAGGTTTGATTCCCCACTCCTCCACTTGCACCTGTTGGATGACCTTGGGCAAGCCATAGCTCTGTCACAGCTGTTCTTGAAACAGAGCAGCTTCTGTCAGAGCCCTCTCAGCCCCACCCACCTCACAGGGTGTCTGTTGTGGGGAGGGGAAGGGAAAGGAGTTTGTGAGACACTCTGAGACTCCCTTGGGTAGTGAAGGGCGGGGTATAAATCCAATCTCTTCTTCTTCTTGATTTCCCACTCCTCCACATGCAGCTGCTGGTGTGACCTTGGGTCAGTCACAAGTTCTCTCAGAGCTGTCCTCTCAAGGGCAGTCCTCGAAAGAGCTCTCTCAGCCCCACCTACCTCACAGGGTTTCTTTGTGCGGAGGGGAAGGGAAAGGGACTGTAAGTCATTCTGAGACTCCAAAGTGAAGGGAGGGCTATAAATCCAATCTCCTCCTTTTCCTTCTCCATCTCCTTCTCCTTGTTTGGAAAGGGGTAGTCCAGACTAGCCCGATCTTGTCAGATGTCAGAACCTAAGCAGGGTCGGCCATGGTTGATACCGGGATGGGAGGCCTCCATGGAAGTCCAGGGTTGCCGTGCAGAGGCAGGCAATGGCAAACCGCCTCTGAATGTCTCTTGCCTTGACAACCTGAGGGTTGCCGTGATTTGGCTGCAACTTGAATCGCACTTGCCACCACCTGCCGTGACCTGGATGGCCCAGGCTAGCCCAATCTCGTCAGATCTCAGAAGCTAAGCAGGATCGGCCCCGGTTTGTATTTGGATGGGAGACCTCTGATGAAGTTCAGGGTCACTATGCAGAGCCAGGGAATGGCAAAACATCATTACTGGGTGAAAAAGAAGAAGAAGAGATTAGATTTATATCCCGCCTTTCACTCACTTGGAGTCTCAGAGCGGCTTACAAACTCCTCTCCCTTTCTCTCCCCACAACAGACACCTTGGGCCTAGAATAGCCCAATCTTGTCAGATCTCAGAAGCTAAGGCGGATCGGCTCTGGTTTGTGTTTGGATGGAAGACCACCAAGGAAGTTGAGGGTCGCTATACAGAGTCAGGCAAAGGCAAATGGTTCGTCTCTCACTTTATATGCGCTGGGTATGAAGAAGAAGAAGAAGAAGAGATTGGATTTATATCCCGCCCTTCACCCACTTGGGAGTCTCAGAGCGGCTTACAAACTCCTTTTCCCTTCCCTTCCCCACAACAGACACCCTGTGAGGTAGGTGGGGCTGAGAGAGCTCTTTCCCAGGCTGTCCTTGAGAGAACAGCTGGTACAGAGCTATGGCTTGCCCAAGGTCATCCAGCCAGGTGCAAGTGGAGGAGTGAGCTCTCAGAGAGTGCCACGGTGGCTCAGAGTTTAAGACACTGAGTTGCAGACCGGAAGGTCAGTAGTTCGGCAGTTCAAGACCCGAGTGCTGCATGACGGAGTGAGCTCCCGTCTCTGGCCCTAGCTCCTGCCAACCTAGCAGTTCGAAAGCAAGAAATTGCAAGTAGATAAATAGGTACCGCTTCGGTGGGAAGGGAACAGCGTTCCGTGCGCCTTGGCGTCTAGTCATGCCGGCCACATGACCACGGAAAAGGTCTTCAGACAGTGCTGGTTCTTCAGCTTGGAAATGGAGATGAGCACCACCCCGTAGGGTCGTATTCGACTGGCTTTCGAGCAAGGGAAACCTTTAGCTTTACCTTAGGAGCTTCCAGGAGTCACCGCTCACTCCTTCAGGTACCAAGATGTTTCAGACATCTGAAGAAGTGAGCCCTGACTCACAAAAGCTCCTCCCCTGCCACAAATTTTGTTAGCCTTCAAGGTGCTCCTGGACGCTTGCTCTTTTCTCCAGCTGCAGACAGAATCACACAGCTACCCATCTTAATAGCTGGAAGTTTCTGTGTAATATCGCAAGAGGGCAGCATTGTCCTGCTTTCTATGAGATTTAACGAAATTCTTTTTTTTCGGAAGCCGAGAGAAAACCCAGACAGTTTATGTCAAGGGGGTGGGGTGCACCTTCGCACATTACATTTTAAAGTTGTGCACCTAAGATATTTTAATTGTGCACCAAATAAGATTCCACATACTCCCACTGTGTCAGACACAGATGTCGTATCGATTCCCTTCTCAAAAAGCTGGGAATGGCTGGCCCCGACCTGGATAGCCCCGACAGGCCTGATTCCATCACATTTCAGGAGCTAAGCAGGGCCGACCCTGGCAAATACTTGGATGGGAGACCTCCAAGGAACACCAGGGCCAGGAGGCTGAGGCAGGCAATAGCAAGCCTCCTCTCTGAAACATCCAAGCCCCAGTAGAGGTCGCCAGAAGTCACCGTGACTTCCAGGCACACAAGTGCGTGCACACACACACAGGTTTGATTCCCCACTCCTGCACAAGCAGCTGCTGGTGTGACCTGGGGTCAGTCACAAGTTCTCTCAGAGCTGTTCTCTCAGGAGCAGTTCTCGAGAGAGCTCTCTCAGCCCCACCTACCTCACAGGGTGTCTGTTGTGGGGAGGGAAGGGGAAGGAGATCGTAAGCTGCTCTGAGACTCCTTTGGGGAGTGAGAGGAGGGGTATGAATCCAATCTCCTCCTCCTCTACCTCCTCTTCTCCCTTCACCTTCTTCTTCCCCCCCACCTCCCGCCGAAAAGCTGGGGTTGGCTGCATTTGAGAGTATGCTCCCCCGCAAACCTGGGTCTGCCCTTCCCAACATGGGAAACAGGCCTTTCGACTGATATCCTCTGGGTTGCAGAAAGTGGAATACTTTTTGTGATGAACTACAAAGAGCAGAGGGAGGAAAAGCCAAATGGCATAGCCCGCTCTCATCAGATCTTGGAAACGAAGTAGGGTCAGTGCTTGCTGAGGTTCGCTAGAAATTGGCTGCGACCACCACCCTATACAGCACAAGTACTGGCTTTCAAGAGGCTTTCCCCCAACCTCTTTCTCTGTCTGCCCCCAGACTCCTGCAGGTAACCCTCCTTGGCATAGCCACCGGAAGAGCAGCTCATAGTTCTCTCAAGGGCAGTTCTCCAGAGAGCTCTCTCAGCCCCACCTACCTCACAGGGTGTCTGTTGTGGGGAGGGGAAGGGAAAGGAGATTGCAAACTGCTCTGAGACTCCTTTGGGTAGTGAAGGGTGGGGTATAAATCCAATCTCTTCTTCTTCTTCTAGTTGGGCTCCAGCACCCCGGCCCTGACTTTAATATATTACTAGGTAAGACATAAAGCAGGGAGCGCAGTGGCTCAGAGGTTAAGACGCTGAGCTGCAGACTGGAAGGCCGGTAGTTCGGCAGTTCGAGACCCGAGTGCTGTGTGACGGAGTGAGCTCCCGTCTCTGGCCCCAGCTCCTACCAACCTTGCAGTTCGAAAGCAAGAAATTGCAAGGAGATAAATAGGTACCGCTTTGGTGGGAAGGGAACAGCATTCTGTGCACCCTGGCGTTTAGTCATGCCGGCCACATGACCAGGGAGAAGTCTTCGGACAGTGCTGGCTCTTTGGCTTGGAAACTGAGATGAGCACCACCCCCTAGAGTCAGATTCAACTAGCTTTTGAGCAAAGGAAACCTTTACCTTAAGTCATAAAGCATACACAAAAAAGAAACACATACAATCTTTAACATCAAACATAGATTAAAAAGGAGATGCTTAGAATATCTAAATCACACATATTACATAAATATGTAACTCAATCATCATCTAGTACAGTCTTCCAGTACCTACAAACATATACATCTTACTTGTCATACAATTACTTCTACTTATTTGAAACTTGCTTAAATGATCCATATACATTTCTTTATTCTAACCTTCCCTGTTATTTTCGTAGCTTCTTTACTGATAATTTGCGATTGCAAACATGGGTTACCTTAATTCTTCATTGTCTACATCTTTCCTTTATTCTAGACTTTATGCTCACAGACCAATGGGTCCAAAGCAAACAAGTTTGATAGTCCATATAGTACAAAACAGTACAATCCAAAAAATATGGAAAATAAGCAAGCAACCAGAAATACAAAGTACAAGGGATAAAATATACCATTACAGATAAAAGTCATTAAAAACGATTAATAACATTTTTGCCACAGCAAGAGTTACACTTGGCTCGGTATCAGCGAGAAGCTTTGTAACTGCTTCTTGTCTTGAGACATACCCCCGCTTCTGAATATATACTGTGATCCATTTCTCCCTAGCGAGTTCAGGCTTCTTACGATCAATAAAGAAATGCCAGACAGTATCTAGATTCCCTGATTTACAATCACAAAATCGTTCAGAGAACAGAATCGCTAGGATTTATCTCCGATGTGCCGCTAGATTTTGTTTATCTCTGATTTACAGCTATATAATCAAAAAAATACTTTCCATTTTTCTTGACTCTCTGAGGCCGGTTGAATCATGTATATAAGATATTCGTTTTGCTGTTGCCTGTAGAGTTTTTCTCCCCGACCCTGACCTTGACCGCCCAGACTAGCCAGATCTCCGGGGATCTCAGAAGCGAAGCAGGGTGGGCCCGGGATTATACTTGGGAGGGAGACCACCCATCAATGTTCCTGTAAGCTATGGAGTCTTGTGAGCGAAAATTCTACTTTGTGAGCTACTGGCATTGATGTTGTGAGCGAGCGATTTGGCTGCTGCATCGATTAGGTTGCTCTGGAGCCATCCCTTCCTGAGCCGAGACAAAAAGGTGTGACCCGGAGGCTAGAAAACTTTGAGTTAGCTCACACTAACTCAGCTTAGAGGGAACACTGCCACTCAGGAAGTTCAGGCTTATTATGCAGAAGCAGGCAACGGCGAAAACCACCTCTGACCGTTCCATGCCTTGAAAACCCTGAGCGCAGGTGTGGCAAACATATAGCCCGCCAGAAGCAGCCCGTCCATGGCTGTTATCCGGCCCCGGAGCAACTGGTCATTTTACCTTTGTTGCCAGATGACCGAGGCTGTGCCTTATGTCCCTGTATTGTGTCTCTGGGCTAGGGGTCATTTTGAACAGGAGCTCGGGGGAGCTCAGCTCCAGGAATTGGTGCCAGCCCCCCCATGGGGGAATGCCTGCTTGTGTCATGGCTGCAGCAAAATGACCCCGTCCCCTGGAAAGGTCCATGTTCCTCCGACCAGCCTTCTGAAGGATTCAGCCACCACTGAAGCTATCCTCCCAGAATAGTGGTATTTCTGAGGCTTGGATTAGTAGCTGTCCCCTCTCTGCCAGCTCTTTCTTTCTTTCTTTCTTTCTTTCTTTCTTTCTTTCTTTCTTTCTTTCTTTCTTTCTTTCTTTCTTTTTCCCTCCCTCCCTCCCTCCCTCCCTCCCTCCCTTCTTCCTTTTCTCTCTCTCTTCCTTCTTTCTTGCCTTCTGACATACTTCCGGTGATGTCAGGTGGTGTAGCATATGCAAATAAGTTATGATAATGAGTTATGCTAATGAGCTCCTGCACCTCTTTTTCTACGAAATGACCCCTGCCCAGGGCTAAAGCGTAACAGGCGGTGGAAGTGGGAGGGTGGGCGTCAGGGAGATACTCGGAGGAAATGCTGTAAGAGCGGGAATGTTTTCAGCATGTTTGTATTTTGAGTAAAAAAATGATACTGTTAATTAGAATCCTAGAATCCTAGAATGTTAGAGTTGGAAGGGACCTCGCAGGTCATCTAGTCCAACCCCCTGCACTCTGCAGGAGCATAGCCGAAAGACGGCCCTACAACATACCCGAAAGATGGTCATCCAGCCCCCGCTTGGAAACATCCAGCAAAGGAGCGTCCACCACTTCCCAAGGCAGTCTGTTCCACTGCTCAGCCACCCTTACAGTTAGGAAGTTTCTCCTGATATTTAGCCGGTATCGACTCCCTTGAGATTCCCACCCATTTGATCTAGTCTTGCGATCCAGAGCAAGAGAGAATAGATCTGCTCCGTCTTCTACATGACAGCCCTTCAGATATCAGAAGACTGCAATCATATCCCCTCTAAGCCTTCTTTTTTCCCAGCTAAACATACCCAACTCTTTCAGCCTTTCCTTGTAAGACTTGGATTCCAACCCTCTCACCATCCTGGTTGCCCTCTTCTGGACACGCTCGAGCTTGTCAACGTCCTTCCTGAAATGTGGTGCCCAAAACTGGACACAGTACTCCAGGGTTTGCCAGTGGGTTTGCCTGTGTCCTTTATAAAGTTTATATCTCCGGTACCTGGCATTTCCCGCCACTGGGGGAAATGGGCCACTGGGAAATCGGCTGGTGGAATCCTCCTGGCCTGGGATATATTGGCTGCTGCCTCTTTGTTGGATATGATCTGTATTGCCAGTGGGAAAGTCAGATTTAGGTCAAATCTACATCTGACTTTCCCGCTGGAATTGATCTAGTTTTAAAAAAACCTGTCTATACCTGCTTCTAGTTTCAAGCCATACTTGTTCTAGTTTAAAAATCACCATCTACATTCATTAATTGCCCTCCTGTGGTCAAGCTAGCATTTTACTGCTTTAAACAGATCCTGTTGCTTAGTACTCTTCAGAACCAGGGAGTGAAATTTGAAACCAGCGTGAAATGAGCTTGGAAAAAGACAGCAGTCAAACTACTTCAGAGGGGAGGCATAAATTGGGCTGTAGATTTGACCTAACAGGGTCAAATGGCACATCTTGAGTTGCTGCGATGACCTTAGCACGTGCAGAGATGTTGTGCTGCTCCTCACGGAGAGCGGCACATAATGCATCAGGCGCCATCTATTCCAGGGGTGGCCAAACTGCGGCTCGGGAGCCACATGCGACTCTTTCACACATATAGTGTGGCTCCTGGCAGGGCAGCTGAGGAAGCAAAGGGGAGGCATGCCTCCCCGATCAGTCTTCCCTTCCCCAGCCAGTGTTCTGCTCCCTGGGTAGGCTTGAGGCAGGGGGGAGCAGAGAAAGAAAGCAACTTTAAATGTGTTCTCAAAGCTCCCTTCCCCCTGCCAGCAAGCTTGGAGAAGGCATTGGTCTCTTCTATTCCCTTCGCCAAGCCAGCCAGCATGGGGGGGTTGGAGGATACATTTAAAGTTAAAGTAGCTTTCTTTCCACCTCTCCCTCCCTTCCCCCATTTATTTGCTTTCTTTCCACCTTTCTTTGGGCCAATTTACACCTCCCCTCTGAAGTAGTTTGACCGCTGTCTTTTCCCAAGCTCATTTCACGCTGGTTTCAAATTTCACTCCAGGGGGTCTGAAGAATACTAAGCAACAGCATTTGTTTAAAGCAGTATAATGCTAGCTTAACCACAGGAGGGCAATTAACGAATGTAAACAATAATTTATAAACTAGAACAAGTATGGTTTTAAACTAGAAACAGGTACAGACAGTTTTTTTTGAAACTAGAATGATTCCAGCGGGAAAGTCAGATGTAGATTTGACCTAACTTTCTTCCCTCCCTCCCCAACTAAAGTTAAATGTTTTTCCAAGTCCCGCCACACCAGCAGACTAGCTTGGCTTGAAGAAGGCACTTGTGTCTTTAATTTACTGTGAGAATTTGCATATTTTTCAATTAAAATTTGTGTGTTCAATGTCTTGTGGCTCTCAAACATCTGACGTTTATTCTATGTGGCTCTTATGTTAAGCAAGTTTGACCACCCCTGATCTATTCTGTTCGGCTGATGTGACAATTTGGTCTCAGTAATGCCTGCAAGTCAGCCGGGTGGTTTATTATATCAAAACAAAAATGCATTTGAACATGGACTGGCGCGGCGCGTGAGCCCGCCAACTCACGCAGAACCGGAAATACAGTCTCGCTGTTTCCCTCTCTCTTGCGCAAAGCATAATCGCTTGCGCACAGCCAGAATAAGTCTAGATCTCATTCAAAAGTAAATAAATAGATTTTCTATAAAAAAAGAACACCAACAACAAATACAACAACACAAAAAAACACCAAACCAAGAATAGCTGCAGGTCCTGTTCCCTTGTGCTGCATTGCCGTAGAAACAACAAGAAAGAGTCAAAAGCCAAAGAGGTTCCTTCTGTGTTCTCAATTCATTCTTGTCCTGTCATTTTTTAAATGGCTTGAAAGCGCCAATAAAGAGATGTGAGTGAGAGAGATGGAACAGGGTGAGCTTTGGTTTCCTGCAACAGGCAAGCTTCCAAGTTCTATAGAATGCTTCGTTTTTATTAATGAATCTTTGCAAGCTGTGGTACCGATTTGAAAATGATTTTAAGTTCTTTTCTTAGGGAATGGACTGGAACGCCAGATGTGTAATGTGGCTTTAAAACTCATCTTTTGGTGGAGGCGAGAAGCCCAACCTCGAGACAAACCAGCATGGCGTAGTGAACACAGAAAGCTGACTTATACTGAATTAGTCTTAACCACTACACTAAGGTGAAATCTACATCTGACTTTCCCGCTGGAATCATTCTAGTTTCAAAACCCCCCGTCTATACCTGTTTCTAGTTTCAAACCATACTTGTTCTAGTTTAAAAATCACTGTCTACATTCGTTAATTGCCCTCCTGTGGTCAAGCTAGCATTTCACTGCTTTAAACAGATCCTGTTGCTTTGTACTCTTCAGACCCAGGGATTGAAATTTGAAACCAGCGTGAAATGAGCGTAGGAAAAGACAGCAGTCAAACTACTTCAGAGGGGAGGTGTAAATTGGGCCTAAATTGGCAGCTGGGAATGCTCTCTTTGCTCAACTGAGAGTGTAGCATCTGGCTAAGTGATCAAACCCACGAGCCCAGCCCTTTGGGAAGTTTCTGTGCGCCAGCCCTGCTGCATGAAAAGGAGGCTGCTAAGACCACATGGTTCCCGACCTGCAGGGGTCATTTCGTAGAAAAAGAGGTGCAGGAGCTCATTAGCATAAATCATTTGCATAACTCATTTGCATATGCCACCCCCACCCCCCAACATACCGGAAGTGTGTCAGAAGGCAACACCCATCCCTCAGGCTCCACTCCACAGGTGAGTGAAACTGACCTGCTCTTCCTCCATTCCCTTCCCCATCCAATACTTTGTGCAATAAAAATAAGCGTCAAGAACACACCCTCATTCTCTTCCTGCTCCCTTGAAACCACCAGGTTTCAAGTAGACTTGAGATACCCAGGACATTTGCACCACCCATCCCTTTCCCTTCCCCTCCCCACAACAAGACACCCTGTGAGGTAGGTGTGGCTGAGAGAGGTCTTTTGAGAACTGCTCATGAGAGAACAGCTCTGAGAGAACTTGTGACTGGCCCAAGGTCACACCAGCAGCTGCATGTGGAGGAGTGGGGAATCAAACCCGGTTCTCCCAGATTAGAGTCCAACTCCTGACCACTACACCAGACTGATGGGGTGAAAGCTGCTGAAGGGTTGGTGAAATTTCTCCAGTACTTATGTGCCATGTGCCCAGATAAAAAATGGTATACTTAGAAAATTTATATGCCACCTTGAGCAAGTCTCTGGAAAAGCAGCACACAGTCATAAAAGGAACAATGATAAAATTATCAATATTAAAACAAAACATTAAAAACAATAAAGACCCTAGCAGGGCTTTCCCCGGGGCGCTGCACCTCTGCACTGCTCGGGGAAGCCGAGGAGGGGGCGGGGCTTGGTCATGCGCCCGCCCCCTGGGCTCCTCACTCCCGGAGCTGCGCTCCTGTGCGCTCCTGCTCCAACGGACCCCTGCCGACCTGGAAGACCCAAATGAGCCCAGCTTCATTAGATCTCGGACGCTAAGCAGGGTTGGCCCTGGTTAGGGCTTGGATGGGAGACCCCCAAGGAAGTCCCGGGTTGCTACACCGGGGCAGGCAATCGCAAGCCACCTCTGTATGCCTCTTGCCTTGAAAACCCAACGGGGCTGCGGCATGACGGCCCTTTACAAGGTATGGGAGAGGGGGAATGAAGGTTTTGATAAATGTTTGGCTGAGCTGCCACGGTCGGTGCTTTTGAGTCTAAGCAAAAAATAAAACAAGGTCACTTAGATGGGCCTCTGCCCTGAGGAACTTACAGACTCTAGACTATGAATGTAGAGAGGGTAGAGGAAACAAGGACAACTGCAAGCAAATCCCGTTTGTTTCCATTTGGGATCCACTGCCATGTACCATGTCAGCCCTTTGGTCTTCCTATCTGAGGATACAACCCTGTCCTGAAGAAGAGGGATGTCTGTTGTGGGGAGGGGAAGGGAAAGGAGACTGTAAGCCGCTCCGAGACTCCTTCAGGTAGTGAGGGGCGGGGTAGAAATCCGTTCTCTTCTTCTTCCAGAGTCACAACTGATTTCCAGACTACAGAGATCAGTTCCCCTGGAGAAAAAGGCTGCTTTGGAGGGGGGACTCTGTGGCATTACTTCTCCGCTGAGGTCCCTCACCAGCCTCTGTTCCCAAATCTCCGGCCCACTGAGGAGGTCTGCCTCTCGAGCCAGGGTTGCCAACCTCCAGGTGGGGCCTGGAGATCTACCAGAATTACAACTGACCTCCAAGTGCCAGAGGTCAGCTCCCCTGGAGAAAATGGCTTATTTGGAGGGCTGGGCTCTATGACGTCATACCCCGCTGAGGTCTCAGCCCTACCTCAGCCCTGCTTCCCCACGGCTCCACCTCCTAATCTCCAGGAATTTCCCAACCCAGAGCTGGCAACCTTAGGACCAACCACATCCCCACCCTTCCTGAAGGCCTGCAAGGAGAGAGTGGAGGTTGTTATATATTGAGCCTAGAGTTACCAAGTCCCCCAGGGGCGGGGAAACCCCTGCTCGATCAGCCTTCTCCCCGCCGGCCCGGATTTGGCTGCCGGGGGAACCCCACCTCCAAATTGCCAGGATGTGGAGATGTGCCTGACGTGATGACATCACCCAGAGATGACATCATTGCGTTGGGCATGTTTCGGGGGGACACTCTATAATTTGAGGGAAAGCTCTATGGTTTTCCCTTGAATTACAGAGGTCCCATCCCAACGTGCCCGACGCGATGACATCACTTCTGGGTGACGTCATCGTGGCATATGCGCTCTGCGCGCGCACGCACCAGAAGACTCCCAGACCAGCATGGACTCCCCACCCCAAAAGACTGGTAAGACTTGGCAACCCTAATTGAGCCTGAATTTACTTGCAAAAGGACTTAGCTTTGGACGCATAACGATAGATCTCTAGGATTCTAGAATGGGCCAGCAGGGAGACAGGGATCCTCGAGGAAACCAATCTGGGAAACAATAGAGTGTAAATGGCCTACCGTTGGGAGTGGGGTGTGCTTGGGGTGTAATCCTTCCCGGGCATAAATAGCAGGCTTCAGCCAGGGTTAGGCAGTCTTCTTTTCTCCTTGCTGTAATCACTAATAAACAAGGAACTGATCATTCTACGTATCTGAACTCAGTATATTTCAGTGGTCAAAACCTCTCCGAGTGGTGTCCCAGCAACCAATATCCAAAGGTACATTGTAGGCCGACATCATTAGTAGCTGGCAGAAGCCAACAGAAGGAGATCACGGGAGAAGATGGAAGTCCAGTCAAAACAACCGTGGCCAAAATGACGAAGAATCAATAAAGATAGACCTACAAAAATGTTGACTATAATAATAGTGATTCTCTAGAAAAAAATCTCCTCTTGTATTGCTCACAGAACCTTGGGTTCTGATAAATGCTCCCTCTAAGCTGGGGAGTCTTGTGAGCAAAAATTCTACTTTGTGAGCTACTGGCATTAAAATTGTAAGCGAGCGATTTGGCTACTGCATAAATTACTTCGCTCTGGAGCCATCCTTCCTGAGCGAAGACAAAAATGTGTGAGCTGGAGCCTAGAAAACTGTGAGCTGGCTCACACTAACTCAGCTTAGAGGGAGCACTGGCTCTGATATGAGAGGGTCAACAAGGGATGTTTCTTTCAAGAACTGATAAGTGGAAATTGATAAGAATTGTATTTGCTACCTGCTCAGATAAAGTAATCTATGTGAAACGGTATCTGTTATTGCGCAAGATCCATTGCGTGTGAGCGAAATAAGAAGAGATTTTTCTAGAGAATCACTATTATTATAGTAAACATTTCTGTAGATATATCTTTATTGACTCTTCGTCATTTTGGTCACGGCTGTTTTGATTGGACTTCCATCTCTAGTAGCTGAGCAGAGAGGCAGGATTTGACCCCAGATGTGTGAAAAGGGCTGGGTCCCATTCTCAAGCCAGGTTATTCCTTCTTCGGGCACCATCTCACAATTACAAAAGAGGGAGGCAGTGTGGTATAGTGGCTCGAGTATCAGACTAGTCTCTGGGAGACCCAGGCTCAAATCCCCACTTGTGAGGGGCCGTGGCTCAGTGGCAGAGCACCTGCTTGGCATGCAGAAGATCCCCGGTTCAATCCCCGGCATCTCCAGTTGAAAGGACCAGGCAGGAGGTGATGAGAAAGACAGACCTTGGTCGACCACTGGTCTGACGCAGTATAAAGCAGCTTCTGGTGTTCATGTTTATTAGGGAGGGGCTGTGGCTCAGTGGTAGAGCACCTGCTTGTGTTCCTGTTCATTAGGGAGTAAATAAATAAAAATACAGTAACTTACACAAGTGTGGAGCTCTCCTTTGTATGACAAAACCACCCACTTAAAGCAAGTTTGACAGATGGGTGCAAAGTCTAGCATGTTTATAATCAAACATTTCCCTTTCTTTCCCCGGCTTATTTAGCAAGTCGCTTTGACTAATTGAGAAAAGTTTAATGAATTTTGTGTTTCTCTCCCCCCCCCCCCCCCCGGAAAAAAAGGAAAAAAAAGTAATTACTTTGTGTTACCAATGTACTCATTTGAAAAATTCATTAGATTTCTGTTTTCATGTAAATACTTCTGCCAAATTGCATTAACCAAGCCTAGCCTATTAGGGGTTCATGGTTCACATAGTATCTGAAAAGGAATAATTGTATAACTGCTCAGCGAAAACAAAGTAAATGTTTCTCCTAAGCTTCTGCAATTAAAAAAGGGGAAATTAGAACTGTTCAGGCTCAAAAATGCAAATATGGCATCTTGCCCACGAACAGGAAAATAAAACGATAATATGCAGCTGGAGATGCGGGGAATCTTGTGATATTTTTTTTCTCCCGGTGGTATCTTTTGTGAACTGCCGAGACTTACAGAACTGTGGGGCTTTGAGAGACGTTTGTAGCAAAACCTTTAAGAACCCTTAGGTGACCTCTTGCGAGACCAGCGTGGTGGAAACAATACATGGTGGAAACGATACGCCCGAGTCTGGGAGAACTGGGTTTGATTTCCATGCTCCTCCACATGCAGCTGCTGGTGTGACCTTGGGTCAGTCACAAGTTATCTCAGAGCTGTTCTCTCAAGGGCAGTCCTCGAAAGAGCTCTCTCAGCCCCACCTACCTCACAGGGTGTCTTTTGTGGGGAAAGGAAGGGAAGGAGATTGTAAGCCACTCTGAGACTCCGAGTGAAGGGCAGGGTATCCAAGGTCATCCAGCAGCTGCAAGTGGAGGAGTGGGGACTCAAACCCGGTTCTCTCAGAGTAGAGTCCGCTGCTCTTAACCACTACACCAAACTGGCTCTCACACACCAGGTGGGGCTGAGAGAGCTCTTTCGAGAACTGGTCCTGAGAGAGCAGCTCTGAAAGAACTTGTGACTGACCCAGGGTCACACCAGCAGCTGCATGTGGAGGAGTGGGGACTCAAGCCCGGTTCTCCCGGATTAGAGTCCACACTCCTAAACACTACACCACTAAAATGGTGTAGCCGCATCATCTACCTTTCATTCACGTTAAGCCATCTCTTTCAAATGTCCAGGTTTTAGAACTGGAAGTCTGACAGTAAATTTCTCTTGCAAAAAAGAAGGGGTGTGTGTGTTTCCTGTTCTGTGCCGAACACGCAAAGCTTTCATCACGACTCGTGACATGCCGTGTTCGGCGTGTGGGTTTGCGGGGCGCCTTCGCTCTAGTCCGCCGTCGATCCACTGAGCAAACAGTGTGAAAATGTAGGTAGGAATTTTTATTTTTTGAAAAGGAAACCCACATCTCTCATTAGGCCGGAGGTGTGCACATCAGAAAGGCTAATTGCCAGAATCTTTAATTGTTACCCTGCGACCCCCGCCTCCCTCATGCGATAGTGGTGCACCGATGGTGCTAATAGGGAGGAAATTTGACTGTCACTCTGGCTAATGGAACACTTTCCTCTCATTTTCTCCTTAGGGCGGCTGTAGGTGTGCGGCCTTCTAATTGTTGCTCTTACCGTAATTGGAGGTAGTAGGAGTGTGTATAATTCCATTGTCTTTCCTGCAAGGGGGTCGGTTTATTTACGACTGATTTGATGACTCCCAGCCCATGGAAGGAACACAGTGAAGACTGCATTAGCTTGGCTTCCTGGATGGGCGAGAGCAGCCCGAAAGCTGTTATTAACTGGGGCGAGGGAAGGAGTGCTAGAGGGAAAAGTCTGGAGCAACCATTAACAATGCGCATGTGTGTAAAGTGCCGTCGAGTCGTGGCCGGCTTATGGCGACCCTGTAGGGTGTTTCAAGGCGAGAGAGGAACAGAGGTGGGTTTGCCCTGGCCTGCCTCTGCATCGTGACCCTGGAATTCCTTGGTGGTCTCCCTTCCAAATGCTAACCAGGGCTGATGCTACTTAGCTTCCGAGATCTGATGAGATCGAGGCAGTCTGGGCTATCCAGGTCTGTTGGCAATTGTTGGTGTAAAAGAAGATGTCACTATGCCTTAAGGATTCCCACCCCCGGCCCCCGCCAATTAAGAGCGATTCTGCATTGGCTTTTCCCTCCGTTGTTTTAGCAAACCCACACTGGAACAGAAATTCCTCTCTGCATTGCATGCCGCTTTCACTTTCTTCAATCATCGGATTTTATGGTACCCTCGACACTGCATGGCGCTTTTGCTTTCTTTGATCACTGGATTTTAGAGTCCCTAATACGCTGCATGCTGCTTTTGCTTTCTTTGATCGCCGAGTTTTATGGTTCTCTGTATTCTTGGTGCTGGGGGGGGGGGGGCAGCAGTGGGAGGGCTTCTAGTGTCCTGGCCCCACTGCTGGACCTCCTGAGGGCACCTGGTGTTTTTGGCCACTGTGTGACACAGAGTGTTGGACTGGATGAGCCACTGGCCTGATCGCCCTAAAAACCATGCCATAATTATACTAATAGGAACTGCTCTCGTTACATAACCGAAGCTGCCTTTCTACAAGTTAACAGCCAGCAAGTCTAAGGCTATAGGGGAATGATTCATCTCAAAAGCACAGAGCATTCCAGTGCCTTACAAAATGTAAATGGCCCTAGCCACCAGAAGGACAACAGGCAAACAGGTTGCACCTAAGCCCAGAAATTTACACATAGGGGATGGGAGGGGCACTGAAAAGATACCTTGTATTCCTCCCTTTGAAAAAGGAAAA
Source organism: Lepidodactylus listeri (assembly GCA_029233225.1). Classification (NCBI taxonomy): domain Eukaryota; kingdom Metazoa; phylum Chordata; class Lepidosauria; order Squamata; family Gekkonidae; genus Lepidodactylus; species Lepidodactylus listeri. The sequence continues at coordinate 95,425,213 of JARCFY010000011.1, read as the reverse complement.
GAAGGAATAACCCCAAGTGGAGGTCAGGCGGAAGATTATACACATTGGCACTAAAATGATTATTGCAAAGACAGAGCATTTTGTTCCCAAATCCTGTCTAATGGCTGCAGGAAACACTATTGGGACAGCCATGGCTTCCTTCCTTCCTTTTTCACTTAGAATATTTCTTTCCCACCTCTCCAGAAAACTTGCCTTATTGAAGTCCCCCCCCCCCCCCCCCAGCATAGAATACATATAAGAACATCAGAAGAGCCCTGCTGGATCAGACCAATAGTCCATCTAGTCCAGCATCCTGTCTCACACACTGGCCAACCAGTTCCTCTGGAGGGCCAACAACAGGGCAGAGAGGCCGAGGCCTTCATCAGAACCTCAGAAGTGCCCTGCTGGATCAGGCCAGTGGTCCATCTAGTCCAGCATCCTGTCTCACACAGTGGCCAACCAGTTCCTCTGGAGGGCCAACAACAGGGCAGAGAGGCCGAGGCCTTCATTAGAACATCAGAAGAGCCCTGCTGGATCAGACCAATGGTCCATCTAGTCCAGTATAGTGTCTCACACAGTAGCCACCCTGTTCCTCTGGAGGGCCAACAACAGGGCAGAGAGGCCGAGGCCTTCCCCTGATGTTGCCCTCTGGCTCTGGGATTCAGAGGTTGACTGCCTCTGAATGTGGAGGTTCCCCTCAATCCCCATGGCTAGTTGCTACTGATAGACTTATCCTCCATCTAATCCCCTTTTAAAGCTGTTTATTCCTGCAGCCATCACTACATCCTCTGGCAGTGGATTCCACATCTTAATCACTTAATCAATTAGATTTGAGTCCAGTAGCACCTTAGAAACCAACAAGATTTTTTGGCGTAGGAATTCTCTGGAACCATACAAGAGAAAAATAGGTAGGAATGGGAAATCGTGTAGGAGGGTATGAAAGGAAAATTGGGCTACAATGTTTGGATCTTAACATCAAATGATATCAACTGAGGGAAGAGAGAAAGGGATTGTCAGGTCACACAGAGGGAAACCTGGGCCTATTACGTACGCACAGCTTACTACAGAGAATCTGAACAGTCAAGCCTTTAAGGTTGACTTCGGATTCTGTGCCTACCGTATGCACCCTCCCCAGTGTATGTATTCTGCAGCTACAATTTAAAAAAACCCAACCCTTTTCTAAATCAGGGTGGAACGTCACTTGCAACAAGTGGAGGGTGGCATCCAAAGGTGTTTTTTTTAATTACACAATTACACAGTAACGTCCAGCAAGCACCTTCCGTTTAAATCCTTGCAGTTCAGGTTTTGCACATACATTTTATCATTAGTTTTTTTAATGAAAGGGAACAGAAAGGAACACAGGCAAAGGGGGAAAACCCACAGTTGAAACTTATTAGACTTTTTCTGAAATTGAGAGTCAGCTGCGAAGCTCCGTTTTCCATATTGCCAAGCAATAGGGGATTCTCTGCCCTGTTATCGGCCGCTGTGAAAAACGAGAAAGAGCCTTGCGATCTTATAATAGGGGGGTATATGGTGAGTGTACAGAATGCACGGTAGAACCCACTGACACTGGCATTGCAAGCTGTGATCCTTGGTAATATGTGTGTGTGTGTGTGTGCACGCATGCCTGTACAAATTTAGCTATAACTCCACCATGCTTTGCACAGGGAGAAGTCCTTTGGCAAAAACTCTAAAGAGCTACTAAACTTAGCTCACTTCTGACAGCACTGGCACTGCAGGGGTGTGGGTGAGCTAGGTGGGCTGGGAGTGGCTTCTGAAGCCTTGGTATTGCTTCAGAGCTACAAGGTGCTGGCTCAGTTTCAGCTATAGGTCGTGACTTTTGCTCAGCCAGTAACCTGATCTCTTGTTGCTCTCCTCATGGCTCAGAGCCAGCTGCAGCTGGTTGTTCAATTACTGGCTGAGGACAGAGCTGCAGGTATCTCTTCATCTGCAAAATCTGTGCTGTCACTGAGCACAGACTGACTTACAACACAAGCAAGGGAAAAACTGGCACAAAAGCACTCTCAGAAAACCCTCAGGGAATAGTGACTAGAAAGCAAACTGAGGGCCGAAGGGAGGAAAACCAATGCAGAACGAAAAAGAAAACCTGACGGACATGCATGGTGAAAGTGAGGGAAAACACCTGTGTATAATAGGCCTTGGACTTGCTAGTCACTCGAGAAATTGCAGCCAATTCCTTAATTTTTCGATGAGGCCAAATGATAAGTGCCCTTCTGCTAAAGCTGTAACATTTGGAGCTCTGTCTGTTTTCAAAGCTGGGATATGACCAAATAAGCAGCAAGAATCAGGAAAATAATATATATTTTTTGCATAACGGCTCTGCTGGGAGTGGAACATCAAGAGTTTCAGAGGGCAGTTTTGTGGTACATATGCAGTAGAAACGGAGGCCAGTTTGGCTTGCAAGATGGGTGTAAACTAGGGATCCCCAATGTGGTGCCCATGGTGTCATGGTTGCCTGTTGACACCTTTTCTGGCACCCATCAAGTGTTTTTAGGAAGTGCGCGGGCCAAGTAAGGCTTTTACCCAGCAAGGCTTCTGATTGGCCATTGGATGTTTGACTGATTGGCAGCAGCTGCCACCACAGCACAAGGATCTGCACTGTGTGACTGAAGTTAAGCTGCGGCAGCCATTCAGTGGCTGGCTCCGCCTCCTGAAGCAGCCGTTTTGCGGCAGCCATTTTGTTGCCACAGCTACTATGCTGTGTCAGAATTCCAAATCTGCCTGCTGGCTCAAAAGGTTGGGGACCCCTGGTGCAAACCAACTGTTGAACAACACAGATGTTGTATACTTCCCGATTTCCTGGGTCTGCTGTAGAAAATTCTCAGGTCTCCCACATATAATTGTGGCATGTAACCTCGTATTGGTCTATTCACTTCTTTTCTACCTTGCCTTGCTCCACAGTGGTAACCCAGTGTGGCTTACATCAGTTTCCTTGCGAGGAACCAGGGCCAGAGCCTCTGCTTGGCATGCAGAAGATTCCCAGGTTTAATTCCCGGCATCTCCAGTGAAAATGACCAGGTAGTGGGTGATGTGAAAGACCTCCGCCTGAGACTTTGGAGACCTGCTGCAAGTCTGAGGAGACAGTACTTACCTCGATGGACCAAGGGTCTGATGAAGGCAGCGTCCCAAAAGATTACACAGTATTTCCCAACAAAATCCCTCCTCTTGCTGGAAGACCCGCAAAAAGGAAGGCAGTTATATTCACTGTTAGTGGTCAGGTAAATTAATTAAACAATTTTGGGGTAATTGTTTTTTAGAAATTTGAAAAATTATGGTTTATGTTGTCCCACCAAAACCAGAATTAGTTCTTCTAGATGTCTGGCAAGACAAGAAAATCCCCCAAATCCAAAAAAGAATTGATTTAATATATTTTAGTGGCAGCTAAAGTGGCAATTGCCATTAAATGGAAAGACCGTAACCCACCTAATTTCCTCTTGTTGCCCCCCCCCCCAGAAACAGAGGAGGAGGAAGAGAGAGAGAGATTAGAGAGAGAGATTGGATTTATACCTGGCCCCTCATTACCCGAAGGAGTCTCATAGCGACTTACAATCTCCTTTCCCTTTCCTGTCCACAACAGACACCCTGTGAGGTAGGTGGGGCTGAGAGAGCTCTTTCGAGAACTGCTCCTGAGAGAACAGCTCTGAGAGAACTTGTGACTGACCCAAAGTTACACCAGCATGTGGAAGAGTGGGGAATCAAACCCAGTTCTCCCAGATTAGAGTCCACCTCTCTTAACCACTACACCAAACTGGCTCTGCCTGAACATGGAGGTTCCACTTGGACGCCTTCCACTAATCTATCAAATCTCCTGTGAAGGCTGCCAAAGCCATCGGCCACCACAACATCCGGTGGCCATGAGTTCCACAAGTCAGTTGTGCATAGGAAAAAGAAGAAGTGCTTTCCTTTGTCTGTCGTAAATCCACCGCCAATCACCGTCATTCCTCACAGGCCAGAACCTCCTTCCTATTCACCTAGAGGATTACCGCTAAGTCCCATTGGTGTGTCTGTTGGTGCATTTTAACCCATCTTTCTTCTAAGGAGTTCCTTCTTTTTAGCCTTGTGGGGTTCCCAGAGGCATCTGGTCAACCACTGTGGGAAACAGGATTCTGGACAGGATGGGCCTCTGAACTGTTCCAGTAGGACTCTCCTTACGCTGTCACAACTGCGATTCTTTGGATTTGTAGCTATTCCCCCAACCGACCGTTTTCATATTTTCCCAGCATTTTTTTGACTTATTTTTAGCCCCGTTTTCTCCCTCTTCACCCACTAACATAGCTGAAATAATTACCCCTTTCCCCCTTATTTCCCCCCCAAAGCCTTATATTTACCTATTTGTTAAAAGGATTTCTCCCGCCGGCCTGCTGTTGCTGTGACAGGAAGCCTTCGAGTGCACAGTAGGCAAAATAATATTGTATATTGCACAGCAAAGCCCCCTGCCATTGAATGTTAATTTAACCAATAAAATAACGGCACAGTAATTAGGAGCGTAATCATTCCTTATCTCTTAACGGGGTTAAAAGTAGAAGGCAGATTTACCCTGGCGTGCTCACCGGCACAGAAATTGCTATACCAGTTGCTCGGAGGAACCGCCTCGGTGACTCCGCGGCGGCTTGCTAATGCAAACGCCAAGTGAGGGAGCCGTGCAGACGCCTCTGCTCGACAATTGATCCGGATCCCTCCATCTTGAGGGCTGTGCCACCTCAGGACCCTTTATTTATTTATTTGCTTCATTTCTACCCCCCCTTTCTCCTCAGCGGGGACCCAAAGTAGCTTATGTCTCCTCCATTTTCTCCTCACAACAATCCTTGTGATGTACCTTAGGCTGAGAATGTGCTTATTGTTATTTATTATCCCTCCATCTTGAGGGCCGTGCCACCTCATGACCGTTTATGTCGACCCCCCCCCCCACTTCCTCCTCAGTGGGGACCCAAAGTAGTTTATGTCTCCTCCATTTTCTCCTCACAACAATCCTTGTGAGGTACCTTAGGCTGAGAATGTGTTTATTGTTATTTATTATCCCTCCATCTTGAGGGCCGTGCCACCTCATGACCATTTATGTCGACCCCCAACTTTCTCCTCAGGTGGGCCCAAAGTAGCTTATGTCTCCTCCATTTTCTCCTCACAACAATCCTTGTGAGGTACCTTAGGCTGAAAATGTGTTTATTGTTATTTATTATCCCTCCATCTTGAGGGCCGTGCCACCTCGTGACCGTTTATTTATTTATTTACTTCATGTCGACCCCAACTTTCTCCTCAGCGGGAACTCAAAGTAGCTTCTGTCTCCTCCATTTTCTCCTCACAACAACCCTTGTGAGGTACCTTAGGCCAAGGACGTGTTTAATTTTTATTTATTTCATTTCTACCCTGCCTTTCTCCTCAGTGGGGACCCAAAGCGGCTTACGTCTCCTCCATTTTCTCCTCACACCAACCCTTCTGAGGTAGGTTAGGCTGACAGTGTGTATAATTCTTATTATTTCATTTCTACCCCATCTTTTTCCCTAGTGGAAACCCAAAGCGGCTTACGTCATTCGCTTCTCCTCCATTTTATCCTCACAACAATCTTTGTGAGGTAGCAGTAGAAAAGAGTAAGAGTCCAGTAGCACCTTAAAGTCAAAAAACAGGATCAAGTAGACGCGGTGGAAATCGGGTGAAGCTCCGGGGCAAAATGCGGCCACGCAGCAAATAGTGGGAAATGGACACGATTGGGGCAAAAGGAGGAACGGGGGTGGTGCAGCGGCTGTGGGAAATCAGTCTCTCTTTCATCCTGAGCAAGAGCTTCTTTAGGCCCTCTTCACTTTCTGTCATTAAAGTGGTATTGTCTGCATATCTGAGGTTGTTGATGTTTTTCCTTGTAATCTTAATTCCGGCTTGTGATTCATCCAGGCCGGTATTTCGCGTGATGTACTCTGTATATAAATTAAATAAGCAGGGTGACAATAGACATCCTTGTCGTACCCCTTTTCCTACGCTAAACCAATCAGTTGTTCCATATAGTAGCACTGTAAAGACTAACAAAATTTGTGGCAGGGCAGGAGCTTTCGTGAGTCACTGCTCAGGTCTTCAGGAACATCCAAAATGCAAAGTTCTGCATTGAGACAGTACCCGAAGAAGTGAGCAGTGACTCACGAAAGCTCATGCCCTGCCTCATATTTTGTTAGTCTTTAAGGTGCTACTGGACCCTTGCTCTTTTTTACTGTTTTAAACTGTATAATCCACCTTGAGTTTTAGCAAGAAAGGCAGACTATAAAGGTCTGAGCCCCGCCGTGCCGCCTCCCCCCCCTCCCCCCGTTCACTGCCCAGTGGCATGGCGAGGCCCAAGGCCCGCTGCGCCACCGCCCATGCCCTCCCCAACAGCAACCAAGCGTTCTCTGCACATGTGCAGAGAACGCTTTAACTTTTGGGGAAATTTAAATATCCCCCGAAATTTTTAAAAAACTTTTTGGATTTTTCTGCACACGGGGGGCGTGCCCCCCGTGTGTAGGAAAACCTCCCCCCCAAGTGCCCCCCTGCGTGGATTTAGATACTTCGGAATTAGTATATAGATTTTAACAAATGGTCTATATCTGTAATGTACAATGTTCAGATTTGAGGGCTTGTGCTGTAACCAATGAAGACTGAGACAGAGACTTCTGGTTGGTTCCGCAGCCCTAATCCGGTTTCATTGTTTCTGAAATGTCCAGTCCTGTCAATCATTTTGACTCACCGTGTGATCTGCCTTGAGTCCAGCTAGGGTTGGCAGGTCTCCAGGTATGTGTGTGTGTGTGGGTACAGTTGCCAGCTCCAGGTTGGGAAACTACTAGAGATTTGTGGACAGTACCTGGGAAGGACAGTGGGGTACAATGCCATAGAGCCCACCCTCCAAAGCCTCCATTTTCTCCACGGGAACTGATCTCCGTAGTCTGGAGATGAGCTGTAATTCCGGGGGATCCCCAGGTCCCACCTGGAGGCTGGCATTCCTAAGTCCAAGTGAGAAAGGTGGAGCCAGTTTGGTGTAGTGGTTAAGTGCGCGGACTCTAATCTGGGAGAACCGGGTTTGATTCCCTACTCCTCCACTTGCACCTGCTGGATGACCTTGGGCAAGCCATAGCTCTGTTCTCCCAAGGACAGTTGTCTCAGAGCTCTCTCAGCCCCACCTACCTCACAGGGTGTCCGTTGTGGGGAGGGGAAGGGAAAGGGGACTGTAAGCTGCTCTGAGACTCGGAGTGAAGGGCGTGGTATAAATCCAATCTCTTCTTCTTCTTCTTCTTCTTCTTCTTCTTCTCCAGTTTGGAGTAGTGGTTAAGTGCACGGACTCTAATCTGGGAGAACCAGGTCTGATTCCCCACTCCTCCACTTGCAACTGTTGGATGACCCTGGGCAAGCTATAGCTCTATCAGAGCTGCTCTTGATAAAGAGCAGTTTCTGTCAGAGCTCTCTCAGCCCTGCCTACCTCCCAGGGTGTCTGTTGTGGGGAGGGGAAGGGAAAGGAGATTGTAAGCTGCTCTGAGACTTCGAGTGAAGGGCGGGGTATAAATCCAATCTCTTCTCTCTTCTCCTCCTCCTCCTTCTCATAACATAAATAAAAAAACAAATTAAAATCTAAAATTATCCAACCAAACGTCCACTTGCTGAAAAACAGCTGCTTTTGCCCGACTTCCGAACCTGAAGGTACAATTCACAGAACATGAGCTTGGGAACCGTAACCTCCCCCCTCCCCTCAAGAAGCCAAAGGGACTCGTTTGCTCTAAGAATGGCCCCTTTGTTCCGGCGCAGCCGAGATGGTCCTTGTGTCCCCTCCAACCTCTGACTCCCCCGCGAGGGTGAGCTACAAGCCCGTGCTGAAAGGCCTTTTCAACAGCAATTTGCTTGTTCCAATTTGCTTTTCAAGGCCGGTGATCAGGACGGTGAGGGAAGCCGGTAAAAGGATCGAGTTCTATTAATCGGGCCTGGCCAGCTCTCTTGTCCGAGTCCTATTTAGTTTCGCTGGCAGCTCCGCTCGGCAAGCTAATTGAATCCAAAGTGCCACCACCCGGCCCCGTGTGCGAGTCTACGGTTTCACATCCAGACGGCAGCTCCGCTGTGGCACAGTAACAGATACACCACACCTGTTGAGAAGGTGAGGAAATGCGGGGGGACCTCTGTCAGGGAAAGGGGCCGAGCGTGGCGCTCAGTTCTGCTTCCCAGTGGAAGACGTTCAATTCCTCCCGAGACTGGCATCCCTGGTCCTTTGTCAACTGGCTTGGAATCATACCTGAATAGTCCTTCCTTCAAAACAGACAGGACAATCTCATGCTTGCTTTCCAAACCTTGAATGATGTAGGCGAGGATTCTGTCCAGGCCAAAACTTAGGGGCCTGTTTCAGACAGCCTTTGTAATTCGTTTTGGTAGCCAGTTGTTAATGTATTTTTTTTGGTGTCATTTCAGACTCTCCCGTTTTAGCAACTGACTGCCAGGGGTCATTTCGAGCAGGAGCGTGCAGGAACGCCGTTCCGGGAGTAACAAGCCCAGGAGCGGGCACATATGGTAATGCGCTGTGGGAAAAAGCAAAAGCATACCAACTTGATCTGTATTTCCATGCTTGTTGTAGGGCAGCTTCCCTGCAAGAGCAAAGGAAATCTCAAGTGTCTTTAGTCAAAGTATAAAGCTAGTTCGCCAGCTCTGAGCTGGGAAATACCTGAAGATTTCTGGGGTGGAGCCTGAGCGGTGGGTGTTGCCTTCTGACACACTTCCGGTGATGTCAGGGGGTCTGGCATATGCAAATAAGTTGTGCTAATGAGTTATGCTAATGAACTCCTGCACCTCTTTTTCTACGGAATGACCGCTGCCGACTGCTAACAGATTTTTTTCGTACAAAGCTGCTTCCGTCCGTGAAATATACTGGGTTCAGACATGATCAGTTCATTGTTTATTAGTGATTACAGCAAGGAGAAAAGAAGACTGCCTAACCTTGGCCGAAGCCTGCTATTTATGCCCGGGAAGGATTACACCCCAAGCACACCCCACTCCCAACGGTAGGCCATTTACACTCTATTGTTTCCCGATTGGTTTCCTCGAGGATCCCTGTCTCCCTGCTGGCCCATTCTAGGATCCTGGCGATCTATTGTTAAGCATCCCAAGCTAAGTACTTTTGCAAGTAAGTTCAGGCTCCATACATAACAGTCCGGTTAGCAAAGCGGGGTTGAGCTGTTCTTTGCCCTTCGGTGCTATAGCGGCACCATTGAGAGGCCTTGGTGCCACTGAGATACATTGAGAAGTGTTGTATCGGCCTAGCGCTATAGAGCCCAACTTATCCTTTTAAAAGAAGTTTGAGGAAGACAGTGTGGCGAAAAAGGGCAGGGGGAAAGCGCTGCGCAGGCCAGATCACTTCATTGATGGCTCACTAATGGAACGAAAATTGCTGTATGAGACCTCCGTCCCTGTATCACTTTACTCGGAACTGGGCCAATAACTGATAACATTTGTTTCAGAATGGTAATGTGAAATAGCCCAGGGATTGATTGATTGATTCCTCCCTCCCTCCCCTTTTGTCTCCACTCAGGAAGGATGGCTCCAGAGCAAACTCATTTACGGAGTAGACAAATTGCTGGCTCACAACTTGAATGCCGGTAGCTCACAAAGTAGAGAGCCAGTTTGGTGTAGTGGTTAAGTGCGCGGACTCTAGTCTGGGAGAACCGGGTTTGATTCCCCACTCCTCCACTTGCACCTGCTGGGTGACCTTGGGCAAGCCATAGTTCTGGCACAGCTGTTCTTGAAAAAGAGCAGTTTCTGTCAGAGCTCTCTCAGCCCCACCTACCTCACAGGGTGTCTGTTGTGGGGAGGGGATTGTAAGCTGCTCTGAGACTCCAAGTGAGTGAAGGGCTGGATATAAATCCAATCTCTTCTCTCTCTTTGCTCACAAGGCTCCACAACTCAGAGAGAGCATTGGTGTGGATCCCAGTGGCCAGGTCAACCATTATCAAGGTGAGGGGCCATCTTACAGGTGTGGCTGAATTGGAAGGAAGCCTCTCTCTCTTTTTTTGCAGCTGCATTAACTTGCTTCACCAGCAATAACTTTGCGGAGGTTTGTTGGGGATTATCAGACACCCCCCCCACCACCACACATGTACAGCCCTTTTCAGACATTACAATTGGGCCTACCTACCAGCTGTGCAGGGCTGCAGTGGCTCCAGTGGTTAAGATGCTGAGCTGCAGACCGGAAGGTCAGTACTTCAGCAGTTCGAGACCCGAGTGCTGCATGACGGAGTGAGCTCCCATCTCTGGCCCCAGCTCCTGCCAACCTAGCAGTTCGAAAGCAAGAAATAGATAAATAGATACCGCTTCGGTGGGAAGGTAACAGCGTTCTGTGTGCCTTGGCGTCTAGTCATGCCAGCCATGTGATTACGGAGACATCTTCGGACAGTGCTGGCTCTTCGGCTTGGAAACAGAGATCAGCACCTCATCCCTAGAGTCGTATTCGACTGGCTTTCAAGCAAGGGAAACCTTTACCTTTCCTTACCAGCTGTGCAAAAGGGGAACTTGTGCTACCTGCAGTTTTCCTGACACACACTTTGTGAACAGGGACGACATGTGTATTCACCACACATGCAGAGGCTTGGTGGGCATGAACATGAACCCTGAAAAATCCAGAGGACAGTTTGCTCGTACTGAATCTGCATGCACATGGTCAATAAATCGATTGAGAGCCAGCGTAGGGTAGTGGTTAAATAGTGGCAGGCTCTGATCTGGAGAGCCAGGTTGGATTCCCCACTCCTCCTCCACATGAAGCCTTCTGGGTGACTTCGGGCCAGTCACGATTCTCTCAGAACTCTCTCAGCCCCACCTTATTAGAGCCAGTTTGGTGTAGTGGTTAGGAGCGTGGACTCTGATCTGGGAGAACTGGGTTTGATTCCCCACTCCTCCACATGCAGCTGCTGGTGTGACCTTGGGTCAGTCACAGTTCTCTCAGAGCTAATTATGAATAACACCTTGATTTGGTTTGATTCCCCACTCCTCCACTTGCAGCTGCTGGATGACCTTGGGCAAGCCATAGTTCTCTCAGAGCTGTTCTCTCAAGAGCAGTCCTCGAAAGAGCTCTCTCAGCCCCACCTACCTCACAGGGTGTCTGTTGTGGGGAGGGGAAGGGAAAGGAGTTTGTAAGCTGCTCTGACACTCCAAGTGAAGGGTGGGGTATAAATCCAATCTCCTCCTCCTCCTCCTCCTCATACCCTGCCCTTCACTCAGAGACTCAGAGCGGCTTACAATCTCCTTTCCCTTCCCTTCCCCACAACAGACACACTGTGAGGTACATGGGGCCGAGAGAGCTCTCTCAAGAACTGCTTGTTTGAGAACAGCTCTGAAAGAACTTGTGACCGACCCAGGGTCACACCAGCAGCTGCATGTGGAGGCGTGGGGAATCAAACCCGGTTCTCCCAGATTAGAGTCCGTGCTCTTAGCCACTTCACCAAACTGGGTGGCTGTGCAGAGGCAGGCAAAGGCAAACCACCTCTGAATGTCTCTTGCCTTGGGAACCTTACAGGGTCACCCTACGTCGGCCGCGACTTGACAGCAAGACAGTCAAGCAAAAATATAAGGCAGGATCCTCGTGATTATTCGTCTTCATATTTTTCCCTACCACCAGGGGGCAGACACGGCCTGTGAACAACCTGGCCATGCCTTTAAATAGTGTCAAGTCTATAAGAAGGCTTCTCCTCCCGCTAATTCTGCATTTTCCAAGTCATTCGAGGTTAACCTGTTCCGTTCTGTAAAGCAGTCCGTGGGAATGAACAGTGTCCGTCAAGCCTGGAGGCTTCAGAGCCAGGCTGCAAATTACGGCTTCCCCATAGACAGCCACCTCCACACAACACGGATGTCATGGGTTGGGACCAGTAGTGCAATTGGGATATGGCCTGGAAGCCATCAAATATCATCTAATGTATCGATGGGGTTGCTAACCTGCAAGCAGGGCTGCCAACGCTGGGTTGGGAAATTCCTGGAGATTTGGAGTAGGGCCTGGGGACGGGTTTGCAGCCAAGAGTGACCTCGGTGGGGTACAGTAGCCTTGAATTCCACCCTCCAAAGCTGCCATTTCCTCCAGGGGAACTGATCTCCGTCGTCTGGAGAACAGTTGTGATTCAGGGAAATCTCCAGCCCCCACCTGGAGGTTGGCAACCCTACCTCCAAGTGGGGCCTGGCGATCTCCCGCTATTCCAGTCGATCTCCAGACAAGACAGATCAGCTCCCCTGGAGAAAATGGCTGCTTCGGAGGGTGGACTCTATGGAACCGTACCCTGCAGACGCCCCTCCCCTTTCCAAACGCCGCCCTCCCCGGAGGGGGAAGGAAAGGAGTTTGTAAGCCGCTCTGAGACTCCCTTGGGTAGTGAGGGGGGGGGTAGAAATCCAACCTCTTCTTCTTCTTCTTCTCTTCTCTCTCTCTTCTCTTTCATCATGCCCTGGGGAGGTCCCTTCCCTTCCCAAAGCCCTCTGTTCATGGACTCCACCCCCCCCCCCCAAAGTCTCCAGGTCTTTCCCAACTCAGAGTTGGCAACACAGATTGCATCCTGTAGTCCCCATGACACATGAAAGCTTGTTCCTGAGGAGCAGGGAAACCTTGGATGTGGTGGGGATGCTGTATGGACGGGGGGCATCTCCAGGAGAAACCAGAGAAATGTCCTCTAACTCACACACTTGCAAAAATCCCATGCAAAAATGTGTAGGAGGGTGTGGTGTAAGATATCTGCTGATTTCCTCTACTTTCTCCCCCCCCCCCCCCCCACGGTCTAGCATCCCATTCTCTCCCTAAAGGGCCCCAAACTAATATTGCCAACCGCCAAGTGGGACCTGGGGATCTAGAATTGCAGCTGCTCTCCAGACTATAGAGACCAGACCCCATTCTGGAGAAGTGTCATTAACATGTGGAACTCCCTGCTGCAGGAAGTGGTGGCAGCTACAAGCATAGAGAGCTCCAAGAGGGGATTGATTAAACATATGGGAGCAGAGGTCCAGCAGTGGCTATTAGCCACAAGGTATGGATAGGAACTCTCGGTCTGGGGCAAGTGATGCTCTGTATTCTTGGTGCTTGGGGGGGGGGGCACAGTGGGAGGGTTTCTGGAGTTCTGGCCCCGCTGCTGGACCTCCTGATGGCTCCTGGGTTTTGGCCACTGTGTGACAGAGTGTTGGACGGGATGGGCCATTGGCCTGATCCAACATGGGCTACTCTTCTGTTCGTATGTCTGGGGCAGTGATGCTCTGTCTTCTTGGAATTTGGGGGACAAGAGTGGGAGAGCTTCTGGGGTTCTGGCCCCACTGGTGGAGCTCCTGATGGCACCTGGGTTTTGGCCACTGCGAGACACAGACTGGATGGGCCTGATCCAGCATTGGCTTCTCTTATGTTCTTATGTAAACTCGCTACTTTGGAGGGTAGACTGCAAATTATACCCCACGGAGGTCTTTCCCCCCCCCACGCCCCACCTTTCCAAGCTCCGCCTCAAAATCTCCAGAAATTTTCCAATCCAGATCTGGCAACAATGGCTCCCAGCTCTCAAACTTTTGTTGAATTTATGTTTCATGCATTTATTCCCCCAGGTGGCATTTGATATATAAATTTAGATGGCAGGAAAGAAGAACTAGGGTTGCCAACCTCCAGGTGAGACCTGGAGATCTGGTATTACAACTGATATCCAGACAGCAGAGATCAGTTTGACTGGAGAAAATGGCTGCTTTGGAGAATAGACTCTATGGCATTATTGTACCTGCTGAGACCCCTCCCCTCCCTAAATTCTTCCTTTCCCAGTCTCTACCCCCAAATCTCCAGGAATCTCCCAGCCCAGAGTTTGCAACCCTGAGGAAGAAGAAGAGATTGGATTTCTGCCGCACCCTTCACTACTCAAAGGAGTCTCAGAGCGGTTTACAATCTCCTTTTCCTTCCCTTCCCCTCCCCTTAACCGACACCCTGTGAGGTAGGTGGGGCTGAGAGAGTGCTTTGGAGGACTGCCCTTGACAAACAGCTCTGAGAGAACTTGTGACTGACCCAAGGTCACCCAGCAGCAGCACGTGGAGGAGTGGGAGATTCAAACCCAGTTCTCCCAGATTAGAGTCCGCGCTCCTAACTGCTGTACCAAACTGGCCATTTTCCTGTCAACAAACTATCTCTGCCCAGAGAGATTGTAACTCCAAATTAGAAAATTATCTCGAGCTGATGGGAACATTTTTATGTTGACAAAGTTCCTAAACAACAATTGGGGTGGGGGTGGGGACCACCCTTTTGAAATTATTTATTTCAACTCTCTTAAAATCTGTTATTGGCTTCCTAGGGAGAGCTGAAGTTTTCTGCCTTATCTGTTTTTCAGGGCCTTCGTAAACTGCCTTGATTTGAATTCAGAGGAAAAAAGGGAGATAACAGTCTATGTAATGAATTAAAGGCACCCTCCAGGCCTTCCCCCACCCCCACCCCAAGGCCTCCGCTTTAACAGCATCTCTCCAGAATGGGTGGGCGTGAAAGAAACTGAAATCTCTCTCTCGGGGAGCTTGAAACAGTAAAAAATATGGGAGGAACAGAATTGTTCCGGAGGAGATTTCTATGACGAGAATAGGGCTGGAGTGAAACTGGAATTGTTCCAGAGGATGCTGTAGTAAAGGGAAAAGGGCTATCATTTACGGTGTGTCTTAGGCTGTGGTCACATGATTTGTTCCCGCTGTAGATTTGACCGGGGATATTTTTTTGCAGGTTGGGGGTGATCACACATCCCTTGCCCAACTGCTTGCATTGCGCGACGAGGCTCCAGGCACTGTCCAGACAGCGGCGCCACCCAAGTGGTAGTGCGGCACATTTTAAAAAAAAAAATTATTTGCGCGTGTGCGCATGCTCACAAATGCACATGCACAACGAATTAAAAATATATTTTTTTTGCCATCCTGAACAAAATGAACTATTGACGTGTAACTGAGCGCTGTTTTATGTGAAGAAGAAGAAGAGAAGAGATTGGATTTATCCCCCGCCCTTCACTACCCAAGGGAGTCTCAGAGCGGCTTACAAACTCCTTTCCCTTCCCCTCCCGACAACAGACAGACACCTAATGAGGTAGGTGGGGCTGAGAGAGCTCTGACAGAAGCTGCTCTTTTTCAAGAACAGCTGTGCCAGAACTATAGCTTGTCCAAGGTCATCCAGCAGCCGCAAGTGGCGGAGTGGGGAATCAGACCTGGTTCTCCCAGATTAGAGTCCGCGCACTCAACCACTACGAACTGGCTCTATGTGCACTTGAGCATTTATGCATTTAATATATTCAGCACAGGAATGGTCATGCACACAACAGTGAAAGCCGGGGGGCAGACAGACTATTGCAAGAAGGATGGTCAGACAACCTAATTGCGATCATTGTGAGAGATGGCTGTCCAGATCGGCGAAATCGCGGATTCAAAGCGCCACTATCCGGAAAATACATGATTTTCCAGGTGTAGGAAAACTCGCTAGGGAACCAGGAGGATTGCGCAAGTGAGCCCGCTTTGGTGGGGGAGGTGGATGCGGGCGTCTGATCAGTGATTTTAAATGCGAGAGGGAACAGCGGTGAAACCCGATCAAAATGACCGTGTGACCACAGCCTTAGTGCATGCATTTCTTGTTTCTACTGCATTGATTTCTAATTTCTGGAATCTGGTTTCGGCATCGTTGAATGTATCAGATCTGACACTGTTCATAAGAACATAAGAGAAGCCATGTCGGATCAGGCCAGAGGGACTCAGACGAACCCCCTTTTGCTATTCACACTGGGGTGGATAGAGGGGAGGGTGAAGGGCACCTTCAGAGCTGATCTGGCTGTTCCTGCCATATTTTCTGCAGCCACTATCTACGACCAGCGGCCAACCTCGGGTTGCCAGCTCTGGGTTGGAAAATACCTGGAGATTTTGGGGGTGGAGCCTGGGGAGGGCGGGGTTTGGGGAAAGGAGGGGCCTCAGCAGGGTATAGTGCCATAGATTCATTCAACCCTCCAAGTCAGCCATTTTCTCCAGGGGAACTGAACTGGGTTGCCCGGAGATCAACTGTAACAGCTGGAGATCTCCAGGTGCCACCTGAAGCAGGTTGGCAGCCCAAGACCAGCCAGGGAACTAAACAGTCTGTTTTTGGGTTTTGCATGCAAAACTCAGCTTCCCTGATCTTCAACTCCATCTGGCCAGCCGTTTCCTTCTGCAAAAAAAGGAAAACAAATCCAGAGGATTTCAGCCTCCCTTGGCACTGGATGGCACCTGGATTGATGCAGTGGGCCACCAGAAGATCCGCAGGCCTCGTCACTGTCTAGCGGGTCAATAGTACACAAACTAAGAAGGATTTAGAGCCGAGTGAGAAACGGGGTATTAGAGTGTAGTAGGCTTTACAAACAAATCCCCTTTGAGAAACGTCCGGGAATAATGTGACAGTTTTCCCAGGCAGCCACTTGCAAGGAGATCCAGGAAACTGCGTTCAACATCTGCTCAACGTTCAGAGCAGTGGGGTTTTTGGCCTCCCGAGAACCTTTACTACTTTGATCCAGCAGCTACGAGACCACTGCGCGTCGGCATGGAACCCCAGTGGACTGCTTCTGTTTCTGGGGAATGTGCTGGCAGAACACACGCTTGCTAGCTAGTCAGGCTCTGGTCAGGCCTCGGCCTCCCTGTTGTTCCACAGCTCTGGTAATCCAGGAGCCTATGTCGCTTCTGTACTAGGGCTGGCAATTCTGAGCTGGGAAATTTTTGGAGATATAGGGGGTGGAGCCTGGGGATTGGGGAGGGGAGGGGCCTCAGCAGGGGACAATGCTATAGAGTCCACCCTCCAAAGCAGTCATTTCCTCCAGGGGAACTGTCCTCTGCTCTTTGGAGGCCCCAGAATAGTGTGCTGTTTAGCTAAATCAAGGCGAAGGAGAAGGAGAAGAAGAGGGGGAGGAGGAGGAGATTGGATTCGTACCCCGCCTTTCACTACCCGAAGAAATCTCAGGGGAATTTACAATACTCTTCCCTTCCCTACAACAGACACCCTGTGAGGTAGGCGGAACTGAGAGAGCTCTTTCCCAAGCTGGCCTTGAGAGAACGGCTCCAACAGAACTATGGCTTGCCCAAGGTCATCTAGCAGCTGCAAGAGGAGGAGTGGGGAAGCAAACCCGGTCCTCCCAGATTAGAGTCTGCACACTTAACCATTAAACCAAACACTTGGGATCACAGAGAAAGGACATTTTACATCTGTCACAGATTACAAAGGCACGCATTCTAAGGGTTGCCAGCTCCGAGTCAGGAAATAGCTGGAAATTTGAGGGGTGGAGCCTGAGGAGGGCGGGGTTTGGGGAGGGGGAGGGACTTCGATGGGGTAGAATGCCGTAGAGTTTCCACCTTCCAAAGTGGCCGTTTTCTGCAAGGGAACTGATCTCTGTCGCCTGGAGATCAGTGGTGATCCGAGGAGATCTCCAGCCACCCCCTGGAGATGGGCAGCTCTACTCTTTCTCCCTTCCCCCCATTTGTTGATAAATGTGCTCTGGGAGTTCTTCCCTTTGGTAATTGCCAGATACACGCTGCCCTGATTTGGATCAGGAGGACCGTGGTAGAGGGAGAACGATTAGGGTTGCCAAATTCCAGGTGGAGCCCGGAGATTTGGAATGACAACAGAGACCAGCGCCCCTGGAGAAAATGGCTGCTTCGGAGGGTGGACTCTAGGGCCTTATACCCCGCTGAGGTCCCTCCTAGGGTTGCCAAGTCTTGAAAACTCACCGGCGGGGGGGAGTCCTCCTCTCGCCAGGAGTTTCTTCTGGCGCCCCCCCATCGACGTCACCGGAAGTGATGCAGCATGTTGGGGGCATTGCCAGGGCGACGCCCCCAACGTGCTGCGTCACTTCCGGTGACGTCATTACGTCGTCCTTGCTGGACGACGTCGGGGGTGGGGTTCCCCCCGCTGGCCAAATGCTGGCCGGCGGATCGGGAACCCCTTTAGCGGGGGATCCCCCGCCCCCCGGGCTGACTTGGCAGCCCTAGTCCCTCCCCTCCCTGAAACCCACCCTCCCACCCCCAAATCTCCCAACATGGAGTTAGCGATCCTGATTTTGCCCGATGTGCGAAATTTCAGTTTCCTTTCCCATAAGTTTCGGTTTCCTTTTAAATGTCACGAGGGGCAATAATGATCCTGACACCATCAGAATATGTGCGGCAATTGAGAAAAATCACAAAGGTGAAGCACAGAACGCCATAGGGCAATGGACCTCGTTAAGGCTGAGAGAGAGAAGGTTCTAGAATGTTCGCTCAGGAGCCTCCTGTGGCTCTTTGAGATGCTACCTGTGGCTCTTCTGAGCCCTGTTCCTTAGTGTGGCACCATCCACATGTTCCAGGGAAACGGGCAAGGCCTTTGCCCAGTGGGGCTTGCAGCCGACGGGGTACCCACCTTGACACCACAGCTTGACACAACAATAGGTCCTCTCTATGAGTTGGGAGCCTCCATTAGATGCGGGTCTCCTTGTGGCTCTCTCCATTTGCGGTAATTGTGACTGCAGTTTTCCGTGAGTCGTGGAGTGAAGCCGGAAAACAAAGCCAGATTCACTTTTCTTCCACTTCTCCAGGTTGTTTTGACGACCCCTCTTTTTCAAGAGAGGGTTTTAAGCACAGCCGTTGTTACCTGCGATTTGCGTTGGCTGTTCTCACAAGAAAACAGTCAGTGGCTGGAGGCGGGGGGGGGGGGGGGGGGGAGAGAAATCATTAGCATTCCATCAGTGCGCTCCATCAAATAAAACGTGCACTTTCGGTGTTGTGATCAATGCTGCTTAAGACACATTTGCTCAAGCCAGGCGGTGACCTTTTTTGGTTTTTCGCTTTGCAGGCTGACAGACGGGGAGAGACCCCCAAGAACTCCTTCCTAAAACAAAGCCCGCTGTTGGTCACAAGCAAAGATGAGCCCCCCCCCCCCCCCCGTAGCCTCTTGTGTCCAATGGACCCGGATTCATTCGCGATTCAATTGACTTTCGGAGTCAGAGACGCCATCTTCAAACACGACAAGGAGACAGAATTCCTGGCCCCTTTCTCGGGGTGGGGGGCTGGGAGAGGGAAACTTTCGGAAGAATGAAACGCACACCCTAGGCCGCATCCTGGCCGTCTCCCTAATCTCAGTTGCACTGTGTCAGGCCGAGGTAACCGTGAGTTAAATGAAATACCCTAGATCAAAGGGGGATTAATCACCAACGGAATCCTCGCTGAATAAAACCTGTCATTCAAGAAAATTATTTCCAGCGAACTTAGCAGAGGATTGGGGTGGGGGTGGATGGGGTGGTGGGGGGGTGGTATTTGCATAAGCAGGCCCGACGCGCTTCAGCCAGGTTAAAAGAGTCCAAGTCCGTCCAAGGGACCCTGCTCGGCTGTCCTTTTCATCGGATCCTCACAATGGCCGGCCTCTAATCTGATCAGGGTGTCGGAACAGCTGTGTCTGGCAAAGATGGGATGGATCAATTTCAGTTTCAGTAACTCCTAAATCTGATTTGTCGGAATTTAAGATGTAATCCTTAAAAGAGAGAGAAAGAAAGCCCTTTAAGCCCATAGGCTGTTTATTAACATCCTTTCTTTGCTTTTTTAAAAAACAAAAGCAAAAAACCTTGACCTTTGTCTTAGAAACACTTGGTCTGGATCCAACGTCCTTATATTCTGCTGTCTCTCCCCCCCCCCCCCCCGGCTCCCCAGGCTGGTCATATTCACAAAAACCACACTCTTGTGATCAGTGTTCCGTCTAAGCTGAGTTAGTGTGAGCTAGCTCACAGTTTTTTAGCCTCTGGCTCACATATTTTTGCCTTAGCTCAGGAAGGATAGCTGCAGAGCAAACTAATTCATGCAGTTGCCAAATCGCTCGCTCACAATTTTAATGCCAGTAGCTCATGAAGTAGAATTTTTGCTCACAAGACTCCACAGTTTAGAGGGAACATTGCTTGTGATGTCTGTGAAGCCAAGGGTGTGAGTATATATATGTGTATGCAGGGCCATATTAACCCATGACCGGGCCCCTACGGTTTCAGATATTTCGGGGGTCCTCTGGCACTTCAATCTTTCACCCCACTACAGCTGATGGCTTGATCCTGGTATGGTAGATACTAGACCACAGTATACAGCCCTAAATCCATATTGAGGGTCTCCAGAAGAATTCTGTTCACAATTTTTAAATATCTTTTTATTGCGCAAGTAGAACTCTCCAGGAAAGCACATTCTGGGGGTATAATTGTTCCATACAATAATATTTTGAAGTGATAAAATTTTATTATTCATTAAACATATAATTTATGAATGATTGTTTTAATACGAGACCATCTGTTGCACTGCAATAAGGAAGCAGTTAATGATCTTATTAATAGAGGCTATATATTACCGGCTGTCTAAGAAGAAGAAATAACAGCGTCTCGGCAAACAAACAAATAAATAAATAAAAATTGATGGGCCCCTAGTCCCCGCGGCACCCTTAGGCTTCAGCCTAGTCAGCCTTATAGATGATATAGCCCTGTGTGTACGTGCAAATATATGTTTAAAACGTGTAAATGTGTCGAGCTATCTATTGAGCTACAGTCATCTTTGGAGGCCCTGCTTCGGCTGCCCCTACCTTCTGAGGTTAGGTGTGAGGCAATTCAGGACAGGGCCTTCTCGATCGTGGCCCTGAAGCTCTGGAACTCTCTTTCCCCAGGGAGATTCGTCTATTCCCCTTCTTCCGCCAGCAGGTGACGATTTTTGTTCTGTTTCATGTGGCATTTTCTCAGTGATTCTTCCTTCGTCACGAATGTTTCAACTCCTGTTTTTATGTCTCTGTATGTATTTTAACTCTGTTTTTAATTGGTTTAATTGTGTTGAAATGTCATTCAACTGTGTATGTTTTAAATTGTTAGCTGCCTTGGTGACCCTTGGGAGTGCAGAAAGGCAGGATTTAAACTTTGTAAATGAATATTTAGGATGGAGCTGGCCTTATTAGTGACTGGCAGGGCATTGCAGCCCACCTCAGTAGTCAGATTCCGGGCTGTGTATTGCTTGGGGCAGTTAATTTTCTCTTTATTATTGCTGACAGCATATTTATTATCCTGTTTGGGGGTTTTATACCATCCTGAGGGGTACCATTTTTTGTCGCTGGCAACAAACCCATTTGGGGACGTCTTTGGATCTTCATGTTGAGTCCTTCTCAGATTCTCCGGACTCTTGGCCTACCAGAGGAAGGGCCTTTTTTGTGGTTGCACCAGAACTGCCTCCCATGTCCCCTTTGGCTGGCGCCATCTTCATCAAACTCTGTGGCACCTGACAATCTGTGTCCTGCTCTCTCAGGGTTTTAATGCTATTTATGATCCTGTCTTTTTTCCTGCCAGTATATTGAAAGACCATCTTTTCTAATATGTTCCTGCTCAGGAAATAAGACCACGGGGGAGGCCCTCTCGACTGTCCTGTCAACCAAAGAAGATCGTTTGATGGGTACCGGCAAGAGGGCCTTTTCGGTGGCAGCCCCGTGATTATGGAATGATAGGGTTGCCAGCCTCCAGGTGGGGCCTGGGGATCTCCTGCTTTTACAGCTGATCTCCAGCTGACAGAGATCAGCTCCCCTGGAGAAAATGGCTGCTTTGAAAGATGGCATTGTATGCTCCCCTCCACAAACCCCACCCTCTCCTGGCTCCGCCTCCAAAGTCTCCAAGTATTTTCCTCACAACCCTATGGAATGGCCTCCCCAGTGAGGTGTAGCTCCCTCACTTTCAGTCTTTAGGAGGTAGTGGAAGACAGTTTTATTAAGGATTGCATTTTGTTAAGTCATTAGCAATCTTAAATCATGATTTTTTTAAAAAAAAAGTTTGGCTTTTACATATTTTATTTATTTTATTTTATTTTGTGTATCTTATCTACATTGTAAGAGGCCTTTAGAGAGAAAGGCAGCTGAGAAATGTTTTATTTAAAAAAAAAACAAATACAAATGTGTACCCTCACCTTCTTCTATGCAAGAACACCCCGGGTGGCGGACAAAATGCAAAAGGCAATACAGCCGTTAAAAGACAGTATCCAATAAGAATGTCCCAATAGATTAGCAACAATAAAAGGAAAACGATCCAGTAATTGGCCACGCAATCCCGAGAACAGTTTCCTGGGAGTAAGAGCTTTGAATAGACCAGAGTAGCCGAGTCTAAGGCTTGCTCCACAAATCACCTCATAAAATGGGCACCAAACTGGCAGCAATCATCATTTTGTTTTTAGAAACTGCCAGAATAGAATCTTATAGCTGTGATAAAAGCAATACAGCCAATCATAAAAAAGATAAAGAGAGCTAATAGCCACGAAATAAATAAATCAGCCGAAGGATTGTACTCTTCTCCTGCACATGAGGCTGTGGTTTACTCTAAGGTCTTACTGCTGGTTTTCTTTTTCTATTTTTCTATTCAACTGCTTATTCCTTGCCTCCCCATCCATTTTAAAAAAATCTCTTCTTAGATTTGTGTTTGTTTAACCTTGTGTTTCTATTGTCCTATTAATATCTTTGTCTGTTGCCTGCAGGGTTTTATGCCGAAAGACGGGATGTCAGTTCTTTGACCCCGACAGACAAATAAACGCGCGAGCCAATGGCCAGATCTGGGAAAGGATAGGTATTCTTTCTGTGCACCCTCCCAAAAAATTAGCCGGAGCTGGCTTTTCAGAAGGTAAATTCCCCCACCGTAAAATCTGCAAAAGTGTTCTGAGACTTTTCTCCCCCTGCCTCGGTGCTAGTGTTGGCCAATAACCCTGGGAGTTTGGCAGAGGGCATTTTAAAAGGAGAAAGGGAAGGGAATATTGCAGTATTTACTCCAGTGTGAGACTAGGTTTTTTTCTAGGTACCTCATCAGCAAAACAAAAGAAAAAAAGAAGAGATGACTAAAAGGGGACATGATGGAGGTTTATAAAATTATACATGGGGTGGAGAGAGTTGACCAAAATACTAGAGCTTGAGGGTATCCAATGGAGCTGACGGATGGTAGGTTCAGGACGGACAGAAGGACATACTACTTTACACAGAGAGTGATTATGATGTGGGATTCGCTGCCAGAGAATGTCGTGATGGCCACAGGAATAAACAGCTTTAAAAGGGGATTACATAAATTCATGGAGGAGAGGTCTATCAGTGGTTATGAGCCATGATGACTAAAGGGAACCTTCTCATTCAGAGAGATTAAACCTCTGAATGGCAGAGCCAGGAGGCAACATCAGGGAAAGGCCTCGGCCTCTCTGCCCTGTTGTTGGGTCCACAGAGGAACTGGTTGGCCACCGTTTGAGACAGGATGACGGACTAGATGGACTATTGGTCTGATCCGGCAGGGCTCTTCTTATGTAAAAATACACGGGTTGTCTTAACATTCATATACAAGTTACAGTTATGCTCTGTTAAAAAAAATTTTGGGGGTGTATATCATTTTTTTCTGGGTGTTGTCATCTGACAATTTAGGATTGCCTTCCTTCTGAATAAATACAGTATGTGTGTGTAGGTGTGTGTAGGTGTGTGTAGGTGTATGTGTGTATAAAAATATATATAAATAATATATCTCCCCTGCCATTCTTGGACTCAAATGCTTTTGAGGCGGCTTCTAGTATAAATGTTAAAGCACATGAATCTACATCACGCAGTTCTCGAATCCGGATGGAAGTCACAAAGATCAAGGATCTCCAATTGTCTTTAAGAGGCAAGTTTCTGGCAAGCACGCAGCAATCTCACTTCAGAGTAGGGCCACGAAGGGACAAGAGCTGGGGATTTAACTTTCCATCCCTTGCCTGTTTCTGCTAATTAAAACCATCCCTTTGGAACCATTATTTGTCACTTTCAAGGGGTCGAAAAAGACAGGTTTTTAAAGGGCCTGGTTTTTTTTTCTCTTTTAGGGTCTAATAATGAGGTAGGCCCCCTGGTTTTGAGTACTGAAACGGAGAGGGGGGAGATCAAAGGGTTAAACCCCACTTTCTCACGGAGCCCCGATCCGAATGCACACACCAGCAATTTACCTTTGAGAGTTGAACCAGGATATATTGCCTGTTTTGACTCCAAAAACCTTATACGATAACCTATGGAGTAATAAAACGAGCAGCATTGGTAGATGACATTTTCAAAAAGCTTCGAAACCAGCAAGGTTAAAGGGAACAATCCTAAACAGAGACACTGGATTGGAACAAAATAAAATATTCTCACCTGGTACCTAAAACCAAATTGATTTGGTGCCAAGCGGATTTCGGTGGGAAGGCACTCCCCAATAGCATTTTCCATTTTAAACATTCTTATGCCAAATTCACAAATAGTTTTTTTTAAGCATTTGGGGAAATTTGTAGAGCAATTTAAGGTCCTAGGAGAGCTGATCTGAAAGACACTCTCAGCCTAACCTCCCTCACAGGGTCGTTGTGAGGATAAAACGGAGGAGAGGAGAATGAAGTAAGCCATTCTGGGTCTCCTCTGGGGAGAAAGGTGCGGTATAAATAAATAAATACTAATGGCAAGGTTGCCAGCCTGTATCTGGCAACTGGCGGGAGGCTTGGAGGGGGGAAATGGAAGGGGCATGACATCCTGTGAGCCACTATGTCACTTCCTGTGAGCCACTATGTCACTTCCTGTGAGCCATTGTGTCACTTCCTGGGGAAGTGATGAAGTTTTCCCCCAAACGTGACATAGTGGTGCAGATGACACCACCAGGATTTTAAAAAAGAATTCTACTGCCACCAATCTGAGTGGGGGTGGACAGTGGGCACTGAGGGAGGGCAACCTCCCATGCCAACCAGGGGAATGGCAAATCTAGCTGATGGCTGGTATCTACTTCTCAGGAGCGTGACAGAGTGCAAAATTTGGCTCCAAATTCCAAACGTATCCGTTTCACGCCTTTGAGAATTCAGCTGGGAAGGGTGCGTAAAAATAAAACTGGGAACCTCAATGAGTTTTATGGTAATCGTGCTAATTATCGGCTTGTAAAATTCTAGAATTTTATAATCTGATAATTAGCACGATTACTTGAGATAGCATTTTAAGGATAGGATTTCAAGCATCGAATTTAGCGGGATAATTAACACGGTTTCCCCGGGAAAAAAAATCTGCGAATCCAATGGTGCCAAGGCCTTGAAATGCTGAACAAATAATTAAAATTACACGAACAGAAGTCTGCATTTCTGCATGCAAATTTGAAGCATGAAAATCAGTGACAATGATCCCCCCTAAAAAAAAAAAACAAATTAATTTCGGTTCAGTATAACTTCTATCATACATTGGGTGGAATCCTAACTGTTCAGGCCAAAGAGGGCATGAATGTGCACACAAACATGGATGAAGATGTCTTATACTAAATCAGACCATCGGTCCACCAAGGTCAGTCTTGTCTACTCAGACTGGCAGCGGCTCTCCGGGGTCTCAGGCAGAGGTCTTTCACATCACCTACTGCCTGGTCCTTTAAAATTGCGATGCCGGGGACTGAACATGGGACCTCCAGAATGTCAAGCAAGGCTCTTCCGCCGAGTTACAGCCCTTCCCCTAATATATTCATTTCAAAAATTGGCTTTCTTTTGATAATAAATGGAACAAAATGTAGAGAAGATGGTGGAAGGGGTACAATAGCTACAGACAGAACTAGTGGACGTAGCATTTAACGTGCTAGACTAGGGTAACACATGTGGCCTTGTTTAACATCCATACCACTCATGAAGTGCATTGGGTGACCTTGGGCCGATCACTGACTCTAACGGTGAAACTTACCTCACAGGATTGTTGTGATGATAAAATGGAGGAAGGTGAGAGACCCACCTATAGAGCCCTGAGATCTTTGGAGGAAGAGCAGGGTAACTATGTAATACTTTTCTGATTAAACATTAGAACATAAGAGAAGCCAATGTTGGATCAGGCCAGTGGCCCATCCAGTCCAGCACTCTGTGTCACACAGTGGGCCAAAAATACTAGGTAAGAACATGAGAGAAGCCAGTGTTGGATCAGGCCAATGGCCCATCCAGTCCAGCCCTCTGTGTCACACAGTGGCCAAAAATACCAGGTGCCCTCAGGAGGTCCACCAATGGGGCCAGGACACCAGAAGCCCTCCCACTGTGGTCCCTCTTCCCAAGCACAAGAATACAGAGCATCACTTGCCCCAGACTGAGAGTTCCTATCTATACCTTGTGGCTAATAGCCACTAATGGACCTCTACTCCAGATGTTTATCCAGTTCCCTCTTGAAGCCGTCCATGCTTGTAGCCGCCACCACCTCCTTTGCCAGCGAATTCCATGTGCTAATCACTCTTTGGGTGAAGAAGGACTTCCTTTTATCCGTTCTAACCTGACTGCTCAGCAATTTCATGGCGTGCCCACAATTTCATTGTGTTGGGGGTGGGGTGGGTTATCTGCATAGCCCTGTCCATTGCTTGGTCATGTCACACGAGGCAGAATATGCATAACTCATTTATCATGACAGCAACGCGAGGAAGGGTGTGCTGCAGGCCACCTATGAACCCCAAATTCGAGCAGAAATCTGAACTTATTTTTGAATGAGTTCCTAGTCGTTATTACCACAGGGGTGTATCTTGTGTGTGAGCAGAGTCCAGTGAGTGGGGGCTCCGCACGGTCCCCAAGGGCAGTGCTTCCTTGTCCTGCTTGATTCCTCATCCTATTTGCAGTGGACTAAATGACGCAAACGTGCACAGGGAATACTCATCACAAATTCAGCTTCCCTTGGCGCAAAATCTTGGCAGAGGATTAATATATACATTTTTTTTCCGTTTTCAGCTAAACATTAGGAAGAACTTCCTGGTAGAGTGGTTCCTCAGTGGAACAGGCTTCCTCGGGAGGTGGTGGGCTCTCCTTCTTTGGAGGTTTTTCAAACAGAGGCTTAGATGGCCATCTGACAGCCATGCTGATTCTGTGAACTTAGGCAGATCACGAGAGGAAGGGCAGGAAGGGTTCCATCAGTGCTTATTTCTTGTGGCCCTTTCTTACATGCCCAGGGAAATGCTGATTGCCTCTTGGGGGTCAGGAAGAAAATTTTCTCCAGGCTAGTTTGGCTGGAGATCCTGGAGTTGTTGTTTTTTTTTGTCATCTTCTGGGCATGGAACAGGGGTCACTGGGAGGGTGGGGGTGAGGTATTTGTGAATTTCCTGCCTTCTGCAGGAAGGTTGAGTAGATGACCCTGGAGGTCCCTCTCAACTCTACGATTCTATGGTTCTATGTCTGGAGGACACTCTCCCCTTATTATAGTATCTCACTATGGAAACTGGTTGGTTCTACAACCCAAATCCCATTTCATTACTCATCGAGTGTCCCATCCTCTTGGATATATTGACTTGTTCTGTGTGAAAGGCAAACTATAAGAAATGTAAATAAGCGTCACAAAATTCGACAGAATTAATTCAGAAAAGGGCCAGATCCTGTGTTGAGATTTTCATCAGGCTGTGTCTGCATTCCTGAAGCCAGCTTTGAATCAACCAGTCTGACATCACCCTGTTGGCAACTCGCTTCGGAAGGGTGTGAATGCCTGGTTTCCATCAGGAGCATGAGGAATGGGGAGAAGGGGCTTTTAAAAGAAGTAAAGATGGCATTCTCAGTATATATATATATACAGAGAGAGAGAGAGAGATTCAGAGAGGTCCATAGCTACTGTGGGGCATTTAGGGGCTCCGCCCCCTCAACTGTGAGGCACGCCCCACAACAACTGCTGCCCCTCTCCCTGCTCCTCCTCCCCTTCTGCCCCACTAAATTTCCCCATGCCCCACCAACCCAGACTACAGGTCTGGTTTCAGGTGTGTGTATGTGTGTGTAGTGGTTAAGTGCGCGGACTCTAATCTGGGAGAACCGGGTTTGATTCCCCACTCCTCCACTTGCACCTGCTGGATGACCTTGGGCAAGCCGTAGTTCTGGCACAGCTGTTCTTGAAAAAGAGCAGCTTCTGTCCAAGCTCTCTCAGCCCCACCTACCTCACAGGGTGTCTGTTGTGGGGAGGGGAAGGGAAAGGAGTTTGTAAGCCGCTCTGAGACTCCGAGTGAAGGGTGGGGTATAAATCCAATCTCTTCTTCTCTTCTTCTTCATCTGTGTAAAGTGCCGTCCAGCCACAGCCAATTTATGGCAACCCCCTAGGGTTTTCAAGGCAAGAGACATTCAGAGATGGTTTGCCATTGCCCGGCTCTGCATAGTGACCCTGGACTTCCTTGGTGGCCTCCCTTCCAACCACTTCCCAGGGCCGACCCTGCTTAGATTCCACGATCACTATGTTGGATATTTTCAAAAGCACCTTTCAAGTGTACGGCGTGCTTGCACATTCCTGCCTTATGTCACAGAATGATACCTTTGCAGGCGGTGGCTCTTGGTTCAAATCCAAATGCAACGCCACATCTGAAATTTGCAATTAAGAAGGGGGCCAGATGGATTAATTAATTAGCTAATGTTTCCAGTCCCCAAAGCAACAGACCCGCTCCTGCTTCTTACATACTTCCGTCGCTCCGTTGTTGTCCTGGGCTTTGATCAGGTGCCAGACATCATGTTCCAATCTTGCCTAGATTTCCTTTCTTGACCTCGGTAACACAACCCGTTCCACTGCAGCGCAGAGGAGGTTGTCGCTTAGGTGGTACGGCACACGCTTTGCATATATAAGTCCAGAAATTGACCTCTTAACTTGTGGGATAGTTCCCAGTGAGCGGCTGCCCAGGAAGTCCTCAGGTGACCAGAAACCAGCGATGCTAAACTCCTTGGAGGAGTTGCTTGGCTCATTTGCTTTGGCAGCAATAAGGGCCAGTGTCACCAATAGCCTTCAGCCACATCACTTCTGGTTGGAGGCTAGAGTTCTATGGTCGTTAGCCTTTGGCTGGTAATCCCTGGAAGACTTGAGGGGTGGAGACTTACCCAAACGCTATCCCCTGATGCCATGAAGTGATTTCTGGCTGCACTGCCAGAACTGACATCACTGCTAGAGCTGCTAGATCTCCTGCTATCGAGGAAGACCTCCCAGTGGTACCCACAACCTCTGCTGCTACTCTGTAGAGTGGCGGTGGTGGTGGTGGGGAAAATCTGAAAATCGCCATCACATTCTGCAAGGCAGCATCATAGGAAGGCCTTGGCCTCTATGCTCTGTTGTTGGACCTTCAGAGAAAACTGGTTGGCCACTGGGTGAGACAGGATGCTGAGCTAGATGGACTGCTGGTCTGATCCAGCAGGGCTCTTCTGATGTTCTAATAAAGGAAATACTTATGAATACTAATGAAGGAAATACATTATGTTTTATGAAGGCCTCAGCCTCTATGCCCTGTTGTTGGTCCTCCAGAGGAACTGGTTGGCCACTGTGTGAGACAGGAAGCTGGACTAGATGGACCAGTGATCTGATCGAGGTTAACTCCTCAGATGTTCTAATGAAGGCCTCGGCCTTTCTGCCTTGTTGTCGGCCCTCCAGAGGAGCTGGCTGGCTGCTGTGTGAGACAGGAGGCTGGACTTGATGGACCATTGGTCTGTTCCAGCAGGGCTCTTCTTATCTTTTGATGTTTGCCCCAGAAATTATGTACTGCCAGGTGCCCCTCCTGTGTCACCACCCCCTAGTCTCCTGCCAGCTGGCAACCCCAGTAATTGCATCACAGGATACTCTAGGATTCACCCGAAACTTGGTGGTATTTACCTCAGCCTGAAATTCCTTATGCAGCATACTCCTCATGTGGACAAGACAAGGATGACGGGCCAGGTTCCTAGCATACATCGAAGGTCAACCCAATTCAGACGCTTTATGCTGAAGGCAAATCACAGCACAATGCTTGAAGAGGTCCCTGGTTGCTCACTAGGGCCCAACAGTAGCCTTTTGAGATTTATGCCTTCCCTGAAAGCTCTTTATAACCCTTCCTGAGCCCTCAGCTTCTCTTTCCCTCACACAGCTTTTATGCTGCGGGTTCCAACAGTCCCTCTTTGGCTGGTGAAGGGGACATTGTATTGGGACCCCCATCATACCTCTCCGCCATCTGTGAGTCCTTCTAGAAATCTGAGTTCTCTTCCTTTTCATAAACACCTCAGAAGTTGGGTTGTTTTATTAGATGCACAACTGCAGGATGAAGTAGTTAAGACTTCAATGATAACATAGGCTCAAAATATAGATCAATGGGCTAAAGTCTGGGAAACGGTTAAACTTAGGCCGAGGACAGACTGGCAATCTGCCCTGGGAGAGCTCCGCTTGGGAAGCGGGGGAAGGGAGCCCGTTCAGACATCCGCAGCTGTCCCTCGGCTCCCTTCCGCACTTACGCGCTTTGAAGCCGGTTTCCTCTCGCTGTAGAAGGACACCGGGAGAAACCGGTGTCCAGGGGGCGTCTTCCGCATGCCTCCCGCTTTCAGGCAGTGTGAAGCAGAAGAAGGCGGGATTCAAGTGGAGGCGGCTGTGTGAACATGCCGTTTCGGCAATTTGCGCATGAGCGCTCATGCGCACATGCGCACATTGCCGAAACAGCCCTGCCACAAGCTGCGGAGGCCGGCCCATCTGGGGCCGTTCCACAGCAGTCTGAACGCTCCATAATAGCATCCTTGTGCAATACACTGGCCAGTGTGAACGGCCAGCCCCGGGGAATTTCCCCCCCCCCGCAGCTTTTGCCTCCGGATTCCTCCCGCTCCAGATTGCCAGTCTGTCCTTGGCCTTACTAGAGCTACCTCTTTTAAGGAAAATATTTACAAAATGTTTCATAGATGGCATATGTCCCCAGATAAATTAGCTAAATATTATCCAATAATTGATGGAAATGTAAACAAAATATTGGGATATTTTCACATGTGGCGGTTGTGTGCCAAGACTAAAAAATACTGGAAATGGATACAAGGGATAATACAGGAAATAATTGGTACACAAATACCCATTCAACCAGAATTTTTTTTTATTGAATATAATTCCAGATGATTACAATAAGCAAGATGTACATATGATTGTATCTGCAGTAACAACTGCAAGAATTTTATTTGCTGAATACTGGAAAATAGACAAAATTCCATCACGGGAAGAATTCATTCAGAAGTTACTTGAACTAGCAGAAATGGGTAAATTAACTCTTGCGCTACAAGAGAAAAACGATGAAATATTCCAGAAACTGTGGATGAAACTATATAAGTGGATAGGAAAACTTACAAACGAGATGTAATTAAATGGATAGAAATTTGATGCAATTGTCAGTGATGTACTGGGAGACTCTTGTAAGCATTGATATACTGACAGCTGAATGTAACCTATTGTTTAGAAAAAATATATAATTAAAAAAAGAAGTCAGGTGGCATCTGAAGTCCTGTCACTATTACAATTGATCTCCGGACAACCAAGATCAGTTCCCAGAGGGAAAATGACTGCTTTGGAGGGGGGGGCAGTATGGCATTATACCCCGTGGAGGTCCCTCCCCTCCCCAAACCCCACCCTCCCCAGGTTCCACTCCCAAAACCTCCAGGTATTTCCCAACCAAGAGCTGGCAACCCTTCTCAACACCAGCAATGAACTGATGCAGTTCACAAGAAAGATTGGGTCCAATTTGGCTTGAGGCACACTGGGCTATCCTTCCAGTGATTCTTGATTCCTGTTGTCAAAGCATTTAATGGCAGCCTGAGGGACAGCAGTGTTTCGCATCTCTTTGTCTAAGTTGTGTGTGCTAGTCCAGTTGATTGTAGCAGCTGACGGAGTGCGATTTCATTTGTGGAAGTGATGAAGGTAGAAGTCAGGAGTCTGGTGAGAAACTGGGTGAGCTTAGCTGGACAACATGCTGACTACAGTATGTAGGCTTAGGTGAGTTGATTCATTCACTTTGGTAAGTTGTTCTAGGTTGTTCAAACACAGACCATGATTTAAGGATGCCAATCTCCAAGCTGTAGCTGGAGATCTCCTGGGATTACAACGAATCTCGGAGTGACAGAGATCAGTTCCCCTGGAGAAAAATGGCCACTTTGGAGGGTTATACCCTGCTGAGGTCTTTGCCCTCCCCAAACCCCACCCTTCTTAGGCTTCACCCCCAAAACCTCCGGGAATTTCCCAACCAAGCGCTGGTAAACCCACCATGACTGCCCTTAGCCATGATATGACTCTCAACTACACAAGAGCCTGAAACAAGTTTGGAAACTGAAATAAATAGCTGTCTCATATTTGTGAGTGAATTAGAAGAGAGAAGAGAAGAGAAGAGATTGAATTTATATCCCGCCCTTCACTCACTTAAGAGTCTTAGAGCGGCTTACAAACTCCTTTCCCTTTCCCCTCCCCACAACAGACACCCTGTGAGGTATGTAGGGCTGAGAGAGCTCTTTCCCAAGCTATCCTTGAGGGAACAGCTGGTACAGAGCTATGGCTTGCCCAAGGTCATCCAGCCAGGTGCAAGTGGAGGAGTGGGGAATCAAATTAACATAAAATGGATCCTTGGAGGCCATTTTATAGACTCCCAAGGATCCACTTTAGGTTATCTTATCCAAAAAGTTGGGCTATTTCCATATTTCAGCAATATAGCTACGTTCACGCCACAGTTTGGCTTCTGATACCATGTATTTTCTGAATTTTCGGAAACAGTTGCCCGGATTTTTCTTCAGCTTTCCACGGAAACTCTTTACCCAGCTTTTTAAGTAGCGCCAGTCATTTCAAAGAGGTCATCGCCGGGTCTGAAAAATAACGAATAATTGGTATCTTGCAGCTGTTTGGGTTACGGGATCCAAAATTATGCTAAACTTGTGCGGCAGATGATCCGTTCCTTTAATTGGGAACGATGTGGATTCCTATTCCTGGCTTTTATCACTTGGTTCATGACAAGCCCTCGCTGCTGGTGCCAAACATCGGGAGCGTCTCCCTTCCATCATCTTCCGGATATCGGGAGCACGCTCGGCTCTGTGGCAGGTGTCCGATTCCCTAATCGCAATTTTTGACACTAAACGGCATTTACCCGCTTCTGCCTCCCGAAGATCTTTGACACTCTTCAGACTCCCCAATGCTAACGGTTCTTGGTCGCCGCCAACGCAAAACGTCTTTCAAATGTGTACGTGTGTGCATGTGAGATATACACACACACACGCACACACATATAATGTTAAAAATAAAGAGGCAGAGAATGACTATCAAAGAAAATGAATAAAAACCATATTGAGATAATTTTTTTAGGAAATGATTGAAGTTTTAACCCAAGAAAGGACTCTTAGAGTTTCCTTATAGCTTAGAATAAGAACATGCCAATCATGATTAAGCTTCTGGAATTGGAATCCCTTTGAAATGCAGCTGTTTCTTCTTTAATTGTGGCAGCGGACTTGGAAAGAAAAGAAAGGTCCGGCCTTCGAGATGAGTCAGGAATACAAAATAGCTCTGGATTAGTTGGGGAGTTCAAAGGTCGGTAATTACACCAAGGAGTTCCCAGACACAGTGAAAACATGAAACAAGTCACCTACCAAATGGGGAAAGAGACTTCTGTCTCCACCCCACCCACCGCCCCCTTTCCCTTCTTTGTTTTGTGAAAGACATTATCTCCGAGAGATAAGTTCCTAGACAGAATCAAAAGCATTGTGGGGGTGACCAGCTGATCTCCAGGGGGAGAAAATGGCTGGCTTTGGAGGTTGCCCCGCGACGTGAGGAAGATGCTACTTGAGAGAGCGTTGGGGTCTCTCCAACACAATTGTCCGTATTCCATTTGGTGTGGCGTCAACCGACGGGCCATCCTCGCTTCCCGTGTATGCATCCCTGTTTTCTTAGCCTGGAAACAAGTGGGTTGCTCCTACCCCGCTTTCGAAGCTGGGCCTCTTCTGTTGATCTCTTGAAAAAACACGTTGAAGGTGGTTCCAGCCACGATCAACAGTTTGCACACCCTGACAGCAAATACCCTGGGTCACTGAACCAAGGGACCTAGCGGAATTCTGCTTACAACGTAGATCTGCCTAAGGTTGCCAGCTGTGGGTTAGGCAGTCCCTAGAGACTCGGGACTGGAGCCTGGGGAGGGTGGAGTTTGCGGAAGCGAGGGAGCTCAGCCAGGATGTAAGGCCATTGAGTCCACACCCTGCAGCGGCTATTTTCTCCAGAGGAACCTAGGCTTGCCAGTTCTGCATTGGGGACTTCCTGGAGATTTCGTGGGTGGAGCCTGGCGAGGGCAGGGTTTGGGGAGGGGAGGGATTTTGACGGGTGTAGAGTCCATCTTCCAAAGCAGCCATTTTCTCCAGGGGTTAACAAACACAGAGCCTGATTCCTAGCTACTTGGGACATACATGTAGACTTCGCGTCATTTTGAATCTTGCCAGAGCTGGGTTGAGCTCCACCACTAAAGAAAAGCAGCGTGATGAAGCCCTAAGAAATGGCAAAGCAACCTAGGCGTGCCGTCGCCACTTCTTTGCTTCGCACGACAGCTAGTCTTGAGTTCATGCCGTCTACTGCGCGCTTTCTTCTGCAAACTCTTCTCTGCACCATGAGCTGGTGACCACATCAATGTGAAGAGAGACTTGTACTTTCAAGGACTATTGGGTCACTATTCAACTGGTGCGGTTGTCATTTATGCATGGTGGCAAAACTATTTGTCATGCGTATTAGTTTTGGTTGTAAGTAGAACGGTATAAGAAGACGGAAGTCTCTAGTGCAAGTTGTATGGCGTGACGGATTATTCTGTCTATTTGTTCGTATCTTCTCCAGGGGGACTGATCTCTGTCATCTGGAGATCATTTCAGAGGGCAGCCGTGTTGGTCTGCAGTAGACCAGCCAGATTGGAGTACAATCAAAGTGTCTTAGAAACCAACAAGGTTTTTGGGGGTATCAGCTTTCAACGAACAGAGTTTTGACTTGAGAGCAAACCGCCAATACCTTGTTGGTGTTACTGGATTCGAAATCTAGCTGTAGTCCGGAGATCACTGCTAAGTCCAGGAAAACTCCAGTAGGGCTGCCAAGTCCCCCCGGGGGGGCAGGGATTTCCCCGCTAAATAGCTCCCCAATCTGCTGGTCCGGATCCGGCCGGCGAGGGGAACCCCACCCCTGAAATGGCCCGATCAGGCCGACGTGCCCAGCATGATGACGTCACCAGTGTTCCCTCTAAGCTGAGTTAGTGTGAGCTGGCTCAGTTTTGTTAGCCTCCGGCTCACACATTTTCGTCTTAGCTCAGGAAGGATGGCTCCAGAGCAAACTAATTTATACAGGAGCCAAATCTCTCGCTCACAAAGTAGAATTTTTGCTCACAAGACTCCACAGCTTAGAGGGAACATTGGATGTCACCCAGAAGTGATGTCATCACGCTGGGCCCAGTGCCAGAGCGACACTCTAGCAATCACCCTGAAAACTCTATGGTACCGTGATTACCAGCGCGTTGCCCCAGCAACGTGCCCAGCGTGATAACGTCATTTCTGGGTGATGTCACTGCGGCGTGCGCACGCTTGGCACGCGCACAGGATTACCAGAGACAGAACAGGACTCCCCCACTTTTTTAAAAGTAAGACTTGGCAACCCTAAACTCCAGGCACCACCTGGAGGTTATGAACAAAAAGACCAGAACCCCCGTGAATATAATAATGAAGAATTTATAAAAACAACTTGTAAATTTTTATCAAATGTTCCAATCTGAATAACAAATATTATACAAAATATCTCTGGTGTCAGTTCAATCTTGAAAACACCTCCGAGTCCCAACAAATTTCCTGTCTGAGTCAGTCGTTCTTAGTGAACCAATAAGGTCCAATGCTGATGGAGACAAGTCGATCCTGTTAACAGGGCACTGCTAATATCCTGTTTCCACCGTTTTTCTTCAGGAACAGGTACCACAACCAAAAATAATGGATCTATATTGCATTTAATCTTCCTGCTTCCTGGCTTGGTCTGATAAAACAGCTCCAGAATTTTCAAACAACTCTGGAGGCTGGCAATAGGGTTGCCAAGTCCGGGTTGGAAAATACCTGGGGACTTTGGGGGTGGAGCCAGGAGAAGGTGGGGTTTGGGGAAGGGAGGGGCCTCAGCATGGTACAATGCCATAGAGTCCACCCTTCAAAGCAGCCATTTTCTCCAGGGGAGCTGATCTCTGTCAGCTGGAGATCAGTTGTAAAAGCGGGAGATCCCCAGGCCCCTCCTGGAGGCTGGCAGCCCTAGCTGGCAACCACTTTCCCTTACTTTTCTTTGGCCTACTGCAGCACCCCAAAAGATTGGGCTGATCCTTAGGAACAGTGTGGGGTGCAGCATAAGGGGAGCAACTCTTCCCCCTGTTGCACAGACAGAGGTGATTTCTGCTCACACGCCTTGTGATCCAACCCACTGGGTGGCTTCTGTGCAAAAAGCCTCTCCCTCTGTTCCTGTTCTGAACACACAAACAGGAAAATATTACAACTCAGGTCAGCGTAACAGAGGGTGACACAAAAGTGTCAGCCAGAGGGGTGTTCTGGGATCAGTTCGCCAACAGCAAACATCTGGGCATGTAAGGCAAGTGGGAGGAGGGGAGTGGGAAGGAGGACTGGTGGGCCAGGACAGTGGAGATAGGAGCCCTACTGGGTCAGACCATTGGTCTAGTCCAGCCTCCTGTCTCACACAGTGGCCAACCAGTTCCTCTGGACAGACAACAACAGGGCACAGAGGCCGAGGCCTTCATTAGAACATCAGAAGAGCCCTGCTGTTTCAGACCAGTGGTCTGACTAGTACAGAATCCCATCTCGCACAGTGGCCAGCCAGTTCCTCTGGAGGTCCAACAACAGGGCATAGAGGCTGAGGCCTTCATTAGAACTTCAGAAGAGCCCTGCTGGATCAGACCAGTGGTCCATCTAGTCCAGCATCCTGTTTCACCTAGTGGCCAACCAGTTATTCTGAATGACCAACAACAGGTCATAGTGGCTGAAACCTTCCCCTCATGTTGCCTCCTTGCACTGGGATTCAGAGGTTTAGTGCGTCTGAACATGGAGGTTTCCTTTTATCACCATGGCTAGGAGCTGCCCACTGATAGACCTCCATGAATCTGTCTAACCCACATTTAAAGCCATCTATGCCTATGGCTATCACTACATCCTCTGGCAGCAAATTCCATGTTTTAATCTAGGACAGGGGTGGGCAAACTTGCTCAGTGTAAGAGCCACCTAGAACAGGGGTGGCCAAACTTGCTTAACGTAAGAGCTGCATAGAATAAACATCGGATATTTGAGAGCCACAAGACATGAACAAATATTACCTGCTTTTATTGAAAAATAAGCAAATTTGCTTTTTATTAACATTAAATGAGACTGCCAAAAATAATAACAAAAGGGGTAAAAGCAGATATTGATAATGATGTTAATTTGTCCAATATTTGTTAGCTAATGATATTTAGCTTCCCCAGCCGCCCTGCCGGGAGCCACATAATATGTGTGAAAGAGCCGCATGCGGCTCCTGAGCCACAGTTTGCCCACCCCTGATCTAGGACAATCCATATGAGAACCATGTACTCTGTTGGTGAACTATAGTCCCTCTTGAGCTACGGTTGCCAACTCTGGAGATTTGGAAGTGGAGCTGGTGAGGGAAGTTTCTGAGCGAGGAGGGTCCTCAGCAGTGTTCCCTCTAAGCTGAGTTAGTGTGAGCTAGCTCATAGTTTTTTAGCCACATTTAGCTCACACATTTTTGTCTCCGCTCAGGAAGGATGGCTCCAGAGCAAACTAATTTATGCAGCAGCCAAATCGCTCGCTCGCAACTTTAATGCCAGCAGCTCACAAAGTAGAATTTTTGCTTACAAGACTCCACAGCTTGGAGGTAACATTGGACTCCTCAGCTGGGTATAAAGCCATAGAGTCCACCCTCCAAGACAGCCGTTTTCTTCTGGGAAACTGATCTTCGTAGTCTGAAGATGGCAATTCTGGAAGATCTCCAGGCCCCACCTGGAGGTTGGCAAAACGATGCAATCTCCCAAAGAGCCTTGTGGTACCTGCCAGGAATGTACCTGGCTCTTCTGTATGCCGAGCAGGTGCTCCGGTTCTGAGCATGGCCCTTTCTCACGGCTGGAAAGCGCGTTCGTATTCATGACAGCATTAATGCCTGCATCTGTTGTATCTCCAAGATGGTATCGTGGAGGCAGCGGGGGATTTTTAATTTCGGCGCACCCTGGCCGTCTTTTGAGAAGCCAGCCCGAGCGGCTGCAGCCCAACGGTACGGGCTCCGGCTGATCAGTCCCCCCCTTTAGAATGTTTAACCGACCCTTCGATTACATCTCCACCTGGCTGCTTTTGCAAATTAAGACTTTAAAACTTCTCCCCATCTGCAGCCTCTGATCTTATTTATCACACAGCATCCAGTTAAACAAAAGTTAGGCCGCGGCGCCTGCTTATTAAAGATGCAGTTTGTCTCCGGTTTTTGTGTGTCTCTCCAGGTTCTTGGTGCCCCCCCGCCCCCGGGAACCACGCTTTCATTGTTTGCTTAATTTCCAATAACTTGCAGGATGTCTATGTCTTCCGTTCCCGACATGCTAACTTGTTTTAAAAAAGAAAATTTAGTGGGTCATTTCTGTGCTTTAAACCAGCCCCCCCCCCCCCCGCAATGTGGGTGCCATGACACCTTTCCTGCCAAGCAGGGGTCATTTTGTAGAAAAAGAGGTGCAGGGGCTCATTAGCATAACTCATTAGCATAACTCATTTGCATATGCCACCCCCACCCCCTAACATACCGGAAGTGTGTCAGAAGGCAACACCCACCCCTCAGGCTCCACTCCACAGGGGAGTGAAACTGACCTGCTCTTCCTCCATTCCCTTCCCCATCCAATACTTTGTGCAATAGAAATAAGCGTAAAGAACACACCCTCATTCTCTTCCTGCTCCCTTGAAACCACCAGGTTTCAAGTAGACTTGAGATACCCAGGACATGTGCACCACCCATCCCTTTCCCTTCCCTTCCCCTCCCCACAACAAGACACGCTGTGAGGTAGGTGGGGCTGAGAGAGGTCTTTTGAGAACTGCTCATGAGAGAACAGCGCTGAGAGAACTTGTGACTGGCCCAAGGTCACACCAGCAGCTGCATGTGGAGGAGTGGGGAATCAAACCCGGTTCTCCCAGATTAGAGTCCAACTCCTGACCACTACACCAAACTGATGGGGTGGAAGCTGTGGAAGGGTGGGTGAAATTTCTCCAGTACTTATGTGCCAGGTGCCCAGATAAAAAATGATATACTTTGGGAAAGCAGCACACAGTCATAAAAGGAACAATGATAAAATTATCAATATTAAAACAAAACATTAAAAACCCTAGCAGGGCTTTCCCCGGGGCGCTGTGCCTCTGCACTGCTCGGGGAAGCCGAGGAGGGGGCGGGGCTTGGTCATGTGCCCGCCCCCTGGGCTTCTCACTCCCGGAGCTGCGCTCCTGTGCGCTCCCGCTCCAACGGACCCGCTGCCAAGTGTTTTAGAACATGGGTGGGGCCAGTGGCGCTTTTGCCCAGCAGGGGTTCTGATTGGCTGCTGGTGATCTGAGGTCTCACTTCCAAAAGGATGTGGACAGAATGGAGTGGGTGCAGAGGAGAGCGATGAGGATGATCGCCGGGGGGGCTTGGAGACCCAGAAGCCCTGTGAGGGAAGGCTGATGGACTTGGGGATGTTCAGTCTAGAGGAGAGGAGGTTGAGGGGGGGACATGATTGCTCTCTTGAAGGATCTGAAGGGCTGTCCCTTAGAGGAGGGCAGGGAGTTGTTTCTTGTGGGCAGCAGAGGAGAGGACTCGCAAGAATGGGCTTTAATTAAGGGCAGGAAGGTACCAATTGGATATTAGGAAAAACTTTTTGACAGAGTTGTGCAAGAGCGGAATCCGCTGCCTCGGGAGGTGGTGAGCTCCCCCTTCCTGGCAGTCTTTAAGCAGCGTCTGGACAACCACCGTTCAGGGATGCTCTAGTCTGATCCTGCACTGAGCCAGTGGGGTTGGACTTGATGGCCTATAGGGCCCCTTCCAACTCTCTGATTCTATTCTATGATTGGCTATGTATTGTCAGTATTGTCCACTCTGATGGGCAGCAGCTCTCCAGGGTCTCAGGCGGAGGTCTTTCCCATCACCTACTGGCTGGTCCTTTTAACTGGAGATGTTACACACTTAATTACACACTGATGCTGGGGGTTGAACCTGGGACCTTCTGCACACCGATGCTGTGCCATCTCTCTCCTTCACAGAATGGTGGTTCACAGTTACCATCTCTGAGGACGCAGTGTTCCTTCTAAGCTGAGTCAGTGTGAGCTAGCTAACAGTTTTTTAGCCTCTGACTCACACATTTTTGTCCCAGCTCAGGAAGAATGGCTCCAAAGATAATGTATGCAGCAGCCAAATCGCTCACTCACAACTTTAATGGCAGTAGCTCACAAAGTAGAATTTTTGCTCACAAGATGCCACAGCTTAGAGGGAACTTAGAGTATGTTTTTGGCAACAACCTTCCTAGTAAGTTCAATGTTCCAAGTAAATATTATGATATTCTACACAGTGGAGCTGTTTTCTCAAGGACAGCTTGGGAAAGAGGTCTCTCAGCCCCACCTACCTCACAGGGTGTCTGTTGTGGGGTGGGGTGGGGTGGGGAAAGGAAAGGAGTTTATAAGCCGCCCTGAGACGGCAAGTGAAGGGCGGGGTATAAATCCAATCTCTTTTTCTTCTTCTTCTCCCTTGTTTGGCGGAATAACGGGCATGAGGACCAGGCAGAGTAAACAACAAATAAAAGGCTTATTCTTACAGGTCAGCCCAATATGGGAAAACAAACAAGGTGGGAAGAACAACAACAAGTGGGTGAAAGGAGAAGAAACCAAATGCCCGAATGCGAGTAGACTCATAGTCCCGAGTGAAAGACAGAAATGCTGCCTCTGGTGGGGTTTCCCCAGTGCAGTTTTAAAAAACACCCGGCACGATCCTGTAGAGGAGAAAATTCCGAGAACTTTATTAATAAAGGGGGAAGCACAGATACAACAGGGCTTCGGACCCTTGAATGCCCAACGGCTCTCCCGAAGTTACAATGGGGGACGTAGGATTTTATACTCAGTACGACACTTGCACATAAATCAGAATTATTGGTTCCATCAAACTTTTGTCATAACTTTCTGACTGGGCTCAGACCCGAGGGTTGGGCTTTCTCCAGGGGTCCTTTCGTAAAAAAAGAGGTGCAGGAGCTCATTAGCATAAATTATTTGCATATGCCACACCCCCTGACGTCATCGGAAGTGTCATAAGGCCACACATCCCTGATGTCAGGTGTGTCAGAAGGCAAGAAGGGAGGGAGGGGGAAGGAAGGAAAGGAACAGGAAGGAAGGTAGGTAGGTGGGGGAGAGAGAGAGAAGAAAGGAAGGAAGGAAGGGAGAGGGGAAGGAACAGGTAGGTAGGTAGGTAGGTGGGGAGAGAGAGAGAGGGAAGGAAGGAAGGAAGGAAGGGGGAAAGGAAGGAACACTAAGGTAGGTAGGAAGGTGGGGGGGAGAGAGAGAAGGAAGGAAGGAAGGGGGGAGAGAGGGAGGAAGGAAGGAAGGAAGGAAGGAAGGGAGAGGGGAAGGACGGGGAAAGGAAGGAAAAGGAAGGTAGGTAGGGGAGAGAGAGAAGGAAGGAAGGAAGGAAGGAAGGAAGGAAGGAAGGAAGGAAGGAAGGAAGGAAGGAAGGAAGGGAGAGGGGAAGGAACAGGTAGGTAGGTAAGTAGGTGGGGAGAGAGAGAGACGGAAGGAAGGAAGGGAAAGGGGAAGGAAGGGGGAAAGGAAGGAACAGGTAGGTAGGTAGGTAGGTGGGGCGAGAGAGATAGAAGAAAGGAAGGAAGGAAGGAAGGAAGGAAGGGGGAAAGGAAGGAAGAGGAAGGTAAGTAGGTAGGTGGGGAGAGAGAGATAGAAGAAAGGAAGGAAGGAAGGGGGAAAGGAAGGAAGAGGAAGGTAAGTAGGTAGGTGGGGGGAGAGAAAGAGAGAAGGAAGGAAGGAAGGGAGGGAGGGAGGGAGTATTGGGGGGGGGAGGAACAGGCTTCTCCTTCCTGGGGCCGGTGGAGCGCCGCCGGCCCTGGGACTATTGGGGGGGGGAGAAAGGAGCTTCCCGGGGGCCGCGGCGCTCTGCCGCGACCCCGGGAACAGTGGGAGGGGGGAGGGACGGGCCTTTTCGGGGCCGGCCCCGAGACTATTAAGGGAGGGGGGAGGGGGGGGAGAAAGGAGCTTCCTGGGGGCCGTGGCGCTCTGCCGTGACCCCGGGAACAGTGGGAGGGGGGAGGGGGGGAGGGACGGGCCTTTTCGGGGCCGGCGGAGACTATTAAGGGGGGGGGAGAAAGGAGCTTCCCGGGGGCCGCGGTGCCGACCCGGGAGCATTGACGTGGGGGGGAGGCCGGGGGGGGCGGGGCTTTGTTAAGTGCCCGTCCCCCCGCCTCCTCTCTCCCGGAGCGGCGCTCCGGCGCGCCCCGGCCCAAACGGAGCCCTGGCTTTCTCAAGTAAAGACATTTCTTTTTCTTTTTAGCTAAACCATGGGCCTTCCCCTTCCCAGGCTATGAAGCTCTCAAAAGTATCTATTGTAGCTGATGTAGGTACAGAGTGCTGATGTCCTTCATTTAATTAGGCCAGGGGTGGGCAAACTTGCTCAGCGTAAGAGCCACCTAGAACAGGGGTGGCCAAACTTGCTTAACGTAAGAGCCGCATAGAATAAACATCAGATGTTTGAGAGCCACAAGACATGAACAGATATTACCTGCTTTTATTGGAAAATAAGCAAATTTGCTTTTTAGTAACATTAAATGAGACTGCCAACAATAATAACAAAAGGGGTAAAAGCAGATATTGATAATGATATTCATTTGTCCAATCACAGTTGTTTGCTCATGATATTTAGCTTCCCCAGCCGCCCTGCCGGGAGCCACATAGTATACCTGAAAGAGCCGCATGCGGCTCCCGAGCCAGTTTGCCCACCCCTGAACTAGTCTAACTGAAGAAGAGAAGAGTTTGGATTTATATCCCGCCCTTCACTCATTTAAGAGTCTCAGAGCGGCTTACAAACTCTTTTCCCTTCCCCTCCCCACAACAGACACCCTGTGAGGTAGGTGGGGCTGAGAGAGCTCTTTCCCAAGCTGTCCTTGAGAGAAGCTGGTGCACAGCTATGGCTTGCCCAAGGTCATCCAGCAGGTGCAAGTGGAGGAGTGGGGAATCAAACCTGCTTCTCCCAGATTAGAGTCCGCGCACTTAACCACTACACCAGACTGGCTCACCTACACCAAACTGACACCAGAAACATGCGCAGTGGTAGCTGGCCAGAACAAGGCTACAAACCTTTAACAGGATAGCAGCCTGTCAGCAATTAGCTATTTCCCCAGAATGCATTTCAGCAATGAACCAAAGCGAATATCCTGAATACGTATTAATTATTGATTTCTGTTTCTGTGGTTAGGATCATCAATGGCACTTAGCATGTCTATGTCAGAAAGGTGCCAAGGTGTGCTCACCAAAGCCAACCTGCTAAGTCAGTGGCAAAATACAGAGTGTACAACACCAGTCCACTGTCTCAGTTGGGCCTGCACCTACTCACCTTTCCTCTCAGGGTGAGGGTCTCTCCCAGCTGCAGCCCTCCCTCTGGCCCTGCTCTCTTGGAAGGAAGACCAGCGCTTCTTCGGAACCAGCTCTTTTATTATAAATCCCCTTTCTCTGTAATTGGCTAAAACTGGCGCCAAAACCTCTCAGGAGCTTCTGGGAGTTGTAGGCCTGGCCTCCTTCCACTGCTACTCAGGCTCCCTGGGCCTGCTAGGCCTTTACTGGCACAGCCCAGATCGTGAGAGCGTTAAACTGGCATGTCACCTCATTCCCTGATATCTTGTGGTTGGGTCCGCCTCCACAGGCAGCCATTTTGTGGTTGACCCCACCAACTGGGGTCAGAATTCCAAAAAGGTCCGCAGACTCAAAAAGGTTAGGCACCCTTGCCTTAAGATTCGGAAGTTTTGCCCCTCTGTTTGCTGGCTTGCAAAACCAAAGCAACTGATTTAGATTTTCTCTGTTTTTCAAAGGCTCTGATTTCACCCTCACGACAACCCTGGAAGATAGCGGCCGGCTTGCCTGAGATCACCCATGTGAGAGCCAGCCTGGGGTAGTGGTGAAGAGCAGTGGACTCTAATCTGGGATAACTGGGTTCAATTCCCCACTCCTCCTCATAAAGCCTGCTGGATGACCCTGGGCCAGACACAGTTCTCTCAGAGCTCTCTCAGTCCCACCTGACTCACAAGGTTCCCAGTTGTGGGGAGAGGAAGGGAAAGCCGTTGTCAGCTGTTTTGAGACTCCTTCGGGTAGAGAAAAGTGGAGTTTAAAAACCAACTCTTCTTCTAATCTGGAGATTTAACCCTCTGCTGTCCTATCTTGATTTCAGGGCAGAAGTCCGGTGTAAATTCCTTTTAGAAGACACTCAGAGTTCAGTGACTTATGCGGTGGCGAAATTTTGTTTCATAGCTACTAGGAAACATAAACTTATTTTAGCTGAAGAAACT
This sequence comes from Lepidodactylus listeri, assembly GCA_029233225.1. Classification (NCBI taxonomy): domain Eukaryota; kingdom Metazoa; phylum Chordata; class Lepidosauria; order Squamata; family Gekkonidae; genus Lepidodactylus; species Lepidodactylus listeri. The sequence continues at coordinate 95,380,979 of JARCFY010000011.1, read as the reverse complement.
ATATGATTTATTTCTACTGTCACTTTACCAATTTTATTAATTCTTCCCTGCCAATGTTTTGATATCATTACTAGGTTATTATTGTTTGACTGGCTTTTGCTGTAATAAATTACTGGATCTGGCTTCAAGAGATTGTCTTAGTACCTCCAACACTGCCCAAATCTTTTTATCAACTTCTGCTTTCTGGTATCTTGGCTCTCAAGAAAAGAAGGCAGGTTATTGCAGAACATTAAGGATATGGTAGTGTGGGTGAAGGCGACCATGCAATGGAATTGACTACTGGGTGCATCAGAACAGAATAAACTGGGGTGGGAGAACCCACTCGAAACAATCGAGAGAAAACCTTTTATTGAAATTCAGGTAATTTGTGTCCCCTCCCTCAAACAACCCACCGGAGGCCTTAAATAACAAATACCCGGGTTAAAAATATTTCTGCAAATTCATATTTTCTTTCTCTGGTACAAAAAGGAGTCGGAATTAGAAAAGCAAAGTCCGATACACAACAGGTGCCGGGGCTTTGGAATTCCAGATGTAGTAATCGGAAGAAAGCACTTCTCGGGCTGAAATGGAAAAGGCAGGCAGACAAAGAAATAATAATAAGATGCCGGGTAATATCTTATGATAAACCTTGCTCTCGACAACCTGATAGAGGACAAACGTCACTTGTTAAAAGCACTTGCACACAAATCGAATAATGTGCTATGAATGTACTTCAGCAATGGATTGCAAGTGGACTTTGCCACCTCACACAGTAAAATCCAGTTGCAAAGTACATTATCTAGTGTGTGTGAAAGCAGCCAAAATCTCCCCCCCCCCCAATATATACAAATGCAATGAGCTCAGTCCAATGCTTCTGCCATCTGATTATATTCATTGGTTTTCAACTTTTGTCACTGAAGAAGAAGAGGAGGAGGAGACTGGATTTGTACCCCGCCCTTCACTACCCAAAGGAGTCTCGGAATGGCTTACAAACTCCTTACCCTTCCCCTCCCCTGCAAGGTGTTCAGACCAGAGCCAGCACGGGGTAATGGTTAAGAGCGGTGGACTCTGATCTGGAGAGCCGGGTTCGATTCCCCACTCTTCCTCCACATGAAGCCTGCTGGGTAACCCTGGGCCAGTCATGATTCTCTCAGAAGAAGAGGAGGAGGTGGAGATTGGATTTATACCTTGCCCTTCACTACCCAAAGGAGTCTCAGAGTGGCTTACAATCTCCTTCCCCTTCCCCTCCCCACAACTGACACCCTGTGAAGTAGGTAGGGCCGAGAGAGCTCTTTCGAGAACTGCTCCTGAGAGAATAGCTCTGAGAGAACTTGTGACTGGCCCAAGGTCACACCAGCAGCTGCACATGGAGGAGTGGGGAATCAAACCCGGTTCTCCCAGATTAGAGTCCGCGCTCCTAACCACTACATCAAACAGGGATGATGAGACACCGGATTCCCATGGATGACAGTACTGTGGGATGCGCTGTCCCCAGATGCTGTGTTGCTGTATGCCGGGAAACCTTGCAGGGTCTATGATGGTGGATGGCAATAAAAACAGCCCTGGAAAACCTGCAGCCTTTGCTCCTGCCACAAACAACAATGGGCTTGGCTGAAGCTAGCCAATCCGGCATCATCCAGGCCCCTGGAAACTGCTGTGCATGCTGGGATTTTTCCCCCACATGGGGGTGGTGTGGGGGGTTGCATTAAGAAAGAACAGCAGGTTTGTGTATCACATTAAGGGCAGGGAGCTGTCCCTGTTGGCGGCAGAGGATCGGACTTGCAATAAGGCTTACTGCCTCTGAATGTGGAGGTTCCCCTCATTCACTGTGGCTAGTAGCCACTGATAGACCTCTCCTCCATGGATCTATCTGATCCCCATTTAAAGCCGTCTATGCCTGTGGCCATCACTACATCCTCTGGCAGCGAACCCCACATTTTAATCACTCTCTTTGTAAAGTCGTATTTCCTTTTGTCTGTCCTGAACCTACTGCCCCTCAGCTTCACTGGATGCTCGCAAACTCTAGTATTTTGAGACAGGGAGAAAAAGTCCTCTTTTTCAACACTCTCCACCCCATCCATGATTTTATGAACCTCTATCAAGTAAAGGGTAAAGGTTTCCCTTGCTCGAAAGCCAGTCGAATACAACTCCAGGGATGCGGTGCTCATCTCCGTTTCCAGGCCGAAGAGCCAGCGCTGTCTGAAGATGTCTCTGTGGTCATGTGGCCGGCACGACTAGACGTCGAGGCGCACGGAACGCTGTTCGCTTCCCACCGAAGCGGTACCTATTTATCTACTTGCGATTTCTTGCTTTCGGACTGCTCGGTTGGCAGGAGCTGGGACCGGAGACGGGAGCTCACTCCGTCACGCGGCACTCGGGTCTCGAACTGCCGAACTACCGACCTTCCGGTCTGCAGCTCAGCGTCTGAACCTCTGAGCCACCACGGCTCCAAACCTCTATCACATCCCTCCTTAACATGTCTCTTTTCTAAGCTGCAAAGTCCCACACTTTCCTCATAGGGAAGGGGCTCCAACCCCCAAATCATTTTTGTTGCCCTCCTCTGTACCTTTTCCAGGCACCAGGACTTTGACTTTCAAAGGCCCCGATAACACACAGAATTAGCTGCACAATCGGCACGAATGCCATGCAGGTTTTAAGGACGCGATCACACCAGGACATCTGGCAAGCATCCCACATCCGTCGGCAACCCGTTTCTCTTCGCCGAAGAAGCGGAGTTAAAAGATACTAGAGAAAGTCCAGTATCAAAACAGGTTTGCTACGGGCCACAGACAGACTTCCCCCAGCGCGCACTTATGGTGTCGGGGATAGTCTGCTCAGGCTATCCCGATGCCATGTTGGTCTCCCCCCCCCCCCCTTCTCAGTATGTGCATCATCGCATACAGCCACAGGAAGCCCTCAGGGTGGAGATGCGATTCATCAATCTCCTGTTTAAGCGCATCGGGGAAAAACGGCAAAACCCCCCCCCCCCCCCCGACTCACCCGTGATTCCGTCTGATCACTCAGTGGCGGGCTGTGCCCGCAGCTTCACCGACCTGTGTGATCGCGCAACTGCAAGTCAAATTACTCCGGGGCAAACAGCCTCACTCCCCCCCCCCCCCCAGATTATCTCGCTCGTGTGACCAGGACCAAAAGCTTATATCCAGAAAAGTGTGCTGGTCTTTACGGTGCCATCAGACTTGAACCTAACTCTTCTACTCCAGACCAACACAGCTCCCTTGTAAACTATACTTCTTGATGAGATCGCTAACACTACTGATTAGAAACATGATGCCGCTAAAAGCTATAATCCATGGGAAGAATGCCTATTAATACGGGGGCTTCCTAGGCACGTTCTGTTGTTCCACAAGGGATAAACCCACACTGACCTGCAGTGATCTTCGGTTTGCCCGCAGTGAAGACCTGGATGGAATGCTGGTCCGTGTAGCAGCCGGTCAGCGTGAAATCCAGGATCCTGAAATAAAGCTAAAGACAGCCAAGCAGAAAAACAGTCAAATGGATGAACGGACTTTTCGTTTCCACTGCACGGGTAAAAGTGCGCCTGATTCAGGCGTACAGAAGGGCGGCAGCTCCAGCAGCAACAGGAAAAGGACCAGAAAAAGAGTTAACGTTTGTGTAGAAGTTGAATTTTGGCATTTGGCTTCTAGGATCTCACTGTTAAATGTTCTTATATGGAGCAGAGGTCCATCAGTGGCTATTAGCCACAAGGTATTGATGCAACGCTCTGTCTGGGGCAGTGCTGCTCTGTATTCTTGGTGCTTGAGGGGCAACAGTGGGAAGGCTTCTGGAGTTCTGCCCCCACTGGTGGACCTCCTAACAGAACCTGGGTTTTGGCCTCTGTGTGACACAGAAGAGTGTTGGCCTGGATGGGCCGTTGCCCTGATCCAACATGGCTTCTCCTTTGTTCTTCTGTCCAGGGCAGTGATGCTCTGTCTTCTTGGTGCTTGGGGGGGGGAGGGCAACAGTGGGAGGGCTTCTGGAGTTCTGAGCCAGCTGGTGGACCTCCTGATGGCCCCTGGGTTTTGGCCACAGTGTGACACAGACTGTTGAACTGGATGGGGCAATGGCCTGATCCAACATGACTTCTCTGATGTTCTTACGTCCCCCTGCCACCTTCCCGCAGAAGGCCCTCCACCTGCCAGCCGCTTTAAGACCCACTTCCTGCCTTGTTGTGCCAACTGCTGCTTACTTTGACGTAGGCGGTGCTTCCGGTGCACACAGGATCGGCTGCTTGCTGTTGACTTGCGGGCCCAAAAGCCACAGTTCCGGTCAGGGAAATTTCCAATGACTTGGGAAATTTCTGCCCTTTAAAGCAAAAAAGAAAGCAAAGGTTTCTAATGGGATTCGCAAGCGGGCTGCCACAAGGTCGTTTATGCAGCCCAAGAGGTCCCCAACCATCTTGAGCTGGTGGGCACACTGGGAATTTTCATAGAATCATAGAACCATAGAGTTGGAAGGGGCCGTACAGACCATCTAATCCAACGCCCGGCCCAATGCAGGACCAGCCTAAAGCATCCCCGACAAATATTTGTCCGGCGTCTTCTTGAAAGCTGCCAGTGAAGGGGAGCTCACCACCTCCTGAGGCAGCCGATTCCACCTTTGAACCACTCTGATGGTGAAACAGGTTTTCCTAATATCCAGCCGATACCTTTCTGCATGCAATGTAAACCCGTTGCTTCGGGTCCTCTCCTCTGCTGCCAACTGGAACAGCTCCTTGCCCTCGTTCAAATGAAAGCCTTTCAAATATTTGAAGAGAGTTTTACACTGTCTATTACGGATTTTATAGTGAAATGTATATCGTTTTATAGGTTTTATGTGAGCCGCCCTGAGCCTGCCTTGGTGGGGAGGACAGGGTAAAAGTTAAACAAATAAATAATAAATAAATTCCCGTAACCTTCTGCATCTCACTGATGGCTTTGTACCCACACCTTGTTCTTGTATTCCTGTACCACGCGTCTGATTCAATTTGAAACGAGCTTTTGTAGTGTATCATCCAGTAAGGACATTTATTTAACTGCTTAATTCCTCCAAGTAACGCCCCGGGGTCTCCGTCTTCCTGCTGACAGGCGTGTGTCCACCGGGGTGAGAACGCACAGTGCTCATGCTTAAGGGGACCAGATTAAGAGCCCTTCTTACAAAGCCCACTGAGAAAGAGAGGAGCCCCATTTTGGAGTTCTTGCTGCCCCCCCCCCCCCCCCGGGAAATATCGACGCTGCCTGCTGGCTCCTCAGCTCCAAACACGCTCCGACAAACTTCCCTCCTCTGGCTTGGAAAGAAAAAGCAGCTCCCAAGTCTTACCGATGACCCAAACCAGCAAACTCTTCTCCTTCAACACCTCAAGCTGGCCGTAGGTGATCTTGTACTCCAAGTGGGTGATCGGGCCCCTGTCTCCGAGAAGGGGGGAAAAAAACACAGTGGTGGGAGTTAACGGCAAGCGATGCCCCGAGAGGTGCCTCCGCAAAGGATGTGCGTGTTAAACAATGGCCCCCGCAAGGTGCATCATGTGAATTCGCTGTACGCCACCGATGAGTGGTGGGTGATGGGAGAAAGACCTTTTGGCGTGTATCAGTAGCAAAGCTGCGGAAGAGGAAGAGAGAGAGCTGGCTTTTATATAATGCTTTTCTCTACCTTAAGGAGTCTCAAAGTGGATTACAATTGTCTTCCCTTCCTCTCCCCACAACGGGCACCTTGTGAGGCAGGTAGAAGAAGAAGAGGAGGAGATTGGATTTATATCCCGCCCTTCACTCACTTGTAGTCTCAGAGCGGCTTACAAACTCCTTTCCTTTCCCCTCCCCACAACAGACACCCTGTGAGGTAGGTGGGGCTGAGAGAGCTCTTCCCCAAGCTGTCCTTGAGGGAACAGCTGGTACAGAGCTATGGCTTGCCCAAGGTCATCCAGCCAGGTGCAAGTGGAGGAGTGGGGAATCAAACCTGGTTCTCCCAGATTAGAGTCCGTGCACTTAACCACTACACCAAACTGGCTCTGTAGGGCTGAGAGAGCCAGTTTGGTGTAGTGGTTAGGAGCACGGACTCTAATCTGGGAGAACCGGTTTGATTCCCCACTCCTCCTCCACATATAGCTGCTGGTGTGACCTTGGGTCAGTCATGAGTTCCTTCAAAGCTGTTCTCTCAAGGGCAGTTCTCAAGAGAGCTCTCTCAGCCCCACCTGCCTCACAGGGTGTCTGTTGTGGGGAGGGGAAGGGAAAGGAGATTGTAAGCCGCTCTGAGACTCCTTTAGGTAGTGAAGGGCGGGGTATAAATCCAATCTCCTCCTCCTCCTCTTCTTAGAGAATCATGACTGGCCCAGGGTTACCCAGCAGGCTTCATGTGGAAGAAGAGTGGGGAATCGAACCCGGCTCTCCAGATCAGAGTCCACCGCTCTTAACCATTACCCCGTGCTGGCTCTGGTCTGAACACCTTGCAAGAGCAATTCTACTGGATGCCACACACAGAATGGCAAACGTGCCCTGTTCCAGCAAGGCTGCCAAACTGTAAAAACACTCCGATCCAATGTTCTGGATCGCCAGTTGCCAGTTTTGATGCATGGTACTAGACGGCCAAGTCTCCCATGAAGGTCCCTGCTTTAGAAATGCGGCATAAAGAGGGCATCGCACTGAACACAGAAACGGGCAAATATTGTAACAGAAGGTGACACAAAAATATCAGCCAGAGGGGTGGCCTGGGATTAGTTTGATGACAATGATGACCTGCGCAAGTACCGCAAGTGGGAAGGAGGACTGGTGGGTCAGGACAGTGGAGATAAGAGCCCTGCTGGGTCAGACCAACGGTCCATCCAGTTCAGCCTCCTGTCTCACACAGCAGCCAACCGGTCCCTCTGGAGGGCCAACAGTAGGGCAGAGAGGCCGAGGCCTTCATAAGAACATCAGAAAAGCCCTGCTGGGTCAGACCAGGGGTCCATCCAGTCCAGCATCCTGTCTCACACAGCACCCAACCAGTTCCTCTGGAGGGCCAACAACAGGGCAGAGAGGCTGAGGCCTTCATATGAACATCAGAAGAGTTCTGCTGGGTCTGACCAGTGGTCCATCCAGTCCAGCATCCTATCTCACGCAGCAGCCAACCAGTTCCTCTGGAGGGCCAGCAACAGGGCACAGAGGCCAAGGCCTTCATAAGAATATCAGAAAAGCCCTGCTGGGTCAGACCAGGGGTCCATCCAGTCCAGCATCCTGTCTCACACAGCAGCCAACCAGTTCCTCTGGAGGGCCAGCAACAGGGCACAGAGGCCAAGGCCTTCATAAGAACATCAGAAAAGCCCTGCTGGGTCAGACCAGGGGTCCATCCAGTCCAGCCTCCTGTCTCACACAGCAGCCAACCAGTCCCTCTGGAGGGCCAACAGTAGGGCAGAGAGGCCGAGGCCTTCATAAGAACATCAGAAGAGCTCTGCTGGGTCAGACCAGTGGTCCCTCTAGTCCAGCATCCTGTTTCACACAATGCCCAACCGGTTCCTTTGTAGGGCCAAGAACAGGGCAAAGAGGCCGAGGCCTTCCTGATGTTGCCTCCTAGCACTCCTAGAGGTTGCCTACTTCTGAACATGGAGGTTCCCTTTAGTCTCCATGACTAGTAGCCACCGAGAGACCTCTTTTCCGTCAGTCTGTCTAATCTCCTTCTAAAGCCGTGTCTCCCACTGGCAGTTCCTGAAAATCCTGTTGCCAAGGCAGAAGGAAGGATTTCAGCTTTCTTACCTATTGAAAAAGGGAATGCGGGCCTCGCAGTATTCAAAAGCGTTTTTCACGCTCTCGTGAAGCTTCAGGTGCAGAGTCAACTTCCACTGCGATTCTTCTTCTTTCAGCTGGTAAAACCCTAAAATTGGTGGAACAGGCACCTTGGGGAAAGGGGGAGAAGAAGGATGGGATTATTTATGCTCCAAGGTTAAGATGGCAAGATTTGAGACCAGCAGCACTTGTAGCCCAGGAGTCCCCAACCTTGTTGAGCCTTTGGAATTCTCCAGGAAACGAGAACCAAGAACTGTGATGCGGAGCGTGAACAAAAACTACGCAATAAGGAACACTAAGGCTAAAACTGTGTTTCTATTATTGTCCTCCGCTGCATTATTTCAATGTTATCAAAGTCGTATCATTTCAAGAGTCCAGCAGCACCTTAAAGCCTAGAAAATTTGTGGTGGGGTATCTGAAGAAGTGATTGCAGTGAGCAGGGCTTTTTTTTGTAGAAAAAGCCCAGCGGGAACTCGTTAGCATAATAGGCCACACCCAACAGCAGAAACTCATTAGCATGTTAGGCCACACTACTGACAGCACAGCTTATTAGCATATTAGGCCACACCCCCATGTTACCAGAAGAGTGGTCATCCAGCCACACCCACCTTTTGCTTCTTATTCTGTTTACCTTGTTTGTTGCCAAAACCCAGGAATTTTTTGCAGCAGGAATTAATTTGCATGTTAGGCCACATACCCCTAATGTAGCCAGTCCTAATGAGTTTCGGCTGTTGGGTGTGGCCTATTATGCTAATGAGTTCCTCTTGGGTGTGGCCAACTCAGGAGCCAGCCGGAACTCCGTTCCTGTGCGTTCCTGCCCAAAAAGAGGAAGAAGAAGAGAAGAAGAGATTGGATGTATATCTCGCCCTGCACTCACTTAAGAGTCTCAGAGCGGCTTACAAAGTCCTTTCCCCTCCCCTCCCCACAACAGGCACCCTGTGAGGTAGGTGGGGCTGAGAGAGCTCTTTCCCAAGCTGTCCTTGAGGGAACAGCTGGTACAGAGCTATGGCTTGCCCAAGGTCATCCAGCCAGGTGCAAGTGGAGGAGTGGGGAATCAAACCCGGTTCTCCCAGATTAGAGTCCGTGCACTTAACCACTACACCAAACCTGAAAAAGAGCCCTGGCAGTGACTTACGAAAGCTCCTCCCCTGCCACAAATTTTGTTAGTCTTTAAGGTGCCGCTGGACTCTGGCTCTGTGTTAAGATGACAAGTTGTGATATGTTTGATGGATCGTTGGCTTCTTCTTCTTTCTTCTTTTTTATCTCCTGTGAACTGCTCTAAGGTCTCTGTACAAATCCCAACTGAAAGAATAAAAACAGGGCAACATCTTCCAGGTATGAGATATACGCCATCTGATTGCTAAACAATGAGATAATTAGGCAGAAAGTGCTTAATTCTGATGGAAAACAGGAATTAACTGCTCATTTGCAAGCGAGATTCTCTAAACCACCGATCAGTGGGGGGGCGGCAAATATTGCTAGGCCGAAGCCCAAAAGCAAACGCCACATTCCAGGCACGTCACGAGTTCGAGGGTCAAAGCTCACTTGCTGCTTCTTTGGAAAACCACGGGGCTGCGGCCGGGATCACACTGTCGCTGTCCTCAACCAAACGCCTGGCAGAACATCTCTGCCTTACGGGCCCTGTGAAACAGCATCCAGTCCCGCAGGGCATGGAAGCTATTCGGCAGAGTTCCACCAGGCTGGAGCCCTGACCCTGGTCAAGGACAAGACGCCAAAACATGAACAAAGCCGGAGCCCTTTGTTTCCCACGAAGGATCGACCAAATGTGTACTGTAGTGAGGAGAAGCTCCCGTCCTAGAATTGGTTTAAGGTGGCCCGTCAATGAGAATATTCTTGTGAAGTCTGGGGACTAAGTGGAGGAGGTTCTGTACGAAACGGTAGCTGGATTAGACCCCCTGAAAAAGGACATCGAAACGAAGCTCGTATCTAGATCCCTCGTTGGAAACTTCTGAAAACTGCTTGGAAAACTGTGGATGTTACGCTAATGATTATAACTGTATATTTTTCTGTGTCACACGATTGCTACGTTGTTGCTTATTACAACCCTGTGTGTGGCAGCAAGGAACTTCAAAAAAATTTTTGTTTTGGTAAAGTTCTTTGGAAGTTCTATGTTTGTAACTGTGTGATACTTCTATGTTACACCATTGCCACACTGTTGCAACACTGAGTGTGGCAGCATTTTCCGGCTTTGTGCATGTTCTGGCGTCTTGTTGCATAGCTCTTTTTGTACATTTATTGTTATTGCTGTGCAATCTGCTTGTTATTCGCCTGGTCAAGGGCAGCCAGTTATCTCTCGGGCCGGGGACCACCAACAGATTTTGACCCACGGAGCGCGATCTTCTCCCAGGGGCATACAGGCACTCTCCACTGGAAGCCAGTGCAACTCAAGCAGCACAGGACGGATGCGTGCCGTATGTGGAGTCCCCGTAAGGACCCGTGCGGCTGCATTTTGTACCAGCTGGAGTTTCTGGGTCAGCATCCAAGGGTAGGCCCACACAGAGCGAGTTACAGTAGTCCAGTCTGGAGGTGACGGTTGCATGGATTCCTATGGATAGATCAAGGCGAGTCAGGTAGGGGGGCCAGTTGCCTGACATGGCACAGTTCGAAGAATGCCAGTCTGGCAACCTTAAGTGACTTCGGCCTCCGTTGTTAGGGAGGCATCCAGAACCACACCTAGACTCTTAACGGTTGGTGCTAATCTCAAGGGTGTACCGTGAAGAGCCAGGAGTTGACACCCCAGACCAGAATCTCTCTGCCCCAGCCACAGAACCTGCCGTCTTAGAAGGATTCGGTCTCAGCCAGCTCTGTTTCAGCCTTCCCACCACAGCCTCCAGCTCCTCAGCCTTGAGAGAACATCTCTGAGAGAACTTGTGACTGACCCAAGGTCACCCAGCTGGCTTCATCTGGAGGAGGAGTGAGAAAATCAAACCTGCTGCTGCTCTTAACCTCAACACCAAACTGGCTCTCAGAGAGGCTGGCTTAGGAAAACTGTGGGGCGTTACCTGGGAAGTATAATAGCAGAGGGTGAACTGGTCTGGAGGCGGGGTCAAAGGGAACTTGTAAGGTCCGCTGAAAGCTGAGTCATCCACGGCATCGACGCTGCTGCTTGTGAGGACGGCCGAGTCGAGGGAGGTGACGCAAGGGTGGACCAAGATATCCTGGAGCGGGGAACCGTTGGCCGGGAGGTTCAAGCTGACCGACACGTTGGGAGCCGCACCTTCCACGTCGCACTTCAGAGACAACAAAAAGAAAAAAATCTTCCACATATCCTTCGACCCTTCCTGAATCTATGGGATTTGGAACAAATCGCGCTGGTGAACAGTTTACACAACTCCCCAGAATGGCATCTGCTGGCATAGCTCTAATGACAGCCCCCCCCCCCAAAAAACTTTTTGAGCCTGCAGGCGCCTTCCCAATTCTGGCACGGCATCGTGGGCACGGGCACAAAATGGCTGCTGCAGAAGAAGAAGAGACTAGATTCATACCCCGCCCTTCACTACCCAAAGGAGTCTCAGAGCAGCTTACAATCCCTTCCTCTCCCCACAACAGACAACCTGTGAGGTAGGAGGGGCTGAGAGAGCTCTCGAGAGAACTGCCCTTGAGAGAACAGCTGGTACAGAGCTACGGCTTGCCCAAGGTCATCCAGCAGGTGTGAGTGGAGGAGTAGGGAATCAAACCCGGTTCTCCCAGATTAGAGTCTGTGCACTTAACCACTGCATCAAACTGGCTGTTGTGTTTCCTTTCCTAACCTTTTCTTCCATGGCCCAGGGAAATGCCAATCATCACTTTGGGGTCGGGAAGCAATTTTCTCCAGGCCAGTTTGGCCATGGATCCTGGAAGTTGGGGCGGGGGGTGGGGTTGGCCATCTTCTGGGTCACTGGGGGGTAGTTGTGAATGTCCTACATCGTGGAGGGGGTTAGACTAGATGACCCTGGAGGTCCCTCCCAACTTTATGATTCCATGAGGTGCCGCTAGACTCAAACTTTGCTCTCTTGGTTTGTCTAACCAGACATCCAGCCAACCCATAGCTAAAATTGCTCAACTCTGAATTGGAGGTGATGTCTGAGCTATTGGAACTGATTATTGAGCTATTCAAGAGGACTTCCTGATAGGGCTGCACTTGATAGAATGGTTCACAAATAAACCTGGATAAATGACTGGGACTTGTGGTCTATACTGCTGTGTGTAGCTAACTGTAAGCAGGAGGCTATCGTATAATTTATGGACTGCTTGATGCATTGCAGGAAGACTTACGCTATGTTTGAGTTTTCTGGTAGTTCCAGAGACTTCTGAAATCCTAATACATTGGTTATTGAGTCTCCCTTCCCCGGCAGTCTTTAAGCAGTGGCTGGACAAACCCTTGTCAGGGATGCTCTAGGCCAGGGGTGGGCAAATGGCGGCCCGCGGGCCACATGCGGCCCGCCACAGAGTTTTTTGCGGCCTGCCAAGACATGAAGATTAACAAGAGTAAATATAGATGCTCTTTGACAGACATTAACTTGCAGGTTGTGATGAGAATCTCAACAGGCAACCTCAATCCTGATTTCAAAAAAATTGTAGAAAAGTGTGATAGGGTACATTTGTCTCATTAAACTGATTCTAAAATTAAATGTGCTTGCAGCTATTGATGATATGAAATTAGCACAATAAATAAATTGAATAAAACTACCACTATTTTATTTAATTTATATTTATTGATTTTTATGATACAATTTATACCTTTTCTGAAATGCCAAGTTAACTAACGAATGCAATCATTTTAAAAGGTGCGGCCCTCCGCTAACCTCCGCTCCCACAAAGTGGCCGCCAAGCCAAAACAATTGCCCACCCCTGCTCTAGGCTGATCCTGCACTGGGGGGGGGGGGGGAGACCAGGTGGCCTGTCTGGCCCCTTCCGACCCTATGATTCTAGCTGCTCCTCTGCGGACTGACATGGCTACTCACGGAAACTACGCTGAAAACTGTACGCCGAAAAGCCACACACAGAAATGATAACAGCACCTCTGAATTCTTCTTTTAAGCTAGCAAAACTGGGAGGGAGCAAGGTCGGCAAGATTTCTATTCTGCTCTAGTTCCCAAATCTTAAAAAAAGGAAAGAAGTGCGGTATCTTTTCTGGGGGATGCTGAAGCATTCAAAAAATATATTAAGTTCAGCTTCCCCCGTGTGCCGAGATAAAAAATGAGCTGACTTTCTGCTTTCCCAGGTGCATTCATGTGTCAAATAGGTTAGAGAGATTTGTGCCCGGAATCCCCTCACCTTGCAACTTACGGCTCCGTACACCTGCCATGTGTCCGCCACTTCCCTTTTGTCGTACTGCGCCGACTTGACTTTTTCAACGATACAGAGATTAACTTGCGGCTTCCCTTTGTATGCGCAGGTTCTCCAGCTGGGCAGTTTCTGGGGGTGGCCGCTGGGAGGGAGGGGGCTGTTTTCGGACAACGAGCCGCTCAGGTTCGTCTCGAGCGGGGTGCCGAGCGGACAGGCATGTGTGACCAAGCCCGGGAGCTGACCAACTTTGGCGCCTCGCTCGGCTTCATTCTTCTGACTGGAGTTCAGGAAGGCCAGCAGCCCCGACAAGAGGGCGAAGGCCTGGGAGATCCCGCTGACGCTGACGAGGGCCGGGCGAGGGTTCAAGGACTGCTCGACCAGCGGGACGGCGGCATAGATCAGCCCACTTTTTTGGAAGGCCACGACAGGCCAGAGGTCGCCACGCTCGGTCTGAAGCGCGTAGACGGAGGTCTTGTTGATTCGGGCGCAGCTGTCTTGACGCTCGACAAAGCTGTGTTCTGCGCCCGCCAGTCTCAGCTCGAAGAGCAGCGCTTTCAGGAAAGGGCCATCTTCCGGGACGGCCACGTAGCTGGCCCCGTTGAAGCGTTTCGCTCGCGTTTCAACCGTGGGGTAACGCCTGCGGGGTAGAAGTGCAAACATAGTGGCAGGGTTAACACCCCATCGCTCTCAAAGTGGTATTCTCAATACTTGAGACTTCTTGTCATATGCAGCTCGGTTTAGAGTTCTTTGAAACGACATTCAGAATACCCCTTTGAAAGAATTTATGCTACTGTCGGACTAGCCTGACCCTTTGGGGAGTTTTTTCATATGAGGATTGGACCGTTTTCATGATGGTCCCACCCTGAGGAAGACTTCCAGAAACGAAAATGATTACCGGACACTTGGTTGTTGTCAGACTTATGGAACTTTATTGTAAATAAGAACTAGATAATTATTTTTTTTGCATTGAAATCTGTCTGGTATCAATATAATTTGCATTAGTGTCTTAACAGCTGTATTGTTCTTCACCAGTACTATTTGTTATTAGCTGTTCTTTGCTATTTCATTGTAGATTGGTGCACTGACAGCCAGTTGCTCCTGTATCTCCCCCAGCACAATCCATTTGTTAATTCTCCTTGTATTTGGGGTGAGACGCACCCCCCCCCCTCGTAGTATCAACAGGAGAGCAGAAAAAACGTAATATTTTTTTTTTACCAACGGATTTAACTACTACATTGTGCAGTAATTATTTTTAAAAGACGCCACTGTCAGAAGCCAGAGTTCCCCACCGCCCCCCCCCAAATTAATTTCATTCCCAAATGTCAAGTTGACAGTGTCACTTTAAAGTACAGTAGGAACGAACAAAAGGGAATAATTGGCGTTATGTGGAATCGGGTGTTTGAACCCGGCATGATGGAAGGGGTTTATTTGTCGTCTCTCTAATTCCCCCGTTTTGGCTGAAGTGTTCCACAGACTACAATTACTGTGGTACTTCAATAATCACCATTGGAGGCTGTATTTAGAGGCACACCCTGTTCTGTTTCACAGTTTAACCCTCCGGCGTTCACGTGAAAGCTGTGGAGACAGTGCACTTGCTAGACGGAAGCCATTTTAAACAACCTCGGCGCGGTAAAGTTCCTGTGCCAGTCAAGGGGCCTACAAAAGCCAGGCGGCATCCTATGATCGGTTGAGGCCGGTAACTCCCAAATGGTGTAGTACAATTAATTAATTTTGTATAATTAGCAAATTAAAGCAACCGCCAGCCCCAAATCCCTGCCCTGCTGAATGATTCACCAAGCTGGCTTTACCTCTGCTGAGGGGTGGGTGGTTTTGCCACAGCAGGCAATCACTTCAGGTGATCACACGGCACGGGCTGTGTCTCTGCATGAGTCCCTGTCCCAGCCTTCCTTGACCCTTTCCAATCAGGCAACACTTCCAGGACAGTGACTCTCAATGAAATATGAGGTGGACTCCACTGATGGTGGGCATTCTTACGGCGCCAGGGGCAGGATGAAACATGGCTCTGGTTTATCCAAAGTATGTGCCTCGACTAACAGACAACACCGATTCAGAGTATAGACCTTCACTCTTTGTACTCACAGCTCATGGTTACAACAGTGTGTTGCTGACAAGGGTGTCCTCAGTCACATGAACACATGGGACTGCCTTATACTCAATCAGATCCTCAGTCCATCAAGGTCAGTAACTGTCTCCTCAGACCAGCAGTGGCTCTCCAGGGTCTCAGGCGGAGGTCTTTCCCATCACCTCCTGCCTGGTCCTTTCAACTGGAGATGCCGGGGATTGAACCTGGGACCTTCTGCATGCCAAGCAGATGCTCTACCACTGAGCCATGGCCCCTCCCCAGAGGAAGATGACAATGCTATGGTTAAAGCTGCCATCCTTCTACTGGTTCCCTCCATGTCTGAATCATAGAATTGGAAGATACCTCCAGGGTCATCTAGTCCAACCCCCTGCACAATGCAGGAAATTCACAAATACCTCCCCCTCCACACCCCCAGTAACCAATGTTCTCTCCAAGCTGAGTTAGTGTGAGCTAGCTCACAGTTTTTTAGCCTCTGGCTCACAACATTTTTGTCTTAGCTACCTTAGGGACCGCCTTTCTCCATATATACCCCAACGGGCACTGAGGTCGGGGTCAGCCCATCGACTAGAGGTTCCAGGCCTTAGGGCCGCCAGGCTCACCAGAACAAGGGCCAGGGCTTTTTCGGTGGCGGCTCCCGTCTGGTGAAATGAGCTCCCAGAGGAGATCAGGGCCCTGCGGGACCTTGTGCAGTTCCGCAGGGCCTGCAAGACGGAGCTCTTCCGCCAGGCTTTCGAATAGGAGCCGCCACCGAGGATTCCATCCATCAGGCATATCATCTATGATGTAATTGGCCCTAAACAGCTCTGGCTGGTGGCAGGGGGGATTTGGAGACCTACCACCGGGTCGCCACTTTGATAATAGGTTACAGGAAGCTGTTAGCAATGTACTAGTCATAGGAATTTATTTTAACTATTTTTAGTCATTTTAATGTATTATTTTTGGCCTGTGTGCCCATGTAAGCCGCCCTGAGCCCGTTCGCGGGGAGGGTGGGGTATAAATGGAAAAATAAATAAATAAATAAATAAGCAAGCAAGCAAGCAAGCTCAGGAAAGATGGCTCCAGGGCAAACTCATTTACGCAGGAGCCCAATCGCTGGCTCACCACTTTAATGCGAGTGGCTCACGAAGTAGAATTTTTGCTCACAAGACTCCACAGCTTAGAGGGCGCATTGCCAGGGACCCCCCCGTTCCATGCCCAGAAGATGACCGAAAACCTCCAGGATCTCCGGCAACGCTGGCTTGGAGAGAAACTGCTTCCTGAACCTAACACCCAGCATAAAAACAGACCAAAATACACACAGCAAATCGTAATCACAAAAGGGTACACAACATAAAGACTGCCCTCGGAAGGGAGTTGGCCTTTCAGCGAACCACCCCTAGCGCGACGTCGTTGAGCACTGTGGTGCTGAGAGCCACAGAGGGCTGTGTAGCGGTCACAGGATCAGAACAGGATCTTGGAGACTTAGGTTCGAGCCCCTGCTCTGTCACGGAGGCTCACCAGCTGACCTTGGGCCAGTCATACTCGCAACCGAACCGACCTCGCTGGGTTGTTGTGAGGACAAAATGGGGGAGAGGAGAATGATCTAAGCCACTCCGGGTCCCCACTGGGGAGGAAGGCAGATTATAGGGGGAATAATTAAATTAAATCATTCTTCGACGGTTACACAAAATAGTAGCGCTCAGAAGAGCATCAGAAGAGCCCTGCTGGATCAGACCAGTGGTCCATCTAGTCTATCATCTCATCTCACACAATGGCCAACCAGTTCCTCTGGAGGGCCAACAACAGGGCAGAAAGAACATGAGAAGAGTCCTACTGGATCAGGCCAGTGGTCCATCTAGTCCAGGCTCCTGTCTCACACAGTGGCCAGCCAGTTCTTCTGGAGGGCCAACCACAGGGCAGAGAGGCCAAGGCCTTCATAAGGACATCAGAAGACCCCTGCTGGATCAGACCAGTGGTCCATCTAGTCCAGCATCCTGTCTCACACAGTGGCCAACCAGTCCCTCTGGAGGGCCAACAACAGGGCAGAGAGGCCAAGGCCTTCATTAGAACATCAGAAGAGCCCTGCTGGATCAGACCAGTGGTCCTTCTGTTCCAGGACCATCTTACACAGAGGACAACCAGTTCCTCTGGAGGGCCAACAACAGGGCAGAGAGGCCGAGGCCTTCATGAGAACATCAGAAGAGCCCTGCTGGATCAGACCAGGGGTCCATCTAGTCCAGCATCCTGTCTCACACAGTAGCTAACCTGTTCCTCTGGAGAGCCAAGAACAGGGCAGAGAGGCCAAGACCTTCCCTTGATGTTGCCTCCTGGCACTAGGATCCAGAGGTTGCCTGCCTCCGAACATGGAGGTTCTCATTGTTCACTGGCCCCAACTCCCAGAACATTCTGCCTCATAATGGGGGGGGGGGAGGAACTACCTGCCAGAGGGACGCCAGTCTTGGAAGAGGGAGTTGAGGGAATTACCTGGAAAAAAGCACATTTCCACGTGTGTCTTGCTCATGGCTGATGAGCCACAGACCTCTCAAGGCCATCGCAGGTGGCTAACCAGTGGAGAGATCACCCCGTATGGGCTACCGCCATGATGGATTCAGAGCCGACGAGCGTCCTACACCCGGCATCGTTGGGTGCTGGGTGAATTTGCCGTGTACGAACTGCCTCTCTTCTCCGACCCTAATGCCGCTAGCTCCTGTAATCAAAGAACAAGGGCAGTGACTTACTGACCTCCACGGCATTAAATAGGATTTGTCCTCCTCAAATCTGAGCCTTCCTGTCATCAGCTGCCGCCCACCCCGCTGAAACCTGTTAGCGCTGCCCAACTAGAACTCTGCAGACCAGACTGAGACTTCCACCCGGTTCAAAGTAGATCTGCTTTCTGCCCTGAAAACCGAGCTCCGCAAATCAGAGATTCTCTCTCAGATCAACCAAGAGATCGAAGTCCAGCTCTGAATCCCACCCGGCTCCAAATCTCTTTCAAGAGACTCACCAAATCTGCAACCAGATGAAGAGATTCACAACAAACTCCTACACAAGACTGATCAAGGACCCAAATTTCATAGCGTGATCTCTCTGGCAGATCCCTTGTGTCCCCCCCCCCAGTCCCTTGAGAGCACCCCACCTTGTCCCAGTGAGATTCCCACGCTGCACTCTGCTGTGTATAAGGGATGCCCCCCATCCCAATTACCTTGACTATCTCTCCTATAATCACAAGGGGGACCCCCCCTGGCTCACATACTCACTACTCTATAAGAGAGCACCCCAGATTCCTCAAACAATCTTCCTTTCCAGCCAGGGACACCCCCCTCCCCAATTCCACCAACCATCTCCCCTACGAGCCAGCCCCCCCCTCAAATTCCTCCAACAATTTCCCTTAAAGGCCAGAGACTTCCCTTCAAGTTTCTCCAACAATCTTCCTTCTAGGCCAGGGGACACCCCCCTCCTCAAATTCCTCCAACAGTCTCACTTTATGGCCAGGGAATTCCACCAACAATCTCCCTTACAAGACAGGTGACCCCCCCCCCAATTCCTCCAGCAATCTCCCTTTCCAGCCAGAGACTCCCCCCTTTCAAATTCTGCTAATAATCTCCCTTACAAATTTGGGGCTCCCCCCCAGTTCCTCCAACAATCTCCCTTCCAGGCCAGGGATTTCCCCGCCCAATAATCTCCCTTTCCAGCCAGGGACTCCCCTCAAACTCCTCTAACACTTTTCCTTCCAGGCCGGGGACTTCCTTTCAAATTCCTACAACCCTCTTCCTTCTAGGCCAGGGGACCCCTCCTCAAATTCCTCCAACAGACTCCCTTCCAGGCCAGGGATCCCAGCCACCCTTGCCCCCCTTTAAAGCCCCTCCAACGAGCTCCCCCCTTGAAGATCACGGATACCTCCCCCACCCTCCGCCACCCCCACCCGCACTCTCAGCTGCCTCCTGTGCAAAAACAGGGGACCCCTCCTCCCGGCCCAATATTTCTCCTGTGCAAAAACAGGGGACCCCCCTCCCGCCCCAATATCTCTCCTGTGCAAAAACAGGGGACCCCCCCCTCCCGCCCCAATATCTCTCCTGTGCAAAAACAGGGGACCCCCCCTCCCGCCCCAATATCTCTCCTGTGCAAAAACAGGGGACCCCCCTCCCGCCCCAATATCTCTCCTGTGCAAAAACAGGGGACCCCCCCCTCCCGCCCCAATATCTCTCCTGTGCAAAAACAGGGGACCCCCCCTCCCGCCCCAATATCTCTCCTGTGCAAAAACAGGGGACCCCCCCCGCCCCAATATCTCTCCTGTGCAAAAACAGGGGACCCCCCCTCCCGCCCCAATATCTCTCCCCCGCCCGCCCGCCCAGAACCCAGCCCGAGCTCTCCCCGACTTCCACCCCCGCCCCCCGCCCCCCGGGTGCCATCTTGAGTGTCCCCCCCCCCAAAAAACCCCGCCCCAAAGCGGGACCCACCGACCCTCCTCCTCCTCCTCCTCCGAGTGGGGCGTCCTCCCCCCGCCGCAGCCGCTGCTGCCTTGTCTTACAGGCCTGCCTGCCTGCCTGCCTGCCTGGCGGGGGCGTCTGAAGAGTGCCCCTCGTCTCCCCGCACCCTGGTCGCCGCGACTGGGCCTCGCCGCCCCTTCCCTCCCTCCCCGCCTCCGTCCTCCCGCTGTTCCTGCTGCTGCCCGGGCCGGGCTCTGGCTCTGGGGCGGGGCCGCGCGGGTGCAGGCCTCAGCGCCGGGAGTCGGAGTCGGGCGGGCCGCGGGGCCGGTGTCGGGCGGCGGGGGCGGCGAGCGGGGCCCGATGGAGGAGGCCTGGGGCGGGCGCCGGGCGGGCGGCCTGCGCGGGCGGCTGCGGGACAAAGAGAGCGAGGGGCCCGGCGGCGGCGGCGGAACCATGGCTGCGGCGCCCGTGGCGGCCGAGCTCTTCGAGGTAGGTAGGCCGGCCAGCCGGCCGGCCTGAGTCGGTGCCGGTGGGGAACGGAAGGGAAGGGAAGGGAAGGGAAGGGGGGCCGTCAGTGGGGCGAGGGGTGGGGGGCCGCCCCTGTAGAAAGGTGGGGTGGGGGGAGAGAGGAGAAAGCCCCCCCCCCCGTGGGTGGGTCGGAGACAGCGGGGTGGGGGCTGCCAGTGGGGCGCTGGGCGCGTGTCAGAGCCCCCCTCCACAATTGTGGGGCGGCGGGGGGGGGGGGGGGGAAGCCCCTCTTGGATCGGGAGAGGAAGGCCGGGACCGGGCGGGGGGGGGGGCTGGCTGGCTGGCTGGCTGTCAGTGGGGCGCTGAGTGCGTCGATGGGGCACGCGGAGGGGGGCTAATTCTGGAGGGGAAGGATGCGCGGTGGGGGGGCGTGGTGGAAGATTAAGAAGGGCTCTATGGGTGGGCCCGTACCGGGGGGGGGGAGCCCCCACCCCCACAGAATTGAAGGGCATGGGGAGGAAGCCCGTCTTGGATTGGAAGGGGGGGGGAATATGGGGTGGGTAAAAGATGGGGAGGGCAGCTGTCAGTGGGGCACTGAGTGGGAGGGGAGCTGTTAAAGATGGGGTAAAAGATGGGGAGGGGTAAAAGATGGGGAGGGGAGCTGTCAGGGTAAAAGATGGGGAGGGGAGCTGTCAGTGGGGCACTGAGTGCTTTTAAAAGCCTGGGCTTTTAAAAGATGGGTAGGGGAGTTGTAAAAGATGGGGTAAAAGATGGGAAGGGGTAAAAGGTGGGGAGGGGAGCTGTCAGTGGGGCACTGAGTGCTTTTAAAATCCCAGGGGCTTTTAAAAGCACTCAGTGCCCCACTGACAGCTCCCCTCCCCATGTCCCCCCCCCTGCTTCCAATCCAAGACGGGCTTCCTCCCCTTGCCCCTCAATTCTGTGGGGGTGGGGGCTTTTTTTGGGGGTGGGGGAAGTCCAATGGGAATTGGGAGAAGGCGCGGGGGGGCACACTACAAGATGGGCAGCAGGGCCCCTATTGAACGAGGCACTGAGTTCGCGTGAGAGACCCCCCCCTTCAAAATTGTGGGGTGAGGGGAGGAAACCCGTCTTGGATTGGGAGAGGAAGGTGGTGGTGGGACCTGTCAGTGGGGCACTGAATGTGTGTGAGAGCCCCCCCCCAGTTGTGGGGAGGAGCAAAGTGTATCTTGAATAGGAAGATGGGGGGGGGGGTCCTAAAAGGAAAGGAAGGAACCTGTCAATAGGGCAACGAGTGTGTCTTTGTGGGGAAAAGGCCCCTCGAATTGTGGGGCAAGGGGAGAAAGTCCATCTTGGAGTAAGAGAAGAGGCCCTTAGGGTTGCCAACCTCCAGCTGGGGCCTGGAGACCTCCCGGGATTACAGCTGACCTCCACCTGATGGAGATCCGTTCCCTGGAGAAAATGGCAGCTTTGGAGAGTGGACTCTGTGGCATTATACCCCGCTGAGGACCCCGCCCTCCCCAAACCCCACCTTCCCCAGGCTCCAGGAATTTTCCAGCCTGGACTTGGTAACCCTGAAATTTGCAGGAGACACGAAAAAATGAGGAAGACACCTGTCCATGGGGCACTGAGTATTGGGGCTGGCAGTGTCAGGGGTGGGGGTCTTTAAGGGAGGGGGTGGGGAGGCCCTGCTAGTGTCCTGCCTTTAAGCCCTCTTGTTTTTATTCATCTTTAGCTTGTTTGAACTATTTTCCTGTCCCTTTTCCAAAAGCTCCTGGCGGCTTTCAACCCCCCCCCCCCAAAAAAAAACTGAAGCAAATGCAAGGGTGGCGTCAGCTTGTGATGAGTTCCTGACAAGCAGAAATTCAGCTGCTGAAAGCCTTTCCTTTCTTTGTCGGCGGACAGAGGAAGAGCCACCTGCTGAGCGATAGGCCCGTTGTGGAAAGGCCTTTGGCTCAACTTAGGAAGGAAGGGGTATTCCCTAGCATACGATTGGCATGGGGCAAAGGGGGAAATAGAAACAAGAGGTGGCAAGAGGTGGCGAGGGCATTTGTCCTGGACGTGGCTGTGGGTTGCTGAGATGCCCCTTAGAGCATGACCACAACAGTATTGCTTCCTGCACAGCGCAAGGAAACTCCGAACAATTTTTCTTGTCGGGCTTTCCATAATTTGTGCTTTTCAGGAAGTGTATTCCTTTCTGTTGTCTGTTTCACGGCCGGAGTTCATTCGCTGTTGTAGTTTTTCCGGGCTAAGTCCTGAAATCCGGATTCTTTGTCTCTTCATCTCATCTGGACTTGCTGTTCCATTCGGTTGGACTTACCTGTTTTTCAGACACACTGCTTTTGCAGGCCTATTGGTCCTCTGCAGTTATTTTTGTAGCATTAGTGTCTTTTTGAGACCATTGGTCTTATAATAAACTCATGTATTGGAATTAATCTTACTGGTTACTTACCTGTTTATGCACATTTGATGTTGGATTATTTATACTTAACGTTTTCCATAAGTTTTCTTTAATTGTAGATACTGCTTATGCAGTTTTGGATTTTGTATACTATGCTGTAGTAAACTATGCTTACGGCGTCTTGGTGCACAGTTCCTTCGGTATTGTTTATGATATTCACTGTGTGATCGCTTTTGTGTGTTGATCCTCAGAGGTATAACACAGAAAGATGGAGTACTCTCTGTGTCAATGTGAGAAGAAAAATGGCAGGCAGGTAATTTAAATCTACTCAGGAAGGTGGGGTAGTGCTGAGTCATTATCTTGGAGGAGTTCCCCAGGCTGTGACATGCTAATAGAGGAGCTTTCCTGAGGAGGTTCTTTTGCATATAAATTTCTAATGTATTTTCTTTCTTTGCTGTCAAAGGGGTGCGTGGTGGAGCGTGCCTGTTCTGACCTGCAGGCCCAGTTTCCGCCCTGCGCTCCTGGTTTTTTCTCCCACCTGGGGAGGCTTTTATTTTATTCCAGTAGCTCGCCACCACCACCTGACCTTTGCAGGAATTACCCACTGGGAGGGTCGGCGCTCCCAGCTTCCCAGATCTGAGGCCTTGCCTCTGTGTCTCTCGCTGCCCAGCTCTGGGTCACCACGGGGACAGTTTACAGCCTTGCGCGTCCCTGGAGGAATAACCCCTTGCCAACTGCCTGCCTTCCCCCTGGCACTCCTTCTGAAATAGCGTGTCTGAGACGGTGGAGGTCTATGTGGTACAGAGAACCCCTACCAGCATCAAAAGTTAAAGCATTGATTAAAAAGAAAATGTTTACAAGCATACTTTCAGCACAGCACCAGGATGAGCAAGGGATACAAGCGAATTAGGTAAAAACACAGTCTTCTGTGTCTCTCTACATGTCCTATCAGATGTTAAAGTAGGACGGTCTCCTAAAGCTGATGGAGTTACAAGTCTCTACAGAGTTTTCATTACCTTGAAGTTTGCTGTAGCATTCTGTGCGCCTCGGCGTCTAGTCATGCCAGCCCCATGACCACAAAAACATCTTCAGACAGCGCTGGCTCTTTGGCTTGGAAATGGAGATGAGCACCGCAACCCTAGAGCCGTATTTGACTGGCTTTCGAGCAAGGGATACCTTTACCTAAACTGGAAAGCAATTGGACTGCCCGTTCTGTACCCAGAGAGGAAAAAAACCCTGTTAAAGCACACAGGGGAAGCTTTGCTCATTTCAAACCTCCCAGGAAAAAATGGCATTTCTTTTCAGGGGCTTTACATTATTTGTAAATATGTGCCTGGCCTCTCAGCCAGCCCACCTTTCTCAGTCAACTGTCCCTTTCCCTCCAACATTCAGACCATGCACAGCTGCTGTGCTCCAGGAGATAGCTGGATGCATTACAGTCCTGGGGCTTGATCCATGCAGGCAAAAGAATGAGCTGGGAGAGTGGGCAGCGGTCTTTTAAGCACTAGATGCTTTACAAAAAACCACAACTCTCGTACATTAACCCTCTCTGTAAATAGAGAATCGTGGTTATCTGAGCATGCTTTCCTTACCTCTTCTGCTTGCACAGAGAAATGCGAGATTGTAAAACTGTAAGAAGTGTAAATTCACTAAGAATCTGGGCAGATCGCGAGAAGGAAGGCAGCTAGTCTCTAAGGTGCTTCTGAACTTGAATCAAGCTGTTCCATGGCAGAAGAAGAAGAGATTGGATTTATACCCCTCCCTTCACTCACTTGGAGTCTCAGAGTGGCTTACAAACTCCTTTCCCTTCCCCTCCCCACAACAGACACCCTGTGAGGCAGGTGGGGCTGAAAGAGCTCTGAGACAGCTGTCCTTGAGAGAACGGCCAGTACAGAGCTATGGCTTGCCCAAGGTCATCCAGCAGGTGCAAGTGGAGGAGTGGGGAATCACACCCGGTTCTCCCAGATTAGAGTCCGCGCACTTAACCACTACACCAAACTGGCTCGAACTGAAACTAGCTTGTTAGTGAAGCAGATGTATTAGAATGTTAATGCATATTCATTTTGGCCTAATCTGGACTGTTGAATAAGAAGAGTTGGATTTACACCCTGCCTTTCACTCACTGTAAGCCATTTACAGTCTCCTTCCCTCTCTCTCCCCATAGCAGAAATGCTCCCTCCAAGCTGTGGAGTCTGGTGAGCAAAAATTCTACTTTGTGAGCTACTGGCATTAAAGTTGTAAGCGAGTGATTTGGCTGCTGCATAAATTAGTTTGCTCCGGAGGAAGAGTGAGGAATCAAACCCGGTTCTCCAGATTAGAGGCCACCGCTCTTAACCAGCACGCCAAACTGGTTCTCAACAGAGTCAGAATTCATAGACTGTTTTCTCTGGGCAGATCTGTTCACTTTTCTCGGAGGTAAAGAGGCGTGCATATAGGTCTGTGATCCACATGTCAAACTCAGTCAGACTTACTCTAAGTAAACGTGCTTACCCTGTACTGTATCACACTGCTGGGCCAAATCACACATGGTGTGGGAAATCCAGGACAGGCTTTCTTGATGTTTTCATTTCCACTTAAACCCTGTATAGACTATAGAAGCAGGATGCAGGAGGGGTTTTCAACCCTCTTCACTCTAAATTGCCCCATTCAAATTGTTGTTCATCCGGCTGTGTATTAAATTAGCACCCTTCTATGCTTTTAAGAGAGCCAGTTTGGTGTAGTGGTTAAGTGTGCGGACTCTAATCTGGGAGAACCGGGTTTGATTCCCCACTCCTCCACATGCAGCTGCTGGATTATCTTGGGCAAGCCATAGCTCTGTACCAGCTGTTTTCTCAAGGACAGTTGTCTGAGAGCTCTGTCAGCCCCACCTACCTCACAGGGTGTCTGTTGTGGGGTGGGGAAGGGAAAGGAGTTTGTAAGCCACTCTTAGACTCCTGAGAGCCAGTTTGGTGGAGTGGTTAAGTGTGCGGACTCTCATCTGGGAGAACCGGGGTTGATTCCCCACGCCTCCGCTTGCACCTGCTGGATGACCCTGGGCAAGCCATAGTTCTGGCACGGCTGTTCTTGAAAAAGAGCCGTTTCTGTGAGAGCTCTCTCAGCCCCAGCTACCTCACAGGGTGTCTGTTGTGGGGAGGGGAAGGGAAGGGCATTTGCAAGCTGCTCTGAGACTACAAGTGAAGGGCGGGGTATAAATCCAATCTCTTCTCCTTCTTCTTAAGTGGAAATTAAACAGTTGGGAGATGCGATTGCGGGTCCCCCGTGTAACATGTAGTTTGGTCCTAAGTGGACCATCGGGATGGACAGCTTGTGATGTTGTCAGATCACTTTGATGACTCGCAGCGCGGTTCTAGGGTTACTATTCGGTGTGGCCCACACACCCTCCATTCTCTGTGGCTGCCGCTACTGCAGAAGGCCTCATCGGCTGTAACAGCCGCAGGCAGTGTGCTGTTATGACTGCGTAAAGGAGGCAGGGTATGAGAGGACTCCCCATAGGGTATGTTGCCTGTGGAAGGCGAAAGACGGTTGGTCTTCCGTGGAAATAAGCTTCCCACCTCTGGACTGAACCACAGTTCAGGATTGTTAAGAGCCGCTGAATGTACTGTCCGTTGCCTTGAAGATTGAACCAGGCGGTCAGCCGTGTTGGTGTGAAGCAGTAGAACAAGAAAAAAGACGACACATCCTCTGTATTTTAGTGTATTTCTTTTCGAGAATAGCATATTAGAGTACTGAATGTCATACAAGGAATATTGGGATGTTTTGCTGCATCCGCCTCGGAAAAGAAAAAAAAATGCCGTCAAGTGACCCTCCACGCCTGAGAGGAGAGAATGGAGAGTATCGGTTTCCTTCCCACAATTGGAAAAGACACCTTTAGACATTTATCTGCTATTTTGACCTATTTATTGCTTTTCAGCTGTTGACCTTATAACCTCGGCTTGCTGTTTAGTTTTGTCTTTGCCCATCTTCATCATCTTACGTGTTAACTAAATAATAAATTAAAGAATAAATAAATTATAAATAAATAAATTCGCTGTCCAGCCCGTCTATAAGTTTTACCCTTGCCTGCCATTGAAAAAGTGTGCCTCCACATGAAAGCTCATACCTTGAATAAAACTTTGTTGGTCTTAAAGGTGCCACCGGACTCTAAATTTGTTGTGCGTTGCCTTGACTTTCAAAGCGCTTGGTGATCACAGTGGGGTCTTCTTAGCCATGTCTGTTATCATTTGACGGCCCACCCACTTCTACAGTGTTGCATCTCTTTGGGTCCACACCAGCAACTCCCTGAGTTCCTGCCCCCAGTTGGAAATCACAATGCATTGTGAAAATGTGCAGAAATTCAGCACTAGCTGAAGTGATTTCCTAAGCCTCTACAAGACGATGGTGGCCAACGGATGTCGCCATTCCTCGAGGGGGTGAGCACCTACCTAGGTTCTCAGATGATGTAGATTGGGATGGTCCATTTCACACCAGATGCAGCCATAGAGGAAACAGCGTGTTCCTCTCCTAAAGAATCCTGAAGATGAGCCAAGGCATTTCATCAGACCACAAACTTAATGAACACCCGACACAGCAAAAGCTAACAAAAGCGTGCCATTTTAGTTCACGGTCGCCAAGTCAAAATTAGTCTTTGGAATAGATGAACAGGGCATGTTCTTCAAGCGGCTTTGCTTCAGACAGTGCTTTTGGCATCTTTTGTCTCCCTTGCCAGTTTGGTGTAGTGGTTAAGTGCGCGGACTCTAATCTGGGAGAACCGGGTTTGATTCCCCACTCCTCCACATGTACCTGCTGGATGACCTTGGGCAAGCCATAGTTCTGGCACAGCTGTTCTCTCAAGGACAGTTGTCTCAGAGCTCTCTCAGCCTCACCTACCTCCCAGGGTGTCTGTTGTGGGGAGGGGAAGGGAAGGGAGTTTGTAAGCCGCTCTGAGACTCCAAGTGAGTGAAGGGCGGGGGATAAATCCAATCTCTTCTTCTTGCTCCTGTAGAAGAGGTGTGCCAGTGAGAGGGTCCAGCATTTCATTTGGTTTTCTTGGAAGTTCAGCGGAGATACCACATTACCAGCCAGCTTGCAAAGAGAATACCAGTCAAGCAAGTTGAAGAATTTAATTTGGCCGGTAAACTTGCAGTGCTGCTTTGGTGCGGTGAAGGCGAGACGGAACTTGTATGCCTAGTCAGTCAATAGATCTCAAGACGCTGTGTCTGTCGGGGTGTTAAAAATGTTTGGTACTGAATGCCGTTGTGTTCGCCTTTGAATCGCAAAAAGACGGGCTTCCTCATGGCGTGCCCCACATGGGTCTTTAAACCCAGAGCAGTCTTTAGTATTAAGCGGCAGAAATAATGCATAAAGACTGCGCTTGCTGCTTAGGCAAATTAAAATTAATTTCTTTATTGAAGGTATTATCGCCTTGCGTTTTGCATTTTAGGGTTTCATCGGGTGCAGTCCCGGTTTGAGTTTTCCAGGAATGCACGCCCGTGGTCTAGCTCTACCACCGCTGGGAAGTGTTTTACAGAAGGGGCGTAGCCCTTGGCCACGGGGCACTAGACGGCAGGGATGTGGGCATGGTTGGGGATTTCTAAACTAGCACTGAAGGGTGGATAGCCCTGTACGACCTTGTGTCAGGAGTACGGTAAAGGTAAAGGTTTCCCTTGCTTGAAAGCCAGTCAAATCTGACTCCAGGGGAGCAGTGCTCATCTCCATTTCCAAGCCGAAGGGCTCATCTCCATTTCCAAGCCGAAGGGCCGGTGCTGTCCGAAGACTTTTCCGTGGTCACGTGGCCAGCATGACTAGATGCCGAGGTGCACGGAACACTGTTTACCGTCCCACCGAAGTGGTATATGTTTATCTACTTGCAATCTCCTGCTTTCACACTGCTAGATTGGCAGGAGCTGGGGCCAGAGACGGGCGCTCACTCCGTCACGCGGCACTCGGGTCTCGAACTGCTGAACTACCGACCTTCCGGTCTTAACCCCTTGAGCCACTGCAGCCCCATTTCAGGAGTACACAGGCTCAAAAAAGCGGAGGAGCCCTGATCTAGACAGTTTGATGTCGGAAACAGGATGCTGATCTGGTCCAGCAGGGCTAGTGGAAGATGCCTGATGAATGGAAAGGAGGAAGCTTTTGAATGCGCGAAGAATCCTTATGCTGAGCAACTCCATCTGTCTAGCTAGCGACCGTTGACTTGGGCTGGCAGCGGTTCTGCATGGGCTCAGGTTTTCTCTGCCCAGAAGCCTGAGACCCTTTTGATTGAAGATCGCTCTACAGTTAAGCTGTGGCTCTTCCATCTGCGGAGACTGAGCAGCACGGCAAGAAGCAGGGAGACATGAGGGACAGCAGAAACTAGCTAGCCAGGAACTTAAGTGAAGGAATTAACCAGGCCCTTCCTTGTGTGGTTCAGCCTCTCCAGTTTGGTGTAGTGGTTAAGAGCGGCAGACTCTAATCTGGGAGAACCGTGTTTGATCCCCCACTCCTCCACATGCAGCTGCTGGTGTGACCTTGGGTCAGTCACATGTTCTCTCAGAGCTGTTCTCTCAAGGGCAGTTTCTGTCAGAGCTCTCTCAGCCCCACCTACCGCACAGGGTGTCTGTTGCAGGGAAGGGAAGGGAAAAGAGACTGTAAGCCACTCTGAGACTTCGAATGAAGGGCGGAATAGAAATCCAGTCTCTTCTTCTTGTTCTTAAGCAGTTGCATGGGAAGGGGCCTCTTTACCTCTGAGCCCCACTTTGGAGCAGGGGGGCTGTTAAGACCCGACAGAACGTTGAACTGAATGGCAGGTCTGCGATATGCAAAAGGTTGGGAAACCACTGCTTATGCAGGCCGATTTTGCAAACTTTGAACGGCACACACATCGTTCTCCAGCGGCCTAATTTTTAGATTAAGTATGCCGGTGCGGAAATTGCGATTTGGCCCCATCGTCTATGCCGAGTAAACCATTCACTGCAGGGGGAAAAAAAGCTGTAACCACTTTCTCGATGAGGTATAAACAATATGCATTTTTTCCCTGTTTCCTGCTGTGGCTTGCTGTAAAAGGGTCTGTTTCTTGTGCGTTCAGGAGCCTTTTGTGGCGGACGAGTACATTGAACGCCTGGCGTGGAGGACTCCCGGTGGAGGTTCCCGAGGTGGCGTGGAAGCTTTTGATCCCAAAAGGTAAACTGCAGCTGCGTAATCCGCCAGTATAATGGCTAGATCTGCCATAAAGAGCAAGAAATGTTCAATTTAAAGAAATCTCTACTAAGCACTGCAGCTGGGAAGGCATTGGGGTTCTGTGACCCCCCAGCTCCTGGTGCAACCAACTTTGCAAAATGGCATGTGTTGTGTGTGTGTGTGTGTGTGTGTGTGTGTGTGTGTGTGTGAAAAAGTGCAGTACAGAAACCAACAAGGACGGAAGAAAATAAATTTTCTCCTGAAAGTCGAAACTTGGCTGCAAGACGGAGCTCTCCCGCCAGGCTTATAAATAGGAGCCGCCGCCCCTCCCCAGCCCATGACCACCAACGGCCACCAGTGTTCCCCCTAAGCTGAGTTAGTGTGAGCTAGCTCATGGGTTTTTAGACTCTGGCTCACACATTTTTGTCTTTGCTCAGGAAGGATGGCTCCTGAGCAAACTAATTTCGGCAGTAGCCAAATGGCTTGCTCACAACTTTAATGCCAGTAGCTCACAAAGTAGAATTTTTGCTCACAAGACCCCACAGCTTAGAGGGAGCATTGGCCACAACCCATATGTTGGGCTGCGACCGGCCGCGGTTATCAGCAAGCCTGGACACCTAGAGCTGGAGAATGCCGGGTATACACACTACGCCTTCTGTTATGATACATCAGGGAGCACTTTATTGTAATTGAGAGCCAGTTTGGTGCAGTGGTTAAGTGCGCAGACTCTAATCTGGGAGAACCGGGTTTGATTCCCCACTCCTCCACTTGCACCTGGCTGGATGACCTTGGGCAAGCCATAGCACTGTACCAGCTGTTCCCTCAAGGACACTTGTCTCGGAGCAATCTCAGCCCCACCGACCTCACAGGGTGTCTGTTGTGGGGAGGGGAAGGGAAAAGGAGTTTGTAAGCCGCTCTGAGACTCCAAGTGAGTGAAGGGCCGGATATAAATCCAGTCTCTTCTCTTCTTCTCTTCTAATTGTTATGATCATTCTGTTTTGAACTGTTTTAAGTGATTTTAATGTTTATATGCATCTTGGCTTATCTAGCCAAGCTATGTAAGCTGCTCGGAGCCTGCGTGCGGGGAGAGCGGCCTGTAAGTACGATAAATAAATAAATAAATAAATAGACAGTAAAGAGAAGTTAGGGAGCTCAATAACATGCCTTTTCGAACGTGAGAGTAATATTAAGACTTCTGTGAGGTGTCACTGCGTAACTTCGTGCAAGTGATTAGTTTAGTCTTCTGTTCCGCATGACGTACTTGCTAGGCGTGGGGTGTAGCGGAGTGTGGGCTGCTATCCTAATAACGTGAAGAGCTATTGCTCCAAATTCTTCTAGACCAGTTTCGATAAGCTGGCCGATAATCATCGGGCTGACTTATTTTCCCGTGCCCTCGTGGTGGTTAGCTGGGGGTGGGTCATTCAGGTGACCGGAAAAGATCTGGATGTGGGTTTCAAATCTAGTTGTCCCCAGTCACAAGCAGAGGTCTTTCCCAGTTCTGTTGAGATCCTTTAACTGAGGTTGGATCCAGTACTCCCTCTAAGCTGTGGAGTCTTGTGAGCAAACAGTCTACTTTGTGAGCTCCTGGCATTCAAGTTGCGAGCGAGCGATCTGGCTGCCGCAGAAATTAGTTTGCTCCAGAGCCCAGCCTTCCTGAGCTGAGACAAAAATGTGTGAGCCGGATGCTGAAGAACTGTGAGCTAGCTCACACTCACTGAGCTTAGAGGGAACACTGTTTGTCAGTCGTGAACAGATAAGGCTGGTGCAGATCGGGTCTTCAGCACAAATTCTGTCATATCCTCATGACCCTCGTGGAATGTCAGCATCTGGTAATATTTGAGATCACAGTTTGTATGCCCGTTATTAGCACTTACCTGCTGGCCCAGTAAACCTTGCCTTGGCCCTGAAAGGCTGGATAACTTTAGAGAGTCTCGTCACAGTCAAATCGAATAGACGAGTTTTGTTTTCCCCAGCTTTTTTAAAAGAATTATTTATTTATTTATTTATTATATTTATATCCCGCCTTGCCAGCGAACCGGCTCAAGGCGGCTAACAAACATAAAAACACCATAAGGTTTACAATATAAAATCAACATTTAAAACTAACATCCCATCCTAGACAATATACTGCAACAACAGATGGTGACTTCAGTACAGAGTTCTCATGGTGAACAGTGGCAGCAAAGGGGGGCGGCAGGACCAGGGCGATGTCCGGTTCCGCCCCCGCCCCCCCGGCAGCTATTCTCCAGATAGTAATGATTTTGCATACTGTTTGCCTATGACCGCCTGCCCTTATCCAGCTTCTTTGTCCCCTCAACCTCCCCAACCAGATTACAAGAAGAATTTGTAAATCATATCCAAGAACTGAAGTTGCTGGATGAAAGAATCCAGAGGCGAGTGGAAAAGTTGGAGCAGCAGGTGCAGAGGGAAGCGAAGGAATTTGCCAAGAAAGTCCAGGAGCTGCAGAAAAGCAACCAGGTATTCCCCCGAGGGTGTGATTGGCGCTCTTGTGCTGCTCCCAGTCTTTTTTGCCGGGTTTATGCTGGAGAACTTTCTAGGTTGTGCTGAAAGCTGGTATTTCACTGCTAAGTAAATATGCCATTGACGTAATCGTCTTCTTTTTTAAACCAGAAGTAGTGGAGGAGCCCACTGGAAGTCGCTTAACAACCACTGTTTGTTTCCCACACGTCTAACAGCAATTAAATTCAAGAGCAGCGATCTATTCTCCGTTGTTAGCCTCAGTAAGAATGCTCTGGTGGAGGGATGGGTGGGTGGTTGCACTGATAGCACAATCGACTCGTTATCTATTGCCGTGCAGCTCCACACCATTGGATTCATTGTCTTTTTTAATATAGTGGATGTCACATTGCTTTTAAGCCTAATTGTAAGCCCCTTTGAATTGTAAGCCTTGTAAGAAGACAAGTAGGGGATATGTCTCTTAAAAAAGATAAATAAAAATAACATCAGAAGAGCCCTCCTGGATCAGACCAGTGAGGGTCCATCTAGTCCAGCATCCTGTCTCACACAGGGGCCAACCAGTTCCTCTGGAGGGCCAACAACAGGGCAGAGAGGCCGAGGCCTTCATAAGAACATAAGGAGAGCCCTGCTGGATCAGACCAGTGGTCTATCTAATCCAGCATCCTGTCTCACAGAGTGGCCAGCCAGTTCCTCTGGAGGGCTAACAACAGGACACAGAGGCTGAGGCCTTCATTGGAACACCAGAAGAGCCCTGCTGGATCAGACCAGTGGTCCATCTAGTCCAGCATCCTGTCTCACACAGCGGCCAACGTGTTCCTCTGGAGGGCCAACAACAGAGCAGAGAGGCCGAGGCCTTCATTAGAACATAAGGAGAGCCCTGCTGGATCAGACCAGTGGTCCATCTAGTTCAGCATCCTGTCTCACAGAGTGGCCAGCCAGTTCCTGTGGAGGGCCAACAACAGGGCAGAGAGGCTGAGGCCTTCACTAGAACACCAGAAGAGTCTTGCTGGATCAGACCAGTGGTCCATCTAGTCCAGCGTCCTGTCTCACAGAGTGGCCAGCCACTTCCTCTGGAGGGCCAACAACAGGGCAGAGAGGCCGAGGCCTTCCCCTGAGGTTGCCTCCTGGCTCTGGGATTCAGAGGTTTAGTGCCTCTGAATGTGGAGGTACCCCATTGTCACCATGTCTAGTAGCCACTGATAGATAAATATTCTACCAGTATGAAGGATGCTGCCCATTTTGTCTCAGGATCTGTATAAATATCTTTTTTACATCTAAAACTTACGTTCCACTTGCTTTGATCCCTGTCAAACTATATAGAGCAAGACATGAATCTAGTAGTGCCTTAAAGACAACCAGGATTTTCAGAATATGAGCTTTCAAGGGTCAAAGAAACCTTTGTCAGATACACGTCGGAATGGAGATCCCTGAGTCCTTATACCCAAGTCTGAAGTTGGGAGGGGTACTGCAAAGAAGGGTTCAGGAACGCAGAGGTACTGTGCACATCATAATCAGCCTGGTTTTCTGCCTCCGTGCATTTCCTTCCTTCTTTGGAGGTTTCTAAACAGAGGATAGATGGCCAACTGACAGAAGTGCTGATTCTGTGAACTTAAGCAAACCACAAGATCTGTGGCCCTTTTCTTACATGCCCCGGAAAATGCCGATTGCCACTTTGGGGTCAGGAAGCAATTTTTCTCCAGGCCAGTTTGGCTGGGGACCCTGGAGGGTTGTTGTTTTTTTTTTTGTCACCTGGGCATGGAGCAGGGGTCACTGGGTGTGTGTGTGTGTGGGGGGAGGGGGAGGGATTTGTGAATCTCCTGCATTGTGCAGGGGGTTGGACTAGATGACCCTGGAGGTCCCTTTCAACTCTATGATTCCCCTTTGCACTGATCAGGCTGCATTGTACCTTTGTATCCTAACTCCATTCTTTGCAACACCCCTCTCGCCCTCAGACTGGGCTAAAGGGATTCCGGGACTCATATCTGACAAAGGGAGATTTGACTCTTGAAAGCATATGCCCAGGAAATCTTACTGGTCTTTAAGGAGCTTCTGGACTCAGGTCATGCAGTTCAACTGCAGACCCAGCATGGCTACACACCTAAAATGATCCTCAAATTACATGTATATGCTAGCGTTAGCTAGACTTGCTGGTTATGCAGGAATCCACAGAGCTACATATTCACATTTCCAAAGTGCAAAGAATTGCCAGTCTATAACGCAGCTTTTCATCCTCAGTTGAACCACGTGAAGTATTCTCTCCGCCCCCCCCCCCCCCATCTTGAATCGACTACGTTATTCTGATGAATTATTGGTGGTATATATGTTTGACGTGTTCATTCTTGGTTTTTAACTTTTAATTACCTACTGCATGTCTTCTTCTGTCGCAGGCCGTCCTGAGCCTCGCTCGCAAAGCAAGGCGGCCTAAAAAGAAAAATCTAATCAAACAATTAAATAATAAAATAAATATATACCACCAGTTTGTCGTAGCACTTAGGTAAGCAGGGACTGTGCCAAATCTATAAACGCATGAACACATGAAGTTGCGTTTGTACTGAATCCATCCAAGTCAGTATTTGCTACTTAGACTGGCGGTGGCTCTCCAGGGTCTCGGTCTGAGGTCTTTCGCATTGCCTGCTGCCAGATCCTTCATCTAGAGATGATGGAGATTGAAGCAGATGTGAAACAGATGCTGTACCACAGAGTCTCTTGCCAAAGTAATATTCAGAAAGCACACAAAGCTGCCTTATCAGACCATTGGTCCACCAAGGTCAGCTGCCTGGTCCTTTTAACTGGAGATGTGGGGATTGAACCTGGGACCTTCTGCCTGCCAAGCAGATGCTCTGCTACTGAGCCACAGCCCCTCTTTACCGCTCTCCAGAGTCTCAGGCGGAGGTCTTTCCCATCACCTCCTGCCTGGTCCTTTTAACTGGAGATGTGGGGATTGGACCTGGGACCTTCTGCCTGCCAAGCAGATGCTCTGCCACTGAGCCACAGCCCCTCTTTACAGCTCTCCAGAGTCTCAGGCGGAGGTCTTTCACATCACCTCCTGCCTGGTCCTTTTAACTGGAGATGCCAGGGATTGAACCTGGGACCTTCTGCCTGCCAAGCAGATGCTCTGCCACTGAGCCACAGCCCCTCTTTACAGCTCTCCAGAGTCTCAGGCGGAGGTCTTTCACATCACCTTCTGCCTAGTCGTTTCAACTGGAGATGCCGGGGATTGAACCTGGGACCTTCTGCGTGCCAAGCAGATGCTCTACCACTGAGCCACAGCCCCTCTTTACAGCTCTCCAGGGTCTTGGGCAGAGGTCTTTTACATCACCTGCGGGCTGGTCCTTTTCACTGGCAATGTTGGGAGTTGAGCCTGGGACCTTCTGCACACCAAGCAGAAGCTCTTACACTGAGCGATGTACTCGATACCAGTAGAGCTGGGCTGATTCATGCAAGCTGACATCCTGGCCTTGCATCAGCTTGCTTTTGATTCCTGTGAACGGACGTGTGTTTCACTAGAGAAAGGCTGGGTGCTGCATGTTCCCTGCATTGGTTTCAGAGCTTTTTTGTGCTTTTTTTGGACTGTGGGTGAATAGCTTGGCTTTCCTTAATTACAAGAAAGCACACACATACACGTTATTGCATTCTCCGTCCGCTTCTCCCAGGTTGCCTTCCAACACTTCCAAGAACTGGACGAGCACGTCAGCTACGTGGCCACGAAAGTCTGTCACCTTGGCGACCTGCTGGAGGGGGTAAACACGCCGCGGCAGCGGCTCGTGGAGGCCCACAAACTGATGAAATACTTTAATGAGTTTCTGGACGGCGAGCTGAAGTCTGACGTTTTCACCAACCCTGAGAAGGTAAGACCCCCCGTCAGCAGGATTGGAAGCGATTGTGCCGCGTAAGTCGAGCTGTCCTAATTACAACCCTCCGCTGTAACTTTTCCACGCTCGGGCTCCCAAGTGAGCGGTTTTGCTCAAGTTCCATTGTTCTCAGATGCAAATGAGCTTTTATTTGCCTGCAAATTCATCCTTTCTCAGCAGGGTAACGCTGTCAGTTTTTTCCCCCATTTTGCAAAAATCATAAGCGATTTAGAAGAATGCTGAGGGAGTGACTTTTTTCCGGAATACTTTTGGAAACATTGTGCGTATCTGTTTCTTCTGAACCTCTTGCCCTAATTCTTCTCCCCGGTGTCTCCTCTGTGATTCTTGAGAAAGTGAGCAGCGTTAAAACAGAATATGCATTTGGGCTCTAAGGAACGGCTAATTCTCAGTTCTCTTGGGCAAACAGTGAAAACTGAAGTACTTAGTTAAAAGAAACACTGTGGAGAAGGGAGAGTTTCTCTCTCTTTCTCTCTCTCATATGAATATGGCTTCGCCGTTTTAAGCCAAGTTACTAATTTAAAGCCCTGGCGTGCATGATTCGGGCTAGCCCAGTCTCATCAGAAGAAGAAGAGATTGGATTTATACCCCGCCCTTCACTACCCAAAGGAGTCTCAGAGCAGCTTACAATCTCCTTTCCGTTCCCCTCCCCACAACAGACACCCTGTGAGGTAGGTGGGGCTGAGAGAGCTCTGACAGAAGCAGCTCTTTTTCAAGAACAGCTGTGCCAGAGCTATGGCTTGCCCGAGGTCATCCAGCAGGTGCAAGTGGAGGAGTGGGGAATGAAACCCGGTTCTCCCAGACTGGAGTCCACGCACACTTAACCACTACACCAAACTGGCCCCCAGGTCTCGGCTGCTAAGCTGGGTTGCCCCTGGTTAGAACTTGGATTACTAGGATCTCTGTCAGGTTTTCAGATTGCTCCAGCAGGATCAGAATAAGAGAATCACAAGAGTTGGAAGGGGCCATGCAGGCCATCCAGTCCACCCCCCTGCTCAAGGAAGGATCAGCCTAGAGCATCCCCACAAGGGTTTGTCCAGCCACTGCTTGAAGACTGCAAAGCAGGGACGCTCACCACCTCTTGAGGCAGCTGGTTCCACTGTGGCACAACTCTTACTGTGAATTTTTTCCCCCTAATATCCAGCCAGTCCATTCACGCCCTTAATTTAAACCCATGATTGGGAGTCCTCTCCTCTGCTGCCCACAGGAACAGCTCCCTGCCCTCCTCCAAGTGACAGCTCTTCACGTACTTCAAGAGAGCAATTCTGTCCCCCCTAAAACTCCTCTCCTCCAGACTAAACATTCCCCAGTCCCTCGGCCTTTCCTCAAAAGGCTTCTTGGTCTCCAGGCCCCCGGTCATCCTCGTCGCTCTCCTCTGCACCCGCTCCACTCTGTCCACGTCCTTTTGGAAGTGAGGCCTCCAGATCTGCACACATTACTCCAGGTGCAGCCTGACCAATGCAGTGTACAGCGGGGTTGTGACATCTTGCGATCGGGATGTTATTGCAACTGCTAGGTCTTCTAAACAAGTATGTCTCCATGGCCTGCCGAAGCCCTTCCTTGTGTGTGTAAAGAGCCATCCAGTGACAGCTGACTTTCGGAGACCCCTGGTGGCGTTTTCAAGTCCAGAGACGCACAGTGGTAGTTTGCCGTTGCCTGTTCCTGTGGAGCAACCATGGACTTCCATGGTGGTCTTCCATCCAAGTGCTAACCAGGGCTAACCCAGCTGGGCCAGCCTCTCCAAAGGCTTTAGACACACTCCCCCCACCCCTTTTCATTTTTCTTTACCAGAAATTCATAATCGTTCCCGTAAAACCCTTTGCTATCGTTAGGAAAATGCTTAAACAACGAACCAGTTCTTTCTGAATTTGCACTATTCATCTTCCTTATCTTATCTCGTCCTCCTTTAGTTAAATGAAAACATAACATCTCAGATTTTCTGGGCTTCTTAAAAAATAACCCGATAGCGTTCTTAAGTTCCTTTCTCACCCCTATTGTACATTTCTGGTTGAACGGAAAGAACAGCAATATTGTCCGCGCTTTTGAAACCATTCCTGCTGATTTTCTAGACCTTTGATCTTTAGAATGGTTTAAATTAACCGAAAGGGGGGGGGAGGAGTGTTGAATGAGGGGCTGCCCTATGTGGTAACACGGATCAATTGAATTTCCGGTATTAAATCAGTATTCACAGTTCTTGTGAAGCCCGTGGAAGGGGGGAATGAATGTGTCATTTTTATCTGTATTGTTCCATAGCCAGGAACTTCTGATGCTTCAAAGAGATGCTCCCACTCCATGTAATCAAACACTTTTCCCTGCCGCAACAAATCTTTATTTATCCATTCATTTATTTTTTGAGATTTCTATCCTGCCCTACCCCGCCGGAGGAGGGCAGGGAGCTGTGTCACTTCTGAGGAAACCCAGAGGGATAACATCCAAACCACACCATGTCATAGTCCCGCTGTACACTGTGTTGGTCAGACCGCACCTGGAGTGTTGTGTGCAGTTCTGGAGGCCTCCCTTCAAAAAGGATGTGGACAGAATGGAGCGGGTGCAGAGGAGGGCGACGAGGATGATCGGGGGCCTGGAGACCAAGAAGCCCTGCGAGGAAAGGCCGAGGGACTGGGGAATGTTCAGTCCGGAGGAAAGGAGGTTGAGAGGGGACAGGATGGCTCTCTTGAAGTATCTGAAGGGCTGCCACTCGGAGGAGGGCAGGGAGCTGTTCCTGTGGGCAGCAGAGGAGAGGACTCGCAATCATGGGTTTCAGTTAAAGGTGGGAAGGTACCCGCTGGAGATTAGGGGAAACTTTTTCACAGTCTGAGTTGTGCAACAGTGGAATCAGCTGCCCAGGGAGGTGGTGAGCTCCCCCTCCCTGGCAGTCTTCAAGCAGCGGCTGGACAAACCCTTGTCGGGGATGCTCTAGGCCAGTGATGGCGAACCTTTTAGAGACCAAGTGCCCAAACTGCAACCCAGAACCCACTTATTTATGGCAAAGTGCCAGCACCACAATTTAACCTGAATACTGAGGTTTTAGTTTAGAAAAAAGAACTCACACATTAACATCTTTTGCCTTAAAAGAAAAACACAATAACAGAGCTTTCAATGATACAAACAGCTTTTTATTGAAAGGTAAAAGTTTGCATTTGGCATGCTTTTGAACAATTAATGTGATTTTTGCTGTTGCATGCATGCTGATAATTTGTCTAACCTTGGCTCATACTTTGTAAGTCTGAGAGCAGCCCAGCCTCGAGTCTGTCTCGTCTTTTTCCTTTTAGAGACTGAGTGCCCAAACTGCGTGCGTGCCCACAGAGAGGGCTCTGAGTGCCGCCTCTGGCACGCGTGCCATAGGTTTGCCACCACTGCTCTAGGCTGATCCTCCACTGAGCAGGGGGTTGGACTAGATGGCCTGTATGGCCCCTTCCAACTCTGTGATTCTATGGCTCTGTGTCATAAAACCAGCGAAATCATCTCATTAAACATCAGCACAATTAAAAGTCAAGCCCCAATTCATGGAAAATTGAACACCAATTTAAAGCACCAAGCGGCAGTTCAGTGATTCATTTGAGTCCGCTGTATGCTGAGCTCATGCCAGGTTTCCCCCCCCGGGGGTGGGGAGGACACAGAGGAGCACTCTATTTGAGTCCAACAGTCCCTCCTGGCACCCCTGACGTAAACAGGGCCACCTCAACCAAAGATCTGGCGGAACAGCTCCGTTTTACATTCCCCCCCTTAATTTCTGTGTTACATAATCCTAGGAAAACGCAAATACAATTGTAACAGTCGTCTTTCCCCCCGTTTCCTGTTTTACACAACCCTGACCTGGATAGTCCAGGCTAGCCTGATCTTGTCAGATCTCAGAAGCTTAAGCAGGATCAGCCCTGGTCAGTATTTGGATGGGAGACCACCAAGGAAGTCCAGGGTTGCTACGCAGAGGCAGGCAATGGCAAACCACCTCTGAACGTCTCTTGCCTTGAAAGCTCTACGGGGCCGCCATAAGTTGGCCGCAACTTGAGAGCACTTTCCACCCCCCGCCTTTTTCTTATGAGCTGTGTTATCTTGGTCACCAGCAACACATCCTTTGATTTATTCTGCATCCCTTCTTGGGAAATTTTCTGGAAGCCACCCCTTTTGTGAAAGGGCTTAACAGAATCATTGAGCGGGAAGGGACCTCCAGGGTCATCTAGTCCGACCCCCTGCACAATGCAGGAAATTCACAAATGCCCCCCCACACACACCCAGTGACCCCTGCTCCATGCCCAGAAGATGGCCAAAAAAAACACCCCAAAACAGGATCCTCGGCCAAACTGGCCTGGAGGAAAATGGCTTCCTGATCCCAAAGTGGCGATCGGCATTTCCCTGGGCGTGTAAGAAAGGGCCACAAGAACTAAGCACTTCCTGCCCTCCCTCTCATGACCTGCCCAATTTCACAGGATCCGCATTGCTGTCAGATGGCCATCGAGCCTCTGTTTGAAAACCTCCAAAGAAGGAGAGCCCACCGCCTCCCGAGCCCACCTTCCATGTTCCTTTGTTTCAGTATTCCCTGCCTTAAGGGATGAATGCAGCTTCCTGTAGTACTTCTCAGATTCTATGCCCCATTTGGACTTGCCCTTGACATAGAAATCCCACCCTCCTTCCTTATTGGCGGGATTCCATTCTTTCCCCATTTTTTGTTCAGTTTATGTGCTAATAGTTTAGTTAAAAAAACAAAAACGAGCTCCCAGAGGAGATCAGGGCCCTGCGGGACCTTGTGCAGTTCCGCAGGGCCTGCAAGACAGAGCTCTTCCGCCAGGCCTTCGAATAGGAGCCGCCACCGACGATTCCACCCATCAGGCATTCCATCTATGATGCAACCGGCCCGAAATAGCCCTGGCTGGCGGCAGGGGGGATATGGAGACCTACCACTGAGTCGCCACTTTGATAATATGCTACAGGAAGCTGCTTGTAATGTTGTTAGTCATAGGAATTTATTTTAACTGTTTTTAGTCATTTTAATGTATTATATTTTGGGCCTGTGTGCCCATGTAAGCCGCCCTGAGCCCGTTCGCGGGGAGGGCGGGGTATAAATCGAAAAAATAAAATAAAATAAATAAATAAATATAAAAACCCTTCTGCAAACATTAGGTCTCGGTCAGCACAGCCCCTGTGCCTGTATACTCAGAAAGAATTCCCATTGTGTTCAGTGGGGCTTACTCCCTGGTAAGTGAGCGTAGGATAGCAGGCCCTGTTCTGGGGTGTGGCTTTTCATTCAAGTGTTATTTTTGCTGGCAGGGACTCTTGTTAGGTTTTTTCCCCCAAGCTGCTTTTAAATATCGCTGTTTTAAATGGGATCTGCGTCCTTATTCATTCCTTGGGGGAAATTCTGCACTTAGAAATTGCCTTTTCATCTACACCTTACCGGTATTCCATATCTGTGCATGTGCGTCAAGTGCCATCAAGCCGGCTGGCTTGGAGAAGGGATTTAAAGAGACAGGTGCCTCCTCCAAGCTAGCCAGTCAGGGGAGGCATTTACATTTATTCATTAGTTCAGTTTTTATCCCGCCCTCCCTGCAAAGCAGGCTAAGGGCGGCTTACATAAAATGCATCTATAAATACAGTTAAAATTATACATAGAACAACCATAAACCATATGTTAAAGTTGCTTTCTTTCTCTGCTTCCCCCCCACCTCAAGTCTCCCCAGGGAGGGGAACCCTGGCTGGGGAAGGGAAGATGATCGGGGAGGCATGCTTCCCCTTTGCTTCCCCAGCCGCCCTGCCGGGAGCCACACAATATGTGTGGAAGAGCCGCATGTGGCTCCCGAACCACAGTTTGGCCACCACTGCTTCAGACCCAACACGGCTACCCATCTGAATAATGTACGCCCAAACGTCCTATTGTCAACAGCCTTGCTCCAGCCTTGCAGACCGAGGGCCGTGGCTTCCTCGGTTGAGTCCACCGTCTGTTTTCTTGCTGCCTTCCGCTCTTCCCAGCATGACTCTCTCTTCCATTGACTCTTACCTTTTCATAATGTGACCGAAGTATGAGAGCCTCAGTTTCGTCACATGACGGAAGTCAATTTCTGGCACTTGGACAATCCTTTAACCTTCTACTCATGCTTCTGTGTGTCTTGCCAAGTTGTTTAACTTTCCCTCACGTGCCCTTTTGAGCGTCTCACGGAAAATAAGGTACTGATCAGCATTTAATGTTGGGTTTTGGTTTCCTCTATATTGTCCTCCTCAATCTCTATATGATCCTGATGCTAATTTAAAGTAGGTCTACATCGGAACATGAGTTATGAGGATAAAAAAATGTCGGTTCTCTTCCCGCGTATGTTTATTTTATCTACCGCTTTATTGTAAGTTTGGTGGTTTCGTTGGGAGAAGTCGGGTAGAAATGTTTAAAGTGCTTCTCGATAACACGTAGGGAATGTCTATTGTTCTTCTAAATTTCTTAAGAAGTCTTCTTGTCTTAATTTTTCCCTATCAGCTCTGTTTAAAAACTCCCGGCCAAAAATCACTTCTCCTTCAATTACTTCCAGCACGTTGTGAAAAGAATTCTTATAAAATACCCCCTGGTTAGCATTAAGAGCAGATACATTACCAAAGAGTTATTTCGTTAATTTATTCATATAGTCTCCTGCTTAGAGGATAAATTTTCCTGAAGAGTTTCTTTTTTATTTTCTCAGTCTCCTAATTCCCATCCTCAATGTGGATTGTTCCTCCTTTTGTCTTAGAATTATCGCACGCTGGATAGACTTCATCTTGCTTCCAATTTATTAACAGATGTTCTGACCTCACGTACATGGGTCTCCTGCAACATTATTCAGGTCGTCCTTTTATTTGTATCAGTGTAAAAATTGTCCTCTTAACCAGATTATTTCAACCTTTTACATTTATAGGTAGTCTTCTTGTTTCTTTTTAGAACTCCTCCCCCCCCCTTGAAAATTACATGATCATTGAATCTCTGGAACATACTTCGGTGTAGAGATTTGGTGCGGTGGTTAAGAGCACAGACTCTAATCTGGGAGAACCAGGTTTGATTCCCCACTCCTCCACATGCAAGTGCTGGTGTGACCTTGGGTCAGTCACAAGTTCTCTCAGATCTGTTCTTTCATGGGCAGTTCTCAAGAGCAGTTCATGGGCAGTTCTCTCTCAGCCCCACCTACCTCACAGGGTGTCGGTTGTGTGGAGGGGAAGGGAAAGGAGATTGTACGCCACTCTGAGACTCCTTTGGGGAGTGAAGGACAGGGTATAAATCCAATCTCTTCTTCTTTTTCTTCTATAATTCCAATCTCCTCCTTCTCCTCCTCCTGCTTTTCCTTCAGACCTGGCCAATTTCTCAACAAATTTGATTTTTCCTAATCTCTTCATATTCTTAACCTATGAGTTGATAAATGTTCCTCTCCTGAACAGTCTCCTTGTTCGTTTCCCTCCTTATCTAGCTCCACATCTTAATCCTTGTTTTTCGACATCCTTGCTGCTTTAATCTTAGATTATATGATCCTTCCTCAATATTATACCTTATTTTGCATTTGCAATGCACCTATGACATGGTCAACTTATACGTGGGGGACCCTGGTGGGGCTCAGTAGAGCTGTAACTGGAGCCCCCCTGCCCTGGATAGCCCAGGCTAGCCCGATCCCATCAGATCTCGGAAGCTAAGCAGGGTTGGCCTTGGTTAGATTAGGAAGGACGACCTCGAAGGAATACTAGGGTCATGACACAGAGGCAGGCAGTGGCAAACCACGTCTGAAACATCTCTAGCCTTACAAAAGTCTAGCTCACCACGTAGTGGTGCATATTGGTAAAGAGCTAGAACTTCTGGCTGCCAGACAATCTTAGGATTTCCTGGCTATTTTATATACAACACCATACGACGACTACGATGACAATGATAATAGGAGGAGGAGGAGGAGATTGGATTTATACCTGGCCCTTCACTTGGAGTCTCAGAGCGGCTTACAAATTCCTTTCCCTCCCCCTCCCCACAACAGACAC
This sequence comes from Lepidodactylus listeri, assembly GCA_029233225.1. Classification (NCBI taxonomy): domain Eukaryota; kingdom Metazoa; phylum Chordata; class Lepidosauria; order Squamata; family Gekkonidae; genus Lepidodactylus; species Lepidodactylus listeri. The sequence continues at coordinate 95,337,153 of JARCFY010000011.1, read as the reverse complement.
CCCGTGAGGTCGGTGGGGCTGAGAGAGCTGACAGAAACTGCTCTTTTTCAAGGACAGCTGTGCCAGAACTATGGCTTGCCCAAGGTCATCCAGCAGGTGGAAGTGGAGGAGTGGGGAATCAAACCCGGTTCTGCCAGATTAGAGTCCGCACGCTTTAACCATTGCACCAGACTGGCTGCCTAGGAAGAAATGTAACTGCCAAACCCACTGAAGATGCTTAAGGGTGCTCAAGCCACAAACTTGTGTTTTCCAAGAGAATTGCAGCCCCTTCCACATCTTTCCTCTCTACTCAGTGCCAGTTACTTATACTTGGCGCAAGTCTCCTAACTGGTATGCTGGCCTTGCTGACCTGCCACTTGGTTAAGGGATGAATCTTCAAGGGGCAGAACAGGGAAAGGAAAGTCTCTGTCACGACCGTTGCGTCTCTCTTCTTTTCCCCCAATCCCGTTTCCTTGTGAAAAGCCGACAAGGATTTTCATCCCTTTTCGCAGGGAGCCCTTTGGTCTCTTCATCAGAAGCGAATATCCAGATGCCCCTGTGTATCCCAGAGGGTTTTGATTGCCTCCTAATCTTGGCAGTTTCGAAAACCCAATTCTAGCCCTTTGGCAAGCTGCACAGAAGTCCGCTTGTGGGGGTAACGGAACCTGTCCGGCCACTTTTCTACGTGAACGACAAAACACAAATGTGAAATGGGAGAACGTATCATTTGCCTGTCCGGTTAGGTTGCCTCTGTCTCTGTACCATGGCCTGGACTCTTACAGAAGCTCTTAAATGCATCCGTTGTCCTTGTTGCAAGAATTTTGGTTGGGTGTTGGTTTAGGATTTCCATCATGCAGGGAAAGAAAGAAAAAAAGAAAGAAAGAAAGAAAGAAAGAAAGAAAGAAAGAAAGAAAGAAAGAAAGAAAGAAAGAAAGACACACTGACTGTGGTTCTTATGAGGAGTTAAGAAGTTAGCAAATACTTAATTATCCATTGTTAAGGGTGCCCTTTTGTCTTCACAGCACTGAGTGGGGCTGTATGCCTGCAAGTGTTGGGGTGGGAGGAGAACTGGAAACCAGTGACCAGTAGTTATCTACTGCACGGCAGACAGCTCCCCTAAATGTTTCATTCTGTCTTGGACAAGAAATCTGTTGGGTTAAATGTAAAAAATCAATTGCCTTGGCAGCCCAGAAGCTTTACACAATCTTCCACGTTTCCCAGTTAAGGGGAGAAATGCTGTTCAAACAAATTGCAAAGATGATCCGACTCCAAAGGTAACTAGAGAAAGAAATTTTGCTTAGAAAAACAGAAGCACATCTTTCACAACATGTTCAAGTAGGAACTGGTGTTCGTCCAGCCGCTGCTTCAAGACCGCCAGGGAGGGGGAACTCCCTAGGTGGCTGGTTTGTTATAGGTAAATGTCTCCCTTGCTCGAAAGCCAGTCGAATCCAACTCTAGGGGGCGGTGCTCATCTCTGTTTCCAAGCCGAAGAGCCGGTGCTGTCCAAAGACGCTGCCGTGCTCACGAGCACCATTGTAATTTACATGCTATGTTTTTTGTTATTGTATAGCTATTATTGTAATTATTGTTTTATTACGTTGTAACAGTGTTCCGTGCGCCTCGGCGTCTAGTCATACCAGCCGCATGACCATGGAAACGTCTTTGGACAGCGCTGGCTCTTCGGCTTGGAAACAGAGATGAGCACCGCATCCCTAGAGTCGTATTCGACTGGCTTTTGAGCAACGGAAAGCCTTTACCTTTACCTAACCTATTCTGAGCTCTGCTGTGCAGGGAAGGGTGGGGTAGAAATAGTATAAATAAATAAGTCAATAAAGCAGCTCTAACCCATGGCTTGCCTGATGTGCATTTTGGAAGCTTTAACTATTTGGTAGTGGAAAGTGCTGTCGAGTCACTGCTGACTAACGGCGAGCCCATAACATTTTCAAGACGGGAGACAAGCAGAGGTGGTTTGCCGTGGCCTGCCTCTGTGTAGCAGCCCTGGACTTCTGGGGCAGTCTCCCATCCAAGGACTAACCAGGGTTAACCCCGCTTAGCTTCTGAGATATGACGAGATTGGGTTAGTCCAGGCCATTCCATTCCTTGGCCATGATGCCAGAACAGAACCTGTGCTGTTGATGGCTCCGGTAATGCATCGTCACGCCAAGCTGATGTACAGCTTGTAGCTGGAACATGAGACCATAGGTTGACAGGGTCTCGGGTCAGCTGTGCACCATGTTCTACCATGCATCTTTTGCTAAGGGCCAGGTCCCCCACAAAACACGCAGGCATCTTGTTAAACACCCCCTGCCTTTAAGATAGAGACATTCAAGGATCACGAGCTGCCCGTGTGTATTATTAAGAGACACTTAGGTGGCTAAGAATGTTTACATGCATATATTTTTAGGTAGAAATGTGTATCTTCGTTGTATTCTGGCACTTCGGTGTAGTGGTTAGGAGTGGTGGACTCTAATCTGGAGAACCAGGTTCGATTCCCTGCTCCTACACATGAAGCCAGCTAGGTGACCTTGGGTCAGTCACAAGTTCTCTCAGAGGTGTTCTCTCAAGGGCAGTCCTCGAAAGAGCTCTCTCAGCCCCACCTACCTCCCAGGGTGTCTGTTGTGGGGAGGGGAAGGGAAAGGAGTTTGTAAGCCGCTCTGAGACTCCTGAGAGCCAGTTTGGTGGAGTGGTTAGGAGCGCAGACTCTAATCTGGGAGAACCGGGGTTGATTCCCCACTCCTCCGCTTGCAGCTGCTGGATGACATCGGTCAAGCCGTAGTTCCGGCACAGCTGTTCTTGAAAAAGAGCAGTTTCTGTCAGAGCTCTCTCAGCCCCACCTACCTCAGGGTGTCTGTTGTGGGGAGGGGAAGGGAAAGCAGTTTTGTAAGCCACTCTGAGACTCTGAGTGAAGGGTGAGGTATAAGTCCTCCTCCTCCTCTTGTTCTTCTTCTTCACCTGAGTACAGAAATGGCTATAACACAGTGAGTGATTAAGATTGCAAGTACATTGATCAGAAGAGATGCTGATGGGTTTGGACCTGGTTACCCAGATCACCAATACACACGCAGCCCCTTTAGCTGGCAAAAGCGTCCTTCTGCTAGCAAAGAGAAAACACGCCTGTTGTGGAGTACTAATTGCCAAATACTATTACACATAACCTGCGTATATGGGGGCTGAGATCCAGACCAACACTCGAGAGAAAAGGTCATCCACCAGGACGACCAAGGCTGTTTCAGTCCCGTAACCCGGCCTAAAACCCGATTGGAAAGGGCCTCTAAACAATTCGCTTCATCACTTCAAGCGAGTAGAGGCCGGAAGTCCAATATTAAATGAGTTTTCAGAGAGGGCTTGAGCTGTGGAGATGGGGCAGACGTTTAAGAAGGATCGCCAGTATGTACTTCATGTTGCCTCTTCAACATATTTCAGGTTTTCAACAGTCAATGATAGTTTTTTCTGTATGTGAAATGAGGATACTGGGAAGCCAGTGATCTGCCGGCTTACCTTTTTAAAATAATAAATTGTACTTTTTTATTGCCCTCTAGATTGAAGAGGCCGCTGACATTATCCAGAAGCTGCACTTGATAGCCCAGGAATTACCTTTTGACAGGTAAGGCACACCGGACAACTTGCTCTGCGTTTTCTTTCTCTTTCGTCTGAGACTTCTAATTGCGTTTGAAGCAAAAGGGGGGAGATGATAACAAAGTGAGACCAGAAACAAACTGGCAGCTGATGAATGCTTGGCGGGAGGCACAGCCAGTCGCTTCTTAAAGAGTGTTACCCGTATGGGCACCCCTGTGGGTTGAACTGACCCTTTTTCTTTTAAAAGAGAGCCATTTGGTGTAGTGGTTAAGTGCGCAGACTAATCTGGGAGAACCGGGTTTGATTCCCCACTCCTCCACTTGCACCTGGCTGGATGACCTTGGGCAAGCCATAGCTCTGTACCAGCTGTTCCCTCAAGGACAGCTTGGGAAAGAGCTCTCTCAGCCCCACCTACCTCACAGGGTGTCTGTTGTGGGGAGGGGGAGGGAAAAGGAGTTTGTAAGCCGCTCTGAGACTCCAAGTGAGTGAAGGGTGGGATATAATTCCAATCTCTTTTTCTTCTTCTAAAAAAATGTATATTTGGAACATCCAGGCTGCGATGACACGCACCTTTAGATCTGACATAGCTGCGAATGCCTGATGGATCTAAAGGGAACAATCAGACACAGTGACATCTGGGAAGCGTCCCGCAGTCGTTGGCAACCTGTACTGCTCTGCTGCAGAAGCGGAGCTAAAAGACACTGGGGAAAGTCCAGTAGTAAATGGGTTCTGATAGGCCATGGATGGACTTTCTCCTGTCTGATCGCACAAGCATGCTCTCATGCCATTGGGATGGTCTGATCAGGCCATCCTGGCTCAGTGCCATCCCCCCCCCCCCCTCACAGTATGCACATCATCGCATACTCCATAGGGGGCCCTCATTGCGGAGGTGCGATTCCTCGTTTATGCACATGGGAAACAAATGACCAACCCCCCCCCCCCCCGACTCACCGGCAGTTGCGTCTGATCACACAGTGACGGGCTGGGCTCACTGCTACAAAGGGTCGTGTGATCTTGCAACTGCGGGTCAGATTCCTCCGGAGAAGATAGCCTCACTTCTCCTTCGCTTCAACTGGCGCGTGAGACCGCAACCCTAGGCATGCTGGTTTAAAAAAAATACAATAAGTGAAAGGAGCTGGAATCTCACATTAACAATTCCTTTTCAGGTGCGTGTCTTAATCACTGGTGTTTTTGGTCAACAGGTTTTCAGAAGTGAAATCCAAAATAGCAAGTAAGTTGTCTTCTTTGCTGCCCGTACTCTGTTGGAGCTACTTGGAAGCGTCCCTGTTACTCCTTGCCTTACTGACTCCGTTTCTCTCCCCCCACCCCCCGCCCCGTCACACAACTCACAGGTAAGTATCACGACCTCGAGTGCCAACTGATCCAAGAGTTTACAAATGCTCAGCGAAGGGGCCAGATCTCCAGAATGAGAGAAGTCGCTGCCGTCTTGCTTCACTTCAAGGTAAGAAGGGGGAGCTTCTAAGCCATTTGGGGCAAAGCTTTCAGCCTCTTGATACTGTAGCGGTCTTGGCTCAGGGGGTACGGTTTTGCAAACGCTGTTGTTTTCCCCCATAGGACCCCACGGCCAGGGCTTTTTTTGGGGAAAAGAGGTGTCGGAACTCTCTATATTCGTTCTTAGGATGCATTAGCAGAAGCATTGTGTCCAGATCACGGGAGGTGGTAGTTCCACTCTATTCTGCTATGGTCAGGCCTCGCCTGGAGTACTGTGTACAGTTTTGGGCACCACATTTTAGGACGGATGTTGACAAGCTTGAGAAGAGGGCAGCCAGGATGGCAAGAGGGTTGGAATCCAAGTCTTACGAGGAAAGGCTGAAAGAGTTGGGTATGTTTAGCTGGGAAAAAAAGAAGGCTTAGAGGGGACATGATGGCAGTCTTCAAATATTTGAAGGGCTGTCATGTAGGAGATGGAGCAGATCTATTCTCTCTTGCTCTGGATCATAAGACTAGATCTAATTAGTGGAAATTACAAGGGAGTCGATACCGGCTAAATATTAGGAGAAATTTCCTAACTGTAAGGGTGGTTGAGCAGTGGAACAGACTGCCTCGGGAGGTGGTGGATGCTCCTTCGCTGGACGTTTTCAAGCGGAGGCCGGACGACCATCTTTCGGCTGTGCTCCTGCAGAGTTCCGGGGGTTGGACTAGATGACCTGCGAGGCCCCCTTCCAACTCTAACATTCTATGATTCTAAGAGGGAAATGAAGTTTTCAGTCTGTATACTGAAAACTCATGAACTTAGACATTTTTTAAAGAATTTTGTCGAAGATGTTCCAGAATTTCCCCCCCCCCCGGAAAAAAACCCCCCTGCACATGGCCATTATAAATGTACCCAAATGATATTAGTTGAGCTAGCTGTTCCCCAGCATTTACACTAATATATTCTGTTGTTGGGGGGGAAATATTAATTTTGTCCTGGTAAGTGGGGCTGTATATTGACTAGGTATGAGTGCAAGAATGTAGGAGCCACCCTACTGGGGCATACTGATGTCCCAGCTATCTTCGTTCTTTTTCTGGCTATCCTTGTTGGCAAAGCACAGAGCCAGAAGGAAGGCTGTGCCATCTGCAGTGCCCTTGTTGTGGGACATTCTTTACCAGTGTTTTAATAAAACTGTGGCTGAATCACGATTTCTTTTCTCCGTAGGGCTATTCCCACTGTGTTGATGTGTATATAAAACAGTGCCAAGAGGTAAGTCTTTGGTTAACTTTTTTTTAAAAATCAGATTTAGAAAAAAAAATGTTCTGGTAAGTCACTAGTTTGTATTTTGTCACCTTCTTCTGGCCTAAGGAGCCTTCATCAAACAGCACAGGTTCAGCTTTGCGTCTTTTGGAGGAGCCTCCATTGGCTAGAGGGAGTTTTGAGACTTAAGAACATCAGAAGAGCCCTGCTGGCTCAGACCAGTGGTTCAGCATCCCATCTCACACAGTGGCTGAGCAGTTCCTCTGGAGGGCCAGCAAACAGGGCATAGAGGCTGAGATCTTCCCCAGTAAGAACATAAGAAGAGCCCTGTTGGATCAGACTCATGATCCATCGAGTCCAGCGTCCCGTCTCACACAGTGGCCAACTAGTTCTTCTTGAGGGCCAACAACAGGGCAGAGATGCCGAGGCCTTCCTAATAACATCAGAAAGAGCCCTGCTGGATCAGACCAGTGGTCCATCTAGCCCAGCATCCTGTCTCACACAGTGGCCAACCAGTTCCTCTGGAGGGTCAACAAACAGTATAGAAGCTGAGGCCTTTCCCTGATGTTGCCTCCTCCTAGCACTGTGATTCAGTTGACTGCCTCTGAACATGGAGGTTCCGTTGAGTCACCATGGCTAGCAGCCACTGATAGACCTCTCCTTCATGAGTGACAACTGGCGGGAGGGATGGGGGGATGGGGGGACACACATTGTGGGATAATTTTTTTTTTTAAACACAGCCTTGTGAACTTACCAGAAGTTCTTACTGGGAGTGAAAAGGGGTAGCTCTAGGAATCACTGGAAACTATGTTTTTTTAATGATTCCTAGAGCTACCCTTTTTCACTTCTGGTAAGTACAGAAGGTACACCTGTTGGAAATGTAAAAGTAATGTTGGTACATTTTATCATATGTGGTGGAGGTGCAGTAAAATGCAAAAGTATTGGCAAATACATAGGATCATACAAGAAATAACAAATATAGAATTTTTAGCAGAATTTTTTTTACTGAATATGCTCTCAGATAGATTTAAAAGAAATGAGATATACTCGATAACATACATATTAACTTTGGCTAGAATACTTATAGCAAAAGCCTGGAAACTAGATACTTTACCTTCAAAGAAGGATTTAATTCAGAAACTATTAAGAGGTGGCAGAAATGGATAGATTAAGCATGATATTACAAGGGAAAGATCAAGAACTATTCAATAAAAGATGGAATCAATTGTATGTATGTTTAGATCAAAAAAAGACACCATAGACTCAAAGGCATGTATGTAAATTCTATATTTATTTGTCATGTGACATTATCTATGAAAACTGAGAAATAAACTTTGGGGGGGGGGAAGGTAAGTAAGCAAGGCTGCATTGTTTCCCCCCCTCCAGGCAATGGGATATGTGGGCGAGGGATGGCCAGCCCTTCCCTGGGGCGTCGGCAGGCCTGGGTGCAAGCCATTCTGTACTGCAGTGGATGTCTTGATGGCAGAAACCCTCTCTTTCCTAATGTCTTAGGGAGCCTACTTGAGGAATGATATATTTGAAGATACAGCCGTCCTCTGCCAGACGGTGAACAAGCAAGTTGGAGATATATTTAGCAGCCCTGAGACTGTAATGGCCAAATTGATCCAGAGTATCTTCGAAGTCAGACTCCAGGTAAATTGCAAGAATTTAATTTCTTCCAGGGGAAGTTAGATTCAGGTGGGAAGAAGAGGAGGAGATTGGATTTTTACCCCGCCCTTCACTCAGAGTCTCAGAGCAGCTTACAATCTCCTTTCCCTTCCCCTCCCCACAGCAGACACCCTGTGAGGCAGGTGGGGCTGAGAGAGCTCTTTTGAGAAATACTTAAAACGCAACAATGAAATGATGTTACTGTGTATCTAACCTAGCAAATAAAAATATTTTTTTAAAAAAGAGAGAGAGAGCTCTTTTGAGCACTGCCCGTAAGAGAGCAGCTCTGAGAGAACTTGTGGCTGACCCAAGGTCACACCAGCAGCTGCATGTGGAGGAGCGGGGAACCAAACCCAGTTCTCCCATATTAGGGTCCGCGCTCCCAACCACTACACCAAACTAGTCATGATGGTCGGAAGCAACAGAACAAAGCCTGAGTCCAGTGGCACCTTCAAGACCAAAAAAAGCTTTATTCTGGGCGTGAGCTTTCCTGTGCATGCATCTGAAGAAGTGCACACGCACCCAAACGCTTATACCCAGAAATAAACTATGTTTGTCTTGAAGGTGGCAATGGACTCCAGCTTTTTTCTTTCAGGGGAAGCGTGATGAAATCTCATTGGACCAGTGTTCCCTCTAAGCTGAGTTAGTGTGAGCCAGCTCACTGTTTTTTAGCCTCCGGCTCATATGTTTTTGTCTTAGCTCAGGAAGGATGGCTCCAGGGCAAACTAACATATGCAGCAGCCAAATTGCTCGCTCTCAACTTTAATGCCCGTAGCTCACAAAGTAGATTTTTTGCTCACAAGACTCCACAGTTTAGAGGGAACATTGCATTGGACCAGGTGCTTTTTAAATAGAACATGTTGTGCTTGGTCCACAAACACGATGCTTTCGTATTTGCGCCAAAGCGCTTTTCTTTTTTTTCTGGCCCCTGTAACTTCTCAAATGTTAGGGTCAAACCACATGCGATCGTGGCATACCCATTTATTTAAATGGTTCCCGATCATGCGTTAAGCATATGGCTGTGCTCCCGAGGAAGTTCTTCCTAATGTTCAGCTGAAAACACTTTTTTCGAAAACAAATTTTTATTATTTTTCCAGTTACAAAACTTTACATAGTTACTTTTGAAATATTATCATCACTATCCGTTTTTCTATATAGCTATGTATTCCGCTTATAATTCAAAAACTTTGGGACTTCCCGCCTCACCTATACCGTTATATATATAATAGCAATTATAAAAGTTTAAAATTATTAGCTCTTACAAGTAACAAATTTGGTTACAACAATAAAAAAAGAAAGGTAATTTTTCAACATTTAAACGTAATAGCTAGATATCTGTAATATGTACTCTAATTTCTATTTTTGTCATTTCAATCATTCAATATATTTCTCTTAAAAATAATTGTTTCTTCTTTTAAACATCAAAGATCAATAATTAGACAATGTAAAAATATTATTTTTCATATCCCAGTGTTCTAGATATTCTTTCAGGTCTTTCCATTCTTCTAGAAATCTTTCTGAGTCTTGATTTATTCAGTTTTCTTGTCCATTTGTCCATTTCTGCCATAAATAGCAGTTTTCTCAACCATTCCCACAGCTGAAAACACTTTTGATTAAATTTCAACCCGTTGGTTCTGGGCCAACCTTCTGGGGCAACAGAAAACAACTCCCCCCCCCCCCTCCTCTCTAGGACTGCCCTTCAAGTAGTCTCCTTCTTTGGAGGTTTCCAAGCAGAGGCTCGAGGGCCCTCTGACAGCCATGCTGATTGTGTGAACTTGGGCAGATCACGAGAGGGAGGGCAGGGAGGGTTGTCTCAGTGCTTAGTTTTCGTGGCCCTTTCTTACACGCCCTGGGAAATGCTGATCGCCACTTTGGGGACAGGAAGCCATTTTTCTCCAGGGCAACTTGGCTGGAGATCCTGGAGGTTTTTTTGTCATCTTCTGGGCATGGAGCAGGGGTCACTGTGGGTGTGGGGGGGGAGGTATTTGTGAATTTCCTTCATTGTGCAGGGGGTTGGACTAGATGACCCTGGAGGTCCCTGCCACCTATATGGTTCTGTAAGTACTTGAAGACAGTTAACATATCACCTCTCAGTCATCTCCTCTCCAGGCTAAACATACCCAGCTCCTCCAACCAAGTGTAAATTTTGCCCAACTGAGAATGGGATTTTTCTCCCACAGAGCTATATAAGAGACCAGTTGGAAGAACACAAGAAATCCGACGCAGAGCAATATCTTCAGACCCTCTATGACCTGTATACGAGGTGGGTGTCACCGCTTATTCTCAGGGGAAAGTTACAAGCACCATATAAACTCGCAGGCCCAGTCCTCTTCCTTTGGTTCGGGCCTTGTCCCTCTGCAGTCCTTTGCAGGCCTTCCGCCCATAGCATCCTTCTGCCTCTTGGAACTGTGGACTTTTGGGGGTGGAAAGTAAAATGTGCAAAGAGGAACATCTAAGTTAAGCTGGAACATTGAAAAGGGGAAGACTGGTCACCCGTTTGATTCCAAAATAGCCAATGGGGCAGTGTTTAAAGAAACGCAGCAGAGACAACCCGGCAAAGCGCCTTTTGCAAGATTTTTGCAAGGCGCTGGCTCCCCATACGGCCCTGGGAATTTCCCAGTCCTTTCCTTTCCTGTTGGGGAATTTAGGGTCTCTACGAAGCTGCCTTATACTGAATCAGATCCAAGCCAATTCTGCCTTTTTTTCACTCCGCACAAACGTGTGTCTTCCTTCCCCCCCCCCTCCCCCCATGAAGGACTAGTAATCTTTCAAGCAAATTGATGGAGTTCAACTTGGGCACCGATAAGCAGACTTTCCTGGCCAAGCTTATCAAATCCATCTTCGTTTCCTACCTGGAGAATTACGTCGAGGTGGAAATCGGTTATCTGAGAAGCCGGAGCGCAATGATATTGCAGCGCTATTACGATTCGAAGAACCACCAGAAGCGAGCCATTGGCAGCGGAGGGTGAGTTTGGCTTTGCCTCTTTTTTTACCGCTCTGTGTGTGGCAGCACCCTCTTAATCTACACCGACATGGTATTTAATTATAAAAGGGATAAGTACATAAGACGAGCCCTGCTGGATCAGACCGGTGGAGATCCACCTAGTCCAGCACCCTGTCCCCCTGTCCAACACAGCAGCCGATTAGTTTCCCCAGAGGGCCAGCAAACAGGACAGAGAGGCCGAACTGAGAGCCAGTTTGGTGTAACGGTTAAGTGCGAAGAATCTACTCGGGGGGGGGGGGGGGGGAAGTAACTTTTTCCCCATCATAGAGAACAGTGGAGGAGATGGGGCAACCTGTTTGGGGGCCTGTAGAATTGGACCCCGGGGTCCAATCTTCTTGAAACATGGTGGGTATTTGGGGGGAGAGGCCCCAGCAGCTACCCTGCGAGTTTGGAGCCTCTTCCTCAAACCCCCTCTCCTCCAGCCCGTATGAGTTTTTGCCACTGACTTCAATGGCCCATAGTGTATAATGGGGCCGAAACTGACATTCGGGCAGCCGAACGGGCTTGCATTGCCAAAACTGACATGCGGGGGGTCATTCAGCAACCAGAACAGATGCGGCCTGAATTTTTTATTTGCACACCCCTCGTGGGTACAAATGGCAGTGGTGGCAAGCCCCTCCCCCAGCTCCCAGCAGGCCTGTGGAGGAAGCGAAGCTGGAAGGGGTTTAAAGTTGTGCGGCACAATCTTTCCGTGGTATTCTATGGGGCCCTTCTCGCTTTGGTCCCCCCCCCCCGCCGTGGCAGGCCAGCTGGGGAAGGGAAGGGGAGGCTTTTGAAGATGCCCCCCCCCCTTTTGCTTCCCTTTCTGACACACTTCCGGTGACGTCAGGGGGCGTGGCGTATGCTAACGAGTTATGCAAATAGGCATGCTAATGAGCTCCTGCACCTCTTTTCCTACGAAAGGACCCCTGTGAAGTAGTATTTCCTTTTGTCCACCCTGAACTTCCTTCGTTAGATGCCAGCATTAAGACTTGACTTTGGACAATTCCCCCCCCCCTCCTTTATCCCCTTTTCAGTATCCAAGACCTCAAAGAGAGAATCAGGCAGCGGACCAACCTGCCCTTGGGCCCGAGCATCGATACCCACGGCGAAACCTTCCTCTCCCAGGAAGTCGTGGTTAACCTCCTACAAGAAACCAAGCAAGCGTTCGAGAGGTGCCACAGGGTACGTTTGCGCGCAGTACATTACCTTTCCTCCATTAAGAGTACAAATCTAAGTGAGGGTGGCGTGTGCTTATTCGGAACACGTTGCTTCTGGGGTCTGGATGGTGTGCAGAAATACAGTTTATAGGCTATGTCGGACAGGGGTCCTCAGTGCGATGGCTGTGTTTTTAGCAAGTGGGCGGGGCCTGGTGGGGCTTTTGGCCAGGAAGGCTTCTGATTGGCCGCTGGAGATTTGATTGGCGGACTGTGCAGGTTTTTAAAAACACCGCTTTAGCAAAAGCTGCCACCGCAACACAAGGATCTTCAGCGTGTGACCAAAGGTAAACTACAGCAGCCATTTCATGCCGTATTGTGGCTGTGCCCAGCACCCTGTATCAGAATTCCAAAGGGGCCCACAGGCTCAGAAAAGGTCGGGGAACCCCGGCTCTGTGGCATCAGAGGGTTGCCATTTGCCCAGTGGGGGGATCCCCCGATTTTGTGGGCTCTTCCCCACTGCCGACCAATTGGCCGGCGGGAGGGAACCCCCCCAAAACAGCGACATTACACGCGACATGCCTGCATCACCCAGAAGTGTTGTCGGTGACATCAGGGGGCGACACTCTGGCTTTGGGGCAAAACTATGGTTTGCTGCTGATTTTACCATAGACTTTTGCTCAAAATCCAGAGCGTTGCCCCCGGCGTCGCCGACATCACTTCCAGGTGAGGCAGGCACGTCACGTGCGATGTGATTGTTTCGGGGGGGAATGTAGGGCGACGTCACTTCCCACTTGCAGAACGTCCCCCCACCCCCACGCCCCACCAGCAGGCGGAAGGGATCTGGCAGCCCCAGGACATCACGGTCCTCAGCCCCTCTCCCACTCTCGGAAAGGCAGGCACAGGCCTTGGGGAGCTGGTTCACTGGCAGAGCATCTGCTTTGACTGCATAAAGTCCTGGGCGCAATCCCCGGCCTCTTCCGTTGAAAGGGCCGGGCAGTAGTCGATGTGAAAGACCTCTGCCTGAATTGCCAATACTGACTTTGATGGACCAGAGGTCTGATTCAGCAGAAGGCGGCTTCGTGCATTTATCCTGCTTGGATCCCAAAGCGCTTCTCACTCTTTAAGCACTCCGGTCTCCACTGGATTCCGATTGCATTTCCCGAAGCTGCTTGAAATGTAGTTAGAAGACAATGGAGTGTAGAGCTGATGGCGTAGAGAGGGTGGTATGGGTGTTAGGTAAAGGCTTTCCCTTGCGCAAAAGCCAGTCGAATCCGACTCTAGGGTTGCGGTGCTCACCTCCGTTTCCAAGCCGAAGAGCCAGCGCTGTCCAAAGACTTTTCCCGTGGTCATGTGGCCGGCACGACTACACGCCGAGGTGCGCGGAACGCTGTTACCTTCCCACCGAAGTGGTACCTATTTATCTCCTTGCAATTTCTTGCTTTCGAACTGCTAAGCTGGCAGAAGCGGGGGCCAGAGACGGGAGCTCATTCCATCATGCGGCACTGGGGTCTCAAGCTGCCAAAGTACAGACCTTCCAGTCTGCAGCTCAACGTCTTAACCTCTGAGCCGCCACAGCCCCTTGATATGGATGTTAAATGTGGGAAATAGTTGGGTGAGAGACGTATGAAGCTGTGTGGGGCTCTAGAATAAGCAGAGTCCACAGTCCACTTGCCATCATGCATTTCTTTGCAACCGTGAGACATGGAAGCTTTGAACAGAACAAAGGCCGGCATTCTTGGAATGCTAACGAGAATCCGCTCTGCCTGTGCAAAATGGTATGGGCTCAGTTGGAACTCCACGGGGTAGTTGGTCCGGAATCGCTTGTGTGCAGTTCTCCATATCTCAGGGCCAGAGAAGTGCTAACTGGAGAGCCAGTTTGGTGTAGTGGTTAAGTGCGCGGACTCTAATCTGGGAGAAGCGGGTTTGATTCCCCACTCCTCCACTTGCAGCTGGCTGGATGACCTTGGGCAAGCCATAGCTCTGGACCAGCTGTTCCCTCAAGGACAGCTTGGGAAAGAGCTCTCTCAGCCCCACCTACCTCACAGGGTGTCTGTTGTGGGGAGGGGAAGGGAAAAGGAGTTTGTAAGCCGCTCTGAGACTCCTGAGAGCCAGTTTGGTGTAGTGGTTAAGTGCACGGACTCTAATCTGGGAGAACTGGGTTTGATTCCCCACTCCTCCACTTGCACCTGCTGGATGACCTTGGGCAAGCCATAGCTCTGTACCAGCTCTTCTCTCAAGGGCAGTTCTCTCGAGAGCTCTCTCAGCCCCACCTACCTCCCAGGGTGTCTGTTGTGGGGAGGGGAAGGGAAAGGAGTTTGTAAGCCGCTCTGAGACTCCAAGTGGGTGAAGGGCGGGGTATAAATCCAATCTCTTCTTCTTCTTCTTCTTCTTCTTCTTCTTCTTCTAACATCTGTCCTCCTCTCCTCCCGCAGCTCTCTGATCCTTCAGATTTGCCGAAGAATGCCTTCAGGATTTTCTCGTTGCTCGTGGAGTTCTTGTGCATCGAGCATATCGATTACGCTCTGGAAACCGGGCTGGCGGGTGAGCTTCAGACTTGGTGTGTGTGTCAAGTGCTCTCGAGTTGCACCTCACTTACGGCGACCCTATAAGTTCTCAAGGCAAGAGACAGAGGTGGCTGGCCATGGCCTGCCTCTGCATAGCAACCCTGGACTTCCTCAGTGGCCTCCCATCCAAGCCCCAACCAGGGTCGACCCTTAAGTTCCAAGATCTTGGGAGATCGGACTGGCCTGGGCTGTCCAGGTCAAGACAGAGACATCAAGTTGCAGCTGACTTACGGTGACACCGTAGAGTTTTCAAGGCAAGAGATGTCTAGAGGTGGTTTGCCATTGCCTGCCTCTGCGTAGGAACCCTGGATTTCCATGGTGGTCTCCCATCCAAGTACTAACCAGAGCTGGCCTCGCTTAGCTTCCAGGATCTGATGAGACTGGGCTAGCCTGGGCCATCCAGGTCAAGCCAAGAGACGTTCAGCGGTGGTTGGGCGTTGCCTGCCTCTGCGTAGCAACCCTGGATTTCCATGGTGGTCTCCCATCCAAGTACTAACCAGAGCTGGCCCCGCTTAGCTTCCAGGATCTGATGAGACTGGGCTAGCCTGGGCCATCCAGGTCAAGCCAAGAGACGTTCAGCGGTGGTTGGGCATTGCCTGCTTCTGCGTAGCAACCCTGGATTTCCATGGTGGTCTCCCATCCAAGTGCTAACCAGAGCTGGCCCCGCTTAGCTTCCAGGATCTGATGAGACTGGGCTAGCCTGGGTCATCCAGGTCAAGCCAAGAGACGTTCAGCGGTGGTTTGCCGTTGCCTGCCTCTGCATAGCAACCCTGGATTTCCATGGTGGTCTCCCATCCAAGTGCTAACCAGAGCTGGCCCCGCTTAGCTTCCAGGATCTGATGAGACTGGGCTAGCCTGGGCCATCCAGGTCAAGCCAAGAGACGTTCAGCGGTGGTTGGGCGTTGCCTGCCTCTGCGTAGCAACCCTGGATTTCCGTGGTGGCCTCCCATCCAAGTGCTAACCAGGGCCGACCCAGCTCAGCTTTCCAAGCTCTGATGAGATCACGCTAGCCTGGGCCGTGCAGGTCAGGCCATAATAACTGCATGCAGTCTGACCTATGGTGACCCCATCAGGTTTGCAAGACGAGACTTCTGGAGATGGTTGGCCATTGCCTGCCTCCGCTTAGCAACCCTGGACTTCTTGGTGGCCTCCCATCCGAGTCCTAACCAGAGCCGACCATACTTGGTTTCTGAGATCATGATGAGACTGGGCTCGCCTGGGCCATCGAGGTCTGATTAGACCTTGGAAGATAAGGGTCGACCCGGGTCGATGCTTGGATGGGAGGCCGCCGAGGGAGTCCGGGATTGCTATGCGCAGGAAGACAATGGCAAGCCGCCTTTGTTTGTCTCTTTATACCACAGCACAAAGTAGCTGGAACGTGTGACTATTGCTGGAGATTAATTCCCTTACTGACAGTGTAACTGTAGAACTGTAGATTTTGGTCTGGCCGCACCTGCAGTCTTGTGCGCAGTTCTGGAGGCCTCCCTTCAGAAAAGAGGTGAACAGAATGGAGCGGGTGCGGAGGAGAGCGACATGAGGAGAACTGAGGGCCTGGAGACCAAGAAGCCCTACCTACAGGGGTCATTTCGAGCAGGAGGGCGCAGGAACGCCGTTCCAGGAGTAACAAGCCCAGGAGCGGGCACGTATGGGGATGCGCTGTGGGAAAAAGCAAGAGCAGGCTAACTCGATCTGTATTTTCGTGCTTGTTGCAGGGTAGCTTCCCTGCAAGAGCAAAGGAAATCTCAAGTGTCTCTTGTCAAAGTGTCAAGCTGGCTCGCCAGCTCTGAGTTGGGAAAGACCTGGAGATTTTTGGGGTGGAGCCTGAGCAGTGGGTGTGGCCTTCTGACACACTTCCGGTGATGCCAGGGGAGGTGGCATATGCAAATGAGTTGTGCTAATGAGCTCCTGCACCCCTTTTTTTATGAAATGACCCCCACAAGGAAAGGCTGAGGGACTGGGGAATGTTCAGTCCGGAGGAGAGGAGGTTGAGAGGGGACAGGATGGCTCTCTTGAAGGATCTGAAGGGCTGTCACTGAGAGGAGGGCAGGGAGCTCTTCCTGTGGGCAGCAGAGGAGAGGACTCGCAATCATGGGTTTCAATTAAAGGTGGGAAGGTACTGGCTGGATATTAGAAGCAACTTTTTGAGTTGAGCAACAGTGGAATCAGCTGCCTTGGGAGGTGGTGAGCTCCCCCTCCCCAGCAGTCTTGAAGCAGCGGCTGGACAAACCCTTGTCAGGGATGCTCTAGGCTGATCCTGCACTGAGCAGGGGCAGGTTGGACTAGATGGTCTGTGTGGCCCCTTCCAGCTCTGTGGCTCTGTGAGTCACTGTAACATTTGCTGCCAGTTGATTCTACAACTCTCCTCGGCAACTTGGAAGTGCAACTGGGTCATGGAAACTGCTCAGGAAACCGTGCAAATCATAATCCTGCCTTAAAAGCAGTGCCTTTTGAGAGGTGGCCATAGAGGGCTTTACAGGATTCATAAAGGCTTTTTGGGTGAATTTTGTCCTTAGGTCAGGACTCAGGGCTTTTTTTGTAGAAAAAGCCCAGCAGGAACTCATTAGCATAATAGGCCACACCCAACAGCAGAAACTCGTTCGCATATTAGGCCACACCCCTGACCGCGCAGCTCCCTCCCGGGATCGGCTTCCCCAGGGGCTTACGGGGCGCATGGGGAACCCGAGGGAAGGAAGGCAGTTTCTGGATCGGGGGGGGGGGGGGGGGAGGCTGTAGGCGTGGCCAACTTGGAAACCAGCCAGAACTCCGTTCCTGTGTGTTCCTGCCCCAAAATAGCCCTGGGTAAAGTAAAGGTAAAGGTTTCCCTTGCTCAAAAGCCAGTCGAATACGACTCTAGGGATGCAGTGCTCATCTCCGTTTCCAAGCTGAAAAGCCAGCATTGTCTGTAGACGTTTCCGTGGTCACGTGGCCAGCATGACTAGACGCCGAGGCGCACGGAACGCTGTTACCTTCCCACGAAAGCAGTACCTATTTATCCACTTGCGATTTCTTGCTGTCGAACTGCTTCCAGGTATCCCTTCGCCGGATTCCAGGAACGCAAACCTTTATTTCCTGGACGTCGTCAACCAAGCCAATACCATTTTCCATCTCTTTGACAAGCAGTTCAACGATCATCTGATGCCATTAGTCAGGTAGGTGGCTCCACAGGTCTTTGAGACGCGAATCCACACAGAGTTTGCGTTCCGACTTGTGAATCAGTGGACGTGAGAGAATCGGCCCCGAGCGTGGCTGCGTAAAGGGAAGAGAGGAAGTAACCGACTGGGTCTAGTGTAGTGATGTTAGGAAACCTGTCTGGAGTTCGGTAAGTTAAAAAGCCCGGACTGCCTGGTGCTCGTCTATCTCCGCAGGCCTGCTGATGCCTAGATTTCCTTCATTAGTTATCTGCAGGTTTCTTGCCACAAGTTTCAGAAGTGGTGCTTACACACATTTCCTAGCGAACCCTGCTGAAATCGGGGAGGGACAAAGGTAAGGGCAGGAGAGAGAGCTGCCACGGTGTTTGGAGGGAAGCAAGAAATAAGGGGGGTCTGAGGCTGTCCTCCCAGATTCTCCTGCTCGGCGCACAGCGTCCGTCTCAAGCGCCTGCTGCAGACCAGCACTCCCCTTCCTTTGGTTTCTTCCAGCTCTTCTCCTAAACTCTCGGAATGCCTTCAGAAGAAAAAGGACATCACGGAACAGATGGAGGTGAAGCTGGACATGGGCATTGACAGGCAAGTGGCAATTCAGAGTTTTGGTTCATGGCTCAGTTTCTTTGTGCGTGTGTGTGTCTTTTTGCATTTCTATTTATGTATTCATTCAGTGCACTGGGTTGTATCCAGAGCACCGTGGCTCCCTCCGTCTCTACCAGGGGTGTCGAACTCATTTGTTATGAGGGCCGGATCTGACGTAAATGAGACTTTGTTGGGCCGGGCCATGTATGCCATACAATGCAACGCCAGGTAGCAGAGATATAAACTTTATGAAGGACATTTTACTTAAAATAAAAACATGCTTAAAACACTAGCACTCTTACAATATTTTATTTATTTAACAGTCTCTGATAACCGATGCCTCTCACTCTGGATTATTGCATCAAAATGTCTGTGCTGTTGCAATCTTGAGTGTGCTGTTCCAAGTGTGTCTCTGTAAGCTGCAAACCTACTTTTGATCTATTGACATTCACCACAGAAACCTCACGCTCAGAGTTCTGAGTCTAGGACCCAGGGGGAAACATGAAATGGCTGAGTCATTGAGAGAGTCTGGCGAAGCAAGCTGTGATGCAGCAGCAGCCTCAACAGAACTGGAGGCAGGAGATGGCCAGTTCCAGGGCGGGCCTGACAGAAGCCTTCCGGGAGCCTGATCCAGCCCCCGGGCTGCATGTTTGACACCCCTGGTCTTGACCTTTGGGAGGCAGCTGAAGACAATTGTATCTAGGACAGCAGTCCCTGTGAGTGTGGAGGGGGGAGGTATTTGTGAATTTCCTGCATTGTGCAGGGGGTTGGACTAGATGACCCTTCTGTGATTCTGACATTCTGAGAGCCAGTTTGGTGTAGTGGTTAAGTGCACGGACTCTAATCTGGGGGGACCGGGTTTGATTCCCCACTTCTCCACATGCAGCTGCTGGATGACCTTGGGCAAGCCATAGCTCTGTCCCAGCTGTTCCCTCAAGGACAGCTCTGAAAAGAGCTCTCTCAGCCCCACCTACCTCACAAGGTGTCTGTTGTGTGGAGGGGAAGGGAAAGGAGATTGTAAGCCACCTTGAGACTCCGAGTAAAGGGTGGGATATAAATCCAACTTCTTCTTCTGTGACTGCATTTTACTGATTCGGTATTTATTAGCAGTCCTAGTTGGAGTTTTTAAATTGCTGCCTTTTTGTGTGTGTTTATAATTGTTGACAAGGGAAGCGGATGCAGAAGAGAACGGGGAGGATGACCGGGGGCCTGGAGACCAAGAAGCCCTAGGAGGACAGGCTGAGGGACTTGGGAAGGTTCAGTCTGGAGGTTGAGGGGGGACAGGATGGCTCTCTTGAAGTCTTTGGAGGGCTGTCACTTCGAGGAAGGCAGGGAGCTGTTCCTGTTGGCAGCAGAGGAGAGGAATTGCAATCATGGGTTTAAATTAAGGGTAGGAAGGTACTGGCTGGATATTAGGGAAACACTTTTTGACATTCAAAAGTTGAGCAACAGTGGAATCAGCTGCCCAGGGAGGTGGTGAGCTCCCCCCCACTAGCAATCTTTAAGCAGCATCTGGACAAACACTTGTCAGGGATACTCTAGGCCAGGGGTGTCAAACATGTGGCCTGGGGGTGGATCAGGCCCCCCGGTGGGTTTCTATCAGGCCCACACTGGAACTGGCCATCTCCTGCTTCCAGTTCTGTTGCTGCTGCTGCATCATAGCTTGCTTCACCAGACTCTCTCAGTCGCTCAGCCATTTCATGTTTCCCCCTGGGTCCTAGACTCAGAACTCTGAGCGTGAGGTTTCTGTGGTGAATGTCAATAGATCAAGAGTAGGTTTGCAGCTTACAGATACACACCTGAACAGCATTCTGTGCAACAGCACAGACATTTGGATGCAATAATTCAGAGCGAGAGGTGTCAGTTATCAGAGACTGTTAAATAAATACAAGCTGCCCTGAGCCTGTTCGCGGGGAGGGCGGGGTATAAAATAGAATAAATAAATAAATAAATAAATAAAATGTTGCAAGAGTGCTAATGTTCCAAGCATGTTTTTATTTTAAGTTAAAAGAAAACTTTGTGTCTGTGCCCTTTATAAAGTTCATATCTCCACTACCTGGCATTACATTTTATGACTCACGTGGTCCAGCCCAGCAAGGTCTCATTTATGTCAGATCCGGCCCTCATAACAAATGGGTTTGATACCCTTGTTCTAGGCTGATCCTGCATTGAGTTGGACTAGATGGCCTGTATGGCCCCTTCCAACTCTGATTTCTGTGATTTCTATTGTTTTTATGGTATTGTTTGTCATCGTTTTATCATTGTAAGCCGCCTCGAGTTCTGCAAGGGAGAAAGGTGGCTAATAAACGTTTTAAATAAATAAACACGTGCTGTGATGGCAACAGCAGACCACCTTCTGATCCAGCCCAGTTCATTCCACATTTGCATCCCGATGCAGACATTGGGGGGGGGGGGGGGCACGCCATCAACGTGGCGTTAAAATAAGACATCCAGTCGACAAACAGTGGATAACGTGAGCAGGGCTGAAGAGCTCTCCCTCCGCGTCCGGATATTAGCGTACAGTCCAATTTCTGAGTGTCGAAATAATCCCCGTACTTTGCGCTGCTCATCCTGTCAGTTCTGGAAGCCCCCGGGTGGAATTTCTGCGCCCACGCTTCCCCAGAAGGTAGCGGTCCCTTTGATGAGAGATCATGTCGGACCGGCGCCCGGTTAGGGGCTTTAAAGCACTCCCCCCCCTTTTTAAAACAGCCACCTGGTATTTTTAACTTTGAAGGACGCTGAACTGCATGATCGGACAGATGAAGCACATCTTGGCCACCGAACAAAAGAAGACCGATTTCAAACCCGAAGACGAAAACAATGTTCTGATTCAGTACACGAACGTGAGTAACTATATATAGATTTGCCGGCCCCGGCCGGCGCGGCAGGTAATTGGTGCGCCGCTGGCATTCTTCCTGGCAGGCAGCCGACTCTGCTCGGTGTGTGCTTGCGCTCTATCACACAGGCACCTCTCTTTAACTGTCAAGTTTCTTCTGCTCTTGGGAGAAGTCTGACGCACTTCCACTGGGCGATCTCAGCCTGAGCGAGGAGAAAGTCCTGAAATGGAGTAGTCCTGAAACGCTTGGCATTTTCGGCAATCGACGTCCTGTTGTGCTAGATAAGAGTGATAAAAATGGAATCGCAGAGCAGGGCAAGACCTCTTGGTCATTCAGTCTGTCTCTTGTGCAGTAGCGCAGAAGGGCGGAATTCCGTGAGCCAGTTTGGTGTGTTCAGGAGCCCGGACTCTAATCTGGGAGAACCGGGTTCGATTCCCCACTACTCCACATGCAGCTGCTGGTGTGACCTTGGGTCAGTCACAAGTTCCTTCAGAGCTGTTCTTGCAGGAACAGTCCTCGAGAGAGCTCTCTCAGCCCTGCCTACCTCACGGGGTGTCTGTTGTGGGGAGGGGAAGGGAAAGGAGCTTGTAAGCTACTCTGAGACTCTGAGTGAAGGGCGGGGTATAAATCCAATCTCCTCTTGTTCTTCTTCTCACCCGAATCTAACTTCCCCTGTAAGAAATTAAATTCTTGCAATTCACCTGAAGTCTGTCTTCCAAGATACTCTGGATCAGTTTGGCCTTTACAGTTTCAGGGCTGCTAAATATATCTCGATCCATCTACTAGAGCAGGGGTGGCCAACCTTGCTTAACGTAAGAGCCACATAGAATAAACGTCAGATGTCTGAGAGCCGCAAGACAGGAACAAATATCACACACACGTTTTTATTTTTAAAAATATGCAAATTTGCTTTTTATTAACGTTAAATGGGACTGCCAAAAATAAAAACAAACAAGGAAAAATGGTTATTGATAATGATATTACTTGTTTGCTAATGATATTGAGAGAGAGAGAGAAAAAGAGAGAGATGGAAAGAAAGAATTAAAGAAGTGGAAAGAAAGAGAGAGAGAGAAACTAGGAAAGCAAATAGATGGGAGGGAGGAGGGAAGGAAGGGAGGAAGGGCGAAAGAGAGAAAAAGCATGCCTCCCCTTTGCTTCCCCAGCCGCCCTGCCAGGAGCCGCACAATATGTGTGAAAGAGCCGCGTGTGGCTCCCGAGCCACAGGTTGGCCACCCCTGTACTAGAGAGCCAGTTTGGTGTAGTGGTTAGGAGCCCGGACTCTAATCTGGGAGAACCGGGTTCGATGCCCCACTCCTCCACGTGCAGCTGGTGGTATGACCTTGGGTCAGTCACAAGTTCTTTCAAAGCTGTTCTCTCAAGGGCAGTGCTCGAAAGAGCTCTCTCAGCCCCACCGACCCCACAGGGCGTCTGTTGTGGGGAGGGGAAGGGAAAGGAGACTGTAAGCCGCTCTGAGATTCCTTTGGGTAGTGAAGGGCGGGGGATAAATCCAACCTCTTCTTCCTCTGCATACCGAGCTGCCTCTTTTACGACTGTGATTTGACGTAACGGCCTCTGCCGTCAAGCCCCTCTCCGCCCTGTGGATTAAATTGTGCCAGCCTGGCTACAGTGTACCACATGCAAAGAGCCCAGGTGAAAATGTTCCCACTCCCAAGAGTCCGTTTGCCTTCTGTAGGGCTGCCGTCAGTAGGAAACACAGAAACATAGAGCTGGAAGGGACCCCAATTGTCATCTAGTCCAGTCTTCAGCACAATGCAGGGAATTCATGGTTCCCCCCCCCCCCCTCCAGTGACCACTGCTCTAGTTTGGTGTAATTCTTAGGAGTGTGGACTCGGGGAGAACCAAGTTTGATTCTCCACGCCTCCACATGCAGCTGCTGGTGTGACCTTGGGTCAGTCACAAGTTATCTCAGAGCTGTTCTCTCAAGGGCAGTTCTTGAGAGAGCTCTCTCAGCCCCACCGACCTCACAGGGTGTCTCTTGTGGGGAAAGGAAGGGAAGGAGATTGTAAGCCACTCTGAGACTCCGAGTGAAGGGCAGGGTATCCAAGGTCATTCAGCAGCTGCAAGTGGAGGAGTGGGGACTCAAACCCGGTTCTCCCAGTTTAGAGTCCGCTGCTCTTAACCACTACACCAAACTGGCTCTCACACACCAGGTAGGGCTGAGAGAGCTCTTTCGAGAACTGCTCCTGAGAGAGCAGCTCTGAAAGAACTTGTGACTGACCCAGGGTCACACCAGCAGCTGCATGTGGAGTAGTGGGGACTCAAACCCGGTTCTCCCGGATTAGAGTCCACACTCCTAACCACTACACCACTAAAATGGTGTAGCTGCATCATCTACCTTTCATTCATGTTTCAATCAAGTTTGATTCTCCACGCCTCCACATGCAGCTGCTGGTGTGACCTTGGGTCAGTCACAAGTTTTCTTGGAGCTGTTCTCTCAAGAGCAGTCCTCAAAAGAGCTCTCTCTGCCCCACCCACCTCACAGGGTGTCTATTCTGGGGAGGGGAAGAGGAAGGAGATTGCAAGCCGCTCGTAGACTCCTTCTGGCAGTGGAGAGCGCGGTATAAATCCAATCTCTTCTTCTTCTTCTATGCCCAGAGGAAGGCAAAAGACCTCCAGGGACCTGGGAAGAAAATTCCTTCCTGACCTCAAACTGATGATTGGCATTACCCTGAACATGTAAGAAAGGGTTACGAGAGCCATCCCCAACCCCCTTTCCTGCTCACCAAAGGCACTTATGCAAAAAAGGGGAGGGCAGTTTTTGCAGCCCCCCCCCCCACTGCAGCTCCCCACTCCGCCCCCCATGGTATGCCTCGGGGTGGGGTCCACTGACCCTTGGGAGCGCAATTTCAGAGTGCAAAGACAACTTCAGCAGCAGGGGAGGGGGGTTGCCATTTACGCAGCATCAACTGGTGCCGCATCATATAGGGTCCAAGCCATGCTTCCTTTTCGAAAGTCACATTTGGTGGTCTCAGACTCTGGTGGTAGAAGTGGAAAGTGCCATGAAGACACAGCTTAAACTGGAGGGTTTTCAAAGCAAGAGACGTTCAGAGGTGGCTTGTCATTGCCTGCCTCTGCATAGCAACCCTGGGATTCCTTGGTGGTCTCCCCTCCAAGTACTAACCAAGGCCAGCCCTGCTTAGCTTCCAAGAGCCGACCCAGAGGGTTTTTATATAGTAGCAGTCAATGCAACCTAGATCAGCGAGGCGCATAAATGAACATGCATCTTTATTCTTTATTTCTTCACCCAAAGAATAATCGACAAGTTTAATTCACTGCCTCAGGAAGTGGTGGTGGCTACAAGCATAGACAGCTTCAGAAGGCCAGACCAGAACCGATGGGTTGAAATTAAATCGGAAGAGTTTTCGGCTCAACATGAGGAAGAACTTCTGGATAGTTAGAGAGGTTCCTCAGTGGAACAGGCTTCCTCAGGAGGTGGTGGGCTCTCCTCCTTGGGAGGTTTTTCAAACAGAGGTTGTGTAGCCATCTGACAGCAATGCTGATCCTGTGAACTTAGGCAATTCATGAGAAGGGAGGGCAGGAAGGGTCGCATCAGGGCTTAGTTCTTGTGGCCTTTCTGACACGCCCAGGGAAATGCTGAATGCCACTTTGGGGTCAGGAAGCCATTTTTCTCCAGGCCAGTTTTGCCGGGCATCCTGGAGGGTTTTTTGCTATCTTCTGGGCATGGAACAGCAGTCACTGGGGGTGTGTGGGAGGGAGGTATTTGTGAATTTCTTGCACTGTGCAGGGGGTTGGACTACATGGTCCCTTTCAACTCTGATTCTGTGATTCTTAGAGGTGACTGTATAAACCGATGGAGCAGAGGTCCATCAGTGGATATTAGCCCCAAGGTCTAGATGGAACACTCTGTCTGGGGCAGTGATGCTCTGTATCCTTGGTGCTTGATGGGGGCCACAACAAGAGGGCTTCTGGAGTTCTGGCCCTGCTGGTGGACCTCCTGATGGCCCCTGGGTTTTGGCCACTGTGTGACCCAGAGTGTTGGACTGGATGGGCCATTGGCCTGATCCAACATGGCTTCTCTCATGTTCTTATGCCTGGGGGAGTGATGCTCTGTCTTCTTGGTACTTCGGGGGGAGGTACAGTGGGAGGGCTTCTGGAGTTCTGGCCCCACTGGTGGACCTCCTGATGGCCCCTGGGTTTTGGCCACTGTGTGACCCAGAGTGTTGGACTGGATGGGCC
The DNA here is from genome assembly GCA_029233225.1 of Lepidodactylus listeri. NCBI lineage: Eukaryota > Metazoa > Chordata > Lepidosauria > Squamata > Gekkonidae > Lepidodactylus > Lepidodactylus listeri. The sequence continues at coordinate 95,311,748 of JARCFY010000011.1, read as the reverse complement.
TTTGGCCTGATCCCACATGGCTTCTCTTACGTTCCTATTTTTGTACTACTGTACAGACACCCTCTTAGTGAACGGTCTGCATGCATCGTGCAAATCAGGAGAGGATTGACGCCAGCGTCCCAGGTGGCTTTTGAGAGCCTCCTAAACCCTGTGATAATTATATTTTACGCATTGATCTCAGTCTGCCTGCATAATGCACAAAAGAGAATTCTGGAGGAGGAGGAGAGGAGGGCAAACGCCTCTTACGACAGCCAAGCTGCGGCCAAAGTCTGCAACAGGCTGAGCTGGAGCTACGTTTGCATCAGTGGGATTTGCTTTCAAGTAAATTGGGCGTGTCGCATTGGCGTGCTCGGCTTCTTAAATTACATATCGATTTGAAAAATGCTTTTGCTAGACTCCTGGGTCTCTGGCTTACCAGCCTCACGGGAACACACGAAGCCGCCTTATACTGAATCAGACCCATGGTCCATTAAAGCCTGTATTGTCTACTCAGAATGGCAGTGGCTCTCCAGGGTCTCAGGCAGAGGTCTTTCCCACCACCTAAGACAGAGGTTCCCAGACTTATGTGGCCTACCGCCCCCTTTTCAGAAACAAATTACTCAGCGCCCCCCTGGAAATCTAGCTTTCAAGAAGTGGGCAAAAAGATGCAGGAAGAGAGTCCACCACGATCCACGCAGCCAGGCAGGCCAAGGCAGGCACAGGGCAGCAGCCGCAGCTGAAGGCCTGAAGCCAGAGGCCAGCAGCAGCCACCACGCAAGAGCCCAGCAGCAACACCAGCCTTCCAAGGGTCCACGTGCATTTGCCATTTGCAAACGTATGGGTGTGATTGATCCCAGGGAAGGCCAGGAGAAGGCAGGGAAAAGCTGCCTTAGACGGGTTCTGGACTCTTCTTTCATTATGCTTCCACCACCCCCTTATTTTTATTCAACGCCCCCCCCCCCCATTGCACCCAAGGCTCCGACCACCCACCTGGATCATTCCAGCGCCCCCCAGGGGGTGGTGCTGCCCTCTTTGGGAACCACTGACCTAAGATCTGGCCCTTAACTGGAAATGCCGGGGATCGAACCTGGGACCTTCTGCATGCCAAGCAGATACTCTGGCAGTGAGCCACAACCCCTCGTCAGCTCTGCCACTAATATCTATAGCACAACACAAACTGCACCAGGATTTTGCATCATGCCCTGAAGCGTCTTCTTTTCCCACAAATCCCCCCCCCCCCCCAATTTTTGGTAACATCCAGCCCGACAGAACGTTCCGGAAACCTCCAAAGCTCTCAGGCTACTACGTGTCGTGGGCTCAGCCCCACTCAATGAAACGTATCTGGATTGTATTCTGGATTTTTCTTTTGGGCCAGCCTGACTCGCAAGAGCTTCTTCCTGTGTCCCAAGCCTGCAGATCTTTTGACGACCCTAAACTCTGTCTGATGCACTAGTGCAGTTGTTCAGATCTCAGTTGAAGTCCTTGAGCAGGATTAATTAGGCATGTCATTTTTTAAAAATTCAAATAGGTGCTTGATTGTAATTTTTAAAAAACTATTTCAGGCACATTCCACTGGTAAGCAGGAGTTACAGGCTTTCAGGAAGAACTGGCAAATGCAGGCACATGGCGCTGCCTTGGTCCATCAGAGTTAGTACTGTCAACTCAGACAGGGAGCAGCTCTCTGGGGTCTCAGGCTGAGGTCTTTCACATCACCTACTGCCTGGTCCTTTCAACTGGAGATGCCGGGGATTGAACCTGGGACCTTCTGTGAGCAAAATGGTTTCAGAGGGTAGCCATGGTGGTCTGCAGTAGCACATCTAGATTTGAGTCCAGTAGCAGTTTGGAGACCAACCAGGTTTTTGGGGTATCAGCTTTTGAGAGTCAAAGGTCCCTGCTGCACTCTTAAGAACCTAAGAAGAGCCCTGCTAGATCAGACCGGTGGTCCATCCAGTCCAGCGTCCTGTCTCACACAGTGGCCAGCCAGTTCCTCTGGACAGTTGACAACAGGGCATAGAGGCCAAGGCCTTCATTAGAACACCAAAAGAGCCCTGATGAATCAGACCAGGGGTCCACCTAGTCCAGCATCCTGTCTCACACAGTGGCCAACCAGTTCCCCTGGAGGTCCAACAACAGGGCACAGAGGCTGAGGCCTTCATAGGAATATCAGAAGAGCCCTGCTGGATCAGACCAGTGTTCCATCTAGTCCAACATCCTGTCTCCCACAGTGGCCAGCCAGTTCCTCTGGAGGGCCAACAACAGGGCAGAGAGGCCAAGGCCTTCATTAGAACACCAGAAGAGCCCTGATGAATCAGACCAGCGATCTATCTAGCTCAGCATCCTATCTCACACAGTGGCCAACCAGTTCCCCTAGAGGGCCAATAAGAGGGTATAGAGGCCGAGGCCTTCATAAGAACATCAGGAGAGCCCTGCTGGATCAGACCAGGGGTCCATCCAGTCCAGCATCCGTTCTCACAGAGCAGCCGACCAGTTCCTCTGCAGGGCCGACAAAAGGGCAGAGAGGCCAAGGCTTTCCCTGGCATCTCCAGTTAAAAAGGACCAGGCAGTAGGTGACGTGAAGGACCTCCACCTGAGACCCTGGAGAGCCGCTGCCAGTCTTGAGTGGACCATACAGGCCTCGCTGGACCGGGGGTCTGATTCGGTATAAGGCAGCTTGATGTGTTCACAATAACTCGAGTCTCCACCATTCCACCACCCATCGAGTCCTGTAACTTGTGAGAGAGCTCTTCTTCCCCTGATTTCCCCTCCTCTTCTCTTTCAGGCATGTTCCAAAGTTTGCTCCTACGTCCGAAAGCAAGTGGAGAAGATCCGGAATTCCATGGACGGCAAGAACGTAGACACGGTCCTGATGGAGTTCGGAGTCCGCTTCCACCGGCTCATCTACGAGCACCTTCAGCAATATTCCTACAGCTGCATGGGGGGCATGCTGGCCATTTGCGATGTGGCCGAGTACAGGAAGTGCGCCAAAGAGTTCAAGGTGAGGGTTAGATGTGAAAAAGCCCTTGTGTGTCCCATCCCCCCCAATGTGAGAACGTTCCGCTGAAGATAGTCATCTTCAAGTACTGTCCTGTAGAGGATGGGGTGGAGTTGTCTTCTGTTGCCCCAGAAGTTTGGACCAGAACCGACGGGTTGAAATTAAATCAGAAGAGTTTTCGGCTGAACATTAAGGAGGACCCTCCTGACAGTTAGAAGAAGAAGAAGAGATTGGATTTATACTCCGCCCTCCACTCCCCAAGGGAGTCTCAGAGCGGCTTACAAACTCCTTCCCCTTCCCCTCCCCACAACAGACACCCTGTGAGGTAGGTGGGGCTGAGAAAGTTCTTTCCCAAGCTGTCCTTGAGGGAACAGCTGGTACAGAGCTATGGCTTGCCCAAGGTCATCCAGCCAGGTGCAAGTGGAGGAGTGGGGAATCAAACCTGGTTCTCCCAGATTAGAGTCCGCGCACTTAACCACTACACCAAACTGGCTCTCTTAGAGCGGTACCTCGGTGGGACAGGCTTCCTCGGGAGGTGGTGGGCTCTCCTCCTTTGGAGGTATTTCAAGCAGAGGCTAGATGGCCCTCTGACAGCAACGCGGATTGTGTGAACTTAGGCAGATCACGAGAAGGGAAGGCAGGAAGGGCTGTGTCAGTGCTTAGTTCTTGTGGCCCTTTCTTCCACGCCCAGGGAAATGCTGATCGCCACTTTGGGGTCAGGAAGCCGTTTTTCTCCAGGCCACTTTGGCCGGAGATCCTGGAGGGTTTTCGTCACCTGGGCGTGGAGCAGGGGTCACTGGGGGTGTGTTTGAGGGAAGGGAAGGGATGTGTGAATTCTCTCGCCTTGTGCAGGGGGCTGTGCGAGATGTCCCTGGAGGGGTCCCCCTTCCAACTCCATGATTCTGTGACTGATCCGTTGCTCTTTTTCTGTCCCCCTCCCAGATTGCACTGGTCTTGCAGCTTTTCGACACGCTCCACTCCCTCTGCAACCTCCTCGTCGTCGCTCCAGACAACTTGAAGCAGGTCTGCTCCGGGGAGCAGCTGGCCATCCTCGAGAAGAACATCCTGCATTCCTTTGTACAGCTTCGCCTGGACTACAGATCCACCCGCCTCGGTCGCCACTTCAGCTGAGAGGGCCGGGGAGACCGCAGCGCCGAGCTTTTTGCCGGGACTCAGTTGACGTAGATAGCACAGGGATTCGGGGTGGGGTGTGGGGGGCTGGTCGGAACGACGGTCGCAGCCGTAATCTAGGCCCGGCCTTTCTAGTGTTCTCTCTTCCTGTGAAATAAACGGCCCCCGGATATGAACGTTCCGCAGAAATGCTTCCTTTTGCGCATTCGGGGAGAAAACCCTGCCTCGCCCGAGCATTTCTGCCTCCACGTCTGAATGGAAACAAACCCTAATCTGTGAATGGCTTGGATTTCCCTGCAAGTTCTCGGTCGACCAATCAAAATCTTAGTCCGATACAAAAATCCAGGGCTCATTTCGTAGCAGGAACTCCTTTGCATATTAGGCCACGCCCCCCCCCCCCGATGTAGCCAATCCTCCAAGAGCTTACAGAGCTCTTCTTACAGGGGCTACTGTAAGCTCTTGGGAGATTGGCTACATCAGGGGTGTGTGGCCTAATATGCAAAGGAGCTCCTGCTACGAAATGAGCCCTGGACAAAATGCTGAGCTAGATGGACCACTGGTCAACCCAGCAGGGCTCTTCTTGTGTTCTTATGGTCAAGGGGAGAGTGAAACTTTGGAGTAGCAAAGGTGGGATAAGTCGGAAGCAGGGCTCATTTCGTAGCAGGAGCTCCTTTGCATATTAGGCCACACACCCCGAATGTAGCCAATCCTCCAAGAGCTTACAGAGCTCTTCTTACAGGGACTTCTGTAAGCTCTTGGAGGATCGGCTACATCAGGAGTGTGTGACCTAATATGCAAAGGAGCTCCTGCTACGAAATGAGCCCTGCAAAAATTTATTTATATTTTTAGGCCACCCTTCCCTGCAAGCAGGGCCCCGGGCAGCTTACAACAAGGATAAATACAATCAACAGTTGAGTTAAAACCGACAATAGAATACATACTACATATATCAACAAATAAAACAATCCGTTCCAAGATGGTGGGAAGATTTCAGCTTCCACAAGTCTTCTAGGGCAAGGGTGGCCAAACTTGCTCAGCGTAAGAGCCACCTAGAACAGGGGTGGCCAAACTTGCTTAACGTAAGAGCCGCACAGAATAAACATCAGATGTCTGAGAGCCACAAGGCATGAACAAATATTACCTGCATTTATTGGAAAATAAGCAGATTTGCTTTTTATTAACATTAAATGAGACTGCCAAAAGTCATAACAAAAGGGGTAAAGGCAGATATTGATGATGATATTAGTTTGTCCAATGATATTTGCTTGCTAATGATATTTGGCTTCCCCAGCCGCCCTGCCGGGAGCCACGTAATATGTGTGAAAGAGCCGCATGCGGCTCCCGAGCCACAGTTGGCCCACCCCTGTTCTAGGGGGCTCGTGAAGAATGGAGGGTGTCAGACTAAGTATGTGTGGTCCCGTTGCCGGCCTCAACCCAAAGTCAGCACTTAATATTAAAACATTACCAGGACTCGATCAGCCGCTTGTGTATCCCACACGCCCAAAGGCAAAATGTGGCAACTTTATTAGTTGTCCACTGGGATAACGAATAACTGCAGGTCCTCATAACCGCAGGGTCGCGCAGGCCGAAGGGGTGTTCATATTCATCGCTCCCCCTCCCTCCCCCCGGCAAGTTAACATTTTACAGGCAGGGGAATTTTTACAGGTTTCCGCCACATTGACCCAGGCAGGGGGATTGGCCCTATGAATCCACTTTATCATTTGGTTTGCGTTCCTTAAACCCTCTGGCTCTTTCCCAATGTGACCTTCAGGGTGTAAATAAAAACATGAGAAGCCAATGTTGGATCAGGCCAGTGGCCCATCCAGTCCAACACTCTGAGTCACACAGTGGCCAAAAACACCAGGTGCCCTCAGGAGGTCCAGCAGTGGGGCCAGGACACTAGAAGCCCTCCCACTGTTGCCCGCCCCAAGCACCAAGAATACATAGCATCACTTGCGCCAGACTGAGAGTTCCTATCTATACCTTGTGGCTAACAGCCACTGATGGACCTCTGCTCCAGATGTTTATCCAGTTCCCTCTTGAAGCCATCCATGCTTGTAGCCGCCGCCACCTCCTGTGGCAGTGAATTCCACGTGTTAATCACTCTTTGGGTGAGGAAGTGCTTCCTTTATTCCATTCTAACCCAACTGCTCAACCATTTCATGGAGTGCCCACGAGTTCTTGTCTTGCGAGAAAGGGAGAAAAGGACTTCTTTCTCTACCTGCTCCATCCCATGCATAATCATATAAAGCTCGATCATGTCCCCCCTCAGCCATCGTTTCTCCAAGCTAAAGAGCCCCAAGCGCTTCAACCTTTCTTCATAGGGAAAGTGTTCCAACCCTTTTATCATTCTAGTTGCCCTTTTCTGCACTTTCCCCAATGCTATAACCTCCTTTCTGAGGCGTGGTGACCAGAAATATGAAACTTGCCACCATCTGTAAGAGATCAGGAATTTGGGGTCCAGCGGAAGGACATATGTTTTATTCTTACTGCAGGTCTCCCATTCTACAGCGGGCCTCTGATTGTATTTCAGAGCTTCTTCCAGCTATTTCATCTTCTTCCCCGTTGCTTCTGGAAGCCATCAGTTGCCTGCTTCCTGCCGTACCTTTTCCATTCAGTTCTGTGCTTGAGCATGTGTGTGTGTGTGTGTGGGTGTCCTAAACGAACACAGCGATTTGGAAGATTCAAGTCCAACAAGGTTTCCCAGGGCGTAAGATTTCCAGAGACAAAGAACCTGATGAGCCTTTACGGTGCTGCTGGACTCAAATCTTGCTTTTTTCCTGTGGGTCAACATGCTACCCATCCAAGATTATCTTCATACTGATTCGGGTTGTTCTTTTGGCAGCTTGATAGAGGTTCTGGGCTGTGAGAGAGGGAGGGGCTGCAGCTCAGTGACAGAGCATCGGCTTACCCTGCAGAAGGTCCCAGGTTCGATCCTTGGCATCTCCAGTTAAAAAGGACCAGGCAGCAGGTGATGGGAAAGACCTCTGCCGGAGTCCCCGGAGAGCCGCTGCCAGTCTGAGTAGACAAGACTGATCTAGATGGGCCGAAGGGTCTGATTAAGTTTAAGTCCGCTTCATGTGTTCTTGGTTGATAACTGTATTTATTGTGTTATTGACATGATGTTACCCGCTCTGAGCCTGCTTGCGGGATGGGCAGGCTATAAATACAAATAATAATAAATAGATAAGTAGAACAAAGTTTGAGTCCAGTTTGAGTCCAAAGTTTAAGACCAACGAAGTTTAATCCTGGGTATAAGCTTTCGTGTGCATGAAGCAGTGTGCGTGCACACAAAAGCTTATACCCAGAATAAAACTGTGTTGGTCGTTAAAGGTGCCACCGGATTCAAACTTTGTTCTGTTGCTTCAAATCAACACAGTGACTCACCTGGATCTATGGTTGATAATGGTAATGGTTCCCTTTGTTTCTTACGTCCCAGAGAGCCAGTTTGGAGCAGTGGTTAAGAGCGGCGGACTCTAATCTGGAGAACCGGGTTTGATTCCGCACTCCTCCACGTGAAGCCAGCTGGGTGACCTTGGGTCAGTCACAAGAGCTCTCTCGAAAGAGCTCTCTCAGCCCCGCCTACCTCACAGGGTGTCTGTTGCGGGGAGAGGAAGGGAAGGAGATTGTAAGCCGCTCTGGGATTCCGAGTGAAGGGCGGGGTATAAATCCCATCTCCTTCTCCTTCTTCGTGGGAAGAATTTGAATGGCTGAAGCTTTTCCCAAAGGGCCAGTGAGAGCTACCACGGGCCCCCAGGCAAAGGTTCCTTCTTGGACCCCCGCCCCACAAACATACTGTGCAGACCCTGCCCAAACGTCACATGAAAGCAAATCACATGACTTACCCAGCTCAGGAATCCCCCATAATCCCACTTCCCTGGCATGGAGAGAAAGCTTCACTAGCTGAATTGATGCTGCTCACACAGATGTGAAAAATCGCAGGAGACCTGAAGTGGGGGGGAAACTGTGAGGATCTTTGGGGCGTCTGCCAGCAGCAGTGGATCACTCCCTGCAAACGTAATGACCGGCACCGGTCTTGCTGGCGGACGAAAAATGTGAGTTGGGCTGGAGGGGTGCCCTCCCTCGTCCTTGTCAGGATCAGCTCCTGGTCACCTCCTTCTCATTCTTGGTGCGTCCTACCAAAAAAAGCCCTTTCCAATGGAAGTGGAATGCTTGCTCTAATAAGGTTTCAACCCAACTCTTCCTAAGAGCTTTTTAGGCCTCTTCGGGCCCATTCAGAATGGCCCGATCGTATAATGCTCTAGATTTCGGTTTTCTAAGTACTAAAATTGGACACGGTGTTCCAGTGATCAACCAGAAGGAGGAGTGTGCCAGTTTCCTCCCCTCCCCCAAAGCATTCTGGGAGGATGCCCGCTCTGCCCAGTCGCGTCGCTCTCTTCCTCGGCCATGGCAGAGGCACAAAGATTCCCACGGACGCCGGAGGAGCTGTCCGCCTGTGCGGCTGCCATTTCCTCCGGAGCTGTGATGTGGTTTCCAAGCGGTACCTCTCTGATACCTCTGCAGCCGAGAGCCAGCGTTTTAAAGCCACGGTTCTGCTTGCCGGTAGAAATCGTTTGCACAAGAGAAAGATTGTCAGCTTGTCGAGATTTGAAAGTGGCAAGCGGTTTGGCAGACGGCATCAGAAGAGCGCTTCAAAATGTCCTTCGATGTCTATTTTCCCTTAAAAAAACAAAACTTGTACAAAGGTTCCTTTCCTCTGTTTGGTAGGGTCGTTCGTGCAACGCCATGTTCCTTTGCAGCGCTCTCCGTGAAAACCCGTGGAAGTTAACTGAACAGAATGTGGGTGATGCTTCTAAATCAGTTGATCCTTCAGCCTGAAGTCACCTGGTTTCTTCTGTTCATGTGGTATTAAGGTTTCTCACAGCTCAAATAAACCCTGGTGTTGGAAACGGTCGTAAGAACATCAGAAGAGCCCTGCTGGATCAGACCAATAGCCCATCTAGTCCACCATCCTGTCTCACAGAGTGGCCAGCCAGTTCCTCTGGAGGGACAACAACGGGGCAGAGAGACTAAGGCCTTCCCTTGATAAAACATAAGAAGAGCCCTGTGGGATCAGACGAGTGGTCCATCTAGTCCAGCATCCCGTCTCACACAGTGGCCAACTAGTTCCTCTCGAGGGCCAACAACAGGGCAGAGAGGCTGAGGCCTTCATAAGAACATCAGAAGAGCCCTGATGGATCAGACCAATGGTCCATCTAGCCCACCATCCTTTCTCCCTCAGGGGCCAACCAGTTCCTCTGGGGGGTCAACAAAAGGGCAGAGAGGCCGAGGCCTTCATAAGAACATCAGAAGAGCCCTGCTGGATTAAACCAGTGGTCCATCTAGTCCAGCATCTTGTCTCACGGGGTGGCCAACCAGTTCCTCTGGAGGGCCAACAACAGGGCATAGCGTTGCCTTCTGGCTCTGCGATTCAGAGGTTCAATGCTTTTGAAAGTGGAGTCTCTCCTTCGTCACCATGGCTAATAGCCACTGAGAGAACTCTCCATGAATCTGTCAAATCTCCTCTTAAAGCTCTCCATGCCCGTGGCCATCACTACATCTTCTGTCAGCGAATCCCACATTTTAATTGCTCTCTGTGTGAAGGAGTTTTTTCTTCTCTCCATCCTTCATCTAGTGCCCATCAGCTTCATCGAATCTGCTGCCCATCAGCTACTACTTTACACAGAGAGCGATTAAAATGTGGAAGAATTTTGTAAGCCCCTGTCATCCCCCCTCAGTTTTCTTCTAAGCTTCAAAGCTTCCGAATCTTTAGTGTTCCCTCATCTGCAGCCCCGGGAAGAGGCACTGCAGCCCCGGGAAGAGGAGGATGGGGGAGGGAAGGTAACTTACCTTCCTTCTTCTGCCTCCTCATCACCCAACAGGGCTGCTGGGAGCAGGCGGTGGGGCTTGGTAATGTGCCCGCCCCCTGGACACTTCACTCCCGGAGCGCTGCTTCTCTGCGCTCAGGGCCCAACGGAGGCCTGACTGAAACCATGTGGCCGACTGTCTTGGCGGGCCGCAAAAAACTCTGTGGCGGGCCGCATGTGGCCCGCGGGCCACAATTTGCCCACCCCTGGTCTACTCTAAGTGGCAGTGGCTCTCCAGGATCTCAGGTCTTTCGTATCTCCTTGATCAAACATGAAGCGGCCTTATACTGAATCAAACCACTGATCCATCAAGGTTCATCAAGGACAGTGTTTCTCTATTCTCCAGGGCCTCAGGTGGAGGTCTTTCACATCACCTATCACCTGGCCCTTTTAGCTGGAGATGCCAGGGATTAAATCCAGGAACATCCGCATGACAAAGCTGTAGAAAAGAGCAAGCGTCCAGCAGCACCTTAAAGACTAACAATATTTGTGGCAGGGTACGAGCTATCTTGAGTCACTGCTCACTTCTTCAGATTGTGAGCAGTGACTCACGAAAGCTCCTACCCTGCCACAAATTTTGCCCTTTCTCTTTCCTGCTGCTACAGACAGAATAACACGGCTACCCGTCTCAGTCTATCTGAGGAAGTGAGCAGTGACTCACGAAAGCTCCCCCCCTGCCACAAATATTGATAGTCTTTATGGTGCTACTGGACTGTTGTGAGCCAGTTTGGTGTAGTGGTTAAGTGCACGGACTCTAATCTGGGAGAACCAGGTTTGATTCCCTACTCCTCCACTTGCAACTGATGGATGACCTTGGGCAAGCCATAGTTCTGTCAGAGCTGTTCTCTCAAGGACAGTTCCGAAAAGAGCTCTCTCAGCCCCGCCTACCTCACAGGGTATCTGTTGTGGGGAGGGGAAGGAAAAGGAGTTTGTAAACCACTCTGAGTGAAGAGCAGAGTATAAATCCAATCTCCTCCTCCTCCTCCTCTACTGCTACAGACAGATTAATATGGGTAGCCATCTTGATCTATTATGAAGAAAACTATCACTGAGGTTATTACACTGAGCCACAGGTGGGACGGCATGACTAACCCCAAGTTGCCATAAGGGTGGAGATCTGAACCTGGCTCTCTCCCAGATCCTAGCCTGAGATGGTAACCCTTCAGACATAGTTTTGGGGGGGGTGCAACAAGCTTGATCGTAAAAAGAGGCATGGTCAGTCCATTTAACCCATACTTCCTCTATGTGCACTGCTCCTGTATTCACAAGTGTCGTGTACGGGGTCTTTGAAGCTGGAATTCCAGGCCAGTGGAAGATACCGTGGGCCACCAAAAAGAGAAATCAGTGGGTTCTAGACCAAATCAAGTCTGAATTCTCCCTAGAAGCTTAGCAGAGGCTATCATACTTTGATCACATCATGAGAAGACAGGACTCACTGGAAAAGACAACAAGGCTAGGGAAAGTTGAAGTGCCCCACTGGTGGACCTCCTGAGGGCACCTGGTGTTTTTGGCCACTGTGTGACAGAGTGTTGGACTAGATGGGCCACTGGCCTGATCCAGCATTGGCTTCTCTCATGTTCTTAGGTTCTTAAGGCAGCAGGGAAAAAGGGAGATCCAGCATGCGATGGATTGACTCAGTCATGGCCCCCAGATTGCAAGACTGGAGCAAGGATGGTCGTGATGGGATGCTTGGGAGGTCCTTAATTCATAGGGTCACCATAAGTTGGAGGCAACTTGAGGGCATTTGATCCACACACAGAGAAAGGGTGCCGTTGAAAATGGGGGCCCTGTGTTGTCTTCTCCCCACCATGATCTCATCATACCGGCTTTCCCCTATACCGCTGTAATGAATCATCACAGAATCACAGCATTGGAAGGGGCCATACAGGCCATCTAGTCCAACCCCCTGCTCAATGCAGGATCAGCCTAGAGCATCCCCGACAAGGGTTTGTCCAGACGCTGCTTGAAGACTGCCAGGGAGGGGGAGCTCACCACCTCCTGAGGCAGCTGATTTCACTGTTGCTCAACTCCGACTGCCAAAAAGTGTTTCCCTAATATTCAGCCAGTGCCTTCCCACCCTTAATTTAAACCCATGATTGGGAGTCCTCTCCTCTGCTGCCCACAGGAACAGCTCCCTGCCCTCCTCTAAGTGGCAGCCCTTCAGATCCTTCAAGAGAGCCATCTTGTCCCCCCCCCCCAGCCTCCTCTTTTCCAGACGGAACATTCTCAAGTCCCTCAGCCTTTCCTCACAGGGCTTGGTCTCCAGGCCCCCGATCATCCTCGTCGCTCTCCTCTGCACCCATTCCATTTCACGTGACATCACATCAATGAATAAATGACGGAGGAGAGTTTGAACATATGAACACACGAAAGCCGCCTTATACTGAATCAGAGCCTTGGTCTGTCAAAGTCAGTATTGCCTACTCAGACTGGCAGCAGCTCTCCAGGGTCTCTTGTAGAGGTCTTTCACACCTCCTGCTACCTGGTCCTTTCTGAACTTGAGATGCCAGTGATTGAACCTGGGACCTTCTGCCAGCAGATGCTCTTCCACTGAGCCACGGCCCCTCTAGTTTGGCACTTCTTAACTGCCAATATGGCGTTGCACATATTATGTGGCGACTTATAACCCTGGCGCACCCTTTGATCAGACAACCCGCATGGTACGGACACCCCAGTTAATCCACTCTTTCCTTTTTTTCACTTACATTTTGTATTTTCCCATCACCCAGGCCTACAGTTCCAGCGATGGAGCCCCAATCTGTGCTTGAACAAACACAGAAGTTATTGGAAAATAATAAAATTCGGGGCGGGCGGGGAGCTTAAAACCGCTGCGCGTTTCTAAATATTATAGCTATTATAGTGCGTAATTGAGGAAAATATTTCCAGTAGCACCTCGATATAATTTAAGGACTATCCAAAACGAAATTTAAAAAATGCCCTTTTCTGTTCAGGTAATGAGTTAAAGTGCCGCTTTTCTGAGACTCCCTCTCCGTACGTTGGCATTTAACGAGGCACAATCAAGCGGGCGCTGGAGAGGGAGGCGGGCAAATGGCGGTGTAATTATGCACCCTCCAATTGGTTAAAACAGGGACATGCCAATAGGGTGGAAAATAACGTGTGTTTTCTTCCCTCCCTTTAAGAGTCCTATAATTTTTTTTTTAAAAAAAAACACACCTCAATGGTGTTTATGTTCTGTTTGCAATACAGCAGAAGGGGTAAGAATAATGAAAGGGAAAGGGGGAGGGAAGAACAGAGTGGTTACTTCTCCATCAGAAATCAGCTTGAAAAAAAATATATGTATTGTGAAAGGGGCTGGAGGAGGATTGAAAAACTGATGTTTAAATGCTTAGAAACAGGCTGGTGTGGGAAAGTCAGAAAGGGTGAGGGTAGATGCTAAATTCTAAGCACAGCAGAAGCCAGCCAGTAGCACTTTAGCTTTCTTCAGTCCTGGGCGGGGAGGTTCTCCAGGTTTCTGTGTCTTGCTTCAGCCTGAACTAGTTTCTCATCTGATGGTATTATAGCATATGTTGGGGTCTATTGGCTAGTGTGTGTGTCGCCCTCATCACCTATTGCCTCTGATTCCTGGAGCCATTTTTAAAGTATAAAGTTGAGTGGCGCAGATGGGTTCAAGCACTGCCAGTGTTCCCTCTAAGCTGAGTGAATATGAGCTACCTCACAGTTTTTTAGCCTCCGGCTCACACATTTTTGTCTCAGCTCAGGAACGATGGCTCCTAGGGCTGCCAAGAGCAGAGAATCATACAGCTGTGACAACACACTCTCATATTAAAGCATATGCATCAAAAATTTCAAAAACATGCAACAATATTGCAAAATATGATTAATTTAATGTGATAGGTGATGGGGGTCCAAAGTCATCAACAACGAAAGATCCGGTAGATATGTTCGTTTCCACAAGTCTTCATCAGGTGTGGACCAACAATTAGCTATTGTAATTGTTGGTCCACACCTGATGAAGACTTGTGGAAACGAACATATCTACCGGATGTTTCGTTGTTGATGACTTTGGACCCCCATCACCTATTACATTAAATTAATCATATTTTGCAATATTGTTGTATGTTTTTGAAATTTTTGATGCATATGCTTTAATATGAGAGTGTGTTGTCACAGCTGTATGATTCTCTGCTCTTAACTTGTTCCATAGCTGTTGTTCTCATAGATATTGTCCAAGGGCTGCCAAGTCAGCCCGGGGGGCGGGGGATCCCCCGCTAAAGGGGTTCCCGATCCGCCGGCCAGCATTTGACCAGCAGGGGGAACCCTACCCCCGACGTCGTCCAGCAAGGACGACGTAATGACGTCGCCGGAAGTGACACAGCACGTTGGGGGCGTTGCCAGGGCGACGCTCTGGCAATCGCCCCAAAACTCTATGATACCATAGAGTTTTGGGGTGATTGCCAGAGCGTCGCCCTGGCAACGCCCCCAACGTGCTGTGTCACTTCTGGTGATGTTGATGGGCGCGCGTGCGCCAGAAGAAACTCCCAGCGAGAGGAGGACTCCCCCCCGCCGGTGAGTTTTCAAGACTTGGCAACCCTAATGGCTCCAGAGCAAACTCATTTATGCAGTAGCCAAATTGCTTGCTCACAACTTTATCACCAGTAGCTCACAAGGTAGAATTTTTGCTCACAAGACTCCACAGCTTAGAGGTGAAGACTGGACAGTGTCAGCACTGAAAATGCTAAGCTCTTCTTCTTTGGGGAGGGCTCACTGGCAGAGCCTCTGCATGGCATGCAGGAGGTCCCAGGTTCAATCCCCGGCATCTCCAGTTGAAAGGACCAGGTAGGAGGGGATGGGAAAGACCTCAGCCTGAGTAGACAATAGAAAAAGAAGAAAAGATTGGATTTATACCCCGCCCTTCACTACTCAAGGGAGTCTCAGAGTGGCTTACAAACTCCTTTCCCTTCCCCTCCCCACAACAGACACCCTGTGAGGCAGGTGGGGCTGAGAGAGCTCTGACAGAAACTGCTCTTTTTCAAGGACAGCTGTGGCAGAGCTATGGCTTGCCCAAGGTCATCCAGCCAGGTGCAAGTGGAGGAGTGGGGAATCAAACCCGGCTCTCCCAGATTAGAGTCCGCACACTTAACCACTACACCAATATTGACTTTGATGGACCAGTATCGGGCAGCATCCTGTGTTCATGTGTCTGTCCTCCCAGAGAGGATACAAACTCTACGGAGGCTGTCATGATCCTGGGCCTATAGTAGTGTGGCCTGCAGGCTCCAAGGAGGCCTAGTAGCTCCAGGGAAGCCTGTCTTGGAGTAGTCATCAGGGCCTGCATTTCCCAGGTTCCCTCCAGACCCTGTGATTGGCTAACAGGGGATTGGGGGGAAAATTTGAACCAATAGAATAGTAGAGGGTGGGGCCTGGGGAGAAGGGATAAAAGGCCTTGCCCAAAGTGGGAGGGGGGGGGTTCACTTCCAGGGAGCAGAGCTGGTGTGAGGCTGCTGCAGAAGGAGGGATCCCTATCCAAAGGGGGTGAGTCAGACTGAGAGACCAGGTGTCCCGAGAAGTCTAGGACAGTATATAGTCAGACGCATCAGGGTTTCTTATTTTGCTGGTTTCCCCACCTTTTTACCTACACGTTTTTGAATCACAGTTTTTGAGCTGAGCCAGCCTTGGCTGGGAGGGCGGGGTATAAATCTGATAGATAAATAATAGTAAATAATAAATGAAATCTCTTTAACAAAAATAGTTTGTTACTTCGCCCAGGTCCTCATGCCTCATTCGGACACTGAAAAGGGGAAACCTACTGGGAAAGGGGTGTATAAAGGGGTCGGTTGGGTCTCCCGAGGAGACCCACACCAGAGTGGTGGCAGCCATAGGAGAATCTTTCTAGCCACTGTCCGCGACAGAGCTGGACAAGTCAGGGCCCCAAGGCCTACTGTGCTGAAGAAGAAAGAGATTGGATTTATACCCTGCCCTTCACTACTCGAAGGGGTCTCAGAGAGGCTTACAATCTCCTTTCCCTTCCCCTCCTTACCACAGACACCCTGTGAGGTGGGTGGGGCTGAGAGAGCTCTGAGAGAAACTGCCCTTGAGAGAACAGCTCTGAGAAAACTTGTGACTGACCCAAGGTCACACCAGCAGCTGCATGTGGAGCAGGAGTGGGGAATCAAACCCGGTTCTCCCAGGTCAGAGTCCGTGCTCCTGACCACTACACCAAACTGGCTCTGAGAGCTACTGTCTCTCAAAAAGGGACGCTAATTTCAATTAGATGCTACTTTTATTTTTTTTACAGAGCCCCAACTTAAACCATCTTTTTTCCATTTGTACTTTTCCCTTTCATGTGTCTTCTGCATTCCTCTGTCAAAATTTTCCCATAACGTTTATGTGATTCTTAAAATCTTTGATCAATTGCACATAGATGGAATACAATGCATCACCAGCACAGAGGAAGAGTAAAAGTGGTGTAAAAACACTGTAAATTTATTTATGTATCATATACCAATATATTCCTATACTCAAGTGTGGCCCTGTGTGTGGATACTCACATCTGTCTATTGGGGCCCTGGGGAAAGAAAACAGATTTTCCTGCAAACTTGGGGGGGGGGGGGATCCACAGTCTTGCAGAAAAATCCTAAAAGTTTGAAAAATTGAGAGGTGCTTGAAATTGCCCCAAATAGAAGAAGAGGAGGAGGAGATTGTATTTATACCACACCCTTCACTACCTGAAGAAGTCTCAGAGCGGCTTAGAATCTCCTTTCCCTCCCCACAACAGACACCCTGTGAGGTAGGCGGGGCTGAGAGAGCTCTTTCGAGGACTGCCCTGGAGAGAACTTGTGACTGACTCAAGGTCACCCAGCTGGCTGCATGTGGAGGAGTGGGGAATCAAACCCGGCTCTCCCAGATTAGAGTCCACCGCTCTTCACCACTACACCAAACTGATGGCGGAGGTGGTGGCTGAGGCAAGATGATAGACGCCAAGGAATACTAATAGGTAGGTAGGTTAATATCTTTGTAATATCTTTGTAATTTTGCATTGTTCTATATCTTCATGTTTCTGATGTAACTATTGTATTTTTAAATGTCTAAATTCTACAAGATTCACACTACTAACATGTTAGCTGATCTATATAGACAGACTAGACTTCACCTAGAATCTATGTTATACCACAGAGTTTGCCCTCTGAAGTTGCCGTTTTCTCCAGGGGAACTGATCTGTGTAGTCTGGAGGTAAATTGTAATTTTGGGAGAACTCCAGATCCCTCCTAGCAGGTACCACAAGGAAAAACATGGTGGGAAGACTCAGAGCTCTGTGGTGGCAGGGGCATTGAGTTTTAAATTCCCCGGGGGGTGGGGGCTCTTGTGTGCACGCACGCCAGGACCATGTCCCCACTGCTGCTGCCTCCCCCCCCCCCCCGGCCTGGCCACTCCTGCTTCCGTCCTTCCGTCTGTCCAGGGGCCAGCTGGGCAAATGCCCAGCGTGCTGGCGTCACCCGGAAGTGATGCCATCACGCTGGGCACGCTGCTGGGGCGATGCTCTGGTAATCGCCCTGAAACTCTATGGTGCCATAGAGTTTTGGGGCGATTGCTAGAGCGTCACCCCAGCAACGTGCCCAGCGTGATGGCATCACTTCCGGGTGACACCAGCACGCTGGGCATTTGCTTAGCTGGTTTCTGGATGGATGGAGGCAGGAGTGGCCAGGCTGGGGGGGGGGGGAGGGAAAGGGGAGAGAGAGGGAGAGAGAGAGGCGGCGGCCCTAGAAAGGGCCCGGGGAGGTGTGGCGGCGGGCGCTCCGTTTTCCGGGGGGGGCTCAGTCCCCCCAGGAAATTTTGGGGGTGGCTCGAGCCCTCGAGTCCCCCCGTAGTTGACGCCTATGTGTGGTGGGAGGGGGAATTGGTGAACAATACTTCCCCCTCTGTATAAGACTTGGAACACATCCTCAGACATAGACCAAGTTCTGTGAGGAAAGGTTGAAGGAGCTGGGTGTGTTTAGCTTGGAGAGGAGACGACTGAGAGGTGATAGGATCACGATCTTCAAGTACTTGAAGGGCTGTCTTGTAGAGGATGGGGCGGAGGTGTTTTCTGTTGCCCCAGAAGGTCGGACCAGAACTGACGGGTTGAAATCCGAAGAGTTTTCGGCTAAACATTAGGAAGAACTTCCTGACAGTTAGAGCGGTTCCTTGGTGGGACAGGCTTCCTCGGGAAATGGTGCGCTCTCCTTCTTTGGAGGTTTTCCAACAGAGGCTCGATGGCCATTTGACAGCAATGCTAATTCTGTGAACTTAGGCAGATCATGAGAGGGAGGGCTGCAAATGCATCAGGGCTTAGTTCTTGTGGCCTTTCCTCGCACGCCCAGGGAAATGCCGATCGCCACTTTGGGGCCAGGAAGCCATTTTTCTCCAGGCCTGTTCAGTCGGGGACCCCGGAGGTTTTTTGCCATCTTCTGGGCATGGAACAGGGGTCACTCGTGGTGATGGGGAAGTGTTTGTGAATTTTCTGCCTTGTTCTGGGGGTCGATCTAGATAACCCTGGAGGTCCCTTCCAACTCTATGATTCTACGTGAAGCCGCCTTCTCCTGAATCAGACCCTCAGTCCATCAAAGTCAGGGTTCCGTTGGGGCCGGAGCGAGGCGGAGCGAAGCTCCACCAGCTCAGGAGTGGCCACTAGGGCAGCCACGGGCCAAATCAGATTCTCTAATCTGATTCAGCCCGCTGCAGAATTGCCGCCGAAATTCAGCGGCAACTTTAAAAGCAGCTGGAGGGGAGGGGGTTTGAGGGAGAGGCTTCAAACTTGCCGGGTAGCTGCTGGGGCCTCTCCTCGAAATACCCACCAAGTTTCAAGAAGATTGGACCAGGGGGTCCAATTCTACGGGCCCCCAAACAGGTTGCCCCTATTCCCTCCATTGTTCTCTATGGGAGGAAAAAAGTTAACAGTTTTCCCCACTATAGAGAACAATGGAGGGGATGAGACAACCTGTTTGGGGGCCCATAGAATTGGACCCCCTGGTCCAATCTTCTTGAAACTTGGTGGGTATTTCGAGGAGAGGCCCCAGCAGCTACCCTGCAAGTTTGGAGCCTCTCCCTCAAACCCCCTTTCCTCCAGCCCCTCATATACCCCATGAGTTTTTGCCATTGATTTCAATGGCCCATAGGGTATAATGGGGCTGAAACTGACATTCCCTTTCTGACACACTTCTGGTGATGTCAGGGGATGTGGCATATGCTAATGAGTTATGCTAATGAGCTCCTGCACCTCTTTTTCTACGAAAGGACCCCTGATCAAAGTTAGTATTGTCTGCTAAGACTGGCAGCGGCTGTCCAGGGTCTCAGGTAGAGGTCCTTCACATCTCCTTCTACCCGGTCCTTTTTAACTGGAGATGCTGGGGATCAAACCTGGGACCTTCTGCAGGCTAAGCCGATGCTCCGTCACTGAGCCACAGCCTCCCGCCGAGTCCTTGTGAGTAACACCAGCCTTTGAACCTTAGCCACAGGAAGGAGGGCTGTGGAGTATCTTCTTGTCCCCGGCGTACCAGGTCATTTGACGGGGGCATTTTGGGGTGTGCGAGCTTGGGGGGGGGGGGGGGCGTTAACTTTCATTTGACTGTAAACCGTTCATTAAAATAACTGGCTAAGTCTCACGCAAGTGGATTTTTGAAGGTTGCTCCATCGACTGACTTATCCGCCCAAAGTCAATTTGAGTATGAATGCGCCGCATTGTGCCCGTAATGGCAAACAGCATCTCCAAAGAGACATTTATTCCGCCGGCATGGGTTCCAACTAGACAGCAATGATGCATTACAAATATATAATTATTTGCACTAATATTTGAGCAGGTGGAATGGATTAGTACACAGTCAACAGTACGGGCACTGATAACATGTATTTTTCTGTATTAATATGTACTGTGCAACATGTATTAAAATGGTCAATAATTCATTTCCACAGAGTTAGCAGTATTTATATTGCTGAGTTCTGGAAGGGAGGGGGGGACGACAATGTGGGGACAGTGGAGGAAATGGGAGGGGGGGAAGTGCGTGAGCTGGCTTAACTCTGGAAAAACATTTAAAGATCAGGAATTTTTCCATGGTGGGGGCGGGGTGGCGAGTAAAGAAGGGAATGAGGGTCTCTTTCTTTTTCGGTTAAAATACGAGTAAAACGGACAACTGCTGGAGTCGATCGGACCACTTGTGACGGTTGCCAACTCCAGCCTCAGAAATTCCTGAAGGTTTGAGGGGTGTTGTCTGGGGATTATGGGATGAGGAGATGCATGGAGTGCTGTACTTTTGATCTTATTTTGGAAAAGAAGAGGAGGAGGAAAAGAAGGGATGATATTATACCCCACCCTTCACTACCTGAAGGAGTCTCAGAGCGGTTTACAGTCTCCTTTCCCTTCCCCTCAGACACAGCAGACACCTTGTGAGGTAGGTGGAGCTGAGAGAGCCCTTTCGAGGACTGTCCATGAGAGAACAGCTCTGAAAGAACTTGTGACTGACCCAAGGCGAATGACACACAACTTCCACATTCAGAGACAGCAAACCTCCGAATACCAGTGCTAGACAGCAGCCTCCGGGGGGAGGCCTTGGCCTTTCCACCCTGTCTGTTGGCTGTCCAGGGCCTAGGGTTGCCAGCCCCCAGGTGGGGCCTGGGGATCTCCTGCTTT
The DNA here is from genome assembly GCA_029233225.1 of Lepidodactylus listeri. Taxonomy (NCBI): domain Eukaryota; kingdom Metazoa; phylum Chordata; class Lepidosauria; order Squamata; family Gekkonidae; genus Lepidodactylus; species Lepidodactylus listeri. Next base: position 95,291,158 of record JARCFY010000011.1, on the reverse strand, counting down.
TACAACTGATCCCCAGCTGACAGAGATCAGCTCCCCTGGAGAAAATGGCTGCTTTGGAGGGTAGACTCTATGGCATTATACTATGCTGAGGCCCCTCCCCTCCCCAAACCCCACCCTTTCCTGGCTCCCACCCCCAAAGTCTCCAGGTATTTTCCAACCAAGACTTGGCAACCCTACCAGGGCCATTGGTTGGCTGCTGTGTGAAATAGGATGCTGGACTAGATGAAGGGTTTGCCAGTCTCCAGGGGGTGACTAGCCTATAAGTGGAATTTAATAAACAAACAAATAAATAATACGGTTAGTAATACAATGAATTAATATTAATAATGTTAAGAAGAAGAAGAAAAGATTGGATTTACTCGGAGTCGCAGAGCGGCTTACAATCTCTTTTCCCTTCTCGCTCCCCACAACAGACACCCTGTGAGGTAGGTGGGGCTGAGAGAGCTCTTTCGAGGACTGCCCCTTGAGAGAACAGCTCTGAGAGAACTTGAGACTGACCCAAGGTCACACCAGCAGCTGCATGTGCAGGAGTGGGGAACCAAACCCGGTTCTCCCAGATTAGAGTCTGCGCTCTTAACCACTACACCAAACTGACTCTCAAAGCCGCAGTGATATATAATAATAATAATACCTCACACTATCCCAATTATATATAATAATAATAATAATAATAATATACCTCACACTATCAACACAATAATACTATTATTAATACAATTAATTAATATTAATATGATCAATAAACAACCCCAACAATTATTTGTCTAGTCTGAAGACCCCAAAAAATATTTCCAGAAAAGAGGAGGGGCTGTGTGTGTGTGTGTGTATGGTTGTGGTTTTGTGGTGCGCGCACGTACGTGTGCATTAGCAGAACTCAAGCCAAGAAAGAGTTAAGTCTATTAAGCAGAGTAAAGGGGTGGGGGGGGGGTGGGGGGGGGAAACAATTCACGCAAACCAAACAAAACACTTTCACTGCTGACATATTTGGAGCCACAAAAGATGGAGAAAAGGCAGGCTGTTCGAGGTATGCAAAAAATGTTTTGCTTTTCATACATATTGACAGCCAGAGGGGGGTTATTATTGAGAATATGGGCAAAGCCCAGCCGGCTTCTGCTGGCGCTCGTGTTTAAAAAGAAACTATGGAAACCAGGAGGAGGAATATTAATTAAGGCCAAATTTGGAATGGCTTTGCCAGGAGTGGCTGCGTGAATTCAATGAAGGGACCTGTTGAGTCTGCCATTCAGGGACACTTGTTAGCAATTTAACCAACTGCCAAACTCCCCCCCCCCCCCCATAAATTAACATGTTGCAATAATCAGATTAAAAGGTTAGGCGTTGATAAGATTAGTCGTTGCTCTTGCTTTCCCACCCCCCCCCGCCCCTTTCCCTTAAAAAAACCCACAAACCAACAGAACAGAAATTCCTCTCCCGTTATTTATGGATAGCAGGGTGGTGGTGGTTGGCATAGGATTGCAAGGCTTCAGGTGAGGTCCGAAGGTCTCCTGGGATTGCAGCTCATCTCCAGGCATCGAAGATTAGTTCCCCTGGAGAAAATGGCTGCTCTGGAGGGTGGACTCTATGGCATTGTACCCCACTAAGAGTCCTCCCCTCCCAAAACCCCACCCTCCCCAGGCTCCACCCCCAAACCGAGAGCCAGTTTGGTGTAGTGGTTAAGTGCACAGACTCTAATCTGGGAGAACCGGGTTTGATTCCCCACTCCTCCGCTTGCACCTGCTGGATGACCTCGGGCAAGCCGTAGTTCTGGCACAGCTGTACTTGGAAAAGAGCAGCTTCTGTCAGAGCTCTCTCAGCCCCACCTACCTCACAGGGTGTCTGTTGTGGGGAGGGAAAGGGAGATTGTAAACTGCTCTGAGACTCCAAGGGAAGGGCAGGGTATAAATCTAATCTCCTTCTTCCTCCTCCTCTCCAATCCAGAGTTGGCAACCACACTATCTCATTACACTGGCTCCATATTATTTTGGGGATTAAAACTCCTGGACCAAAATTATTTATTTATTTCGTGGGATTTCTATCCCGCCCTCCCCACAAACAGCGGGCTCAGAGCGGCTCACAACACAAAATCAAGACAGCCAATATCAATTAAAATAATTAACTTCTACCACAAGATCAGCAGCGTTACAATTTGTCTTCACAGGTGTATCAGAACAGCACACAGATGTAATCCCTGTGTGCGTTCACACAGGCTGGCAGATAAACTTGCCGGCAGATGGACTTGGGCCAGGGCTAAGATGTATACATTAGGCGGCCCCTACTTAAAGGCCTGGTGGGAGAGCTCCGTTTTGCAGGCCCTGTGGAATTGTAATAAATCCCGCAGGGCCCTGATGTTCTCCGGGAGCTCATTCCACCAGTATGGGGCCGCCACTGAAAAAGCCCTGGCCTTTGTCATTGCCAGCTGCGCCTCTTTCGGCCCTGGCAGGACCAGTCGGCTTTGGGATCCAGACCGTAGTGCTCGCTGGGGAACATATGGAGAGAGGCGGGCCTTCAGGTTAGTAGGTCCTAGGCCATATAGGGCTTTATAGGTAAGCACCAGCACCTTGAACCTTATCCGGTACGCTATAGGCAGCCAGTGCAGTGCTTTTAAGGCGGGCTGGATATGTTCCCGCACAGGAAGACCTAACAGCAGCCGTGCCGCAGCATTCTGCACCAGCTGCAGCTTCCAAATTTGGCACAAGGGCAGCCCCATGTAGAGGGCATTACAGTAGTCCAGTCTTGAGGCAACCAAAGCATTGGAGGATTGGAGGATACACAACTGAAATACCATTTTGGTTTATGTGTACTTGATTTGGACACAAGGCGATGTCATGTGAGGCCTTGAGTCGCTGGTATTTATCAGAACATAATGTTCACTTGGACCTATATTGATTAATATTACTACTGCAATAATTGAACCTAGAGAGGAGGAGGAGGAGATGGGATTTATACCCCGCCCTTCCCTACCCGGAGTCTCAGAGCGATTTACAATCTCCTTTCCCTTCCCCTCCCCACAACAGACACCCTGTGAGATAAGTGGGGCTGAGAGAGCTCTTTCAAGGACTGCCCTTGAGAGAACAGCTCTGAAAGAACTTGTGACTGACCCAAGGTCACACCAGCAGCTGCACGTGGATGAGTGGAGAATCAAACCCGGTTTTCCCAGATTAGAGTCCGTGCTCCTAACCACGACACCAAACTGGGTCTGTGAGCAACATTTATGCTTGATCACTGAAGAAGGCCGATAGGCTGAAATGCGTCTGTTTTAGGGTCAGTGAGGTCCTAATTGTGCATGCTGTATGATTTGAAATTCTTACTGAGGCTGTATTTGGGCCCATAATTGTTTTTAGACTAATCTGTAACAAATATGTGTATTTTTGATAATTTGTAATCTTTCTGTTGCATACTTATCGATTCTAACATGAGGCCCCTACTGCGTGTCCATTTAACCTCTCAGGTGTGTAACCCGAGGGCTGCACCAACACTGAGTTCCAAATCGCACACTACTTTAAAGGGGCCCACGATCCGATTGCCTCCATTTCTCTGAAAAAAACAGCAGCCGTAAAAGAGTAACATAATTTGGGGCCGCTTCACTGGGGAAGGAGAGGGTCAGTGCTTCCTCCAAACACACATGGCATTTTCTCTATTAAAGATAGCCTCCCAGGGAAAAAGACAAGTCTTGTAATGCACACCAGTCTTTTTCCCTTAACTTGGGCTAATTCTGGAAACGGCGTGCTGGGGGAGGGAGTTAAAAACTCAGTTTTGCAGTCTGGTGTCGTGGTTAAGTGCGCGGACTCTCATCGGGGAGAACTGGGTTTGATTCCCCACTCCTCCACTTGCACCTGGCTGGATGACCTTGGGCAAGCCATAGCTCTGGACCAGCTGTTCTCTCAAGGACAGCTTGGGAAAGAGCTCTCTCAGCCCCACCTACCTCACCGGGTGTCTGTTGTGGGGAGGGGAGGAGAAAGGAGTTTGTAAGCCGCTCTGAGACTCTTAAGTGAGTGAAGGGCGGGATATACATCCAATCTCTTCTTCTCTTCTTCTTCAGTATGGCCCCCGCTGTCCTTTCGGTTAAGGTTCTGAGCCCTGCACTGGCAAATGGTGAGAGATTTGGGGAGCAGGTCCAGGAGGATGTGATGCCACTTCCGGATGACACTCTAGAAATTTCTCCTCACCTGTATCGTAAAAATGGAAGACTATAGAGACTCGGGGAATGTCCTAGAGCAGTGGTTCTCAAGAGAGAAAGAGAGCAAGAAGTGAATATGAACAAATAGGGTCCCACATGCTCAATGTTCATGTTAGTTGTGAACAAGCAGCGGTTTGAGATTGGCAGGGAAATACTAAACAGACAGGGCTGTATTATAACACACTGTTTCAGGACGACATTTCAGTATAAGGAACAGAAGGGTGACTAATAAGATGTATTATCTGTATTATCTGTTGCTGTCTGTTTTTGTCATGCTTTTAATGCATTATATTTTGACTTATGCAGACAATTTGCATAGGAGGAGGAGGAGGATAGGAATTGGTTTTATACCCTGCTCTTCACTACCCAAAGGAGTATTCATTTGGAGTACTGTGTACAGTTCTGGTCACCAAACCTCAGAAAAGATATTATAGCATTGGAAAAAGTGCAGAAAAGGGCAACTAAAATGATAAAAGGGCTGGAACACTTTCCCTGCGAAGAAAGGTTGAAGCGCTTGGGGCTCTTTAGCTTGGAGAAACGACGGCTGAGGGGTGACACGATCGAGGTTTACAAGATTATGCATGGGATAAAGCAGGCGGAGAAAGAAGTCCTTTTCTCCCTTTCTCCCAATACAAGAACTCGTGGGCACTCCATGAAGTTGCTGAGCAGTCGGGTTAGAACGGATAAAAGGAAGTCCTTCTTCACCCAAAGAGTGATTAACACGTGGACTTCAGGAGGTGGTGGCAGCTACAAACATGGGCAGCTTTAAGAGGGGATTGGATAAACATCTGGAGCAGAGGTGCATCAGTGGCTATTAGCCACAAGGTACAGATAGGAACTATGGGGCAAGTGATGCTCCGTATTCTTGGTGCTTAGGGGGGGGCAACAGTGGGAGGGCTTCTATTGTCCTGGCCCCACTGCTGGACCGCCTGAGGGCACCTGGTATTTTTGGCCTCTGTGTGACACAGAGTGTTGGACTGGATGGGCCATTGATTCGGGTCTCGAACCACCGAGCTACTGACCTTCCAGTCTGCAGCTCAGCATCTTAACCTCTGAGCCACCGCAGCCCTTCTTCCCTTGGTGGGTGTTAATTGTGGCTATACTTGTACGCTAAGGGTTCCCCATTTTTGACTTGGCCCTCTTTCCAGCAGGAAAGGTGTGGAGAATCCGTGCTCTTCGACAATACCGCGGTTGGGCCGAGCTCTGCAGAGCCTCTTCCTCGCATCCCTCTCTGGCCGTGATTCCAGCGGAAAGCCGGCTGGGCGGACGGCAAAGGGGTGCAGTTCCTCCCCACGATAGATAGGAGGCAGTCTTGACTTTAGCAATGCTCTGCCTGGGTGAGGATTCCAAATGCACAGTAGGCAGAAGTTGAAAGCGCATGGGCTTCCTTTTTTCGGTTTTTAAACTATATCCCCCTAATCCTAGGCCATGATTGACAATCATGATTTGGAGCACCGGGTCCCCCTCTCTAATCCACCGAGTTTGATGTTTGGTGCGTCTCTCGCGTGGCCGCATTAAACTCCGACAAAACGGGGGCAGGCGCAATTGATGCCCACCGCATTGCTGAGAGACTTTCCTGGACCGGGAGTCTATTTACAGATTAAGTACCGTACACAGTATCCCTCGTCGGAGCCATTAAGGAAAAACAAAACAGAACAGGAAAAAAAAAATCCCCCCAAACAGGCAGGGGTGTGATTTAAAGACGTCCAACCAAACCAAACTCCGCATTTACAATTAAAATGTCCTTTGCCGGGTATGAGGAATACCAATCAGGGAGAGAGTTATTTTTGTTCTCACGTCATTTAAACGGGCCCAAGGAGAGAGGCAATGGGCACGATGATAGGAATCCTGTTTTTTTAAATTGGCAACCAAGAATCCGGAAACCCCCCCTTCCGTATCTACGGACGAGAAGAAGAAGAAGAGCAGAGGTCCATCAGTGGCTATTAGCCACAAGGTCTAGATAGGAACTCTCAGTCTGGGGCAAGTGATGCTCTGAATTCTTGGTGCTTGGGGGGGCAACAGTGGGAGGGGCTTCAAGTGAGGATTGGAGAAACATCTGGAGCAGAGGTTCATCAGTGGCTCTTAGCCACAAGGTCTAGATAGGAACTCTCAGTCTGGGGCAGGTGATGCTCTGTATTCTTGGTGCTTGGGGGGGGGGGGGCAACAGTGGGAGGGCTTGTGTCTAGTGTCCTGGCCCCACTGCTGGACCTCCTGAGGGCACCTGGTGTTTTTGGCCACTGTATGACCCAGACTGTTGGACTGGATGGGCCACTTGCCTGATCCAACATTGGCTTCTCTTATGTTCTTATGTTCTCAGAAGAGGAGGAGGAGGAGGAGGAGACTGGATTTATACTCCACCCTTTACTACCTGAAGGAGTCTCAGGGTGGCTTACAGTCCCCTTTCCCATTCCCATTGTGAGATAGGTGGGGCTGAGAGAGCTCTTTCTAGAACTGCTTGTGAGAGAACAGCTCTGAGAGAACTTCTAGTGACCCAAGGTCACACCAGCAGCTGCATGAAGAGGAGGAGTGGGGAATCAACCCCGGTTCTCCCAGGTCAGAATCCGCACTCTTAACCGCTACACCGAAATCGGCTCTCCCACTACACCAAAAGACCATCATTTGTTGTTTTCATGCTACTTTCAAGGAGGGTACTTTGAGGAAGAGTGTGGGCTTGATACAGGTTTCCACAAAATCTTCGAGGTAAAATAGGAGAGGCGGTGTAATGAGACCCAGGTTCAAATCCCTGCTCTTCCATGGAAGCCGAATGGGTGACCTCGGGCCGGTCACCTGTTCTCTGCCTCACACTCTCTCAGCCTAACCTACCTCACAGGGTTGTTGTGAGAATAAAATGGAGGACAGGAGAATGACGTAAATCACCTTGGACCCCTGCTGGGGAGAAAGGCAGGGTATAAATGAAGTAAGTAAATACAATTTTTAAATGTTGTTTTGGTAGAACACACACCAAACCTGGCTAAAGAATGGCTCTTAGTAACATTAGTTTAAGAATACGGGTGAGGTTATATTGAATTGTTTTATATCTTCAGCATTTTTAAAGGTTTGTTTAGTTTCGAGAAGGAAGAACACCAGTCGGGAGTTCGTTCCAAAGAAACCAAGAAAGTTGGATCCAGGTGAAGTTTCCAGTGGCAGAATGGAACTTTCCTGCCTTCTCCCTCCCTCAGCAGCCCATGGATTGCCATGAAACACCACTCCTGGGGGTTAGGGGACCCCGACGGACATGAGGCCTGCAGGCGGGAAGGGCGAATCAGTGGAGATGACCAGGTTGGTCTGGAGCCAACTTTGTCCAGCATCCTGTCTCTCACAGTGGCCAGCCAGTTCCTCTGGAGGTCCAACAACAGGGCAGAGAGGCTGAGGCCTTCAATAGAACATCAGAAGAGCCCTGCTGGATCAGACCAGTGGTCCATCCACTCCAGCAGTCTGTCACAGTGGCCAGCCAGTTCCTCTGGAGGTCCAACAACAGGGCAGAGAGGCCGAGGCCTTCATAAGAACATTAGAGGAGCCCTGCTGGATCAGACCAGTGGCCCATCTAGTCCAGCATCCTGACTCACCCAGTGGCCAGCCAGTTCCTCTGGAGGGCCAACAACAGGGCATAGAGGCTGAGGTTTTCATTAGAAGAGCCCGGCTGCATCAGGCCGGTGGTCCATCTAGTCCAGCATCCCGTCTCACACAGCAGCCAACCAGTTCTTATGGAGGGCCAGCAACAGGGCAGAAAGGCTGAGGCCTTCAGTAGAACATCAGAAGAGCCCGGCTGGATCAGACCAGTGGTCCATCCACTCCAGCAGTCTGTCACAGTGGCCAGCCAGTTCCTCTGGAGGTCCAACAACAGGGCGTAGAACATCAGAAGAGCCCGGCTGGATCAGGCCAGTGGCCCATCTAGTCCAGCATCCTGACTTACCCAGTGGCCAGCCAGTTCCTCTGGAGGGCCAACAACAGGGCAGAGAGGCTGAGGCCTTCATAAGAACATAAGAAGAGCCCTGCTGAATCAGACCAGTGAGGGTCCATCTAGTCCAGCATCTTGTCTCACATAGTGGCCAACCAGTTTCTCTGGGGGGCCAACAACAGAGCATAGAGGCTGAGGCCTTCATTAGAACATCAGAAGAGCCCTGCTGGATCAGACCAGTGAGGGTCCATCTAGTCCAGCATCCTGTCTCACACAGTGGCCAACCAGTTCCTATGGAGGGCCAACAACAAGGCAGAGAGGCCGAGGCCTTCAATAGAACATCAGAAGAGCCCTGGTGGATCAGACCAGTGGTCCATCTAGTCCAGCATCCCGTCTCACATGGCGGCCAACCAGTTTCTATGGAGGGCCAACAACAGGGCAGAAAGGCTGAGGCCTTCATTAGAACATCAGAAGAGCCCTGCTGGATCAGACCAGTGAGGGTCCATCTAGTCCAGCATCCTATCTCACATAGTGGCCAACCAGTTCCTTTGGAGGGCCAACAACAGGGCATAGAGAGGCCAAGGCCTTCCCCTGAAGTTGCCTCCTAGCTCTGGGATTCGGAGGTTTCGTGCCTCTAATGTGGAGGTTTCCCCTCAGTCACCATGACTGGTAGCCACTAATAGACCTCTCTTCCAAGACTCTATCTAACCCTCCTCCTCCTTTTACAGATGTTTATTTCTGTGCACATCACAACATCTGCATAATCAAGCATGATCAAGATTCTGTTTTTTGCAGCACTGTTCCTTGTGGATCTTTTTGCACGTGTGAAGGGACTTCCTGCAGACAATCGGCCGAATGCACAGGCATTGGAGAGAAACCACCATAGAGGATAGTGTGGATGGCCCAGGCTAGTCAGATCTGGGAAGCTAAGCAGGGTCGGCCCTGGTTGGTACTTGGATGGGAGACCACCGGGGAAGTCTAGGGTCACTGCTGAGGCAGGTAAAGGCAAACCAGCTCTGAACATCTCCTGCCTTGAGAATCCTTGGAGGGAGCCATGTCGTCTGTGACTCTGACAGCACTTTCCACCACCAGCATCACCATAGAGGAAGTTCTTCGTCACCCAATTTCTCCCTGGAATCTAACAGTCTCTTTCTCCCCCTCTTTTTAGGAGTTTTGGAATAAGATGAAAGATACTGTTATGTACTGACCATGCGGTCGCCATGTGCTCCAGTAATGGAGACTGCCATGTGGCCAGAGCACATGGCCAAGAAACTACCTGAGCTTCAGCCAGGTAGAACAAAGGCCAGGTGGATTCGAACCGGCCACCAATCATGTACCTAGGTTTCTCCCAGGGAACCTATGAGATGTAAATAGACTGATAATAGCCTATCAGGTAGGGCTGCCAAGTCCAACTTGGGAAATATCTGGGGACTTTGGGGGTGGAGCCAGGAGACTTTGGGGGTGGAGCCAGGAGAAAGGAAGTGACATCATTTTGTGATGTCACATCCTGTGATGTTGCTTCCACATGCTGACACATGAACTCATGAAGTTTCCTAATACTGAATCAGGCCATTGGTCCATCAAGGTCAGTATTGACTACTCAGACTAGTAGTGGCTCTCCAGGGTCTCAGGCTGAGATCTTTAATGTCACCTATTACCTGGTCCTTTTTTAGCTGAAGAAGCTGATACCTCCTGCATGTCAAGCAGATGCTCTATCACTGAGCAACAGCCCTACTGAATCCTTCCTCATCTTGGCAGAATATGAAGCACTAAGTGCTACACAAGTGCTAAATATGATTTTCATATCATAAGAACAGGAGAGAAGCCACAGTGGATCGGCCCATCCAGTACAGCCCATCCAGTACAACACTCTGTGTCACAACAGTGGCCAAAAATACCAGGTGCCCTCAGGAGGTCCAGCAGCGGGGCCAGAACTCCAGAAGCCCTCCCACTGTTGCCCCCCAAGCACCAAGAATTCAGAGCATCACTGCCCCAAAGTGTTCCACTTAGACCTTGTGGCTATAATAGCCACTGATAGACCTCTGCTGGATGGGGACAGAGAGAGAGAGACAGACAGACAGACAGACAGACAGACAGAAAAAAGAAAGAGGGAGAGAGAAGGAAAGGAGCTGGAAGAGAAACTTACCTTGCCAGCCACATGCAAAAGCAGCTCCTTCAGTCCCTCCTTAATCTCTGGGCGGACCTCTCTTGCTGTGGAAGCTCTCTTGCTGACTTCTTAAAGGGGAAATGTCTGGTGAGGCTTTTTACTGCAGGGCAGGCTCTCTGCAGACATTTCCCTTTTAAGGTAGCCATTTTGTCCCCCCGGTGGCCAACTTGGAAAAAGCGGGGGAAAGCACTAAAAATCGGTGTTTCCCCCGCCCTACTGGGGGACTTGGCAGCCCTACTATCAGGCCAGTTGGGCGAGGTGAGGGGATTACCCCTGACCAGCATAAAAGGAGGGCTCGGAGCCCTGGGATGTATGCTTCATCCGGACCAGCAATAAAAATCTAGCTGTTTCACTGTTCCATGGACTCCCGACTCCAATACATTCCAGATACGATCTAAAGAGAAACCAGTTATTTTTGAGAGGACAAGAAGAAATTTTAGACCACATGGTCAAGATTCTATAAATGGTTGGAAGATAATACTGAATGAACTCTATAGCTATATATCTAATTCCGAAGGCACCCCCTGTGTGCGGATACCTAAATCCACGCAGGGGGGGGCATCTGGGGGGCAGGGAGGTTTTCCTACACATGGGGGGGGGCACTCCCCCCGTGTGCAGAAAAATACAAAAAGTTAAAAAAAAAACTTCAGTGACCGTAGAATCCCCCAAAATACCTTTTGAAATGGCCTCAACTCCAGGCGTCAACTGTGAGGAGATTAGAATGTTTGGGGGAGGGGGGAGGCTCTAACTGTTTTTGTCAGTAAAAGGCAGCAGTCAAGGGTTGCCAAGTACCCCGCCCCCCCGGACCACCAGCAGCGGATCCAGATCCAGGCTGGGAGACTCCTGGATATTTGGGGGTGGAGCCTGGGGAGGACAGGGACCTCAGTGGGGTACAATGCCATAAACTCTACCCTCCAAAGCATCCATTTTCTCCATGGAAAGTTATCTCTGTAGTCTGGAGATGAGCAGTAACTCAGTGTTACTGAGGGGAGAAGAGAGGAAGCAAAGGTGTGATGAATGGGATAACCATCCCGCAAGTTTCTTGCACGTCTCCACTTGTATAAAGCTAATAGCCAAGTGCCCCTGTGTGTGCGGATATCTAAATCTGCGCACCAGAGGCACTTGGGGGTCAGAGAGATTTTTTTGCACACTTGAGGACTCCCCAGGTGTGTGCAGAAAAATCCTAAAAGTTAAAATTATCCAGGGGATATTTAAATCCCCCCAAACTAAAAGAGCGTTCCCTGCACATGCGCAGAGAATGCTCTGGGAACTCTGTGGCTGGCTGGTGGTTGGGAGGCGTCCAAGCCTCGCTGCGGGTGCTGGGGGGGTGGGAGGGGAGATCGTTGGGCCTGGCAGCTGAGAGCCGCTCAGGCCGCGCCACCAGTGCTCCCGGGGGGAGGTGCTCCGCGAGAGTCGGCCAGAGCGCAGCGAGCTGGAGTGTGCTGCAGTGACCAAGCAGCCAGGCGCCATGGGGTGGTGGTGGTGGTGAGGAGGCAGTGCAGTGGGGGCCCTGCGGGAGGCAGCCAGCTAGCTGGCGGGATAGCGATGCCACGGAGGAGAAGGCGGCGGCAGCAAGCGCTGGCCCGACTGGTCGGCCCCTCGGCGCGCCTCACCCCCCTGCTTCCCGCCACAGCCACCCGCCCGCTGGAGCCCATGAGCTTTAACGAGCACTCCATGCAAGCGCTGTCCTGACGGAAGCTCTACCTCAGCCGGGCCAAGCTGAAAGCCTCCAGCGGCACCTCGGCACTGCTCTCTGGCTTTGCCATGGTGAGTGCCCCCGGCCTCTTCCCTGTGTGCAGGTGGGGAAACCCGCGCTGGCTGCCCCCCCTTTCCCCAGAGGGAACCCCCCGGCTGATTTGGGCGGTGCAGTGGGGGCCAGCCCCTGATCTTCCCCCCATCTGCCCTGCAATGCCGCCCTACCTCACAGGACTGTCGTAAGGTCTTCTTCCCCCCCCCCCCGGCGAGTATCGCAGGTCCCGCCTCTTGTAGACTTACAATTACACTTAGAGATGTTACAGAACTTTTTCAATACAAAGCAAAAATACATACACAATTGAGATGGTGTTAAAAATGTCTAATGTACAACTGGATATTGTAGGTGATAATAAATGACAAAGATGTAAAATGGAACCCCCGAACTTTTACGTTTTATGTGTTGTGTTTGTGTATTTTGTCTGTTTGGTATCAAAATAAAAAAAGCATTTTTCTTAAAAAAAAGAAAAAAAAGGAAAAAAAAGGGAATTTTGGAGACTCGTCACAATCAATTCCATTTTGATCCAAAGGGAAATTCAAAGGAATTCATACAGCTTAAAAAAAAGATGAATTCCCCTGTTCACACAAAACACCAATCACGTGTATTAAGAGGATTGCACATACATGCATACTCCTAGTATGCAAGGTATTCACCAAAAAGGGCCATTTCTTGAAGGAATTTTGGAGGAAGAGGAAGAGAAGAAGGGAAGGGGAAGTCGGGGAAGGAGAAGGAGGAGAAGAAGGAGAGGGAGAGAGGGAGGGGAAGAAGAGGAAGAAGGAGAAGAGAGATTAGATTTATACCCCACTCTTTACTACCCGAAGGAGTCTTAAAGCGGCTTTCAATCCTTTCCCCTTCCCCTCCCCACAACAGACACCCTGTGAGGCAGATGGGGCCAAGACAGCTCTTCCAAAAACTGCTCATGAGAGAGCAGCTCTGAGAGAACTTGTGACTGACCCAAGGTCCCCCAGCTGGCTTCATGTGGCGGCGTGGGGAATCAAACCTGGTTCTCCCAGATTAGAGTCCGCACTCCTAACCACTCCACCAAACTCTCTACAGATCACCCTACAGGGGGAAGGCTGAAGGACTGGTAGTTAGCACAGCTAGATTAGGGACTGCTCACAATTTCAAATCATGTCCTTGCTGTCTTCTGAGGGGCTCTTCTGGAGACTTCCTGCTCCTGCAGAGCTTCCTTCCTGTTGTTCCTCCTTCTGCAGTTAGGTTAAACAGTTAAGGCTCTCTGTCGTCTATGTTTTATAACAATTTGTTCTTCTTTAATAAACCTACTTATTTTTCTCTAAACGGTCAGTGTTCCACTTCCTTGCAAACTTAAATTCTGCCAAGACTGAGAAGGGGGGGGGGGGTGTGAGAGAGAGGGGGGGAGAGAGAGAGCCATTGGTCAAATGGTAAATCTAACCACACTGGTTCTATATTTTCAGTGTTCCTTTTTAAAAAAACAACGTCGACAATTATGCACAGGGCAATTCTTCACTTTCTATTCCAGGCTTCCCAGAATTCCCACAACATCGCTTCAAACAGGACTGAAAGGGACATTCAGCTCAGCGTACTCTCGCCGCTCTAATTGCATTTGATTTTTACAGATTGCATCACTGAGAAGGGGAAGGATTTTAATCTCCAGCGGGTTTGTCTCGGCAACTCAAACGGGCGTATCAGCTCCGCTAAGAAACGGCTGGATCAGAAATTACGACGGTATCTGTTCTCCACTCTTCAAGCGGCCGAGCGAGATCCGTTGATAACGGAAATGAATCTAGAGGGAAGCCATTTTGATGAGCTGGAGACAAGAGAGGCACATGCGCCGCTCAGGGAGAGTTGGTTTTTTGGATCACCCCCTAGATCAGGGGTGTCGAAGCAAGCTGTGATGCAGCAGCCGCAAAAGAAGTGGAGGCAGGAGATGGCCAGTTCCAGTGCGGGCCTGATAGAAGCCCTCCGGGGGCCTGATCTGGCCCTCGGGCCGCATGTTTGATCCCCCTACCCTTGATTATCGAGTCCCGTGTCCTCTTCCCAATGACCAGGGGTCCGTTGGAGCGGGAGCGCACAGGAGCGCAGCTCCGGGAGTGAGGAGCCCAGGGGGCGGGCACATGACCAAGCCCCGCCCCCTCCTCGGCTTCCCCGAGCAGTGCAGAGGCGCAGCGCCCCGGGGAAAGCCCTGCTAGGGTCTTTATGATTTTTAATGTTTTGTTTTCATATTGATAATTTTATCATTGCTCCTTTTATGACTGTGTGCTGCTTTCCAGAGACTTGCTCAAGGTGGCATGTACATTTTCTAAGTATACCATTTTTTATCTGGGCACGTGGCACATAAGTACTGGAGAAATTTCACCAACCCTTCAGCAGCTTCCACCCCATCAGTTTGGTGTAGTGGTCAGGAGCTGGACTCTAATCTGGGAGAACCAGGTTTGATTCCCCACTCCTCCACATGCAGCTGCTGGTGTGACCTTGGGCCATTCACAAGTTCTCTCAGAGCTGTTCTCTCATGAGCAGTTCTCCAAAGACCTCTCTCAGCCCCACCTACCTCACAGGGTGTCTTGTTGTGGGGAAGGGAAGGGAAAGGGATGGGTGGTGCACATGTCCTGGGTATCTCAAGTCTACTTGAAACCTGGTGGTTTCAAGGGAGCAGGAAGAGAATGAGGGTGTGTTCTTGACGCTTATTTTTATTGCACAAAGTATTGGACGGGGAAGGGAATGGAGGAAGAGCAGGTCAGTTTCACTCACCTATGGAGTGGAGCCTGAGGGGTGGGTGTTGCCTTCTGACACACTTCCGGTATGGTAGGGGGTGGCATATGCAAATGAGTTATGCAAATGAGTTATGCTAATGAGCTCCTGCAATTCTTTTTCTACGAAATGACCCCTACCAATGACAGTCTGTCCCTTGTGTACTTTCTCGTCCCCTTCTGTGACTTCAGAAAGATCAAGATGGGTAGCTGTGTTAGCCTGTCTGTTGCAGGAGAAAAGAGTAAGAGTCCAGTTTCAGCTTGTTGTTGCTAGCCATTCAGTCATGTCTGACTCTTGGCGATTCTATAGGCCAGCTCTCTCCACGTTTCCCGATCTTGTACTGTTTCTTTGAGTGGTTCCATGCTCGGGCTGGTGTCGACTTTCACGGTGTCTAGCCACCGTGTTCTTTGGTGGCCCGGTTTCCTTTTGCCGCTAACCACTCCACGCATAATTGCTTTTTCTAGTGAGTTCTTCTGTCTGACGTGGCTGAAATAAGCCAGTCGCAGTTTTGTGATTTTTCCTTCCAATGGCATGTCTGGTTTTATGCGCTCCAGTACTGACTCACAAAAGCTCCTACCCTGCCACAAATTTTGTTAGTCTTTAAGGTGCTACTGGAACTCATACTCTTTTCTCCTGTGACTTGAGAAAACATTCGTTTGGGAGTGCTCCTGGACCCCTCCTTGTCAATGGAGGCCCAGATACCAGCCACTGCCAAGTCGGCCTTTTATCATCTGCGGCTGGCGCGGCAGTTGGTTTCCTACCTCGACCACGATGACCTGGCCTCAATGATCCATGCGACGGTCACCTCGAGGTTGGACTACTGTAACGCTCTCTACATGGGGCTGCCCTTGGTGCTAAACCGGAGGCTGCAGCTGGTGCAGAATGCTGCGGCCAGGCTGTTGTTGGGTCTCGCAAGGCGGGACCACATCCGGCCTGTCCTAGCGGCGCTGCACTGGCTGCCTATAGCATACCGAGTTCGCTTCAAGGTGCTGGTTCTTACCTACAAAGCCCTATATGGCCAGGGTCCAACATACCTAAGGGACCGCCTTTCTCTGTGTGAACCCCAGCGAGCACTTTGGTTGGGGTCAAGCAATCGGCTTTGTATTCCGGGCCCCAAGGACTCCAGGCTTGCCAGAACTAGGGCTAGGGCGTTTTCGGTGGTGCCTCCTGTCTGGTGGAATGAGCTCCCGGAGGAGATCAGGGCCCTGCAGGACTTAATGCAGTTCCGCAGGGCCTGTAAGACGGAGCTCTTCCACCAGGCCTTTGACTAGGAGCCACCACCAACGAGACCATCGACGAGACCATCCATCATGAATATCATCTGCGATGTAGTTAGCCCAATGTAGCCCAGGACCGATGGCAAAAGGCTCTGACCCAACTACGGGGTCGCCATCTGACTGCAATTTTGATAATCAGGAAGCACTTTATGATAAATTATGTAGTGGTACTGTTTTAAATTGGTACTGTTTTAAATTGGTATTGTTTTAAATTGATTTTAACTTTATTGTATTGAATCGGCTTTATGCCCATGTTAGCCGCCCTGAGCCTGTTCGCGGGGAGGGTGGGATATAAATTTGAAAAAAAAATATTTATCTTGTGCGTTCTGTGCCGGTAAATGACTTCTGATTTATGGCGACCCTATGAACGAATAATCTCGAAATGTTCTACTGTTAACAGCCTTGCTCGGGTCTTGCAAACTGAGGGCATTTGTGGCTCCATTGATGGAACCCATCCGTCTCTTGTCGGATCTTCCACTTTCCCTGCTGCCTTCCACTTCTAGCATTCTTGCCTTTCCCATTCACTCTTTTCTTTTTGTGATGTGACCAAAGTACGATAGCCTCAGTTTAGTCATTTTAGCTTCTAAGGAGAGTTCAGGCTTGATTTGATCTAGAATCCACTTATTAGTCTTTTTGGTTGTCCACAGTACCCGTAAAACTACGCCAGTTTGGTGTAGTGGTTAGGAGCGCAGACTCTAATATGGGGGAACCAGGTTTGATTCCCCACTCCTCCACATGCAGCTGCTGGTGTGACCTTGGGTCAGTCACAAGTTCTCTCAGAGCTGTTCTCTGAAGGGCAGTTCTTGAAAAGAGTTTTCAGCCCCACCTGCCTCACAGGCTGTCTGCTGTGGGAAAGGAGATTGTAAAGCCACTCTGAGGTTGCGGTCACACACTCGAGATAAAGCGGGGAGGAAGTGAGGCTGTTTCCTCCAGTGGAAGTTGACCCGCCATTGCGGGATCACATGGACTTTTGTAGATGCGGGCATAGCCTGCCACTGTGTGATCAGACGCAACCACGGGTGAGTTGGGTTGGGGTTTTTTTCCGTGTGTTTCTGATGTCCTTACACAGGGGTCCGTTGGAGCGGGAGCACACAGGAGCGCAGCTCTGGGGGTGAGGAGCCCAGGGGGTGGGCACATGACCAAGCCCCGCCCCCTCCTCGGCTTCCCTGAGCAGTGCAGAGGCGCAGCGCCCCGGGGAAAGCCCTGCTAGGGGCTTTATTGTTTTTAATGTTTTGTTTTAATATTGATAATTTTATCATTGTTCCTTTTATGCCTGTGTGCTGCTTTTCCAGAGACTTGCTCAAGGTGGCATATAAATTTTCTAAGTATACCATTTTTTATCTGGGCACATGGCACATAAGTACTGGAGAAATTTCACCAACCCTTCAGCAGCTTCCACCCCATCAGTTTGGTGTAGCGGTCAGGAGTTGTACTCTAATCTGGGAGAACCGGGTTTGATTCCCCACTCCTCCACAGGCAGCTGCTGGTGTGACCTTGGGCCAGTCACAAGTTCTCTCAGAGCTGTTCTCTCATGAGCAGTTCTCAAAAGACCTCTCTCAGCCCCACCTACTTCACAGGGTGTCTTGTTGTGGGGAGGGGAAGGGGAAGGGATGGGTGGTGCACATGTCCTGGGTATCTCAAGTCTACTTGAAACCTGGTGGTTTCAAGGGAGCAGGAAGAGAATGAGGGTGTGTTCTTTACACTTCTTTTTATTGCACAAAGTATTGGATGGGGAAGGGAATGGAGGAAGGGCAGGTCAGTTTCACTCACCTGTGGAGTGGAGCCTGAGGGGCGGGTGTTGCATTCTGACACACTTCCAGTATGTTAGAGGGTGTGGCATATGCAAATGAGTTATGCTAATGAGTTATGCTAATGAGCTCCTGCACCTCTTTTTCTACGAAATGACCCCTGCCCTTACACGAGGAATCGAAGCGCACCTCCGCCCTGAGGTCTCCCTATGGAGTATGCGGCAGTGTGCGCTGATGCACATGACGGGTTAAAAAACCCCCGGCATGGAGTCAAGATGGCCTGATCAGACTATCCCGACGCCATGGAAGCGCGCTGGGCCTTCCTCATAGCCCAGCTCTCGCAGCCGTACATCACTACTGGGAATACCATTGCTTTGACCATATGGCCTTTTCTTGGCAGGGTGATGGTTGTACTTTTTGTTAGGCTGTCTAGGTTTGCCATCGCTTTCCTCCCAAGGAGCAGGCATAAGTGGCAGCAAAGGAGAAAGGGATGGAGTCGGATAAGGGAGCCAGGAAACCTTTGGACAGCCGAAGATGGCCAAGTGTGGATGAGTGAATGACAGGCGCTGGCATTATGAGAGCAGAGAGGAAAAGGGGACAAATCCAGAGAGGGTTCTTTGGAAGAGGTCCTCGTGCTGGCGAAAGGCTCTCTTGTGCCAGAGAAAAGCGCAGCTTTAAGTGGAGCAGGCGAGCCCGCTCTCGTCAGATCTCAGAAGCTGAGCAGGGTTGACCCTGGTTGGTATTTGGATGGGAGACCACCAAGGAATATCAGGGTCACTACGCAGAGGCAGGCAACGGCAAACCAATGTCTCTTGCCTTGAAACCCCCGCAGGGTTGCCGTAAGTCAGCTCTGAGAGCAAAAAAGAAAAAAGTGGAAAAGGTGAACAGGATTCGGCCCAGTAACCTGGTCCCTAAAACTGGGTGGCAGTTGTCTGTACGGTTAAAAAAGATCTTTGGGGGTCTCTTTCAGCCGACTTGATGTGGCTTTCAGGGCAAGAGACACCGAGAGGCAGTTCGCCCTTGCCTGCCTCTGCGTAGCGATCCTGGCCTTCCTTGCTGGTCTCCCATCCAAATATTAATGAGGGCCGGCCCCGCATAGCTTCTGAGATCTGATGAGACCAGGCTAGCCTGGGCCATCCAGGTCAGGCATCTAGGGATGCCAACCTCCAGGAATTACAGCTCATCTCCTGACTGCAGAGGTCAGTTTCTCTGGAGAAACTAGAGGGTGGATTCTGTGGCATTGTGAGGTCCCTGTCTCCCCCAGGCTCCACCCCCAAATCTCCAGGAATCTCCCAACCTAGCACTGGTAACCCGAGATACCACGTAGGCCTCGCATGCGGAAGGCCCTGGGTTCAGTCCCTCGCCTTTCCTATTACAGGGTCCTTCCTACGGTCTGTTACTGGAGATCTCTCAGAGGCGCTGGACCTCCAAGCACACCCCGAGCCAGCTGGAGCCTCGTGTCAGGTAGGACCATTTGCTCTTCCTGTTTATTGCTAGGGATGCCAGCCTCCAGGTGGGACCTGGGGATTTCCCCCCCCCCCCCCCCCGGAATCACAGCGCATCTCCAGAGTACAAAGATTGAGAGTTCAGTTCCCCTGGAGGAAATGGATGCTTTGGAGGATGGATTCTATGGCACTGTTCCCCACTGAGGTCCCTGTCCTCCCCAGGCTCCAGCCCCAAATCTCCAGGAGTTTCCCAGCCTGGATCTGGCAACCCTACCCACCCCACTGGTGGCTGGGGGGGGAAGAAGAGAAGAGGCAGCGTTTGGATTTATACCCCGCTGTTCACTACCCAAACGAGTCTCAGAGCGGTTTACAATCTCCTTTCCCTTCTCTCCCCCTCAAAAATGACCCTGTGAGCAGTGTTCCCCCTAAGCCGAGTTAGTGTGAGCTAGCTCACAGGGTTTTTTTTAGCCTCCGGCTCACACACTTTTGTCTTCGCTCAGAAAGGCTGGCTCCAGAGCACACTAATTTATGCAGTAGCCAAATCGCTCGCTCACCACTTTAAGGCCAGTAGCTCACAAAGTAGAATTTTTGCTCACAAGACCCCACGGCTTAGAAGGGAGCATTGCCAGTGAGGTAGGTGGGGCTGAGAGAGCTCTTTCGAGGACTGCTCTTGAGAGAAGAGCTCTGAGAGAACTTGTGACTGACCCAAGGTCGCACCAGCAGCTGCATGTGGAGGAGTGGGGAGTCAAACCCGGTTCCCCCAGATTAGAGTCCATGCTCCTGACCGCTACACCAAACTGGCTCTCTGGCAACCCTGCAGGTGTCTCTTTCTGAAACAGCTCAGCAAGAGGGGGGGAAATTTCCTAGAGAGGAACGTGAAAAATATCTTCTCGTGCCCGTAACTGCCCCACATTTGGGGAAAGCGTTCCTTGTAGCTGGCTGCCACTGCTGGAGCGGGCCTCCGGTGCGAAATCTGTCGCCCCTTCCCTCTGGATACACTTGCCCCTGTCAACTCCAGCCAGAGCTGGGCCAGGAATGTATTCTTGGCAGTGGGCGGCAGCTGCCCTAGTAGCTGGCTGGAGAGACGCCCCTGCTGGGGTGGGGAGCCGTGGCGGAGGCTGCTCACCAACTGGTCGCTGTCTCCACCTCGCAGATTGAGTGTTCACGGATCGTCCCAGCGGAGGGAAGCAGCCGGTCTTCTGGGCAACGGGAAGCTTTTGAAAGCTCAGAGCCTGGGAAACAAGCTTTCCAGAGTTGGAGAGGCGGGCACCGGCGGCTGTTGGGGGCGTCGAGGTTTTGCTGTGTCCAAAAAAGGGGATTAGATCTCTGCGCGAAAGGCAGGCCTGTCAGTGGCTAGTAGCATATAAAGAGAGGGTAGTACATGGGGAGAGTTTTACGCATACTGTGGACCCACCAGAAAGACACATCATTTGGTTCTAGATCAAATCAAGCCTGAACTCTCCCTAGAAGCTAAAATGACCAAACTGAGGCCATCGTACAGCTGAGGCCAGCTTGGTGTAGTGGTTAAGGGTTCAGGCTCTAATCTGGGAGAGCTGGGTTTGACTCCCCGCTCCTCCACTTGCAGCCAGCTGGGTGACCTTGGGTCAGTCACAAGTTCTCACAGAGCTATTCTCTCAAGGGCGGTCTGCGAAAGAGTATTGGAAAGGCTGTCACTCCGAGGAGGGCAGGGAGCTGTTCCTGTTGGCAGCAGAGGAGAGGACTCGCAAGGATGGGTTCCAATGAAGGGCGGGAAGCAGTGTTCCCTCTCAGCTGAGTTAGTGTGAGCCAGCTCAGGTTTTTTAGCCTCCAGCTCACACATTTTTGTCTTAGCTCAGGAAGGACGGCTCCAGAGCAAACTGATTTAGGCGGCAGCCAAATCGCCCGCTCACAACTTCAATGCCAGTGGCGCACAAAGTGGAATTTTTACTCACAAGACGCCACGGGATAGAGGGAGCGTTGGCAGGAAGGTACTGACTGGACATTAGAAAAAAATGTTTCACAGTAGGAGTAGATCAGCAGTGGGATCGGCTGCCTCGGGAGGTGGTGAGCTCCCCCTCGCCGGCAGTCTCTAAGCAGGGGCTGGACAAACCCTTGTTAGGGATGCTCTAGGTCTAGGCTGACCCTGCCTGGCCCCCTCCAGTTCTGTGATTCTGTGATTCTAAGCAGGGGTCATTTCGCAGAAAAAGAGGTGCAGGAGCTCATTAGCATAACTCATGAGCAGGGGTCCGTTGGAGCGGGAGCGCACAGGAGCGCAGCTCCGGGAGTGAGGAGCCCAGGGGGCAGGCACATGACCAAGCCCCGCCCCCCTCCTCGGCTTCCCCGAGCAGTGCAGAGGCGCAGCGCCCCGGGGAAAGCCCTGCTAGGGTCTTTATTGTTTTTAATGTTTTCCTTTTATGACTGTGTGCTGCTTTTCCAGAGACTTGCTCAAGGTGGCATCTAAATTTTCTAAGTATGCCATTTTTTATCTGGGCACATGGCACATAAGTACTGGAGAAATTTCACCAACCCTTCAGCAGCTTCCACCCCATCAGTTTGGTGTAGTGGTCAGGAGTTGGACTCTAATCTGGGAGAACCGGGTTTGATTCCCCACGCCTCCACATGCAGCTGCTGGCGTGACCTTGGGCCAGTCACAAGTTCTCTCAGAGCTGTTCTCTCATGAGCAGTTCTCAAAAGACCTCTCTCAGCCCCACCTACCTCACAGGGTGTCTTGTTGTGGGGAGGGGAAGGGGAAGGGAGGGGTGGTGCGCATGTCCTGGGTTTCTCAAGTCTACTTGAAACCTGGTGGTTTCAAGGGAGCAGGAAGAGAATGAGGGTGTGTTCTTTACGTTTATTTTTATTGCACGAAGTATTGGATGGGGAAGGGAATGGAGGAAGAGTAGGTCAGTTTCACTCACCTGTGGAGTGGAGCCTGAGGGGTGGGTGTTGCCTTCTGACACACTTCCGGTATGTTAGGGGGTGTGGCATATGCAAATGAGTTATGCAAATGAGCTATGCTAATGAGCTCCTGCACCTCTTTTTCTACGAAATGACCCCTGCTCATTAGCATAACTCATTTGCATATGCCACTTCCAAGATCCTCAGACAGGAGTTCTATTTGAATTCTGTGTCAGACTTCCAAAGATTCTGTGTCAGGATTCTGTGTCAGACTTCCAAGATCAATACTCAACAACTGCAAAAATCAATTATGCACTGGGTGATCAAACGTCATTTTTTTCATTTACTCACTTCATTGGTAGTCTGTCTCACCAAGACTCAAGGCAGGTTACCCTATAGATGATGATGATGATGATAGAGAGAGATGATAGATAGATAGGCAGGCAGGCAGGCAGGCAGGCAGGCAGGCAGGCAAATGATAGCTATAGATAGATAGACATTGAGACAGAGACCGATTTCCCACGAGGCACTGCTCCGGCGTTGTTCTTCCCTTTGCCCCGATTGTGTGCTTGAATTTCTCACTATTTGCCACGGGGCGTATTTTGACCCATGGCTTCGCCTGCTTTCCTCTGGTTTCCTCTGCAGCTTCAGTGATCCTCAAAAAACAGGATCACTGAAGCCGCAGGGGAAATTGTGCAAAGCCGCGGGTCAAAATGTGCCCCACAGCAAATAGTGGGAAATCCAAGCATGCAATCGGGGCAAAGGAAGAATGACGCCGGAGCAGTGCCTCGTGGGAAATCTGTCAGATAGATAGATGATAGAAATTGATAAAAAGGTAAAGGTTTCCCTTGCTCGAAAGCCAGTCGAATCCAACTCTAGGGGGGCTGCGCTGATCTCTGTTTACAAGCCAAAGGGCCAGCACTGTCCAAAGACTTCTCTGTGGTCATGTGGCCAGCATGACTGAACATCGAGGCACACAGAAGGCTGTTACCTTCCCACTGAAGTGGTACCTATTTATCTACTTGCAGTTTCTTGCTTTCAAACTGCTAGGCTGGCAGGAGCTGGGGCCAGAGATGGGAGCTCACTCCGTCACGCGGCACTCGGGTCTCGAACTGCCAAACTACTGACTTTCCGGCCTGCAGCTTCAGCGTCTTAACCTCTGAGCTACTACGGCCCCTCAGACGTTGATATAGATAGATATAAATAGATAGATATAAATATGATAGATAGATGGACAGATAGATAATGCAATAATAGACAGTTTTACTACATACACTCAACAGTGGATTAAACCTGGACCACAAAATTAGAGAACAATACAGTAAAAACAGTGTAATATATAAAAGACAAAAAACTGAAAAATCGAAAAAAGCACTAAAAACAGTATGATACATGCAATGAATAAAGCAATGAAAAATTGCCTAATCCCCCCCCCCCAAATACATTGACTAACTCTATTCCTTTCATAAATTATGCTTTCCTGAATAATCCTCTTTCACACGTTTGTGGAATGAGCAGTGCGGGAGCCATCCTGACTTCATAGGACCAGTCATTCTACCACAGAGAAGGCATGCGGACAGTTCTGACCTGTTTACAGCGTGGCACCTTCAGAAAGCTTTGCTCAGCTGAGTGCAGTTGCTGCATCAGAGCACATTGGGAGAGGTGGCCGTTCGGGTTGCCAGCCTCCAGGTTGGGACCTGGAGCCATCTTGGAATACAACTGGTCTCCAGACATGAGAGATCAGTTCCCTTGGAGAAAATGGCGGCCTGGAAGGTGGACTCTATGGCATCAAAAGTCTGCCGAGGCCCCTCCCCTCCCCAAACTCTGCCCTCCCAAGACTCCACCCCCCCCCCAAATATCCCCGAATTCCCCAGCATGGAGTTGGCGACCCTAGCTGGTTCTGCAGATATGTGGGTCCAAGGTCATGAAGGACAGTACCTTGAACTGAACCAATAGTACCTTGAACTGAACCAATATTATACTGGATAGGTATAATATTCATACTCCACCTAGCCCCCAATAGTAACCAAGCTGTGGCATTTTGTAGCAACTTGAGCCTGAGTTGACTTCAAGGGTAGACCACTGTAGAGTTCACTGTAGTAGTCTAGCCTTGCAGTAATCTTAGCCAGATAGAATGGCTTAAGGCAGAGAGCCATCATCTGAGCTAAATGAAGATGGAAGAAAGCATTTTTTGCAATTGACTGACTGACTGGATAAACACACAAACAAAATTTGGGGAGGGGCTGTGGCTCAGTGGAAGAGCCTCTGCTTTGCATGCGGAAGTTCCCCAGTTCCACGCCTGGCATCTCCAGTCAAAATGAACAGGAAGGACATGATCTGAAAGACCTCTGCTTGAGACCCTGGAGAACGGCTGCCAGTCTGAACAGACAATACTGACCTTGATGGACTCATACCCTGATTTATTATACAGCAGCTTCCGGTGCGTTCAATGGGGACAGATACGCCATGCGTCAGTTGTAGAGCATCTGCTTGGCATGAGGAACGTCCTAAATTCAATCCTGGACATCTCCAATTAAAAGGATTAGGTAGTAGGTGATGTGAAAGACCAGCCTGAAACCCTGGAGAGCCGCTGCCAGTCTGAGTCGACAATGCTGACCTCACTGGATGAAGGGCCAGATTCAGTATAAGGCAAGCGTCATGTCAACTGGCCCAGTGGGCAAAGCTCTTCCTTTTGTCTCACACAGGGCACATGGAGTAGTATTTATTGACATTATTTATTGTCCAGATTTCTCACCGAGACTCAGGATTTGCGGAAGGGACCAGAGAAAGGAAAAGCGATATGCGGGAGGGGTTGCAGGGCGCTGTCGCAAAGTCCTTTGTTTTGACGCAACCGAAGCACTCCATCAATCGCGCCACGAAGCCGCTGCCTTGGCCCAGAGGTGCCAGCCAGCCAGCTCCCTAATCCGCCTCGGCAAAAGGGTCCCCCAGTTCGTCTCGAGACTTCTCCCCTCCCCCCCCACCGCTGTCATTTCTGTCCTATTAATTTGAGCAGAAGCCGTAATTAGATGTAAGCAGTCTCGTTCCCACCGAAATGAATGGCAGCATAGGCGGGGGGAAGAGAGAGACCGTTCCAAAAACCCTTTTGGCTCCCCGCTCTCGACAACTTCAGCGGGACGGAGCAAGGGACGGGATCCAGACGTCTGTCGGCCTAATTTTATATCTGGGAAAGCACAAGGCTAAATCCTGTATTCCGATGTAAAGGGGCCGGTGGGTGGTGAGAAGTACATTCCAGCCTCTATTCTGCCAGCTCTCCTGGAAGGCCTGTGTCTTTGTACAAGATGTGCATCGTTCTGGATTAGCTACGCTGGGAACAGAGGGAGAGGGAGGAAGGGCTTTTGAGATGTTTTTAGGGCCAAGTAGGGTTGCCAGCTGAGGGCTGGGAAATACCCGGAGACTTGGGGGGGTGGAGCCGGAGGAGGGCGTGGTTTGGGAAGGGAGGGACATCAAAGGGGTATCATGTCATAAGAGTCCACCATCCAAGGTGGCCATTTTCTCCAGGCAGGGTTGCCAGACCCTTGGTGGAGTAGGGCCTCTCTGCTGCCAGGCCTCACCTCACCTCACCACCACAGATCAGCTGGCCAGCAAGGGGAACTTACTGCAAAAAAGAGGGAGGCCCATCGGACGTGCAGCGATGTGTCTACGTTGGGCCCCCCCCCATGTGACCTGGAAGTGATGCCATCACTTCCGGGTCGCCAGGGTGACACTCTATGTTAGAAGTACCATAGAGTTTTTGCCCAAATACCAGAGTGTCACCCTGACGTCCTGGAAGCGATTACACCATTTCTTGGTCACGTGGGCAGTGACGCAGACATGTCATTCCACACTGGATGGGGTTCCCTGCTGCTCCCGCTAAATCCCCCACATACCCCACTGGTTCCCAGGAGGGACCCGGCAACCCTGTTACCAGGTGTAGTGGCAAAGTGCTCAGACGCTAATCTGCGAGAACCGGGTTTGATTCCCCACTCCTCCACTTGCAGCTGCTGGATGACACTGGGCAAGCCATAGTTGTGTCACAGCTGTTCTCTCAGAGCTCTCTCAGCCTCACAAGGTGTCCGTTGTGGAGAGGGGAAGGGAAAGTAGTTTGTAAGCTGCTCTGAGACTCCGAGTGTAGAGTGGGATATTAATCCAATCTCCTCCTCCTCCTCCTCCTCTTCTCTATCATCTGGAGATCAGTTGTAATAGCAGGAGATCTCCAGCTGCCACTTGGAGGTTCGCAGCCCTGGGGGGTGACCCTGTGTTCCACATAGGGTTCCCAGCTCCAAATTGGGGAATTCCTGGAGATTTGGAGGGCAGAGTTTGGGGAGCAGAGGGACCTCAGAGAGGCATAATTTCATAGAGTCCACCCTCTGAAGCGGCCATTTTCTCTAGAGGAACTGATCTGTATAGTCTGTGGAGATCAGCTGTAATCCCAGGAGATCTCCTGATCCCAAATGG
The DNA here is from genome assembly GCA_029233225.1 of Lepidodactylus listeri. Classification (NCBI taxonomy): domain Eukaryota; kingdom Metazoa; phylum Chordata; class Lepidosauria; order Squamata; family Gekkonidae; genus Lepidodactylus; species Lepidodactylus listeri. The sequence goes on along the minus strand of JARCFY010000011.1, from coordinate 95,264,637 downwards.
AGGTGGGCATCCCTAATTCCTCAACTGGGACTCACCAAAATCAGTTATTTCAGGACATCATACTTTTCTTCTTGGGAGGGGGGCACTGAGGGGCCAACTCCAGCTCGGTAAATTCCTGGAGATTTGGGGGGTGGTGCCCGGGAAGAGTGGGTTTTCTGAAGGGAGGGAGCTCAGCAGGGAATATGGCACCATAGAGTCTGGTCTTTAAAGCTGCCATGTAGAGTTTTAAAGTATCTTCTTGCTCAGGTACCCTACACTGATTATTAGGAGGCAAATTACCTTTTATGCTTTCCACCTCAAGCGCTGAAATGTCTTGGTTTGATAGTGTCTGGGAGAACAGTTTACCTCACGTTGCTTTCTTGACAAAACTCATCCCGCACACGTAAAAATACCCCACAAACAGAGTGAAATAATGACAATCCCCAAACTATTCTTACATTTTTTATCCTTTGGTTATTGTAATTACAAGTAATTTTGCGAAGGATTTTCTATTTTTAAGAAACCACACTTTTGTACTTGATCCAGCTAACAGGATTTTCCTACATTACTTCATAAAGAGAGCCATCTTTGAAAGTTCTAATGTTATTTCTTATTCATTAGTACATATGGCTGGAGGGTACGTTCATAAATGGGTTAAAGTTACAAAGTTATGCTTATAAAAGCGCATGGTAATTTGGAATATCTGGGGGATTTATTAATTTTTGAAATCTTAAAAGAGCAAAAATGAGATTGGATTAAGTATGTTCTCGCAAGCCCGTTATTCTAAACACCCTTAAGGACCACAGAGCTGCGAACAGAGGACATTATGCAAATAGAAATCTATCTCCGAGTGCCCCGTAGGCTTGCTGATGTAATATTTTACATGGTTAGTTAAGTACATCAAGAAAAAAGGTTGACCTTGATAGACTGTAAAAAGGTATTTATTCCAGAGCGGCCGATTGTTTTCGGTCCCCTTCCATTGCTGGCAATGTGCAAGTAATTTCGTCGCTCAGCCATATTTTGAAAACGGTTACTGCGAAGGGCTGCTCACAGCAGCCATCTGTGATAGCTGTCTCTATGTATTTCTGAGGGGAAAACAATCCACCATCGTGGAATTTCACTGGAACGTGGCCTATGTCATCGCTAACCCCAGGCGACTGTTGGATGCATGAAGCTCGCCTTGCAGTAAATATTCGGAAACGTTTGGAGTCAGTTGTTCAGTTTCTCTGTGCAGAATTCAAGGGGCGAAATCCTTTGAAATTCCAGTTCAAGTGCTGGACGGGGCACTGTTAACTTCAGCGACTAAAACGGGTTGGCCTCTCGGTTATTTTGATATGGGCGCACATCAAGCGAAATCTCCACGTTAGCAGCCTGGCGAAGGCTGAAATTACTGTTGCAGGCCAACTGTCAAATACAATCAAATGCAAAAGACTTGTCAGCTAGCGAATGAATATCAAATAATGGAAGTGAATTCGCAAAGCCAGATACCAAATATTGGAAAAACTAATAATTAGATATTCAGTAGCAAGCAGTCGTATTTTGCAAATATTTAAATATCCAGAGAATGAATATCTGATGAACAGTCAACAACAAGCCTGAACTCTCCCTAGAAGCGAAAATAACTAAACTGAGGCTGTTGTCCTTTGATCACATGACGAGAAGGCAGGAATCACTGGAGAAAGACAACAATGCCACAGAAAGTTGAAGGCAGCAGGAAAAGAGGGAAACCCAGCAGAAGATGGACTGACTCCATGAAGGAACCCGCGCCCCTCAGTTTGCAAGACCTGAGCAAGACTGTCAATGATAGGACATTCTGGAGGTCATTAATTCATAGAGTTGCCATAAGACTGAAGCATCTCGATGGCGCTTAAAACACACACATGGAGTGGTGGGACAGTAAAGTTCCCAGGTACATCCAGACTACTTGAGGACTAAAGATAGTTGATGGCCTCTGCAATGATCCAACATAATGATTTTTGTTAATGCAGTGACTGAGCCCCTGACCTGGACAGCTCAAGCTAGCCACATCTTGTCTGATCTTGAAAGCGAAAGTAGGGTCCGCCATGGTTAGTACTTATATGGGAGACCACCAAGGAAGTCTAGAGTTGCTACACAGACGCAGGCAACGGCAAACCACCTCTGTTCCACTCTCGCCTTCAGAACTTCACGAGAGGCCACCATAAACTGGATGCCGCTTCACGGCACTTTCCACCACCACGAGTGACCAAGGAGCATTTCCTTTCCCCAGGAAGTCTCCCAAGTTTTTGTTCTCAGGGGGTCCTGAGCTCTTGTTCGTTGAAATCACACTTCCAAACATCTAGAGCCAGTTTGGTGTCGTGGTTAGGACCGCGGACTCTAACCTGGGAGAGCCGGGTTTGATTCCCCACTCCTTCACATGCAGCTGCTGGTGTGGCCTTGGGCTCATACAAGCCCATTCCACAACAATAAAATTCCACATCTGTGACAACTGGTTGGCCTTTGGCAGACCACAGATCCCAATTTTGCTTGGACCCTTTATTTTGCGTAGAACTGTGCAGAGTACAATCTAATTTAAGAATCAAACAAAATCAGTTGCATCCTGATAAATCATCCACATAGATCCTGGATGTTGGCATGAGAGTTTGGGTCAGGGGTTTCCAATGTGGGACCTGTGGGCATCATGGCACTCTTGGAAACTTTTTTTGCATTCTTCAGCGAGTGGGTGGGGCCAGGTAGTTGTGTTTTTCTTTGCCCCACAAGACTTCTGACTGGCTGCTGGAGGTTTGAGAGGCAGGGCTCTGACAGCAAATGCCCCTGCAGCACAAAGGCCTTTGCTGTGTGACTGATGGTTAAGTCACGACAGCCATTTTGTGGCTGGCTCCACCTCCCTCAAGGCCACAGTGGCTCTGAGGTTCAGATGCTGAGCTGCAGACCAGAAGGTCTGTAGTTCGGCAGTTTGAGACTCTGAGTGCCGCGTGATGGAGTGAGCTCCCGTCTCTGGCCCCAGCTCCTGCCAACCTAGCAGTTCAAAAGCAAGAAATTGCAAGGAGATAAATAGGTACCGCTTTGGTGGGAAGGCGACAGCGTTCCGTGCGCCTCGGTGTCTAGTCATGCCGGCTACATGACCACGGAAACATCTTCGGACAGCGCTGGCTCTTCGGCTTGGAAACTGAGATAAGCACCACCCTCTAGAGTTGGATTCGACTGGCTTTCAAGCAAGGGAAACCTTTACCACCTCCCACGGCAGCCATTTTGTGCCTGCGCCCACCACACCCTGTCAGAATTCCGACCACAGACTCAAAAAGGTTGGGGACCCCGCTTTACATTCTGCAATATTCATTTGCTTAAAAGGTGTTTTTCTGGCTCACTTCTATCCAACCCACTAACCTGCATCAGTAACCCTGGCAGTAGAGACAGATGATTATTCCCCCCCCCCTTTCCCTTCCCCTCTCTCTCTTGCTTTGAATGCCTCCCCTCCCACTTCATGGACATGCATATTTGCAAATTTTAAATGCAGATGGCAGCAGAAAGGGGGGTCGAGGAGGTCCTTTTTGCAGCACTGTGTTATCTTTTCCGCATGGATGTTGAAAGGGAGAGATGGGTTGATGCGGCACCTACGGATTGCTGGAGGCGATCGAACCTTGCTTGTTCGGTTTAGCATTTCTGTGGTTATTGCTGAACCAAACCGGGAAGTGGAACCTTCCAGATGTACAGTCCAAGGCACAGGGGCCTATAGTATTCCTCAGATGAAAAACAGATATTCAGCCCTGCGCTTCAAGATATCCGAAAACCTTTTAAGGACCGCATCGTCTGCTCCAGTTCCTGAGGGGCACAATAAGTAATGAGTATAATCTCTTTCTCCTTCCTTCGCTCCCTCCCTCCCTCTCCAAAGCAACTCGGGGTCCCATCGGCCGTAGGCAAGGCATGACAAGTAGCTTGCCTATTCCTTAGATGAGAACCCACATGAATGAAGCTCAAAGAAGAGGCAAGTTAGAAAGAGCAGCTTCTCTCACAAAGTTACGTTTGAAGTTGGAATATTTGGGAAAGTCTCTATCGGAAGCTGACATATTCTGAATGGACGAGCTGGCGGCACGGAGCACTTTAAATATTGGTGAACTGTATTTGTCATGGTACCTTTATAGGACTGTGACGGAACTGAGTGTTGCGTCTTACTAAGAGTCTTTCCGTTGAACCTATGGATGATTCTTCTGTGGTACAAATTGTTCTTAATATAGTTACGTTGCTTAGTTACTGTCTCACGGTTTTCTTATCCTTGTATTTCCTCCTTTCCTTGACACTCTCTGCTGTTGTGCTTTTCCACTTGTGACATCACATCCCCCTGCTAATCTCCCTCCATCCACAAACTCTGCCCCCCCCGGGCACCCCCCCCAAATCTCCAGAAATTCCCAAGCTGGAGTTGGCAACCCTAGATTCATTGTCGTGGCTTCTGTGCAGGCGCACATCCCATGTGAGCCTGCACAGAAGACCACTCGACGAACAAGGGTTACAGGTAAGTGCAACCTTGTTTTCTTATGTGGCAGTGGGCCCAAAATACCACTGTTTCATTGTCCATCTAGCAACTTTTATCTTGCCCTTTTTCGAGGTACTCAAAATGGTGGCTCTTCTTCCCTCATCTTTGGGTACCCCCAGATTCTAATATTCTGGGAGAGGGGGAAGAAGCTTTATCGGCTTTTCCCACCCTGTGCACAATTTGAAAAACCCGTGACGCAATCCCCCCCCAGTCCTATTTTTTCCTCAGCTAAACCACCCCATCTCCCTTTGCTTTTCTTCATTGGGGAAAGTAGATTTGCCAGCCTCCAGGTGCGATCTGGAGATCTCCCACTATTACAATAGATCTCTAGACAACCAAGGTCAGTATCCTTGGAGAAAATGGCTGCTTTGGAGGGTGGACTATATGGCATTATACCCTGCCGAGGTCCTTCCCCTCAGCAAACCCTCCCCTCTCCAAACTCCACCCCTAAATCTCCAGGTATTTCCCAACCCAGAGCTGGCAATCCAGCCAGCGACGTCCAGGTGACATTCTGGTATTTGGGCAAAAACTCTATGGTAGAAGCCATTTTTACCATAGAGTTTTTGTCCAAACACCAGAGTGCCGCCTGTGTGATGACATCACTGCCTGTGTGACGCTGGAGACAAGGCCTAGGCCTTTCTCTTTCTCCTGGTAATTCCTCTCCAAGAGGGACCTCGCAACCAGTGTTCCCCCTAAGCTGAGTTAGTGTGAGCTAGCTCACAGTTTTTTAGCCTCTGGCTCACACATTTTTGTCTTAGCTCAGGAAGGATGGTTCCAGAGCAAACTAATATATGCAGTAGCCAAATCACTCACTCACAACTTTATCGCTAGTAGCTCACAAGGTAGAATTTTTGTTCACAAGACTCCACAGTTTAGAGGGAACATTGCTCGCAACCCTACCTGGAGAGCTACTGCCAGTCTGAATAGACACTCCTGATCTTGACGGACAGATGGTCTGAGTCAGTAAAAGGCAGCTTTGTGTGTTCACGTATGTGTTCAGAGGTACAGCAGTCTTTTCCAAATCTGCACAGCGTTCCTGAAGCGGCCACTCCACAGCTCTACACAAAGGAATCATGATACCGGCTGTTCTGTTTCCAATCCCATTCCTAATAATCCCAAGCATAGAATTTGCCCTTTCCACCGATGGCTCACACTGAGTCGACATTTTCATTAAGCTGTGGAGCCGAACTCCGGGATCTCTTTTATGGTCAGTCGCTGCCATTTTAGACCCCTTGGTGTAGACGCAAAGAGCATCGCTTTGCTTTTACACACAGCAAAATTAACTGCTCACTTTCCCAATACGTGTGTGTCGAGTGCCGTCAAATCACAGCTGACTTATGGTGACCCCAGCAAGGGGCTTTCCAGGCAAGTGAGAAGCAGGGGTGGTTTGCCATTGCCTTCCTCTGCAGAGCCTTCCTTGGTGGTCCCCCTTCCATGTACTGATCCTGCTTCCCTTCCAAGATCTGACAAGATCAGGCTACAACAGGCCACTCCCTCAGTTTCCTAATAACTGGCCTGAATTCTGAGATCAGTGAAAAGGGATCTCTTGTGGGAAACTGCTCTGTCCAAGACCCAAACGAGATGTGACTTTTTAAAAGAGTCACGTCCTGGTTACAGTTGCCAGCCCCCAGCTGGGGACTGGAGATTCCTGGAATTACAACTGATCTCCACACGACAGAGATCACTTTCTCAGGACAAAATGGCCGCTTTGGAGGGTGGACCCTATTGAGATGTGTTCCCTCCCCAAACACTCTCCTCCCTCGGCTCCACCCCCAAAACCTCTAGGAGATTCCCAACTCAGAGTTGGCAACCCTACTCCAGGTTTAATGGACCGAACCTGGGTTCCTTGAAGACACCGAACAGCTGTGGGGAGAGGCTCTTTAAAAACAGAAGAGAGCCCAAAGGGGGTTGGGGACACCACCACAAGTGCAGACAGGGCATCTTCCTCCAATCGCCTGCTGTTTTCCCACATCCAAACAGTGCTAGGGGGTCCAGGCAAGCCCGATCTCATCAGATCTCGGAAGCGAATCGGGGCCGGCCCTGGCTAGTGTTTGGATGGGAGACCTCCAAGGAAGACCAGGGTCACGATACAGAGGCAGGCAATGGCAAATCTAGAGAGCCATCTTCGGTGCAGTGGTTAGGAGTGCAGACTCTAATCTGGGAGACCCGGGTTTGATTCCCCACTCCTCCACATGCAGCTGCTGGTGTGACCTTGGGTCAGTCACAAGTTCTCTCAGAGCTGTCCTCTGAGGAGCAGTTTCTGTCAGAGCTCTCTCAGCCCCACCTACCTCACAGGGTGTCTGTTGTGGGGAGGGGGATGGAAAGGAGTTTGTAAGCCGCTCTGAGACTCCCAAGTGAGTGAAGAGCGGGATATAAATCCAGTCTCCTTCTCTTCTTCTCTGAACATCCCTTGCCTTCAAGCCCCACTAGGGGTCACCAGAAGTTAGCTTGACTTGATGGCAAAAGCAGACAAACAAACAACAGTACTAGGGGGTTATTTCCCTGTTTTTGCTGCTGCATAAGCACAGAATACTCCACATGGAGGAGCAAATGTGGGGAAATAATTCTCCCCAGGACCCTTTGAGTGTGTAAACAGTTTGGGGGAGACAGGAGACCTCCCCCTCCCTCGTGGTGGCGTTCCGAGCCACTTCGGGTTCTCCTTTATTTTTTCAAGGCCATCCCCCCCGCTGCATTTGAATTTATTCACATTTATTTCTTTATATCCTGCTCTTCTCCCCAGTGGGGGGGACTCAGAGTGGCTTTTAGAACATCATCCTCCCCTCATCAATTTTCTCACAACAACAACCCTGCGAGGCAGGCCGGGGTAAGTGTTTGTGGCAGGCCCAAGGTCACCCAGCTGGCTTCCACAGTAGAGTGGGGATTTGAACTGGGGTTTTAAAATTATATAACTAATTGTATATTTAATTCATTTGGGGACCCAAAGCCGCTTACGTGGTTCTCCTCGCTTCTCTTTTTATCCTCAGAACACCCCTGTGAGGTAGGTGAGGCAGAGAGAATGTGACTGGCCCGAGGTCACCCAACGAGCTTCCGTGGCTCGAGTGGGGATTCGAACCTGGTTCTCCCAGATTCTAGTCTGACACTCTTAACATTATAACATGATAGTGATCTATTGCAACAATGTACTCGCTCACAGCTTGGGTTTTTTTTTTAATAAGTCATTAGCATTTTTTGATGCAGTTATAAGGAGGAAAGGTACCGGCTGCATCTTTCACCTTGTATATCTGCAACAAAAAGGGGGCTAAATACTTTTAAAAATGAAAACTGGGGATTAGTACAGTGTTGCAATAGACTGTTATAATGCTTTTCTTTTTCTTTCTTTTTTTGAAAAAGATGTGTTGGAAGACTTGGAACTCTCAAAAGGGCAATAAAGGAGAAACATACGGGATGCTTTGAAACGATATTATGAACTTTTAAATGTCTTTTGAGAATTTTGTTTCCACAAAGAGATTCCGGAACTCCACTCGGCCGCGTTCCCCCAGAAAAAAAGCCCTCCTCTTGGAGTAGTGGTTAAGTGCGCGGACTCTAATCTGGGAGAACTGGGTTTGATCCCCCACTCCTCCACTTGCAGCCACCTGGGTGGCCTTGGGCAAGCCATAGTTCTGGCACAGCTGTTCTTGAAAAAGAGCAGTTTCTGTCAGAGCTCTCTCACCCTCACCTACCTCACAGGGTGCCTGTTGTGGGGAGGGGAAGGGAAAGGAGTTTGTAATAAGCCACTCTGAGACTCCCTTGGGTAGTGAAGGGTGGGGTACAAATCCAATCTCTTATTCTTCTCTTAACTACTATGCCACGCTGGCTGTGCCCTTCACATCCTCTAACCACTACACCACACTGGCTCTTCGGTTCTTTCCACACCCTACGATGGTGCGCAGTTTCTTTTAAATTTCTGGCCGTGCTGTATTCTCTTCTGCAGCTATAACTATTTTTAAACCGGCTTTTAAATTGCGGGCGTCCCCTGGGCGGGGGGGCACCCCCATGTGCCAGAAAGGCGGCGTGTGAATCAACTGCCTCAAATTAAAACCAATCTCTTCCCCGCACCAGTGACAGACTAACACCATGCGGAAGGAGACACAACTTTGAACCCCCGCTGAGCTAGGCCCCTGCTTGGCAAGCGACGAAAGCATCAAATATTGGAAGGCGAATAAAAGTTGTTCCAAGCCACAGAGGATGGGGGGGGGGGGGGAAGAGAAATTACAACAACGTATAGGCCCTTGACAGCCATCCCCTTCAACGGCGCTTCTTCTTTGCTTTTTGAAATCTCGCCTCTCTTCTCAGGCGAGATTATATTGTCTATCCGGGACTGCGAAAAAGGCATCGTTCCCAGACCCCCTCTCCCCCTCAGTGAAATAAATCTAAAATGAAAACAAGCCGCGCAGTCGGCTAAATGCCTCCTTAAAAATTACACGCGAAGAACCTTTTTTTTTCTCCCCCTTCCCGGTGACAAATACTTCCAAGGCAAACAAACTGAACAGAAATTAAAAAATCTCTGTGGGACACAAATATGCAATTACATTCACACAGGGAACATTTTATCAGGTAAACCATCCTACTTTGTTAATTGAAATGCTCCTGAACGGGATTTCTCTCTCTTTCTCGCTTCCCCCCCCCCCCCCCGCCTCTCGTTTTTTGACAAAAGGCCTCAAATCCCCACACAAATCCCCACACAAAACTCACACACAGTCAGACATGCAGCCAGCACTGTTCGGCACCTTTGGTGTCATTCTCTGAACAATACTTCCCGTTTTCTTTGTAAAGAGTGCCACCCTTCTCTCGTTTCCCTCACACTGCAATTAAAAGATTTGAATTTAATTTTTTTTAAGAACCCCAAATTATGATGATGACGTGTTTGTTTGTGCTATGATCATTTGATAAATGGGCTCCCCTCCTCTTGCTTCAGACTGTGTTTTCTTCCCCAATCCGGCTGGTTTCTCACACACACACACAAACACACCATTTTCACTCCTTTCTTCATTTCAAGGGACTTTGGGTCATATCCTGTGGTTTGCTGAGCTAAATGCAGCAGCTGCCACTGGGAAGAGGAGGAGGAGACTGGATTTATACCCCGCTCTTCACTACTCAAGGAGTCTCAGAGCGGCTTACAAACTCCTTTCCCTTCCCCTCCCCACAACAGAAACCCTGTGAGGTCGGTGGGGCTGAGAGAGCTTTGACAGAAACTGCTCTTTTTCAAGAACAGCTGTGCCAGAACTATGGCTTGCCCAAGGTCACCCAGCAGCTGCAAGTGGAGGAGTGCGGAATCAGACCCAGATTAGTATCTACGCACTTAACCACTAACCCAAACTCACTTCTTCTGATGTGGAAAGCTCCGTGTGCCGAAGAGGAGGAGGAGGAGGAGGAGGAAGACAAGGAGTTGGATTCATACCCCGTCCTTCACTCAGAGTCTCAGAGCAGTTTATAATTTCCTTTCCCTTCCCCTCCCCACAACAGACACCCTGGGCGGGGCTGAGAGAGCTCTTTTGAGGACTGCTCGTGAGAGAACAGCTCTGAAAAAACTCGTGACTGACCCAAGATCATCCCAGCAACTGCATGTGGAGGAGTGGGGAATCAAAGCAAGTTCTCCCAGATTAGATTCCATCGCTCTTAACTTTGGTGACTTTGCGGTCAGTACGGCGTTGCCCTGGGGGTATTTGAATGCAGTTTCGAGCTGCACCTTTCCCTCAGCGTAGAGATAATGCGGAGTGAAGGCCAAATGCAGAATCACCCTTTGTTTGTCACATTTCGGGAATGCTCGTGCCCCCAAAAGTCACAGCTTGGCAGGCCAGTTAATTGCATCCACGCGAGCTGAAAGAACAGCTGTGCATTTCTGCTCACCCATCTGCAAATGTTTCCCAGGGTCTGGTCCTTTCCTGACAGCAGCTGTATTTGGGCCAGGCCCCACGTCCTTCTCGGCTACTGACAATCCTCACGCATTTCACACCCACTGCATGTGGGATGCTGCACCGACCACCACAGTGAGACGGATGCTACTAGAGATGCTGTAAGCATGTCAACGAGCACGCTGAGCAAGCAAGCAAACTTGTCAGTTTGGAATCCTGGAATCATAGAGTTGGAAGGGATCTCTGGGGTCATCTAGTCCAACCCCCCCGCACGAGGCAGGGAATTCACAAATATCTCCCCCCCACCCACACACACACACCAGTGACCCCTGCTCCGTGCCCAGATGACAAAAAAAACCCTCCAGGATCTCCAGCCAAACTGGCTTGAAGGAAAATTGCTTCCCAACCCCAATGTGGCGATCGGCATTTCCCTGGGCGCGTCGGAAAGGACCACGAGAACTAAGCGCTTGAAAAGTACTGAGGTTGGAGACGGGTTGAGTGAAAAACAGCTCATAGTTTATTCAGAGGTCAGAACAAGACTTGCCCGTTGGACTCGCAGGCCTGCGTTTCATCCCCATTCTCGACCGCACCCATGCACACACCCAACTCCTGTGATCTGCTATTTACATAGTAGTCTCTAACCATAGGCTCCCTCTCAGGATCCAGTGCCCGCTATTGGTGCACACTTGGATGCTGTCAGGCTGTTGTCTTTTGGTACAAAGCTCGGCAGCTTCGCCAAGTAGGGTTGCCAAGTCGGTTAAACTTACCAGCGGGGGGGAGTCCTCCGCTGGCCGGGAGCTTCCCCAGTGCGCGTGCCGGCCGACGTCACCGGAAGTGACGTCAGCACGTTGGGGGGCGTCGCCCTGGCAATGCCCCCAACGTGATGGCGTCACTTCCGGTGACGTCATTACGTGGGGGAAGTCGTCCAGGCTGGACGACTTCGGGGGTGGGGTTTCCCCCGCCGGCCGAATGCTGGCTGGCGGATTGGGAACCCCTGTAGCAGGGGATCCCCTGCCCCCCGGGCTGACTTGGCAGCCCTATCGCCAAGCCACGTGTATATCCGGCCACGTGCATGGTCTCTTGTGAGGACATAACAGCACTGATGCAACCCTTCCTGCCCTCTTCCTCGTGAACTGCCTAAGTTCACAGGATCTGCATGGCTGTTAGATGGCCATCTAGCCTCTGTTGGAAAACCTCCCAAGAAGGAGAGCCCACCACCTCCCGAGGAAGCCTGTTCCACTGAGGAACCGCTCTAACTGTCAGGAAGTTCTTCCTAATGTTTAGCCGAAAAATATTCTGATTTGATTTCAACCTGTCAGTTCTGGGCTGACCTGGGGCAACGGAAAACACCTCTGCCCCATCCTCTATAGGACAGCCCTTCAAGTAGTTGAAGATGGTGATCAAATCAGTCGTCTCCTCTCCAGGCGAAACTTACCCAGCTCCTTCAACCTTTCCTCACCCGACTTGGTCCCCAGACCCCTCACCATCTTTGTTGCCCTCCTCTGGACACATTCCAGCTTGCCGTTATCCTTCTTACTAGGAGTAAGGCCCATTGTGGGAATAAATGCAACAGGCTCTAGCAGGAAGCTCCAGGTGAGTGTCCCGGTTGTGGCTGGTGGAGCGGCATTTTAACTCAGGACTCAAAACAGCAAACTGTTTAGAATGTCAGAGGCAAAGGCCAATCAGGCCGCATATGCAAATGACCTCTGTGTTCCGACTGGCTATTGGGGGGGGGGAGATGAGACTCAGGTAAGGCAGCCAGTGGATAGGGTACTGAAGGATAGCCGCTCTGAGACTCCTTTGGGTCCTGAAGGGTGGGGTATAAATCCAATCTCCTCCTCCTCCTCCTCTTCTGGTAGTCACCAGCGTCTTCACTCACTTTCTGCAAGCGCTTGGCCACCTTTCCTGGCTCCCACCAAGAGCTTTCAGGAAGTGGGCGGGGCTTTGGCCCTGCAGGGCTTCCGACTGGGAGTACAGACAGAAAGGCATCCCGTTAAACAGAGTTTCTGCTTGAAATGTCGGGGAGCGCTAGCCTTGCTCCTTTTGCCTCCTGCAGCAGCCACTTTGTGGTAGGTCTTGCCTCTTGTGGCAGCCGTTTTGTGATTGCGTGCTCACTGGCCTCCTGGGGTGGAATTCCAAAGGTGCCCATAGACTCAAAACAGGTCAGGAAACTCAGGTTTCCTCAACTGGGGACCTTCCTGGGAAAAACAGCCTTTATCCTTCCAAATGCCACACCAGAAAGTCATTTCTAAGGTATGTTCAGAAAAGATGACAGCCAGCATGGTGTGGGTGTAGTGGTTAAAGCACCTGGGAGAGCCAAGTTCGAATCCCCACTCATGCCATGGAAGGCTGCTGGGTGATCTTTGGCCAGTCACACACTCTTGGCCTGACCTACCTCACAGGGTTGTTGCGAGGAAATCATAATAATTATCATATGGCATTGTGTGTAGTATAGCCAGGTGATTCTAAGTTTGTCTGGCAGCCTTAAGTTCTAGCTCTTGTTAGTGGTGAGCTAGACTGACTTTTTGGGCTGAGAGAGCTCTGAATGAGCTGTGACTGACCCAAGGTCACCCAGCTGTCTTCCTGTGGAGGACTGTGGAATTGAACCAGTGTTCCTTCTAAGCTGAGTTAGTGTGAGCTAGCTCACAGTTTCTTAGCCTCCAGCTCACACATTTCTGTCCTAGCTCAGGAAGGAGGGCTCCAGAGCAAACTGATTTATGCAGCAGCCAAATCGCTCGCTCACAACTTGAAGGCCAGTAGCTCACAAAGGAGAATTTTTGCTCGCCTCCACTGCTTAGAGGCAGCATTGAATTGAACCTGGTTCTCCAGATTAGAGTCCGTCGCTCTTAGCCACTACCCCACACCGGCTCTTGTTGTGCGGATAAAATGGAGAAGACGAGAACGATATAAACTGCTTTGGGTGCCCATGAGGGAGACAGGTGTGGTATAAATGAATTAATGGAGTAGCCTGCCCAGGGAAGAAGAGAAGAGATTGGATTTATATCCCGCCCTTCACTCACTTGGAGTCTCAGAGCGGCTTACAAACTCCTTTTCCCTTCCCCTCCCCACAACAGACAAAAAGTGCGCCTTGCCCTGCCCGCTCGCCAAGCCCCGCTCTTCATGCCTGTGCCTGTGCTCTGCACCCTGGAAAGATGTTTGTCCGGGGGGGGGGGGGCGTTGCAGAGAGAATGCCAGCTGAGGGGCACTTGGCAGCCTGTCACGATCAAGGCAGGTCGCAGAGAAAGGCGGTGGGCAGTGCTGCAGGGGCAGGAGAAAGAGGGCAGGTGGCGGCAGGTGAAGAGGAAGGGGAACCGAAAAATAAGATATAAAATGGGAAGTTGGGGGGGGCCTTTGCAGTAAGATGGGGGACCAGGCCCCGAGGGGCCCCATCGTAGCTTTGGGCCTGAGTAAAAATAATATTTAACCGATGCAAAACCACAGCCATGGCAAATATATCGAAGGGGGCCGTTAATGTGCTCACTCGATTCTGAAGTTAAGCATTTCCTGGGGAGGCCTATCAGAAACAAGGGGGGGGGGGGAGGATCCCAGCACGCTGTTGCTGCTGTCAGCGGTGTCCCTCGCATTCCTTTTCGGCAAGTTTGCCGTCACTAAGCAAAAGGAGCTCGACACCGACCGAGGCCTACCGGCAGCGACCTGCTTTCCAGCGTCATTCAAACCATTCCCATGTCAATTACTCCTCTCCTTTCAAAGTGCATTTGAGCACGCATCAAATTACAGGATGGCTGGTACAGAAAAATCTGGTTCATTCCGAGGTTAACCTCGTCAAAAGGAGCTGTCAGCGCTTGACATCTTGTTTAGCGATAACACGGCGGGGAGTGAGGGCTTTTGACAACTGACACTGTCCTCGGGTGAGCGGAGCGGGCTCCTCTTTCGGCACCGCATCTGAGACGGACACCTGCCTCGGCGTTGTCGGACAAGTGTCAGCTTGGGCCCTCAAAACTGGAGCGCGTGCTTGTGTGGTCACAACAGAGAGCCCAGTGGATGCAAGAAAACCAGAGAGGGCCCAGGCTTGGGGGGGGGGGGGCGAGAGAGAGGAAAGGAGGGAGAGATGATTATTTACTTAGGACAATCTGGATTATACCAATGGGTTTCAGCCCTGTAGCCAGAAATTTTGGGCTGATGGGGCACAGGGAAATCTTGCGGGGTCAGCAAGGGAGGGGGAGGGGGGAGGGCAGCCTTATGCCTTCCCTGAACTCCAAGCGGCCCATTGATCAGCTGGAGGGCCCTTTAAATCTTGGAGGAGGGGAGGGAGAGGGGTGGCTGCCAGATTTAAAGAGCCTTCCAGCTGATCGGTGAGCCTCATGCTCCTGCCGATCAGCTGGAGGGCTCTTTTAATGTCACAGGAGGGGAGGGGAAAGAGCAGCACCTATTGTGGGGCGTGCCTCATATTTGAGGGGGTGAAGCCCCAAAATTCCCCACAATAGCTATGGGCCTGAAGGGTTCAATACCATGCGGAGTTGCTTCAGTCAAAACCCACTTGGTCTTAGACTGGAGTAACTCTGCATAGAATCGCACTGTTTGTGACCAGTGGAGATGCTTTCCCTCTGCACAGACTATAACTACGAGGCCGATCCATGTCACAGTAATCTTGAGGTTAGGCTACTGTAATGCACTGTATGCAGGACTCCCCTTGAAGACAATCTGGAAACTTGTCTTCAAAACGCGGTTGCATCTCCCTGAATTTGGATTCCTTGTTTCCAGCACACCACAGTGATCCCAAACACAGTTATATGGCTTTGCCTATTTGTTTCTAGGTTTAATTCAAAGTGCTGGTTTTGAGTCCAGGTGTCTAACGGTCTGCCTCTTCCAGCATGGGGCAGTAGTTAAGAGTGGCGGACTCTCGTCTGGGGACCAGGTTTGATTCCTCCCCTTTATTTTTCTCCTGCCGTCACTCTGAGCTGTAAGCAAACCAAAACAAACTGTGTAACACCTTTAAATATTGTTAAACATGAACACAGACCACAAGGCTCGCTCAGAATATTTTGATAATATATTCAACTGGAAATTCCTCCCAGACCAAGCACAGTAAATATAACACGATGTTCCAAAGTTGCGTCTTACAGAACCGTGGGTCTCTTACAATAAGTAAAGTTTATGCAAAACTCTTCAAATGTCAACACAGGAGAGCCCCAGTCAAAACATAAGTAAACAGAAGACAGGAGAAATGATGGAAACTTTTCTTCACGCGTTCAGCCAGCCTTCAGGTGTTCCGTGTTTCGCTAGTTAGCATTTTCAAAAGTTCCATGTTCTTTTATCCTAATTCCAAACACGTTACAGCCACTGCATAGTAACAGCCATCTCCTCCTAACGGAAGCAAAATGTGCTTAAGCCTCCTTTAGGAGGAGATGGCTGTTATTATGCAGCAACATGTTTACAGGGCTCTTCTGATGTTCTAATGAAGGCCTTGGCCTCTCTGCCCTCTTGTTGGCCCTCCAGAGGAACTGGTTGGCCCCTGTGTGAGACAGGATGCTGGACTAGATGGACCACTGGCCTGATCCAGCAGGACTCTTCTGATGTTCTTATGAAGGCCACGGCCTCTGTGGCCTGTTGTTGGCCCTACGGAGGAACTGGTTTGGCCACTGTGTGAGACAGGATGCTGGACTGGATGGACCACTGGTCTGATCCAGCAGGGCTCTTCTGATGTTCTAATGAAGGCCTTGGCCTCTATGCCCTCTTGTTGGCCCTCTAGAGGAACTGGTTGGCCACTGTGTGAGACAGGATGCTGGACTAGATGGACCAGGGCTCTTCTCATATTCTTATGAAGGTCTCGGCCTCTCTGCCCGACTGACTCTATATAAAGTCATTATATAAGCTAGGCCTGATTTGTGATCTGGATATGATGCTGCAGTCTTCTGAATCCCAACAGAGGGAACGTGGAAGGAACAGATCAGCTCTCAGAGCTAGAAGTCTGCGACTCTCCTCTTCGTAGAGTAGTCTTCCGAGGCCTTTGAGACAGAACTCTGTGCTATCTCTCGGACGACTTAGGCTTAATCAGAACTGACTCCGGTTACCGTGAGAGTCTCCCCCGAAACCAAACAGCCAGGAAAAAGAACACGGATTTGAAAACTCTCCCGTCACACATCCGTCCCTGTGGCCCTGGAGGTTGCAAGTGAGCTTAGCACGAAAAGTCGAGATGTTGCGGCGCCGCTGATTTAATCGTTCATTAAACATTAGGGAGAGGCCAATTACGCTGCTCGAGAGTGAGATGTTTTACGCAAAAAATGACAAAAAGATACATGTAATCATTGAAATGCCAGTTTACAATCAGATAGGATGTGAAATAATCCCTTTAGCAAGCTTAAGCTTTTACATATTAATGGGATGGAATTGGGGGGAGATGGCTGGCTGGAAGGGCTGCGACTCGAGGTCCTCATCAGAAAGCGGCGGCTCTTGTGATCCTCCGGACAAAGAATTAGCCCCCTTCTTTTTGAAAAAAACTCCACGGGAAAGACGGTTGTGGGAAAAGCTTTTGAATCAGCCTATTTATAGTCTGTCCTGACCTGACCAGGCCAGGCTCTCTCGATCTTGTCAGGTCTCAGAAGCTAAGCAGGGTTGGCCCTGTTGAGTAGTTGGATGGGAGACCTCTACGGAAGTCCAGGGTCGCTATGCAGAGGGAGGCAATGGCAAACCGCCTCCGAGTGTCTTTTGTCTTGAAAACCTGCCAGGGTCTTCATAAGTCAGCTACGACTTCACAGCGCACAATTATCATGGCCTGACGGGGATGGCCCAAGCTAGCTGGACTTCATTAGAGTTTGGAGGCTAAGCAGGGTTCGTACTTGGAGGGGGGGGGGACATGATTGTACTCTTTGAAGTATTTGAAGGGCTGTCACTTGGAAGATTGCAGGGCGCTGCTCCTGCTGGCAGCAGGGGAGAGGACTCACAAAATCATGGGTTTAAATTAAGGGTGGGAAGGTACTGGATGGATATTAGGAAAAACCTTTTGACAGTAAGAGTGGTTCAGCTGTGGAATCGGCTGCCCAGGGAGACAGTGAGCTCCCCCTCTCTGGCAGTTTCTAAGCAGTGGCTGGACCTCCACCTGAGTCTCTGGAGAGCCACTGCCAGTCTGAGTAGACAATACTGACCTTGATGGACCAAGGATCTGATATGACCATTGATAAGGCAGGAGGTGATGGGAAAGACCTCAGCCTGGGACCCTGGAGAGCCACTGCCAGTCTGAGTAGACAATACTGACCTTGATGGACCAAGGATCTGATATGACCATAGTCAAGGCAGGAGGTGATGGGAAAGACCTCCACCTGAGTCTCTGGAGAGCCGCTGCCGGTCTGAGTAGACAATACTGACCTTGATGGACCAACGATCTGACTAAGGCAGGAGGTAACATGAAGACCTCTAGCTGATACCATGGAGAGCCACTTCCAGTTTGAGTAGATAATATCGACCTGGATGCACCCATGGTCTGATTCAGTATAAGGCACCTGCAAGTCAGAGCAAACAACACACCATGACAGACCAGTGCTCTGACCTGATGCCAGCCTCAACCCAGAAGGAGATTTGGATGGTCTTCTCAGGTGGCTCTGGCACAGGAGCTTCACTGAAATGGTGAATGTTGGGGAGGGGCCATGGCTCAGTGGTAGAGTCTCTGTTTGGCATACAGAAGGTCCCAGGTTCAATCCCTGGTATCTCCAGTTAAAAGGACCCTGGAGAGCCACTGCTGGTCTGAGTAGACAGTACTGACCTTGATGGACCAAGGAGCTGATATGACCATTGACAAGTCAGGAGATGAGGGGAAAGACCTCCACCTCAGACCCTGGAGAGCCACTGCTGGTCTGAGTAGACAATACAGACCTTGATGGACCAAGGATCTGATATGACCATTGACAAGTCAGGAGATGAGGGGAAAGACCTCCACCTCAGACCCGGGAGAGCCACTGCTGGTCTGAGTAGACAATACTGACCTTGATGGACCAAGGATCTGATACGACCATTGACAAGGCAGGAGGTGAGGGGAAAGACCTCCACCTCAGACCCGGGAGAGCCACTGCTGGTCTGAGTAGACAATACTGACCTTGATGGACCAAGGAGCTGATATGACCATTGACAAGGCAGGAGGTGAGGGGCAAGACTTCCACCTCAGACCCTGGAGAGCCACTGCTGGTCTGAGTAGATAATACAGACCTTGATGGACCAAGGAGCTGATAAGACCATTGACAAGGCAGGAGGTGAGGGGAAAGACCTCCACCTCAGACCCAGGAGAGCCACTGCTGGTCTGAGTAGACAATACAGACCTTGATGGACTAAGGAACTGATATGACCATTGACAAGGCAGGAGGTGAGGGGAAAGACCTACACCTCAGACCCTAGGGAGCCACTGCTGGTCTGAGTAGACAATAGAGACCTTGATGGACCAAAGATCTGATATGACCATTGACAAGGCAGGAGGTGAGGGGCAAGACCTCCACCTCAGACCCTGGAGAGCCACTGCTGGTCTGAGTAGATAATACAGACCTTGATGGACCAAGGAGCTGATACGACCATTGACAAGGCAGGAGGTGAGGGGAAAGACCTCCACCTCAGACCTAGGAGAGTCACTGCTGGTCTGAGTAGACAATACAGACCTTGATGGACCAAGGATCTGATATGACCATTGACAAGTCAGGAGATGAGGGGAAAGACCTCCACCTCAGACCCGGGAGAGCCACTGCTGGTCTGAGTAGACAATACTGACCTTGATGGACCAAGGATCTGATACGACCATTGACAAGGCAGGAGGTGAGGGGAAAGACCTTCACCTCAGACCCGGGAGAGCCACTGCTGGTCTGAGTAGACAATACTGACCTTGATGGACCAAGGAGCTGATATGACCATTGACAAGGCAGGAGGTGAGGGGCAAGACTTCCACCTCAGACCCTGGAGAGCCACTGCTGGTCTGAGTAGATAATACAGACCTTGATGGACCAAGGAGCTGATAAGACCATTGACAAGGCAGGAGGTGAGGGGAAAGACCTCCACCTCAGACCCAGGAGAGCCACTGCTGGTCTGAGTAGACAATACAGACCTTGATGGACTAAGGAACTGATATGACCATTGACAAGGCAGGAGGTGAGGGGAAAGACCTGCACCTCAGACCCTAGGGAGCCACTGCTGGTCTGAGTAGACAACAGAGACCTTGATGGACCAAAGATCTGATATGACCATTGACAAGGCAGGAGGTGAGGGGCAAGACCTCCACCTCAGACCCTGGAGAGCCACTGCTGGTCTGAGTAGATAATACAGACCTTGATGGACCAAGGAGCTGATATGACCATTGACAAGGCAGGAGGTGAGGGGCAAGACTTCCACCTCAGACCCTGGAGAGCCACTGCTGGTCTGAGTAGATAATACAGACCTTGATGGACCAAGGAGCTGATAAGACCATTGACAAGGCAGGAGGTGAGGGGAAAGACCTCCACCTCAGACCCAGGAGAGCCACTGCTGGTCTGAGTAGACAATACAGACCTTGATGGACTAAGGAACTGATATGACCATTGACAAGGCAGGAGGTGAGGGGAAAGACCTGCACCTCAGACCCTAGGGAGCCACTGCTGGTCTGAGTAGACAACAGAGACCTTGATGGACCAAAGATCTGATATGACCATTGACAAGGCAGGAGGTGAGGGGCAAGACCTCCACCTCAGACCCTGGAGAGCCACTGCTGGTCTGAGTAGATAATACAGACCTTGATGGACCAAGGAGCTGATACGACCATTGACAAGGCAGGAGGTGAGGGGAAAGACCTCCACCTCAGACCTAGGAGAGTCACTGCTGGTCTGAGTAGACAATAGAGACCTTGATGGACCAAGGAACTGATATGACCATTGACAAGGCAGGAGGTGAGGGGAAAGACCTCCACCTCAGACCCAGGAGAGCCACTGCTGGTCTGAGTAGACAATACAGACCTTGATGGACTAAGGAACTGATATGACCATTGACAAGGCAGGAGGTGAGGGGAAAGACCTGCACCTCAGACCCTAGGGAGCCACTGCTGGTCTGAGTAGACAACAGAGACCTTGATGGACCAAAGATCTGATATGACCATTGACAAGGCAGGAGGTGAGGGGCAAGACCTCCACCTCAGACCCTGGAGAGCCACTGCTGGTCTGAGTAGATAATACAGACCTTGATGGACCAAGGAGCTGATATGACCATTGACAAGGCAGGAGGTGAGGGGCAAGACTTCCACCTCAGACCCTGGAGAGCCACTGCTGGTCTGAGTAGATAATACAGACCTTGATGGACCAAGGAGCTGATAAGACCATTGACAAGGCAGGAGGTGAGGGGAAAGACCTCCACCTCAGACCCAGGAGAGCCACTGCTGGTCTGAGTAGACAATACAGACCTTGATGGACTAAGGAACTGATATGACCATTGACAAGGCAGGAGGTGAGGGGAAAGACCTGCACCTCAGACCCTAGGGAGCCACTGCTGGTCTGAGTAGACAACAGAGACCTTGATGGACCAAAGATCTGATATGACCATTGACAAGGCAGGAGGTGAGGGGCAAGACCTCCACCTCAGACCCTGGAGAGCCACTGCTGGTCTGAGTAGATAATACAGACCTTGATGGACCAAGGAGCTGATACGACCATTGACAAGGCAGGAGGTGAGGGGAAAGACCTCCACCTCAGACCTAGGAGAGTCACTGCTGGTCTGAGTAGACAATAGAGACCTTGATGGACCAAGGAACTGATATGACCATTGACAAGGCAGGAGGTGAGGGGAAAGACCTCCACCTCAGACCCAGGAGAGCCACTGCTGGTCTGAGTAGACAATACAGACCTTGATGGACTAAGGAACTGATATGACCACTGACAAGGCAGGAGGTGATGGGAAAGACAGTATAAGGCAGCTCCATGTGTTCGCATGATCCCTCCACCCTACAAAACAGCAGTTGCATTCTGACAGGAAAGGCAAACTTTGCTCTTTGCTCTCGCCAGCCGAGGTGACTTTCCAAACGCTCACCCGTCCCTGGCACCCCCTTCCTTCCCTCCGATTCCCTGCTGGAAAGGTACCACAGTAGACATGCTTACTTCGTGCCGATGCCGGGCAACGGACCCATGTGGCATTGTAGGGGGGAATAAGTGTATTCCAGAGATAATATTGAGCGGAAGAAGCTGGCAACCGTTCTTGCGTCTGTAGAAACACCTGTTGAGTGGTTGCTGCTTTGGGAAAGAACCGGGCGAAGAAAGACAGCTGTCTTGGAGCCAGCGGCAGCGGGTGCTGCTACCAGGATGGTCCAGTGCCAGCGAGAGCTGTGCCAGACTATTTGGCGCCCTGTCAAATATCTGGGTTTCCACTCGGCTTGCCAGCTTGCAATGGCAGGGAATTCTTGAGCATGAACAGAGCCATCCGCCCCCTTGCCCGTCCTTCTTGCGCCGGGTCCGTAATCCTTTCTGTTGTCCACGCCGGCCTCCCACTCCCCAACTCAGCTCACCCCCCCCCCCCAAAGCCAAGGTAACTCCCACAACTACAAATTGAAGCATGGTGGGTGACAACCGGTGTGAAGGCTAAGCTTCACTCTAAGGTTTTTTGGCCGGGGCCTGGAGGATCTGCCCGGTACGTCTCCCTTCCGGAACCTCCCCCTCCCTGCAAAAGCAAACAACAGTTTTATCTCCTGCAAACACTTTGCTAACCTGCCCGTGTCTTCAGCCTGTGCATCTTAAAATGTTGGAAGCGAAAGAGCTCGGCTTGGAGAAGTTTGCTCTCTCTTCTGCTTTCTTTGGAAAGCGGCACAGAGGTTGTCGGCAGTGTTCCCTCTAAGCAGAGTTAGCGTGAGCTAGCTCACAGTTTTTTAGCCTCCGGCTCACACATTTTTGTCTTAGCTCAGGAAGGATGGCTCCAGAGCAAACTAATTTATGCAATAGCCAAATTGCTCACTCCCAACATTTTTTAAAAACAATTTTTATTAATGATCATACTATACAAAAATACCAATAACAAAAAATACAACAGCAATAATACAAAAAATAAATTAGCTAATCATACAAAGGTAAAAATTTTAACCTTATATATTTACGTATAGAATTATAACATATTTGCAAAACCCTCTAAGTTCTCAGGAATTCCTCCCTTTCTTTTTAAATGTTGTAAAGTAGGTAGCCAAACAGCTATAAATAATTCACTTTTTTGTATATTTTCAGTTTTTACAAACCATGTAATATTTTCCATTAAATAAATACCACAGCTTCTTATGGCAAACCTTTACACACAAGGGTTTCACAGACTTCCATGAAGAGGCTATGGTATTTCTAGCTGCAGAAATTAAAAAGGCTATATGAATTGAATCAGTATATCCTAACTGTAGATCTTGTCTATCATTTAACAATAAGGCTTCGGGTTGAAATGGTATAACAACCTCAGTAATGTTTGAAATCTCTTTTAATACTTGTTCCCAGAAGGTCTTAACAACTGGGCAATACATCCAACAATCTAAATATGTCCCTTTGTTATTACATTGCCTCCAACAAGTGGGATTAATGTTTGTAATATGGGAAAGTTGTTCTGGAGTACGATACCATAGTGTCATTACTTTGAATGCCTGCAATCTAAGATTTATAGGAGAGGTAGTAAGTTCAAAAGAGACTCACTCGCAACTTTAATGCCCAGTAGCTCACAAAGTAGAATTTTTGCTCACAGGAGTCCACAGTTTAGCGGGAGCATTGGTTAAGATACTTCTATGACTGAGCAAAACTCTGCTATATTAACCAAATATCCCAACAGACACAGAGACATCACTTCTGGTTATGCAGCTGGGACACTGTTTCAGGCCCCCCCCCTCCCCGCTTCCACCTCCACTGTCCTATAAAATGGTTGTGTGGGACTGACGGAGAGGCTGGGAGGTTGGTCTTAGCCGCCCTACTGGCTCCTCTTCTTCTAGCCACATGACTTCCTGACCTGTGCTAGCAGTTCAGTAGGTCCCATGCTGGGAGTCTAGAAAAATGGAAGACCGCCAGTCTAAAGGACCTGTGATTGGAGAGGGGCCATGGCTGAACACTAGAGCATCTGCCTGGCACGCAGAAGGTCTCAGGTTCAGTCCCTGGCAGGGGTCCGTTGGAGCGGGAGCGCACAGGAGCGCAGCTCCGGGAGTGAGGAGCCCAGGGGGCGGGCACATGACCAAGCCCCGCCCCCTCCTCGGCTTCCCCGAGCAGTGCAGAGGCGCAGCGCCCTGGGGAAAGCCCTGCTAGGGTCTTTATTGTTTTTAATGTTTTGTTTTAATATTGATAATTTTATCATTGTTCCTTTTATGACTGTGTGCTGCTTTTCCAGAGACTTGCTCAAGGTGGCATCTAAATTTTCGAAGTATACCATTTTTTATCTGGGCACCTGGCACATAAGTACTGGAGAAATTTCCCCAACCCTTCAGCAGCTTCCACCCCATCAGTTTGGTTTAGTGGTCAGGAGTTGGACTCTAATCTGGGAGAACCGGGTCTGATTCCCCACGCCTCCACATGCAGCTGCTGGTGTGACCTTGGGCCAGTCACAAGTTCTCTCAGAGCTGTTCTCTCATGAGCAGTTCTCAAAAGACCTCTCTCAGCCCCACCTACCTCACAGGGTGTCTTGTTGTGGGGAGGGGAAGGGGAAGGGATGGGTGGTGCACATGTCCTGGGTATCTCAAGTCTACTTGAAACCTGGTGGTTTCAAGGGAGCAGGAAGAGAATGGGGGTGTGTTCTTTACGCTTATTTTTATTGCACAAAGTATTGGATGGGGAAGGGACTGGAGGAAGAGCAGGTCAGTTTCACTCACCTGTGGAGTGGAGCCTGAGGGGTGGGTGTTGCCTTCTGACACACTTCCGGTATGTTAGGGGGTGTAGCATATGCAAATGAGTTATGCTAATGAGCTCCTGCACCTCTTTTTCTACTAAATGACCCCTGGTCCCTGGCATCTCCAGTTAAAAGTATCAGCTAGCAGGTGATGGGAAGGACCTCCACCTGAGACCATGGAGAGCTTCTGCCAGACTGTAAACGGTACTGGACCTGGATGCAACGGCGGTCGGATTCAGTATACGGCCGCTTCATCTTTTCAGTGGAGAATTTCTGGGAGAGACAATCTGGAGGATGAGAGACGACCTCTGGGAGCCAAAGTACACAGTCAAGAGAATCAAAAATGGGCAGCTCCTGCTGGCAGGCGTTCACCCTGTATAATGCGGGTATGCTTTGACAGCACCCCTATGCTTATATGGGGCGCTGGACAATGCTCCCTCTAAGCTGTGGAGTCCTGTGAGCAAAAATGCTACCTTGTGAGCTACTGGCATTAAAATTGTGAGCGCATGATTTGGCTACTGCATAAATTAGGTAGCTCTGGAGCCATCCTTCCTGAGCCAAGACAAAAATGTGTGAGCCAGAAGCTAAGAAACTGAGCTAGCTCACACT
The DNA here is from genome assembly GCA_029233225.1 of Lepidodactylus listeri. Classification (NCBI taxonomy): domain Eukaryota; kingdom Metazoa; phylum Chordata; class Lepidosauria; order Squamata; family Gekkonidae; genus Lepidodactylus; species Lepidodactylus listeri. Next base: position 95,239,908 of record JARCFY010000011.1, on the reverse strand, counting down.
AACTCAGCTTAGAGGGAACACTGGTGCTGGACAATGCTCCCTCTAAGCTGTGGAGTCTTGTGAGTAAAAATTCCACTTTAAGAGCTATTGGCATTAAAGTTGTGAGCAAGCAATTCAGGCTACTGTATACATTCGTTTGCTCTGGAGCCATCCTTCCTGAGGTAAGACAAAAATGGGTGAGCTGGAGGCTAAAAATCTGTGAGCTAGCTCACACTGACTCAGCTCAGAGGGAACCTTGGTGCTGGATTCACAAGGGTTAAGAAATCAGCATTGCAAAAAGGGTAAGTAAAAAATTTTTTGACCAGGGCCAGCTCCAGATCTTCAGGGGCCCCGAGCAGAGAATTCCCAAGATGCCTCAGGCCCATGGCTGTGGTGGGGCATTTGGGGCCCCTGCCCCCTTAATTATAAGCCATGCCCCACAAATAGCCATGCCAGAAACCTTTTAAACGTATATATATATATATATAATAATCTGAAGTCGCACCAGCCATTGAGCGATTGAGTTGCTGGTTTTCCAAGCTGTGGCCGCTGCCTTCTCTGTGGAGCCTGAAGGCAGGGACTGAAGACGAAGACGGGACGGCCAGGCGAGGGACCTGCTGCCACCTCCTCCTCCTCCTGCTGTTGGGGAAGAGGAGAAGAGGGAGGATTGGTGGCGGCTCTTACCTGGATTAGCACAGCTGGAAAGAGTGAGGAGAAGTGACACTGACTGCATTGGGCACTTTTGGATGCCAAGCGTGGCCGAATTAGAGGCATCAGGGCATCTTTTTGGGGGGAGGGTGAGCTATTGCTTTCCCTGCTGCTGCTACCACCACCACAGTCAGTTTTGTGTAGTGGTGAAGTGTGTGGACTCTAATCTGGGAGAACTGGGTTTGATTCCCCACTCCTCCACTTGCAGCTGCTGGATAACCTTGGGCAAGCCATAGTTGTGGCACAGCTGTTCTTGAAAAAGAGCAGCTTCTGTCAGAGCTCTCTCAGCCCCACCGACCTCACAGGGTGTCTGTTGTGGGGAGGGGAAGGGAAAGGAGACTGTAAGCCATTCTGAGACTCCCTTGGGTAGTGAAGGGCGGGGTACAAATCCAATCTCCTCTTCTTCTTCTTCTTCTCATCAATGAAGCTGAGTCGAACACTGAGAAAATCCGGAGTGGCGGGCAATTGCAGAAAGGATCAAGATAAAGCTAGAGGGACCAGTGATACGGCCAGAAATAATGTCGCGTCACGTGCACAGTTGTTGTCCCATGGTTCCACTCCTTACTGCAGTTGTGGGATGCACCACCAAAAGATCTGGAGAACTTCCCTTTGGGCCTGACTTTCTAAGTACCCCTTTCACTAATAAGTGTTGTCTCCATTCTCTCTCTCTCTCTCTGCCTCGTCCCCAGTACTTGCAAAACCACCACTGAAGAGTCCCTTTCCTCTTTCGGATTCCTCAGGCTAGGATTAGGATCTGCGGGCACCACTTGGTTCGATTTCCACCTGCAGCTGCAGGTCAAAGGCCCCGGCAGCCATTCTTCCAAAGGGGGTTTTGCTAGACAGCTTCTTGGACATGATTCCTAGACCATGAGGCTGTTTCGCCTCCTTACCAACCTCTTGGATCCCGCTCGTCTTGGTCCACCAGCTGAGCTCCAGAGGACAAAAGGAATGAGTCTCCGTCTGAAGTTGAAAGTTCAGGGGAACGAGAAAGGCCGACTCTCCTGAGCTGGCTGGCTGGATGCTGTAAATAATGAGTAGGTCTTTGATTACCGCATTGAATTTTTCTCTCTCTTTTTTTTTTATAAAGGGAGAAGGAGAAAATGATTTCCCCTCCCACATTCCACTGTCTTTGTGGCTGCATTTATAGGCTTTGCGGTACATCCTTCCTTAGAAAGTGTTATGAAAATCAATATTTAGACAGAATAAGCCTTAATCACAACAGGGTTATGCCTCATTAAAGAGGGATTCCCTTTGCTGCCTTCAGAGGGAAACGTGTGCGGTGTCGGGTGCAAACACGGGCCATTGGTTTCCGATTTGTGAGTCATCCCTGCTTCTTGTATGTAAACAAGAAAAGATTTCTCTCCCTTTCCAGGACAGCCTTTCTTCAAGTTCACCTACTTGCTAAGACATGAAGGGGGAAAAAACCTGGCTGAGGTTCAACAAAAAGAATAACCTCAGGGGGAAAAGACGGGATCGATCTTCATGCAGAAGGCAGATGTGGAGATTATTGAAAAACTGGCGGCGGGCAGGTCCACTGATGACGTTTAGCCAAAATGGCCGAATGGAACATCCATAGTCAGAGGCAGTATACCTCTGAATACCGGTTCAGTCCAGTTCTTTATTGTTACGGACCTTTGATCAAACATATAATCAGTTTTACAGTTTACATAATAAAAGAAGAAGAAGAGATTGGATGTATACACTGTCCTTCACTACCCGAAGGAGTCTCAGAGTGGCTTACAGTCTCCATCCCCTTCCCCTCCCCACAACTGTGAGGTAGATGGGGCTGAGAGAGCTCTTTCGAGGACTGCTCCTGAGAGAACAGCTCTGAGAGAACTTGTGACTGGCCCAAGGTCACACCACCAGCTGCATATGGAGGAGTGGGGAATTAAATCCAGTTCTCCCAGATTAGAGTCCATGCTCCTAACCACTACACCAAACCGGCTCTCAATAAACAACATCTATAGAATAAAACCTGGTGACAGTACAATTTCCGTGGCCTAAGTATCAACACAGAATTTGGCTACTTCAAGACAGTGTTATGGTGGGGAAGGTGGTTACAGCTCAGTGTGGCAGAGCCCACGCTTTGCATGAAGAGGCCCCAAGTTCAGTCTCTGGCTTCTCCAGTTAATGCATATTAGGGAGGAGGTTTGGAGAGAGACCATGCTCTCTGTGAGAGCCTGTCGCAGGGCACGTATTTATTATTTATTTATACTTCATTTATACCCTGCCTTTCTCCCCAATGGGGATCCCGAATGGCCAACTTTGTTCTCTCCTCCATTTTATCCACATAACAACCCTGTGAGGGAGGTTAGGCTGAGAGTGTGTGCAGTGATTTAATGTTTTGGTGTGTGTGTTTCTTTAAATGTTTTGTTTGACTGCAGTAATGAAAGAAAGATAGAGGGAGATAAGTGTGATGTGATTGGCTGAGAACTGAGTGTGGGAGGAGAGATGTCTCTGAGGTGATTGAGTGTTCTGTGTTCTTGAAGAGACGACTGTGGAGAGTTTTGTGAGAGAGTCTGTATGGCAGAAGAAGCAGTTTGATTCTATTCTATGTGACTAAGACAAACAGTTTAGCCTGTGTGGCTATGAGCAAGAAAGTTTAGCCTGTGTGGCTATGAGTGGAAACAGTTCAGCCTGTGTGGCTGTGAGTGGAAACAGTTCAGCCTGTGTGGCTATTTGAGAGTGAGATATATATAAGCCTGTCAGAGTTGAGTTTTGGTGTTTGAGTGACTGTGTGTGACACCAAGCTTTGTTAGTTATATGTTCTTTCTTCAACAACAGTTCAAAAATACCCAGAAACCTATTTTGTTCTTTTATAAATAAATTGTCGTTTGTTTAAACGTATCCCAGCAATCAGATCAGTCCTTCTTCAGGGCCACATAGTCCTCTGAAGCGCCCAGACACTGGGTCATTCTACCAAAATAGAGAGCGTTGGAATTTTAATTCCTGGTGGCAGCAGAAATCTACCAAGTTTATGTACACAGAGAGTGTTTTAAAAGAGAAAAAGTCTCCCCAGTAAGCAAGGACCCAGTGTGTGTGACTGGCCCAAGGTCACCCAGTGGGCTGTCTCACCAGAGCGGAGATTTGAACCCGGAGTCTCCTACATCATAGTCCTACCCACTAACCCTGCGGTGTCGAGCTCATTTGTTTTGAGGGCCGGATCTGACACAGATATTACTTTTTCAGGCCAGGTCATGTGGGCCCTAAAATGTAATGCCAGGTACCAGAGATATAGTCTTTATAAAGGACACAGGCTCCACCCCCCCCCCCCCACGCAGTGGCTTCTCCAGTCCTCACTGAGCTGGTATCAGAGGAGGCGGGAGGGAAAAAACACCACGCCTCCTCTTTCTGCGCCTTTGCTGCCATTCCCCCCTCCACTATTTTACCTCAGACTGACAGTCTTGCCCCAGCCGTTTCCTTTCTATTTTTTGACAGCTTTGACCACACGCACTTCATCACATGTGCGCACTTGCTCAGTCGTCCCCCCCCCCCCCAGCAGCTTCCTGCCTTCCCTCTCTCACGCCAGTTGCTTGCCGGCCCGGTAAGAGCCCTAGACAGGCTGGTTCTGGCCCCCAGGCCTTCTGCTTGACACCCCTTTCACTACCCATTCCACCACACTGGCTCTCGATTCCTCTGTCTGTATGTTTCCTCACTGGAGCAAATGTCAGACTCTTCTTTCAGGTGGGGAAACAGGGCAGAGACGGGAGACTTAAACCCATTCTGGTGCCACTGTCCTTATCGAAACAGAGCCCCTGCAGGCCTAATTAACAGATTTTTTTTTTTAAAAGTCACGAGAACACTTATGATAGAATTCTTGACCGGCCTGGCCCCTAGACCTGGGAATGCTGTTGCCAGTCAGCGTAGACACCAAAATGGACGATTGCCCTCCATGCAAGGCAGTTCTGGACACATGTAGGCTTCCAGTTTGCTGTAGTGGTTAGGAGTGCAGACTCTAATCCGGGAGAACCGGCATTGATTTCCCTGCTCCTCCACATGCTGCTGCTGGTGGGACTTTGGGTCAGTCACAAGTTTTCTCAGAGCTGTTCTCTCAAGGGCAGTCCTTGAAAGAGCTCTCTCAGCTCCACCTACCGTATGGGGTGTCCGTTGTGGGAAGGGGAGGGGAAAGGAGATTGTAAGCCGCTCTAAGACTCAGAGTGAAGGGCAGGGTATAAAACCAATCTCCTCCTCCTCCTCCTCCTCTTCTTCTTCCCTTTCAGCTTTGATTCCTTGCTTTGCAAAGCAATAATGCACTGAAATTAAATCATATAAATAATTGTTTTACCCCCCCAAAAGGGGAAGAGGGCCGTTTATCGTGCGGAGGAAATGAAATGCGGGACTCAAGCTTGTCCTTTTCTCCCTCCCTCCTTCTTTCTCTCTCTCCCCCTCTCCCTCCAAGACAGAAATGAAATCGGTATTTAAATGGCTGCGGAACGTTGCGCATTTAAAACGCACAGCAAGCCGCTCCCTAAAGCACTCCATAGGATATGTAAATCTTTTGATCTCTCACCAAATGCACGAGTTTCCCAAAGAATAACGAGCGCCGGCTCGGGGGGCACAATATTGACTGTCACCGCAGCGCGCTCCGGCGCCGCCATTATACGCCCGGCATTTGCTACATCACTGCCAGGCAAAAGCCGAGGACAATTTTAATGCATTCTAGCAGCTACTCAAAAGAGATTTCATTTCATAATAGAGGCAGTTCTTTCTTTCAGGCCGACAAGCTCTCATTTCAATTTGTCCTTCCCGTTTTCTTCCCCTCTCATTAGAAGCATCCACGGAGAACGACAAACTCAAGTAGAGTAGGAGTCACAGGTCCAATTAAGAATATGGTTTGGCTGCTGACTTGAAGGGGCTGGAAGGAAGAAATGAGAGGGTTTAGGTTGCCAGGGAAAGGTGGCGTAGTGGTTAGAGTCGGGCGAGGATCTGGTAGACCTTATGGCATAAGAACATGAGAGAAGCCCATGTTGGATCAGGCCAGTGGCCCATCCAGTCCAACACTCTGTGTCACACAGTGGCCAAAAACACCAGGTGCCCTCAGGAGGTCCACCAGTGGGGCCAGGAGACTAGAAGCCCTCTCACTCTTGTCCCCCCCTCCCCAGCACCAAGCAACTTGAACTTCAAATGCTTCCTCCAAGCTCCCCCCCCCCCCCATGCTGGCTGGCTTGGTGAAGGGATTTAAAGAGACAAATGCCTTCTCCAAGTCGGCTGGTTGGGGCAGTGAAGAGTACTGGACTCCGGAGACCAGGAACAGTGAAATCATGAAGCCTTTATTGAGTGATTCAGCATGCCCAGTAGATGGTCAGAACAAGCATGCTTCCAGGGCTCCAGGGCCCTCATTATATGCTGGCCGGAGCCACACCTCTGGCCGCACCCAAAAGACCTGATAGGGGCTTAGCATATGCGCATGTTTGTCAGAGCCTTTGATTGCATTGGCTCCCCAGGGAGAACATAGGTCCCACATTAGTGGAGGCTTTCAATCCGGATGTCTATTGTTCCTCCAGATTCAAGCTCCCCTCTCTGCCTGACCATGTGCTCTGGCCATGCGGTGGGCGCCATTACCTGGGAGCACATGGCAGGCTGGTTGCTACACAGAGCATACTACATTACAGGCAGGAAGCCTTTGAGAATGCATTTGAAGATAAAGTTGCTTTCTTTCTCTGCTCCGCCCCCCCCCCCCCAACACCTCAAGCCTACCCAGGGTGGGGAACACTGGCTGGGGAAGGGACGACCGATCTGGGAGGCATGCCTCCCCTTCACTTCCCCATCTGCCCTGCCGGGAGCCGCACAATATGTGTGAAAGAGCCGCATGCGGCTCCTGAGCCACAGTTTGGTCACCCCTACTCCAGGGGAACTGATCTCTTTGGTCTGGAGATCAGTTGTAATTCTGGGAGATCTCCAGGCCCCACTTGGAGGTTGGCAACCCTAGGGAAGGCTGGTTGGCTTCTGGATGCCGAGTTGGACAGGACATTGGTCTGATGCAACATGGCTTCTCTTACGCTCTTAAGCAACAACACAAAAAGAGGTAGAATGGTTGGGACGGGTTGGGGGGAGAGACCCCTGGAAAACCCATCCGAGACAGGATGATTTGGGCTTCTGAATGTGGCCTGTCTGAGATTTTTAATGATTAAGTCACATGACTCTTGACTGTCCTGTTTGCCTCCAGGGGCTGAACAGACCCTTCCAGCAAACAGAGAATAAAAGCTTGGAACTTGGGCTCCCCGAAAAAGGGAAACTGGATCTATATGAATGAAGTTCCCCTCAATTTGCTAATTGCAATCATTTTATGAATAACGGGCCTTTTTAGCTGTTCTGAGACAGATGGATGGCGTGGAAGGGAGGGAGGGAAGCAAACACACCCACCGGAAAATCAAAAAGATGGAAATGCAAACGCACAGCGTGCACAGATGAATACCTGCGACGAAACGCCTCCCGGCATCCGAAATGGCAGATTCCCCATGGGAAAGCTCTATTAAGGACCACAGGTTGTTCCGGCAGGACTGATCAAAACATCTCTTGTTTCCTGTCAAATCAGAATCCCATCACAGGGCTCAGTCTGGTCCCAAACTGGAACCCATAAAATGGAAAAGAGCGTTGCTTGATTTGTTGCAGACTTACGACGGAAAAGGGCCAGCTCACGAACTTTGACGGACCTGGAGCAGGCTATGGCACCCACACATTACCGGATATTGTATCATCAGCATGATGTAGTTGTTAGGAGTGTTGGATTAGGATCTAGGTAGGGTTACCAAATCACTGCAGGTAGTGACTGCAGCCATGAAATTAAAAGACGCCTGCTCCTTGGGAGGGAAGCGATGGCAAACCTAGACAGCAGAATAAAAAGTAGAGACATCACCCTCCCAACAGAAATCCGTATGGTCAAAGCAATGGTATTCCCAGTAGTAATGTATGGCTGTGAGTGTTGGACCATAAGGAAGGCTGAGTGCAAAATAATAGATTCTTTTGAATTATGGTGCTGAGGAAGACTCTTGAGAGTCCCGTGGACTGCAAGGAGATCAAATCAGTCAATCCTAAAAGAAATCAACCCTGATTGTTCCCTGGAAGGCCAGTTCCTGAAGCTGAAGCTCAAATACTTTGGCCACCAAAGGAGAAGGGAGCACTCCCTGGAGAAGACCCTGATGCTGGGAAAGACTGAAGGTCAAAGAAGAAGGGGACGGCAGAGGATGAGATGCTTAGATAGTGTTATTGATACAACGAGCATGAAATTGAGCAGACTCCGGAGCACATGATGTGGTCCATGGGGTTGCGGAGAGTCGAACTCAACTGTGCAACTGAACAACAACAACAACAAGGGTTACCAACCTCTAGGTGGGGCCAGGAGATAGAGAATGAGTGAGGCCAGGTTGCTCTTTTGCCCAGCAAAGCTTCTGATTGGCCACTGGAGATCTGATTGGCTGTGTAGGTTTTAAAACAGTTTCTTCAGCAGCTGCCGCCACTGCAACATAAGAATCTTCACTGTGTGAGGGATGGTAAGCATGACAGCCATTTTGTGGCTGGCCCCACCTCCTGTTGTAGCCATGTTGTGGCTGGCTCTGCCTCTTGTAGTGGGCACTGTGTGGCAGCCCTCTCGTGGCTGCCCCTACCGTGCTGTTTCAGAATTCCAATGGTGGCCACAGGATCAAAATAGTTGGTGACCCCTAATAGGTGGTGGCTGAAGATCTCCTGCTCTTACAACTGGTCTACAACTGAAATCACTTCTCCTGGAGAAAATGGCAGCATTGGGGGGGGGTGAACTTTATGGTATACCCTACAGAGAGCCAGTCTGGTGTAGTGGTTAGGAATGAGGACGCTAACCTGGGAGAACCGGGTTTGATTCCCCACTCCCCCACTTGCAGCTGCTGGTGTGACCTTGGCTCAGTCACAAGTTCTCTCAGAGCTGTTCTCTCAAGGGCAGTCCTTGAAAGAGCTCTCTCAGCCCCACCTGCCTCACAATCAGTGTTCTCTCTAAGCTGAGTGAGTGTGAGCTAGCTCACAGTTTTTTAGCCTCCGGCTCACACATTTTTGTCTTAGCTCAGGAAGGATGGCTCCAGAGCAAACTAATTTCTGCAGTGGCCAAATTGTTTACTCCCAACTTTACTGCCAGTAGCTCACAAAGTAGAATTTTTGCTCACAAGACTCTACAGCTTAGAGGTAGCATGGCTCACAATGTGCCTGTTGTGGGGAGAGGAAGGGAAAAGTGATGTAAGACTCCTGTGGATAGTGAAGAGTGTGGTATAAATCCAGTCTGCTCCTCCTCCTCCTCCTCCTCCTAACCCCACCTTCCCAAGGCTCCCCCCTCCAGAACTCCAGGGATTTCCCAACCCAGAGGTGGCAACCCTCCTTTTGGGAGACCCAAGTTCAAATCAGCTCTTTGCTATGGAAGCTTGCTGGCCGAATAGTTATTACAACGCAATAGCCCATTATACGTGCCTCCCGTCTCTTAAGTTAAGAAAGAGTTCTGTTTTTCATGTTGCATCTTTTTATACTTCTTTATATATTTTTTGTCAGCCGTTTTGATGCTTCATTCATTTGTATTCATGCATGTTGTGGTTTTTAGGTAGGTTTGCAAGCTGTGGATTGGGAAATTCCTGGAGATTTGGGGGTGGAACCTGTAGAGGGCCAGGTTTTGGGAGGAGAGAGACCTCAATAGGATATTACACCCTAGAGTCCTACCTCCAAAGCAGCCATTTTCTCCAGGCGAACTGATCCCTGTCATCTGGAGATCAGCTGTAGTTCTGGGAGATCTCCTGGCTTCACCTGGAAGTCGGCAACCCTATTTTCAGGTGCAGTTTACACAGTGGTGGTACACATGTCATCTTATGTACACAGTGTATGTATAGCCAACAATTGTGAACCCAAGGCCCAAATTAACACTGAAAATGTGTATGTTTGTGGCAGAATGGGCCTGCTCTGGCCGGCAGGCCCTATTCCACACTGACCTCCAAGGTTTTCCAAACACCTGGAGAATCTTTTCCTTCTCTCTTGGTTCCTTCTAATAGTCAATATCTATATTCTAATTCCGAGAATTTTTTTCCTCTGTGTGGATGCTTATTTCTGCCAAAAGAGAGCTCACTCTCCCCCAACAGCTTTTCCTACAGAGTCAGGCCCCTTCCTTAGACTGCAGAAAAATCCAAAAAGTTAAAAAAAAAAAACTTCAGGGATTGTTGAATTTCCCCCAATACCTTTTGAAACGGCATCAGCTCCAGGCATCAACTGTGAGGAGATTAGAATGTTCGGGGGAGGGGAAGGCTTCTAATTGTTTCTGTCAGTAAAAAGCAGGGGTTTTACTGGCAGCAGTCTAGGGCTGCCAAGTACCACCCCCCCGGCTACCACCAGCAGATCCAGATCCAGGCTGGGGTACTCCTGGAGATTTGGGGGTGGAACCTGGTGAGGACAGGGATCTCAGTAGGGTACAATGCCATAAACTCAATCCTCCAAAGCATCCATTTTCTCCATGGAAAGTTATCTCTGTAGTCTGGAGATGAGCAGTAACTCCAGGGGATCCCCAGGTCCCACCTGGAGGCTGGCATCCCTAGGCAGCATCCTTTGTGTGTCTTGATACCACCTGATTTGCATGACTTAATTAGGCCCAGCTGCTTTGCAGCCACCCTATGAAAGCCATTGTGGTGTAACAGTTAAAGCTTCAGATTGGGATCTGCGAGACCCAGGTTCAGATCCCCATCTTGCGATGGAAGCTGACTGGGAGATTTTGGACCAGCCACATACTTTCAGCCTAACCAACCTCACAGGGTTGTTGTGCAGACAACAAGGAGGAAATAATAATGTAAGCTGCTTCAGTCCCCACTGTGGAGAAAGTGTAATTTTCCTAGGTAGAGGCTGCGGGGGAGGGGGGTGGAGATGGAAAGCTGAAGACAGATAAAGGTAGGTTGGCTATTGGGTAGGAAGGAAATAGGGTTGCCAACTCCAGGTTGGGAAATTCCTGGACATTTGAGAGGTGGAGCCTGGGAACGGTAGGATTTGAGGTGGGAGGCAGAAAGAGAGAGGAAGAGTGATGAGGTGGGGAGGCAGAAAAACAAAGAATTATGACGGGTCAGAAAGAGAGGAAGTAACATACATGGTGGAGAGTAAGAAAGGGGGGGCAGAAGGGAGAAAGAGTGTGAGAGAGGTAGGGGGAGAAGGGAGGAAGCAAAGGTGTGAGGAATGGGATAACCATCCCACAAGTTTCTTGCAGGTCTCCTCTTGTCTATATACTAATTCCAAAGTGGCGCCCTCCATGTGGATATCTAAATCCGCGGGGGGAGGCACTTGGGGGGCAGGGAGATTTTCCTACACACGGGGGGCCCTCCCCCGTGTGCAGAAAAATCTGAAAAGTTTAAAAAAATATTCGGGGGATATTTAAATCCCCCGAAAAGTAAAAGCATTCCCTGCGCATGTGCAAGGAATGTTTAGGGAACTGGGGCGGCCTGGCGGTTGGGAGGTGTGTAAGCCTCTCTGCCGGAGCCAGAGGGGAGAAGTGGCGAGCCTGAGCGCCCAAGAGGTGCTTTGCCTGCTGCGGCAGCCGGGGGGAAGGGGGATGGGGGGAAGGGGGAAAGAAGTGGCGGGCCTGAGTGCCCAAGAGGTGCTCGGCCCGCCACGGCAGCTGGGGGGAGGGGGATGGCAGAGGGGAAGAAGCAGTGCGCCGAGCACCTATTGGGCGCTCAGGCCTGCCGCAGCAGCTGGAAGGGATGGGGGGGAGAAGACTCACCTGTGGGTGGTTCCTCCACTCGGTGGAGCTCCTTCTTTCCCCCCCGCGAGTATTGCGGGTCCCCCCTTGTCTATATACTAATAGCTAAGCATCCCCTGTGCATGCGGATATCTAAATCCGCACATCAGGGGCACTTGGGGGGCAGAGATATTTTCCTGCGCACTTGGGGCAATCCCCAGGTGTGCAGAAAAATCTGAAAACTTAAAAAAAAACTATACAGGGATATTTAAATCCCCCTAAAAGTAAAAGAACATTCCCTGCATGTGCACAGAGAACACCCTGTGACCTGTGGCAGGCCGGCAGCTGGGGCCACTGAGGCCTCGCTGCAGGTGCCAGGGGACAGATCGGCGGTCCTGGTGGCTGAGAGCTGCTCAGGCCTCGCCGCCAGTGCCCGTGGGGGGGAGATCAGCGGGCCCAGGCCTCACCACTGGTGCCCGTGGGGGGAGTAGAAGGATTGGCGGGCTCAGGCCTTGCCGTCAGTGCTGGGGGGGTGCAGAGGAGAAGGCTCACCTGTGGGTGCTTCCTCCTCCTTGATGTGGAGCTCCTTCTCCCCCCCCCCCCCCCCGGCAAGTATTTTGGGTCCCCGCTTCTTGTTCCTTCTAATTGTCAACATGGCTCCGTGTGCAGATACTTAAATCTGTGGACTGGGGCCATGTTGACAGAAGGGAGATTCTTCTCCACACTTGGTGGACCCCTCCCAGTTTTGCAGAAAACTCCCAAATTTAAAAAAGAGGGGGACTTTACAAAACCCACCAAAACAGAAAGGAGGCGTCTGCACAAATGCAGATTACTGTCTCCTGACCGCTGCTCTGGGTGGGTGGGGTGAGGAGGAGCAAGAAGGTTGCCGTCCTACGAGCAGGGCCTGGAGATTTCTCGGAAGGACAGCTGGTCTTCTGATGACTGAGATCTGTTCTGGGGATAATGGCTGCTTCAGAGAGTCGATTGTATGGCATTATACTCCGTTGAGGTTCCTACTTGTAATGCATTGAGCCTGAACTTGCAAAAAGACTGAGCTTGGGACGCATGACAATAGATCGCTAGGATCCTAGAATGGGCCAGTAGGGAGACAGGGATCCTAGAGGAAACCAGTCGGGAAACAATAGAGTGTAAATAGCCTATCGTCGGGAGTGGGGTGTGCTTGGGGTGTAATCCTTTTCAGGCATAAATACCGGGCTTCGGCCAGGGTTAGGCAGTCTTTTCTCCTTGCTGTAATCACTAATAAACTATGAGCTGATCATGCTATGCATCTGAACCCAGTATATTTCACTGGCGATAAAGGTGGGATCCCAATGAGCAACCCTGACCCGACCTCCAGCAATGCACCATGCAACGACTCCGTGCCTCACATCGCTCCACGGTCATGGCCGCTGCTCCGGGAATCATTCCTGCGTTCAACCCTGCTCACCCTGAGCTTTGGGAAGCGTGGGTGGAACAGTTGAAATTCTTCGATTCCAAGGCACAGGCGACGCCGATATGAAAAAATCGCTTCCGCTCAGCACACGTGGCATTACCACGCTACGCCTAGTCCAGGGCCTCATCACTCCTAAAACCCTGGAAGAAGCCACGTGCTACCCTACCCCAGACCCCACCTTCCCCAGGTTCCGCCTCCCGAATATACAAGAATTTCCACAAGCAGAGTAGGAACGCCTAAGTCATGGTGAAGGAGGTGGAGTGTGAGCTGCTGCTGCCCCCTCTGGCTGCTGTTGTGGTGGGCAGGGAGGCAGGCAGGCGGAGTTGCAGGGTAGGGGGTGGGCCAGCAAGATTCCCGCTATGAGCTTCACTCTCCCCATGCCAGAGACTGAGGATGCATGGCTACCTCTAGAATCTGAGGGCACGCCCCCTGTCCCAGCTGGGCAGGTGAAACCACAGCTCTCCCAAGGAGGGGCTGTGGCTAAGTGGAAGGGTCTCTGCTTTGCGTGCAGAAGGTCCTAGGTTCAATTCCAGGCATCCCCAGTTCAAAAGACCAGACAGTAGGTGATGCGAAAGTCCTCTTAAGACACGGGAGAGTTGCTGCCAGTGTGAGTAGACAATACTGACTTTGATGGACCAAGGGTCCGATTCAATATAAGAAAAAGAAGAGATTGGATTTATACCCTGCCCTTCACAACCCAAAGGAGTCTCAGAGCGGCTTACCATCCCCCTCCCCTCCCCACAACAGACACCGTGTGGAGTAGGTGGGGCTGAGAGAGCTCTTTCGAGGACTGCTCTTGAGAGATCAGCTCTGAGAGAGAACTTGTGACTGACCCAAGATCACCCAGCTGGCTGCATGTGGAGGAGTGGGGAATCAAACGTGGTTCTCCCAGATTAGAGTTCGCATCCCTAACCACTACACCAAACTGGCTCTCAAGACAGTTTCCTGAGTCCACGTGTGTCCACTGTGACTACGGGAACTCTGAAAGAAAACTAACACCGAACTTTGCCGAACAGAAAAGGAAAAAAAAATTAATATTCAACTCACTCGAAAACTTCCAGCTGCCAGAAAACAAACTTGGATGCAATCTTAACGTAATGCAAATCTGCTCCTCTGTTTGTATGGGAACCGAAATTAAAAATTGCTCTGTTCCAAAGATAGGTGAAGTACAGATATATGGAAATCAGTTGATTTCCAAAGGAAAAGAAAGTTATTCATGAATCTTAATATTTATGTGAAATAAGTTTTTTTTTTAATTAGGATTAACAATATTATCTACGAAAATGTGCCCAAGCATATAGTTCCACCGGAGCCCTGCAGCTACACCTCGAATGTCAAAATAAAAACCTGTTTTTCCCCCCTTCCCCAAGAAAGCAAGAAGCCTGGGTGATAACTAATTTAGATAATGCTAATTATTTTGCTTAGGACTTGTGGCGGATGGCTGGTGTGAAGAAGTTGATTAGGGACAGGTTTTCCTGTTGAAAAGATCCCCGTTTATTCCAAATGTGTCCGGAGAACTTTCCCGTTCTGCCCGTGGTCACAGCTGTATTAGAAAGTGATAATCCCGGAGAAGGGGCAGCATCAAAGAGAGGGGATAATAAATAAATAAAAACAGATTTATCACTGTCATTTATATAATGTCAAGCCTTTATTAGGAAGAAGAGGAGATTGGATTTCTACCCTGCCCTCAGAGTCTCAGAGCAACTTACAAACTCCTTCCCCTCCCCACAACAGACACCGTGTGAGGTAGGTGGGGCTGAGAGAGCTCTTTCGAGGACTGCCCTTGAGAGAACAGCTCTGAGAGAACTTGTGACTGGCCCAAGGTCACACCAACAGCCGCATGTGGAGGAGTGGGAAATCAAACCTAGTTCTCCCAGATTAGAGTCTGCGCTCCTAACCACTACACCAAACTGTCTCTCTCTATATTAGAAAGGCAGTCACTTCCCTACGTTTCCAGACAATGCCGACGGCATTGCTTATGGGAAGATATTCTCAAACACCGATGGCTCTGCATGTCTGTATATATGGTGCTTCACTTCCAGAGGATATATTCCATTATCTGCTATTTTGTCTTAGGTATACAGAAGTCAGAATTAAATTTCTCAACAATTTGTTAAAGGGACAAAATCTCCCCTCTGATTTGGATAAATTGGTCTTTCTATTACCTAACACCAATCCGTTTGTTACCTATAGAGTTTCACTTTTCGCCCTGGCTGCAAGGAAAATGAGGGCCAAGATCGCTGCTTCAGTAAATGAATCTGACTAACTGGATAAATCTTCGAGATTTGTAATTTTACCATATGTCATTAATTGCATTTTATTCCTAACAGTTTTTAAAACCACTCTTGTAATCATATTTGACCCTTTACCTCTATATTCTTAATTTTCTTTTGTGATGGCCTTTGGCTTCATGCAACAAATATGTCTGTCTTATATTTAACAATGATAGTTGTCTCCTTGTTGGTTTTCCTGACTGATTTCAAGCTCTTAGTCCAGGCGTCTCCAACATGGCGCCCATAGTTGCCATGGCGCCCGGCAACACTTTTCCTGGCACCCATCAAGTGTTTTTAGAAAGTGGTGGGGCCAGGACAGGTGAGGCTTTTGCCCAACTAAATTTGCTATTGGGGATTTCATTGGCTGTGCGGGCTTTTTAAACTGTGGCTTTGGCAGCAGCTGCCACCTCGGCACAAAGATATTCACAATGTGAATGAAGCGATGTGGTGGCAGCCATTTTGTGCCTGGCCCTGCCTCCTGCAGCAGCCATTTTGTGGCTGCAGCCATCACACTGTATCAAAATGTCAGAGGTGCTCGTGGGCTCAGAAACGTTGAGGGCCCCTGTCCTAGTCCTTACACTGAAGGGGGCCACACCGTGGGTCGTGGTTGGTAGTCAGGGGACAGCTGATAACGGCCATTTTGATTTCTTACAGATTCTGTAAGTTGCCCCTGCCACAAGTTTGCCTCAGTTTCACTGCTGACTCACGAAAGCTCCTCCCCTGCCGCAAATTTTGTTAGTCTTTAAGGTGCTACTGCACTCTTACTCGTTCCTACTGAAACAAAACAGTTCAGAAAGGCGTTTTGGTAAAAGGGCTAGGGACTGTGGGCTATTGTACTAACTGTGCATAGTACATACTGGCTGTTGCCGTATGTATGACCCTGCTGTGTAAGTTCTGCATCGTTTAATGCAGGGGTGGGCAATTGTTTTGGCTCGGGGGCCACTTTGTGGGAGCGGAGGTTAGCGGAGGGCCGCACCTTTTAAAATGATTGCATTCATTAGTTAACTTGGCATTTCAGAAAAGGTATAAATTGTATCATAAAAATCCATAAATATAAATTAAATAAAACAGTGGTAGTTTTATTCAATTTATTTATTGTGCTAATTTCATATCTATAGCTGCAAACACATTAAATTTTAGAATCAGTTTAATGAGACAAATGTACCCTATCACACTTTTCTACAATTTTTTTGAAATCAGGAGTGAGATTGCTTGTTGAGATTCTCATCACAGCCTGCAAGTTAATGTCTGTCAAAGAGCATCTATATTTACTCTTGTTAATCTTCATGTCTTGGTGGGCCGCAAAAAACTCTGTGGCGGGCCACATGTGGCCCGCGGGCCGCCATTTGCCCACCCCTGGTTTAATGTGTTGAGTTAATGTGTACGCTCGGTT
Organism: Lepidodactylus listeri; assembly: GCA_029233225.1. NCBI lineage: Eukaryota > Metazoa > Chordata > Lepidosauria > Squamata > Gekkonidae > Lepidodactylus > Lepidodactylus listeri. The sequence goes on along the minus strand of JARCFY010000011.1, from coordinate 95,223,439 downwards.
TCAGCTCTGTATAGATTTCTGAGATCCAAATCTTATTGCATTGTTTATTGGATGTCCCGTCCTGTTGATGGCGTCGACTTACACTGGGGGTTCCCCAACCTTTCTAAGCCTGTGGGTGCCTTTTGAATTCTGATGCAGGGTGATAGGCATGCTCACAGGTGTAGCCAACTTCAAACTGTCAGAGAGCGAGGGTCGATGTAACTCCAATAGTAGCTCTTCAAACAGTTCAGGCAGAAGACCTGTTTAACAGTTTGGTGTAGTGGTTAGGAGCGCGGACTCTGGGAGAATTGGGTTTGAGTCCCCACTCCTCCACATGCAGCTGCTGGTGTGACCTTGGGTCAGTTACAAGTTCTCTCATAGCTGTTCTCTCATGAGCAGTCCTTGAAAGAGCTCTCTCAGCCCCGCCTAGCTCACAGGGTATCTGTTGTGGGGAGGTGGAGTTTGTAAGCTGCTCTGAGACTTCTTTGGGTACAAAACCAGTTCTCCTCCTCCAGTTTGGTGTAGTGGTTAGAAGCATGGACTCTGATCTGGGAGAACCGGGTTTGATTCCCCGCTCCTCCCCATGCAGCTGCTGGTGTGACCTTGGGTCAGTGACAAGTTCTCTCAGAGCTGTTCCCTCAAGAGCAGCTCTCAAAAGAGCTCTCTCAGCCCCGCCTACTTCACAGGGTGTCCATTGTGGGGAGGGGAAAGGAAAGGAGATTGTAAGCCACTCTGAGACTCCTTTGGGTAGTGAAGGGTGGGGTATTAATCCCATTTCTTCTTCGTCGTCGTCTTCTTGTACCTTTTGATCTGCACAGCCAATCAGAAGCCACGCCGGACAAAACCCTCACCTAGCCCTGCCTATTTCCTAAAAGCACTCGGTGGGCACCACCGAGGTATCCCCTGGGCCCCACTTTGGAGATACCTCACTTACACTGTGTAATGCCCCTTTGGTCTCAGTGAGAAAGGTGGACTATAAATATCATAAATAAAATAAAATAAAAATGCTATTCAAGTGCAGGATTTAAAAAAAACCCAACAAACCACACCGAATCGCTCCCGGAATACCAAGTTCGCTTGGTGACCTTTGAAGTTTAGGATAATTGATTCGCTTCACATCTCAATCCTCTCCCGTCTGCTTTGCCGCATCAAAAGAGGCCAGCTTAAGTAACACGGCATAGCGAAGCCCAGTCAACTCTGCCCACCTCCCCGCTCGGAAACTCCACTGCGCTCCCTTTGATAAAACTGGCCTTTGTTTTAATCACCTAGATGGCTTAGTACATTTCCTTTGGTCATCGCTTGACATTCACGTAGACATCTCTCTGCCCACCGACAGGGCCCAGGACGCGAGTTTCCCCGAAGCCACGTCCCGTCGCTGTCGCCACTTTCCCTGGAGATGAAAAAGAAGATGCATAACAGGATTTGCATTCCTTTCCCCGAAACGTGACCGCTGTAAGCCAAAGTTTGTGGTGCTTATTCGTCCCCAGTATCATTCAATTCCGCGACCCATTTCCTGGATGGGATGCCTCTCCTCCGGGGGACAGCCGTCGCCTCTCGCTTTCTCGAGCCCCTAATCGTTTTAGCCCAAGCCGCTAACTTACTATCATATCTGGTACTGAGTCACCTTCCGTGGTGGCGAACGGGATGCTGTGTCTATCCACGGTCGACAGGAAAAGCCAAACGCAACCACAAAATTCTGCTCCCCCCCTTCCAGTGTAATTGGACAGAGGTGGAAGCTGGGATGAACAAATGTCCCTTATTTCATTCTTTGGCTTATTTTGTTTATCAGTGGGTTTTGATTCTTTGCTTCTCGCCATCCATTTTCCAGTGGCCCTTTTCCAGTTTCTCAGTTACAGTCTCCATCTTTGAAAAAGCCATTTTGTTCAAAGATGGAGAATGCGGCTGGGCCGGAAAAGTCCCAGATTAACAATGTGTGCCGTCTGTCACTTGCAGTGTAAACGGTATTTTTATGTATAAGGCAATGCACAACACTTTGACTTGGACCAATGCTCCCGCTAAGCTGTGGATTCTTGTGAGCAAAAATTCTCCTTTGTGAGCTACTGGCATTCAAGTTGTGAGCGAGCGATTTGGCTACTGCAATAAATTAGTCTGCTCTGGAGCCATCCTCCCTGAGCTGGGACAAAAAATGTGTGAGCCGGAGGCTAAAAAACTATGAGCTAGCTCGCACTAACTCAGCTTAGAAGGAACATTGGCAGTATGTACTACTGGTTTATTAAAACACGAATCTTGTTATTTATTTACTTCCTTTATACTTCGTCTTTCTCCCTGACGGTAACCCGAGGTGGCTTACATCAATCTCCTCTCCTCCATTTTCTCCTCAGGACAACACTTGTGTAGGCACACGAAAGCGTATACTCAGAATTAAACTTTGTTGGTCTTAAAGGTGCCACTTGACTCAGATTCTGTTACGTGGCTACCCCCCTGGGTCTACCTTGTGAGGTAGTTTGGGCTGAGAGTCTGTAATAATTCTATTATTTATTTAATTCATAACCCCACTCTTCTCCTCAGTCGGGACTCAAAGTGGCTTACAGTATTTTCCATTTCCCTTTTAGGCTGTGCATAATTCTGTTACGTATTTCATTTCATAGAATCCTAGAGTTGGAAGGGACCCCCACGGTCATCTAGTCCAACCCCATGCACAACGCAGGAAATTTACAAATGCCTCCCTCCCCACACCCAGTGACTCATGTTCCATGCCTAGAAAATGGGGAGGAAATCTCTAGGATCCCTGGCCAAACTGGCCTGGAGAAAAACTGCCTTCTGATCCCAAAGTGGTGATCAGCATTTCCCTCGGTGTGTACGAAAGGGCCACAAGAACTAAGCCCTGAGGGAACCCTTCCTGCTCTCCCTTCTCCTGCTCTGCCTACGTTCACGGAATCAGCATTGCTGTCAGATGGCCATCGAGAAAGAGCCAGTTCAGTGTAGTGGTTAAGGGCGCGGACTCTAATCTGGGAGAACCGGGTTTGGTTCCCCACTCCTCCACTTGCACCTGCTGGCTGACCTTGGGCAAGCCATAGCTCTGTACCAGCTGTTCTCTCAAGGACAGTTGTCTCAGAGTTCTCTCAGCCCCACCTACCTCACAGGGTGTCTGCTGTGGGGAGGGGAAGGAAAGGAGTTTGTGAGCCGCTCTGAGACTCCAAGTGAGTGAAGGGCAGGATATAAATCCAATCTCTTCTTCATCGAGCCTCTGCTTAAAAACCTCGAAAGAAGGAGACCCACCACCTCCGGAGGAAGCCTGTCCCACTGTGGAACTGCTCTGTCAGGAAGTTCTTCCTAATGTTTAGCCGAAAAGTGTTCTGATTTAATTTCAACCCATTGGTTCTGTTCCAGCCTTCTGGGGCAACAGAAAATAACTCTACACCATCCTCTATACCACAGCTCTTCAAATACTTGAAGATGGTTATCGTATCGCCTCTCAGTCATCTCCTCCCCAGGGTAAACATACCAAGCTCATTTATACCCTACCTTTCTCTCCAATGGTCAATGGAGATAGCTTACACCATTCTCCTCCCTTTTCTCCTCACAACAAAAGAAGAACAGTTGGTTTTAAACCCTGTTCTTCACGACCCAAAAGTCTTGGAGGGCCATACAGTCGCCTCCCTTTCCTTTCCCCGCAACAGAAACCTTGTGAGGTAGGTGAGGCTGAGAGAGTTTTGAGAGAACTGTGACTGGCCCAAGGTCACCCAGCAGGCTTCATGTGCAGGTATGGAGAATCAAACTTGGTTCTCCGGATCAGACTCCGCCGCTCTTAACCACTACACCACAGCTGGCTCTTGTGAGGTAGGTTAGACCGACAGTCTGTATAATTCTATTATTAAGTTCATTTATACCCCATACTTCTCTCCGGCCGGGACCAGAAGTACCAGTTTGGTGAGAGAGCCAGTTTGGGGTAGTGGTTAAGTGCGCGGACTCTAATCTGGGAGAACTGGGTTTGATTCCCCACTTCTCCACATGCAGCTGCTGGTGTGATCTTGGGCAAGCCATAGCTCTGTCAGAGCTGTTCTTGAAAGAGCAGTCCTCGAAAGAGCTCTCTCAGCCCCACCTACCTCACAGGGTGTCTGTTGTGGGGAGGGGAAGGGAGAGGGGATTGTAAACCGCTTGTAAACTGAATGAAGGGTGGGGTATAAATCCAATCTCCTCCTCCTCCTCTTCTTCTTCACATAAGAGAAGCCAATGTTGGACCAGGCCAGTGGCCCATCCAGTCCAACACTCTGTCAACACAGTGGCCAAAAACACCAGGTGCCCTCAGGAGGTCCAGCAGTGGGGCCAGGACACTAGGAGCCCTCCCACTGTTGCCCCCCACCCCCAAGCACCAAGAATACAGAGCATCACTTGCCCCAGACTGAGAGTTCCTATCTATACCTTGTGGCTAATAACCACTGATGATGATGACCATCTTCCTCCTCCTCCTCCTCTTCCTTCTCCATTTTATCCTCACCACCCTGTGAAGTAAATTAGGCTGGGATCATGTGACTGGCCCAAGGTCGCCCAGCGAGCTTTCATGGCAGAGTGGGGGTTCGAACCTGGTTCTCTCAGATCCTAGTCCAGCAGTCTAAGAAATGTATACATTTTATGGGGGGAATTTGGTATGTCAGAATGGCATAAAGATACAGACCCACCCATACGGTCTGTATCAAGGAGAAGCAAAATCAGCACAGGGGCTTGTAGGCCAAAACACCCATGATGAGAAAGACACAGGGCTGGATCTGATGGATGTCTCCGGGGGAGATGTTTGGAACAGGCAGTGAGACAAACGCACTCTTGCCCATGCCCTGCACTGTTCTTGAGAGGTGATTTGCCTGTCTCCACAGGTTTTAAGGTGAGTACCGGGTCAAAAAGACCAATCAGTGGGTTCTCAGTCAAATCAATCTTGGATTCTCCCTAGCTTCAGTGGTGGCTGAAGCCTTCAGAAGGCTGGTCGGAGGAACAAGGACCTTTCCAGGGGACGGGGTCATTTTGCTGCAGCCATGACACAAGCAGGCATTCCCCCGTGGGGGGGGGGAGCTGGCACCAACTCCCGGAGCTGCGCTCTCCCGAGCTCCTGCTCAAAATGACCCCTGGTTGGAACACTTTCCCTATGAAGAAATGCTGAAGCGCTTGGGGCTCTTTAGCCTGGAGGAACGATGGCTGAGGGGTGGCATGATCGAGGTTTGTAAGATTATGCATGGGATAGAGCAGGTGGAGAAAGAAGTCCTTTTCTCCCTTTCTCACAAGACAAGAACTCGGGGGCACTCCATGAAATTGCTGAGCAGTCGGGTTAGAACAGATAAAAGGAAGTACTTCTTCACCCAAAGAGTGATTAACACGTGGAATTCACTGCCACAGGAGGTGGTGAAAAATAAATTGAAAAAAATAAGCATGGATGGCTTCACGAGGGACATAGATATACATATGGAGCAGAGGTCCATCAGTGGCTATTAGCCACAAAGTATAGATAGGAACTCTCAGTCTGGGGCAAGTAATGCTTTGTCTTCTTGGTGCTTGAGGAGGGGGCCTGATCCAACATTGGCTTCTCTTATGTTCTTATCCACTTTCAGTCCACTTTCAGTGGACTTTCCAACAGGATTTCTACTGTGTGAACTGGCAAGATCCAGATGGAAAGTGGATTGAAAGTGGATTATTTCATGTGTGTGACTGCAGCCTAGGGCTATTGTATGTTGGTCACATCATGGGAAGACAAGAATCACTGGAAAAGACAGTCATGCTGGGAAGAGTTGAAGGCAGCAGGAGAAGAGGAAGACCCAACGAGAGAAGGATGGACTTGACTGAGGAAGCCACGAAGGCCCTCATTCTACAAGGCCCGAGCGAGGGCATTCATGATAGGACATTTTGAAGGTCATGAATTCATAGAGCCACCATAAATCGGAAGCGGCTTGATGATTACTTAACACACACGCACACACTGGGTCACACATGAAATGAGAGTTGGGTTGGGAGACTACCAAGGAAGAAGAAGAAGAGATTGGATTTATACCCCGCCCTTCACTACCCAAGGGAGTCTCAGAGCAGCTCACAAACCCCTCCTCCTCCCGACAACAGACACCTGGTGAGGTAGGCGGGGCTGAGAGAGTTCTGATAGAAACTGCTCTTTTTCAAGAACAGCTCTGACAGAACTATGGCTTGCCCAAGGTCATCCAGCAGCTGCAAATGGAGACACGGGGAATCAAACCCGGTTCTCCCAGATGAGAGTCCGCGCACTTAACCGCTACACCACTGCACTAAAAGGAAGTCTAGGGTCGGGACACAGAGGCAGGCAATGGCAAACCACCTCTGTTCATCTCTTGCCTTGAAAACCCCATGAGGGGTCACCATAAGTTGGCTGAGGCTTGACAGCCGTTGACGTGATGTGAAAGACCTCTGCTTGAGACCCTGGAGACCCGCTGCCAGTCAGAGTCAACAGCACTGACGTTACCAGACCTGCAGGATCGACAACAGGCATTTTTGCAGCGACAAAATCCCCCTGATATGGTGAGAAAGGTGACTGGAAAGGGCAAAATGATAACCCAGGGAGAGCTTGCGACAAGATGAGCCCAACAAAAATGGCAACAGAATACCACCGGTGGTCACATACAGCTCACAACTTGAGCCAAAACAAAGTTCGAATCCAGTGGCACCTTTAAGACCAACCGAGTTTTATTCAAGCTATAAGCTTTTGTGTGTACACAGTTCAATGCATTACTAACAACCTACAACCCATACCAGACAGTCACATGGGCACATGGGCCAACCTTTTCTTGCTTACAGACAGCCTGCTAACCTAAAACAACTTCTCACCCTCAATGATAAACTATTTAACTGTAACAGAAACTCTGGTACCAATGTTACCCAAAGAGGCAGTTTCCCGTTTAATTGAGGGAATTATTTATTGTTCTCATTCTTATACCTCCTTTCCAGCAAGCTGGCTCAAAGGTTAACTGGAATTCTCCAACTGTGTATACGGGAATTTTTTCTTAAGAGAACTCCTGAATAAACCAGGCAGATAGATATTCAACGGAGCTAGCTAAGAGGAAATCAGGGAGGGAGAGGGGAGAGAGAGCAATTTCAGGGAAGGCTATATTTACCAGTCTTGAAGAAAGAGGTCCATGAAAGCAGCAGCAAAATGACCAGCGTTTCACAGAGAAGAGGAAAAGGTCCACATGCAAGTGGGGATGTGCGGAGGATCCAAGGACACATGTATTTCTCTGGAGTAGGATGTCATACTTTATAGGGCAAAATGCTCCCTGGGGCAAGCTGACATTGGCCCCCCAAACAATAACTTGATGGTTTGTTTGGACAATGTTATGATTTGGGAGAAGCTTGGTGGGTTTTCCTGGAGGTGAACTATAGGTGTGATTGGCGCTTTGATGACCTTGTAAGTACCAGATGGGGAAAGCTACCAGGTTTTGTGAATAGTGTCAAGTGTTGCTTAATTAGGGTAAATGGGTGAGGGGAAGTGAGGAGACTAATTTGGAGATTAGTCTAAGATAAGGAAATCTGTTTTGGGAGACCCATTGTTCTAAATTATGCATCTCTCCAGGGTGGGGAAGAGGTTGTTAGCTGGCCAGCGGCTCTTACATTTCTAAACTACATGTCCAGACTTGTCTCTGGCTGACATCCATTTTCTGTCATTTTAGGCCAGGCAGTAAATTCAAATTTATTCACAGCAAAAAGCCAACGCTCTAATACAATAGTCAAACTAAAATTTGTCAGGATTCATGAAACCCCAAGCATAAATGAAATACATAAAACGAAAATATCAAATAGTGCACGCAAATAAAACATGTTAAATCCTATAACAAATTACATCCATTCGCCTTTCGCTAGCAGCTTTCTAGTCCTTGCAGCTAACCAGCCGAATCTGGCAAGTTTAGCTGTCACCTCAGGGCACCTACTTTCTAGGAGGTTCTTCAATAATTGCCTCTTTTGACAAGTTGAGGATATTGTAATTGCAGAGAGTGGGAGAACAGCTCTGAGAGAACTTGTGACCGACCCAAGGTCACACGATATGAACAAGGTTATATGAACGATATATAACAAGGTTATATGAACAAATCCTGCAAGCATGGGGTGGAGTGGGGAATCAAACCCAGTTCTCCCAGGTCAGAGTCCACGCTGCTAACCACTACACCAAGTTACACATCCCACACATGGTAAACAATGAATGCATGAAGCTGCCGTATACTGACTCAGACCCTTTGTCCATCAAGGTCAATATTGTCTACTCCAGGGATTAAACCTGGGACCTTCTGCATGCCAAACAGATGCTCTGCCACTGAGCCACGGCCCCTTCCCCTGACAGTGTTGAACACATGAAGCTGTCTTCTATTGAATCAGAGAATCGGTTCATCAAGGTGAGTATTATCTACTCAGACTGGCAGCGGCTGTCCAGAGTCTCAGACAGAAGTATTTCATATTGCCTGTTACCTGATGCTTTGACCTGGAGAGACCAGGAATTGAACCCAGGACCTTCTGCTTGCCAAGCAGATGCCTCTCCTGAGCCATAGCCCCTCCCTTATAATCATCATCACCACCATCATCATAATTTGATTCTGTGTTATCCAGTCTGTGGGAACTGAATTCCTTTTGTAAGATGAGTGACTTAGAAGACTCTTACTTCTCTATGGACTGGGAGAGAAAACGAACTTGGCTGCCCTTGAATTTTTGCCAGCAGGAACCAATTCGTTCATCGAACGCCAAGAGACTCCTCACTGCCAGTTTCAGCTCGTCCTTAAAACTTCACGTGTGTCGTTTATGACTCTTTTTTCTGTTTTATATGGTGGATGATTTTGCATGAAACAAACTCTGTTCAGATTAATTTTGTCTTGCAAGTTTTCCTCCCTGCTTGGCCCCCCGCAGGCGGAGGTTATATGAACAAATTCTGCAAGTTAATTATTCGTTCTACAGAACATGGCCCTGCATTTTCCTGGAGGGAGCGGTTCTTTTGCACAAGTTATTCATTGGTTTACTCCATTAATACCCCGCCTTTCTCCCCACTGGACACCTGAAGCAGTTTACATTGTTTTCATCTCCTCCATTTTGTCCACACAACAACCACCCTATAAGGTAGATTTGGCTGAGAATACGTGACTGGCCCAAGGTCACCCAGCAAGCTTCCATGGCAGAGTGGGGATTCGAACCTGGGACTCCCTGGATCCAAGTCCGACACTTGACCTACTGCACCGCACTGGTTGTTGAAAATATCACAATTTACAGGCAATGGATCCAGTGTGCTCTGAACTGCCTCCTTTCACATCCACTGTGTCTCTGGTAAAAAGGTAAAGGCAAAGGTTTCCCTTGCTCAAAAGCTAGTAGAATCTGACTCTAGGGGGTGGTGCTTATCTCTGTTTCCAAGCTGAAGAGCCAGCGCTGTCCAAAGACATCTTCGTGGTCATGTGGTCGGCATGACTAAATGCCGAGATGCACAGAACACTGTTTCCTTCCCACCAAAGCAGTACCTATTTATCGCCTTGCAATTTCCTGCTTCTGAACTGCTAGGCTGGCAGGAGCTGGGGCCAGAGACGGGAGCTCACTCCGTCACGCGGCACTCGGGTCTCGAACTGCCAAGCTACAGACCTCGGTACAGCTTCACTATTATGGGCCCTTTCGCACACACTAAATAACGCATTTTCAATCCACTTTGAATGGACTTTGCAGTTGGACTTTACTGTGTGAAATGGCAAAATCCACTTGCAAACAGTCACGAAATTACACTGTTTAGCATGTGTGGAAGTGCCCAATTATTGTCCTAATGATTTTCAAACCAGTGACTTTAATGTGCAAGGAATCAAACCTGGTTCTCCACTCTGCCGCTCTTAACCACTACACCAAACTGCTTAGGTGTATGATGGTTACGGTCGGTTATTTTTATGACTGTTTATCAGGTGTTGATGCTATGGTATTGTGTTGAAACTGTTAACATGAATAAAAATTGGAAATTCAAAATTAAAATTATACCTGGGACCTTGTGCATTCAAAACGGGTGTTTTACTATTGACACCCAGGCCTCCCCTAAAAATGTTTACTGTCTTCCTTCTGCATGTCAAAAAGACCTTTCAAATGGATCCCTCCCATCCTAGTGATGCAAATAAAGCAACAAGTCTTAAAGTTTGATGACAAAACCGGTTCCAAGGTGGATTTCACTTTCATTTTAGGTATATTGACCCCTGGAGCACAATGATTTTTGAACTCGATCCTTCATTTTTATCCAACCTTTGTCTGAAGTGGAGCCCCAGTGTCAGGCTGGGGTTCAAATTAATCTGGGGTATGTGTGTTTGAATCCCACCCCCCAGGCTCAGTTTTGTATACATGCCTGCGAGAATTCCCTTCTTCTATAGAAATTATCAGCTGTGTCTCCCCCACCCGCCCCAGACAGGAGTGGAAAATAGCTGACCCCCTTTTGCAGAATGCTTTAAACATTCTAGTTCCGTGCCAGGGCAGCGTGTGCAGTGTAAATATTTTAATCCCTAATTAATCACTTTGGTTAGATTGGAAAAACAGAAGTCTAATGAAAACAATTTGAAATTTCCTTCCCTGAATAATTGCATTGTTCAAGGGCTTCTGGGAAGAGTCAAACCGCCTGACCTTCCGTTCTCGGTCGGCTGTAGGGGTGTGAGACTTAATAGGCGTCCTTCAGACCCCCTCTCGGTGGCCCTCATGAGATTAGAAATACCTTTCATGCAGTTCAGCAGCAACTATGCAGAAAGAGACGACGCGGGCGGCCGAGAGGTTACAGAAGTCCTATTCCCCCCCCCCCCGAAAAAGAAATGAGCCCCTACGGGAGGGTGGAAAGCGGTGAATATGGCCCAGGGGCCACACAAAGACTTGGGCTGGTTCTGCATCTAGCATTCACTCCACATTTTCTCAACTGGGAGGAAAAGGTGCAGTTCAAAACCACATTCAAAATACCCCAGGCCAATGCCATATTGACTGCAGAGTCACCCCTGAACAGCCATAAATCTATGCAAAGGGCACCACCAAACCCGATGGTCAAAGAAAGTGAAAGCGGCACACAATGCCGAGGGTACCATAAAATCCAATGATCAAAGGAAGCAGGCCCATAGCTACAGTGGGGCTTCTTGGGGCATGCCCCCCTGACTCACTGCCAAGGCCCCCCAATTTCCCATCCAGCCCAGACCCCCGGACTCCAATTATTTATTTTTTGTGGCACTCCCTTGGGGGGGGCGTGGGGGTGTCTCGATGGGGTGGCCCCCAACTTATTTAAAAGCCCCCAAATTAAAAAATCCTGGCTACAGGCCTGAAAGGAAGTGAAAGCACCATGCAGTGCAAAGGGAACCATTAAATCCGATGTTCAAAGGAAGTGAAAGCAGCATGCAATACCATAACATCCGATGATCAAAGGAAGCAAAAGCAGCATGCAATGCAGAGGGGAATTTCTGTTCCATCGTGGGTTTGGTAAAACAACGGAGGAAAAAGCCGGCGCAGAATCGCCCTTATTTGACTAATGGAGCTCCTAGCTTTCTTTATTGACCAAGATAGATCGGCTGGCTTTATGGAAAGGCCCACCTCCAATTTATGATTATTATTATGATTACCCGTGTGGGGAATGATGCTGACGCTCTGGGTGCAGAGAGGATAACTCGTATGTTTCTAAGCTCAAAGGAATGGGACACACAATATGTGTAACAGATCTGAAGAGCATGATCCGCAAGGGTCATCGGCGAGAGAAACTCTTTGTCTGGTATGGGCTCCCAGCAGCGAGAGGCAACTTTGTGCAAATCTTATGGGCTGAGACCAGTTTGGTTTGCTCTCTGGGAGTCTGGTTCCTTCTGGGTCCAGCCTTCTGCTCGAAGCAGTCAGCTTTCCAGTCAGTTGTCAAAATGTGAGTGATGGGGGTGGGGTGAATGTTGAACGGCAACCATATACGCAAATAAACATGGGGCTTCTTCTTCTTTTTGCCCCCGAGTCCCAACTAAGTGATGGTGACTCAATAGGGTTTTCAAGGAAACAGGTTTTTCAGGGGCGGTTTGCCATTGCCTGCCTCTGCGTAGCGACCCTGGACTTCCTTGGTGGTCTCCCATCCAAGTGCTAACCAGGGCCGACCCTGCCCAGCTTCTGAGATCTGATGATATTCGGCTAGCTTGGGCCATCTTGGTCAAGGCGAGAGACGTTCAGAGGTGGCTTGCCATTGACTGCCTCTGTGTAGCGACCCTGGACTTCCTTGGTGGTCTCCCATCCAAGTACTAACCAGGGCTGACCTCACCTAGCTTCTGAGATGTGAGGAGATCAGGCTAGCCTGGGCCATCCAGCTCAGGGCAAAAGACATACAGAGGTGGTTTGCCATTGCCTGCCTCTGCATAGCAACCCTGGTCTTGAAGAAGGAGGAGGAGGAGAAGCAGAAGAAGCAGGAGAAGGAGAAGAAGTAGGAGCAGAAGCAGCAGAAGAAGAGCTGGTTTTATACCCTACTGGGGAAGTTTCCAGAACACCAAGAGCAATAGAGGTCCCTACCCTGAGGTATTTTTGACCTAAAATTTGATGCAGGGAGGCTGCCTTGAGAAGATCCTCTGGAGAAGCGACATAGAAATTCTCTAAATAAACAGAGAAGGAGGGATGGATGAAGGAGAAGGAGGGTTTTTTGGGGGGGGGCCTCTTACAGCAAAAGACTGTCCCAGCTCCCCTTTGGGTGCTCCCAAGCCTGATTTCTCCCCCCCCCCCACCTCCACTTGCACATGCGCTCCTAAGCGCTCCGGCAGATCTTGATCTGGATTCGGGAACCGAGCTCACTGCCTAAAGGGGGAAAGATTTCTCATTATGTTTGTCAAAAATAGCAAGCCTGTATCCCGTGGCGCGGGTCACCGTTTTCGAAGGCGTCTTTCCTATCCGCCGTTATCTGCCCGTTAAGTGGTTTTGCTGCATTAATTATTGTTATCGTCCTCCCCCCCCCCAACGCTCCGCGCTTAATGAAAACGTCAAAGTGGATTCTTGAACTCGAGAAGGAGTCGTGGGCCCCCTCTGTGCCGTTTTCAGGGGAATTTCAGATGCACGCGGCTCTTCTGAACCAAGAGACATATTTGGTTTGAACTTGATAGCCTTCTCGATGGCTCTCTGCCCCCCCCCCCCCACTAATAATTTGCTCCTCTGGTACACAGTAGGTTTTGCTTGCATCCAGGGAACGGAATCAGAGGCCTCCTGTGGCTAATTTAATATCCGAATATCCCCAGGAATGAGAAGCGGCCACTGCATGGGCTACGGACAGGAAAGCAAATGCCTAACCCTTGAATGGGATTCGGGGACGCTGGCAGAATCGACCGGTCACGGAATGACTACAAGCACCCATGCTAGGGTTGCCAGTTTCCAGGCGAGTGCTATGACCACTAATAAATAACTCTGAAAATGGGCTGCCGAAGACTCCCAATTCAACTATAAATGCACACAAGTAGGAACAACAGAAACTGTATTTTGACCCATAGAGCACAGTAGTCAGCACCGATAAAGGATCACACACATACAAATAACAAAATTTCAATTGCCAACACACAGATTAGTACATTTAGGCATAACAAACATGATAAAGAGGAATAATAACACATACAGTGTGGAGATATAAATTCACAGTTGACGGTAACGGGTCATTTCGAGCAGGAGCTTGGGGGAGCGCAGCTCCGGGAGTTGGTGCCAGCCCTCCCCCTGTGGGGGAATGCCTGCTTGTGTCATGGCTGCAGCACAATGACCCCCTCCCCTGGAAAGGTCCTTGTTCCTCCGACCAGCCTTCTGAAGGCTTCAGCCACCACTGAAGCTATCCTCCCAGAATAGTGGTATTTCTGGGGCTTGGATTAGTAGCTGTCCCCTCTCTGCCAGCTCTTTCTTTCTTTCTTTCTTTCTTTCTTTCTTTCTTTCTTTCTTTCTTTCTTTCTTTCTTTCTTTCTTTCTTTCTTTCTTTCTTTCTTTCTTTCTTTCCTTCTCTCTCTCTCTCTCTCTCTCTCTCTCTCTCTTCCTTCCTTCCTTCCTTCCTTCCTTCCTTCTGACATACTTCCGGTGATGTCAGGTGGTGTAGCATATGCAAATGAGTTATGCTAATGAGTTATGCTAATGAGCTCCTGCACCTCTTTTTCTACGAAATGACCCCTGGACGGTAACAGCGAAACAGCGAGACGAGGTCCCGGGATAACTCCCTTGTTTCTTAAACGTTCTTCCTCAGTCGCTAATTCTGTATTGTATGTAATGAAGGAAAAGCTTTTCCAACCTCCCTCAGGAGTAACCTTAATGAGAACCTCCTGGTTTTCAGTCTAGGATGTAGTACTTATACTTTAATCAATAGGGAACGTATTTTCTCCCGTCACTGCGACACAGCCTGCTACCATCCTGACCTCCTTCTCATGATCTAAGTTCACAGAATCAGCATTGCTGACAAATGGCCATCTAGCAGTAATAGGTAGATGATTGATTGATTGATTGATTGATTGATAGACAGACAGACAGACAGATAGATAGATAGATAGATAGATAGATAGATAGATATTATCTGGGAGATCCAAGGCAAAACTTCTGAAAACAAATCACAAAAAACATTATTTGGCATATGTGTTTGAACCTCACCTGCTCCGAACTCCTTAAGAACAAGGGCGCCTGCTACTGCCTGAAAGCGGAGGGTGCAGTACTCAGTCACAATGCCACAAAACTGCAGTAAAAATGGCAAAAATTAGCTGGCTCTACGTCCTATGAGAGTGGGGAACCCCCTGCCCCCCAAACTCCCACAATCCCTCTCCTCCTCTGATTGGCAGTGGGAGATTAAAATTTTATAATGGCCTTTGTGAATATGGCTTAATGTCCCCCGGAAGTGACATCACGGCTCTATAGGAATCACTGGAAACTTGACAGTAACCATAGAGTGCCCTGTGAATCTGAGAGAGACGTCGTGCTTAGGGTTGCCCGCACAATTCTGTCATTTTGCCTGGACGTTCGAGTATCTTCAGTAATGTGCAGACATCTCACCCAGATGCACAGGAAGTGATGTCAGGATGTCAGGCTGTCCCCCCATTTTTCCTCCTTCACTTTTCCCCCTCTGGCCACCTGAGCAGTGGCAGAAAGGGCCTGCTGGGTGTGGGGGACATCCCCCGTGGGAACCCGGCCAGGCTAATTATCCCCAAATCCTCCTTGGTCTTCGTCTGGCTGCCGGGCTGGGACAGGCCTGGCAATCTTAGGGTTCTGGCTCCACCCTGTCTCCTGTCACCCTGACTTCCTGTCAGGCTCCACCCTGACTTCTGATCAGCAGCCCCAGTGGATTCAGGCCTGCACTGAAGGCAGCCAGGACGGTAGGTTTTCTGGTCTGGTCCTGGAATCCATTTTTGGCCTCGGGTCCGTGTTCATTGTGACCCGTGCCCTGTATCTAATGAGAGCCTGTCTCTCCCCTCCTGCCACGATAGAGTTGCTCGTCTCCAGGGGGTGGCTGGAGATCTGGGGTTACAGCTGGTCTCCAGATGACAGAAAGCAGTTTCCCTGGAGAAAATGGCTGCTTTGGAAGGTGGACTTCTGGGGGCATTGGGCCCCACAGAGGTCCCGCTCCTCCCGAAATCCCGCCCTCCCCGGGCTCCACCCCCCCCCCCCCCAAATCTCCAAGGATTTAAGAACATAAGGGAAGCCAATGCTGGATCAGGCCAAGGGCCCATCCAGTCCAATACTCTGTGTCACACAGTGGCCAAAAACACCGGGTGCCCTCAGAAGATCCAGCAGTGGGGCCAGGACACTAGGAGCCCTCCCACTGTTGCCCCCCCCCCCCAGCACCAGGAATACAGAGCATCACTTGCCCCAGACCGAGAGTTCCTATCTATCCCTTGTGGCTAATAGCCACTGATGGACCTCTGCTCCATACGTTTATCTAATTCCCTCTTGAAGCCGTCCATGCTTGTAGCCGCCGCCACCTCCTGTGGCAGTGAATTCCAGGTGTTCATCACTCTTTGGGTGAAGGAGGACTTCCTTTTATCTGTTCTAACCCGACTGCTCAGCAATTTCATGGAGTGCCCCCGAGTTCTTGTCTTGTGAGAAAGGGAGAAAAGGACCTCTTTCTCTACCTGCTCTATCCCATGCATAATCTTATAAACCTCGATCATGTCACCCCTCAGCCGTCATTTCCCAACACTTCAGCCAATTGGGCCCTTAAAACTTTGTCGCTGAGGGGGGTCAGCTGACCCTCAGCATAGGGAGCAAAATGTGAGGGGGGGGTCCTCCGGTGGAAGGGGACATCCCTCTCCCTCTAGTGACAGAACCAACCTTCCATCCTGAGACACAAGTGGTATAATACAAGCCCTTGTTTCTAAATTGTGTGTACCCCCTAGGGATGGTAGCCTCCAGGTGGGGCCTGGGGATCCCCCGAAATCACAGCTCATCTCCAGACTACAAAGATCAATTCGGCTGGAGAAACTGGCTGCTCTGGAGGGTGGACTCTGGGGCATTGTACCCCCTTGAAGTCCCTGTCCTTCCTAGCCTCCATCCCCAAATCGCAAGGAGTTTCCCCAGCCTGGAGCTGGGAACCTTAACCCCTTGTCCCCCACTGGGGGCCTGTCAGGACCGGGCAACCCTGGTACTCCCCCCCCCCCCCCCCCGACAATTTTGGGTTCCACTTAGAGTTGCCTTGTCCCTCCATGTCCCTCCTGGTAACTGGCAGGGGTTGGGGCGGGGGGGGGGGGCTTAACTGGAGAAAAAAGGCTCAGGCCTCATCTCCGCATTGCACAGGAAATGATGTCATCATGCCATGAACATCCAGGTGATGCTCTGGTATTTGGGCAAAAACTCTATGGTAAAACCGGCTTCTACCATGGAGTTTTTGCCCAAATACAAGAGCATTGCCTGGATGTCCATGGTACAATGACACCACTTCCTATGTGACACTGGCCATGAGGCCTTGGGCCTTTTTTTTCTCCAGGTAAGTCCCCCCCCCACCAGCCAGCTGATTGGCAGCTGGGGAGCAAGGCCTGGCGGCAGGGGACCCCCACCTTCATCGAGGGCGGGGGGTGTCTGGCAACTGCATTCCCACTTCAGTCAGTCAACAAGACCCGAACTCCTTACATCTACGAGCCGACCAGGCCAGCTGCTGTACAAAACGGGCACGCTCTGCTCCCAAAATGTTCCGAGCATCACATGTTGCGTTGATTTGCACTCAAATTAAGGAGGATTAAGGCAGCTCAGCTGTTACAGCTCCGGGCCGCCGGGATCATGTGTCCAAGAGAGCGAATACCTCGGAGTCATTCGTGGAGGCCTAAACCAGCGCCCTGACCTCCTCTCTTAATTTGTGAATTGGGCAATTGTTCCGTCATATTGTACTTGCGTGTGGTCCCGACAGAGAGACTGGAAGGAAAATGGGTTGAGAGAGACCCACCGGGAAGAGACAATCGCAAGATGAAAGCTGTCTGGTGGAAGGGAGGTAGCTGTAATAACTCCACCGCCCCCTGGTACCGAAACTGAACAGAACTTCCTTAGAAGATAAGCAAGGCCTGGTCCAGGCCTTGTTGGGCTTTTAGAGTTGCCAGCCTCCAGGTGGTGGCTGGGGATCGCCCGGAATTACAGCTGGTCTCTAGCCAACAGAGATCAGTTCCCCTGGAGAACATGACCGCTCTGGCAGTTGGTCTCTATGTCATTGTACCTCGCTGAGGCCCCTCCTCTCCCTGAAACCCCACCCTCTGCAGGTACCCCTCCCCAAATCTCCAGGGATTTCCCAACCCAGAGCTGGCAACCATTGGCCATAACCATTGGCAGCCAACATCCAACAACACAAATGAAAAGTGAAACTAAAGCAAAGGCTTTCCGCCTTCAGGGATCATGTTAAAATAACTATACCGTACAGTAAGGGAACATCAACAAATTCTCAACAGCCCACGATATAGTAACAGTGTGTTTGTGTGTGTGTGTGTGTGTGTGTGTGTGTGTGTATGGAAATGCAATCATTTCTTTTTGCGTGCATTTATTTATTTATTTACATTTACATTTATATCCCGCCATTTGGCAGGCTGAGGGCAGCTAACAACATATATAAATATACATTAAAACTCCAATTAAAACAATCAAAATCAGTATAAAACTATAACTATAGAAACATAACTGATACTAAAGATGGCGATCTTCCGCTGTCAGCTGAGTGGTGCCTCCAGGCTCCCGCCTGGCTGTTAAATCTCGGTTGGTGGTGCTGTTGGTACTGTGGGTGCTGTTGGTAATCGAGCCAGGGCCGTAGTATCGAGGCGGCACCCTACTTGAAAGCCCGGTGGACGAGCTCCGTTTTACAGGCCCTGCGGAATGGTAGAAGGCCCTGATGTCCTCCGGTAGCTCACTCCACCAGTGAGGGGCTGCCACAGAAAAGACCTTGGCCCTCGTTGTAGCCAACCGGGCCTCTTTAGGGCCTGGAAGAACCGGGCGGTTTTGGGAACCAAGTCTTAGTGCTCTCTGGGGTACATGTGTGTGTACATCTGTTTGGAATGCAGCAGGTCCCAGGTTCAATCCTCAGCAACTCCAGTTGAAAGGACCAGGTAGTAGATGATGTGAAAGACCTCTAGCTGAGGCCCCAGAGAACCATGAAGAGGGGCCATAGCTCAGTGGCGGAGTGTCTGTTTGACATGTAGAATGTCCCAGGTTCCATCGCCGTCATTGGCATGCAGAAGGTCCCAGGTTCAATTCCTGGCATCTCCAGCTGAAAGGACCAGGCAGCAGGTGCTGTGAAAGACCTCTGAGTGACTGAAGACATCTTTTTTCACCAGGAAGTGCCCAACTAATCTACAAAATGTTCTCCTTGAGAGAGGCAAGTTCCAGACAGTCGTGTGGGTCACGTGTTGAAGAAGAGGACCTTGAATTCCATCAGGCATTTGAAAGGGTCGATGCGCTGAGACGGAACTCTTATTAACTCTGCATTCACTTGAGACCCTCCAAGTTTATTCAAGGAATTTGCTTTCCTCCCTAGGTGCTTCCCTAATTAATATTCCCTGTCACTAATTAAGAGAGGTAACTGGGGCTCATTACAGAAGAGAACAGGCTGGTTGAAAAATAAATTTTCAAACACTCGTCTGTCGTATTTTTATTCCACCCTCCCTACAGGGAGCTCAGGACACATTGTTCCCGCCTCCATTTCATCCCACCTTGGTGTAGTGGTTAGCAGTGCAGACTCTAATCTGGGAGAACTGGGTTTGATTCCTCACGCCTCCATTTGCAGCTGCTGGATGACCTTGGGCATAGCTTTCAGAACTGTCCTCTCAAAGGTGGTTCTTGAGAGAGCTCTCTCAGCCCCACCTGCCTCACAGGGTGTCTGTTGTGGAGAGGGGAAGGGAAAGGAGGTTGTAAGCCGCTCTGAGACTCCTTCGGGTAGTGAAGGGTGGGGTGTAAATCCATTCTCTTCTTCTTCTATCTCACAGGGTGCCTGTTGTGGAGAGAGGAAGGGAAAGGAGATTGTAAGCTGCTCTGAGACTCCTTCGGGTAGTGAAGGGTGGGGTGTAAATCCAATCTCTTCTTCTTCCCACAACAATCTGGTGAGGGAGGCTAGGCTGAGAGGAGGTGATGTGCTCAAGGTCACCCTATGCGCTTTGTGGCTGAGGGGGGATTTGAGCCTGGGTCTCCCCAGGCCAGTTCTTTCACTCTTCCCAGTTATACCACATTAGCCAGGAAAAGATGGGGAGTGGGGGGTGAGAGGCCAAAATTGTATGTGATAATGGCAGACTCACGTCCTCTTACCACAGAGTTTCTGGTGATTCCTAGGGCAACGTGATATCACTTCTGGCAACCCGAGACCTGCCCCCTGTCCTGCCCCCAGTCTATGAAAGAGCCAGTGTGGTATAGTGGTGAAAAGTGTCGGACTTAGTATCTGGATGACCCAGGTTCGATTTCCCACTCAAGCAATGGAAGCTCACTGAGTGACCTTGGGCCAGTCACACCTTTTCAGCCTGGCCTACCTCACAGGGTTTGAGAGAGCATAAAACAGAGGAGAAGAGAATGATTTAAGCTGCTCTGGGTCCCCATTGAGGAGAAACATGGGATAGAAGAAGAGGAGGAGGACGTTGGATTTATACCCCGCCCTTCACTACCCGAAGGAGTCTCAGAGTGGCTTACAATCTCCTTTCCCCTCCCCTCCCCACAACAGACACCCTGTGAGGTAGGTGGGGCTGAGAGAGCTCTCTCGATGACTGCCCTTGAGAGAACAGCTCTGAGAGAACTTGTGGCTGACTGTGAGAGTCCTACAGAGTCAGTCACCAAGAAGTGTCCTTAAGGAAAGGAAGTCTTTATTGAGAAAGGTCTGCTGTGGTCATCTACACGTTCTGTGTCAGTAATGGCTATTATGAGCCCCAAGCAGGGTAATTATACAGAACTCAAAAGGGTCTGGCAAAGGAATGTAACCAATCATGAAATCACGTAAAAGGCGCCTAAATACTGGCCCAAGGTTCTCATGGAAAAAGCGGGAAGAAACAAAGCCAGACACAAGAAATGATACATAGGCAGGCACCAGCAGTCTCCCAAAGTCAGAGCGGAGCAGGGAGTGATAAGCATGCTTTGAGAAGTAGAACATAACATTCCACACACCTATTACAGGGCGACACATCCCACCTCCCCGGCAGGAGATGGCAGCACTCGCTGACACTGACCGAAGGTCACACCAGCAGCTGCATGTGACGGAGTGGGGGAATCAAACTCGGTTCTCCCAGATTACAGTCCCTGCTCCTAACCACTATGCCAAGCTGGCAAATAAATTTCAAAAATTATTATTAAAAATCATAAAATAAACAAAAACCTAAGGAGGGCCAGATAAGACCTTCCTTGCTTCCAAAATCATATACTACCGTCTTCTTGCTCTCTGTGTGGCTGTTGGAATGGGGACTCCGTGGCAGGCCGGGTGATTCAACCCCAGGGTGCAATGGCTAACAGCCACCGTTGCCAGCCTCCAGGCAGTAGCTGGAGATCTCCTGGGATGACAACTGATCTCCTGGCGACAGAGATCGGTTCCCCTGGAGGAAAGGGCCGCTTCAGAAGGCGGACGCTGTGGCATGGTACCCCGTGAAGCCCCTCCCCTCCCCAAACCCCACCCTCCTCAGGCTCCACCCCCCAAATCTCCGGGTATTTCCCAACCTGGAGCAGGCAGCCCTAATAACAGCCCTAACAGTGTAAAAGGCAACTCTAACCGACCATCAGATTGTTTTGTGCTTCGATCCCAATTTGTCTGATCGACACGGGCTTTGGAAGCAACAGCTGTCGGGCAGAGCTGGGGTCCCCCCCAGTCGTTCCAGCCCACTCGGTCCAGATCTCCGTCCCAGTAGCGATTGGGAAGGTCAGGTCCTGGCAAGGCAGAGCCTCCAGGTCTCTCTCTTCTGGGGCTGGGTGGGAACGTTTCCAGCTTCCCTTTTGCAGTTAATCCACCGTTTCTCGCACAGTTGTCAGTAGGAAAATCTCAACAGCTGTTCCGCCCCTTCTTCCTGACGGCCTTTGAAAAGGGGGTCTTGGATCTGCGTAGGCCTGAACTGGAAGCGGCTCCTGCTTGTTGTGCATTGAGTCATCCCTGAGCTAGTACCTGAGTGTGGCTGAGCTTGTTGCTCCTGAACAATAGCTTACCAGGATCCTGGAATGGACCTATAGAAGAGTATTGTTGTGTAAATAACCCATCGTTGGGAGTGGGGTGTGTTTGGGTGTGGTGTCTGCATGCTATATAAACAGGGCTGTGGTCCTGGAGTTTGTTCAAGTTGTGTTCCTGAAATCACTAAAGTAGAGCTGTTCACTGCAATGCGTCTTGAACTCAGTATTCAACACTGCTCTTCTCTCTTTCTCTCTGCTTGTGCCCCTTCCTGGGAGAACAAGAGAAGAAGAAGAAGAAGAGATTGGATTTATACCCCACCCTTCACTCCCCAAGGGAGTCTCAGAGCGGTTTACAAACTCCTTTCCCTTCCCCTCCCCACAACAGGCACCCTGTGAGGTAGGCGGGGCTGAGAGAGATCTGAGACATCTGTCCTTGAGAGAACAGCTGGCACAGAGCTATGGCTTGCCCAAGGTCATCCAGCCAGGTACAAGTGGAGGAGTGGGGAATCAAACCCGGTTCTCCCAGATTAGAGTCCGCGCACTTAACCACTACACCAAACTGGCTCTTTAGACTAGGAGATGCAATCAAACTCCAGAAGAAGAGGAGGAGGAGGAGGAGGTTAGTTTTATACCCCACCTGTCACTTGGAGTCCCAGAGCGACTCACAATCTCCTTTCCCTTCCCCTCCCCACAACAGATACCCTGTGAGTTAGGTAGGGGCTGAGAGAGCTCTTTCAAGTACTGCTCATGAGAGAACAGCTCTGAGAGAACTTGCGACCGCCCCAAGGTCACTCCAGCAGCTGCATGTGGAGGAGCGGGGAATCAAACCTGGTCAGTCTGTTTTGGAAGGCAGACTGTACGGCATTATATCCTGCTGAGATCGTAAGCTGCTCTGAGACTCCTTTGAGTAGTGAAGGGTGGGATATAAATCCAATCTCCTCCTCTTAACTACTACACCATGCTGGCTCCTCCTCTTAACTACTGTCACCAGCGACATGGCTATGTCTCTTCTGGCGTGGACTGGAAGTGACATCATCATGCTGTGACATTGCTGAGATGCTTTGGTATTTGGGAGAAAAAAACTCTATAGTCAAAATTACGTCGACTATAGAGTTTTTGCCTAAATACCAGAGCCTCGCCCTGGCCATCGGCAACATGATGAAGTCACTTCCTGTGCATGACGTCACCACATAGCCAGCAACATAGCCTTGGCCTCCCTCTTTCTCCTGCTAAGTCCCTGTGCTGGTCAGCTGATCGGCGGCAGGGGGACAGTGCTTGGCTGCAGGGGACCCCCCCGCCTCTCCCGGGGGGGCCCCCTGGCTACTCTATCTAGCAGGGCTCTTCTTACGTTCCTATGTCATTGCCTGCACCCCATGGAACAATATCCCCGCGGAGGGGTGCGGGATGCATTCTGCAGTTTGCTTTCAGCCAGCTGTGCAAAGCCACTTTGTTTGAGGGAGCCTTCCTTGGCCGCGTCCCAAATGAAATACGGAGCATTTCTGTGCGGGCTTGTTTGCTGCGGCAGGAATTCATTATGGATTGCTCAGATTAGGTGTAATTGTTTTAACTAGGTGTTATTGGTTTTCTCCCTAAGATGTTTTATTTTGTTTGTTTGTTTGTAAGGGGCTTCAGAAGCTTAGAGAAGCAGGATAATTTGAAAGACATGAACGAGGTTGGAACGCTGCTCAAAAGAGCAGCAAGAGAGGAGATGGCGGAGCCATTCTGCAGCTCGTGTCTGCCGTCATTTATACCCTGCCTTTCTCCCCCATGTGCACCCAAAGCGGCTCACGTCAGTCTCTTCGCCTCCATTTTAGCTTCATGACAACCTAGGGGTTACCATCCTCCAGGAAGAGGCTGGAGATCTCCTGGAATTCCAACTGATTGCTCATTTGATTATTATTTATTTACTTAAAACCTTGATTCCACTTTGCCTGGAGAAAACTGCTGCCTTGGAAGGGTGACTGCACGGCCTTATGGGGTCATTGCATAGAAAAAGAGGTGCAGGAGCTCATTAGCATAACTCATTAGCATAACTTATCTGCATATGCTGCACCCCTGACAAAGGGCAGGCAGGCAAGCAAGCCTGGGTTCCCTACCTTATCTTCTCCAGGCACCCCACAGCTGAAGAAGATTGGGCAGGGAACCCAGGCGTGTTTGAAATGGCTAACTTTCCCCCCACTCTCCGAGTTTCTGCGCAGTCAGCCACACAGCAGGGGGTTGAAGAGAATGGTTTGATGGTCGCTGGCCCACCTCATTAGCCAGCCAGCCATGGTGGAGCTAAACATGGTGGAGAGAGACGTTTTCAGTTTATTCTGACAGAAAAGTGGGCAAGCTGGCAGTAGGCGGGGTAGGGGGTTAGGTGAAAGTCCATTGTCTTGTTACTGACTGAAGCAAACTTGGTTGCCTACCAGCGGCCACTGAGGGGACAGTTAAACCCACCTGGCAGTGGGCAGAGTAGAAGAGTGGTCCCAGCACCCAGTCCGTCC
Organism: Lepidodactylus listeri; assembly: GCA_029233225.1. NCBI lineage: Eukaryota > Metazoa > Chordata > Lepidosauria > Squamata > Gekkonidae > Lepidodactylus > Lepidodactylus listeri. The sequence continues at coordinate 95,199,485 of JARCFY010000011.1, read as the reverse complement.
CCTTCGCCGGCTCCCTCCAGACTGAGGCCGAGACACTAGCCAGCGGCTCTGTGTGCACGACTGAGGCAATGCAGCGAGGGAATGCAGCCAGTGGCCAGGGACCCCTTTTGAGTGGCAGTTCTTGCAGCCAACTGATTTTGGCGTCTCATGGAATGTTGCCACCCCAACTGGCTTTTATATAATAAGGAAAGGATTTGTTACAAATAAAACACGCTAATTTACAAAAGTTTCTTGCGGTGTATATTTTTTGTTACTTGACTCTCCCAACACTGCAGTTCGGGTTGCTACAACCTCCAGGTGGGGCCTGGGGATCTCCCACTTTTACAACTGCTCTCCAGTTGACAGAGATCAGCTCCCCAGGAGAAAATGGCTACTTTGGAGGGTGGGCTCTGTGGCATTGTACCATGCTGAGGCCCCTCTCCTCCCTAGTCCCACCCTCTCCTGGATCCACCCCCCAAAATCTCCAGGTATTTTCCAACCCAGACCTGGCAACCCTGCTGAAACCTTTCCTGTTGCCCAGGTGTTTTTAGAAAGTGGGCAGGGCTTCTGATTGGCTGTTGGAGATTGGATTGGCCCTTACACATGCTGGTGGGGTGTTATCTGAGCAGTGCAGAACAAAGCCCAAAGCCCCATTTTTATACTTTTTCCAGTCTAAGGAACCAATGGAGGCGTCAATCCAGAATGTAGTAGGCCACCCCACCCTATGGTGATAACAGGAACTTTTGCTAGGGTGAACTTTTACCTAGATATATTTTATTAACTGCGATGTCAGCAAGACCCAGACAGCTATGCCATCTCTCTCTCTCTTTTTAAATACATTTTATTGAGTTTTTAGGGTATACAGAAATAATAAGTCTTCTGCATATAAGTCTTCTCTACTTATCGTTTCAGATTACAAAGAGATAGACTGTGAGGTTTTAGAAGTTCATAAAGGATTCTTCATATTATAATATTAAGAAGTTCATATCTTTGTGTTTCTTTCTTATCCAATCATAAAAAGGGGTCCATAGTCCGGTGAAATCTTCTTCCGTTTGCCCTTTCAACATCAAAGTCAATTTATCCATTTCTGCACTTTCCATAATCTTCCCTGTTGTCGTGTTCAGACGGTATTGCTGGAAGTTTTCCAAAAGGATACAAATAAAATTCTAGCTGCAATTACTACATGAATTAGAAAATATCTTTGATTTTTATCAAAATCATCTGGTATACAATTCAATAAAAACAATTCTGGTCAAAAAGGTACTGAAGTCTGCAAAACTGTCTGTATAAAGGTATGTAAAGGTAAAGGTTTCCCTTGCTTGAAAGCCAGTCAAATCTGACTCGAGGGGGCAGTGCTCATCTCCATTTCCAAGCCGAAGAGCCAGCACGGTCCAAAGACTTTTCCGTGGCCATATGGCCAGCATGACCAGATGTCGAGGCACATGGAATGCTGTTACCTTCCCACTGAAGTGGTACCTATTTATCTACTTGCAATGTCTTGCTTTTGAACTGCTATGCTGGCAGAATTGGGGCCTGAGATGGGAGCTCACTCCGTCATGCGGCACTCGGGTCTTGAACTGACGAGCTACTGATCTTCTGATTTGCAATTCAGTGTCTTAACCACTGAGTCACTGTGGCTATAAAGGTACGTACCATGACCCAAAACTTACGTACCATATCACATGTCCACTACATACAGTAGAATGTACCCACGTGTTTTTTGCACTTCCAGCAACTATTTCACATATTTTTATACATTTTAGCTAATCTAGCTGGTGTTAAGTACCATCTATAAAACATCTTGTACATATTCCCTTTAAATGCAACTGATTTAGACAGCTACGTCATCTCCAATAGTGGTATATGTTTAGGCTTTGGAGCCGGGCACTTGGAGAATGGGGAATGTCAGATACGAATTCAGGCAAGAGGTGCATTTACAAGGCAAGGTTGTTGTGTTCTAATGGTGACCACCACATGGTCAGGGGTATGCACGTGGCCGGACCAGATACTGAGCTTCACTCCAAGAAACAATAGCCTAGCTGCATCCGAAAATAAACCAATCAGCCAGCCAGAATTCAAAAGGAAACCAATGGTTTAGGGTGACTCCGGAGTAACCCTATCCGGATGTTTGGGCAAGGCCAGGGGTGCAGCTCAAGTGTGTTTATAAGCAGACCCCTGAGCCCCGTTAAAGCACGTGTTCCTGAACCTTCAATAAACCTATGAGTTGATTTCACAAAAACGCGTCTCTGGACTCAGTACTTTATAAAGGTCTTGGGTTTTTACACCTAGGAGGCCAGCAAAAAAGCAAAGGCGTATGGAACTTCAGGACCAAGAAACCAAAGTCCGTTGTAGAAAACCTTCATAGCACAGAAGAACAGAGAGGCCCAGGCTCACGGAAACCCAAATTCCGCAACAGAAAGTGCTGGCCAAGCACAGCCATTGCACGGTTTTCCGGGCAATGGACAAACAGAGGCGGTTTACTGTTGCCTGCCTCGTTGTCTCAACCCTGGACTTCCTTGGTGGCCTCCCCCCCACGTGCTAACCTGGGCTGGCCTTGCTTAGCTTCCAAGATCTTATGAGATCGGCTAGCCTGGGCCATCCATGTCAGGGCGGGGGGTGGAAAGTGCCATCAAGTCCCAGCCGACTTCCGGTGACCCCACAGGGCTTCCAAGGCAAGAGACGAGCAGAGGTGGTTTGCCATTGGGCTTCCTTGGTGGCCGGACCACAGCCAGGACTTTGTGGCTTGCGGGGCAAATTTTTTTTCTGGCGGGGCTGAAGTTCTCAGTGCAGAAAGAAAAGCCATTTAGCCGATAGAAAGCTGTTACCAGGAGAGAGGTCTAACTTGCAAGCTGTTGACCACTTTAGACGACAGTTCTCAGCTGCTGCGAGTTAATCACTTCTGCCAGCCGAAGCAACAGTTCTGAGAAGAAGCCAGCAGGTGGGGGTGATGACTTCGGTAGTCATCAGAGAGCCAGTTTGGTGTAGCGGTTAAGTGCATGGACCAGGGGTCATTTCCTAGAAAAAGAGGTGCAGGAGCTCCTTAGCATAACTCATTAGCATAACTCATTAGCATATGCCATACCCCCTGACATCACCGGAATTGTGTCAGAAGGCAACACCCACCGCTCAGGCTCCACCCCAGAAATCTCTAAGTATTTCCCAACTCAGAGCTGGTGAGCCAGCTTTACACTTTGACTGAAGACACTTTAGGTTTCCTTTGCTCTTGCAGGGAAGCTACCCTGCAACAAGCATGAAAATACAGATCAAGTTAGTATGCTTTTGCTTTTTTCCACAGCACATCACTACATGTGCCCGCTCCTGGGCTTGCTACTCCTGGAACGGCGTTCCTGCACATTCCTGCTCGAAATGACCCCTGGCGTGGACTCTAATCTGGGAGAGCCGGGTTTGGTTCCTCACTCCTCCATTTGCAGCTGCTGGATGACCTTGGGCAAGCCATAGTTTTGTCAGAGCTGTTCTCTCAAGGACAGTCCTGGAAGGAACTCTCTCAGCCCCGTGTCTGTTGTGGGGAGGGGAAGGGAAAGGAGTTTGTAAACCGCTCTGAGACTCCTTCGGGTAGTGAAGGGCGGGGTATAAATCCAATCTCTCCTCCTCCTCTTCTTCTTCTAGTCAAGAAAGTGAATAGTTAGGCAGAAAAACTCTCTAACTCTTGACACAGAGTTAGAAGGGAACTTAGCGGTCACCTACTCCACCCCCCTTGCTCAGTGTGGGAATTAGGTTACTACAGCACCACACTCTGCCTAGAGGAGTGCACACATTTAAAAAAATGTTTAAAAATGATTGAAAAAAGCATTTACAGGAAAAATCCTTGTGGGGCTATGCCTTTAAGAAAGGGGGCGGAGCCCCCAAAAGCCCCACTGTAGCTACGGGCCTTGGTGGTCTCCCATCCAAGTTAGTCCCTGTTCTTCCTTTAGCGGCTGGCTTTTATCGCTTCTTTAAGGACCTGAGTCATGAGACGGAGAGAGAATTCTTGGAGGGAAGAGAGCTCCTCTGTAGAATCCCATAGCGGCGTCCCTGATGCTGAGGTCCCCATACACGGGCTTGTATGTATGGGTGTGATGGCGTCGGGGGGGGGATCCGCAAGAGGCCCAGCCGCCTTCTCCTCCCGCCTCCCGGTTCCTTCGTTCTCCCAAACTACTAGACGCAAACAACTGCTCGTCAAACGCAAACGGCAGCTCAGAAGAAACGGACGGACGCCTTGGCACAGAAAAAACAACTGTGCCTTTCCTTTCTTGTTGGCTGCTTTCTTGCGGTGGAGCAGAGCAGATGGCTTTCTGGTAATGATGGAGTAAAAATTAATTACTGGGTAGGGTTCTTTCTTTTTTGTTGTTGTTGTTGTTAAACAGTAAGCAATGATTGTAACTCTGGATCGGAATTAAAATATTCAGTTGCCAGGACTACAGGAGGAAAGGCACACGCCAACAAACAAACATGGAAAAAGCAACCCCAACTGTTAAAAAAAAAAAGATACGGATACTTTCATGTTATGGGGGGGGGGGGAGTGCGTGTTTTTGGACAATAGAGAACCTACATTGTCAAGGAAGGGAGTTTCATCGCTGCCCGTCCCGTGATCCCCAAAGAGCTTTCGAATTTACAGACAGGAGAACCTCTAAGTATCGGAGAGTGAGGACAAAGAACAAGGGAGGGGCCGTGGCTCAGTGGCAGAACATCTGCTTGGCATGCAGAAGGTCTCAGGGTTCAGTCCCCGGCATCTCCAGTTTAAAAGGACCTGGTGGGAAGAAGAAGAAGAAGAAGAAGAGATTAGATTTATACCCTGTTCTTCACTGGGAGTCTCAGAGTGGCTGAGACTCTGGTATGCAGAAGGTCCCAGGTTCAATCCCAGGCATCTCCAGTTAAAATGATAAGGTAGTAGGTGGTGTGAAAGTCCTGTACATGAAACCCTGGAGAACCTCTGCCAATCAGAGTAGACAACACTGATCTTGACAGATCTGTTGGTCTGATCATTATAGAAGAAGAAGAAGAGATTGGATTTATACCCCATGCCCTTCACTACCTGAAGGAATAACAGTCTCCTTTCTCTTCCCCTCCCCACAACAGACACCCTGTGAGGTAGGTGGGGCTGAGGGAGCTCTGACAGAAACTACTCTATTTCAAGAACAGCTATGCCAGAACTACGGCTTGGCCAAGGTCATCCAGCACCTGCAAGTGGAGGAGTGGGGAATCAAACCCGGTTCTCCCAGATTAGAATCCGTGCACTTAACCACTACACCAAGCTGGAGATGATGTAAGTAGGATTGTCAGCTGTGGGTTGGGAAATCCTTGGAGAATTTGGGGTTGAATCCTGGGGAGGGCAGAGTTTGGAGAGGGGAGAGACCTCAGTGGAGTATAATGCCATTGAGTCCACCCTCCAAAGCAGCCATTTTCTCCAGGGGAACTACTCTCTGTAACCTGGAGACTAGTTGTAATTCTGGGAGGCCTCCTGCCCCCACCTGGAAACTGGCAACCCCATGTGTGAAAGACCTCTGCCTGAGACCCTGGAGAACCGCTGCCAGTCTGAGTAGACAATACTGACCTTGACAGGCCAACAGTCTGATTAAGTATCAGGCAGCTTCATGTGAAGGGCCGCGACTCAATGGTAGAGCATCTGCTTGTCGTGCAGAAGATCCCAGGTTCCCAGCATCCTGTCTCACACAGAGGACAACCAGGTCCTCTGGAGGGCCAACAACAGGGCAGAGAGGCTGAGGCCTTCATTAGACCATCAGAAGAGCCCTGCTGGATCAGACCAGTGGTCCATCTTGTCCAGCATCCTGTCTCACACAGTGGCCAACCAGGTCCTCTGGAGGGCCAACAACAGGGCAAAGAGGCCGAGGCCTTCATTAGACCATCAGAAGAGCCCTGCTGGATCAGACCAGTGGTCCATCTTGTCCAGCATCCTGTCTCACACAGTGGCCAACCAGTTCCTCGGGGGGCCAACAACAGGGCAGAGAGGCCAAGGCCTTCCCCTGATGTTGCCTCCTGGCTCTGGGATTCAGAAGATTAGTGCCTCTGAATGTGGAGGTTCCCCTCAGTTGCCATGGCTAGTAGCCATTGATAGACTTATTGTCCATGAATCTAGAAGAAGAAGAAGAAGAGAAGAAGAGATTGGATTTATACCCCGCCCTCCACTCCCCAAGGGAGTCTCAGAGTGGCTTACAAACTCCTTTTCCCTTCCCCTCCCCACAACAGACACCCTGTGAGGTAGGCGGGGCTGAGAGAGCTCTTTCCCAAGCTGTCCTTGAGGGAACAGCTGGTACAGAGCTATGGCTTGCCCAAGGTCATCCAGCCAGGTGCAAGTGGAGGAGTGGGGAATCAAACCCGGTTCTCCCAGATTAGAGTCCGCGCACTTAACCACTACACCAAACTGGCTGAGAAGAGAAGAAGAGATTGGGTTTATACCCTTCACTACCTGAAGAAGTCTCATAGCAGCTTACAGTCTCCTTTCCCTCCCCCTCCCCACGACTGACACCCTGTGAGGTCGGTGGGGCTGAGAGAGCTCTGACAGAAATGATTCTTTTTCAAGAACAGCTGTGCCAGAGCTATGGCTTGCCCATGGTCATCCAGCAGGTGCAAGTGCAACCCCCCTTTAAAGCTGTTTACTCCTGTGGCCATCACGACATCCTCTGGCAGCGAATTCCATATCTGAATCCCTCTCTGTGCAAAGAAGTATTTCCTTTTGAACCTACTGCCCATCAGCTTCATTGGATGGCCTCCAGTTCTAGTCTTCTGGGAGAGCGAGAGAAATTTCTCTTTCTCAGCTGTCTCCACCCCATGTATGATTATATATACTTCTATCATGTCCCGGTGTGCGCTCCCACTCCGATTACAGGATCGGGGGCGATAATGTCTGAAATATTCAACGAACCTCGTCTAGCTAGCTCACGTCGTCTACTTTAGGGACTGTCTGACAGACGATCTTCTCGTACACCTGACACCTGAAAATCCTTTTAACTGGAGATGCTGGGGACTGAACTTGGGACCTTCTGCTCACAAAGCGTGAGCTGGACCACCGAGCCGCAGTCCCTCTATCGTCTTCTACCACCGCCTCCCTTTTACACCGAGTGGTGTTTTTAGTTTCCTCCCTCCCTCGCCGCATCCTGTTTGCCGCTGATAATGCGTGCCGAGTTACAATGCATGCAGTTGTTGCCGCAAAAGAAATTTCCTCTCTTCTGGGGGAGGCGGTGGGTAAGAATTACTAATCCCATCTCCTTGAGGTTAACTCCAAACGAGGATTAGGGTAAAGTTCCAGCCCATGTTAATCTTCCATTTAGGAGAGTAAAGTTTTAGGGGGCGGCTATCGAACCTCGTCGGTTGACGACTCGCGGGAACAATGGGGCAATTTAACTTTTGAGGGAGGGACTCTGGCTTCCAGTTCTCTCTTATGATGCTTTCAGCACTTTCCTTTCTGGATGATTCTCCGTCATGGCCAAGAACGGGAGGAAATTAGTCCTCCTGGACAAACATTTAGGGGAGATATTTTTCGACCAGGTGCCATTATTGAGCTAGGTGCTAAATGGGGATTGATCAGAAGAAACTGAATGGCATTTACTTCCGAGCAGAAGTGCGTAGGGGCCGCGGTGGTCGGTAGCTCGGCAGTTCGAGACCCGAGTGCCGCATGACGGCGTGAGCTCCCGTCTCTGGCCCCCAGCTCCTGCCAACCTACCAGTTTGAAAGCAAGAAATTACAAGTAGATAAATAGGTACCACTTTGGTGGGAAGCTAACAGCGTTCCGTGCGCCTCGGTGTTTAGTCATGCTGGCCACATGACCATGGAAATGCCTTCGGACAGCGCTGGCTTTTCGGCTTGGAAACAGAGATGAGCACCGCCCCCTAGAGTCGGATTTGACTGGCTTTTGAGCAAGGGAAACCTTTACCTTTACCTTTAGAAGTGCGTAAGGTCACAGTTCTTGGCTCCAGAGCAATAGAGTGAATGCAGGGAGCCGCACCTCCAAAGAAGGAGAGCCCACCGCCTCCCAAGGAAGCCTGAGGAACCGCTGTAGTTCCTCCTCATGTTTAGCTGAGAACTCTTCAAATGCCATTAGGGGAAAAAACCCTCAAAAAAGCCCCCCCCCCCCGCATGTTACAGAAGGTGGAAGATTGAGTACCAAAGGGCATAGACGTCAACTACGGGGGGGCTCGAGCCACCCCCGAAATTTCCCGGGGGGGACTGAGCCCCCCCCGGGAAAATGGTGCTCCCTCCGCCGTGCCTCCCTTGGCCCTTCCTAGGGCCGCTGCCGCTGCTGTCTCTTCCCCCCCCCCCCCGCCTGGTTACTCCGACCCTCCCTCCGTCAGTCCAGGGGCCAGCTAAGCAAATGCCCAGCTTGCCCCTGGACGGAGGGAGGGAGGGATGGAAGCAGGAGCGGTCAGGCGGGGGGGGGCAGCGGGGACATGGTCCCGGCAGGCGCTTCGCGTGCGCGCACGGAAGAGCCCCCGCCCCCCCAGGAGTTTTTAAACTCTACGCCCCTGCCACGGTGGGGGGAATAGACACTGTGGGGCCTGGGAAAGGGGAAATGGCTGCCATGGGGGCAGGACTGGGGAAACCCACACTTTCCATGCTGTACATACAGCAGCCAGACTTACTTTGCTGTGAGGGAGACCCTGGAGGTGCACAGAAGTATCGTGATGCTGTGGCGAAAAGGCAAAAATAAAAATCCCAATAGCATAAGAACATGAACCCTGCTGGATCAGACCAGGGGTCCACCTAGTCCAGCACCCTCTCTCACACATTGGCCAGCCAGTTCCTCTGGAGGGCTGACAACAGGGCAGAGAGGCCAAGGCCTTCATAAGAACATCAGAAGAGCCCTGCTGGATCAGACCAGGGGTCCACCTAGTCCAGCACCCTCTCTCACACAGTTCCTCTCGAGGGCCAACAACCAGACACAGAGGCCAAGGCCTTCATTAGAACATAAAAAGAGCCCTGCTGGATCAGACCAGCGGTCCATCTCATCCAGCATCCTGTCTCACACAGTGGCCAACCAGTTCCTCTGGAGGTCCAACAACAGAGCAGAGAGGATGAGGCCTTAATAAGAACACCAGAAGAGCCCTGCTGGATCAGACCAGTGAGGGTCCATCTAGTCCAGCATCCTGTCTCGCACAGTGGCCAACCAGTTCCTCTGGAGGGCTGACAACAGGGCACAGAGGCCCAGGCCTTCATAAGAACATCAGACGAGCCCTGCTGGATCAGACCAGTGGTCCATCTAGTCCAGCATCCTGTCTCCCACAATGGCCAGTCAGTTCCTCTGGAGGACCAACAACAGGGCATAGAGGCCGAGGCCTTCATAAGAACATCAGACGAGCCCTGCTGGATCAGACCAGGGGTCCCTCTTGTCCAGCATCCCATCTCACACAGTGGCCAACCAGTTCCTCTGGAGGGCCAACAACAGGGCATAAAGGCTGAGGTCTTCAAAAGAACATCAAAAGAGCACTGCTGGATCAGACCAGTGGTCCATCTAGTCCCACATCACATCTCATACTGTGGCCAACCAATTCCTTTGGAGGTCCAACAATAGGGCATAAAGGCTGAGGTCTTCAAAAGAACATCAAAAGAGCCCTGCTGGATCAGACCAGTGGTCCATCTAGTCCAGCATCCTGTCTCACACAGGGGCCAACCAGTTCCTCTGGAGGTCCAACAACAGGGCAGAGAGGCCGAGGCCTTCATTAGAAGAGCCCTGCTGGATCAGACCAGTGGCCCACTTGGTCCAGCATCCTCTCTCACACAGTCAGTTCCTCTGGACGTCTAACACACAGGGCATAGGGGCTGAGTTCTCCTGATGTTGCCTCCCAGCACAGGGATTCAGAGGTTGACTGCCTCTAAATGTGGAAGTTCCCCTCAGTCACTGTGGCCACTATCTCTGACAGAAACTGCTCTTTTCCAAGAACAGCTGTGCCAGAACTACGGCTTGCCCATGGTCATCCAGCAGGTGTAAGTGGAAGAGTGGTGGAATCAGTCCCAGTTCTCCCAGATTAGAGTCCGCACACTTAACCACCGCACCAAACTGGCTTCTACCAAGCTGCCTTCTACTAAATCAGATCTTTGGGCCACAAAGTCAGTCTTGTCCATTCACACCAGCAGCTGCTCTCCAGGGTCTCAGGCAGAGGTCTTTCCCATCACCTCCTGCCTGGTCCTTTCATCTGGAGATGCCAGGGATTGAAGCGGGGATGCTCTACCACTGTGCCACAGGCCTTCCCCAGCTGCAGCCCCTTCCTTGAATACTATATGGCTGTACACTGTCTCTACCCTCCCATTTTTTGGCTGGGGGAGGGCGGGAGATAGTTGAAAGAGGAATATACTTTTTTAAAATCGTTAATTTTCGAAGAAGCTGCGTTTTTCTCGACTGAATCAGTGGCTCGCTTTTTTTTTTTTAAAGCGCCTTCTTAATTGTTTTGTTCTAATTTTTCAAAGTTTCACGCCTAGCCCAAATAAAATTACTCACAGTAATTGTCTTGTCATGATTAAGGAGTTTTGCCGCCTCTCCCCCCCCCCCCACCGCCGCCACTTCTCTCTCTCTCTTCTATTCACTGTCCTTTTTTTTTTTAAATGCAGAAGCCCCGGGAAAAGAATTTTTTAAAAATTAAATTTCATGCTTGCATGTGTTTCTGTGATCTGTCATGTGTATGATCTCTGAGCGGGGGGGGAAAAAACCCTTCTCTAAAATAAATGGATTACCCTTTTCAACCACGCCGTCTGATGTCTTTTCGGCAGATACCGCTGCCTGCCTCTGATCTCTAACCCGCCACAATCGGGATGACAGGCGTTGAATCCAAAGCCTCTGGGTGGCGCCCTTTCCCTTTGTGGCCCCCTTCGTGGTGCGCTGGGCTGGTGCAGCTTGGCTCCCCCGTTTCCCCCCCCCCCATGCATCTTTTGCCTTTTTGCCTGCGAGAGCATCATCGCTTCTTGGCAAAGGACAAATCTTTGACCTTTTCTCAAACAGCACTGTAAATACCATTCTTGCTTGGTTCATTGGGAAGGCATGGGTTTTTTTTTTTAAAAAAAGAATCGTCTAAGGATGACCGTATTTTAGGATTTGAAAGGGAGCGCTGCGGATTTTTGAGACCAACTCCATCCTTTATGGTAGGACACCCAAGGGTCTCCCTGGACCAATGACTTCTCAATTTTAAGTGAGTGACAAGGGCCATGTATCAACTAGTGATTCACTTATGGATGCCTGACACCGTCATATAACCGATCAGGCCATTGGTCCGTCGAGCTGGGGATCTGGAGACCGAGTCCTATGAGGAGAAGTTGAAGGAGCTGGGTATGTTCAGCCTGGAGAGGAGATGACTAAGATCAGGGGTCCGTTGGAGCGGGAGCGCACAGGAGCGCAGCTCTGGGAGTGAGGAGCCCAGGGGGCGGGCACATGACCAAGCCCCGCCCCCTCCTCGGCTTCCCCGAACAGTGCAGAGGCGCAGCGCCCCGGGGAAAGCCCTGCTAGGGTCCTTATTGTTTTTAATGCTTTGTTTTAATTTTATCATTGTTCCTTTTATGACTGTGTGCTGCTTTTCCAGAGACTTGCTCAAAGTGGCATATAAATTTTCTAAGTATACCAGGCATTTTTTATCTGGACACATGGCACATAAGTACTGGAGAAATTTCACCAACCCTTCAGCAGCTTCCACCCCATCAGTTTGGTGTAGTGGTCAGGAGTTGGACTCTAATCTGGGAGAACCGGGTTTGATTCCCCACTCCTCCACATGCAGCTGCTGGTGTGACCTTGGGCCAGTCACAAGTTCTCTCAGAGCTGTTCTCTCATGAGCAGTTCTCAAAAGACCTCTCTCAGCCCCACCTACCTCACAGGGTGTCTTGTTGTGGGGAGGGGAAGGGAAGGGGAAGGGATGGGTGGTGCACATGTCCTGGGTATCTCAAGTCTCCTTGAAACCTGGTGGTTTCAAGGGAGCAGGAAGAGAATGGGGGTGTGTTCTTTATGCTTATTTTTATTGCACAAAGTATTGGATGGGGAAGGGAATGGAGGAAGAGCAGGTCAGTTTCACTCACCTGTAGAGTGGAGCCTGAGGGGTGGGTGTTGCCTTCTGACACACTTCCGGTATGTTAGGCGGTATGGCATATGCAAATGAGTTATGCTAATGAGCTCCTGCACCTCTTTTTCTACGAAATGACCCCTGACTAAGATGGAGAGCAGATGACCATCTTCAAGTCCTTGAAGGGCTGTCCTATAGAGGATGGTGCGGAGTTGTTTTCTGTGGCCACAGAAGGCCGGGCCAGAACCAACAGGTTGGAAGTAAATCAGAAGAGTTTTCAGGTATAGGAAGAACTTCCCGACAGTTAAAGCGGTTCCTCAGTGGAACAGGCTTCCTCAGGAGGTGGTGGGCTCTCCTTCTTTGGAGGTTTTCCAACAGAGGCTAAATGGCCATCTGACAGCAATGCTGATCCTGTGAACTTAGGCAGATAATGAGGGGGGGAGGCAAGAAGGGCTGTATCAGTGCTTAGTTCTTGAGGCTCTTTCTTACATTCCCAGGGAAATGCTGATCACCGCTTTGGGGTCAGGAAGCCATTTTTTTCCAGGCCAGTTTGGCCAGGGATTCTGGAGTGGTTTTTTTTTTGGCCATCTTCTGGGCATGGAACAGGAGTCACCGGGTCAGTGGTTGTGAACTTCCTGCATTGTGCAGGGGGTTGGACTAGATGACTTTGGAGGTCCCTTCCCGCTCTCTGAGTCTAAGCTCAGTATGGTCTGTTCTGCCTGGAAGCTCCTTTCTAGGGGGCCAACCAGAGAAGGTCCTCCTTTCCACCCGACATGATTTAACTGGAGATGTTGAGGGTTGGATGTGGGAACCTTCTCCATGCAAAACAGCTGGCCAGTGTGAGAGCGTCTATTAACAATGCAACAGAGTCTTTACCAGGGGTCATTTTGTAGAAAAAGAGGTGCCGGAGCTCATTACCATAACTCATTTGCATAACTCATTTGCTTATGCCACACACCCTAACATGCCGGAAGTGTGTCAGAAGGCAACACCCACCCCTCAGGCTCCACTCCACAGGTGAGTGAAACTGACCTGCTCTTCCTCCATTCCCTTCCCCGGCCAATACTTTATGCTTATTTTTATTGCACAAAGAACACACCCTCATTCTCTTCCTGCTCCCTTGAAACCACCAGGTTCCAAGTAGACTTGAGATACCCAGGACATGTGCACCACCCCTCCCTTCCCCTTCCCCTCCCCACAACAAGACACCCTGTGAGGTAGGTGGGGCTGAGAGAGGTCTTTTGAGAACTGCTCATGAGAGAACAGCTCTGAGAGAACTTGTGACTGGCCCAAGGTCACACCAGCAGCTGCATGTGGAGGAGTGGGGAATCAAACCCGGTTCTCCCAGATTAGAGTCCAACTCCTGACCTCTACACCAAACTGATGGGGATGGGGTGGAAGCTGCTGAAGGGTTGGTGAAATTTCTCCAGTACTTATGTGCCATGTGCCCAGATAAAAAATGGTATACTTAGAAAATTTATATGCCACCTTGAGCAAGTCTCTGGAAAAGCAGCACACAGTCATAAAAGGAACAATGATAAAATTATCAATATTAAAACAAAGCATTAAAAACAATAAAGACCCTATCAGGGCTTTCCCCGGGGCGCTGCGCCTCTGCACTGCTCGGGGAAGCCGAGAAGGGGGCGGGGCTTGGTCATGTGCCCGCCCCCTGGGCTCCTCACTCCCGGAGCTGCGCTCCTGTGCGCTCCCGCTCCAACGGACCCCTGGTCTTTACGCTCTTCTCCAGAACTAGGGAACAGCTGAGTCTACCATGTATCAAGCCAGATCATCGATCCGTGGTGGTGGTAGAAGGGGCTATCAAGTTGCAGTTGACTCATGGTGACCCCATAGGGTTTTCAAGGCAGGAGGAATTCTGAGGTGGTTGGCCATTGCCTGCCTCAGCATAACAACCCTGGGCTTCCTTGGTGGCCTCCCACCCAAGTACTAACCACGGTTGACCCTGCTTAGCTTCCCAGACTTGATGAAATCCGGCTAGTCTGGGCCATCCAGGTCAGGGTGACCACTTATCGATCTAGTTCTATATTGTCCGCTCTGGTTGGCTGCAGCTCCCTGGCATCTCAGGCCCAGAACAGACTTCCCTTCACACCTGTTGGGTGCAACTCCATAGCTAACCACTTTTTGCTCAGGGGGGGCCAATGTTTTTCTCAGGGGGCCGGCCATTATATATCTGTGCAGTCCTGCCATGGCATGCCCATACACAAAGTTCTACTTGGTGAGCTGCTTACATTAAAGTTGTGGGCGAGCGATTTGGCTGCTGGATAAATTAGTTTGCTCTGGAGCCATCCCTTCCCGAGCGGAGACCAAAATGGGTGAGCCGGAGGCTGAACAACTGGGAGCTAGCTCACACTAACCCAGCTTAGAGGGAACACTGGTGGAGATTTAGGTGCCCTGAACCTGTTTGTCCCCTTGTCGTCCTGCTGGGGGTGTTTCCAGGGAGCCTTCTTTGGCACAAGGGGGTCCCATCCAAATGGGGGGGGGGGAGAATGCAGCCATCGTGAACCCCCCCGGCTGACTCAGGGGAAGGGGAGTCTAAGGAGCAGCATGAGAAACGAGAAGCTGCTGGAGTCGGACTGATTTTGTTCCCTCCGTCTCTACAAGCAGGGACGGCTTCAAGAGGGAACTAGATAAACATCTGGAGCAGAAGTCCATCAGTGGCTCTTAGCCACAAGGGATAGATAGGAACTCTCAGTCTGAGGCAAGTGATGCTCCGTATTCTTGGTGCTTGACGGGGTGGCAACTGTGGGAGGGCTTCTAGTGTCCTGGCCCCACTGCTAGACCTCCTGAGGGCACCTGGTAATTTTGGCCACTGTGTGACAGAGTGTTGGACTGGATGGGCCACTGGCCTGATCCAACCTTGGCGTCTCTTATGTTCGTATGTCTCTCTGCAGCTCCGGTGGCATTCCAGGGCTCTTCTACCTGGCAACAGCCAGGTCAGCGCCTGGGACCTTTCCTCATTGGCTGCCTCGGCCCCATCCTCTTCCACCCCCCTCTGAAGGGGCAGGACCAGGCTGTGTCCAACTCTGGCACCTCTGCCCGGCCCCCCGCTGTTGCTCCCATAGGTGCCTGGACCTCCCTCCTCACTGGGCTTCTCCTGCCTCAGCGAAGGCAGCAAGAATGGGGGTCTTGGTGGGGGGGGGGCTGTGACTCTTGCTTCCCCTCATGGGTGGTCTCCTGGAAGCAAGTAAGCCCACCCCACCCAGCAGGAGGGGCCTGTAAAAACCATGGGGGGGGGCAGGTTGCTATGGGCCTGGTTGGGTGAGGTCATTGCCCTGGCGGTGTCCAGACCTGGACGTGGCCGCCTTCTGAGTGCAAAACGTGGTCCGTGGCCCTTCTCCATGAACAATGGGCCATATGAGGCTGCCATATTGAATCAGACCATTGATCCTCTCTGGGTCAGTCCTGTCTACACTCACTGGCTGTGGCTTTGCAGACACCCAAGTGGAGAGGGGCCGTCCTGACATGTTACCTGAGACTCCTCAAGTGGAGATCCCAAGGAATGAATCAAGGACATTCTGCGCGCAGAGAGCCATAGCAACTCTACTCATTAACACTTATCACCTGTAGTGTCCCACCAAGTGGTAGGGAGATCTACCCCCTGTTTCTATCTAGTACGTGGACATATGAAGCTGCCTTATACTGGATGAGATGATTGGTCCACCAGGGTCAGTATTGTCAACTCAGACTGGCAGCAGCTGTCCAAGATCTCAGGCTGAGGGCTTTCACATCACCTACTGTCTGGTCCTTCTAACTGGAGATGCCGGGGATTGAACCTGGGACCTTCTACATGCCAAGCAGATGCTCTCCCACTGAGCCACAGCCCCTTCCAGTTTGGTGTAGTGGTTAAGTGCGCGGACTCTAATCTGGGAGAACTGGGTTTGATTCCCCACTCCTCCACTTGCATCTGGCTGGATGACCTTGGGCAAGCCATAGCTCTGTACCAGCTGTTCCCTCAAGGACAGCTTGGGAAAGAGCTCTCTCAGCCCCACCTACCTCACAGGGTGTCTGTTGTGGGGAGGGGAAGGGAAAGGAGTTTGGAAGCCGCTCTGAGACTCCCTTGGGGAGTGGAGGGCGGGGTATAAATCCAATCTCTTCTTCTTCTTCCCTGACCATCTTGAACACATGAAGCTGCCTTCTACTGAATCAGACCCTTGGTCCATCAAGGTCAGTATTGTCTACTCAGACTGGCCTGGAGATGTCCTGGATCAGGTAGCAGGTGATGAGAGAGACCTCTGCCTGAGGCCGTCATCACTACCTGATCCGGGACGTCTCCAGCCTCCTTCTAGAGGTTGGCCGCCCTCACCACTCCCTGGGGTGTGCACTGAAGAAACAAACCAGGTAGAATTGCCTCCTCCTCCTCCCGCTGGCACAGAACTTGGAGAAGGTTGCAGCTTTGCTTCAAGCCACCCTCCGTGCCACCATGTGTTTTGTTTCTGAGGGTCACCTGACCCTCAGCATAGCATTTTTGCAGTGGGGGGGGGGGAAGAGCTCCAAGATGGCCCACCCTGCCACCTCCTTTGGAGAGCTTTTTCCCAGGGTCCGACTCACCTGTCTCCAAAAAACAGTTGCACCACTGCACTTCCCTTTTAAGAATTAATTTATAGACAGGAGAATTAGGGCTTCTTCATCCAGTTGAATACATTCTTGTAGAATTATTAGAAACCTGTGTGTTTGTGCATGTGTGTGTGTGTGTGTGTGAGAGAGAGAGAGAGGGTGACAGAAAAACAGAGCATGTGGAACTGCTTTTTAAAATATATGCTTATAACGTAAAAGACAACTTGGGCTCAGAACGACAGAGACTTCGGAAGCTGCATACGCTGACCTACTTTTATACAGAACAAACAGCAACATTTCAATCCCTCCCCCCGTCCTAACATTTTTAGCTTTTTCTACTTCCGCTATCCTTTGGGGAAGAATGCAAAGCTTTCAGTGCCCGTAAATGCTCAAGAAAAGTGCAAGTTTGTGACCCAAAAGGTGAGGGGAAATACACTTTCTGGATCAAACTTCTAGTTTTTGCTAAGTTCACGCCAGCACGTCTATGGACATTAGGTAAATCCATAGAATTTCCAGAGATTCCTAGAGCGACCCTATATCACTTCCTGTTTTCTTTCCAGAAGTGACATCGAGATACAGATGATGCCACCATCTCTCTCTCCACCCCCCCAACCCCATTGCTTGGAGAACTCAGTGAGTGAAGAGGTATTTCCTTTTGTCTCCCCTGAAGCAATTATCCATATTGATCTAAGAGAAGAAGAAGAAGAAGAATCACTCTCTTCACCCAACGAGTGATGAACACGTGGAACTCACTGCCACAGGAGGTGGCGGCGGCTGTAAGCATGGACGGCTTCAAGAGAGAATTAGATGAACACATGGAGCAGAGGTCCATCAGTGGCTATTAGCCACAAGGTACAGATAGGAACTCTCAGTCTGGGGCAAGTGATGCTCTTTTATTCTTGGTACTTTATGGGGGGGGGGGGGAACAGTGGGAGGGCTTCTGGTGTCCTGGCCCCACTGCTGGACCTCCTGAGGGCACCTGGTGTTTTTGGCCACTGTGTGACACAGAGTGTTGGACTGGATGGGCCACTGGCCTGATCCAACATTGGCTTTTCTTATGTTCGAAGAAGAGGAGGAGGAGGAGGAGATTGGATTTATACCCCCACCCTTCACTACCCAAAGGAGTCTCAGAGTGTCTTACAATCTCCTTTCCCTTCCATATACCCTGTGAGGTTGGTGGGGCTGAGAGAGCTCTTTCAAGAAATGCTTTCCCCAGAAACAGCTCTGAGAGAACTTGTTAACTGACCCACGGTCTCACCAGCAGCTGCATGCGGAGGGTTGGGTTCTCCCAGATGAGAGTCCGCGCTCCTAACCACTATCCCAAACTGGCTCTCAAGAACCTAACGGTTGGGAATCCCTTGCCCTGACCAGGGGATTGGTAAGTCTGATGGACTTTAGTGGTGAAAAGCACTGTCAAACCACCACTGACTAATGGCAAGAGACATTCAGGGGTGGTTTGCCGTCGCCTGCCTCTGCACCCCAACCCTGGTATTCCTTGTGGTCCCTCATCCGAATACCAGGCAGGGTCGGTCCTGCTTAGCTTCCAAGATCTGATGAGATCGGGCTAGCCTGGAGCATCTAAGTCAGGGTGTTCCCAAGCACCGCTGTATACCGAAATGCCCGTGGTCTATATCAGGGGGTCCCCAACCTTTCTGAGCCTACAGAATTCTGAGGAACACAAGAAAAAAAAAAGAGGGATTAGTGTCTGTGGCAGGGGTAATTTCGAGCAGGAACACGCAGGAACGCCGTTCCGAGAGTAACAAGCCCAGGAGCGGGCACCTATGGTGATGCGCTGTGGGAAAAAGCAAAAGCATTCCAACTTGATCTGTATTTTCATGCTTGTTGCAGGGTAGCTTCCCTGCAAGAGCAGAGGAAACCTAAAGTGTCTTTCGTCAAAGTGTCAAGCTGGCTCGCCAGCTCTGAGTTGGGGAATCCCTGGAGATTTCTGGGGTGGAGCCTGAGCGGTGGGTGTGGCCTTCTGACACACATCTGGTGATGTCAGGGGGTGTGGCATATGCAAATAACTAATGCTAATGAGTTATGCTAAAGAGCTCCTGCACCTCTTTTTCTACGAAACGACCCCTGATCTGCAGTGATTAGGAACGGCCCTAACTGCAGAAATGCGGTTCGGAGCGTGGCATGCCTGGTTTGCGATCCACTGTCACGAACATTGAGCCGCCTCACAAACAGGTTCCACTTAACGCAGCCAGCAAACTAAAGGAAGTCGAAGGAAATGCATCTTCCAAGTATCTAGAACGGGATGTCTTTGCAAAGGCTGTTTGGAAAATGCTATGATTATGTGGTGCTGGTCAAATTCCTCTGGAGGAAATAGCCTCCCCCCCCCCCCCCCCGTTTTTCTAGCGCATGTGGCCACAACCCAGGATAAATTCTTGTGGGGCTGTGCCTTTAAGAAAGGGGGCGGAGCCCCCAAAAGCCCCAAGGTAGCTAGGGGTCTGCCCATCACGCTGTTCCTTGGTTCTCTTATGCTGCCTGTCTGCGTTGTATCACACCTCGAGTCTCCACGCAAAAGACAATCCATACACAAGGCAAATCAATAGCACGATAAAGTGTGTGCAACTTTATCGGATACAAGAAGACATGTCTCTGTCTTAAGGAGTTTATGTTCTGAATTTCAACGCTAGGGAAGCAGTCGAGGCAGGGCAGGAAGCCGGAGGGAAGAGTAATTTGTTCATGTGGGTGTTAATTAAAGTTCTTACCTGGAATTTAATTTAAAAGCTTTGAGCCGCTCCTCTTAAGCATTTCTCATTCCTGACTTTTGCCTTTGCAGCTTTCACCTTTCACCAACTTGGCTGTACCAAAGAATTCTGAATTATTCCGACCCATGATCTTTTCTTCATTTGACCAGCGTTGTCGGTTTCTCTCTGGAATGCTAACTCTTTATTAAAGGTTGTCAAAACTCGTTTCATGAAGCATTTCAAGGGGGAAAGAAATCTTGGTGCTGACTGGCTAATCTACTACCCCCAGGTCAAAGTTTGCACAGATCCTTAATGAATTCACAGTGTTACACTCCCCCCCCCCCCCCCCCCGCTAAGTTATGGAAAAGTCAAAAGACACACATGTAAAGACAACTCGGACATTTGGGCTGGTCTGAGCGTTTCTCCGTCTCCCAAAAGACTGGAACCGGAGGGCATCCAGTGTAGCTGGCGGGCAGTAGGTTCAGGATGGAAAAAAGGAAATACAACTTTACACAGAAAGTGATGAAAATGGGGGTGTCATGATAGCCACAGGAATCAACACCTCTAAAAGGAGATGAGAGAGATTCATGGAGGATAAGTCTATCAACGGCTACCAGCCACGGTGGCTGAGGGGAACCTCCACATTCAGAGGCAGTCAACCTCTGAATCCCAGAGCCAGGAGGCAACTGAAGCTAGGACCCTACCATGTAATTTGTATCAATTAATGCGTCATGTTAAGACATGCTTACGCTTTGCTTCAGTTCTGTTTTTAGACTTCTGGCTGGTTCTACAAGCCTAATCCTATTGTATTGTTTATTGAATCTCCCATCCTGTCAAATTGTATCGACTCATTCCGAGTAATCCACTGTGAGTCCAAGATCAAGACAGCCAGTTTGGTGTCATGGTTAGGAGCCCGGACTCTAGTCTGGGAGAACTGGGTTTGATTCCCCACGTCTCCACGTCCAGCTGTTGGTGTGACCTTGGGTCAGTCACAAGTTCTTTCAGAGCTGTTCTCTCAAGAGCAGTCCTTGAAAGAGCTCTCTCAGCCCCACCTACCTCCCAGGGTGCCTGTTGTGGGGAGGGGAAGGGAAAGGAGATTGTAAGCCGCTCTGAGTTAAGGGTGAGGTATAAATCCAATCTCCTCCTCCTCCTCCTCCTGGTAGTGAAGGGCAGGGTATAAATCCAACCTCTTCTTCTGCTTCAAGTGAGAAAGGCCGACTAGAAATTATGTAAACGAAATCAAATCAATAAATAATGAGTCTGTGGAAGACCCCATATTAGGAAAGGGCTCAGTGGGAGAGGTTGTGCTTTACATGCAAAAGGTCCCGAGTTCAATCCTCAGCGTCTCCAATCAAACGGTTCAGTTAGAAGGTGCAATATCGGAGTGAGGCTGTTAATAAGAGATGTTTTGGAGGTCATTCATGTTGGATATTTTAACGCTGCATGCAAGAGGATCTGGGAGGGGAAGGGTTAAGAGAATTCTCTCACTTGCGTTATACTTCATGGGTTAGATGTTGAGCCTCACTGGCCCTCGCTTGCCTTCCGCTCCATCTTATATAGGACCGCTCTTCTTCTCGCTCTTACCTGGGCTTGGAGCCAGTTAACCTTTTTGGAAGTTCATCTGTTCGCAACACATTAAATCTACCTACATGAATATGTCATGTCAGAGGTGCTTCTATTTTTGTAAGTAAAATTTCTTCCTCTTAGAATCACAGAACCATAGAGTTGGAAGGGACCTCTAGGGTCATCTAGTCCAACCCCCTGCACAAGGTAGGAAATTCACAAATACCCCCCCCCCACACACACACATACACCCAGTGACCGCTGTTCCACACCTAGATGACAAAAAACTTCCAGGATTCCCAGCCAAACTGGCCTGGAGAAAAATGGCTTCCTGACTCCAAAGTGGCGATCGGCATTTCCCTGGGCGTGTAAGAAAGGGCCCCAAGAACTAAGCACTGAGGCAACCCTTCCTGCCCTCCTTTCTTGTGATCTGCCTAAGTTCACAGAATCAGCGCTGCTGTCAGATGGCCCTCTAGCCTCTGTCTGAAAACCTCCAAAGAAGGGGAGCCCACCACCTCCCGAGGAAGCCTGTTCCACCGAGGAACCGCTCTGTCAGGAAATTCCTCCTAATGTTTAGCCAAAAACTCTTCTGATTTAATTTCAGCTCGATGGTTCGGGTCCAACCTTGTGGGGCAACAGAAAACAGCTTCCTCCCTTTGTCCAGATGCAAGAATCCATCATGGAGTAGACAGTAACTAGAAAGGTGTGTAGTCAGCTAGACTGTTTTATTGTTTTTATCCACTTATGTAACCCTTCCTAATTTCTTAGTAAACTTTCTTTTAGCTAATTTATGAAGGTGTGCTGCATAGGCGTAGAGTACAGGGGGGCTCGAGGGCTTGAGCCACCCCCGAAATTTCCCGGGGGGGGGGCTCAGCCTCCCCTGCCAAAATGGAGCGCCTGCCGCCACACCTCCCCGGGTCCTTCTGAGGCCTGGCCACTGCTGCTGGAGAGGGAGAGGGAAGGGGTGGCGGGTGGGGGAAGAGAGAGGCACTGGCAGCCGCGGCTGGTGGGCCTTGGAAGGGCCTGGGGAGGCACGGCGGTTTCCCGGGGGGGGGGGAGAGAACATTGCCCCAGCAAGCGCGCGCTAAAGCGCGCGCACTATGGAGCCCTCGCCCCCCCGGAATTTCCAAAAGTCTACGTCCCTGGTGTGTTGCATCATTGACTGCTACTCTGCTAAATTATGCAAAAAAAAAAAGGATTTAATTTCAGCTTGTTGGTTCGGGTCTGATCTTCTGGGGCACCAGAAAACAACTCTCCAGGGTCTCAGGCAGAGGTCTTTCACATCACCTACTGCTTGGTCTTTTTAGCTGGAGATGCCAGGGACTGAACCTGGGATTTTGTCTGCCAAAGAACCACTGACACTCACTAAAGCCAGACTTGATAATACTCTGCATCTCGTATGTCTGGAGGCACCTGTGAATTTTTTGTTCGTCTGTGCCCTATCTGTTGGAAGGCTGTTGGATCCAAGATGGAGCTGCTCAAAGACAGGGTGTTCTAGGGAGCATCTCAGAAGCTCCTACCCTTCAGCCATTCCCTCGTTGTCTCTACAATTTCCGGTACAGTAGGCAGCTTTTTAAAACCAAAATTATGATCATTACATTGTGTGTGTAAAGTGTCGTCAAGTCGCAACTAATTTACAATGACCCCAGCAACGGGCTTTCATGATTTGGCATTGCTTTCCTCTGCAGAGCCTTCCTTGGTGGCTTCCCATCCAAAAGTTATGGTGACCCCAGCAAGGGGCTTTCAAGGGAAGGGAGAAGCAGAGGTGGTTGGCCACGGCCTTCCTCTGCAGAGCCTTCTCTTTGGTGGTGTCCCATCCAAGACTTATGGCGACCCCAGCAAGGGACTTTCAAGGTGAGTGAGAAGCAGAGGTGGTTGGCCATTGCCTTGCAGAGCCTTCCTCGGTGGTCTCCCATACAAGACTTGTGGCAACCCCAGCAAACTGAAGGACTCGCCTTCCTTGATTGACGTCATCCATCTCCCGTTGGCTTGTCCTCTTTCTCTGCTGCCTTCAGCTGTTCCTAACCTTCTCGTCTTTCCCAGTAAAAATGGCTGACCCCCGAAACAAACGGAAGTTATTTAAGAAATCGTGCTCTGTTCGGCTCCGCTCCTAATGGGCATCGTTTACTCCAACGATGACTTCTTTATATTCTGGTCACAGGATTTTGGTGGGTCAGGGGTGTCTTCGCAGAACTCTCCCTCTCACCCAGAGATGCGCGTTATCAACCTCGCGCATTTAATCAGATGGGGGTGATTATGCATTCGCCGCCGAACTGAAGGGAGCCGCGCACAGAAGGGGGACATGTGTTGTGGCGCCCGTGTGATATTCAGAGTTCTCAGTTGCGGGGAGAAGGGAACAGACTGCCGGAGAACTCTCCCGGCACTAATCATGACACTGATTTGTTATGCCGGTTCCCTTCTCGGCGAAATCAAAGGGGACACATCTGAAAAAGTAGATAGTCTAATGAGTAAGACATTTGGTAAATAGGACCAATTAAAAAATCAAACGCGGTACACATCTGTAAAAACAGATAATGTACCAGGTAAGACATTTGGTAAATAATGCTCGGTAATGATGTTGTAAAAACCCAGCCGGGCTTCACATTCTGGAAATGCACCTTTCTAGCAAGGGATGGGTTGGAGCCACGCCGTCAGAATGTTTAAAACCGAGGGGATTATCAACCACACACGGTCTCGGTCCCGATCCCTGGCACGTTCCCTGGGACGCGAGTCTTACAACGGGGTGAAAAATGATAGATTTAAAAAGTTGGAAGGGGCCTACAGACCACCAACTCTGAACCCAGGCACCGTGCAGGATGACTTCAGGCATCCCTGATTAGCGTGGACAAGCCAGCCAGGTGGTGTCGTGGTTAAGAGCGGTGGACTGTAATCTGGGAGAACCGGGTTTGATTCCCCACTCCTCCACTTGCAGCTGCTGGATGACCTTGGGCAAGCCATAGTTCTGGCACAGCTGTTCTTGAAAAAGAGCAGTGTCTGTCAGAGCTCTCTCAGCTGTTCTCTCAAGGGCAGTCCTCAAAAGATCTCTCGTAGCCCCACCTACCTCACAGGGTGTCTGTTGTGGGGAGGGGAAGGGACAGGAGTTTGTAAGCCACTCTGAGTAAAAGGCGGGATAAATCCAAACTCCTCTTCTCCTCCTTGTCATCGTTGTCCTCCTCCTCCTAGTTAGGAAATTCCTGGAGATTTTTGGGTTGGCACCTGAGGAGGTCAGGGTTTGAGGAGGAAAGGGAGCTCAGTGGGGTATCGTTAGGGTTGCCAGATTCCTCCTGGAAACCAGCAGGGGATGGGGGGATATAAAACCAACTCATCTAATCTGGAGAGCCAGGTTTGATTCCCAACTCCTCCTCCACTTGAAGCCTGCTGGGTGACCCTGGGCCAATCCCAGTTTTCCTGGAACTCTCTCAGCCCCACTTACCTCTCACAAGGTGCTTTTTGTGTGGAGAGGAAGAGGAAGGTGATTGTAAGCGAGATTCCTTAGGGCAGAGAAATGCAGGGTATAAAAACCAACTCTTCTTCTTCTTCAGAGCCAGGTTAGATTCCCCACTCCTTCTCCACCTGAAGCCTGCTGGGTGACCACAAATACAGTATCAAATGTATTGATATTACTTTGGCCCTGAAAAAGCAATTTTACTTGTACTCTTAGGAACTAAACTGGAAGGTACGTGTTGGCAATATTACTATCTCCAATATATGCAATTGCTTCTGACACAAGGTCAGATCCATTTGTGTGTGTGTCATTCAATTCAAGATTGGAGCATTCCATGTTGGGTCCTATATCCATTGTTTACTCCCTGACAAGTGTAACAGGGGCTTTGCTGAATGTTGTATTCTGTACTATTTGACCTCTGAAGAAGGCTCTTTGTGGGCCGGAATGCATCAGGTCATATATGGTTATGATCACAAGCACAATTAGGCTCAATATAGGTGCGAATGCCGGGTGGATTAAAGGAGTGCGATCACACAACAAGATCCGGGAAGTGCCCTGCAGCCGTCGGCAACCTGTTTTGTTCTGCCGCACAAGTGGATTTAAAAGACACCTCAGAAAGTCCGGTAGCAAATGGGTTGCTACGGGCCACAGACAGACTTTCCTGCATCTGATCGCTCCAGTGCGCTCTCATGGCGTCGGGATAGTCTGATCAGGCCATCCTGACCCCGTGCCATTATTTTTTGCCCTTCTCAGTATGCACATCATCGCACACTCCATAGGGAGCCCTCAGGGCTGAGGTGTGAATCATTGATCCCTCATTTCAGCACATCGGAGACAAACAGCAACCCCCCCCCCCGACTCACCTGTGGTTGCGTCTGATCACACAGTGGCGGGCTGTGCCTGCAGCTTCAAAAGACTGTGTGATTGCACAACTGTGGTTCAAGTTCGGCCGGAGGAAATAGCCTCTCTCTCCCCCCCCCCCCTTATCTCATGTGTGTGACCGCAACCATCGGTTCCTTTTGTGCATTTGTCACTTTGAACATTTTATGAGGCTTTATTCAGGCCCCTACAAGGTTTTTATACGTTTCTGAAATACACGTGTTCATTTGTCTTATACCTATTGTTTTTTGTTTGTTTGTTTTTTAAATCTGGCCCTTTACTATTTTGTTTAAACTTCCTTTGGAAGTTTCTGCTTGGTTGTTTTAGTTGCCCCCCTCCCTTCATGCATGCTTACACTGTTTAACCAGAGCTTGGAGGCAGAGTGCATGCTTTTTTGGGGGGGGGGGCATCAGTGGAGACTCTGGGGACCTTCTACCAACCAACCAAGCAACTGCTCGGAGCCGCACGGTGTACCCCAGGGGCAGGGCTCTTAGACCCACTCTACCACTGGCCAGGTCTGAGCTGAGCGCCAGAGGCAGCAGATAAATTCTAGAAGAGCGTCAAGGAGGTGGGATGTAGAACGGTATGGTGTAGCCCAATCTCGTCAGATCTTGGAAGCGAAGAGGGGTCGGCACCAGTGTTCCCTCTAAGCTGAGTTACTGTGAGCTAGCTCACAGTTTTTTAGCCTCTGGCTCACACATTTTTGTCTTAGCTCAGGAAGGAGGGCTCCAGAGCAAACCAATTGATGCAGTAGCCAAATCGCTTGCTCGCAACCTTAATGCCAGCAGCTCACAAAGTAGAATTTTTGCTCACAAGACTCCACAGCTTAGAGGGAGCGTTGGTCGGCACTTGAATGGGAGACCACCGTGGAAGACTCTGCAGTGGAAGGCAAGGGCCAAACCACCTCTGCCTCTCACTTGCTCATCTCTTGTGTGGCTGGGGTGGCCATAAGTCAGCTGCAACTCAAGAGCACTTTACATGCACACATCAAGGAGGCAGTAATGACTTCAAAGCTACCCGCACCATCTCAGTCTTGTAGCCTGGCCTGAAACCAGCTTGAAACTGGTCTAGGGCAGATGGCTCATTTGAGAAGACCTGGAGCTGAAGTGCAGACACTTTTTCAATATCTCAGCCAGAAAGGGCAAATTACAGACTGGATGGTAACTAATCGCAGTGTTCTTCTCTACTGATTTTTTTTTAAAGCACTGGGCAAATAACCAAATTCTTTTAATGAATGAGAAAAGGTGTCATAAAAACGTAAGAGAAGCCATGTTGGATCCGGCCAATGGCCCATCCAGGCCAACACTCTGTGTCACACAGGGGCCCAAACCCAGGGGCCATCAGGAGGTCCACCAGTGCCAGAACTCCAGAAGCCCTCCCACTTTTGCCCCCCAAGCAACAAGAAGACAGAGCATCACTGCCCCAGACATAAGAACATAAGAGAAGCCATGTTGGATCCGGCCAACGGCCCATCCAGTCCAACATTCTGTGTCACACAGTGGCCCAAACCCAGGGGCCATCAGGAGGTCCACCAGTGGGGCCAGAACTCCAGAAGCCTTCCCACTGTGCCCCCCCCCAAACACCAAGAATACAGAACATCACTGCCCCAGACATAAGAACATAAGAGAAGCAATGTTGGATCAAGCCAATGGCCCATCCAGGCCAACACTCTGTGTCACACAGGGGCCCAAACCCGGGGGCCATCAGGAGGTCCACCAGTGAGGCCAGAACTCCAGAAGCCCTCCCACTGTTACCCCCCAAGCATACAGAACATCACTGCCCCAGACAGAGTGTTCCATCTATAAGAACGTAAGGAAAGCCATGTTGGATCAGGCCAATGGCCCATCCAGTCCAACAGTCTGTTCCACACAGTGGCCAAAACTCCAAGTGCTCTCAGGAGGTCCACCAGCGGGGCCAGAACTCCAGAAGCCCTCCCACTGTTGCCCCCCCAATCACCAAGAAGACAGAGCATCACTGCCCCAGACAGTGTTCCATCTATACCTTGTGGCTCGTAGCCACTGGTGGGCTTCTTTATCCCGAGTCAGTGATTGATTTATGATAGACATCAAGGGTACCTTGACAGGATCCTCATGATTTCAGTAACTAGTATGAACCAGTGGAGAAGTGGTGGCCTTCATAGATGATCTTGTCAACATAGGGTGTGTGCGTGTGCGTAAAGTGCCATCAAGTCGCAGCCGACTTATGGCAACGCTGTTCGGTTTTCAAGGCAAGAGATATCTGGAGGTGGTTTGCCAGTGCCTGCCTCTGTGTAGCAACCTGGACTTCCTTGGTGGTCTCCCATCCAAGTCCTAACCCTTAGCTTCTGAGATCTGATGGGATCGGGCTAACTTGGGCTATCCAGGTCAGGGCATCATTCATGGTAACCGAGTCAAAATATCCGTAAGTGGACCAGGATGGGCACCGAACACTTTTACTGCCTGAGCTATATTACAATGTAATTAATTAATCAATTAATTAGAACTTACGCAGTCCCTGTGAATGCTGAATGGCGTCTGTGTATGCTACTAAAATAGAATTCTCTGGCTCAAATGCAGATTCTGTTGCCAATTGCCGAACGAATATTCTCCTTCTGTTGAGTTTGCAGAATTTCATTCTGCATAAGTTAGTTCGCTGAGCAACTGGCATTAAAGTTGTGAGTGAGCAGTTTGGCTTCTGCATAAGTTGGTTTGCTCTGGAGCCCTCCTTCCTGAGCTAAGACAGAAATGTATGAGCCAGAGGCTAAAAAAACTGTGAGCTAGCTCACACTAACTCAGCTTAGAGGTAACACTGGTCAGGATGCCCAGGAAACACCTGGAAAGTCCAGTCTGGCAGGAGACAGCGTTCCGTTTTTTTGCTCCTTGCAGAATTCGAGCCTCGTGCTGTGAAAATCTTGCTTTGTTTTCAGGACCATGCTGTGGAATGAGAGAAATCATAACAGCACTTTAGTTTGCATTAAGGTTCTCCGTCCTTGCACAGCAAGAAGGATGAAAAAAAAAATGCTGATCAGGGAAGTAAGAAAGCATGAAAGTTGGCATGATGATAAAAAGGGGTTTCATTGGTGGTTTGGATGGTTGATGAAGTCAAAATTTAACTTTTTCTCCTTGGCTTAAGAGTCCGTATGGTGTAGTGGTTAAGTTCAGCAGACTCTAATCTGGAGAGCCGGGTTTGATTCTGCACTCCTTCTCCACGTGAAGCCTGCTGGATGATCGTGGGCCAGTACGGTGCAGTCACACGAGCCAGATAAAGCGGGGGGGGGGGGGGAAGCGAGGCTATTTCCTCTGGAGGAATCTGACCCGCAGTTGCGAAATCACACCTTCTTTTGAAGCTGTGGCGCAGCCCATCAGTGTGTGATCAGACACAACTATGGGTGAGTCATGTGGGTTTTTTGCCATTTGTTTCCCATGCAGTTAACCGAGGAATCGATGATTCGCACCTCCACACTGAGGTCTCGCAATGGAGTTTGCAATGATGTGCATACTGCGCAGAGGGAAAAACAATGGCACAGAGTCGGGAATCGGGATGGTCTGATTAGACCATCCCAACAGCATAAGAGTGCACTGGAGTGATCAGACGGGAAAGTCTGCCCGTGGCCTATCGCAACCTGTTTACTACTGGATCCGCTTCTGCGGTGGAGCAGAACAGGTTGCCAACGGCTGTGGGGCTCTTCCCAGATGTTGTTGTCTGATCGCTCCCTTTAAATCTGCCTGGCATTTGCACCTATGTCAGGTCTAATTGTGCGTATGATCTAGGGTTGCCAAGTCATTACTTATCTGCAGCGGGGGGGAGTCCTTTCTTCGCTGGGAGGCTTCTGGTGTGCGCACGCCACGTGCCGCGATGACATCACCCAAAAGTGACATCATTGCACTGGGCATATTGGGGGCGGGACCTCAGTAATTCGAGGGAAAACCATAGAGTTTTCCCTCAAATTACAGAGCGTCCCCCCCCCCCCGAAACGTGCCCAACGCGATGACGCCAGCGCTGGGTGACATCATTGTGCTGGGCACGTCTCCTCAGCCCGGCAATTTGGGGGTGGGGTTCCCCCCGGCGGCCCAATCCCAGCCGGCGGGCAATGGACCACTGGAGCAAGGGTTCCCCCCCCCCCCCCCCGGGGGGACTTGGCAACCCTAGTATGATTGCAGACTAGGGTTGCCAGGTCTGGGTTGGAAAATAGCTGGAGACTTTGGGGGTGGATCCAGGAGATGGCGGGGCTTGGGGAGGGGCCTCAGCATGGTCGAATGCCATAGAGTCCACCCTTCGGAGCATCCATTTTCTTCAGGGGAGCTGATCTCTATTAGCTGGAGGTCAGTTGTAAAAGCAGGTGATCTCCAGGCCCCACCTGGAGACTGGCAACCCTGTGGGCTATTCACTGTTCTCTCAGAGTTCTCTCAGCCCCCCACCTACCTCACAAGGTGCCCGATATGGGGAGAGGAAGGCAAAGGCAATTGTAAGCCGCTTTGAGACTCCTTAAGGTAGAGAAAAGTGGGGTGTGAAAACCTCCTCCTCTTAGATCAATATGTATAATTGCTTCAGGGGAGACAAAAGGAAATTCTTCTTCACTTCATGAGAAATTAAACTGTGTAATTCAGTGCCTGTGGACATAATGATGACCACAAGCATAGATAGGATGTGTGAGACAGGACGCTGGGCTAGATGGACCACTGGTCTGACCCAGCCAGGGCCCTTCTGAGGTTCTAGTGAAGGCCTCGGCCTCTCTGCCCTGTTGTTGGCCCTCCAGAGGAACTGGTTGGCCACTGTGTGAGACAGGAGGCTGGACTAGATGGACTGCTGGTCTGGTGAAGAAGGACTGGTCTTATGTTCTGAGTCAGAAAGTTGTGCATGCCCAAACATATAATGGGATTCAAAAGGGCTAAACTTTGGATGAAGTTTTATTTATTTACTTTATTTCTACCCCACCTTCCAATCAGTGGGGAGAAAGCCAAAGCAACAATCCTGTGAGGGAGGTTAGGCTGAAAGCCTACAACTGGCCCAAGGTCACCCAGTAAGTTCCACGGCAGAAAGAGGATTCGAACTTGGGTCTCCCAGGTCTTAGTCTGACACACGGCAACCGTTACAGCACACCAACTCTCTTTAATACCTCTCTGGGTTTTTGCATTCATAGCCTCAAAAGAGAGCATGTATTTATTATAAGCCATGATGACCCAGGGGGATTGCAGGTGTGGATAATCACTTAAGAAACAGAGTCTTTGTTCCTTGGTGTTGTTTTTTTTTAATTAAAAAAAATCCAACTTCTGTTTCTGCTTATGTTATAGCAACAAACTTGAACCGTTGCTTTTGAATGTACACCAGATCTTTGGGCTAAGTTCCACACGCATTTGAAATTCATCACACTTTTGAAACCGTATCTTTTGAACTCTGGCGTTTTCAAGTCTCAGCACTGAAAGTAAACACTATGGTAAGAAAGAGAGGAAGGAAGGAAGGAAGGAAGGAAGGGAGGGAGGGAGGGAAGAAGGGAAGGAAGGAGGGAGGAAGGAAGAGGGAGAGAAAGAGGAGGAGGAGGAGGAGGAAGAAGAAGAGATTGGATTTATACATTGCCCTTCACTTGTAGTCTCAGAGCGGCTTACAAACTCCTTTCCCTTCCCCTCCCCACAACAGACACCCTGGGTGTCTGTTGTGGGGAGGGGAAGGTGGGGCTGAGAGAGCTCTTTCCCAAGCTGTCCTTGAGAGAACAGCTGGTACAAAGCTATGGCTTGCCCAAGGTCATCCAGCAGGTGCAAGTGGAGGAGTGGGGAATCAAACCCGGTTCTCCCAGATTAGAGTCCCCGCTCCTAACCGCTACACCAAACTGGCTGAGGGAGGGAGGGAGGGAGGGAAGGCAGGCAGGCAGGCAGGCAGGAAGAAGGAAGGAAGGAAGGAAGGAAGGAAGGAAGGAAGGAAGGAAGGAAGGAAGGAAGGAAGGGGGAGAGAAAAGAGAGAGGGGAGGAGAGAGGGAGGGAGGGAGGGGAAGGGGAAGGGAGGGAAGAAGGGAAGGAAGGAGTCAAGGAAGGAAGAACAGAAAGAGGGAAGGGAGGGAGGGAGGGAAGAAGGGAAAGAAGGAGTCAAGGAAGGAAGGACAGAAAGAAGGAGGGAGGGAGGATCTAGATCTTAGCCATAAGCATTGAGGACAGGGCACCCACACAGGCTCAAAAAAATTGGAGGCCCTTGATAGAAGGAACAGATTCGAAACAATGTGCTAATATTTTCCCCCTTTCAAATCCAAGGGCACACGTAACAGCGAAAACGATAAAACAGAAGAAGAGAAGAGGAGGAGGAGATCGGATTTATACCCCGCCCTTCACTACCTGAAGGAGTCTCAGAACAGTTTACAATCTCCTTTCCCTTCCCCTCCCCACAACAGACACCCATTGAGGGTGAGGCTGAGAGAGCCAGTTTAGTGTAGCAGTTAAGTGCGCAGACTCTAATCTGGGAAAACCAGGTTTGATTCCCCCCTCCTCCACATGCAGCCAGCTGGTGTGACCTTGGCTCAGTCACAAGTTCTCTCAGAGCTGTCCTTGAAGAGCAGTTTCTGCCAGAGCTCTCTCAGCCCCACCTACCTCACAGGGTGTCTGAGAAGGGAAAAGAGTTTGTAAGCCGCTCTGAGATTCTGAGTGAATGGTGGGGTATAAATACCATCATCATCTTCTACTCCTTCTTCCTCCGAGGATTGCTCTTGAGACAACAGCTTTGAGAGAACTTGTGACAGACCCAAGGTCACACCAGCAGCTGCATGTGGAGGAGTGGGGAATCAAACCCGGTCCATGCTCCTAACCAGTACACCGAACTGGCTCTAAAACACTTGCATTTTTGCAAGCCGGGGGAAGACAGTGGGGTTTTGTTCTAGAATCCCCCTCCGCTTAGGACCTCTTTGGATTATTGCATTCACGACCTCATATTGCCGTTCGCACAGACAGACTTTCCTGCTTGCTCTGTGTTCACCTTTTAACAAACAGGTTTGGCGGACAACATTGCATTTGCGCCCATGCAGACTGTTGGGCCAAACTTCTGCTGCCACACTTCAAAGGGAATTACGCTTTCCCCTTTGATCAAGCACACGGCTGTTCCTTCAGCATATGTGCGCTAACGAGCGCCTTCCACCGTCGCTGAGCTGCGCAATGTTCTACACCCCCCCCACATGCGCACCGCACACTTTTTTTTACAAGTTAATTACTGTTGACGTTTAATGGATGATCAAAACAAAGTGGTACGCTAATTTGCTTGTGCATAGGGAGTTAATTACTACCTTGGAAAGCCCATGGCTGCCGTTCAGAATATTTGTAGGTGTAAATGTGAAATATGCAGATCCGACTATGGGCTGGTTGAACATCCGAAGCTGCCTTATACTGGATCAGACCCATGGTCTATTGAGGTCAGTATTGCCTACTCGTGCTGGCAGCGACTCTCCAGGGTCTCAGGTAGAGGTCTTTCCCATCACCTATTGCCTGGTCCATCAAGGTCAGTATTGCCTACTCGTGCTGGCAGCGACTCTCCAAGGTCTCAGGAAGAGGTCTTTCCCATCACCTACTGCCTGGTCCATCAAGGTCAGTATTGCCTACTCGTGCTGGCAGCGACTCTCCAAGGTCTCAGGTAGAGGTCTTTCCCATCACCTACTGCCTGGTCCATCAAGGTCAGTATTGCCTACTCGTGCTGGCAGCGACTCTCCAAGGTCTCAGGTAGAGGTCTTTCCCATCACCTACTGCCTGGTCCATCAAGGTCAGTATTGCCTACTCGTGCTGGCAGCGACTCTCCAAGGTCTCAGGAAGAGGTCTTTCCCATCACCTACTGCCTGGTCCATCAAGGTCAGTATTGCCTACTCGTGCTGGCAGCGACTCTCCAAGGTCTCAGGAAGAGGTCTTTCCCATCACCTACTGCCTGGTCCATCAAGGTCAGTATTGCCTACTCGTGCTGGCAGCGACTCTCCAAGGTCTCAGGAAGAGGTCTTTCCCATCACCTACTGCCTGGTCCATCAAGGTCAGTATTGCCTACTCGTGCTGGCAGCGACTCTCCAAGGTCTCAGGAAGAGGTCTTTCCCATCACCTACTGCCTGGTCCATCAAGGTCAGTATTGCCTACTCGTGCTGGCAGCGACTCTCCAAGGTCTCAGGAAGAGGTCTTTCCCATCACCTACTGCCTGGTCCATCAAGGTCAGTATTGCCTACTCGTGCTGGCAGCAACTCTCCAAGGTCTCAGGAAGAGGTCTTTCCCATCACCTACTGCCTGGTCCATCAAGGTCAGTATTGCCTACTCGTGCTGGCAGCGACTCTCCAAGGTCTCAGGAAGAGGTCTTTCCCATCACCTACTGCCTGGTCCATCAAGGTCAGTATTGCCTACTCGTGCTGGCAGCGACTCTCCAAGGTCTTAGGTAGAGGTCTTTCCCATCACCTACTGCCTGGTCCATCAAGGTCAGTATTGCCTACTCGTGCTGGCAGCGACTCTCCAAGGTCTCAGGTAGAGGTCTTTCCCATCACCTACTGCCTGGTCCATCAAGGTCAGTATTGCCTACTCGTGCTGGCAGCGACTCTCCAAGGTCTCAGGAAGAGGTCTTTCCCATCACCTACTGCCTGGTCCATCAAGGTCAGTATTGCCTACTCGTGCTGGCAGCGACTCTCCAAGGTCTCAGGTAGAGGTCTTTCCCATCACCTACTGCCTGGTCCATCAAGGTCAGTATTGCCTACTCGTGCTGGCAGCGACTCTCCAAGGTCTCAGGAAGAGTTCTTTCCCATCACCTACTGCCTGGTCCATCAAGGTCAGTATTGCCTACTCGTGCTGGCAGCGACTCTCCAAGGTCTCAGGAAGAGGTCTTTCCCATCACCTACTGCCTGGTCCATCAAGGTCAGTATTGCCTACTCGTGCTGGCAGCGACTCTCCAAGGTCTCAGGAAGAGTTCTTTCCCATCACCTACTGCCTGGTCCATCAAGGTCAGTATTGCCTACTCGTGCTGGCAGCGACTCTCCAAGGTCTCAGGTAGAGGTCTTTCCCATCACCTACTGCCTGGTCCATCAAGGTCAGTATTGCCTACTCGTGCTGGCAGCGACTCTCCAAGGTCTCAGGTAGAGGTCTTTCCCATCACCTACTGCCTGGTCCATCAAGGTCAGTATTGCCTACTCGTGCTGGCAGCGACTCTCCAAGGTCTCAGGTAGAGGTCTTTCCCATCACCTACTGCCTGGTCCATCAAGGTCAGTATTGCCTACTCGTGCTGGCAGCGACTCTCCAAGGTCTCAGGAAGAGTTCTTTCCCATCACCTACTGCCTGGTCCATCAAGGTCAGTATTGCCTACTCGTGCTGGCAGCGACTCTCCAAGGTCTCAGGAAGAGGTCTTTCCCATCACCTACTGCCTGGTCCATCAAGGTCAGTATTGCCTACTCGTGCTGGCAGCGACTCTCCAAGGTCTCAGGAAGAGTTCTTTCCCATCACCTACTGCCTGGTCCATCAAGGTCAGTATTGCCTACTCGTGCTGGCAGCGACTCTCCAAGGTCTCAGGAAGAGGTCTTTCCCATCACCTACTGCCTGGTCCATCAAGGTCAGTATTGCCTACTCGTGCTGGCAGCGACTCTCCAAGGTCTCAGGAAGAGGTCTTTCCCATCACCTACTGCCTGGTCCATCAAGGTCAGTATTGCCTACTCGTGCTGGCAGCGACTCTCCAAGGTCTCAGGTAGAGGTCTTTCCCATCACCTACTGCCTGGTCCATCAAGGTCAGTATTGCCTACTCGTGCTGGCAGCAGCTTTCCACGGTCTCAGGCTGAGGGCTTTCCCATCACCTCCTACCTGATCTTTACCAGGAGATGCTGGGGACTGAACCTGAGACCTTCTGCATCCCAGGCAGATGCTCTGCTACTGAGCCACTGAGATCTTTCACATCACCTACTACCTGGTCCTTTTGACTGAGGATGCCGGGGATTGAACCTGGGACCTTTTGCATGCCAAGTAGGTGCTCTGCCACTGAGCCATCAAGGTCCTTCACATTACCTACTGCCTAGTCCTTTTGACTGGAGATGCTGGGGACTGAACCGGGGACTTTCTGCATGCCAAGCAGATGCTCTACCACTGAGCCATGGTCCCTTCCTTGACAGTCTTGAACACACAAAGCTGCCTTATACTGAGTCAAGACTTTCGGTCAGCAGGGGTCATTTCGTAGAAAAAGAGGTGCAGGAGCTCATTAGCATAACTCATTTGCATATGCCACACCCCCTGACCTACCGGAAGTGTGTCAGAAGGCAACACCCACCCCTCAGGCTCCACTCCACAGGTGAGTGAAACTGACCTGCGCTTCCTCCATTCCCTTCCCCATCCAATACTTTGTGCAATAAAAATAAGCGTAAAGAACACACCCCCATTCTCTTCCTGCTCCCTTGAAACCACCAGGTTTCAAGTAGACTTGAGATACCCAGGACATGTGCACCACCCATCCCTTCCCCTTCCCTTCCCCTCCCCACAACAAGACACCCTGTGAGGTAGGTGGGGCTGAGAGAGGTCTTTTGAGAACTGCTCATGAGAGAACAGCTCTGAGAGAACTTGTGACTGGCCCAAGGTCACACCAGCAGCTGCATGTGGAGGAGTGGGGAATCAAACCCGGTTCTCCCAGATTAGAGTCCAACTCCTGACCACTACACCAAACTGATGGGGTGGAAGCTGCTGAAGGGTTGGGGAAATTTCTCCAGTACTTATGTGCCAGGTGCCCAGATAAAAAATGGTCTACTTAGAAAATTTATATGCCACTTGAGCAAGTCTCTGGAAAAGCAGCACACAGTCATAAAAGGAGCAATGATAAAATTATCAATATGAAAACAAAGCATTAAAAACCATAAAGACCCTAGCAGGGCTTTCCCCGGGGCGCTGCGTCTCTGCACTGCTTGGGGAAGCCGAGGAGGGGGCGGGGCTTGGTCATGTGCCCGCCCCCTGGGCTCCTCACTCCCGGAGCTGCGCTCCTGTGCGCTCCCGCTCCAACGGACCCCTGTCGGTCAGTATTGTCTACTCAGACTGGCAGCAGCTCTCCAGGGTCTCAGGCTGAGGGCTTTCCCATCACCTCCTACCTGATCTTCACCAGGAGATGTCAGGCACCGAAGCTGGGACGTTCTGCATGCCAAGCAGACGCTCTGCTACTGATCCAGTGAGGTCTTTCCCATACCCTACTGCCTGGTCTTTTTAACTGGAGATGCCAGGGATTGAACTTGGGACCATCCCCGTGCCAAGCAGAGGCTCTACCTCTGAATCATGATCCTGTCTCTGACAGTCTTGAACGCATGAAGCTTGGTCCATCGTTTTCAGTACTGTCTACTCAGACCGGCAGCAGCTCTCCAGGGTCTCAGGCAGAGGTCTTTCCCATCACCTACTGCCAGATTTTTTTACCTGGAGAAGCTGGGGATTGAACCTGTGACCTTCTGCACTGAAACCAGAGGCTCTTCCACTGCACAAGTCAGGTGACAAAGGAAGACTCTAGGGGCAGGGCACAGAGTCCGCTTGCCGGAAGTCCCAGGTTCAATCTCTGGAGTCTCCGGTGCCACCAATGATCTTGGAACCCACAGAGAACTGTTTCCAGCTAGACCCAGGTCCTGATCACACGCAGAATTAGCCGCCCAATAGGCACGAATGCCATGTGGATTTTAAGGGCACGATCACCCCAGAACATCTGGCAAGCATCCCACACCCGTCGGCAACCCGTTTCTCTCCACCGAAGAAGCGGAGTTAAAAGATACTAGTGAAAGTCCAGTATCAAACAGGTTTGCTGTGGGCCACAGATGGACTTTCCCCGTGTGATTGCTCCAGCGCGCACTCATGGCGTCGGGGATGGCCTGATCAGGCTATCCTGATGCCATGCCGTTGTTTGATTCCCCTTCTCGGTATGCACATCATCGCATATTTTATTTATTTATTTATTTATTTATTTGAATTTATATCCCGCCTAGCCAGCACAAAGCGGCTCTAGGCGGCTCACAACATTAAAGTCAACATACCAAGTTCAGTTAATAATTTAACAGTCAAACCACCAAACCCACTAAAATGGCGGCAATTTGCAAATCCAACATCAGAAACAGTAACTGCATCTACTACTTCATCCCCCTGGCCAGGGGCAACCACCAAGAGATGTACCGGGCCTACACATCACTGGCCACTTACCCATGGCCATTTTCCCCAGCGGCGGCCCCAAAAGCCTGGCGGAAGAGCTCCGTCTTGCAGGCCCTGCGGAACTGCAAAGGGTCCCGCAGGGCCCTGATGTCTTCCGGGAGCTCATTCCACCAGTGGGGGGCCGCCACTGAGAAGGCTCTGTTCCTGGTGGTCGTCAGTCTGGCCTCTCTCAGGCCAGACAGGGTCAGGCGATGTTGAGTGCTTGACCGCAGTGCTCTTTGGGTATATACGGGGAAAGGCAGTCCCTCAGGTAGGCAGGCCCCTGACCATATAGGGCTTTAAAGGTCAAAACCAGCACCTTGAACCGGATCCGGTACGCTATTGGCAGCCAGTGCAGCGTCCTCAGTGCAGGCCGGATGTGGTCCCTCACAGAGACGCCCATCAGTAACCTGGCCGCGGCATTCTGCACTAGCTGCAGCCTCCGGAGCTGGGACAAGGGCAGCCCCATGTAGAGAGCATTGCAGTAGTCCAATCTCGAGGTGACCATAGCATGGATCACTGTGGCCAGGTCATTGCGTTCAAGGAAGGGAACCAACTGCCTAATCAGCCGTAGATGGTAAAAGGCTGCCTTGGCAGTGGCGGCTACCTGGGCCTCCATAGTTAGGGAGGGATCCAGGAGCACTCCCAAGCTCCGGACCCTTGGCGCTGGCACCAATGGCGCCCCCCCAAAGGCCAGTAATGGGATCCCTAACCCTGGTCCTCTCCGACTCAGGCACAGGACCTCCGTGTTCGTTGGATTCAATTTCAGTCGACTCAGCCTAAGGCAGCCCGCCACATCCTGAGGCGCATACTGTCATAGGAAGCCCTCAGGGTGGAGATGCGATTCATTGACCCTCTGTTTAAACCCATGGGGGGGGGATGGCAACCCCCCCAACTCACCCACAATTGCGTCTGATCATGCAGTAGCGGGCTGTGCCCACAGCTTCACAGAACGGTGTGATTGCGCAACTGCGGTTCAAATTACTCCAGAGCAAATAGCCTCACTCCCCCCCCCCCCCGGGATTATCTCGCTTGTGTGACCAGGACCCTAGGCTTGCAAAACCAGGGTTGGGAAATTCTTGGAGATTTTTGTGGTGGAGTCGGTGGAGGGTGGGATTTGGGGAGGGGAGGGTCAGCAGTGTCTAATGCCATAGCGTCTACTTGCTGAAGCCGCCATGTCCCTCCGGGGAACTGATCTTTGTAGTCTGGAGATCAGTTGGAATTTTGGAAGAACTCCGGTCCCCGCCTGGAGGTTGGCAGTCCTAGCCAGAGCAGACCACAGTGTATAACCTGGGGAAATCTTGCTCGGTTATCAGATACTCTTCAGATAAGGACAGATGATGGGAAAAGTTCCTCCAGAGGGACTGATGGGCGAAAGAGGGGTCTGTTCGTGTGCGTCACCCAGTCAACTGGATCAAGGATTTGATTTTTCGTGTCAGTGGAGGGAGGGGACCATGGCCAGTTTGGTGTAGTGGTTAAGTGCACAGACTCTAATCTGGGAGAACCGGGTTTGATTCTCCACTCCTCCACTTGCAGCTGCTGGATGACCTTGGGCAAGCCATAGTCCTGTCAGAGCTGTTCTTGAAAGAGCAATTCCTGTCAGAGCTCTCTCAGCTCCGCCTACCTCACAGGGTGTCTGTTGTGGGGAGGGGAAGGGAAAGGAGATTGTAAACTGCTCTGAGACTCCTTGGATGGGGTATAAATCCAATCTTCTCCTCCTCCTCCTCCTCCTCCTCCTCCTCTTCTTCTTCTTCTTCTTCTTCCATCTGATTGGAATGCAGAAGGTCTCCGGTTCAGTCCCCAGCAACTCCAAGGAAAAGACTCGGGCAGCAGGTGATAGGAAAGACGCCTGCCCAAGACCCAAAAGAGCTGCTGCCAGTCTGAAAAGACAATACTGGCTTTGATGGACCGATGACCTGATTTCGTACAAGGCAGTTTGATGTGTATTTATAACCTCTATACCAGTTCCTAGTATGCCGATACATTTTGAGTCCAATTTTCCATCAGGGAACTCAAGGCAGCGTTCATCGCTTGTGTTCCCCCCCCCTCCCGCTATCTCCACAACGATCTTGTAAGGTAGGTGAGAGTGACCAAGGTCACCCATCGAATTTTTTTTCAAAAATATATATTTTATTTTTACTTAAGGTAAGGGTACAGAAAGGAAAAGGAACAGGGAAATAAGAATTTGATAAAAAGATTTAACATGTACATAGCAAGGACGATCAACCACATAATAATCATAAAGAGAAGAAGAAGAAGAAGAGAAGAATAGAGGAGACTGGATTTATACCCTGCCCTTCACTACCCGAAGGAGTCTCAGAGTGGCTTACAAACTCCTTTCCCTTCCCCTCCCCACAACTGGCACCCTGTGAGGTGGGTGGGGCTGAGAAAGCTCTCCCGAGAACAGCCCTTGAGAGAACAGCTCTGAAAGAACTTGTAACTGATCCAAGGTCACTCCGGCAGCTGCATGTGGAGGAGCGGGGAATCAAACCTGATTCTTCCAGATTAGAGTCTGTGCTCCTAACCAATACACGTGTCATGTATAGAACATATTTGTAATATTCCTGAGTGTTTCCCCCCGTACTCCGAATTAAAATTAATGCTCCATATAGACAGGGTTGTATACTCCAAATCTGTAGTAAAGTGATTTCCTATATTAGGTTATCTGACTTCTCACAATGCAGTTCCTAAAAAATTGGTTCATATGAACCTGCTTAATATCTGAGATTAAAAAGGTTGTATGATATGTTTGGGAGTTGGTTGGTTTAAATTCGGTGTTATGATCCACTTCTCTAATGCAACGTAACGGAGAGGTATTTTTGTATGATATTTTACTTATCATAAGGTTGTATGATATTGATGTCTTCTTGTTTTGTATATACAATGTCATAAACTCAATAACATTTTAAAAAAATTAACGCTACATCAATAACTGTTTAGTAACCTTTTTATACTGTATAACCTTAGAGCCCAAAAATTCTTTACTGCTAACGTTCACTATTAAATATTAAATATTTAACAATTCTCACATGGCACTGAGATATTGGCATGTCTAGATACTATAGCTATCATAGGCAAACTATAATTTTAAAAAGGCAAATAATATGTTTTAAGAATGTTTTAGAGAGAAATAACCGTAAAGATTCAAGGCCCAGGTCTCTCATGCCCTAGTTTAATTACTATACTAAGGCTGCGATCACACACACCAGAAGATCCGACATAGCTGCGAATGCCTGATGGATTAAAAGGGCGCGATCAGACAGCAGCATCTGGGAAGCGTCCTGCAGCTGTTGGCGACCCATGCTGCTCCACTGCAGAAGCGGAGTTAAAAGACACGGGGAAATCCTGTAGTAAGTGGGTTGCGATGGGCCACAGACGGACTTTCCCCTGTCTGATCACGCAAGCATGCTTCCGAACTGTTGGGATGGTCTGATCAGGCCAACCTGGCTTGGTGCCATTCCCCCCTTCACAGTATGCGCGTCATCGCATACCTGTAGGGGGCCCTTGGTGTGGAGGTGTGATTCCTCGTTTATGTGCATGGGAAACAAACGGCAACCCCCCCCCCCGATTCACCCACAGTTGCGTCTGATCACACAGTGACGGGCTGGGCCCACAGCAACAAAGGGCTGTGTGATCTCGCAACCGCAGGTCTAATTCCTCAGGAGGGAAAAATCTCACTTCCCCTCCGCTTCAACTGGCGTGTGTGACCACAACCTAAGGGGAGAAGTGGGGAATCAAACCTGGTTCTCCTGGATTAGAGTCCATACTCCTAACCACTATACCAAACTGGAAAATAGGGTCACCAACTCTGGAAATTCCTAGAGATTTGGGCTGGAGCCTGTAGAGGGCAGGGTTTAAGGACGAAAGGGACTTCAGTGGGGTATCGTGCCATAGAGATCACCCTCCAAAGCAGGTATTTTGTCCAGGGGAAGTGTTCTCTGTAGTCTGGAGATCAGCTGTAATTCTAGGAGATCTTCAGGCCTCACTTGGAGGTCAGTGACCATTCCAGAGAGCCATGGCAAATCTAAGTAGACGGTTCTGGTGGTCCTTGCATAACAACTACCTTTCCTTGGTATAACAGAGCTTCAGTTTGGTGTAGTGGTTAAGAGTGCAGACTCTAATCTGGGAGAACTGGGTTTGATTCCCCATTCCTCCACATGCAGCTGCTGGTGTGACCTTGGGTCAGTCATAAGTTCTTTCAGAGCTGTTCTCTCGAGGGCAGTTTTCAAGAGAGCTCTCTCAGCCCTACCTACTTCACAGGGTGTCTGTTGTGGGGAGGAGAAGGGAAAGGGATTGTAAGATACTCTGAGACTCCTTCAGGTAGTGAAGGGCAGGCCAATCTCCTCCTCCTCCTCCTCTTCTTTTCTTCTTCTCCTTCTCCTCATATATTCTTCTTAACCAGAGACTTCACAGCCCACCCACTTAGCTACTACACCGTCTCGTTGCCTTCTGCCAATCCCCTTTCAAATCCCTGTAAAGTCCCAGGGCCCTAGAAGTTGCTGAGCCCCGTGCAGAATGAATCTCTCAGTGCCGGAGTTTCTGCTTCTAATCTCGAAGCTCAAGACAGCCTCGATCGCGACCCCTGAGCGAGAGCTAAAGATAGTCCCTCGCCTAATCTCTGGGGATCGGTTCATTTTTATCTCCCTGCTTAATTGAATGAATGAGAAATTAGATAAAACTTTGCAGAGCAAATCTTTCGGCAAACGCGGGCAGAGAATATTCGGCGGGCTCGGCCTCGGCCCAGCTGCTCCTTTGTTTTGCGGAAGTGCAGGGTTTCATTTAATGTAAGTCCCTCCGCACACTCATCCCTATTAATTCTATTGTACATATTAAATGTCCTCTTAGCAGAAGGGAGCCCCAAAAATAAATAGCATGTGTTTTAAGTGTACGGCGGGAAGAAAGCACCATTACTCCCCCCTGCCCGCCCCGAAAAGCCTCTGCGATTTACGGATGTAAAACTCTTCACTCAAAAGGATTGGATTTAGGGACAAAGTGATCGCCTTGAATCGGGCAAGAGCTCTGGGAATTTCAAAGGGGATTAGAAATACTCGGAGAGAGAAAAATAGAACTAGACTTTGCGGTTTGGACCCCCTGGAGAAGAGACCTGGCGTGGAAGAATACACGTCAGAGGCCTGTGTGGATACTCGGTCTGTTCTCTCCTACTTCCCTGTGAGAGTTCTACATTTCTGACTCTCTCGGGTGTGTTTGTACAACTTCCTCTGTGCCTTCCGATCCGCCGCTGGTTCAGGACTTCTCTCTTCAGTGGGGGCATGGGACGATGTTGTAGAACGGGGTCCCCAAAGTGGTCCATGGTGCCTGCTGAACCCTTTTCTGGTGCCCACCAAGTGTGTCTAGAAAGTGGGAGAGACCAGGTGGGGCTTTCGCCCAGCAAGGCTTCTGATTGGCTGTGCAGATTTTTTTTAAAAGAGGTTGCTTCCACAGCAGCGGCCACAATGGCACAAGAATCTTCACTGCGGGACTGGAGGTAAGCTGTGGCGGCCATTTTCTGGCTGGCTCCAGATCCTGCAACGGCCATTTTGTGGCTGCGCCCGCCACCTTGTGTCAGAAGTACAAAGGTGTCCACAGGCTTGAAAAGGTTGGGGACCCCTGGTGTAGACGATGTGTTTCCTGGTGTCCACATTCCAGTTTGGTGTCGTGGTTAGGAGCGCAGACTTTAATCTGGGAGAACCGGGTTTGATTCCCCACTCCTCCACATGCAGCTCCTGGGTGACCTTGGGCAAACCACAAGTGCTCTCAGAGTTGTTCTCTCACAAGCAGTTCTCAAAGAGCTCTCTCAGCCCCACCTAACTCACCAGGTGTCTGTTGTGGGCAGGGGAGGGGAAAGGAGTTGGTAAGCCCCTCTGAGACTCCAAGTGAAGGGTGGGGTATAAATCCAATCTCCTCCTCCTCCTCCTCCTCCTCCCTATTCTCCTCTATGGCAGTGTTTTTCAACCACTGTGCCGCGGCACACTGGTGTGCCGTGAGATATTGTCAGGTGTGCCGCGGGATTTTTTCAATGAAAGAAATGTGCCTTCCGGGCTGACCTTCCGGGACGCGTTTGCGCATGCGAGAAAGAACAGTGGCACGCTCTCACTGATTCCGCTCGCACGCTCTGTGGCCGGCCTGAGGTAGGAGGGAGCCGCCGTTCAGTGTTTTTCAACCACTGTGCCATGAGATATTGTCAGGTGTGCCGCGGGATTTTTCAATGAAAGAAATGTGCCTTAGCTCGAAAAAGGTTGAAAAACACTGCTCTATGGCAAAGATCATAGTGATAGTAGAGATTGCTAGATCATCATCCATAAGCAACATTACTTCCAGATGTTGCTGAAGGAGTCCCTATAATCTCTGTTATTTTTACCATAGAGAGACTGGGAGTTCATCATCATCCATGCTGTTCCCTGCCACCCCGTTATTCCCTGCTTGTTATATCTCCAAGGGTGGGGGACTGGGGCAAAG
The DNA here is from genome assembly GCA_029233225.1 of Lepidodactylus listeri. Lineage (NCBI taxonomy): Eukaryota > Metazoa > Chordata > Lepidosauria > Squamata > Gekkonidae > Lepidodactylus > Lepidodactylus listeri. The sequence continues at coordinate 95,155,810 of JARCFY010000011.1, read as the reverse complement.
GGTAGGGGTTTAGCATCTCCTTTGCATCTGCTAGGAACAGATGCCTCCATCACAGGAGGACGCTCGGCTTTGAACTTCCCAGCATTTTGTAGATTTGCGTTCCCACCCAGGCAGCTGTTTTGTGACTGGCCCGTTTCTCTGACAGCCATTTTGTGATGGCACCCATTACCTTTTCTCAAAACGCGAAGGGTTCCCAAACTCAAGAAGGTTGAGAACCGGTGTTAAGAACATGAGAAGAGGCCCTGCTGGATCAGACCAGTGGTCCATCTAGGCCAGCATCCCATCTCACACGGCAGCCAACCAGTTTCTATGGAGGGCCAACAACAGGGCAGAAAGGCTGAGGCCTTCATTAGAACATAAGAAGAGCCCTGCTGGATCAGACCAGTGAGGGTCCATCTAGTCCAGTATCCTGTCTCAAATAGTGGCCAACCAGTTCCTCTGGAGGGCCAACAACAGGGCATAGAGAGGCCAAGGCCTTCCCCTGAAGTTGCCTCCTAGCTCTGGGATTCGGAGGTTTCGTGCCTCTAATGTGGAGGTTCCCCTCAGTCACCATGACTGGTAGCCACTAATAGACCTCTCTTCCAAGACTCTACCTAACCCTCCTCCTCCTTTTACAGATGTTTATTTCTGTGCACATCACAACATCTGCATAACCAAGCATGATCAAGATTCTGTTTTTTGCAGCACTGTTCCTTGTGGATGTTTTTGCCCATGTGAAGGGACTTCCTGCAGACAATTGGCCGAATGCACAGGCATTGGAGAGAAACCACCATAGAGGATAGCGTGGATGGCCCAGGCTAGTCAGATCTGGGAAGCTAAGCAGGGTCGGCCCTGGTTAGTACTTGGATGGGAGAACCGGTGTTAAGAACATGAGAAGAGGCCCTGCTGGATCAGACCAGTGGTCCATCTAGGCCAGCATCCTATCTCATACAGTGCCCAGAGAGTTCCTCTGGAGGGCCAGTAACGGGGCATAGGGGCTGAGGCCTTCGTAAGAACATCAGAAGAGCCCTGCTGGATCAGACCAGTGGTCCATCTAGTCCAGCATGCATCTGGTTTCACACAGTGGCCAATCAGTTCCTTCGGAGGGCCAACAACAAGGCATGGAGGCCTAGGTCTTCATTAGAACATCAGAAGAGCCCTGCTGGATCAGACCAGTGGTCCATCTAGTCCAGCATCCTGTCTCACACAGTGGCCAAACAGTTCCTCTGGAGGGCCAACAACAGGGCAGAGAGGCCGAGGCCTTCGTAAGAACATCAGAAGAGCCCTGCTGGATCAGACCAGTGGTCCATCTAGTCCAGCATGCATCTGGTTTCACACAGTGGCCATTCAGTTCCTTCGGAGGGCCAACAACAAGGCATGGAGGCCTAGGCCTTCATTAGAACATCAGAAGAGCCCTGCTGGATCAGACCAGTGGTCCATCTAGTCCAGCATCCTGTCTCACACAGTGGCCAAACAGTTCCTCTGGAGGGCCAACAACAGGGCAGAGAGGCCGAGGCCTTCGTAAGAACATCAGAAGAGCCCTGCTGGATCAGACCAGTGGTCCATCTAGTCCAGCATGCATCTGGTTTCACACAGTGGCCAATCAGTTCCTTCGGAGGGCCAACAACAAGGCATGGAGGCCTAGGCCTTCATTAGAACATCAGAAGAGCCCTGCTGGATCAGACCAGTGGTCCATCTAGTCCAGCATCCTGTCTCACACAGTGGCCAAACAGTTCCTCTGGAGGGCCAACAACAGGGCAGAGAGGCCGAGGCCTTCGTAAGAACATCAGAAGAGCCCTGCTGGATCAGACCAGTGAGGGTCTATCTAGTCCAGCATCCTGTCTCACACAGTGGCCAAACAGTTCCTCTGGAGGGCCAACAACAGGGCAGAGAGGCTGAGGCCTTCATAAGAACATCAGAAGAGCCCTGCTGGATCAGACCAGTGGTCCATCTAGTCCAGCATCCTGTCTCACACAATGGCCAAACAGTTCCTCTGGAGGGCCAACAACAGGGCAGAGAGGCTGAGGCCTTCGTAAGAACATCAGAAGAGCCCTGCTGGATCAGACCAGTGAGGGTCCATCTAGTCCAGCATCCTGTCTCACACAGCGGCCATCCAGTTCCTCTGGAGGGCCAACAACAGAGCATAGGGACCAAGGCCTTCATTAGAACATCAGAAGAGCCCTGCTGGATCAGACCAGTGGTCCATCTAGTCCAGCATGCATCTGGTTTCACACAGTGGCCAATCAGTTCCTTCGGAGGGCCAACAACAAGGCATGGAGGCCTAGGCCTTCATTAGAACATCAGAAGAGCCCTGCTGGATCAGACCAGTGGTCCATCTAGTCCAGCATCCTGTCTCACACAGTGGCCAAACAGTTCCTCTGGAGGGCCAACAACAGGGCAGAGAGGCCGAGGCCTTCGTAAGAACATCAGAAGAGCCCTGCTGGATCAGACCAGTGAGGGTCTATCTAGTCCAGCATCCTGTCTCACACAGTGGCCAAACAGTTCCTCTGGAGGGCCAACAACAGGGCAGAGAGGCTGAGGCCTTCATAAGAACATCAGAAGAGCCCTGCTGGATCAGACCAGTGGTCCATCTAGTCCAGCATCCTGTCTCACACAGTGGCCAAACAGTTCCTCTGGAGGGCCAACAACAGGGCAGAGAGGCTGAGGCCTTCGTAAGAACATCAGAAGAGCCCTGCTGGATCAGACCAGTGAGGGTCCATCTAGTCCAGCATCCTGTCTCACACAGCGGCCATCCAGTTCCTCTGGAGGGCCAACAACAGAGCATAGGGACCAAGGCCTTCATTAGAACATCAGAAGAGCCCTGCTGGATCAGACCAGTGGTCCATCTAGTCCAGTATTCTGCCTCACACAGTGGCCAAACCAGTTCCTCCAGAGGGCCAACAACAGGGCAGAGAGGCCAAGATACAACAGGATATCACAGTAACATGTCTGTATGAGGACCTTGTCCCTGAATCATTGTTCTTCTGCTGTTCCAGCTTCTCAGGGGAGGAACCTCGACTGTTCGAAGGCGGCAGCCTGCAGGTCCTGCAGACATCTTGATCATCCTGTAGCAAGGCCAACCGCAGGAGTCACCCTAAGAGGAAGGACCCTTCCCCAATTTCTCCAGGATCACAAGCCGTCTTCCTTTCCCCATTTTGGCACCGCATCGTATCCTTCACGCCTGGACTGGGCTGGCTTCTGCTGGCATCGTCTGCTGGAGAGGTGACCGCTGGTGGACTCAGATGCACAGCTTCTCTCCATGTGAACAGCTGAGCACAGTGGGCAACTGAGGCTGCTCTTGGCTTGTGTCAGCTGCGGGAGAACCCAGCTGGAAAGGAACACGTTTCCTCGTGCCACTGTTCCAGTCTGGAAGCCAAGGTGTGGAAATTAGTTTCAAGTTTTGGGTTGTGCCTCTCTGCCTCCCTTTCTCTCTCCTTTCTTTCTGAATGCAGATTTATCCTCCTGCTTTTCCTGGTTTTGGCATCTCTGACAAAAAAAGCTAAGAGGGGCAGGTCCCCGTTCAGTGAGGAACCTTGAGAGTAACTCTTTATCTACTCAAGAGAGATAGAGAGACAGGGACAGTAGACAGGCAGAGGACATCAGAAGAGCCTTGCTGGATCACACCCGTGGTCCATCTAGTCTAGCATCCCACCTCACACAGCGGCCAACCAGTTCCTCTGGAGGTCTAACAACAGGGCAGAGAGGCCGAGGCCTTCATAAGAATGTAAGAGCCCTGCTGGATCAGACCAGTGGTCCACCTAGTACAGCATCCTGTCTCGCACAGGGGCCAACCAGCTCCTCTGGAGGGCCAACAACAGGGCAGAGAGGCCGAGGCCTTCATTAGAACATAAGGAGAGCCCTGCTGGATCAGACCAGAGGTCCATCTAGTCCCGCATCCTGCCTCACACAGTGGCCAGCCAGTTCCTCTGGAGGTCCAACAACAGGGCAGAGAGGCCGAGGCCTTCATAAGAACATCAGAAGAGCCCTGCTGGATCAGACCAGTGGTCCATCTAGTCCAGCATCCCACCTCACACAGCAGCCAACCAGTTCCTCTGGAGGGCCAACAACAGGGCAGAGAGGCTGAGGCCTTCATAAGAACATCAGAAGAGCCCTGCTGGATCAGACCAGTGGTCCATCTAGTACAGCATCCTGTCTCGCACAGTGGCCAACCAGTTCCTCTGAAGGGCCAACAACAGGGCAGAGAGGCCGAGGCCTTCATAAGACCATCAGAAGAGCCCTGCTGGATCAGACCAGTGGTCCATCTAGTCCAGCATCCCACCTCACACAGCAGCCAACCAGTTCCTCTGGAGGGCCAACAACAGGGCAGAGAGGCTGAGGCCTTCATAAGAACATCAGAAGAGCCCTGCTGGATCAGACCAGTGGTCCATCTAGTACAGCATCCTGTCTCGCACAGTGGCCAGCCAGTTCCTCTGGAGGTCCAACAACAGGGCAGAGAGGCCGAGGCCTTCATAAGACCATCAGAAGAGCCCTGCTGGATCAGACCAGTGGTCCATCTAGTCCAGCATCCCACCTCACACAGCAGCCAACCAGTTCCTCTGGAGGGCCAACAACAGGGCAGAGAGGCCTAGGCCTTCATAAGAACATCAGAAGAGCCCTGCTGGATCAGACCAGTGGTCCATCTAGTACAGCATCCTGTCTCGCACAGTGGCCAGCCAGTTCCTCTGGAGGGCCAACAACAGGGCAGAGAGGCCGAGGCCTTCATAAGAACGTAAGAGCCCTGCTGGATCAGACCAGTGGTCCACCTAGTACAGCATCCCGTCTCACACAGTGGCCAACCAGTTCCTCTGGTGGTCCAACAGGCAGGGCATAGAGGCTGAGGTCTCCCCCTGACGTTGCCTCCTGCCATCTACTGCCTCTGAGCACGGAGGTTTTCTTTTGTCACCATGTATAGTAGACACTGATAGACCTATCCCCCATGAATCAGTCTCATCTAATCCCCTTTCAAAGCCATCAGTGCCCATGGCCATCACTCCATCTTCTGGCAGCGCATTCCACATTTTAATCACTCTCTGTGCGAAGAAGTCTTTCTTTTCATCTGTCCGGCATCTACTGCCCATCAGCTTCGTTGGATGCCCTGGAGTTCTAGTATTTAGGAAGAGGGAGAAGAAGTTCTCTTTGTCAACTCTCTCCACTCTGTGCATAATTTTGTAAAGAGAGAGAGAGAGAGAGATGCCCTGTCTGTCAGATGGCAAATGAGCCAGTCCACACTGAAGGTCTGAATGCCAAATAATGGAGCCTCTTGGGTGAAGACTGCGTGGCTGAGGCGATGCCATCTGCACAACAGACCCCATGCCAGCTGCTGGACTGATGCTATGCTGGACTTCGGGTACGGAACCCCTTCAGCAAAGGGAGCTTATTCCAAAACTGCTTTCTCAAGAGTGCCATTTCGGATTGCAGTACAAGAGGTTTCACAGGACAGGTTAGAATCGTAGCATCATAGAGTTGGGACTCCAGGGTCATCTAGCCCAACCCTCGAAAAGGATTTTTTTTCAAAGGATTGTTCTTGGGCGTATACACATATAGGGCCATGCCAAACAATTTCTCTTTTTTCAGATTCCAGGGTCCCAGTAACCAGTGGTGCAAAGCAGGGTGGACCTCGTTCCATCAAATCGGCTTCACTTGTACGAACGTTCGCCGTTTTCGATTGTACGAATTTTCAGCGGGGCCATTCCTCCCCTGAGCTCCTTCTCCCTCCTTCCTGGATTAGTCATCTGGGAGATCCTACCCAATCAGGGACCACCGTGATGGAATGACATCACAGCCAATTAGATCTGACTACGTGATGAGAGCAAGCAAGGGTGATTGAGAATGGAGGTAAGTGGGTGTCGTTTAATGAGATAAACAAATGCTTTGTTCCTCCAGGGAATGCCAAAAGGTTGACTATAAAGGGAAAGCATTTTTTTTTAAATGGAACTAATAGTAAGTAAACCCTCGTTGCATAATTTAGCAGAGTAGCTGTCAATGACGCAGCACATACGTGTAAATTAGCTAAAAGAAAGTTTACTAAGAAATTAGGAAGGGTTACGTAAGTGGATAAAAAACAATAAAACAGTCTAGCTGACTACACACCATTCTAGTTACTGTCTATTCCATGATGGATTCTCGCATCTGAACAAAGGGAGGAAGTTGTTTTCTGTTGTTTATGGCGTTGTTTCCTGTCGCCCCAGAAGGTTGGACCAGAACCATCGAGCTGAAATTAAATCAGAAGAGTTTTCAGCAGGGGTCCGTTGGAGCAGGAGTGCACAGGAGCGCAGCTCTGGGAGTGAGGAGCCCAGGGGGCGGGCACATGACCAAGCCCCGCCCCCTCCTCGGCTTCCCCGAGCAGTGCAGAGGCGCAACGCCCCGGGGAAAGCCCTGCTAGGGTCTTTATGTTTTGTTTTAATATTGATAATTTTATCATTGTTCCTTTTATGACTGTGTGCTGCTTTTTCAGAGACTTGCTCACGGTGGCATATAAATTTTCTAAGTATACCATTTTTTATCTGGGCACCTGGCACATAAGTACTGGAGAAATTTCACCAACCATTCAGCAGCTTCCACCCCATCAGTTTGGTGTCGTGGTCAGGAGTTGGACTCTAATCTGGGAGACCCGGGTTTGATTCCCCACGCCTCCACATGCAGCTGCTGGTGTGACCTTGGCCCAGTCACAAGTTCTCTCAGAGCTGTTCTCTCATGAGCAGTTCTCAAAAGACCTCTCTCAGCCCCACCTACCTCACAGGGTATCTTGTTGTGGGGAGGGGAAGGGGAAGGGATGGGTGGTGCACATGTCCTGGGTATCTCAAGTCTACCTGAAACCTGGTGGTTTCAAGGGAGCAGGAAGAGAATGAGGGTGTGTTCTTGACGCTTATTTTTACTGCACAAAGTATTGGATGGGGAAGGGAACGGAGGAAGAGCAGGTCAGTTTCACTCACCTGTGGAGTGGAGCCTGAGGGGTGGGTGTTGCCTTCTGACACACTTCGGGTATGTTAGGGGGTGTGGCATATGCAAAATGAGTTATGCTAATGAGTTATGCTAATGAGCTCCTGCACCTCTTCTTCTACGAAATGACCCCTGGTTTTTCAGCTAAACTTTAGGAAGAACTTCCTGGCAGTTAGAGCGGTTCCTCGGTGGAACAGGCTTCCTTGGGAGGTGGTGGGCTCTCCTCCTTTGGAGGTTTTCAGGCAGAGGCTCGATGGCCATCGGACAGCAATGCTGATCCTGTGAACTGAGGCAGGTCATGAGAGAGAGGGCAGGAAGGGCTGTATCAGTGCTTAGTTCTTGGGGCCCTTTCTTCCACGCCCAGGGAAATGCCGATCGCCACTTTGGAGTCAGGTAGCATTTTTTTCTCCAGGCTAGTTTGGCTGGAGATCCTGGAGGGTTTTTTTTTGTCATCTTCAGGCCATGGAGCAGGGGTCAGTGGGGGTGTAGGGGGGTATTTGTGAATTTCCTGCATTGTGCAGGGGGCTGGACTAGATGACCCTGGAGGTCCCTTCCGACTCTATGATTCTATGAAGAAGACCGACCCCGCTGAAATGTGTACGTGCAAAATATCAGGTCACATCACCAAATTATTGAGTGGCCAATGATCAGGCTAAAGGTCACCTTATTATGAATAAGACTTCCTTCTCGACCTCAGGAAATACATGCATGATGGTTCATCGGTCCTAAGCTAGCTAATTAAGAATTAGCATACAAAGGTTAACTCTTTCATAACATCATGGAGAGAACTGGACTTGAATCTCACTGTTCTACTGGAGATCTACACAGCTACCCTCGGAAATGAAGAGATATTTCATCGTTCATAAAAAGAGCCTGAGAAAGCAGACTTTCTACAAGAAATCTCAAAGGAGAAAAACCCCATGGAAGGGGGAGGTGCCGAATAGGCCAGCCTAGCCTCAGCTCATCAGAGCTTGGACACTGAACAGGGTTGGCCAACATTAGCACTCGCATGGGAGACCACCTCGGAAAAGTAGGGTTGCTATGCAGAGGGGGGCAATGGCGAAGTCCCTGGGCTCATATTTTGCCAGCGTGGTGTAGTGGTTAAGAGCGGTGGACACTTTGGTGTGAGAGCCAGTTTGGTGTAGTGGTTGGGAGTGTAGACTCTGATCTGGGAGAACCGGGTTTGATTCCCCACTCCTCCACATGCAGCCACAGTTCTCTCAGAACTGTTCTCTCAAGAGCAGTCTTCAAAAGAGCTCTCTCAGCCCCACCTACCTCACAGGGTGTCTGTTGTGGGGAGGGGAGGGGAGGGGAGGGGAGGGGAAGGGGAAGGAGATTGTAAGCCATTCTGAGACTCTGAGTGAAGGGTGGGGTATAAATCCAATCTCCTCCTCCTCCTCCTCCTCTTCTTCTTTTGGCAAAACAGCACACAATTCTGGGGCCTCCAAAGAGCAGAGGTCAGTTCCCCTGGAGGAAATGGCTGCTTTGGTGGGTGGACTCTATGGCATTGTACCTTGCTGAGGTCCTTTCCTTTCCAAACCCCGCCCTCCTCCTCCTCCAAAGGAATATGAAACCTTTTCCCTGATGGCCTTAAATACTGAACGACAGAACATTGAAAGATATTAACATCATCTCCACATATGGAGGAGGAGGATCAGGGAATCTCTTGCGTACAACCAAGGGAATCTAGCACCTTGTTGATGAGTACCTGGCAAAAATATATAGGTTGCCTGAAGTCTTTGTGGTCTCCTTGGCCGTCCTTCCATGGATTCTTCCTCACCCAGCACTCCTGAGTCTTCAAAGCACTTCCGAAACATTGTTCAGAGGTCCATATTCACTACATACCTATAAGCCAAGTCCATAAAATTTATTCTTTATACTACTTGTGGGGCTGAGGCAACATAGCTTGGCAGAGGTTATAGAGTGGGGGAGACATGCAGTGGTGTGGTATCTTGTCAGATCTCAGAAGCTAAGCAGGGAAGGTACTTGGAAGGGAGACCACCAAGGAAGGCTCTGCAAAGTAAGGTAATGGCCAGACCACCTCTGCTTCTGACTTGCCTTGAAAGCCCCCTTGCTGGGGTTGCCATAAGTCTTGGATGGGAGACCACCAAGGAAGGCTCTGCAGTGGAAGGCTCACTTGCCTTGAAAGCCCCATGCTGGGGTTAACAGAAGAACATAAGAGAAGCCAATGCTGGATCAGGCCAGTGGCCCATCCAGTCCAACACTCTGAGTCACACAGTGGCCAAAAACACCAGGTGCCATCAAGAGGTCCACCGGGGGGGGGGGGGGGGCAGGACACTAGAAGCCCTCGCACTGTTGCCCCCCTGCCCCATCAAGCCTCAAGAATACAGAGCATCACTTGTCCCAGACTGAGAATTAATATCTGTACCTTGTGGCTAATGGCCACAGATGGACCTCTGCTCCAGATGTTTATCTAACTCCCGCTTGAAGCCGTCCATGCTTGTAGCCGCCACCACCTCCTGTGGCAGTGAATTCCACGTGTTAATCACTCTTTGGGTGAAGAAGTACTTCCTTTTATCTGTTCTAACTGAACACATAAACTTATGGGTTGCCATAAGTCTTGGATGGGAAACCACCAAGGAGTGCCCTACAGAGGAAAGCAATGCCAAACCACCTCTGCTTCTTACTTGTCTTGAAAGCCCCTTGTTGGGGGTCACCATAAGTTGGAAGCTCAGCAGGGCTGGTTCTTGGAAAGGAGACCACCAAGGAAAGCTCTGCAGAGGAAGGTGATGGCCAAGCCACCTCTGCTTCTCACTTGCCTTGAAAGCCCCTTGCTGTTGTCACCATAAGCCTTGGATGGGAGACCACCAAGGATTGCTGTACAGAGGAAGGCAATGGCCAAACCACCTCTGCTTCTTACTTACCTTGAAAGCCCCTTGCTGGGGTCACCATAAGTTGGAAGCTAAGCAGGGTTGGCATTTGGAAGGGAGACCACCAAGGAAGGTTCTGCAGAGGAAGGCGATGGCCAGACCACCTCTGCTTCTCATTGGCTTTGAAGGCCCCTTGCTTGGGGTCAGTTGTGATTTGATGACACGTATGGACCTACACGGGCTCAAACCAGGAATTTTCCAACATATAGTGCAACTATTGGTGTCCACGATAGTGCCTTTCTTGGTTCTTTTTATATCCTTTGTAGCCCAACAACACCTCTAGGGGCCATCTGAAAAATATGTCATGCGTCATCGGTGGGGTCATAGTGAGACATGAGCAACACCGTGTGTGTTGAGTGTCATCCAGTCGCTCCCAATTTATGCTGACCCTTATGGATTAATGACCTCCAGAACCAATAATAATGCCGTATTGGTGGAATTCACTGCATAGGGGACCAATAGTAATGGGGAAAGAGGCCTAAAGTGTAACAGACTTTAGCAACAATCCATGTCCATAAACCCCTTTTATTAGTTCTGTCAGCCTTCTTCCCGAGGTTGTCAACCTCCAGGGGTGGCCTGGAGTTCTTGTGGAATTACCGCTGACCTCCAGACTACAAAGTTCGGTTGCCCCGGAGGACATGACGACTTCGGAGGTTGGAGTCTATGGCAGGTGTTCCAACTCTGGTGCCTTTGGTTGGCCATGGAGCCCCCTGGCATCTTTCTTGGCACCAGCCAGTGTGGTGTAGTGGTTATGAGTGTGGACTCTAATCTGGGAGAACCGGGTTTGATTCCCCACTCCTCCACATGAAACCTGCTGGGTGACCTTGGGTCAGTCACAAGTTCTTGCAGAGCTGTTCTCTCAAGGGGCGTTCTCTCAGAGCTCTCTCAGCCCCACCTGCCCCACAGGTTGTCTCTTGTGGGGAGGAGAAAGGAAAGGAGATTGTCAGCTGCTCTGAGATTGAGTCAAGGGCGAGGTGCAAATCCAACTCTTCTTCTTCTCTTTTATTCATATTATTTTTATTCATTTTTCATTTAGAAGAAGAAGAAGAAGAAGAGATTGGATTTATACCCCGCCCTCCACTCCCCAAGGGAGTCTCACAGTGGCTTACAAACTCCTTTCCCCTCCCCTCCCCACAACAGACACCCTGTGAGGTAGGTGGGGCTGAGAGAGCTCTTTCCCAAGCTGTCCTTGAGAGAAAAGCTGGTACAGAGCTATGGCTTGCCCAAGGTCATCCAGCCAGGCACAAGTGGAGGAGTGGGGAATCAAACCCGGTTCTCCCAGATTAGAGTCCACGCACTTAACCACTACACCAGACTGGCTCTCAATTTATATTTACAACATAAATTATACATGTACAGAATAGGCTTATTTCTAGGTTCTTATCTTAAGGCTGATGCGTTTCATTTTTATACTTTTCATACAATTTGTGATTATGCTTTGTTAGTATTACCATAAGTGCAGGGTTTTTTTAAATACTTCAGGTATTGTTCCTTTGGAGGTTAGATATGCTATAATGGGTGACCATGTACTTGTAATGTCATTGTGTTCCTCTTTAGATATTTTTTTTTGGTTTCCCAATATCTGAGATTTTTTCCATTCTGTATATGTTCCAGATTTTCTTATAGCAGAGGTTTATTGTTAAATTATTTTTGGATTTCCATGTAGCTGCTATAGCTGTTTTGGCTGCAGATATCAGTGTGGCAGCTTCTTCTCTTCATCTTCAAGCTAGACTGGTTTTTAAGGCAACAGGCATTTCAGAGGTGGTTTGCCATTGTCTGTGTCGCACCCCTGGTATTCCTGGGAGGTCGCCCTTCCACGGCCACAGCCAACCCCGCTTAGCTTCTGATATCTGATGAGATTGGGCTAGCCTGGGCTATCGAGATCAAGGCACAGTAAAGGTAGAGGCAGTTTGGTGTAGTGGTTAGGAGCGCGGACTCTAATCTGGGAGAACCGGGTTTGATTACCCATTTCTCCACATGCAGCTGCTGGGGTGACCTTGGGTCAGTCACAAGTTCTCTCAGAGCTGTTCTCTCAAGGGCAGTCCTCGAAAGAGCTCTCTCGGCCCCGCCTACCTCACAGGGTGTCTGTTGTGCAGAGGGGAAGGGAAAGCCTAAACTGAGTCATTCCATCAAGCTTCTACCATTTGGAAGAAGAAGAAGAAGAAGAAGAGTTAGTTTTATACCCTGCTCTTCACTACCAGAAGGCATCTCCTTCCCTTCCTTCCCCCACAACAGACACCCTGTGAGGCAGGTGGGGCTGAGAGACCTCTGAGAGATCTGTGACTGGCCCAAGGTCCCCCAGCAGGCTTCATGTGGAGAAGTGAGGAATCAAACCCAGTTCTCCAGATCAGAGTCCACTGCTCTTGACCCCTACGCCAAGCTGGCTCTCTAAACACACAGATACATGTTACGGTTTGGACTGAAAGGTCCTGTCCTAGTAATGGTGGGGTCTTCCACTGAAGCAAGGAGCCTCCTGGCCAGTGGGATGCCCCCCTGTTGCCACGACAATCTTTCTTGTGTCAGCAGAAGACTTCTGATGTTGGCGGAAGGCTCCCCTCTTGGATTATGGAATCTTTGGGCTCAATCAGGGCTCATTTCGTAGCAGGAGCTCCTCTGCATATTAGGCCACACCCCCCTGATGTAGCCAATCCTCCAAGAGCTTCCAGTAGCCCCTGTAAGAAGAGCTCTGTAAGCTCTTGGAGGATTGGCTACATCAGGGGGTGCGTGGCCTAATATGCAAAGGAGCTCCTGCTACGAAATGAGCCCTGGCTTCAATCAAAGTGACAGCATGGTACAGTGTCAGGTTAGGATCAAGGAGACCCAGGCTTTTTTTTTTTTGGCTTGATATCCAAAATATATTCAGTAATGTTAGAAAGCAAGGCTTCGTTAGTGCCATCATATCAGTCAGCATGGAATAAAGACTTAGATCAGCCCATTGAGGAAGAACAGTGGGCAGCAATCTGGCGCACGGCAAACAGGGTATCCAAGTCCCACAGGGTACAAGCAACGGTATACAATGTCCCAGGGCTTTTTTTGGTAGAAAAAGCCCAGCAGGAACTCATTAGCATAATAGGCCACACCCAACAGCACAGCTTATTAGCATATTAGACCACTCCCCCATGTTCCCAGAAGAGTGGTCATCCAGCCACACCCACATTTTGCTTCTTATTCTGGTCACCTTGTTTGTTGTCAAAACCCAGGGCTTTTTTTGTAGCAGGGATTAATTTGCATGTTAGGCCACACACCCCTAATGTAGCCAGTCCTAATGAGTTTCTGCTGTTGGGTGTGGCCTATAATGCTAATGAGTTCCTGCTGGGTGTGGCCAACTCAGGAGCCAGCCGGAACTCCGTTCCTGTGCGTTCTTGCCCAAAAATAGCCCTGCAAGGTCCTATATTGTTGGTACCTGACACTCATTAGGCTGACACACTGGTTATCCGAAACATCCCCACGGTGCTGGAAACAATGTGGGGGAAAGGAATCTTTCTACCACAGCTGGTGGAGCTGCAAAAAAAAAAAAAATAGCAGACTTCTGGAAAAAGGTAGTATTTAAAATCAAGCAAATGACAGGTCACAATTTAAAGTTAGATTCAAAGGTGATATTATTAAATATATGGCCTAAAGGACAAAAGTCACCCGAGTTCAAATCACTAATTATTATTCTACTTACAGCTGCAAAAGCTGTAATAGCCCCAAATTGGAAACTAGCTATCCCTCCAACCAGACCTCAGTGGTTTAGAAAAGTTTGGGAGTTTTTGCTAGAGAAACACTCGCTTCTTATTAAAAGCAGAGATACAAATCTTTTTCTGGAAAACCCACTGGGCAAATGGACAAAAATGGTAGAATATCTCAACAATGATGCGATAGAAGGAGAACAATGGCCTATATCCAAGGCTAAATCATTCTTGAGCTGTTATTAACTCTAAATAAGACCTATAAAGACAAAATTTCTATGAAAGCAAACAACAAGAAGGGTTCACCAAAGCAAAGGTTGATGGATAGAGTCATTGACTGCATAAAAGTGTAACTGTTTTGATGTATAACGACCGTTAAGAGTTTTAATGTTTGCCTTCCCATATTTGGATTATACTGCATTGCAATTGTGTTAAAATACCAATAAAAAGTTTATTTATTTTTTAAAAAAAAGGAGACTTAGGTTCAAATTTCCACTCGGCCACGGATGCCCACTGGGTGACCTTGGGCCAGTCACACACTCTATGCCTCACCTACCCGACAGTGAGCTATGAAGCTCACCAAGGAACCTCGTGCTAGTTAATCTACCTCGCAGGGTGCTTTTGAGGCATGAAGAACTGTGCCTGTGACCTCTATCTGGTTGAGAGCCAGTTTGGTATAGTGGTTAGGGGCACGGACTCTAATCTTGGATAACCGGGTTTGATTCCCCACTCTTCTACATACAGCTGCTGGTATGACCTTGCATCAGTTACAAGTTCTTTCAGAGCTGTTCTCTCACAAGCAGTCCTCGGAAGTGCTCTCTCAGCCCCACCTGCCTCACAAGGTGTCTTTTGTGGGGAGGGGAGGGGAAAGGAGATTGTAAACCGCTCTGAGACTCCCTTGGGTAGTGAAGGGTGGAGTATAAATCCAATCTCCTCCTCCTCCTCCTCTTCTTTGAAGGGTGGGATAAAAGTGTAATGAATGCACAAACAAAATATAGCATGTAATACTTTAGGATCAAACCCGGAGTGCCAGTGTGGTATAGTGGTTAAGTCTGTTGCATCTGGAAGATCCAGTATCTGGAAGACCCAGGTTCGAACCCCCACTCTGCCATGGATGCTCAAGAGGTTACCTTGGGCCAGTCGTGCCCTCTCAGCCTCCTCTAGTTTGGTGTAGTGGTTAAGTGCGCGGACTCTAATCTGGGAGAACCGGGTTTGATTCCCAACTCTTCCACTTGCACCTGGCTGGATGACCTTGGGCAAGCCATAGCTCTGTACCAGCTGTTCCCTCAAGGACAGCTTGGGAAAGAGCTCTCTCAGCCCCACCTACCTCACAGGGTGCCTGTTGTGGGGAGGGGAAGGGAAAGGAGTTTGTAAGCCGCTCTGAGACTCCAAGTGAGTGAAGGGCGGGATATAAATCCAATCTCTTCTTCTTCGTCTTCTTCTTCTCCTCCTCTACCCAACAGGGTTGTTGTAAGGACAAAATTGAGAATGATCTATGAGCCACTTTGGTCCCCACTCAGGGGAAAGGTGGGGTATAGATGAAGTAAATCATCTATCTGTCTGTCTGTCTGTCTGTCTGTCTATATTTGATAAAGTGTGCGTGCCCACGAAAGCTCATACCTTGAATAAACCTTTGTTGGTCTTAAAGGTGCCGCTGGACTCTAAATTTGTGTCTGTCTATAACATATGCATCCTCTTCATCCCGCGTTGGTAAAACTTTGCCTGTTGTATTTTAGGCCACAATGCCATCCTGTCTTCTCCATCCTATGCTTTTAAAAGAAGCAGTGGCAGCATTCCACTTTGGAGGGCTGGTCGCGTTTTGCTTCCAAACTGTGTTTAGAAAGGGGGGGGGGGGGAACCGAGAACGAGAAAAAGTCTAAAAGAAAAAAAAAAGAAATCCAGAAAAGAATTGCATTCAACCGAAGGAAAACTGCTGACGGCCGCCGCGAAGCACGGTAACGGAAATTCTTCCCTAATTATCCTTTCCTTCTCGACTTCAGTATCACATGTAGCCATGTGTAGAATCATAAAATAATTATGCAGTGTACAAGCTTTCTGGGAGCATGTACCACTGTTTCCCTAATTCTTTATCGCTCCCATTGATCGTGGCGTGTGTGCATTGATCCAAGTCGGCCATCTGGTAAGGCGAGATAAGCATGGTACTGTCTTTGCGTTCCACTGTCACTCAGGGAGGGGGGCACATTTTGGCTGTAGGGAATTATGGGGGCAGGATTAGCCCTCGTCCTACGAGCAAACTGAATTTGAAATGCAGCGCCGCAGCTGCATGGGCCGTTCTCGCTAACTTCTGGGGGTTTTGCGCATGCATTGGCTCAATTCTCTGCGTTTCTGCTTCCTGTGTATACGAGTGGAGAGGGGCTTGCAGGAGAGGGGGTCAATAAATATTTCTCTCTCCCCCCTCTTGCTTGGCGGCCCTCGTTTTGGGTGCATTTTTTCTCTCTCTCCCTCCCCCCCCAAAAATATGTGCCATAAAACTGACGCAGATAAAAATGATTTAGAATAAAGAAGAGAGACGGACCAAGAAAGGGAGAACCTTTAACAGACCAGAGAGACATTTGAAATGTAATTCTTAGTCGTGTGTGTATTTGTTTATCAAAGCAAGGTAATACAATTCTTGGCTCTTAATTTTTTTTTTAATTTTTAAAAAAAGCTTTCCAGTTTTTTATGCCACATCTCCCCCAAAATTTATGACCCTTTCCCCTCGGTCAATATTTTTTTTCTCCAACCTGGCCAATTAGGCCTTTCTTTCTTTCTTTTAAAGAAAGAAAGTGTGATTCTGCTTTGTAAAAACAATACGAGCAGCAGCCAAGGGGGATCCAGACCCATTGTCCCCGCATCCCCCCCCCTTTGCAAATGCCCGCCTGATCTTCTCAAAGCCTTCCCTCGAAAACTGAACAATTCTGTCAAAAAAGATTAGTTCTATTTTGTCGGCTGCTCGCTGACTATTCATGAACGTGAAAAAAAGAGAGAGAGAGAGAGAGAGAGGAGGGCCCTGTAATGTCATGCTAAGTTGCTAAGGTGCCTGGATTGCGCCTATTAACTTCAGGATCCCAAACGGGTGACTCACAAAAGAGCAGCCGCAAAGGAGGGAGGGGGGGGGGCAGGAAGGGCCTGCCATGTGTTAGAGCTATATGCCTCCTTCAGTTCCCCATTTAATTTCCTTTTGTTGAGCAACTTTTATTGTCATACAGTTGGGAGCAGAGGGAGAGGGAGAGAGAGAGAGAGGAGCTTGGGGCAGCATGGGGGTGGTGGTGGTGGTGATGGGATTAGCATATCGCAAGGATCATCTTGCATTGAACCCAAATCTTTTCAGGATGTATAATTAGCGAGTGTGCTCTCTCTCTCTCTCTCTCTCTCTCTCTCTCTGTGGCTTCTGTCTTTGGAGTCTTTGGACAAGGCAATTTAGCTCCTATCTCTGGCTGGAATATTAGATGGAAGAAAAGGGAAAGTTTGCCGTATTCCTTTGTGTGTCTTTTTTGCGCGGCTGATCCCTGATCCCTGTACTGTGCTGTTGCGAATATTACCCAGGTTATACGCTTCAGGGTGTTGCACCGTTTGTGTTCGTAGGCCATGTAGTGGGGTGGGATTGTGCTTGGACCGAAGCGTACGATGAGTCAAAGAGGTTTCCTTGCTCTGAATACAGTAGAAATGCAAACATTCACAAGGTGTCCGGACTGCATTCACAATAGCTAGGGTTGCCAGTCCCCGCGTAGGGGCTGGGATTCTCTGAATTACCACTCTTTCCCTCCTGCTGCTCACAGAGATAGTGGGAGAAAATTTTTTAAAAAATGGCTGTCGGGCTGGCAACATGACATTACTAGATAGGACTGATGTCACATCTGGCAACCACAGAGTCCCTGGTGAATCCTAGAACTAGCCAGAAGTGGGAAAGGGTGGATCTAGGAATCGCTGGAAACTCTATGGTAAAATTGTAGAGTTTTCAGCAATTCCTTGAAGAGGACTTGACATCATTTCTGAAATTTCCCTGGAAGTGGTCAGTCCTCTCCTGGGAACTGTTGAAACCTCTATGATTTTACTGAAGAGTGACCAGCAATTCCTAGAGAGGCATGACATCAATTCTATTCCCCCCTGCCCCGGAAGTTATGTCCCTGCTGCAGCTTTTTCCCCACCGATAACATGATGTCACTAGAGAGGACCCATATCACTTCTGATGTCACGACCCTAGTATGCACACTTCTTATAATTTACTTGTGACTGCTTCCCAATTCTTCACCTATTCCAAAAACTTTGCCCTCCCTCTGAACTGACTTGGTTGACCTAGCCAACGTTGATTGGCTCTCTCTCATTGTGAGGTCATCGTATTCACTGTGCGGAGTCCAGGATAGCTCACTTAATTTACCTAAGATGACTTCATTCAGCCTCAGTGAGGTCACTGAACAGCCTGGGGAGGGTAAGGTTTGGGGAGGGGAGGGGCCTTGACAGGGTGTAATGTCATACAGTCCACCCTCCATAGCAGCCATTTTCTCCAGAGAAACTGATCTCTGTTGTCGAGAGATCAGTTGCAGTTCTGGGAGATCTCCATGAGTTTGGCAGGCAAGCCTACCAGCCCCAATCCCCTGGGAAATTATTTTGCATGGGAGCATACCATCTCAACCCTGACCTGGATATACAATTGCCAGGCCCTCCCTGGTCTTGAGCAGGGGGTGGGATGGTGGCAAGCAGTGTTCCCTCTAAGCTGAGTTAGTGTGAGCTAGCTCACAGTT
This sequence comes from Lepidodactylus listeri, assembly GCA_029233225.1. Classification (NCBI taxonomy): domain Eukaryota; kingdom Metazoa; phylum Chordata; class Lepidosauria; order Squamata; family Gekkonidae; genus Lepidodactylus; species Lepidodactylus listeri. Next base: position 95,137,588 of record JARCFY010000011.1, on the reverse strand, counting down.
TTTTAGCCTCCAGCTCGCACATTTTTGTCTCGGCTCAGGAAGGATGGGGCTCCAGAGCAAACGAATTTATGCAGTAGCCAGATCACTCGCTCACAACTTTAATGCCAGTGACTCACGAAGTTGAATTGTTGCTCACAAGACTTCACAGCTTAGAGGGAGCATTGGCCAGATCCAGGTTGGGAAACGCCTGGATATCTGGGGTTGGAACCTGCGGAAGACAGAGACCACCATGAGGGTACAGTGCCATCGAGTCCACCTTCCAAAGCAGCCATCTCCTCCAAGAGAACTGATCTCTGTAGTCTGGAAATGAGCTGTAATTCCGGGGAATCTCCAGTTCCCACCTGGAGGCTGGCATCCCTACCTGGAGAGCCCAAGCTACCAATGTGGTCAGATCACGGAAGCTAAAACAGGGTCAGCCCTGGTTAGTACTTCACAGAATTATAGAGTTGGAAGGGACCTCCAGGGTCATCTAGTCCAACCCCCTGCACAATACTTGGATGGGAGGACATCAAGGAAGTCCGGGGTTGCTATGCAGAGGCAGGCAAACCACCTCTGTAGGTCTTTTGCCCTGACCTAGATGGACCAGGCTAGCCTGATCTTGTCAGATCTCAGAAGTTAAGCAGGGTCAGCCCTGGTTAGTACTTGGATAGGAGACCACACCAAGGAATTCCAGTGTCATGATGTGGAGGCAGGCAATCGCAAACTAGCTCTGGATGTCTCTTGCTGCAAAACCCCTACAGGGTCACCATAAGCCAGCTGTGACTTGAACACCCTCCTCCCAGCTCATCTCAATAGGGCATGTACAAGGAAATCTCTTGAGCAACATGTTTTAGAACTGAAAAGAAAGGGGGAACAGATTTTGAAGCGAAGCAACGTATTAAGGTAATGGATATGTCATAAAAACATAAGAAGAGCCCAGCTGGATCAGACCAATAGTCCATCTGTTCCAGCATCCTGTCTCACACAGTGCCCAGAAAGTTCAGCTGGAGGGCCAACAACAGGGCACAGAGCCTGAGGTCTTCATTAGAACATCAGAAGAGCACTGCTGGACCAGACCAGTGGTCCATCTAGTCCAGCATCCTGTCTCACACAGTGGCCAACCAGTTCCTCTGGAGGGCCAACAACAGGGCAGAGAGTCCGAGGCCTTCATTAGAACATAAGGAGAGCCCTGCTGGATCAGACCAGGGGTCCATCTAGTCCAGCATCCTGTCTCACACAGTGGCTAAACCAATTCCTTTGGAGGGCCGACCACAGGGCAGAGAGTCCGAGGCCTTCATTAGAACATGAGAAGAGCCCTGCTGGATCAGACCAGTGGTCCATCCAGGCCAGCATCCTGTCTCACACAGTGGCCAGTCAGTTCCTCTGGTGGACCAACAGCACGTCATAGAGACTGAGGCCTTCCCCTGATGTTGCCTCCTGGCTCTGGGATGCAAAGGATTAGTGCCTCTAAGTGTGGAGGTTCCCACCAGTCACCATGGCTAGTAGCCACTGGTAGAACCATCCTCCATGAATCTCTCTAATCCCCTTTTCAGGCTGTTTATTCCTGCGGCCATCAGAACATCCCTCTGGCAGCAAATTTCACATTTTAATCACTCTCTGTGTAAAGGAGTATTTCCTTTTGTCCATCCTGAACCTACTGACCCTCAGTTTCATTGGATGCCCTCGAGTTCTAGTATTTTAGGTGAGGGAGAAAATTTTCTTTCTGTCAACTCTCTCCACCCCATGCATAATTTTATCAACCTCTATCATGTCCCCCCTCAGTCATCTCTTCTCTACACTGCAAAGTCCCAGATTCTTCAGCCTTTCTGCATAGGGAAGGTGCTCCAAACAATCCTCTTGGTTTCCCCCTTCTGTACTTTTTCCAGCTCTGCTATGTCCTTTTGGAGACACGGTGACTGGAACTGTCCACAGTATTTCAAACGAGGCTGCACCATAGATTTAGACAGGGGCATGACAATATTGGCCGTGTTATTCTCAGTCCCTTTCCTAATAATCCGTAACACAGAGAGTTTGCCTTTTTCACCGCCGCATACTGTGTCGACACTTCCACTGAGCTCTCCACTATGACCCCGAGATCTTGTCCCCTCTCAGTCTCAGCAAGTTCAGACCCCATTTGCCTACACTCAAAGTTGGGATTTTGTTTGTCCATTCATGGGGGATTCATGTAGGTGATACGTTTCTGTGAATTAGGAGGAGATTAAGGGTTTGAGGCAGTTCTGGCCTTCAGACTTATTGTCGACAAACCGCTTATCGTTTGGCCAAAGATTGTATTTTTTAAAGAAGTATCCCTCCTCGAAACGAAGTATGAAGATAGAGCACTGCTGTACAGAAACTCCAGAAGCGACTGGCACATTATGGAAATGCAGCCTGCAAAGAATGCTATTCTCTGTGTATATATATTTTTTCTCAGTGAGCAAGTCGACTTGTGTGAGGAAGCATGTGTACCTGTATTATTAGCGATGCCATGCGTATGTGGGCTTTGCCTCCCGCCCCTCCAGATCTGTTTATTGGCAGCTGTGAGGATAGTAGTTGTATATTTTTCATTAATTTATAATATTAGGAGTGCGGACTCTAATCTGGGAGAACCGGGCTCCAGTGTTCCCTCTAAGCTGAGTGAGTGTGAGCCAGCTCACAGTTTTTTAGCCTCTGGCACACACATGTTTGCCTTAGCTCAGGAAGGATGGCTCCAGAGCAAACTGATTTATGCAGTTGCCAGATCACTTGCTCACAACTTTAATGCCAGTAGCTCACAAAGTAGAATTTTTGCTCACAAGAATCCGCAGCTTAGAGGGAGCATGGTTCCCCATGCCTCCACATGCAGCTGCTGGGGTGACCTTGGGTCAGTTGTAAGTTCTTTCAGGGCTGTTCTCTCAAGGGCAGTTCTCGAGAGAGCTCTCTCAGCCCCACCTACCTCATAGGCAATGCTCCCTCTAAGCTGTGGACTCTTGTGAGCAAAAATTCTCCTTTGTGAGCTACTGGCATTGAAGTTGTGAGTGAGTGATTTGGCTCCTGCAATAAATTAGTTTGCTCTGGAGCCATCCTTCATGAGCTAAGACAAAACTGTGTGAGCTGGAGGCTAAAAAACTGTGAGCTAGCTCACACTAACTCAGCTTAGAGGGAACATTGCTCATAGGGTGTCTGTTGTGGGGAGGGGAAGGGAAAGGAGATTGTAAGCTGCTCTGAGACTCCTTCGGGTAGGGAAGGGCAGGGTATAAATCCAATCTCTTCTTTTTCTCTTCTTTATGGATTGCCTCATTTGGAATACTGTGTAGGGTTCTGGTCACCGCACCTCAAAAAAGATATTCTAGCATTGGAAAAGGAGCAGAAAAAGGCAACTAAAATGATTAAAGGGATGGAACACCTTCCCTATGAAGAAAGGCTGAAGCGCTTGGGGCTCTTTAGCTTGGAGAAATGACGGCTGAGGGGTGACATGATCGAGGTTTATAAGATTATGCATGGGATCGAGAAGGTAGAGAAAGAGGTACTTTTCTCCCTTTCTCACACTACAAGAACTCGTGGGCACTCAATGAAATTAATGAGCAGTTGGGTTAGAACAGATAAAAGGAAGTATTTCTTCACCCAAAGAGTGATTAACACATAGAATTCACTGCCACAGGAAGCAGTGGTGGCTACAAGTGCAGACAGCTTCAAGAGGGGGTTGGATGAACATATGGAGCAGAGGTCCATGAGTGGCTCTTAGCCACAAAGTCTAGATGGAACACTTTGTCTGGGGGCAGTGATGTTCTGTATTTTTGGTGCTTGTGGGGCAACAGTGGGAGATGAAGTTCTGGCCCCGCTGGTGGACCTCCTGATGGCCCCTGGGTTTTGGCCACTGTGTGACACAGAGGCCCTTTTCACATTACCATTCTAAACCGGATGTTATTCGTTGTTGGTCCAGTTTTGAGTAAAGCGATACAGCGATGAGGGTTCCGTACAACAAATTTCCTTCAGTTAATGAGTCATCTCTGAAGCGCTATAGTCATTTCAAACAGTGCTGCTTCCCCCACCACTCTTTTACTGCGAGATCTTTCCTGGACTTAAAAAAAAAAATTCTAAAGTGAGTGCTACAGCGCTAAACTGATATAGTACTTCAGTGCTATAGCGGCACTATTGAAATGCATTGACACAATGGAGTCAGTGGAATCAAGGCATCACAATGGTGTCGCTATAGCACTGAAGTACCATATTGGTTTAGCGTTATAGCGCTCACCTTAGAACATTTATTTTTTAAAAAAAGACTGAAGAAGATTGTGCAGCAAAAAAGGGTGGGGGGAAAGCCGCACTGCAGGAAGTGCTATGGACATTTCCTTTCCTTTTTTTATAATTAACATTTCATTGAGAAATAACAAACAAGCAACACCATACATACAGTGTGATCGAACAGAATTTATGGACATTTTCAACAGCACACCACAGCGGTTCAGAAGCACAACGAAGGGGTAGAAAATGAAAGAAAGCCATTTCCCTTGAAAGCAGCTCAACCATGTTTTGCTGACCCAACACAAGCAGGTTTGTATGAACCGGTAAATAAATTACGCTAGCAACCAATTGCTAAAACGAGTCTGTCTGAAATGACAAGGAGGAAAATCCATTAGCGATCAGTTACTAAAACAGAATACAAAGGCAGCTTGAAAAGGGTCGGAGCATTCGACTGGATGGGCCGGTGGCCTGATCCAGCATGGCTTCTCATACATTCTTATGTTCACTCTGTAAGAAACATCCGTACCTATATAGAAGGGCCAAAAAACTCCAGCCATAGAATGACAATGATGGGGGGGGGGGGGAAGTCCCAAATATGCAATCCCAGTTTGGGAGGGGGGCGGGTAGAAGTGATGCATATTTATTTACTTCGTCATGCATCCCCTGCACTTTCTCCCCAAAGGGGACTCAAGGCAACATAGGAAGGTCCATCAATAAAACGGTAAGATATCAACGCTACGATATCAAACAGTACAAAGGACACTTGTCGACAGCGTAAAAATTACCTATTTCTCACACCAAATGTCCATCTATAGCTGGGCCTGGAATGCTCCCCTAAGAATCCGCAGACCTCCCACACCAGGCATCCCCAGTGTGATGCTCACAGGCGCCATAATGTCTTCCAACACCTTACCTTACCTGATGCCCACCGAGTGTTTTCAGAAAAGGGGTGGAGCCATTTCTGATCGGTTATTGGAGATCTGATTCCCTGTGCCCATTAAAGTAGTGTTGCTTTAGCAGCAGCCACCACCACAATGTTGGTTTTATTCTCTCTCATTCTTCTTTCCCAGGGTATTTTTAAAATTACTTCTCTTTTCCCCCGCACTTAGACCTCCTCTGGGTATCTGTGTGGCTCTGCCTCATGGGACAGCCATGAGCTCCGCCTCCTGTGGCAGCCATTTTGTGATTTCACTCTCCACCCTGTGTCAGAAGGATATCGAAAAGCTGGAACGCATCCAGAGGAGGGTGACGAAGATGGTGAGTTGTTTGGAAACTAAGTCCAATGAGGAAAGGTTGAAGGAGCTGGGTATGTTTAGCCTTGAGAGGAGAACACTCAGAGGTGATATGATCACCATCTTCAAGTACTTGAAGAGCTCTCATCTAGAGGATGGGGCAGAGTTGTTTTCTGTCACCTCAGAAGGTCAGGCCTGAACCAACTGGTTGAAATTAAATCAGAAGAGTTTTCGGCTAAACATTAGGAAGAACTTCCTGACAGTTGGAGCAGTTCCTCAGAGGAACAGGCCTCCTTGGGAGGTGGTGGGCTCTCCTTCTTTGGAGGTTTTTTAACAGAGGCTAGATGGCCATCTGACAGCAATGCTGATCCTGTGAACTTAGGCAGTTCACGAGAAGGGAAGGCAAGAAGGGTTGCATCAGAGCTTAGTTCTTGTGGCCCTTTCTTACACACCCAGGGAAATGTTGCTCACCACTTTGGGGTCAGGAAGCCATTTTTCCCCAGGCCAGTTTGGCCGAGGATCCTGGAGGTTGTTGTGGGGTTTTTTTTTGCTTTCTTCTGGGCATAGAGCAGGGGTCACCGGGGCAGGCAGGGCTATTTTTCTGGGGCAACATGCTGGAATGGAGCCACCACGGCTCCCTCATAAAAACAAATAACAACATTAAAACAAATAAAGGTAAAGGTTTCCCTTGCTCAAAAGCCAGTCGAATACGACTCGAGGGGGCCCTTCTCATCTCTGTTTCTAAGCCAGAGCCAGCACTGTCCGAAGACATTTCCGTGGTCATGTGGCCGGCATGACTTAACACTGAGGCACACAGAACGCTGTTACCTTTTCACAGAAGCGGTACCTATTTATCTACTTGTAACTTCTTGCTTTCGAACTGCTAGGTTGGCAGGAGCTGGGGCTAGAGACTCACTCCATCACACGGCACTTGGGTCTCGAACTGCTGAGCTTCCGGACTGCAGCTCAGTGTCTTAACTTCTGAGCCACCACGGCTCCCTCACAAAAACAAATAACAAATATTAAAATAAGTGGCTCTCACCATTCCACTATTAAAACAGCACAAACGTGTGGTTACCCTCCAAAGGCCAACCTAAACAGTTCTGCTTTGCATGCCCTGTGGAAACTGGACAAGTTTGACAGGGCACAGATGTCATTTGAGTGTGCATTCCACGGGTCAGGGGCCACAACTGAGAAGGCCCTTCCCCTGGTGACAGCTGATTGGGCCACTTTGGGGGTGGGGTTCTCCCCGCCGGCTGGATCCTGACTGGCAGATTGGGGATCCATTTAGCGGGGGAATCCACGCCCCCGCAAGGGACTTGGCAGCCCTAGCCCCCTCTGTTGCAAAGATTAGCCATTTCCCTTGCACCCCTGCAAGGGAAGGGGCTAGAGCTTTTTTAAAAAATGAACATTAACTTCAGAGAACCTATTACACCTGTTGTTACACTGCTATATCAATATAACAAAACTATATAGATATAACAATACGCTAGGGCAGAATTTTTTAAAAATATAAAGCCCCCTGGATGTGGGGGGAAGGTAGTGGCTCCTGAGGGGACAGGATCAGTGAAAATGGCCGCCATTTTCTCACACTCCCAGCAGCCATCCAGGCCTCACTGCAATCTTCCTCAAAACTTAGGAGCTAACTAGGTTTGGAAGGATTGGAGAAAACCCAGGGAAAACCTAGAGGGTGCACAAATATACCACTAAGCTGTGAAGAACAAGGGGAGAAAACCCACTTTGCAACAGCACTGAAGCCAGGGCAGATAACTTGTGCGGAAATTGCATTTGTGACTTTTGGAATAAAGGCCAGTAGGCCACTATCTGAGTAGACTGCAGAGGACTTCACTTCAGATTAGTGATTTACTCCAGTGGAATACAGCTGCTCCAAATGTGCAAATATTGGGGGTTTTTTATCTTAAAAACATAATAACACAAGAAGAGCCCTGCTGGATCAGACCAGTGGTCCATCTAGCCCAGCATCCTGTCTCACAGAACAGCCAACCAGTTCCTCTGGAGGACCAACAACAGGGCACAGAGGCCAAGGCCTTCTTAAGAACATCAGAAGAGCCCTGCTGGATCAGACAAGTGGTCTGTCTACTCCAGCATCCTGTCTCACACAGAGGCCAACCAGTTCTTCTGGATGGACAACAACAGGGCAGAGGGGCCAAGGCCTTCCCCTTGATGTTGCCTCCTGGCTCTGGGATTCAGAGGTTACTGAGCTTACTGCCTCTGAATGTGGAGGTTCCCCTCAGTCACCAGGGCTAGTAGCCATTGATAGACTTGTCCCCCATCAATCTATTTAATCCCCTTTTAAAGCTGATAGCAACACAAAATGACCAACTGTAGCAGAGCCAATATCATGAACCAGGACATGCCTAGTTTAGGCATGACAGAACAGCATTTCAGGAAGAAAAGAAGGCTATTGGGAAATGCCAAGACGTATCTTCGGTCTTGAGGAAGATGGGCCCCTAATGGAGTCAACAAAGAAGAGATGAGGTGTCCCCCCCCCCCCTTCCCGGCACTGTTATTACACAGAAAACAAATTTCACACATCTGCAAAAATATAACAAAATCCAATTTAAGTTTTCTTTAAAAAAACAACAACACAGAACTAGCCAATATGAAGGAAAGTTAATTGAAGCACATTCAAATTACAATAAACACATACGGGCCCAATTATTTTCTTTTGACTGGTGTGTGGCTTAGAGATGGTGGTTTCCCCCCCTAAATATAAATATAAATATATATATATATATAAATCTTTTGTTTATCGCACTATTAAAAATTATGGAGATGCACCAGCCATGAGGAAGATAGACGCTATAAGGAATTACGTGTTTTCTCCATTTATATTTAAATAACCACCCTGGCCAAATTATACACAAATCACGCAATAATTCTCCAGTGAAATGAGTCTTTAGAAAAATAAAAAAAAACCAAGTCACACCATTCTTTTCTTATTAAATTGCCCATTTCCTGTGCATCAAATGTTGCGCCATGCTTGATATGAGCCCAACACAATTGGCTTCCGATGCTAATGAGGGGGGGGGGGGGAGAAGGTTTCAATATACCAGAATTGTTGATGAGAAATTGGGGGGGGGGGCAAGAGAGGAAGACAAAGGAAGCCATACAACTGCAGTTGTGTGTATCTGTCTGTGTTTGTGTGTTTTAAAGATCTCCCACATTAAGTTCTGATGGAGAACCAGGTTAGCTACAGCTAACCTCCTGGAATTATGCCTGATCTTCAGACTACAGAAATCAGTTAGTTCCCTTGGGGGAAAATGGCAGCTTTGGAGGTTGGAGAACCAGTGGGGTGGGTTGGTTAAGAGTGGCAGACTCTAATCTGGAGAACCGGGTTTGATTCCCCACTCCTCCACATAAAGCCAGCTGGGTGACTTTGGGTCAGTCACAAGTTCTCTCAAGTCGGTCACCTCCAGTTTCCCTTGGAGCGGCAGGTCTGGGCGATGTGGCCAACCTTTCCACAGTTCCTACACATGGCGTCCCGGAACAGGCAGGATTTTCACTCTTGGGGCTCCCCACAGATGGTGTATGGCATCGATGTGGCAGGGTCGACAGCTTGTGGAGAAGCCGATGGGGGAGCACTGCGGCAGGCAGGACACTGTAGTTGCAGGACCTCTTCTTCATCCCCAGATGTGTCCACATGGTGGGCCACAATAGTAGGTCTCCTTGAAGATGGCAGACTTTTCACTTGTTGGCGGCTTCCGTGGCGAGGGCTAACTCCATGGTCTCCTTGAATGTGGGGTCCCCCTTGGCGAGGAGCTTTCATTGTATCCACTCATCCTGCAGGCCGCACAGCAGCCAGCCATTAAGCGCTTCCTCCACGTGGTGGAAGTTATGATGGAAGTTATGGTGGAAGTTATGATGTCTGGCGACCCGTTGGAGGACTGTGAGACCCGTTGGAGGACTGTGATCAATTCACCTGCAGTCTGGTTTCTCGTGTGGGACACGTGGCGGGCAGTGATGGAGGACTTCGGCAAGAAGTGCTTCTTAAGCTGGTCCAAAATTGTTGTGTACACAGTGTTTTTTAGTTCTGCGGGAGCCAGCAGCGAACAGGTGATCTTGAAACTTGAGTGGCTGCAGACTCAAAAGAAGGCAGCACACTTCTTTTCGTCCTCCGTGATCTCGGAGGACTCGAGGAAAAACTCAAACCTGGACACAGAGGACTCCTAATCCTCTGCAGTGGCATCGAAGAGTCCTGGAGCGGCAGCCATGGTTCTGAGAGCGATGCGATGCGCATGGCACTGGAGCTCGATGCGTGATGTGGTGCTGGTGGGCACAAGTCTGGCTCAATATGATCCCATCTTCATCGCCAATGTTAAATACTAGGTTCTGGATGCATTGCAGTGATCAGCTCTAGTTTATTGGCCCACTCCTGAATCCTGGTAAGCTATTGTTCTGGGTAACAAGCTCAACGCGTTCCAGGTGCTAGCCCAGGGATGACTCATGCTCATTACACAACACACACCCATACATAGTAATGGGGAATATTTGGTATGAATTATCTCAATCTTGATCGCCAGTGACACATCCGAGCACTTTAGAATCTCTGCTAGCTCCTTCATGGCTGCCTTTTCCAGTCTCCGTCTCCTTCTGATCTCCTGTTTACTATTTCCCTTTCGATTGATGATCAAGCCAAGGAAAAGAAAACCTTTAACAGTTACCATTTCTTGCTTATCAGCCTTAAAGTTGTGTAATTCCCTAGTAGTTGTTACTTTTGTCATCTTGATGTTCAGCTGTAATCCTGCTCTGGTACTTTCTAGAAGAAGAAGAGGAGGAGGAGGAGGAGGAGGAGGAGTTTGGATTTTATACCCCACTCTTCTTCCCCGTCCAACCCTTGCTTGGGTTTGTGACTCTGTGCTTTGATAGCAGTCTTTTAAAGCTTGCAGTGCTGGTGGCATTGGGTTCTGCTGGGTACTCTGCAATTGCACTTGTACTGCTGGGCACTCTGTACTTTGTACTAGAAGAAGAGGAGATTGGATTTATACCCCACCCTTCACTACCTGAAGGAGTCTCAGAGCGGCTTACAATCTCCTTTCCTTGCCCCTCCCCACAACAGACACCCTGTGAGGGAGGTGGAGCTGAGAGAGCTCTGAAAGAAGTGCTCTTGAGAGAACAGCTCTGAGAGAAGTTGTGACTGACCCAAGGTCACCCCAGCAGATGCTCATGGAGGAGGGGGAAATCAAACCCGGTCCTCCCAGAATAGAGTCCGCACTCTTAACCACTACACCAAACTGGATAACCTTCACCAGAAGTTGTTTCAAGTCTTCGCTATTTTCTCCCAGTACTTTGGTATTGGCATACTGATTTGGTACATTTTTTTTTAATCCTGCCCTTCTCCCAAGAAACTCAGGTGATATAGATTAGTCTTTCTCCTCCATTTTACCCCCACAACTAAGCTTGCCGACTCCAGGGACCTTAGAGGGGTAAAATGTGGCAGGCTCCACCCTCTGGAGGAGCCATTTTCTCCAAGGGAATTTATCTCTGGATATCAGTTGTGATTCCAAAAGATCTCCAGGCCCCACGCGGTGGTTGGCAACCCTGATCACAACAACGCTGTGAGGGTTTTTAAAGCTTGCAAAGCAGTAGCAGGACCGCAATCACTCAGCCACAGAGCAGGGAGTTGAACTCTGGAGTGTCCTAGATCCTAGTCTAGGGTTGCCAGCTCCGGGTTGGGAAATTCCTAGAGATTTTGGGGGTGCAGCGTGAGTAGGGTGGGGTTCAGGGACAGGGACTTCAGGGGGGTATATAATGCCCTAGAGGCCACCCTCCAAAGCAGCCATTTTGTCCAGGGAAACTAATCTCTGTCAGCTGGAAATCAACTGTAATCCCAGGAGATCTTCAACCACCACCTGGAACTTGGCACCCCTATCCTAGTCCTGCACTCCAACCACTACATAGCATGATAATTTCTGCACCTCATCTAGGGGTGTGCATTCAGGTCTACCCAAGCCAAAAATATACCCTTATCGGTATTTTCTGGGTATATTTTGGCTTCCCAAATGTATCTGGATTTTCTCAGATTATTTTTTTAATCCCGAGAAAATCCCAGATATATCTGGGAGTTACCGGTACACCCGGAAACAGCGGAAAGTTTAAAGGGACTTAAAGGGAAAGTTTAAAGGGCAATTTGCTCCCGCCTCTCTGCTGTCTGTCAGGCAGGCTTATGCAGTCCCTTTAAACTTTAAAGGGGGTCCATTTACCCTCCCCAGTCTCTACCCCAGGCCCGTAGCCAGATTTTTTTTGTTTGGGGGGGGCATTTAAATTTTTAAGGGGGCAGTTAAATTACAGTTAAATTAATTTGCATGTTCCCCAAAGGCTCATGGGAATGCTTTTGAAAGACTCACCATGACCTAGGCAGTATACAGCAGGACTGGACTAGCAGAAAGAGGGATTTGTTGGCGATGTATTGGAAGTGCCACTCTTGAGTGCCCTTCTAAGCTTTCTTGCCCTGTGGAAGGGAGCTCAAGAGGCATTTAAATGCTTTCTGAAGGAAATTAAATGCCCTCTGAGCTGTCTTTTCCCGGGTCCCATGATGCCCCCTGCCCAATTCCACAGTGAAGAGAAGAGAAGAAGAAGAGATTGGATTTACATCCTGCCCTTCACTCACTTGGAGTCTCAGACCGTCTTACAAACCCCTTTCCCTTCCCCTCCCCACGACAGACACCCTGTGAGGTAGGTGGGGCTGAGAGAGCTCTTTCCCAAGCTGTCCTTGAGGGAACAGCTGGTACAGAGCTATGGCTTGCCCAAGGTCATCCAGCCAGGTGCAAGTGGAGGAATGGGGAATCAAACCCGGTTCTCCCAGATTAGAGTCCGCGCACTTAACCACTACACCAAACTGGCTCTCAGTGGGAGGGAGAGGGAAGCCCAAGGCTATGGTGCTGCAGCCAGCAGCAGGCAGTGGTGAGTCTCTCCTCAAAAATAAAGTTTCTGGCATGGCTATTTGTAGGGCGGGGCTTATAATTAGGGGGCAGGGCCCCCAAATGCCCCACTGTCATTACGGGCCTGCTCCACCCCCAACTCTCCGGGAATTTCTCAACTCAGAGTTGGCCACTCTACCATACCTTGTTGGCCATTCACTTATGGGGAGGGGGTTGGCTCAGAAGGGGACCCTCTGCTTGGCATGCGGAAGGCGCCCAGTTCAATCCCCGGCATCTCCAGTGGAAAAGGACCAGGCAGTAGTTGATGGGAAAGACCTCTGCCTGAGACCCTAGAGCGCCACCCCGCATTTGAGTAGACAGTATAGACCTTGCTGGACCAATTCGTGTGTTCCTGTGTTCACTTTTCCAAGAAAATGCCTAGCCAACTCTCTGCTAAAGTAGCTGTTGACTAAGAGAAGAAGTAGGAAAGGACTGGATTCCCCTCCCCACAACAGACACCCTGTGAGGCTGGTAGGGCAGAGAGAGCTCTCTCAAGGACTGCCCTTGAGAGAACAGCTCTGAGAGAACTTGTAACTGACCCAAGGTCACCCAGCTAGCTGCAAGTAGAGGAGTGGGGAATCAAACCCAGCTCTCCCAGATGAGAGTCCATGCTCCTAACCACTACCCCAAACTGGCTCTCTAAACAAAAGGAGCAATTTATCTACCTACCACTTTATACTTTATTAACACAATCAGATTTACTTAGAATCCCCCCTCCTCGGCCCTACAATAATCTCACCCCCTCCCCACCCCCGATCAACACCTTTTTTCGGACTGCCTTCTCAAGGGGGTTACCTTTGGCTGCCAAAAACTGCTAAGACACCCAAGAGATGTTTACTTTTCCCCCTCCCGGCCCGCCTCCATCCCGTTTGCCTTTGAATCACTTCTCAATTTGACTGTGATTAACGGTGCTAATAACAACAGAGATTTTCTACTCTGTCCCCCCCACATCCCTTTATTAATGTCACTCGTTAGGAGTTGAAAAGACATGCACTTAATGCTCGCTTTTCATCTCCATCAAGAAAGCCATGCTAAGCAAATAATAATAATAAAAATTTTTTTAAAAAAGTCGTTCGCTGTAGCATATAGGATTGTCGAGATGGTAATCAGGGACACTGGTAATTGAAGCGTTGGAGGGAGACCCTTCGGAATCCGTCCGCCTCTTTAATAGGATAAAACGAGCTGGAGTGGTTCGGCGTTTGAAGAGGTTATGATATAATTGGCAGGGCCACCTGGGTATGCCGCTGGACTGGTCGATCAGGTGGAGGACCGGGGGAACCTCTGAAGTACGAGTCTCAGCTTCCGACGCGCTAATTAGCCTAAATTAGTTAGGTTGGTTTTATGCCGGCTTTTGAATTTCCTCCATAATGCTTTTTTAAAATCGAGCCCATATGCAGAGGGATATGAAACGGTTCACCTGGGAAGAGCCAGGGATGGCGGAGGGCTGCTCATTTGGCATGGCCAGGCATGGCACAGCAAACTTATAGGGATGCCAACATGCAGGTGGGGCCTGGAGATCTCCAGATAACAGAGGGCGCTGCAGGCGGATTCTGCACGGGGGGTGGGACTGGATGGCCTGCATGGCCCCTTCCAACTCTGTGACTCTGTAATTCTATGAGGCCTGTTCCCCTGGGGGAAATGGCTGCTTTGGAGGGGGGATTCTAAGGTGCTATGCTGTGCTGAGGGCTTTCTCCTCCATTCCCCAAACCCTGCTCTCCCCAGGCTACGCTCTCAAATCTCCAGGAATTTCTCAACATGGAGCTGGCGACCGTATAACACTCAGTGGAAAAGAGCAAGACTCCAGGAGCATCTTAAAGACCAACAACATTTGTGGCAGGGGAGGAGCTTTTGTGAGTCACTGCTCACTTCTTCAGATCCTTCAGTAGTTTGATTCCCTACTCCTCCACTTGCAGCTGCTGGATGACCATGGGCAAGCCATAGCTCTGGCACAGCTGTTCTTGAAAAAGAGCCGTTTCTGTCAGAGACTGCTCACAGCTCCACCTACCTCACAGGGTGTCTGTCGTGGGGAGGGGAAGGGAAAGGAGTTTGTAAGCCGCTCTGAGACTCCTTTGGGTAGTGAAGGGCAGGGTATAAATCCAATCTCTTCTTCTCTTCTTCTACTACAAAGTACAGCGTGCCCAGCAGTACAAGTGCAATTGCAGAATACCCAGCAGAACACAATGCCACCAGCACTGCAAGCTTTAAAAGACTGCTATCAAAGCACAGAGTCATAAACCCAAGCGAGATGGGTGGGATTTTGCAAGCTCTGTGCAAGAAAGGAAGGCAGGCAAAAGGGGGGGGGGGGACCCTCATGAAATTGTCATGACCAGTTTGAAACTGATAACAGTGGGTGATTCTGCATTGGCTTTTCCCTCCATGGTTATACCAAACCCACGCTGGAACAAAAATTCCCCCTGCATTGCAGGCTGCTGTCACTTTCTTTGATCATCGGATTTTATGGTACCCTCTAGACCAGTGGGTCTCAACCTTCTTAATGCCGTGACCCTTTAATACAGTTCCTCATGTTGTGGTGACCCCCAACCATAAAATTATTTGTGTTGTCTAAACGGCTTTGACAAAACCAATAAAAACATTATTTTCTGTCCCATCTATACAAAATCTTGACTGAACCAATATCTTATGTCCAACCATTATTCCTACACTGGATTGGAATCAGTTCCTAAAAGTTAGGTTCCAATGGCAATCAGCTTGCGTGGGACCCTTTCCTGCCGGCAGGGCAGCCTTAGACGCCAGCCGGCGACCCCTGTGAAAGGGTCGTTCGACCCCAAAAGGGGTCCCGACCCACAGGTTGAAAACCACTGCTCTAGACTGCATGCCACTTTCAGTTTCTTTGATCATTGGGTTTTATGGAAACTTCTGCATAGATTTATGGCCGTTCAGGGATGCCTTTGCAGTCCGTACGACATTGCCCCGGGGTATTTGAATGTGGGTTTTGAGCTGCTTTGTCTGTTCCAACGTGGGTTTGGTAAAACAATGGAGGGAAAAGCCAATGCAAGTTGTGGTCACATGTGCGAGATAAAGTGGGGGGGGGGGGGAAGAGAGGCTATCACCTCCAGAGGAAGTTGACCTGCAGTTGCGCGATCACACAGTCTTTTGAAGCTGTGGGTGCAGCCCGCCACTATGTGATCAGACACTACCATGGGTGAGTCGGGATTTTTTTTGCCATTTGTCTCTGATGCGCTTAAACAAGGGATCGATGATTCTCACCTCAACCCTGAGGGCTCCCTATGGAGTATGTGATGATGCACATATTGAGAAGGACAAAAAACAATGGCATGGAGTTGGGACAGCCTGAACAGACCATCCCGATGCCATGGGAGCATGCTGGAGTGATCAGACGCCGGAAAGTCCGTCTGTGGCCTGTAGCAATCCATTTGCTACTGGACTTTTTGAGGTGTCTTTTAAATCCGCTTGTGTGGTGGAGCAAAATGGGTTGCCGACGGCTGCGGTGAGCTTCCCAGATGTTGTTGTTTAATTCGCCTGGCATTCACACCTATATCGGGGCTAATTTTGTGTGTGATCGCAACCGCAGAATCAACTGGTGTTTCCAAGGCTGGAGAATTCCGCCCCCCTGTTGCTTTGAAGTTTGGTCAACATTTTGTTTGAGTGGAGGCAGTCGGTCTGGAACTGTATCCATTCACAAACCGACAGGAACCTCCACAAACAGCTTGAATGTTTGTTTAAAGTTTGTGTCAGTTGGTCTGCCACGAACTTCACCTTGTGAACCATGAACCAGCCAAAATTCATCGCAAGTTTTAGTTCGTGAGCAGGTTCGTGACCATCCCTAGTCACGATAGCCTTATTCTATTTGATTGTAGTGCTTTGAAATAGATGAAAACGAACCAGTACGAAATTTTGAGGATGGCTGAAAAACAATGAAGGAAAAAGGCGTGTCCCCCCCCTTTTTTAACGAAACGAAACATTCAGTTTGCAAAAATTGCGAGCGATTGGGCTCAGTGTTAATAAGGAGGCTAGCGTAATTCATTCTATATTTTTAATACACACATTTCTGTTTTTGGAATCCTTCCCCCCCTTCAAATCGTGTAGAATTTTTAAATCGATCTCATGTTTTACGTTTTCCTGCAAAGAAAGAGAGAAGTCCTCCTGATAGTTTCGCACAAAGCGATCCATGTGGATGGTCTTAACCATCTTTTTCTCTCCCCCCCCCCAGTAAACTTAATTTGAATTTAGAAAGTCTCCAAATGGTAATTGAATCACAAGTCTGGATTAGAATTCTAGCAGCAACACTTGACTTGGTCAAAATCGCTGTTAGGAAGAGACACAATTTTTACACAGTACTTCACATTGATTAAGTAATGTGCGAGAATGGGGGGGGGAAAGTATTTGAATCTTAATCATAGTCATTTGCATGAAATAAAAGTCTGTGTCAGGGGAATGCACATTATAATAACTCCTCGGTGTTTTGGTTGCATCACTGAGCAGAGAAGTTGCATGGATTTTCCCTCCCCCTCCCCATCTCCCTTGCTGTGATGTACAAGAATTCTGACATTTCCAGGGCATCTTTTTGGGATACTGCAAGAGTTTGAAGAATATTTGATTTTTAGCTGGCCGAGCAAATGGACTCAATTGGTGTCTTCTGCAAAGAATGAGATTAGAACGGGCTGCATTCTTCGACAGATCTAATAATAAGGCTTAGAGCTGGTGCGGTGCTTATTAACGAATGGATTTCTTGAAAAGTGAAGACACTGCCTTTTCCCAGTGAAGGTGGGTTATTAGTAATTATTATTAAATTTGTTTGTACCCGCCTCTCTCCCCAGCGGAAACCCGAAGCGGCTTACATTGTTCTTCTCGCCTCCATTTTATCCTTGCAACAACCCTGCGGGGTAGGTTAGGCCGAGAAGTGTGACTGGCCCAAGGTCACCCAGCAAGCTTCCATGGCATGAGTGGAGATTTGAACCTGGGTCTCCAAGATACTAGTCCGATACTCTTACTCACTCGCCATGCTGGATGACCAGTGCAATCCTGGTGTGCTTTGCATAGAGCAGGGGTGGCCAACCTGTGGCTCGGGAGCCACACGCGGCTCTTTCACACATATTGTGCGGCTCCTGGCAGGGCGGCTGGGAAAGCAAAGGGGAGGCATGCTTTTTCTCTCTTTCTCCCTTCCTTCCTTCCCTCCTCCCTCCCATCTATTTGCTTTCCTAGTTTCTCTCTCTCTCTTTCTTTCCACTTCTTTAATTCTTTCTTTCCATCTCTCTCTTTTTCTCTCTATCTCTCAATATCATTAGCAAACAAGTAATATCATTATCAATAACCGGTTTTCCTCGTTTGTTTTTATTTTTGGCAGTCCCATTTAACGTTAATACAAAGCAAATTTGCATATTTTTAAAAATAAAAACGTGTGTGTGATATTTGTTCCTGTCTTGCGGCTCTCAGACATCTGACGTTTATTCTATGTGGCTCTTACGTTAAGCAAGGTTGGCCACCCCTGGCATAGAGTATTGAGCCAGTTTGGTGTAGTGGTTGGGCGTGGCGGACTCTAATCTGGGAGAACGGGGCTTGATTCCCCACTCCTCCATGTGCAGCTGCTGGTGTGACCCTGGGTCAGTCACCACTTCTCTCAAAGCTGTTCTCTCAAGAGCAGTTCTCGAAAGAGCTCTCTCAGCTCCACCTGCCGCACAGGGGTGTCTGTTGTGGGGAGGGGAAGGGGAAGGAGATTGTCAGCTGTTCTGAGACTCCTTTGGGTAGTGAAGGGCAGAGTATAAATCCAGTCTCTCTCTCTCTTCTCTTCTTTTTCAGTAAGTCTGGATTTCCAAAGCAATTCTGGTGTGCTTTGCATAGAGTATTGCAATAAGTCTAACAACAGTCATATAAGGTAGGCCAACAGTATTAGAAAACAAGAACAGACATGCTCAATAAGACCAGCGGTCCTTCTAGTCCAGCATTCTGTTTCCAGCAGTGGCCAATTAGATGTTCCCATTGGAAGCACATAAACAGGGCCAGCTCTCCTGCGGATTGGAGGCTACATCTGGCTGTCATGGCTAATAGCCAATGAGAGCCCTGTCCTCCATAATTTGCTCTACCCCCTTTAATTCCCCTGAAAGCATTGGCCTTCACCATTATCCTGCGGCAGAGAGTCATCGACTCATCGTACAAAGTGGTGCTCCTTATCGTATCCACACACTTCCCACAGGGGACTGCGAAGCAGTGTCTTGCCAAAAGCTAGTGAGGGGACTGCAAGATTTGAACCCAGAACCTTTGGGATCAGAGCTAATTTTCTTTGCTATGACACCATAGCATGTTCTCCTACAGGTACCAGGATACAGAGCTGGGACTACCACTGAACACACTGGAGAAGGAAGCACTTCTTAACTGGAGTTAAGGGCGAGGCTGTGGCTCGGCGGCAGAGCCTCTGCTTGGCATGCAGAAGGTCCCAGGTTCAATCCCCGGCATCCCCAGTTAAAAGGACCAGGCAGGAGGTGATGGGAAAGACCCCCGCCTGAGACCCTGGAGAGCCGCTGCCAGTCTGAGTAGACAACATTGACCTCAATGGATGAAGGGTGAGGGTCTGACTCAGTGTAAGGCAGCTTCATTAGTCCACGTGCATTGCTGGCCGATTGGTGGCCCGAGAGACATCTGGCTGTCCTCGACCACAGCCAGCGCCTTCTCTGCCCTGGCTCCAACCTGGTGGAACTCTCTGCCAAATAGCATCCGTGCCCGGCGGGACATTCTGCAGTTCCACTGAGCATGCAAGGTGGAGATGTTCTGCCAGGCATTTGGTTCAGGACAGCGGCAGTTCTGTCTGGGCACTCCCCCTCCCATTCCCCACGAGATAGCGGCACTGTTAGGATTTTAGCGTGTTAGGTCTGCTGACCACCACAGGGCACCAGCAGAACACCGCCCGAGCTTGACTCCTGGAAACAATAGGCGTCAAGGATCCTGGACCACCACTAGCCCTCCAATAAGAACTCTGGCGGGAAAGTCAGACTCGCCAATAGGACTTTTGGGTGTGTCCTAGGGACTGTATATAGTTGGCCATCTCGGCTGGTATTGCGTGCTGGTTGTGCACTCCAATACAGAATGCTTATTGCCTCGTTGTAGTCCAAGCTTTCAGTGCAACGAACCCAGTACACAGTATCGCGCCATCTGTATTTAATGTAGGCAAGCAATGAGTCAGACCGTTATGTTTTTACTGTCTTATGTAAATTTGTTTTTATTATATGATTGTGTTGTACATCGCCCTGAGCCTGGATCCACTGGGGAGCATGGTTGTTCAGACAGATAGACAGACAGACAGACAGACAGACAGACATCTGACTTTCCCGCTGGAATCATTCTAGTTCCAAAAAAACCTGCCCACACCTCTGTGCGGTGTGAAACTGCTACTGAAATGTCCACATCTACTAATTGCCCTCCTGTGGTCAAGCTAGTGTCCAACCGGCTTTATTCTGCTTTAAACAATTGCTGTTGATTAGTGCACTTAGACCCCCTGGAGTGAAATTTCACGCCACTGTGAAATCAGCACAGGAAAAGACAGCAGTCAAACTACTTTAGAGGGGAGGTGTAAAATGACCCAAAGAAGGAAGGAAGGGAAGGAAGGAAGGAAGGAAGAGAAAGGAAGAAAGACAGGAAGAAAGAGAGAGGGGTCATTTCAAGCAGGAATACCATTCTGGGAGTAACAAGCCCAGGAGTGGGCACATATGGCGATGAGCTGTGGAAAAAAAGCAAAACCAGGCTAACTTGATCTGTATTTTCATGCTTGTTGTAGGGCAGCTTCCCTGCAAGAGCAAAGGACACCTGAAGTGTCTTTAGTCAAAGGCTAAAGCTGGCTGGCCAGCTCTGAGTCGGGAAAGACCTGGAGATTTTTGGGGTGGAGCCTGAGTGGACATCTGGTGATGTCTGGGGGTGTGGCATATGCAAATAAGTTATGCTAATGAGTTATGCTACTGAGCTCCTGCACCTCTTTTTTTTTTTTTTTTTTTTTTTACAAAATGACCCCTGGATAGACAGACAGAATGTGTGTTACTTGTATCTGAAGAAGTGTGCATGCACATGAAAGCTTTTACCCAGGGGTCATTTCGTAGAAAAAGAGGTGCAGGAGCTCATTAGCATAACTCATTTGCATATGCCACACCCCCTAACATACCGAAAGGGTGTCAGAAGGTAACACCCACCCCTTAGGTTCCCCTCCACAGGTGAGTGAAACTGACCTGGGAGAAATGGCCTCCACGCCTCCACTTGCCTCCACGCCTCCACTTGCAGCTGCTGGATGACCTTGGGCAAGGCATAGTTCTATCAGAGCTGTTCTCTCAAAGGCCGGCCTCGAAAGAGCTCTCTCAGCCCCACCTACCTCACAGAGTGTCTCTTGTGGGGAGGGGAGGGGAAGGGAAAAGAGTTTGTAAGTGGCTCGGAGACTCTGAGCGAAGGGCGGGGTATAAATCCAATCTCTTCTTCTTCTCTTCTTCACAAGGTAGCTTCCTGTTTAAGGCAAGGAGCGGCTGTTTAAGTTCAAGGAGATAACACTCGCATACTCTTAAGAGTGCTGTAGCGCCCCCCAATGTCAGGGCGTGCTGAGTCGCTCACTCCAACCGTCTAAATCCTGTACATCTTGCCTAAAAGTGAAGCCCTCCTCAATGTAATTTTATGCTCATGTCTAACACATATGTTTACATCAAGACATGCGTTCCAAAACATCGGACTGCCTCTGATCTTCACCAGCCCTTCAGCCGGTTCGACCACCTTCCCTTCACTGAGCCCTCCCCCCCTCCCCCAGCCACCCACTTTATTAAGAGCGTTTCTGATGAACTGCCCGGAACATTACACAGTCTTCTGGATAAGGGCAGGCCATTGATTTGTATAATAGCATTATAATCCCTCTGAATTAGTCCGCTTCCCATTCATAATGCATTCTAACACCCTGTTCCCATTTTTTTTTATCCTTAGCAGCACGATAATCTTATTTATGCAATTACATTTATCTGAATGACCGGAGGGATACCCAAAACATTCAAATAAACCCAATGCTTTGGATAACCGAGAGCACCGTTCAGGCAGAGGGACAAAGGCGCAGTGGTAGACGTGCTAGGGATACGTGGACATCTCTGGAGAACGAAGGCCCAGATTGAACATGGGGAGCTTGTCGGAGTGAGCGACTCAGCATGCCTGAACATTGGTGGGGGGGGGAGTGCTACATAGCTCTAAGGGTATGTAAGTGTTATCTCCTTGGATGGGTTGCCTCTCTTAGTCTTCACCTGGGAGCTGCCCTCTGATCGCTCCTCTCTCCCTCTTTGTCCTCTGATCGCTCCTCTCTCCCCCTTTGTCCTCTCCCACTCCTTACATGGCCTTCCATGGAGACAAATGTCTCTTCAGGTCTCTTCTGTAGAGACAATGCCCTCATACTCCCACACATGTGATGCCAGACAAGCTGGCCATTTGTGATAGGGAAAGGGACTCTTCAAGATTAGGCCAGCTTGGTGTAGTGGTTAAGAGTGGCGGACTCTACTCTGGAGAACTGGGTTTGATTCCCCACTCCTTCACATGAAGCAAACTGGGTGACCTTGGGTCAGTCACAGCTCTCTCAGAGCTCTCTCAGTCCCACCTACCTCACAGGGCATCTGCGGTGGGGAGAGGAAGGGAAGGCGATTGTAAGCCACTCTGATTGTAAGCCACTCTGATTGTAAGCCACTACCTTCAGGTAGTGAAGAGCGGGGTATAAAATCAACTCTTCTTTGGTGTAGTGGTTAGGAGTGCAGACTCTAATCTGGGAGAACTGGGTTTGATTCCCCACTCCTCCACATGAAGCTGCTGGCGTGACCTTGGGTCAGTCACAAGTTCTCTCAGAGCTGTTCTCTCAAGGACAGTTCTCAAAGAGCTCTCCCGACCCCACCTACCTCACAGGGTGTCTGTTGTGGGGATAGGATGGGAAAGGAGATTGAAGGCCGCTCTGAGACTCCAAGTGAAGGGCGGGGTATAAATCCAATCTTCTCCTCCTCCTCCTCTCCTCCTCCTCCTCCTCCTCCTCCTCCTGCTCTTCTTCTTCCCGCAACCTGAACTTGAACTGGATCCACCTGAATAAATGTAAGCTTACCTTTCTTGCAGTATACTTCTTGGGAGATTTATTTACTGTCCTCAGTATCACACTTCTATAACTGGGCAGAACTCTGCTCTATTAACCAAATATCCTAATAAAGCCACCTTCCACTGAATCAGACCGTTGGTCCATCAAGGTCCGTATTGTCTACTCAGACTGGCAGCGGTTTTCCAGGGCCTCTGAGGTCCTTCACATCTGGTCTTTTAAAACTGGAATTCCAGAGACTGAACCTGTGAAAGCTCTTGGTGACAGCTTGAAGAACTCCTGCCAACCCCAATTCCCGCTCTGGGCAGGAGGCATCAAAGGCCTGACCCAGTTGAAGACAGCTTTACACGTTTGCTTTCCAGAAAGCTGAAAAACTGGGAGGACACGTCTTCCAAGACATCATGGTAATTCGAGAAGCATGGAAACGTGGCGTTCAGATGTCTCTCTTGTTAAGGAAGGGTTTGAATCACTGAGCTGGTTCCTCATCGGGCAAAAAGCCCGTCGTCCGAGACATCCTAATTGCTAAAGGAATGGTTGGCTTAAAAACTTACCATGCGTGGTGGCTGACAGTGGCCACTTCCACCGGGCACAGGAAGCCTTCCTCGAGGTTGGCCAGTTCTGGGTTCTGAAATATCTGGAGATATTTGGGGCGGAGCCTGAGGGGGTGGGGTTTGGGGAGGGGAGGGGCTTCAGTGGAGTATAACACCATAGGGTTCACCTTCCCAAATGGCCAGTTTCTCCAGGTGAACTGATCTCTGTCGCTTGGAGGTCCCAGTGGTCGTCCCGGGTAATGCTTCCTCTAAGCCGTGGAGACTTGTGAGCAAAAATTCCACTTTGTGAGCTACTGCCATTAAAGTTGTGAGCGAGCGATTTGGCTGCTGCATAAATCAGTTTGCTCTGGAGCCATCCTTCCTGAGCTAAGAGAAAAATGTGTGAGCTGGAAGCTAAAAAAACCTTGTGAGCTAGCTCACACTAACTCAGCTCAGAGGGAACACTGGTCCCAGGAGATTTCCAGGTGTCACCACCTGGAGGTTGGCAACCCTAGCTGATGGTGGCACCCTCCCCCTGAGAGAAGACCATGGTAGGAGGCCCAGTGTACCTTTACATGTTTTGTTCACTGGCATATTGTTAATTCCATTCATTCATCTATCCATCCATCCATCCATTCATTCATTCATTCATTCATTCAGTTTATACTCCGCCCTCCCCGCCACAGCAGGCTCAGGGCAGCTTACATAAAAGTCAAATCACATAAAATAACAATTCTAAAACAGTCGTCAAAACCTGAACTCTCATAAAGTGCAAGTAACAACAAACAGAGGGGCCGCAGTGGCTCAGTGGTTAAGACGCTGAACTGCAGACCGGAAAGTCGTTCGTTCGGCAGTTCGAGACCCGAGTGCCGTGTGACGGAGTGAGCTCCCGTCTCTGGCCCCAGCTCCTGCCAACCTAGCAGTTCAAAAGCAAGAAACTGCAAGAAGAGAAATAGGTACCACTTCGGTGGGAAGGGAACAGTGCTCCGTGCACTTCGGTGTTTAGTCCTGCCGGCCACATGACCACCGAAAAAGTCTTTGGACAGTGCTGGCTCTTTGGCTTGGAAACGGAGATGAGCACCACCCCCTAGAGTCGTATTCAACTGGCTTTTGAGCAAGGGAAACTTTTACCTTTACTTTAATAACAAACGACAAAACTAATAATAATAGTATTGCATAGAGAGATGCCGGAAACAATCGTGTTGGGATATTCAAGTGGGATCCAGTCTATGTTGATGAGCAGCTCATCTCGGCAAGCACAGGCTGCTGATGGTAGTCTGGAGGAATAGGGCCTTCTCACGGTTCAGTTGTTAGATGTTAGATGCGGCTCCTTGATTGAAGGCCTGGTGGAAGAGCCCTGCGGAACTGTAAAAGGTCCCACGGGGCCCTGATTCCTTGTTCCACCAGTACGGAGCCACTACCGAGAAGGCCCTGGCTCTGGTTGTAGCCAGCCTGGCATCTCTGGGACCCAGGAGGCCCCGTCAATTTTGAGACCCTGAACCCAGTGCTCTCTGGGGAACATGAGGGGAAAGGCGGTCCCTCAGGTATGTAGGCCCCTGACCAAAAAGGGCTTTAAAGGTTGCAGAGGGGGGCCATGTTGATCTGCCATAGAACCGCCAGATTCGAGTCCAGTAGTCAAAAATTCGTTTCTGATGAAGGGATTTTAAGACTCTTGAAAACTCGTCTCCCGAATACCTTGCTGGTCTCAAAGGTGCTGCTGGATTCAAATCTAGTTGTTGTTGAGTCTCCAGAGAAAGACAGGGTAAAAATAAATAACCTTTCAGTCGGATCGATCAGTCCAGAGAGCCAGTTTGGTGTAGTGATTAGGGGCGTGGGCTCTAATCTGGAAGAACCGGGTTTGATTCCCCTCTCCTCCACATGCAACTGCTGGGGTGACCTTGGGTCAGTCACAAGTTCTCTCGGAGCTGTTCTCTCCAGGGCAGTTCTGGGAAGAGCTCTCTGAGCCCCACCTACCTCACAGGGTGTCTGTTGTGGGGAGAGGCAGGGAAAGGAGATTGTAAACTGCTCTGAAACCCCCTGGGGTAGTGAAAGGTGGGGTATAAATCCACTCTCTTCTTCTTTTCTTCTTCTCTTCACCGCAGCCACCTGGCTTTCTAAGGTGACCCCCTGTGTCGAATAGCACTCTCACTCACCACAATGGGAACACGGACGCACTGAATACATTCGCAAACAAAATACACAATACTCCGTGGAAACAACAAATAACTTATTAAAGCACTATTGCTCAAACCAAATGTACATAACCAAGAAACCTTCCCACGCAAGAACAAAAGGCAATACACAGTCCTTATATACACTGCAGTCTTCCTGGCTGTTTCTGAGTTGCCAACTTCCAGGTCTGCAGGGAGGCTAAACACCAGGCTGATGTCTCCTGTCGGCCGAGAGAGTTTCGAGGTACTTTGCCGACTGGAGCGTAACGAGCCCATGTGGGAGCAAGATAAGGCATATAAAATATGTAAACTGTGTGGTTCCGTAGAATATTGGCTCTGAAGAAGTACCTCGAAACTCTCTCGGCCGACAGGAGACGTCAGCCTGGTGTTTAGCCTCCCTGCAGACCTGGAAGTTGGCAACTCAGAAACAGCCAGGAAGACTGCAGTGTATATAAGGACTGTGTATTGCCTTTTGGTCTTGCGTGGGAAGGTTTCTTGGTGATGTACATTTGAATAGCACTCTCAAGCAGTGTTCCCTCTAAGCTGAGTTAATGTGAGCTAGCTCACAGTTTTTAAGCCCCCGGCTCGCACATTTTTGCCTTAGCTGAGGAAGGAGGGCTCCAGAGCAAACTAATTGATGCAGCAGCCAAACCACTCGCTCGCAACTTGAATGCCAGGAGCTCACAAAGTGGGATTTTTGCTCACAGGACTTCACAGCTTAGAGGGAGCATTGCTCTTGAGCTATATATAAGTCTAACCCCCTCCAAGACAGAGGAGATCTCGAGTCCTTGGTCTGCCTTTCTCCTAATCCAAAGAACCTCTGTCTTGCGAAGATTAAGCTTCGGCTCGTTCATATTCATCCAGCCCATTACTGATTCCGAGCGCCAGATCAGAGCGTCAACAGCATCCTTGGAATTAGGTGGGAAAGTAAAGTAGAGCCGGGCATCATCTGCATACGGGTGACACCGCAGCCCAGACCTCCCAATGACCTCTCCCAGCGACTTAGTGTACATATTAAATAGCACGTGGGATAAGATTGTACCTTGTGAAACATTGCGGGTCAAAACACACGGGACCGGGTCCTGGTGTTGGGGCTCCCGGTACCCCCAAAGAGCCTACCGACAACCCCACCCAGCGCCCAGGACCCACTTGGACAGAGGAAGACCCATGAAAGCCAACCCCCACACTCACCTGGGGTGGTGAAGAGCCCAGACTGTCGCCATTGAGGAAGGAGGCTGGGCGAATGGCGGGTGGGGCGGCGGCGGGGGGACGCGCCGAGCAGGCCCCAAGTTGGAGCGTAGCAGAGGCAGGGTGGAGCCCAGGGCTGGCGGCACAAACACCCCCCCGAGTATCATAATGCCCCTGTATAAATCGATGGTGCGACCTCATTTGGAGTACTGTGTAAGTTCTGGGCACCCCACCTCAGAAAGGATATTATAGCATTGGAAAAAGAGCAGAAAAGGGCAACTAGGATGATAAAAGGGTTGGAACACTTTCCCTATGAAGAAAGGTTGAAGTGCTTGGGGCTCTTTAGCTTGGAGAGACGACAGCTGAGGGGTGACATGATCGAGGTTTATAAGATTATGCATGGGATGGAGCAGGTCGAGAAAGAAGTCCCTTTCTCCCTTTCTCACAATACAAGAACTCGTGGGCACTCCCATGAAATTGCTGAGCAGTCGGGTTAGAACGGATAAAAGGAAGTCCTTCTTCACCCAAAGAGTGATCAACACGTGGAATTCACTGCCACAGGAGGTGGTGGTGGCTACAAGCATGGACGGCTTCAAGAGGGAGTTAGATAAACATCTGGAGCAGAGGTCCATCAGTGGCTATTAGCCACAAGATATGGATAGGAACTCTCAGTCTGGGGCAAGAGATGCTCTGTATTCTTGGTGCTTGGGCGGGCAACAGTGTGTGTGTGTGGGGGGCTTCTAGTGTCCTGGCCCCACTGCTGGACCTTTCGAGGGCACCTGGTGTTTTTGGCCACTGTGTGACACAGAGTGTTGGACTGACTGGGCCACTGGCCTGATCCAACATTGGCTTCTCTTATGTTCTTATGAGCAACTCGTCTCCACCCGGGGAGGAGGGGCAGGAGGCCAAGAGTCAAGCCTGCAATGCAGGAGGCGGGTACCGGGAGTACACCCTGGCAGACGGCTCTGCGCAGATCTTTAAAAACGGGGACGGGGCTAGGAGGGGGCGGAGGGAGGAAGCTGGAGAAGGGATGGGGGGGTATAAAAGGAAGCAGCAAGGATGGGTCGGAGAGGATGAGCCCCGGTGGCAAAGAAGGCCATGCAGAGAGAGAGAGAGGCAGCCAGAAGCCCAGGGGAAGACAGTAGCCAGGGTGTGGTGACACAACTGGGACCCTAGCTGCATCCGAGAGGGGGGAGACAGGTGGCAGAGACGGCTGAGGCTACCTCAAACCCCGAGACCGGCGACAGTGACAGGGGTCTGCGAGCTCACGCAACAGGCAGATAAAGAACCCCCCAGCACCACCTTCTGAAACTGCTCCCCTCCTGACAGGGCTTGCAGAGACAGGGCCTTCCCCGGGGCGGCCCCTCTCCTGTGAAACTACCTCTCCTCTCTCCTCCCCAGGTGCTTTGTCAGTTACAGATGCTGTTTTCATTCCCCCTAAGGCTTCGATGCATGTTAAAGGTGCAGGTCTAGATTTCCCACCTCGTTTGCTTCCCTGGGTTTTTGATTGGGCGGTGGGAAGTTCCGTCAAATCGCAACTGACTTACGGCAACCCCATAGAGTTTTCAAGGGAGGAGACGTGCGGAGGTGGTTTGCCGTTGCCTGCCTCTGTGTCATAGCCCTGGTATTCCTTGGTGGTCGCCCATCCAAAAGCTTGCCAGAGTCGACCCTGCTTAGCTTCTGAGATTTGATGACATCGGGCTAGCCTGGGCTATCCAGGTCAGGATGGATCGTTTTTATTGCTGCCACACTAAAATCAATATTATAATTGATACCTTGCTCTTTTGTGTGCTGCTAAATGAACATTAGGGGCTGCGGTGGCTCAGAGGTTAAGATGTTGAGCAGACCGAAAGGTCTGTAGTTCGGCAGTTCAAGACCCGAGTGCCGCGGGATGGAGCGAACTCCTGTCTCTGGCCCCAGCTCCTGCCAACCTAGCAGATCGAAAGCAAGAAATTGCAAATAGATAAATAGGCACCACTTCAGTGGGAAGGTAACAGCGTTCCGTGCGCCTCGGTGTCTAGTCATGCTTGCCACATGACCACGGAGAAGTCTTCGGACAGCGCTGGCTCTTCAGCTTGGAAACGGAGATGAGCACCGCCCCCTAGAGTCGGAGTAGACTGGCTTTTGAGCAAGGGAAACCTTTACCTTTACCTTTAAATGGATGTTATTTATATTTTGTGATTTTTTTAAAAACTCAGCAGCAATACTGAACATTAAAAAAAAAAAACCCTCTTGCCCTTTCCTGGATAGCCCAGGGAAGCCTGATCTCGTCAGATCTCGGAAGCTAAGCAGGGTCGACTCTGACAAGCACTTGGATGGGAGACCTCCTTGGAATACCAGCAGTCAGGAGGCGGGGGCAGGCTTTATTCAGCCACCTCTGTGAATATCCTCCAGGCCCCCAGTAGCGGTCAGCCACCAGAGGCTGCCATGACTTCCAGGAGCACACACACACACACATATAAAAAAATACAAGCCCCCCCCCCAAACTCTTTCTGTTCCTGGTACTGTAGCAAGGCACCTGATTGTTCTGGTTGCAATAGATTGTCTTGAATGGTTGCAGGGGCTGGCCAGTAAATATTTTCAAGGAATGTATAAAACCCCATACGAGAATGTGCCCCCTTCTCTGGGGAGAAGCTGTGGCTTGTTGGTGGAGCATCCGCTTGACATGCAAAAGGTCCCAGGTTCTATCCATGGTGCTTCCAGTTAAAAGAAGAAGAAGAAGAAGAGATTGGATTTATAACCCGCCCTTCACTACCCAAAGGAGTCTCAGAGTGGCTTACGAACTCCTTTCCCTTCCCCTCCCCACAACAGACACCCTGGGAGGTATGTGGGGCTGAGAGAGCTCTGACAGAAACTGCCCTTTTTCAAGAACAGCTCTGACAGAACTATGGCTTGCCCAAGGTCATCCAGCAGGTGCAAGTGGAAGAGTGGGGAACCAAATGTGGTTCTCCCAGATTAGAGTCCGGCACTTAACCACCACACTGAACTGACTCGCTATACAATGGGTGATGGTAAAGATCTCAGCCTGAGATCCTGGAGAGCTGCTGCCCATCTGAGGAGAGAATGCTGGCCTTGATGGACCATAGTTCTGATTCAGTATAAGGCAGATCCATGTGTTAGCGAAGCGGTTGGGGATCAGTGGAAGAGCCGTTGCTTGGCGTGCAGAAGGTCCCCGGTTCAATCCCCGGCATCTCCAGTTGAAAGGACCAGGCAGGAGGTGCTGTGAAAGGCCTCCACCTGAGACCCCCTGGGGAGCCACTGCCAGTCTGAGTAGACAGCACTGACCGTGGTGAACCAAGGGTCTGACTGAGTAGAGGGCATCTTCATGGAAAGACCACCCCATAAGTTTCCATAGCCGAGTGCGGATCCAAATCCGGGTCTCTCAGATCCTAGTCTGATGCTGTAATCACTCTGATGAATTAACTATCATATGGCATTGTGTACTACAGGCAGGAGATCCTAAGATTGTCTGGCAGCCGGAAGTCCTAGCTCTTTTAGCGTTATGCACCACTAGGTGGCAAGCTAGACTTGTTTTTAGGGCAAAAGATGTGTCAGAAGTGGTTTGCCATTGCCTGCCTCTACATCACTACCCTTGTATTCCTTGGAGGTTGCCCTTCTAAATACCAGCCAGGGCTGACCCTGCTTAGCTTCTGAGATCCGACGGGATCCAGGTCAGGGCTTTCTACGATACCACTACTATGCTGGTTCTCCAGTTCTTATAAGTTTCCTCAACTCGTTGTCCCCAGCCTGGGAAAGACTGTCCTTTGAGTTCAACGATTGTGTCCCTTTCTGATTCAGTATGCCCCACTAGGGCAAATGAAGACCCAGATTTACCCGTGGCCCTTTGAGCGGACAGTGCAATCTAGAGCACTGTTGGATCTTGGTGTCATCTGATCTCTTCTGGGCTGGAAGCTGCAATACCAACCCTGGCCTTCAGGAGTGGTGGTGCTGTAGCACAACGATGATGAAATCGACAGCTCCCTTGGTTCCGAGGATCAAGTACTGGTGGCTACACCGCCGGAATAATCAGTTGGAGACCCTCCCTTACAACCGTTGTAACAGCTGTTAATTAGATCTCTGAATCGCCCAACCCCGCCAGCAGGCTGTAGGCGATTTACAGCGCTAAAACAGATAAAATTCAATTGACACGATAAAATCATTACAACGCACTCATAAAACAACTAGCCCAGATGGCGACCAATCCCTTTTTTTTGCCAGTGGCCATGCTCTCTTTGCAGCAGGGCAGGGAAGGGACCATGGGACCCAGAGTAAAAAAAGGAGGGTGACAATTTTAACCGTAGCCGTCCCCAGCCAAAAGCCGGGCGGAACATTTCTGCTTTACAGGCCCTGCGGGATCGGATGCCCTGGTGGTCACAGGGCCCTGGTGTTATTCGGCAGAAAGTTCCACCACGTCAGGGCCAGAACTGAAAAGGCCCCGGCCTGGTCGAGGACAGCCAGACCTCCCTAGGGCCGGGCAGGGGTCATTTAGTAGAAAAAGAGGTGCAGGAGGTCATTACCATAACTCATTTGCATAACTCATTTGCGTATGCCACCCCCACCCCCCAACATACCGGAAGTGTGTCAGAAGGCAACACCCACCCCTCAGGCTCCACTCCACAAATGAGTGAAACTGACCTGCTCTTCCTCCATTCCCTTCCCCATCCAATACTTGGTGCAATAAAAATAAGCGTAAAGAACACACCCTCATTCTCTTCCTGCTCCCTTGAAACCACCAGGTTTCAAGTAGACTTGAGATACCCAGGACATGTGCACCACCCATCCCTTCCCCTTCCCCTCCCCACAACAAGACACCCTGTGAGGTAGGTGGGGCTGAGAGAGGTATTTTGAGAACTGCTCATGAGAGAACAGCTCTGAGAGAACTTGTGACTGGCCCAAGGTCACACCAGCAGCTGCATGTGGAGGAGTGGGGAATCAAACCCGGTTCTCCCAGATTAGAGTCCAACTCCTGACCACTACACCAAACTGATGAGGTGGAAGCTGCTGAAGGGTTGGTGAAATTTCTCTAGTACTTATGTGCCATGTGCCCAGATTAAAAATGGTATACTTAGAAAATTTATATGCCACCGTGAGCAAGTCTCTGGAAAAGCAGCACACAGTCATAAAAGGAACAATGATGAAATTATCAATATTAAAACAAAACATTAAAAACAATAAAGACCCTAGCAGGGCTTTCCCCGGGGCGCTGCGCCTCTGCACTGCTCGGGGAAGCCGAGGAGGGGGCGGGGCTTGGTCATGTGCCCGCCCCCTGGGCTTCTCACTCCCGGAGCTGCACTCCTGTGCGCTCCTGCTCCAACGGACCCCTGGGGCTGGGGATCACCAGTAAGTTGTTATCAGCTGATCCGAGTGCTTTTCTGGGGACATACTGGAAGAGGCGGTCCTGTAGGTACGTGGGTCCCTGACCGCTCAAGGCCTTAAAAGTCAACACTAACACTGTGAACCTGACTCGGTACTCCACCGGTAACCAGGGTAGCTATACCCTGGCCCCAGGGAATATTTGAACACAAGCAAGCATCACAGAGACTTCGACTGCCACGTAACCATGAGCCCATACAGCTGCCTTGTACTGAATCAGACCGCTGGTCCATTAAGGTCAGGGTTGTTTACATAACCTCAGCTTGTGGGTTCTACGGGGCAGAACTTGGAATGAATCTCCCAACCACTGTTCCCTCTAAGCTGAGTGAGTGTGAGCTAGCTTACAGTTCTTTAGCCTCCGGCTCACGGATTTTTGTCTCCACTCAGGAAGGGATGGCTCCAGAGCCAACTAGTTTAGGCAGCGGCCAAATTGCTCGCTCATGACGTTTACGCCAGTCGCTCACAAGGGAGAATTTTTCCTCTCAAGACTCCACAGCTTAGAGGGAGCGCTGCAAACCCCTGCCATCTCCAAGCGCCATCTCCCCCAAACCCTCCAGGGACTTCCCAGCCCGACACAGGAAACCCTAATCCTGGGGGCTTCCAGCTCTCGATGTGGGTGCGGTTTTCACATGGGGCCCACGGTAGTCTGCCACCCTGTCACACTGGCTCTCAGTTATAGTTGCCATGTTCATCGCTGTGACCTTGTTAGATTCCAGATTGTTTTCCTTAGGAACATCAGAGAAGCCAATGTTGGATCAGGCCAGGGGCCCATCCAGTCCAACACTCTGTGTCACACAGTGGCCAAAAACACCAGGTGCCCTCAGAAGGTCCAGCAGTGG
The DNA here is from genome assembly GCA_029233225.1 of Lepidodactylus listeri. NCBI lineage: Eukaryota > Metazoa > Chordata > Lepidosauria > Squamata > Gekkonidae > Lepidodactylus > Lepidodactylus listeri. The sequence goes on along the minus strand of JARCFY010000011.1, from coordinate 95,105,060 downwards.
GGGCAGGACACTAGAAGCCCTCCCACTGTTGCCCCCGCCCCATCAAGCACCAAGAATACAGAGCATCACTTGCCCCAGACTGAGAGTTCCTATCTATACCTTGTGGCTAATAGCCACTGATGGACCTCTGCTCCATATCTATATATCTAATAGCGAAGGCGCCCCCTGCGTGCGAATACCTAAATCCGTGCGGGGAGACACCTGGGGGGGCAGGGAGATTGTTCTGCAGATGTGGGGCAGTCCCCACATCTGCAGAAAAATCCAAAAAGTTTAAAAAATTTTGGGGGGATATTTAAATCCCCCCAAAAGTAAGAGCGCCCAGTGTGCATGCGCAGGGAACGCTCTGGGTGTTGTGGGGGAGGCTCAGCGGGTCCGGTGACTGTGAGCTGCTCAGGGCTCACTGTCGCCGATGGGGGGGTGGCTGGAGGAGTGGCGGGGCTCGCCGCCACCACTTGCCCTGGGGAGGGGGGTGGAGGAGCAGCAGGGCTTGCCACCGCTTGACTCATGGGGGGTTTGGAGGAGCGGTGGGGTTTGCTGCCACCGCTGCTTGACTTGGGGGGGTTGGAGGAGCAGCGGGGCTTGCCGCCGCCGCCTGCCTCTGGGAAGGGGGGTGAAGGAGAGCGAGGCTCGCCGCCACTTGCCCCAGGGAGGGGGGGGCAGGAGGACTAGGGTACTCCCCCCCCCCGCGAGTATCGCGGGTGCCCCATCTTGTGTTTATCTAATTCCCTCTTGAAGCCGTCCATGCTTGTAGCTGCCACCACCTCCTGTGGCAGTGAATTCCACGTGTTAGTCACTCTTTGGGTGAAGAAGGACTTCCTTTTATCTGTTCTAACCCGACTGCTCAGCAATTTAATTGAGCGACCATGAGTTTGTTGATTTATTTATTTATTACTTTCCATTTATATCCTGCCTTGCCAGACGAACTGGCTCAAGGCGGCAGAGAAAGGGAGGAAAGGACTTCTTTCTCTACCTGCTCTATCCCATGCATAATCTTATAAACCTCAATCATGTCCCCCCTCAAACCTAAAGGGCCCCAAGCACTTTAACCTTTCTTCATAGGGACAGTGTTCCAACCCTTTTATCATTTGAGTTGCCCTTTTCTGCACTATTTCCAAAGCTATAACATCCTTTTTGAGGTGTGGCCGTTCAATGCTTTCGTTAGCTGTACATGCTGTACACCTGACACTCCACATACAGGATCTGTGCCTCAGAGCAAATCCATTGCACAATATTTGAGGGGAAAAAGAAAATTTTCCCCGGGGTTTCAAATGACAGAAAGTTGAGGGGGAAACACCCCCGCACAATTAAATTAGTTCCCTCAAACGCAGCAATTACGCGGGAGGGAGATCACTACTATTCAAACATGAGTTTGAAATTTGGCACGCCGTTAATTTATAAGTACGGGTCGGGGCGTTTGTGTGTTTTGACATGCAAGCCCCACAAAGTGTGTTGACATAAGTGGCTGTCATTAGCGCGCAAGGAAATGTCCCTATTGTCTGAATCAAATCATTTCAAAACTTCCCTGAGAAGAAGATTCAAGAGTGCCAAGGTAATAGATCATAGAAGAGTTGGAAGAAGAAGATTGGATTTATACCCCGCCCTTCACTACCCAAAGGAGTCTCAGAGGGGCTTACAATCTCCTTTCCCTTCCCCTCCCCACAACAGACACCCTGTGAGGTAGGTGGGGCTGAGAGAGCTCTGACAGAAACTGCTCTTTTTCAAGAACAGCTGTGCCAGAACTACGGCTTGCCCAGGGTCATCCAGCCAGGTGCAAGTGGAGGAGTGGGGAATCAAACCCGGCTTTCCCAGATTAGAGTCCACGTACTTAACCACCACACCAAACTGGCTCTCCTGTTTGTCTCCAGGGGTCTCCAGGGTTATCTAGTCCAACCCTCAGCACACTGCAGGAAATTCATAAATACCTCCCCCCCACACACCCAGTGACCCCTGTTCCACTCCCAGAAGATAACAAAAAAAAAACAAACCCTCCAGGATCTCCAGCCAAACTGGCCTGGAGAAAAATGGCTTCCTGACCCCAAAGTGGGGATCAGCATTTCCCTGGGCGTGTCAGAAAGGGCCATGAGAACTAAGCCTTGAGGCAACCCTTCCTGCCCTCCTCCTCATAATCTGCCTCAGTTCACAGAATCAGATGGCCCTCTAGCCTCTGTCTGAATACCTCCCAAGGAGGAGAGCCCACCACCTCCCGAAAAAGTCTGTTCCACTGAGGAACCGCTCTACCTGTCAGGAAGTTCTTCCTAACGTTTATCTGAAAACTCTTCTGATTTAATTTCAACACGTTAGTTCCGGTCCGACCTTCTGGGGCAACTGAAAACAACTCCATCCCCTCTATAGGGCAGGCCTTCAAGAACTTGAAGATGGTTGTCATAAATGACACAGAACACTAGTCTTTTTGGTTTTTAAGAATGCCGGGAGGCAGAACAAGAACTTTGTCTCAGACCTGAATGAGCAGAGAGAAGCACATGGATTCCCTCAGATTCATGAGGCCGCTGAGGGCTTGGACTATAGCTTGAACGGAGCCTAGAAGCTGCTCGGCATCTGTGGTGGTTTCGGTCCAATGAACTCCCTGATTTGGTACCATGAACAAATCCCCCCCCCCCCCCCCCACTGCATGTAATTGCAGCTGAGTCGTTCTGTGATTCAGAATGGGATTGTGTAGGATTGCTAGCGGTCTACGCAGGCCTGTAGCCGGGGTTTTGTGGCTTGTGTGGCACTTTTTTGCTGGTGGGGCAGAAGTTCTCAGTGCAGAAAGAAAAGCCATCTGGCCAATAGAAAGCTGTTGCCGGGACAGATCTCTACATTGCAAGCTGTCAACCACTTTAGATGACAGTTCTCAGCTGCTGCGAGTTAATCACTTCTGCCAACTGAAGCAACAATCCTGAGAACAGGCCGGCGGGTTGGGGTGATGACTTCTATGGTCAAGAAAGCTAACACTTAGGAGACCAGTTTCTTGACACAGAGTTAGAAGGGATCCCAGAGGTCACCAGCCCCCTAGCTCAGCGTGGGAATTAGTCAACTACAGCACCCCACTCTGCTTAAAGGAGTGCATGCAGAGAAATTCTTGTGGGGCTGTGCCTTTAAGAAAGGGGTGGAGCCCCCAGATGCCCCACCATAGCTATGGGCCTGGCGCCAACCAGCAGAGTGATGTTACTTCCAATGAATATCCGAAAGTGCAGTTATATCATTTGCATGACAACGAGGCAACAATCTAGGATTTGGGCAAAACTCTATGGTTTTGCCCGTATCCTAGACCATTGCCTTGGTGTCATGGTGGTGTTGTGATGTCACTTCTGCTTTTTCCTGTGGCCGGAGACCTCCCACTTGCAATTTCTGCTTCCTACCACAACTCTGTTGGCCTGTTGGAATAATTTATTTATTTATCTATCAATTTATAGCCCACCTTTCTCATAAGGGCTCAAAGCGGATTACACGTAGCAAGTCGGTACAGTCAACAAACCAGGATGTTCAATGGACACATGGACATATGAAGCTGCCTTATACTGAAGTAGACCTGTTGGCCCATTAAGGTCAGTACCGTCTACTCAGACTGGCAGTGGCTCTCCAGGGTTTCTGGTAGAGGTCTTTCACATCACCTACTACCTAATCCTTTAAATTGGAGATGCCAGGGATTGGACCTGCGACCGTCGGCATGCCAAGCAGATGCTCTATGACTGAGCCATGCCCCCTCCCCGATAACCAATAATTATAATAACCAATAAATCAGGATTTGGGAAGTCTAGAACCACCTAGAGAAATTAATTAAAATATCTCCCTCACTTACCTCCAGGGAAAACCTGGAAGTGACATCACACCTGTCTAGGAATCGCCATAGCAGGAGATCTGGCAACCGTAAGCATAAGTCTCCTATTGGCCTTACTGTTGAGTAAGAATACATGGGATTGGACGGTAAAAGGCACAAACGCAGCAGATGTATTTACGTCAGAGTTTGCTCCTCAACACCACCAGCGACGTAGGTTCTCCTGAAGGAAATATCACATGCGGTCTGACATATGGGCATATGCTTAAATGGCATCCCTCTAGAACTTCTTTGCGCTTGTCCAGAGGTGGGGCAGAAATGTTTCACACAAGTAGGCGGAGCCAATTTCATGAATTTCCTCTTTCCAACTGAGCAGCAATTCCTTTTTAAAAAGACCAGCCCTTTTGGCACAATCCGTGCAAGTCATTTTGGGAGGGACCAGGCCGGATTTTGTTTTCAAAGAGTGCCCAGTTTGGAAAGTCCCACTGGCCTTCCAGACGGAAGACACCTTTCCACACTCTTTCTCCTGCATGTTTTGTGTGTGTGTGTGTGTGTGTGGATGCAGGTTACTTTGACTTTCTGAAAATAACCTCCCCTGTCCCCAAAAAGCCGTAAAACCAAGCCCCTTTCTGAGCTGTCATTGCGGTTGTCATTCGTGAGGAGAAAACCCCCAGCATCCACCTTCAAACCGCAACCCTCTCTTTCAAGCGAATGTTTCAAGAGTGTCGAAAAACTCCAGATCTGAAACCTTCCTCACCACATCTTTCTCGAAAGGGCTGCGGCTTCCGAAACCGTCCCGGCCCGGATTTTCTCAACCGCTCTCTCTTTTTCTTGGCCCCCTCGCTCCTTTTGTCTTCTTTTTGAGGTCTTCTGAAGTGAGGCAATCTTTTTTTATATATATCCCCCCCCCCTTCCCTCCCCTTCCATCGGCATCAAAGTTAGGACTTTGTTAGGGAAGCTTGCGCCCAGCATCTGTTACTCCTTTTTCTCAGGCTAAAAGAGCAGACTGCTGCTCGGCTGAAAAAGGCCTGCATTGAGGCTGCGATTGCCTCTCTTTGCTTCTCTGTCACACTGTCAGGCTCAATCAGAAAGCAATGAAAGTGATACAGAAGCGAGACTTTGCCGGCGAGGCTCCGAAACAAAGGGAGCTCCGGTGCCTAGTACAGATTTCACATCCAATTTAACTCTTTGCAAAAGGATTTTAAGAAATACATAGTCAAGAGTTTGGTGGGGGGAGAGAGAAAAAAATGGATCTGGGTCTAGTATAAAGGCTAAAAGTATTATCCAGGCTTAGATAAGCCACAAAGATAGGCTGATAGTATTTTCCAGCATAAACCACATTAGCCGGTATTACACGTTGAGCTTTCTTTGCCCGTTAAGTTCGCAAGGAGATTTGAGGGGAATTTAGCAGCTATATAAAATGACTCTTTCATGATTCTTAGCCTTAACAGTCATTTTACTTGTAACAAGGTGCCTGAATGGCTGCCGCTGAAATCACGTTGTCTAACAAATCTGGTATTAGAGGGTTAGTCTCAGTTTACTTATTAAGAATTTAGTTGAGTAAAGGATTTTAGGCCTCCGGTCTTTGTGCGGGTGACAATTGAAGCCAGCCGATACTTGTAATTTGGGATCCACAGATCGGCTCCTCGCATTTGATCTCTGTTTGCTTGGCCTACAATTAAACCGCGGCTTAATTAGACATCGCAGTTTGGGGATGCAGAGAGGGGCCTCCATTTCTGGACATGGCGTATCGAGAGAGCTGTGCCTGGATTCTGTTTCTCTGATTTATATTTACTGATCATCACTCCGTATTGGGAAAAGAACAAAGGGATTTTTTAACCTACAGTTTTTACTTGCAAGAGTAATAGAGAAAAATAACTCTTTCTTTCTTTCTTTCTTTCTTTCTTTCTTTCTTTCTTTCTTTCTTTCTTTCTTTCTTTCTTTCTTTCTTTCTTTCTTTCTTTCTTTCTTTCTTTCTTTTCCAGTGGGGTGAAAACGGTAAACTTTACTATCATTTTGCCTCACCCTTTCTGAGCATATTTACTAAGAAGTAAGTCCTGTTGTTTTCAGTGGGGCACGCTCCCTATTATGCATGCGAAGGACTGTAACCCTAGTACGAGTAAAGGTAACGGACCAAAATGAAAAGTAAATCCATCACAGCTTGATTGGGAGTCTGGCTTCCTGTATGCATTATAAATTGCTTTGCCCTATCTGAGCATATTTACTTAGAAGTAAGTCTTGTTTTCAGTGGTTCATGTACCCTTTTACTCGTTCTAACCAGGGCTTTTGTGGGGGGGATGTGCTGGAATGGAGTTCTGGAACCTCTTCGACAAAATTCTTTTAAAAATGTTTAAAAGCTCATGAGTTTTTAGTACACAGGTTGAAGACTCCATTTCCCTCTTGAGAGTTCTAGCACCTCTTTTTTTTTAAAAAAAAAAAAAAAGCTCTGGTTCTAAGAATTGTAACCCTACTGCAAGCAAAGCTAATGGGCCAAAAAAGAGAATTAAATCTAATGCTGCTTGAATGGGACTCCGGCTGTCTCTATGCCTTATAAATTCTGGTTTGCACACATGTTAAACAAAGGCCAATTTTATTAATATAAAGAATGAGGGTGAAGTACCCGTTTCCTTTTCCTTTTCGGCACCCACAACACGTCATGATTTCATTGACGGGTCAACTGTTAAAAAACTTGTGGAGCTTCCAGTGCCATGTCATTCCCTACAAAAAACCCCTGACTTGCAGATCTTGCAAACGTCAGATTAATCAATGGTTCCGAGGCCACGCAGGTCTCCAGTGAACTGTTCCGGGAGGCCGCCGGCTCTGCCTGGTGGAGAGCACATCTTCCTCGGAGAGAACATATCTCTTTAGAAATTCCCCAAGAACAAGCGATGATTACAAGGAAGCAATATGACGGACGCTTACATTTCATCTATGCATACAATTACAGGACAAATTAGAAATGCTATTATGTTAGTGCTTCATAATTAAGTAAGCAATTATAAACAAAAAACAGTTCATTAGCAAATTGTCAGCGCTAGGCAGACGAGTGCCCGGGAAGGTCAGGGACGGCAGGAGAGATGAGAAAACGTGTGTGCATGAATTGTCAGTGGGGAGGAAGGACAGAAAGCCAAAGAGAGTTGCGGGAGACCAATGCACAGTTTTTAGTGTGCAATTTGTTCTTGCAAGAGAGAGCGGGGGGGAGAATTTTCAATGAAAAGAATTTCCCCCCCTTGGAAATTAAGTAAGATATCTTCAACAGTTTTGCTCCTAAAAGATTTCCTGGATGAACTTTTAAGAAGCTTTATTTTTCATTATGGGGGGAGGAAACCCATGCCTTTTGCCAGTGCTAAAACGGAACATGCATGCCTCCGTTGAGTCAACCAGTTGGTAGAGTCTCTAAGATCAAAAGGCAGATGTTAACATTTTAAGACGGTTTGCTGGCATCTCTGCCTTTCTGTAAACAAATGTACAGTTTCCGCTCCTGGGGTGAGCAAAGGAAAAGCTGGTTTGGCGGGTTTTCTGAACGGTTCAGCTTAAATGGGGCAGTGGAAGGTGCCTATTGGCTAGTGCTCGTGACATCACACGTTTACTCACCCTCGTCCTACGGAAACTTTCTTTTTAATGGTAAGGGATCTCATTGCTACTCAGGTAGCAATGTGTGTGTTTAAAACACATGTATGTTCATGTATGTGTTTAAAACACACACATGCCTTTTTCAGAATTAAAGGTGTATGGTGTGCTGAACGTGTGGGTGGGGACAAGACTCGGGTTTGATCATGGGACATCCAATGTACTGCAAAGTCAGGTTTGCATTGGGTATGTACCCCACTGTGACGGTTTTAAAAATCCTGTGTCTGTCTCCAGCCAATATACTTCTGTGTGCATTTATTGGATACTGCCTGTGGCTTCACTTGGACATACAGTGCCTCTCCTTACACCAGGAGTATTCCATTTGGGAGGTCTTCATATTTCTAAAGTTCCCGAAGAAACAAAAACTACCCTGCTGAAATACAAGAGGGTTCACATAGCCTTTAAAAAAGGATGACCACCCCCTTCCAAATAAACCGAAATGTAGAACATTGCCAATTTGGTAACCATCTTTGTGTTATACTACCAATAAGCAGCTAGATTCAAGTCCAGTAGAAGAAGAGAAGAGCTTGGATTTATACCCCACCCTTCACTACCTGAAGGTGTCTCAGAGCAGTTTACAATCTCCTTTCCCTTCCCCTCCCCACAACAGACACGCTATGAGGTAGGTGGGGCTGAGAGAGCTCTCTTGAGAACTGCCCTTGAGAGAACAGCTCTGAGAGAACTTGTGACTGACCCAAGGCCACACCAGCAGCTGCACGTGGAGAAGCAGGGAATCAAACCCGGTTCTCCCAGATTAGAGTCCGCGCTCCTAACCACGATGCCAAACTGGCTCAGTAGCACCTTAGAGACCAATATGATTTGGAGAGGTATGAGCTTCCAAGCATCAAAGCTCCCTTTGTCTGATACTGTCAAAAGCTTTTATCCCCAAACTCTCCTTGGTCTCTAAGGTGCTACTAGCCTTGCTCTCCCACTGCAGACCAACATCGCTCCCAGCTGAAACTACCAGTTACGATGGCATCTTGCAGGAGTGGAGGGTAATCTCCGATTGATGCTCAAAAACACCAACTGTACACATTCTAAGGCTTCAATCCTGTCTCTTATCCGGCATGTGCAAGGCCTCTGGATCTCAGTGGAACCTGTTTACATTATTATATGCAAATAGGGGTCATCTCTCATTTCTAGCCAATGCAAACAAGAAAAGAGATTTCATGTTCCTACTGATAAATTCCGGATGATGCTGTTGCATCAAAGTAACAAAGACGTTGAGGCACCCTAAAGAGAGCCAGTTTGGTGCAGTGGTTAAGCGCGCGGACTCTAATCAGGGAGAACTGGGTTTGATTCCCCACTCCTCCCCATGCAGCTGCTGGATGACCTTGGGCAAGCCGTAGTTCTGGCACAGCTGTTCTTGAAAAAGAGCAGTTTCTGTCAGAGTTCTCTCAGCCCCACCTACCTCACAGGCAGTGTTCCCTCTAAGCTGAGTTAGTGTGAGCTACCTCACAGTTTTTTAGCCTCCGGCTCACACATTGTTGTCTTAGCTCAGGAAGGGATGGCTCCTGAGCAAACTAATTTATGCAGCAGCCAAATCGCTCGCTCACAGCTTTAATGCCAGTAGCTCACAAAGCAGAATTTTTGCTCACAAGAGTTGACAGCTTAGAGGGAGCATTGCTCACAGGGTGTCTGTTCTGGGGAGGGGAAGTAAAAGGAGTTTGTAAGCTGCTCTGAGACTCCCTTGGGTAGTGAAGGACGGGGTATAAATCCAATCTCTTCTTCTATTTAAGGCATCCTGTTAAAAAGATGTTTTGTGGGCCAGAATCACACTTATACCTAGGTTGCCAGCACTGGGGTTGGGAGATACCTGGAGATTTTTTTGGGGGGGGTGGAGCCTGGAGAAAGTGGGGTTTGGAATGGGAAGGAACCTTGACGGGGTATGATGCCATGGTGTTCATTTTCCAAAGCAGCCATTTTCTCCAGGGGAACTGATCGCTATAACCGGGAGACTAGCAATTTAGGGATATCTCCGGACGCCATCGGTAGACTGGCTACCTACCCTTGACAAAATGGTTCACAGAAAAATGTTTTAATGGTCATTGTGTGTGTAAACCAATATTTTGGTCTAATGGCTATTGTATGTGTAACTTGTAATTGTTGCTGTATGCAGTGCCCTAATGGACGGGATGTTGCGCCCACTGCCCTCTTTGTTTTTATCTCCATACGATGAATGTTGTTTTTCGTTTGTAGTTACTGTGCACTTTGCAATAAATAGATACATTTTGTTCCGTGTTTTAGCTGCTCAACCTTCTACGTTCCCGACACCACAGAAACATCAGCCAGAATAAATGTGTTCTCATGTCCCCAAACTCTTCATTGACTTTGTGTTTTAATATGGTTCTGTTAGTTTATGGGAGTTAGCCACAGCCTCTGGTATAAAGCGTGCCCCAGATATCTGCTGATATCTGGGGCACACCCTCCCTCCCTTCCTTCCTTCCTTCCTTCCTTCCTTCCTTCCTTCCTTCCTTCCTTCCTTCCTTCCTTCGATTCACCATTACCCTGTACTGGCACCTTTTTGGGGTGATCTTCTAAGTCCTGAGAGGAGAATTCGTGGAAACTGGCACAACCTTATATATGATTACTGGCACTACTTTTTTAACAACAACAACAAAAAGTGCTGTTGGCATCAATGGAACTTCCTGCCCTGTGGTGTGTTTGGAATTGTCCTTTTGAACAATAAATCCCGGCGTTACCTTCAGATATCATTTTACTGCTTTATTTAGAATTCAATAAAGGGAGCAAGGTTTATCTCCACAAAAATGCATTTATAACTCAGTTGTCTGGCACTATGGACGAGGGAAAGCCATTCAAGACGAATTTTATGCGCTGCATTTCGCATAACGCCATTCTCAGAAACACCTTCAAAATATTTTGGTTCTTCCCGACTTTTTATTCTGGTTTTGCAGCTACTAATTTGCAGACGATTTTGAAACGGTCTCAAGGATTCTGTCATTTATTTTCTTCCGATGATGGTTTCAGATTGCTTTACGGCTTATTGTTTGCTATTGGTGTTCATTTGTGTTACTCAAATTGTTAGTTTCATTCCATGTTGGAAGACCCATTCAGTGCTGAAAGCACTGGGTGAATATTATTTTATTTCATTCACATTATTTCTAGTCTGCTTTCCTCACTTAGACACAAGGCGGATTACACAGAGAGAGTCAATACAATCGACAGGACGGGGTGTTCTATAAACAATGAAATAGGATTTGGGTTGTAGAGCCAACCAGGAGTCTAAAAACAGAATTGAAGCAAAGTATAAGTGTTAACACGACACATTAAACAATGAAAAAAATTACACAATAGGCTCCAACCTGCAGCAAACTGTACACCGTAGTATAGACCACAATATCTAATAATTCATCTGAATAACTTTGTGAATCACTAGTACAGGGTAACTCTATCGCCTGTAAAAAAGCCCTCTTGAATAATGCAGTTTTGCATAGTTTGTGGAAAGCCAGGCGAGGGGGAACCTTCTTGACCTCCTCAGACAAAAATAAAGAAATACTGTATTCTGCCAATCCCCTAAATCAGGTTTTTTAAAAACTGAAAGACACCCTCAAACTGCCCGACACATTTTATGGCAAAATAGGTTTCTGGCTTCATGGGGTTTTTTTTTGTAAATGAAAGACCATTTCTTTCCAACCACTGTTTCTCCCATCTCACCAATCCCCAACATGACTGTGAGGAAAATACTTCCCTCGAGTGGCAGCAAGTTTAAGCAAACACCTTTAGAAACTGTTGAACCAATTTTGAAATGAATTCTAGGCCTGAGGGGAGGGGAAGGGAGGGATGGCGTGGTGCGGATTTGGTGGCCGGCTGCCTCCAACGGGAACAGATGCCCACCGGTTTGGGCGAGGAGTTTTGTTCTCTTCTATCTGTTGCGGTTCACAATCCTAATGAATGTTATGTTTCAATAACATGAATAAAGATAGAGTGGAAAATGAATTCAACGCCGGTTGGCGCCGCGGAATAGAAAATGAGCAGGCCGCATTATCTCCTGCCCCCTAATCTGGGTTGAATTTCCTCTGTTTCCTTGTGTATGTGTGTGTGTGTGTGTGTTTGTTGAAGAATCCTTTTTCTCGCATCTCCTTGGCCATTGACAAGGTCTTTTGAGATGAATATGAAAAGATAGATTTAAAGGTTAAGGCCAGGGTCAGTTGGCTGCAGATGTTTTGTGAGAGATTGTTTGGCGGAGTTGCGGCTACTTCTGCTGACGAAGGAATTTCAAGCGGGCCGTCATGACCGGTGGGCTGCCAATGAAATGGGGTTTTGTTTCACGATTGTTCCTCACAAACACAAACACACATGAGATGAAGTGTTTGCTCTTTTTCCCCCCCAAAAAAGGGGGAGGGACAGAGACTCTTGGGTCCAATCCAATATGTCCACTGCTTCTTTGCTTCTTCGTTTCCTGGAGAAGTAAAGCCGCGTCATGGGCTTGGAGCGAGCGACGACCATCCATGGAACACCCAGGAACAGGAACAACATACATAGAGAATTGTTTCTGTAATTTTTAAAAACATTCAAAAGACAGGCTTTCGATTCCAGAGAGCCACTTTCCCCCTGTGTGTCTTTGTGATAAAAACCAGTATATTGTGCAATTTATCACTTTGCATTAAAAATCCTCTGGAAATTATCCTGGGATGGGTGGAATCCCCCCCCCCCCAATTTGCACTTTTGTGAGAAGAAGAAGAAAAGGAGGAGATTGGATTTATATCCCGCCCTTCACTCACTTGGAGCCTCAAAGTGGCTTACAAACTCCTTTCCCTTCCCCTCCCCACAACAGACACCCTGTGAGGTAGGTGGGGCTGAGAGAGCTCTGAGACAACTGTCCTTGAGAGAACAGCTGTGACAGAACTATGGTGTGCCCAAGGTCATCCAGTAAGTGGAGGAGTGGGGAATTGAACCCGGTTCTCCCAGATTAGAGTCTGCACACTAAACCACTACACCAAACTGGCTCTCAGAATGTATCGACAGGTGGGTCTGCCACAGTGGTTCCCAGTGTGTGGCCAACACCTTTCTTGTTGACCACCAACCGCATTTACAAAGTGGGTGGGCTCAAAGGAGGCTTTTGCCCAGCAAGGGTTCAGATTGGCCACTGGAGATTTGATTGGCGGTGCAGATTTTTTTTTTTAAATGTTTCTTTGTGGCAGCTACCACCACTGCACCAGGATCGCCACTGTGTGACTGATGGTAAGCTGCAAACAATAAGTGATCGCACAGCAAAAGACAAAGGCAAAGCAAAGCTGTGTAAAAGGGACGCTGAATATAGTAAAAGCTAATATGTAAATAAAAAGAAAAACAAATATTACATGATGCATACAAAAATGCAAATATTACATAGCACATAGGTTGCAGTCAAGTATTAAGCAATTACAGATAAGTCAGGTGTATAATCAATCGATAAGACAATAAAAAATAGTACATAAGTTGCAACAAAGCAATTTGTAGATGAGTGTGAGACTTCCTGGATGAACTCACCCCACGCAAAGGATCTTAACCAAGACTTTCTTTATTGGGGGAATTTCTTCAGGGTACACTTGCTGGGTTAGTAATAGATTGGAACAATAGTGTTAGGATAGATATGGTGATTTCAAATGTGTATTGTCACACGGTTCCCCAGTCCCCGCCCCGGGATGAATCCCACCAAAAAGCTTTCCCAGGCTAAAGAGTGGGAAGGCAATAATAGATGACACCTGCAAAGGAAGCTAAAAACACTAAACATGTCTGTGAGAAGTTACCAGTAGCCTTGAATAGAGATAAGAACCCTGTGAAGCCAGCAAGCGGAGGGAAAGGAGTGCATTCCAGCGGGAAGAGGGGGGAGGAATGGAGTTGTCTCGCCAAGCCCAGTAAATCCCATCTCCCGCCCTGGAGAGTGGCAGGATTACCTGACAATGACTCAAATGTAGGTCAGATGATTCAAGTCAGTAGAAAACGAAAGTTCCGGAGATTAATAACTTTGTTTCAAAAAAATCTTCTTCAGTAATAACTATTACAATTTTCCACAAACAAAGTCTGGGATATAGACGTCTCAGAAAAACATCCCTTAAGCAAGTATACGAATTCTGTGAATGGGCAACCAGTCACAAACGTCACAAACTTCAGAAGGAGATAATACCAAAAATTCTATCTGCTGGTATTGAGTCCTGATGGTCAGCTGCAGCGGCCATTTTGTGTCTGGTTCTGCCTCCTGCGGCAGCCATTTTGTGGTAGCCATTTTGTGTCTGTGCCCACCAGACTATCAGAGTACAAGAGGTACCCGTAAGCTCAAAAAGGTTGGGGGCCTCTGCTCTACAACACTGTCCTTTGGACATTGACCCCTGTCCTGATCAATGACATCCTGATGAATGTCACCCAAATACTACTTTTACTAAATTTCTCCATCTCCCAAAATACTAGAACTTGAGGGCATCCAGTGCAGCTGATGGGCAGTAGGTTGAGGATGGACAAAAGGAAACACTACTTTACACAGAGGGTGATCAAAAAGTGGAATCCACTGCCAGAGGATGTCGTGATAGCGGCAGGCATAGATGGATTCATGGAGGAGGATAAATTTATCAGTGGCTACTAGCCCTGGTGGCTGAGGGGATCCTTCACATTCAGATGCACTAATCTTCTAAATCCCAGAGCCAGGAGGGAGCTCTGGGGAAGACATCAGCCTCTATGTCCTGTTGTTGGCCCTCCAGAGGAACTGGCTGGCTACTGTGTGAGACATGATGCTGGTCTAGATGGACGACTGGTCTGATCCAGCAGGGCTCTTCTGATGTACTAATGAAGGCCTCAGTCTCTATGCCCCACTTTTGGCCCTCCAGAGGAACTGGTTGGCCACTGTGGGATGGTGGACTAGATGGGACACTGGTCTTATCCATCAGGACTCTTCTGACGTTCTTATCAGAAGAAGGCCTCAGCCTCTGTGCCCTGTTGTTGACTGTCCAAAGGAACTGGTTGGCCACTGTGGGAGACAGGATGCTGGGCCAAATGGGCCACTGGTCTGATCCAGCAGGGCTCTCCTGATGTCCTTATGAAGGCCTCGGCCTCTATACCCCGCTGTTGGCCCTCCAGAGAAACTGGTTGGCCATTGTGTGAGATAGGATGTTGGACTAGATGGACCGTTGGTCTGATCCATTAGAGCTCTTCCTATGTTCTAAGCTCCCTTGGTTAAGGCAAAAAGAGGCATTGCATTCAAGGAGATAACATCTATACACCCTTAGCATGATGTAGCGCCCCCTCAGGCACTCTGAATGGCTCACTCCAACAGTTAATGCTGAGAAAGAATTGTGTACAAGTTAGAAATCTGGCAAGAAGGACTTTAGAACTCCAGCTTCCTAGCTTCTCTTTGAAGAGTCAATTTTTAGCGGTATTTAAAGAACAGACACCTTGGGTTGTTGTGATCCAAAGGTGTTCTTTTACTGGAAGAACAGCACTTAACTCTCGTGGAAAGTCAATGTCTCTGAGTTCAAGAGGGAGGTTTATAAATGGTTGAAATAAGTCAGTCTTGAAAATATCCCCAAAGTCAAGGAGGCAGGAGTTCCCAACCATTTTGAGGCACCTTTGGGATCCTGATACGGTATGGTGGGCACAGCCCAGGCCCATAGCTACAGTGAGGACATTTTGGGGCCCTGCCCCCTAATTAAAAGCTCCACCCCACAAACAGCCATGCCACAAACCTTATTTTTGACCATGACCTAGGTGGTAGTGGGCTAGCAGAAAGGGGGAATTTGTTGGGGATGCATTGAAGGTGCCACTCTTGAGTGCCCTTCCAAGCTTTCTTTGCCCTGGGGAAGGGAGCTTAAAAGGAATTTAAATGCCATCTGAAGGCAATTAAATGCCCTCTGAGTTGTTTCCCCCCTAGGAACTGACGTGCTCGCTGCCCTGTCCCTTGAGAGGAAGAGCTAGAAACAGGCCGGGAGCCTCCCCCTTTAAAGACAGGTATTCGGATTAATTTAATTAACTGTAATTTAACTGCCCCCTTAAAAATTTAAATGCCCCCTGACCAGAAAAAACCCTGGCTACGGGCCTGGCACAACCACAAAATGGTTGCTGCATGAGGTGGGGCCAGCCACAAAATGGCTGCCGTAGCTGACCTTCAGTCCCACAGTGACGATCCTTGTGCTGTGGTGGCAATTCCCACCAAAGCAATGTTTTTAGAAACTTGCACAGCCGATCAAACCTCCAGTGGCCAATCAGAAGCCTTGCTGGTCAAAAGCCTCACCTGGATCCACCCACTTTCTAAAAGCGCTTGGCGGGCACCGGGAAAATGTTGGCAGGTCCCACAGTGCCCACAGGCACCATGCTGGGGACCCCAGCCCTAAACATTTATGTGCTGCCTCAGTTGGTTGCCATGGAGCCTACACACCAGAAGCTGTGAATGCAGTCCAGAATCAGAGTAAACAACATAGCTGGAGTTTGGATAACCGGGGAGGCAATCCAAGGTTCCAGGGTTCAGGAACAAGGAGCAGTTGCTACACATACAGAAGCAGGTCTGAGTATGCAGAGTTGCTACCACACTGAGGCAGGTGTGTGGCGTGTTTATGAGCAGGTCCTCCCTTCCCTGGGAGTTGAGTCTGCTCAGGCTTACAGCTCCTCCCCTTGCCTTTGCAGGAGCTGCACTCTGGCACTCCTTTGTTGCTCCTGCATAGTCAGCCTCTGGCTTGCCCTCCATCTGGGGCACTCAGGAGAACTAGGCGGGGAGTCTGGCCTCGGGGTGTCTGCAACTGGGGTGCTGCTGGGCCAGGCTCAGGATCAGTCTCTCCTTGTGGCTGCCCCTCCCGTGCAGCTGCTGGGGACTCTTCCTCCTCAGGTACTGTTGAGCGTTCTTCTGGGTTGACTCCCGAGGAGGCTGGGTTGCTCCCTGCCTCTTACTCATCTGAGAAGTAGTCAGCCTCAGCAGAGCCAGTACCCACGACAATTTAACTTTACGTCGCTATGAAGCAGTTTTGGATTGCTATAAGCAGTATATAAAGATTTTTATTTTTTTTCTCTCTTCGCGAAGAAGACTGCCCTTGATGAAAATGGCCGCTTTGGAGGGAGGGATCTATGGCATTGTAGCCTGCTGAGTTCCTGCCCCTCCCCAAGCCCTGCCCTCTCCAGG
Organism: Lepidodactylus listeri; assembly: GCA_029233225.1. Lineage (NCBI taxonomy): Eukaryota > Metazoa > Chordata > Lepidosauria > Squamata > Gekkonidae > Lepidodactylus > Lepidodactylus listeri. Next base: position 95,088,555 of record JARCFY010000011.1, on the reverse strand, counting down.
CCCTGCCCCCCAAATCTCCAGGTAGTTCCCAACCTACAGCTGGCAGCCTGACGGCATATATGTTTTCTAAGTAAATAAATCGGTGAATCTGATTGAAAGTGATTGGTCCAAGGTCACCAATGGGCTTCTGAGCTGAGTGAGGATCTGAACCCAGGACTCCCCAATTCTAATCCAAACGCCATAACATCTTTGCTAGACTGACTCCCCAGGTCGGAGCTGTGTAAAGAAGAGAGTTGCCACCTCTGGGTTGGGAAATACCTGGAGGTTTTGGGTGTGGAGCTTGGGGAGAACATAAGAACGTAAGAGAAGCCAATGTTGGAGCAGTCCAACACTCTGTCACACAGTGGCCAAAAACACCAGGTGCCCTCAGGAGGTCCAGTAGTGGGGCCAGGACACTAGAAGCCCTCCCACTGTTGCCCCCCCCCCCCGTCAAGCACCAAGAATACAGAGCATCACTTGCCCCAGACTGAGAGTTCCTATCTATACTTTGTGGCTAATAGCCACTGATGGACCTCTGCTCCAGATGGTTATCCAATCCGCTCTTGAAGCCGTCCATGCTTGTAGCCACCGCCACTTCCTGTGGCAGTGAATTCCACGTGTTAATCACTCTTGGGGTGAAGAAGGACTTCCTTTTATCTGTTCTAACCCGACTGCTCAGCAATTTCATGGAGTGCCCACGAATTCTTGTCTTGTGAGAAAGGGAGAAAAATGCCTCTTTCTTCACCTGCTCTATCCCATGCATAATCTTGTGAACCTCGATCATGTCACCCCTCATCCGTTGTTTCTCCAAGCTCAAGAGCCCCAAGCGGGAGGGCAGAGTTTGGGGAGGGCAGGGGCCTCAGCTGGGTATAATGCCCCAGAGGCCATCTTCCAAAGCGGCCATTTTCTCCAGAGGAACCGATCTTGGTTGTCTGGAGTTCAATAGCAGGAGATGTCTTGGTGCCGCCTGAGGGCTAGCAGCCCAAGTCAACAAGCAAGCAAATGTGTAGGAATATCAAGGGAAGCTTTTTCTTCTTCTTCTTTTAAGTTCCTTTCAAAAACAACAACCTGTGCATTGTTTTGTCACAGCTGTAGAAACAGATCTGGACAGTCTTCCTGTTTGCTCCGAGACTTTGCATTTGTTCAAATATTATTGAGAACTATTGAGGTGCCAGCGTCGGAGGTTAGGAGTTTGGGAGTGCTACTGGACCCTTCATTAACAATGGAGGCCCAGGTGGCAGCCACTGCGAGGTCAGCTTTTTACCACCTACGGCTGATCAAGCAGTTGGTCCCTTTCCTTGAGCGCGACGATCTGGCCACAGTGATCCATGCTTTGGTCACCTCAAGATTGGACTACTGTAACGCCCTCTACATGGGGCTGCCCTTGTGCCAAATCCGGAAGCTGCAGCTGGTGCAGAATGCAGCGGCGCGGCTGGTGACAGGTCTCCCGGCCCGGGAGCATGTCCAGCCCGCCCTAAAAGCACTGCACTGGCTGCCTATAGCATACCGAATAAGGTTCAAGGTGCTGGTACTCACCTATAAAGCCCTATATGGCCGAGGACCTACTTACTTGAAGGACCGCCTCTCACCATATATTCCCCAGAGAGCGCTTAGATCCGGATCCCAAAACCGCCTGACCGTCCCAGGGCCGAGGGAGGCCCGCTTGGCAGCTACAAGGGCCAGGGCATTTTCTGTGGCGGCCCCTTACTGGTGGAATGAGCTCCCGGATAACATCAAGGCCCTGCGGGATCTATTACAATTCCGCAGGGCCTGTAAGACGGAGCTCTTCCGCCAGGCTTTCAAATAGGGGCCGTCCACAGCGGTTACATCTGGTCCTGGCCTGATCTCCGGCTGCCAATGCCTGAGCAGATATGGGGATATGCCTGATTGCTGTTTGATAATTGCACTGAAGAAATGCCATCCATATGAAATGTGATAGGATGTTTTAGCGTTGTTCAATTTTAACCAAATAATGTATTATGCCACAATGGCTGTTGTTAGCCGCCCTGAGCCTGCTGTATGGCGAGGAGGGCGGGATACAAATTTTAATAAATAAATAAAACTAAATGTAAAAAAAGGGAACTTGATGCTGAAATTCTCCGCCAGCACCTCGATTATGAACTTCTGACTTCCATTATTAGTCAGCCCTGCGTTAACATCCTTGTGACTTTATCCCACACAGTGTTTTCAGTGTAAATCTTTGTGCCTTATTCTGACACGACTTCAATTTTTTTAAACAAATGGAACTGGGTGCAAAGAGGATCTGCATAAAACCCCAAGTTGCTAATCTGATGGGTTTCGTTTCAAAGCGATGAGGATCCATTTCGACAGTGAGGGAAAAGTCCTGTTTCCTTCGTTTAAGCTGCTTTTTGGCATGTTTACCCCCCAAAACAAACAAACTCCACTTCTTTTCGGAACGCAACTGGCAGCGAAGTTGAGACCAGCAGCCCTTATTGATCGGTGGCTTTCGGATCCGAATTTCGGTGCTCCAACAGGAGCCGTCTGAAGAAGGATGACCCAAAAAGAAATCTGGCATAAATTTCTGGCAACAGAGGTTTCATATTTCCCATCTGCCTTCAACTTAGGGTTAAAAAGCATAAGACTGTCCAGCTAGAAGTGCAGGAAGAGGACAAAACAGCTGAGTATACCAGACACGATACAATTTTATCTATATCATGGTCCATAGCAACATTTAGACCATGAGGTTGTAGAGAGCGGAGACGATGAATCCAGAACGCCTCACGTCTGTATAATTGTTGCTTCTTGCGTCCTAGTAATATTACAAGGGTGCCATCCCAAACTCAAGAGGGCCGCATAGGTAGAGAGGTGCTACTTATGAAACAAATCATCATCCTGTGTTGCATGTCTAAATCTGAGCCTCGGATAGATTCTGGAAGACATGTTCTGCCTTGGAAACAGCGATTGGGTTCCTTATAAAAGAAACGAAGGGTCTGAGAAGTTCCAAGCTCTCCAGCTTGTTTTTCTGGAACTCACTGAAATATAACACAACACTGTTAAAGACCGACCTTGATGCGGTTACTGCCAAGAGATAGTTCCCTGCACCTCATCCATGCTGACTACATCTCCTCTCCTCTCAGTTCTTTTTCATTTGTTTTTCTTTTCTTGCCTTTCTTCTTCCTTCCTGTTACATTTCCTCTTTCTTCTTGGGGAATGGGTTAGGCCAAGGATATGGCAGATGCTTAGCTGTACTAAGGATGGGGCAGGTCTCAGGAGACTGACTTTTCTACACAGTTCCCTGGTCAGGTTTTAACATTGGTTCAGGCTCTTGGCCTACTAAACATGGCCTGGTAAAAAGGCCTAGCGAAAGAAAGATTCCCACCCCCCTCTGAAACATTAGCAAGCTCTTAGAAGCTTCAGAGATGTAGAAGAGAGAGATGGGAGGTAACCAGCTGCCAGCTATTGCATTAGGGCTGGTAGCTCCAAGAGCATGGGGGTGGTGGTGCATAGGCGGAGAAGATGTTTGTTCAATTGAACCTGATACAGCTGCAGAACAGCTGGTTAACTGACAAACACCTCTGATTGGTCAGATCACCTCTTTAGCAGGAGGTCTGAGGGTTAGGTTATATCATTTGCCCTGCACCTGACTAATTAGAATCAGGCCAGCACCGGTCCTGAGGCATAAAGTAAAGGTTTTTCATTCTAGTTTTGCTGTTAGCATGCCGCAGACCTCTGCTCTTTAGCCCCTGTGCTTTTGACTGTTGCGATAAGTCAGAGGCCATTGCTCGAGGCGTTTGCTTGTGACTGGCCCTGACTTAAGTATTAGTGGGACTATGGATTCTGTTTATTTCACCAAAGTGAACAGGACTCGTCCTGTGCTTGGATGAGTCTGGGCGCTGTCTTGTTTGGTGAGTCGTACTGACTGGGAACCTTGCCTTGGAACCTTGAAGGCCTCAGTCTACTCTTGGGTATTATCGGAAACCTTGAACCATTGTTTGCAGAAGTCCTTAGTTAGACTTTTAGCTTTGTTATTTTATCCTCCCGGTTCACTGTTTCGCTTTAATTATGTTCTTGTAAAGTTTTTGAATTCAGGAGGCTTCAGTCTGAATCCAGGAGTTTAGCCCTCTTTGGCTGCGGCTCCCAGAGAAATTGTCTGTGAAACTCACCTTGAAGGTGTTGTATCTTGCAAGGGTGATTTTCTTTAGTTCCAGGAGGGCCCAAGTGTCCTTTGGTCTCTGGCTGTCTGGATAGTAGAAGGGGACTGGTGGTAGAACTACCCTGAAGTGTGAAGACTTGCACCTCACCCCTTTCCTTACTGTTTGTCTCACTCGGCCAGCCCCCACCCCCAATAACAGACTCTTACCCTGGTCTGGTGGTTTGGGCTTGAAGTTTTTTGACAGCAGGGTCATCAGGAGAGCGTTGTTTAAAAGGGTTTACTTGTTAAGATGAATCTTATCTATCTAAAACTCTTCTTCCTTCCCTTGTAATAAGGCAAGTCTTGAAGTTGCTGATAGATAAATTGGTGGCAGGCGGGCATTTCAGCCAGAACACATGGGAAAACTGCATTTTAAAATGTGCATGGTTAATTGCAAGGATCAATTAATCAGCAATAAAAGGAAAGAAATGTGTGTTTTTCTTACAGATCGTCAAAGTTTTGAACTTGTACGCTCCAGTTAATGAGTTTGAAGAAAGAGTGACAGTGTCTTTTATCCGGACGATACAGGTAAGACTGGTTGGCCAGTTCCACTTTTATTACTTGTGTAGTTTGGCATAAAAGAGAAAGCAAATATCCTAAATGTGAAGTGGGAGATGGGGGTGAATGGAGGTGTTTTCTTCCTGCTGAATCTATGCTGAGTTTAATTATTTATGTTGTGTTTAACCACGTGTTTGTGAATACGATACATACGACATGCTGATATGCTGTGCTTGAGAAGAGGTTGTGTATTGTTGTCAGACTCTTGGACAAAGTTACTCCCAACAGCACTCTCTGGTAGTGATTTGTTTATTGAGAAATAAAGATGTTCCAAGCTAAGACCATTTCGGTGTCAGAACTGAGGTTTAGGTGCAAAAACCCAGTTATATATAGTTTGAATAAGGGCCCCTTTTGGTGCCGTCCAATCACATTCAACTATCAGCCCGCCTAGCTTTCGTGCTCATCACACCCTCACCTGTAAATTCTACTGAAGCAAGCACAGGCAGTATCCAAGGTCATCCCTGAGAAGGGAGGCTGCTTTGGAAGAGTTACATCGTCACTACCGCAGAGCCATTCTCACACTCACCCCCCCTCAGGAATTTCCCTCCCCCTGCAGGTCCCTCGGCCTCATTCCCATAATTCATGGCAAACTGGAGCCCAAGTTCGACAGTTGTAAGCTCCTGGGGTGTCCCCAGCCATTAAGAATAGTAATAACAAGAAGGGGGACCCACAATACTTGTGGGGGGAGTATCCTAATCCTTCTCCCCCCCTCCCCAGCGGGGGCGAGGCCCACCAATTCTTCTTCTCCATCTCCCCAGTGGCAGCGGCAGCAAGCCCCGCCAATCCTTCTCCCACCCCCCTTCCCCAGCAGCGGTGGTGAGCCCCGCCAAGCCTTCTCCCACCCACCCCTCCCCGGCGGTGGCAGCGGCGAGCCCAGTCAAGCCTTCTCCCACCCCTCACTCCCTGGCGGCGGTGAGCCCCACCAAGTCTTCTCCCTCCCCCCCCCCCAGCACTAGTGAGGCCTGAGCGGCTCACAGCTGCCGGCCTGCCAAGCCTTCTCCCGTCCCCTCCCCAACGGCAACAGCGGCAGTGAGCTCTGCCAAGCCTTCTCTCTCCTCCCCCACCCCCCGCATCACAGCCACCAGGCCTGGTGAGCCTCCCCCCCAACGGCCAGAGCGTTCCCTGCGCATGCTCACGGAATGCTTTTTTTGGGGGGGGGGAATTTAAATATCCCTGTATAGTTTTTAAAACTTTTTAGATTTTTGTGCACATCTGAGGAGTCCCCCAAGTCTGCAGAAAAATCTCTCTGCCCCCTAAGTGACCCCAATGTGTGGATTTAGATATCCACACGGAGGGGGCAACTTGGCTATTAGTGTATAGATTTTGGAAACTTATGCTCTTAAAGTAACTTGGTTTTCTGTATTTTAAAAACAATTTTGTAAGAACATAAGACCATAAGAGAAGCCAATGTTGGATCAGGCCAGTGGCCCATCCAGTCCAACACTCTGTGTCACACAGTGTCCAAAAACACCAGGTGCCATCAGGAGGTCCAGCAGTGGGGCCAGGACACTAGAAGCCCTCCCACTGTTGCCCCCCCCCACCCCAAGCACCAAGAATACAGAGCATCACTTGCCCCAGACTGAGAGTTCCTATCTATACTTTGTGGCTAATAGCCACCAATGGACCTCAGCTCCATATGCTTATCCAATCCCCTCTTGAAGCTGTCCAATTCGTGTAAATTCGTGTACTATTACTAAACAGTGATAAATTGTTGCATACTGATTGAAACTTCGTTAATTGTGCTTGTTAAAATTGTGTAGTGTCTGGTATACTCCGCTGTTTTGTCCTATTTCTTCAATTTGGGGTTGCCATTGTCAATCTCCAGGTGGCACCTGGAGGTATCCCATTATTACAATTGATCTGCAGGTGACAGAGATGTTCTCCTGGAGAAAATGGGGGCTTTGGAGGGTGGGTTCTGTGGAATTATACCCTGTTGAGGCCCCTTCCCTCACCAAACCCCGCCCTCCCCAGGCTCCACCCCCAAATCTCCAGGTGTCATGCCCTACTGATGTCCCTCTCCTCCCTAAACCCCACCCTCCCCAGGCGCCACCCCTAAAATTTCCAGGTATTTCCTAACTGAGAGCTGGCAACCGTAGTTGCCAGCTTCCAGGTGGGGGGGTCTGGCGTTCTCCTGGAACGACAACTGATCTCCAGGCTTTAGAGAAAATGGCAGCTTTGGATGGTCGATTCTATGGCATTACATATATTGGCTGTCCTTTTTTCTATCCTGTTTTCTTTCTATCCTGTTTTCTATTGGCTTTCTTTTTTTTTATCCTGTTTTGCACTTGCAGCACGTTATAGGAGCCTGGGGGTGGAGGACACTTACTGAAATTCTATGGGGGGGAAAACAGAGTTTCGGGAAAATCCAACAGTTTCCTGTGGTTTGGTGATATCACTTCTTGTTATGCAGGAAGTGATGTCACAGTGTCACCAGATGCCATTTTGTCCCTCCCTCCACTCCGCCCCCCCAAGTGGGCAATCTTGCCCCTCTCACAATTGTACCATGCTTGTTCTTATAAAGCCAGGTTAAATATTTATGTGTTAACATGTCCAATATGAGATGCATGTGCTGATTCCTACATTTTAAAAAAATTATGGATTTCAAATTGAAATAGCATCTGTTCTACACTTGAACCAGCTACTACCCCATCCTACAAATGTCAGAGACAGGGAATATCTAGTGTTGAGCGCTGGGATTTTGGTTGATTAAATAAGCATCTTCGTCTCATCTTTGTGTCTAAGTGGGATGTCACTGAAAGAAATCGTTTTTTTTTTTATTATTATTTGTTTTCCTCCGTATATAAAAATTTAATCTATAACGCAAGTAGTCAACTGTTTTTTGGGGGGATATGTAACTGACAGTTTGCACATTTTAAGGAAGTGCCAGCATTAAAGGGAATTATTTAAATTTGCTTCTAAATACTTGTTTGATAAGTAGGGATCGGAATGATTTATTCATATCGCCACCGACTAAGGCACGTTAGATAGCTCTTGTCTAATTCATAACCTCCTGTCACTCTGTTTTTTTTAAAATATATGTTAGTTTTGAAAAGATTTACCCAATGTAAATAAGAACAATTATAGAATTACAGAGCAGGATTACTTCTGAGAGAATTGGGTGGGGGGAGAAGGGTGGAAAGGGGGTGAAATAACCTCACAGTGCATTTTTAGTGGCTATTCTCTTTGACTCCGTCATTAACGTGAACATTCAAGAATGTCTAGAGGGTGAGCGGAGGAAAAGTGTGTTTTCTTTTCGATATGATAGCGCATTGAAGATATTCTTCCCCGCACAATGGATTTTACCTTGCATTATCTTTGTACGAAGATGCTTTCGGCTGAAAAGCAGAAGTGAATAGGGGTGTCATGACATGGGATTAACTGTACAACTGGATAGTAAATCAAATGTTTGAGATGAGGGGTGGGGGGGGAGTGGAGGGGTGGCGAGAGAGAGAAAGAGAGAGAGAAACGTCTAATGTGACACGCATCACTAGAACGAACTGGCAGCATTTCATGGAGACGAGTGAAAAGATAATATATAATTATCTGACGAGGTTCTTGAGATATGTACTTTCGGGCAACTTTGGAGGGGGAGGACACACCACCCGTTTGAACGAGTCAATCTCTCCGGAATGAATCTAATCACAATGTAAAACATTCCCGGAGATGGTAGTCTTGACTGAGTACTAATTAGAGAGGAAGCCAAGAGTGAGAGAGAGAGAGAGATACACACACAGAGAGTGCAGTTATGCCTTTGCCATGAATAAATGTTCCTACCACATTTGTGTTTGACAGTCTCCGAGTCAAAGATTCCCAGATCACACGCTACTTAGTACATAATTTCCCTTCTCTTCCTCCAGAGACAGTTTGGTGTAGTAGTTAGGAGCACACTCTCATCTGGGAGAACTGTCTTTGATTCCCCGCTCCTCCACATGCAGCTGCAGGTGTGACCTTGGGTCAGTCATAAGTTCTTTCGGAGCTGTTCTCTCTCGGGGGAGATTGTAAACCGCTCTGAGACTCCTTCGGGTAGTGAAGGGCGGGGTATAAATCCAATCTCCTCCTCCTCTTCTTGTTCCTAGCCAACACGACTCTCCAATTCACAAATTCAGCCTAGGGGGTGCCAGTATCCAGGTGGGACCTTGAGATTTCCCAGAATTACAACTGATCTCTAGATAGTGGGGCGTGGATGTTTCAGAGAGCTGGCTTGCGATTGCCTGTTTCTGCCTCCCGGCCCTGGTATTCCTTTGGAGGTCTCCCTTCCAAGTACTTGCCAGGGTCCGCCCTGCTTAGCTTCTGAGATCTGATGAGACTGGGCTTGCCTGGGCTATCCAGGTCAGGGCAGGGTTTGGGACCTGGCTCCTAATGGACAGTAGAGTATGCATCAGGAGGGTTGCCCCATGCTCCCCCCGCCCCGGTGCTGCTGATCTGCTGGCCAGCACGGGGACTTACTGGCAGCAGATGAAGACCTAGGCTACTATAGCTGGTGATGTGGCAACGTCACTTCTAGCATGCACTGGATGTGATGTCATCACATCACAGCACTCTTGTTATTTGGGCAAAAACTCTATGGTAAAAATGGCTTCTAACATAGAGTTCTTAACCTAAATACCAGAGCGTCTCAGATTGTTGACAGCACAACGACATCACTTCCAGTGCCCACTGGAAGTGATGTCACCATGTCACCAGCAGTGGTGGCCTAGGCCCTCCCCATCTGCTGATAAGTTCCCCACTCCCTATTGGTGGCCAAGGGGTTTCGGCAGCTCTAATCAGATATGCCTCAAGAAAGGGAGGACTCCACAGGGAAGGTGCCGCCACTGGAAAACCCTGTCACTGGTTGCACCGCGACTCATCTCCACACATAGGGGCATGGGTAGAACCGCTTCATCAGTTGTGAGAGCAAGCCACACCCTAGATGGTGCTGCAGAAGTTGATAATCACCATTAGGCTTACCAAAATCATAAGAACATACGAGAGGCCATGTTGGATCAGGGCAATGGCACATCCAGTCGAACACTCTGTGCCACACAGTGGCCAAAACCCAGGTGCCATCAGGAGGTCCACCGGGAGTGCCAGGACTCCAAAAGCCCTCCCAAGCACCAAGAACACAGAGCATCACTGCCCCAGACAGAGTGTTCCCTCTTCACCTTGTGGCTAATAGCCACTGATGGACTTCTGCTCTATATGTTTCTCCAATCCCTTCATAAGAACATAAGAAGCCATGCTGGATCAGGCCAGTGGCCCATTCAGTCCAACACTCTGTGTCACATAGTGGCCAAAAGCCAGGGGCCATCAGGAGGTCCACCAGCGGGGCCAGAACTCCAGAAGCCCTCCAACTGTGGCCCCCCAAGCACCCAGAAGACAGAGCATCACTTGCCCCAGATAAAGTGTTCCATCTATCCCTTGCGGCTAATAGCCACTCATGGACCTCTGCTCCATGTGTTCATCTGGTCCCCTCTTGAAGTAATCTATGCTTGTAGCTGCTACCACTTCCTGTAGTATTTACAAGCATAGATAGGTTCCTTGTTGGCCATCATACAGAACTGGTTCACTGTAGAGCTCACAAGTTCAACGGCTGGTGCACTTTTCCTATAAGGAAAGGCTGAGGCACTTGGGACTTTGTAGCTCAGAGCTGCACTCCCCAACCTTGATGAGCCTGTGGACACCATTAGAATTTTGCAAACAGGTTGCGTGCGCCACCACAAAATGGCCACTAGGAGTGCTGGGGCCACTCACAAGATGTTGGGGAGATTTCAAGCCACACTTCCTCCTGTGATGGAGGTGGCTGTATCTGAACAGGTGTTCCTCAAAGGTATATAAGTGTTGCCTCCTAGGTTCTCCGGAAGCACTTCCTACTCCAATGAAATGGAGGAAAGCTAGGGTTGGTTCTTCGGGGGAAGATGGAAACAGCAAAAGGGTGTATTTCAAAATTGTAAGGTAGATTGTGCCGTTAGGTCGCAAACAACTCATGGGGTTCCACCTCCGGCCAAGAGAGGAGCAGAGGTGGTTTGCCATTGCCTTCCTCTGCTTAGCAGCCCCTGTCTTCCTTGGTGGGCTCCCATCCACGTATGGACCCCATTTGCCATCTGAGCTTGCTTTATTTATTTGTTTGTTTGTTCGATTTATACCTCGCCCTCCCCACCAAGGTGGGCTCAGGCGGCTTATACAAAATGCAGGCATGCCAGCTACCGTATTTTTCGCTCCATAAGACGCACTTTTCCTCCCCAAAAAAGTGTGTGTGGGGGGGGAAGTGTGTGCGTCTTATGGAGCGAATATGGAGCTTTTCTTACCTGTAACAGGGCTCTTTCTTCAGCAGGAACGCAGGGGAACGCCATTCAGGCTGGCATCCCAGCCTTCCCCGCCCCTCCCTGCTGGGCCTGAGCTGTTAAGACTTAAAAGGGAAACGGCAGGAAAAAACCCCACCAGGCTAAGTACTCTTTCCCTTTAAGTGCTTTTCCCCTTTAAGACAGCCAGCAGCAGAAAGCCCCACCCACAGATTAAGCTCCGTGGCTACTTTGCACAGAAAGGTCTGGCTTTGCATGGCATGCTGATGTCTCTCTTCTTTCCTTTCTCTATCTTTCTTCCTTCCTTCCTTCCTTTCCTTTTTTCTGTCTGTCTGTCTTTCTGTCTCTCTCTCTGTCCCCACCTTTCTTTCTTCCTTTCTCTTTCTCTCTCTCTCTCTCTCTCCTCCTTCCTTCCTTTATCTCTCTCTCTCTCTCTCTCTTTCTTTCTGTTTCATTTTTCCTGTTTTCCTCCTCTAAAAACAAGGTGTGTCTTATGATCAGGTGCATCTTATGGAGCGAAAAATACGGTAATTGATAATAGTTCCGTCTGTAGAATCGGCAGCCCGTCTTAGAATTTCCTCTTTTGGATGAAGTCATCTCCTCTTTGGGAATTTTGTGAACTGAACATGTACTAGTTTATGAACCTGGTATAAGAGGAAGTCATCTCCTCTTAAGTGAATTCTGTCAGTCTGAACATGTACTAGTTTATGAATCGGATATTAGGTCTTCTGATAAAGATCCAATCGAAACGGAGCATGTCATCCGGAGCCTTCGTTGGACCGTCGTCTTGATCACTGATGATGACTACTGATTATATAATTAGAAACTCTTGTTATGAAGGTTTCATTAATGATCTTTAGCACGTCTGCTATATTACTGTTGCGATGAGCATATTTCACCCTTATTGTATTGTGGAGATTTCTAAGAATACACAGTAATAATTTTGTTCTGCATACCTTTATTATTGCGTTCTGGTACAGTTCTTATTTTCTATATTGTTGATTGCTGCTATATATTAATATTTGTTATGCTGAAGGTGGTAAAACCAGGGCACAGGGTCACTCCTTAGTGTTTAAGACGGCTCCTAATTGAAAGTCTGGTGAAAGAGCTCTGTCTTACAGGCCCTGCGGAACTGTAAAAGGTCCCGCAGGGCCCTGATCTCCTCCAGGAGCTCATTCCACCAGTACCGAGCCACCACCGAGAAGGCTCTGGTTATCACCAGTCTAGCATCTGCGGGGCCTGGGAGGGCCAGTCGATTTTGGGGCCCTGAGCACAGTGCTCTCTCGGGAACATATGGGGAAAGGTAGTTCCCCCCACCTCTACCGAGATAAGGGCAATCTGGGCTATTTGGGCTGCTACTTTATGATTATAGCTGCTCGGATTTCTCATCTCTGTTCTTGCCCTTCCAGAACAGGAGAGTCAAAGTCCCTGAACGTGCTGTCTTCTTCAGCTGAAAGAAGAAAATATTGTAACTCAAAGAGTTCTCATTTACGGCTTATGCACATGAGTTGCTGTGGAAATGTAAATTCTTCATTGTGGTTCAAATTACAGTGAGGATTTCCTCCTACTATTGAAGAGAATAACCAAACCACAACAGGGTTCAGGCTTTGACCTTTGTCTATCCCAGTGAGGAATGCCAACTTGGACTCTCCATCCAATCAGCCCACTGGTGTGGAGCAGGACATGAAAGGTCTGGTTGCAGTGAAGCGTGGGTGGCTGATATCCTCTATGATTTTACCACCTTTGTCTTCCTAGTGATTCCTAGAGCTACCATTTGTTGCTTCTGGAGTAACTCTAGGAATTAACAGGAACTCCATGGTTTCTGTTGATTCCTAGAGCTACTCCAGAAGCAACAAAAGGTAGCTCTGGGAATCACTGGTTTTACCATAGAGTCCCAGGTGATTCCTAGAGTGGCCTGATGTCATGTCTAGTAAGGCCTTCCAGATACTCAGCTGTTGTTTTTATCCTTAAAGGTGACCCGTTCTTTGAATTCACCTTTCCAAGTCAGTGTTCATAGAGAGCCGCCAAGCACAAGGCACAAATAACTAGTGGTTATTATGCCCCGGGCTGATAACAAGATATGGTGCTGCCTCAAACAAGATATCCTCCAATGCCCTAGGTCCATCCCACGCCCAGCTACATCCAAGCCAAGTCCCTGCAGTGATGGAGGCCCTGGAGATTATAGTAGTCACCTCCCATGCCACGGACGATTGGGAGACTGTTCGCTGTGCTGCCCGTCCTGATTATTCCCTTCACATAGTTGCCTCAGAAGAGCCCTGCTGGATTAGACGAATGTGCCATCTAGTCCAGCATTCTGTTTCACACTGCAGCTAATCATGCACTCTGGAGGGCCAGCAACAGGGCATAGAGGCCAAGACCTTCCCCTGATGCCACTTCCTGGTGCTGGTTTTCAGAGGTTCCCTTACTAGTCCCCCTAGCTAATAGCCACTGATAGACCTCTCCTCCACGAATCTGTTTAATCCTCTTTTAAAGCCATCTATGCTCTTGGCCTTGGTTAAGACACTGAGCTGCAGACTGGAAGGTCTATAGCTCGGCAGTCCGAGACCCGAGTGCCGAGTGACGGAGTGAGCTCCCGTCTCTGGCCCCAGCTCCTGCCAACCAAGCAGTTTGAAAGCAAGAAATTGCAAGTGGATAAATAGGTACCGCTTCAGTGGGGAGGTAACAGCATTCAGTGTGCCTCGGCATCTAGTCAGGTCGGCCACATGACCACGGAAACATCTTCAGACAGCGCCGGCTCTTCGGCTTGGAAATGGAGATGAGCACCACAACCCTAGGGTCAGATCTGACTGGCTTTCAAGCAAGGGAAACCTTTACCTTTACCCTTACCTATGCTCTTGGCCATTGCTACATCCCCTGGCAGTGAATTCCACAGATCAATTGCTCATTGGATAAAGAAGTATTTTCCCAGGTTTCTCCAGAACCTGTTTTTCAACAACTTCACGAGGTGGCTCCGTGTTCTAGCATTATAATGCAGGGAGAAAAAGCTCCCCCTCTCCATTTTCTCCTCCCCAGGAATCATTTTATAAACCTCTGTCATGTGCCCCCCCCCCTTAGCTGTCTTTTTTCCAGATTGAACTCTTGTGCGGACTCTAATCTGGGAGAACCGGGTTTGATCCCCCACTCCTCCTGCTGGACGACCTTGGGCAAGCCATAGTTCTGGCACAGCTGTCCTTGAAAAAGCCATTTCTGTCAGAGCTCACTCAGCCCCACCTACCTCACAGCTGGGTGACCATTGTGGGGAGGGGAAGGAAAAGGAATTTGTAAACTGCTTTGAGACTTCCTTGGGTAGTGAAGGGCGGGGTATAAATCCAATCTCTTCTTCTTCTTCTTCAGCCTTACCTACCTCACAGGGTGTCTGTTGTGGGGAGGGGAAGGGAAAGAGATTGTTAACCGCTCTGAGACTCCGAGTGAAGGTGGGGTATAAATCCAATCTCCTCCTCTTCTTCCCCACCTTATTTTAAGATGCCTAAGTTGGGCCTGCTTTCTGTTCACAGTACATTTCCCAGTGTTAGCTCTTTAACGGAGGGGGAAAAATTGTTTGTACAGAGAAAGGGGGTTAAATGCAGGCTCGCACGATGTTGCCCGACTCTTTCCCTGCAAAGTTAGCACAAAAATATTCTCTGCCGCTAAAAGCCCATTAAATATTCCGTCTTTAATATATATTCCTCAGTCACAAATGTACAGTTAGATAACACATAAAGAATTATGAATGACTAATTATAGTTTGCATATTTACAGCAAAGACAATTAGCAAATAGCTTTTATATGCAAAATAAATGAAAAAGTAATTAAGATGCACTAACTCGAGCCGCAGTATCGAGTCTGTTGTCTTGTGATTCACTCCTAACAAACATAATAATTATGCATTCATTGTCATATAATTAAAACAGCTCTGTCCTTTAGAAAACCAGTTATTTGCTGTATAATAACCCGAAGAGTGGCCCAAGTTCCTCATCCTAGCGAGAAGGATAATTAAAACATTACCACCAGAGCTGGCTTGCCCCATCGAGTTCGTTATCATTCACCTGAATAAGAGACCGGTCGACGAAGGACTGGAAAAGTTAGAGCTTCTTGACTAAGCCATTGAGGTGTATTTGAGGTGTATCCAGACATTTGAGGTGTATCCAGACATAGCTGTCCTGTGCTTTTCTCCTCACAGTAAGGCGGGGTGGGGGGGGACTGGTTCTTATTGTTCTTCCAAGGTTACCAAATGCCAAATGCTTGGGGCTCTTTAGCTTGGAGAAACGATGGCTAAGTGGGGACATGACAGAGGTTTATAAGATTATGCATGGGATAGAGCAGGTCGAGAAAGAGGTACTTTTCTCCCTTTCTTACAAGACAAAAACCTGTGGGCACTCGATGAAATTGCTGAGCAGTCGGGTTAGAATGAATAAAAGAAAGTCCTTCTTCACCAAAAGAGTGATTAACACGTGGAATTCACTGCCACAGGAGGTGGTGGCAGCTACAAGCATGGGTGGCTTCAAGAGGGAATTAGATCAACATATGGAGCAGAGGTCCCTCAGTGGCTATTAGCCACAAGGTATAGATAGGAACTCTCAGTCTGGGGCAAGTGATGCTCCGTATTCTTGGTGCTTGGGGGGGCAACAGTGGGAGGGCTTCTAGTGTCCTGGCCCCACTGCTGGACCTCCTGAGGGCACCTGGTGTTTTTGGCCCCTGTGTGACTCAGAGTGTTGGACTGGATGGGCCACTGGCCTGATCCAACGTTGGCTTCTCTGATGTTCTTACGTTCTCTTACGTTCTCTTATGTTCAAGCACGAGGCTTGAGTGGCAGACGGGGGTCTCTACCGGCTCAACTAGGGACAACAACAGTCCGGCTGGAGGTGATGACCTGGCGCCGCAAAGAGAGAGCAGAAGCAGGATGACTAGCTGGTGGCTTTATAAGCTGAAGTGGATTTGGGTGGAGGAGGTTGGAAGGAGGAGGACGAGGACGACGACGATGACATTGGATTTATACCCCGCCCTGTACTACCCAAAGGAGTCTCAGAGCGGCTTACAATCTCCTTCCCATCCCCTCCCCACAACAGGCACCCTGGGAGGTAGGTGGGGCTGAGAGAGCTCTCCCAAGAACTGCCCTTGAGAGAACAGCTCTGAGAGAACTGGTGATTGACCCAAGGTCACAGCAGCAGCTACATGTGGCGGAGTGGGGAATCAAACCCGGTTCTCCCAGATTAGAGTCCGTGCGAAGAAGGAGGAAGAGGAGGAGGAGATTGGATTCATACCCTGCCCTTCACCACCCGAAGGAATCTCGGACTGGCTTACAATCTCCTTTCCCTTCCCTTCCCCACACAGGTCACCCTGTGAGGTAGGTGGGGCTGCAAGAGCTCTCTCGAGGACTGCCCTTGAGAGAACAGCTCTGAAAGAACTTATGACTGACCCAAGGCCACCCCAGCAGCTGCATGTGGAAGAGTGGGGCATCAAACCGGTTCTCCCAGATTAGAGTCCGCGCTCCTAACCGCTACACCAAACTGGCTCTAGAGGCCATCTAGGAGCAGCCCAGAGAAGGGGAGCGGTTCGTTGGCTGAGAGGTGGGAGCCACAGCAAGGGGGTGGTCACTCAGGAGAGAGTTGCCGTGATTGAGGAGCTCCCGAAGAAGCCGTGAGAGGAGACCGTGCTGGGAAAGGACGCTGTAAGAAGCAGCACGCAAGCAGGAACTGCTGGAGTGCAACAACATGATGTTCTTATGTCCTTAGTGATTTTGGAGCTCCTGAAGAAGCAGCGAGAAAGGACCGTGCGGAGAAAGGACGCAGGGAAGAAGCAACACGCAGAAGGAAGGGCTGGCGTGCGACAGCCTGGGAAGAAGCGCTGGGAGGTCGGAGTTCCCAGAGGTGTCGGCTGGGAGTGCCAGGGCGGGGAACCCGACTGTGTCAACGAGGGTGGAAACCTCCGAGTGGGATGAGACAGACGGAGGACTAGGTGAGCTGGGAATGAGAGCCACCCAGGGCTCAATGAACACTGCAAGGCTCAAGGTGGGACTCGCTGGCTTTGGGAACTGGAACGCCCTTCTAGGGCGGGACTGAGGGCAGCCTTGGGTAGCCCGGGCGAGCCTGATCTCATTGGATCTTGGAAGCTAAGCAGGGTGGGCCTCGATCAGTATGTGGATGGGAGGCTACCAAGGAATTCCTGCACAAAGGCAAGCAGTGGCAGATTAGGTGGGGATACTAGCTGCATCGATTTCAAATAGGTGATCAGGGTACGGCCCAGGCAGGGTTGCCAACCTCCAGGTGGGGCCTGGAGCTCCCCCAGAAGGACAACTGGACTCTAGACTATGTTGTTGTTGTCGTTGTTGCCCTCAAGGTGTAGCCAACTCACGGCAACTTGGTAGGGTTCTCAAGGAAGAGATGGTCAGACGTGGTTCGCCACTGCTTGCCTTTGTGCGGGAATTCCTTGGTGGCCTCCCATCCACATACTGATCGAGGCCCCGGCTCCAGAGAACAGGTCTTAGCTTCACTAAAAAAAACCTAAACTAAACTGCAAGAGTTCCCCCTCCCCAAGTGCTGGTATGTTTTCTAAGGGTCAGCACAGGGTGCTAGTGCAAGGCCAGGTATACCAACATGATGGAACAGGGAGGGTAGACCTGTTCTCCGGAGGCCAGGTCTACCAATAAAGTGGAAAGGGATGGGTAGACCTGTTCTCCGGGGGCCAGGTCTACCAATACAGCGGAAAGGGACGGGTAGACCTGTTCTCCGGGGGCCAGGTCTACCAATAAAGTGGAAAGGGACGGGTAGACCTGTTCTCCGGGGGCCAGGTCTACCAATAAAGTGGAAAGGGGTGGGTAGACCTGTTCTCCGGAGGCCACGTCTACTGATATAGTGGAAAGGGGTGGGGTAGACCTGTTCTCTGGAGGCCAGGTCTACCGATACAGTGGAAAGGGGCAGTTAGACCTGTTCTACAGAGCTGTATCTGAAGAAGTGAGCAGTGACTCCCAAAAGCTCCTACCCAGCCACAGATTGTGTTAGTTTTAAAGGTGCTGCTGGACTCTTGCTCTTTTCTACTGCTATGGACAGGCTAACACGGCAACCCATCTTGGCTATCTGGAGAAGTGAGCCATGACTCACGAAAGCTCCTAACCTGCCTCAAATTTGGTTAGTCTTTAAGGTGCTGCTGGACTCCTGCCCTTTTCTACCTGAAGGCTGACAAACTGACTCACACCTGACCTTTAGCAAAAGTGTTTCAAGCACTGGTATGCTGCGTGGTTCGCAATGCCTTCAGAATCCAAGAAGGATTCTGAGACCCCATCTATGACTCTTGGGCTTCAAAGGGCATGTCCATACTATACATTTAAATAGACCGCAACCATAAATCCTTGGGAAGTGTTTCTGATGGACAATTTTCTGCTCCTTCAGTGAAGCGGAGCCTTATAGGGAGTTAGAGTTGCCAGATGCCCACTGGAGGTGGGAGATTTCCCAGTCCCGTGGGGCCTTGCTTGCCAACACTCCAGTGGCTGGCATGAGAAGCAACAACAATATTTTAAAATGTGATTCCTAGAGAGGAGTGACATCACTTCCAGGGAAAATCTAGATGTGACGCCAGTCCTCTCTAGGAATCAGCAAAAACTTGATGGTTCCACCATTGAGTTTCTGGTGATTCCTAGAGAGGTGTGACATCACTCCTTGGTTTTTCTTGGAGGTAATATCACACCATCACTGACAGCTGCCCCTCTTTGCAACTTATGGGCTGCCAGGCATGTCCTCCTGAGGGGGGGACATGACCATTCCAGTAGGTGTTGTGGAGTGGCTGAGAAAACTGAGCTCTGAATGAAGAAATCCCCAACATGCGTCTTGCCTCTGTTATGACCACTGTCCAACCCCACGCACACACCTGTCGGAAATCTGGGAATAATAACATTGACTTATCTAGCAATTTTTTCCCCTTCTACTGGAAATGAAAGGCTTCTCAAGAAATAAAAAGGAGGCCCAGTTGGTGACAACAAGGTCCAGGGCCTTCTCCATGGTGGCCCCTCACTGGTGGAATGAGCTCCCAGAGGACACCAGGGCCCTGCGGGACCTTCTACAGTTCCGCAGGACCTGTAAAATGAAGCTCTTCTGCCAGGCTTTCAAGTAGGGTGCCGCCTCAATTCTATGGCCCTGGCCCAACTGCCGGGACCAACGGTACCACCAACGGAGGCTCATGGATATGAGGGAGCCTGTGGATACCACTCAGCTGACAGGGATGTTGAAGATCGCCATCTTTTATTGCATTTTATGCCTACATCGTATGATTTTATATTTTTTGATAGTTTTATTGGAATTTTATTGTATATTTATTATGCTGTTAGCCGCCCTGAACCTGCGGAATGGCGGGGAGGGTGGGATAGAAATCCAAAGATAGATAGATAGATAGATAGATAGATACAAATATTCACTTAGAGTGGCCTGAAACTGGCTGAAAGTTGGTGATTGCTCACTAATAGTTTTGCTAGTCACACTGAACTGGGTAGACCCACAGGGACCAGTTGTGGTTGCCAGCTCTGGGTTTGGATCATACCTGGAGATTTTGACGGTGAGGCCTGAGGAGAGAGGGGCTTGGCGAGGGGAGGGACTTCAGTGAGGTATACGACCATAGAGGCCACTGTCCAAAGCGGTCATTTTCTCCAGGGGAACTGTTGCCTGGAGATCAGTTGTAATCTGAGGAGATCTCCAGCTACCACCCGGAGGCTGGCAAACCTGGGACCGGTGCAGATCTCTCGCGCGTGTAGAATTGAGTGGTTGGAAACATATGTCACACTTCGTGAAATCAGGAAAGTGACACGTCTGTGCATATCTGCCATGTCCTAGCTGGCTTATGGTGACCCCTTGGGGTTTTCAAGGGAAGAGATGTTTGGAGGTGGTTTGGTGTAGTGGTTAGGACTGGGAGCGCGGACTCTAATCTGGGAGAACACTCTTCCACATGCAGCTGCTGGTGTGACCTTGGGTCAGTCACAAGTGCTCTCAGAGCTGTTCTCTCAAGGGCAGTCCTCAAAAGAGCTCTCTCAGCCCCCCACCTACCTCACAGGGTGTCTGTTCCAGGGAGGGGAAGGGAAAGGAGATCGTAAGCCACTCTGAGACTCCTTTGGGTAGTGAAGGGTGGGGTGTCAATCCAATCTCTTCTTCTTCTTCTTTGCCTGCCTCCACATCAAGACCCTGGTCTTCCTTAGAGGTCTCCCATCCAAATACTCGCCAGGGCCGACCCTGATGAGCTTCCAGATCTGATGGGATCTGACTAGCCTGGGCTATCCATGTCAGGGTTGTGTGAACATCATTGATGACGCTCTTTTTGAAGGGTTGAGAAAACGGCACGTTTGTGTATTACGGGAGAAGCCTTAGAAAAGAGCCATTCACAATAGCCCCTTAAAAACAGAGCGTGCGTCAGAATCCAACAACAGTCGCCACAAGCTGGGCTTACGTCGTCCAGAGAGGAACACGGATTCTGAAGCTGTCGCTTCTTCAAACTTTCCCGCAACAATTAAGTATTCCATTGTCATGGCTCAATTAAATGGTATGGCCTGAGAAAATTGGGGATTGTAAAGTGAGGATGGAATGTGCTTTGATCCTCCTTCCAGGGTTATTGTTTCATTAATAAATGAACATGTCATTTGTCACACCAGAGGGAGCTGATGCCCTCTAGGCTTTCTTCCCTTCTTCTTCTTCTTTTTTTTTTTTTGGGTTGTTGTTCAGGTTTTATAAAGATGAATTTCCAGTGCTCTGAAATACCACGGATTAGAAGTTAAGCCTGCCAGCACTTCGGGGAGCGGTGGGCTTAAAAAGCCCCACACGGGTCTCGAAAGCACTTGTTTACTAATAGAGGGAAACTGGTGACTGTCTGCAGCTGCTGATATCGTATTACCATTTGGGAAGACAGTAGCGGAGATAACGAATCACGCAGTTTTAATAATTACTCCTGCCTTTCCGTTTTCTTCCCCCCCTTCGTCTTTTTTGGGGGGTTTGTTTCCTGCGTGACAGCCGAGGCTGGATCCCGTCCAAATAAACAGATAAAAACAGTATGGAACTTTTATCTCCGAACGATAATGACAAACACGTCGTGTTCCGCGAAAAGTTTCCTGCTGGAATTTTTTTTCTCTCTCTCTTGGCCTGTTTCTCAAGTTTCAATAAAACGCATTATACTTTATAATTCTGCTCTTTTAATCTTGGCTTCGGAAAAAAAGAAAGAAAAGGGAAAGGGAAATAATACAAGCAAACCGACACGTGTGCTATTTTGAGTTCGGAGCATTGTGTGTCGGGGTGTTGGCACGCATGGGTTTCCCCACACCGAGTTGTGTGCAAGTCTTAGAGTCAACCTGTCATCGCAGCCATATACACAAATCGAGCTATTTTGCATTCAAATTAATACTTACTTTAATTTGGATGCAAAATAGCTCCATTTGTGCCATTCTTTAAAAGAGAGAGAGAGAGTTAACTAAGTCATTCGGCAATGAATGGATACCAAGATATGATATTTCTTCTTTTATAATCCTAAATTGAGCTGACATTAGGATTGGGATATTTTAATATCAATAGTTTCGCCAGAAAGAGGAAACCCTATTTAGAAAAAAATCTGCATTTTTAATATACGCTCTGGGAATCAGAAAAATGTGCCCATTGAAACAATTGCTGGATTTCATGGGGGGGGGAGGCCGCTTCGCTCCCCCTAGTGTGGCTGGGAAATCACACACTGTATGTAAAAGGAGACTAGAAGGCAGGTCTGGTTGAGAAACAATGACGCGGACTAATTTCTTGCAGCGGAGGCACGAGATAAATGTACTATCATTATATTCTGCATCACGAAACCTGGAATATCTCTGGGTGCAAAGGTAACCTAGCCCCCCTCCCAAGAGCATTTTGCTTCACTTATGATCAAACCATGTTCCATTGGGTGATTATAGAAAGCTCTCTCTTCCTTTTTCTGTTTTTTGTTAAAAGCATTATTTCAGAATAATCATAATTGGCGCAAGGTTGAGCCCTTTCTAGGAGCGGGGGGAGAAAGGTTGAATAGTCTTTTCAAGTCACATGAAAGTTTCTTGGATGAATGTACGATAATTAGATTAATAAGTAGCTTAATTTACCACAGCTGAGGATTTCAACAGCCACACATTAGAGTTGGGTGGGGGGAGGCGAGTATGGTTGTTCTAGCTTCCCTCCCCAAAAAGAAGTGTTGCAACTCGATTAACCTTAAACCCAAAGTGCCCTTCTTTTTGTATGCGCGAGTCAATTCAGCGTTTAAGAGAGAAATCAAAACACACACACACAAGAACAGCGTAATTGGGACAGTCCTGTTCTAGCCCCCTTGTGCTGGCTAGCTAATGAGAGGTATTAAGATTTCTTGAAAACAACATTTCCTTATGAGGCTGCTCCCCAGAAGATGTTACATTTGAAAAGATGCCCGTGTTTCCCTTTTCTGAGCATGGAACGCTCTCACCCACGAACAATATGCTGGAGATTCGAGATACAGGGAGAGGGCTTTGGCTGTGGCGACATTCATCAAAAGATTACCAAACCTGCTAAGGGCAAGGTTGACACCATAGCCTACCGAACATTCTTGTTTCGCTGGCTTCTTTATGATGGCTGTAGCATACTAACGAAAGAGATGCAGAACGTCATAGTAGAGATTGAGAAAACGTCTCACACTGAGGACCGAACCGGGGGGCCATAATTCTTAGGCCCCAAGCGTCCACTGGAGAATAAAGAGAAGAGAATTCTTCTTGGAACTGAACCCCCCCTTTTGGTCCAGTGTCTCTTAAGCGGGAACATAATAACATGTCTTTCGAACAGGCCATCCTGGCACACGATGCTCACTTGTCATTGCTTTGGACGCTCCTGATAGCAACCGTTCATAAGGACTTCTCGTTTTGCCCTCCACTCCCTGGTGTTCTTTCCGGACAATTCTTCCCTCGAATTCAGACCAGCCTTTCTTTCTTTCTTTTTTTGATGTTGCCATCCTGGGAAGAGGTTGCTTTTGCGTCTTGTCATGACCGATCAGCCCTGATGCCTGATCTCATTAAGCTAACTCTGCGAGTCTTGACTTTCAATAAATCAGGAGGGGAGTCTATGGAGAGAAAATTCCCTGTGCGTTCCTTTTTTATTATTATTATGAAGGCTCTTGGCACCGATGCAAAGGAGAGCCTTTTGCATACGTCTGGTGCTGTGGTAGCTGTCAGGACTCAACAGTCGTCATCATCTCGAGAAGACCCTAACGCAAGCCCAGCAGTCGAGAGACGCTTGTCCGGCTGCGTCTCTCGATTCTTTGCGAGGACTGCTGCTTTGAAAAAGGATGATAAGTCAGCGCTTGATAGCTGCTTACAGCCAACGCCAATTCTGGTATCCACTCTCTGGAACCTAAAGATGAGGGAGAAACAAAAAAACAACACCCAGACTTTAAAGGGCTGAGAAATAAGAGAAGGAACCCTTGCCTTTTTCATATTATCAGACACTTAAGAGGGAAAGTGAAATGGTTGAAACTCGAAGAGTAGAGCAGATAGGACTTTTAGAAGACAATGGTGTGTCTGAGAGGTTAATGCTAGTAAAGGGAGATCATAAAATATTGGAAGTGGTGGAGAGCCGTTCCTGAACTGGCTGCTTGATAAGGCAGATAAGTATAACCAGGGGCTTAGGACAATCGATTCTTCTCCATAGGAGTTCGTTTTGAACGCTCACATCTTCTTGTCTGTTTATATGAAAGCGGGGCTTCCAAGGGGTTTTTATCACCAAGCTGCAAATATGACATGGAGTTACAAATGGAATCTTTAAAAAAAAAAAAATCTTGAAGGGGAAAAAAATTAAACTGGGCGACATTTAACTATGTATGTATTGAACTACTCCAGGAAGAAGGAAGAAGAAGTTGGATGTTTCCCCCCCCTCTGCCCAGCGAGTCCAAGTGTCTGACTCCAATCTAAAATGGATATCTAATTATTGTTTAACATTATTTGTTTAGTTGGCGTTACGACCCCTAATTTGCCTTTAAACAATTCATTTGGTGTTTAAATAAAGCTCTTTTTATTTAATAATGTTTTTTTCCCTTGAACCAATCTTGGCTAATGTCAATACACTCTTTGTTTAACCTTCTTAAAGGAAACATTTTCTCCGCTCCGAGACAATTAGGAATTACTATGGCAGTTCTGGGGGGTGGGTGGGAGTGGGGGGGGGGGGTAGACCAGAGCGAAGCAATCAACAAATGGTATTGTGATGTGGTTCGGATCGGAATATTCCCTTTGGAACCTCCGAAGGAAAGCGAGAATATTACATTTGTGTGGATTATCACTTGCACAAACTCTCCAACTCTATGTTTTCCTTATAAAGCAAATTCAAGGCAGGGTAAATCTTGCACGGGGGAGCTAGAAACTGGGGTGCTTAACCCCTTTCTCGACCACCAATGTCCCCTGAAAATGGCAATATTCCCCCGGGCATTTTTAATTATTTTTCTTCCCCACCCAGGCCCGGAAACTCGACACAAGCCCAGCTGAGGGGGACACAGCCCCAGGGGAAGCGTTTCAAGGGCAAATCAATCCACACGGGAGGCATTAAAGCACATTTCCTTCTGGCTTGCGGATTCTCCGTTGTGAATGTCCCTACATTCACGCTACCGGGCGTATGAACTCTCATCTCTCATGATCATGTCGTATTGCCCTGCAGTATCATGAGCGGATGGCTCCAAAACAGAAACTTGGCGGGGGGGAGGTGCAAACTGTTTTGATATATAAGGATGGAACTGGATGCTTTCAGGCATCCAAAATATTAGATGCAAAATGTAGCACTGTATCATGAGTTCCTTGCCCCTGCTACTGGCAAGCAGTGGAGTGATATCAGGAGATTCACGATGTGGTGAATTTTCCATTGTTGCATGAAATGGCACTGCTGCTTTAGTTGTCTGTCATGAGTCAGCTGAAATTGAGGGCCCAGAGTAAGACTCCAAGAGTATTTGTGTTCCTGAGGACAAATTGGGAAGGGTTTGTATTCAGTCATGGTCCCAACTCAGCTCTTGGGCTGTGGCTTGGTGGAAGAGCCTCTGCTTGGCATGCAAAAGGTCCCAGGTACAATCCCCAGCATCTCCAGCTAAAAAGATTGTGGCACCGGTGATGGGAGAGACCTCAGCCTGAGACCCTGGAGAGCTGCTGCCAGTCTGAGTACACAGTACTGATCTTTGATGGACCAAGGGTCTGATTCAGTATAAGGTGTGGAGGTATTTGTGAATTTCCTGCATTGTGTAGGGGGTTGGACTAGATGACCCTGAAGGTCCCTTCCAACTCTATGATTCTATAAGGGGCCTGCATACCTGTGAGTCCACCTCTCCCTTTATGAGCCTCAAAGAGTATTGGAATCTGCTAATTAGCATCTGCTGGTGGTATCCAGCCCCAGGGACGTCCGTCTTGCCTCAGCTAGGGCCAGGGCCTTTTCAGTCCCGGTCCCTATCTGGTGGAATGAGCTCCCATATAAGATCAGAGCCCTGTGGGACCTTCTACAGTTCTGCAGGGCCTGCAAGATGGAGCTCTTCCTCCAGGCTTTTACTTAAGGTGCAGGCATCCTTCTTTTATCTATCTACTAGCCTGATACCCGTGCTTCGCTACAGTATTTAAATTTGGCATTTTGTATTTAAAGGCATCCGGGAGGCTGGGCCAGCAGCAGGGCTAAGGCAATCCTGTTGAGCAAACCTCCCTGGCAGCTGTAAGCATCCCACCTCCTCTCCTATACCGGAGAGGCAGTTGCTGGGGTGGGCTCCCTTGTGGCTTTAAGCACCCAGCAACTGCTGCTGTACCTGACAGACAACTGTGTTGGAAGCCATCAGAGAGGCTGGGCCAGCAGCATTAATGCACCTCACATGTGGTTGTTGGCCATTCCTGATTTCCTCAACTGTCATTAGCTCTCTGCAATCTGCTGTAACTTTTTTTTTTACCTCAGAACACAGCTCTGCAGCTGACCAGTCAGAGAGTGGTGGGTGCAAGGAGGCAGCACCCTGGAAGCCACATAGAAATCAATGGGGGAACACATTTTACCCCTTTTGACCCCCTTAGGGGTCAAATTTTTAAAAATCCCTTCTTAGTGAGCACCTACGTCACGGTAGGAGCACTCTCACCAAATTTGGTATTTCTAGGTCCAGTGGTTTGACCTGGGCATTGATTTTATGGTGAGGAGACTTTCTTTTATAAATATAGATTGGGTTTCCCCTTCAGTGGATCAGTTCTGAGTCATATCTGGAACCCAGTTGTGATAGGTCACATCTGTCGAGGCTTTGATTAAATATGTAGGAATTGCGTTGTATTTTATCTGATGTATTTTAGATGGCACCCGCCCTGAGCTTGCTATGCGAGGAGGGTGTGATATAAATCCAATAAAATAACATAAAATATGTTCTTAGGCAGTTATTGGACTATAACAGCCAGTGACTCCAGATGGAGATGCAAATATTTAGATTTTGCATTTCTCACTTCTGGTGTTGCAGTCCCACCCTCCTTCAACCCAACTTCTGCATTCAGAAGAAGAGAAGCAATTGGATTTATACCCCACCCTTCACTACCTGAAGGAGTCTCAGAGCGGTTTATAATCTCCCTTCCCTTCCCCTCCCCAAAACAGACACCCTGTGAGGTAGGTGGGGCTGAGAGAGCTCTCTCGAGAACTGTCTTTAAGAGAACAGCTCTGAAAGAACTTGTAACTGACCCAAGGTCATGCCAGCAGCTGCATGTGGAAGAGTGGGGAATCAAACCCGGTTCTTCCAGATTAGAGTCTGTGCTCCTACTCACTACCTCAAACTGGCCCTCATTAGTTCTTAAGGTTGCATCATCGTCTGTTTACAGGCACTGCATTTTTTCCCCATTCTGCCCATTCAACTCCCTTTCTGGATTGGGAAATTCCTGGAAATTTGGGGGTGGAGCCTGAGGAGGGTGGGTTTTGGGGAGTTGCGAGACCTCAGCAAGGTATAATGCCATAGAGTCCACCCTCCAAAGCAGCCATTTTCTCTCGGAGAAACTGACCTCTGTAGTCTGGGGGTAGTTATTGTTCTGGGAGATCACCAGGTCCCACCTCAAGGTTAGCAACCCTAGATACAGTGGAAGAGAAGGCAGACAGGAAGAACTAGAGTGGAGTGGTGGTTAAGAGCAGTGGACTCTAACCTGGAGAACTAAGTTTGATTCCCCACTCTTACACATGATGCCTGCTGGGTGACCTTGAGCCAGTCACAGTCCTCCCAGAACTCTCTCAGCCCCACCTACCTCACAGGGTGTCTGTTGTGGGAAGGGAATGTGATTGTGAACTGCTCTGAGACTCCTTAAGGTGGATTAAAATGGGGCATAAAAACCTACTCTTTATCTTCTTCTACCACTACTTCGTTATTCAAAGAGTAATTAACACATAGAATTCACTGCTGCAGGAAGTGGTGGTGGCTACAAGCACAGACAGCTTCAAGAGGGGACTGGATAAACATATGGAGCAGAGGTCCATCAGTGGCTGTTAGCCACAAGGTACACTTGGAGCACTGTGTTTGGGGCAGTGATTCTTTGTATTCTTGGTGCTTGGGGGGCTCCTGGAGGGCTCCTGGAATTCTGGCCCTGCTGGTGGACCTCCTGATGGCACCTGGGTTTTGGCCATTGTGTGATGAGTGTTGGACTGGATGGGCCATTGGCTGGATCCAACATGGCTTCTCTCATTTTCTTATGTCTGGGGCAGTGATGCTCTGAATTCTTGGTGCTTGGGGGGCAAGAGTGGGATGTCTTCTGAAGTTCTGGCCCTGCTGGTGGACCTCCTGATGGCCACTGGGTTTTGGCCACTGTGTGACAGAGTATTGGACTGGATGGGCCATTGGTCTGATCCAATGTGGCTTCTCTTGTGTTCTTATGTTCACTGTGGTAGAACAGGCCTGCTCTGGTTTGCAGGCCCTATTCCACCGTGCCCTCCAAGGAGTTCTGAACTCCCTAGAGAGGCTTTTCTTGCACTTCCAGCTTCCCTTCCAAGCTCTGAGGCCTTGCCTCTGGGTCTCCCATTGCCAGCTCCTGGTCACCACGGGGACAGATTACTGCCTTGCACACCCCTGGAGGAATAGCCTTTTGTCAACTGCCTGCCTTCCCCTGGTGCTCCTTTTAAAATAGCATGTCTGAGACAGTGGTGGTCTATGTGGTACAGAGAACCATGGCCAGCATCCAAAATGTATAAAGTATGTATTAAAAAGAAAATGTTCATAAGCATACTTTTAGCATAGCCCCAGATCTCAGCAAGGCAACCAAAAGAAATTAGTAAAACTCAAATCCTTTGTCCCTTTTTCTACAGTTTGGTGTAGTGGTTAGAAGCGTGGACTCTAATTTGAGAGGACAGGGTTTGATTCCCTACTCCTCCACATGCAGCTGCTGGCGTGACTGTGGGTCAGTCACAGTTCTCTCAGAGCTGTTCTGGAAAGAGCACTTCTCAAAATAGCTCTCTCAGCCTCACCCACCTCACAGGGTGTCTGTTCTGGGGAGGGGAAGGGAAAAGGATTGTAAGCCACTCTGAGACTCCTTTGGGTAGTGAAGGGCGAGATATAAATCCAATCTCTCTCTCTCTCTCTCCATCTTCTTTACGCATGCCCTATAAGATGTTAAAATAGGACAGGCCCTTTTAGCTTAGGTTGTTACAGATCCCTGTAGATTTTCTTTTACCTTTAAGATCCCTCCAGCTCTTTTAGGCCAGCATATGATCAAAATGGCTGCCTTCTCAGTGGAGAGGCCTGCACACAATCATGTCCTCAGCCCCCAAGGAAACGAGACCTCCTTCTTGTTGCAAGGAGATTTTTTAATCATATCTGTTGCTCCTCCCCCTGACTCCAGTCAGGCGAGGTCAAAGAGGTGTTTTCTGGAGATCTCCTTCCTGTAGACTATCTAGTATTCCATCCCTCCAAATCTCTGTTCCCGACTTGAAGAAAGAGAAAAGTTTGAGCCACCCATTATCTCTTCAGCTAGTCTATTAGCATTTGAATGAAGGTGAGCTGAGGTAGGTTTGACAAGCCATTGCACGGACTCTCCTCCCTTGCCTGTTCTCTGCCCAGTGTGGGGGGGGGGGGAAGCTTTTAGAAAACAAAGCGGAAGTTTGAAAGGAGACAAAATGCATTTCTTCACATTCACTACCCCTTCAATCCATGAGGCCAGCTGGAGGATGTCTACTTTCTGCTGCTGGAATCATGGAATCCTAGAGTTGGAAGGGATTTCCAGGGTCATCTAGTCCAACCTCCTGCACAATGCAGGAAGTTCACAAATACCTCCTCCCCACACCCCCCACTGACCCCTGTCCCATGCCCAGACGATGACAAAAAAACCTCCAGGATCTCCAACCAAACTGGCCTGGAGAAAAACTACTTCCTGACTCCAAAGTGGCAATCAGCATTTCCCTGGGCGTATAAGAAAGGGCCACGAGAACTAAGCCCTGAGGCAACCCTTCCTGCCCTCCTGTCTCAGTTCAGTTCTTTATTGCTACGATCATTTGACCAGAAAATGCCCTCCTGTCTCGTGATCTGCCTAAGGTTCACAGAATCAGCATTACTCTCAGATGGCCATCTAGCCTCTGCTTGAAAACCAGCAAAGAAGAAGAGCCCCCCACCTCTGATTATCATGATCAGTTCTGATCACTTGTTTGGGGTGGGGGAGCACCCAACTCTTATGTCGTTCTGGGGGCTCCTGAGAGATTTTCAGGAGCACATACATTTGCGATACTGAGCAGGTCAGAACCATGAATGAAGTGGACATGGGTTGCAAGTCTGGGACCCAGCTCACCTCCATCATCACTTCCTTCCCCCAGTATCTTCTGAGACTTGTAGTTTCCAGGAAGTCTGAAGTCCATGATGTACAGGAGACTTAGACCCATTTGGCCAGAGTCTAGGGGGGCTCTTTTGAGCCGCGCCAGGCACGAGTGCCTGGTGGATTTAAAGTGCATGTCCAGATCACAACATCTGGGAATCAGGCCGCTTCTGTGAGTAGCCTGTCGATCCCCGTTGAGGATCCGTACTTAAAAAGATAGTGGTGAAAGTCCGGTCTAAAGCTGGCCGACAGGCCAATGCCGGACTTTCCACTGTCAGGTCGTACCTCCAGTGAGCAATCAGCCCATAGGGTCCAGGCCATCCCAAACAGCTGCCATTTTAAAAAAACTCTTAGCAATGCGTGCATAACCACTTAAACACGCAATGTCCCCAGAGCTCCGCTCAAGCGATCCAAACTATTTAATGTTTCTGACGGTCCCCTGAACTTTATCAGCTTTATAAACTGAAAGTGTACCTAGAGGAAGGTACCATTGGAGGTGCTTTTACCATTTTAGTCTGCACATGCGCGGATAAACAAGTATATGGTGAGGCGCGTATGCACATGCGCAGACAGGATTTTTTTTAAAAAAAGCCGACCGCACAGCTCCTTACGGTAGATGCCATTTAGACAATCCAGCGCGGGTAGTCATGCGCAGTAAAGTGCTTCACAGGCAATCTTGTCATGGGCATGGATGAGGATGAGCTGACTGAGCCTGCAGAAACCACAGCTGGCCCCTCTGAAGCAGCAGAGGAGGATAGCCCAAGTGCCTGTAACAGCAGTCTTCACACCTGGCTCAGATAAAAAGGAAGAACTGCAAGCTGAAAGTCCTCCTGACTCACCCCCACGTGTGACTCGTTTAAGGGAGTGACTCCGGCAAAACTTAGCAACCAAGCGAAGAGAGGCCAGGCTACAAGGGAGGCGCTCAGCTAGCCCAGAGTTTTAACAGGAGCCTGGGCGATCGTGCAGCTGGTTAACTGGCAACAGCTTTTAACTCCACACTCTGGGCAGTATTCTTTGTGGGAGCAACAAGTCAGCTTCATGCTGCTTGCATCCACCTCGGCTCTTGCACCTAGACCTTCAGACCCCCTGACTTTGGACTTGGCTCTGTGTTCCTGGCTCCTGACCCCAGCTTGGCTTTTGACGCTGCACTGTCTTCTTGGCTCCTGACCTTGGCTTTTCTGGACTTCCTTTGACTGGCACCCCAGCTTGTGACAGATCTGTCTGGTTGTGCAACGCTGCATCAAAAAGATCTAGCTCAAATTACAGCCGGACCAATGGCGGGATTAGCTGCCCGTCTGAACACACCCTGTAATTGCTTAACTTCAGTACTGAAGGTGAATATCAATGCTGGACTCAGGAGCTTTGCAAGAGAACCTGACTTAGGCTGTGATCACACGGGCAGTTTGGCCCGACACAGCCACTCCTCCCCTCCGGATCAAATAGGCGCAGTCGGACGGCCGCATCCGTCAGGCGTTCCCCAGCCCTATTTATCCCATCATAAAATAACTTGGAGCCGGGTTAAAGAGGCACCACATCACCAGTGGCGTTTTTGGTTCCCCATGCATTCATTGAGCATGGCCAGATGTCTGAACGTGGGGGAACACGTGCAGAATGGATTTGGCAGTCTGAACCTGCAGATCTGTTCTGGTGCTAGGGATGGGTGTTTTTTTTTAAAATTGGCTATGTGTGTGCATGTGCACTTCTGCACGCACATGAATTTTGGGGTGTGTTTTTTGCTGTGTGCTCCATGGCTGAGGCACTGCAATAATGTGGATGCATGCGTGTCCGTGGGACACCCGCAGCAGGGTGTGCTGTATGCCTGATAGGTCCTGCCACACTTTCAACTGGTTCAATTAGAGGTGGCACCATAGCGCACCAAGCCACCAGTGGGATCACAGCCATAGTTTGACCCTTTAGCTCTTTCTTTCTTTCTTTCTTTCTTTCTTTCTTTCTTTCTTTCTTTCTTTCTTTCTTTCTTTCTTTCTTTCTTGCTCTCTCTCTCTCTCTCTCTCTCTCTCTCTCTCTCTCTCTCTCTCCTTTCTTTCTCTCTTCTTTCTTTCTTTCTCTTTCTCTCTCTCTCTCTCTCTTCTTTCTTTCTTTCTTTCTTTCTTGCCTTCTGACATACTTCCGGTGATGTAAGTTATGCTAATGAGCTCCTGCACCTCTTTTTCTACGAAATGACCCCTGGTGGTAATTATTGCTTAGTATGTTTTACCAGAAAGCCGGCACGTGCTCAAAGGGAGAAAGAGGAGGAGAACGAGAAGAAGATACTTATACCCCACTTTTCTGAGAGCCACTTTGGAGTAATGGCTGAGAGCACGGACTCTAATCTGGGAGAACCGGGTTGGATTCCCCAATCCTCCGCATGCAGCTGCTGGGGTGACCTTGGGTTAGTCACAAGTTCTGTCAGAGCTGTTCTCTCATGAGCAGTCCTCAGAAGAGCCCTCTCAGCCCCACCTATCTCACAGGGTGTCTGTTGTGGGGAGAGGAAGGGAAAGGAGATTGTAAGCCGCTCTGAGACTCCTTCGGGTAGTGAAGGGCGGGGTATAAATCCTCCTCCTCCTCCTTCTTCTCCTTCTTCTTTTTGGTGGTCCATGGTATCCATAAAACTCTCCTCCAAGTTATTGGGTGAGTTAAATGTTGGGGGGGGGTGTTTCCCAATTACCCCCCCCCCCCATTCTCCCCATCACCTACTTACCACATCAGGCCAGATCTGTTCAAATAACCCTCACATTAGCCACACAGACAGTGAAAGACTATTAGCTATGATGCACAAATCGAGCCTCCATGTACCATGTCAGTATACCTTGGGATAAGAGTTGCTGGGGTCTTCCCGTTCCACTTCCCTGTTCCACTCTTACTTCCCTGAGACCTCCAGAGTCCTCCTGATTGGCAGATAGCCATTCCTGCTGGAGGCAGACTACAAGACTACATAGCTGACAGAGGCAATCTGGCACAGTGGTCAGAGAGTCAGACTCGGATCTGGAAAAGCCCGGTTCAGATCCCCACTCTGCCATGGATGCTGGCTGGGTGGAAGTACAGAAATATATTAAACACTCAGAAACTCATGAAAGGCTGATTTTACATTGGCTTTTCCGTCCGTTGTTTTACGAAACCCACCTTCAAACAGAAATGCCCTTCTGCATTGCATGCCGCTTTCGCTTCCTTTGACCATCGGGTTTTATGGTACCCTCTGCATAGATTTATGGCCGTTTTATGGCCATTCAGGGTGATTTTGCAGTCAGTAGAAGAGAAGAAAAAGAGATTGGATTTATACCCCGCCCTTCACTACCCAAGGGAGTCTCAGAGCGGCTTACAATCTCCTGTCCCTTTCCCTCCCCACAACAGACACCCTGTGAGGTAGGCAGGGCTGAGAGAGCCCTGACAGAAACTGCTCTTTTTCAAGAACAGCTGTGCCAGAGCTATGGCTTGCCCAAGGTCATCCAGCAGGTGCAAGTGGAGGAGTGGGGAATCAAACCCGGTTCTCCCGGATTAGAGTCCACGCACTTAACCACTACACCATACTGGCTCTCCAGTACGGCATTGCCCAGGGGCAGGGGTGAGCAAACTGTGGCTCGGGAGCTGCATGCGGCTCTTTCACATATATTATGTGGCTCCCGGCAGGGCGGCTGGGGAAGCTAACTATCATTAGCAAACAAATATCATTGGACAAATTAATATCATCATCAACATCTGCCTTTACCCCTTTTGTTATTATTTTTGGCAGTCTCATTTAATGTTAATAAAAAGCAAATTTGCTTATTTTCCAATAAAAGCAGGTAATATTTGTTCATGTCTTGTGGCTCTCAAACATCTGATGTTTATTCTGTGCGGCTCTTACATTAAGTAAGTTTGGCCACCCCTGTTCTAGGTGGCTCTTACGCTGAGCAAGTTTGCCAACCCCTGCCCTGGGGTATCTGAATGTGATTTTGAGCTGCACTTTCCCCTCCCAGTTGAGAAAATGTGGAGTGAAGGCTTGATGCAGGTTTGCCCGAGGTCTGTCGGACCATGAAGGAGCAAACCTCCCTCGAACTCTATCCATGGTCCTGATGGCTGCTAACCCTTCGGCACCCTTGCCTTGTGGGCAGATCTCTGTAAAGTCCAACTGGAAAAAGGACAGGGTGTGATCACTAGGTCAGAGTGAGGGCAATTCTTGACCTCCTCATCTCATTGCATTCCTAGCAAGATTCCTGATCAGCTAGGACTGCCTAAATAAGAAGCAACTAAAAATGATGCTGAGGCTATGGATTGGGGAAATCAGCTGCTGCTACTGGGAGGTAAATGGCACATGCCCAACCGAAGATAAGGGACTTGGGCAACTCTTCATGTTCCTGTATCTTGACTTCATGTTTATGGTGTGTACAAGTTCTAAAAAAGCAAATTTATTTATTTATTTATTTATTTCGACTAATATCCCGCCTAGCCAGCAAAGCCGGCTGTAGGCGGCTAACAACATAAAATCAAGAACATCTAGGGTTAAATGAGCAACGTGCAAATTTTTTAAAAATCACATTAAAATACAACTTAACAATAAAATCGAGCAGATGGCAGCGAATAATCAACCAACACCAAAAACAGCATCCTACTTATTTCCGGCCAGGAGGCTTCCACCACTGATGTTCTAAAGGTGACTCACCAGGTCACCTGCTAGGGCAATTCCCTCCGCCGGTGGCTCCAAAAGCCTGGCGGAAGAGCTCCGCTTTGCAGGCCCTGCGGAACTGCAAAAGGTCCCGCGGGGCCCTGATGTTCTCCGGGAGCTCATTCCACCAGTGGGGAGCCACCACCGAGAAGGCCCTGTTCCTGGTGGTTGCCAACCTGGCCTCCCTCAGGCCCGGAAGGGTCAGGCGATCTTGCGTGCCTGACCGCAGTGCTCTCTGGGGCGTATACGGGGAAAGGTGGTCCCTTAGGTAGGCAGGCCCCAGACCAGACCAAAGAGACTACACAGAGACTAAAGCAAGGAGGGAAGGGGAAAATCAAAGCAGAGAGAAGGGGATTTGGATGTAGGGAGATTTCAGTCCCAAGAAGTCAAGGGGACAGAAGTGGCAGAGGGTTTTGTGTGGGTGTTGGTGCACTACACTTCATCCAGTGGTCTGGATCCAGGGATGCGCAAGCAGAAACATAAGTGGATTGAACGCAGTTCGACTGGTGAAAAATCTTGTGCAACATTTAGTGCTTTCCATCCTATCTATTGTAGTACCCAGAAACTGGTTGCATGAGACCTTGCACAAGCAGAAATGCAAGTGGGAATATAATAAGTCCTCCCTCCCTCCCTCCCCCCCTCCCTGCCTTCCTTGCCATGATGACTAAAGGGAAACCCCCATGTTCAGAGGCAGTAAAGCCAGGAGGCAATATCAGGGGAAGGCCTTGGCCTCTGTGCCCTGTTGTTGGCCCTCCAGAGGAACTGGTTGGCCACTCTGTAAGACAGGAGGCTGGACTAGATGGACCACTGGTCTGATCCAGCAGGGCTCTTCTTGTGTTCTTGTGAAGGCCTTGGCCTCTGTGCCCTGTTGTTGGCCCTCCAGAGGAACTAGTTGGCCACCCTGTGAGACAGGATGCTGGACTAGATGGACCACTGGTCTGATCCAGCAGGGCTCTTCTGATGTCCTTATGAAGGTCTCGGCCTCTCTGCCCTGTTGTGGGCCCTCCAGAGGAACTGGTTGGCCACTCTGTAAGACAGGAGGCTGGACTAGATGGACCACTGGTCTGATCCAGCAGGGCTCTTCTGACATTCTTATGAAGGCCTCGGCCTCTGTGCCCTGTTGTTGGCCCTCCAGAGGAACTGGTTGGCCACTGTGTGAGACAGAAGGCTGGACTAGATGGACCACTGGTCTGATCCAGCAGGGCTCTTCTGATGTTCTTATAAAGGCCTCGGCCTCTCTTCCCTGTTGTTGGCCCTCCAGAGGAACTGGTTGGCCACTGTGTGAGACGGGATGCTGGACAAGACGGACCCCTGGTCTGGTCCAAAAGGACCATTCTTATGTTCCAATAAATGAATAAAATGTTTCCACCAGAAGATCAAGGGCATCCTTTAGTCTGCTCTAGATTTGCCGGCAATCAATTCCAGAGGGTCTCCGATTCTAGTATAATGAGAATGAAAAAATCTCTCTCTGTCTCTTTCCCTCTGTCTCTCCCCACATACAAACCATTCGTGATTTCATGGATTCCACCACCTCTATGATTGTCTTCCTCCTCAACTGTCAAAGCTCTCCCCCCCCCCCACAATGACTTCAAGTCTCTCCTTGTTTCAGCTTTCCGATGGCCAAATAAATAAAATGCACAGTTATCAAGACCGGTCTCTCCTCCTCCCAGAGACAAAAATCTCCCTATGTCCCCCCCCCTCCCACTTGACGTCCATTGCCTTCACCGACAAACAATGGTGGAGTACCACGTGTGGGGCCCCCCACGGCCTATGGAGGGCCTTGCCCACCCCGGTGCTAATTTTCACTCACAGCTGTGGCAATTAGAAATGTGTGCTTAATAGAGTGTCATGTTAATTGTTCCCCAGTTAACCGGTGCCTCCCTTTAATTGTCCGATTGATTAACCTATTGAAATGTTAAGTGACTCAGTTTCCTCCCAGAGCAAACAGGGGTGGGGGGGGGACTTCATTCGCTGGAGGGGAGGGGGAGGGGGGGGAAGCGCTCTCCTTGCGGGCAGCCCCCTCCCCACTCCGGTGTACTGGTATTTCTCTCCACCCCCCTCTGCTTTTTAATTAGATGAGTTAATTTGACATGCATTTGTCTGCCGGGAAAGGTTATCAGCTCTGGAGGTGACCTGTGGAGTCAAGGTGGGGCCCAGCATCCTTAATGGAATGGGTTTAAGGCCGATGGCTGCTAGACTCGATTGCATTCGGATGGTAATTAATGAGATTTTTGTCTTCCTCTACTGGGCTCTCTCTCTCCCTCCTCCTCCTCCTCCTCTAGCTTTAACTATGCAAAGAGATTATGCTCTTGTTAGCCTGTCGGGGCCAAAAATACACAAACGCCCTGGCAGCCCCCTGGAGTCGGAACACATTTTAATTCCCATTTAAGATTTCGTGGGGGGTAAACTGTCCGCCTAGCTCATCTGCGAGAAGGGAGCTTCTAGTCCAGGCTGTCTTGATGCTGGAATAAAATTTCATTCGTCCTTACAGTGTCCTGGCCCAATCAAGTCTTGGAAGTAGGGTTGCCAGCCTCCAGGCAGGGCCTGGGGATCTCCCGCTTTGACAACTGATTTCCAGCTGACCGAGATCAGCTCCCCTGGAGGAAATGGCTGCTTTGGAGGGTGGACTCTATGGCATTGGACCAGGGGTGGCCAAACCTGCTTAACGTAACAGCCCCACAGAATTAACGTCAGGTGTCTGAGAGCCGCAAGACAGGAACAAATATCACACGCACGTTTTTATTGAAAAGTATGCACGTTTGCTTTTTATTAATATTAAATTAGACTGTGTGAAAGAGCTACATGTGGCTCCCAAGCTGCGGTTTGGCCATCCCTGCGTTGTACCATGCTGAGGCCCCTCCCTTCCCCAAACCCCGCCCTCTCGTGGCTCCACCCCCAAAGTCTCCAGGTATTTTCCAAACCAGACCTGGCAACCTTGTTTGGAAGCCAAGCAGAGACGGGCCAGGTATCTGAAGTGTGTGTGCACACAAAAGCTTATACCCAGAATTAAACGTTGTTGGTCTTAGAGCGGCCACTGGACTCAAACCTGACCCTGGGCAGTATTTGGATGGGAGGCCACTAAGGAATGCCAGGGGCACTACACAGAGGCAGGCAACGGCAAACTACCTCTGATCATCTCCCGCCTTGAAAACCCTACAGGGTTGCCGTAAGTCGGCTGTGATTTGATGGCGAAAAATATTTTTTGAAGGTGCCCCTGAGACTCCGTGGTGGCTCAGTGGTTAAGACCCTGAACTGCAGACCGGAAGGTCAGTAATTCGGCAGTTCGAGACCCGAGTGCCGCTTGACAGAGTGAGCTCCCGTCTCTGGCCCCCAGCTCCTGCCAACCTAGCAGTTCGGAAGCAAGCAATTGCAAGTAGATAGATAGGTACGGCGTTGGTGGGAAGGGAACAGTGTTTCGTGCGCCTCGGTGTCAAGTCATGCCAGCCACATGACAACAGAGAAGTCTTCGGACAGTGCTGGCTCTTCGGCTTGTAAACTGAGATAAGCACCGCAACCCTAGAGTTGGATTCAATGGGCTTTCGAGCAAGGGAAACCTTTACCTTTAAGACTCCTGTACCCCGCCCCCCCGAGAGCTTTCCTTTTTCACAACTGTACTCATTGGTCTACCCTTCCCTTGGAAGAAGCCTGCCAATAATCCAGTGTCTGTAAAGCCCCTGGAGACTGGGACCATTTGGTTGTTTGTAAGGAAAGAAAGGACAAAGGGTTTCACGTCAATTAGACTCTCCCCCACCCTCTAATTTCCAGATGATTCTGAAGTCGTTGTGCTCAGAGGAAAGGAGGAAAAAAACACATACCTATACAGTTTGACTACACAACTCAAAATGGTAGGCATTTATGACCACAATGGATGACTGTCAATTAAATAACATTTAGCTGGTTGTCAGTTGATCAGTCCACTGACTGATCAATGAGAAGAAGAGGAGGAGGAAATTGGATTTATACCCCGCCCTTCACTACCCAAAGGAGTTTCAGAGTGGCTTACAATCTCCTTTCCATTCCCCTCCTCACAACAGACACCCTGTGAGGTAGGTGGGGCTGAGAGAGCTCTTTCGAAGACTGCTCGTGAGAGGACAGCTCTGAGAGAACTTGTGACTGACCCAAGGTCACACCAGCAGCTGCATGTGGAGGACTAGGGAATGAAACCCGGTTCACCCAGATTAGAGTCTACGCTCCTAACTGCCACACCAAACTGGCAGCAGAGAAATGCGTGCTTGAAAGCTTGCCAGTAAGTTTGAACCCTTTAGATTCAGGCAGGTAGCTGTGTTGGTCTGAAGCAACAGAACGAAGTTTGAGTTTGGCGGCACCTTTATGACCAACCAAGTTTAATTCTGGGCAAGAGCTTTTGTGCGCATGCACACTGTGTTTGAAAAAGTGTGCAAGCACAAAAAACGCTTATACCCAGAATTGAACTTGGTTGGTTGCAGCGGTGCTACCGGACTCAAAACTTTGTTCATGGACCTTTATGTAGCCTTCGGCTTGCAGTTCTGACCTCTAAAAAAAGTAAAAAAATCTATATAACCGAGTGTTGCCAGCTCTGGATTGGAAGAGGAGGAGGAGGAGGAAGAGAAGAATGGGTTTATATCCAGGGGTCATTTCGTAGAAAAAGAGGTGCAGGAGCTCATTACCATAACTCATTTGCATAACTCATTTGCATATGCCACACCCCCTAACATACCCGAAGTGTGTCAGAAGGCAACACCCACCCCTCAGGCTCCACTCCACAGGTGAGTGAAACTGACCTGCTCTTCCTCCATTCCCTTCCCCATCCAATACTTTGTGCAATAAAAATAAGCGTAAAGAACACACCCACATTCTCTTCCTGCTCCCTTGAAACCACCAGGTTTCAAGTAGACTTGTGATACCCAGGACATGTGCACCACCCATCCCTTTCCCTTCCCCTCCCCACAACAAGACACCCTGTGAGCTAGGTGGGGCTGAGAGAGGTCTTTTGAGAACTGCTCATGAGAGAACAGCTCTGAGAGAACTTGTGACTGGCCCAAGGTCACACCAGCAGCTGCATGTGGAGGCGTGGGGAATCAAACCCGGTTCTCCCAGATTAGAGTCCAACTCCTGACCACTACACCAAACTGATGGGGTGGAAGCTGCTGAAGGGCTGGTGAAATTTCTCCAGTACTTATGTGCCATGTGCCCAGATAAAAAATGGTATACTTAGAAAATTTATATGCCACCTGGAGCACGTCTCTGGAAAAGCAGCACACAGTCATAAAAGGAACAATGATAAAATTATCAATATTAAAACAAAACATTAAAATCAATAAAGACCCTAGCAGGGCTTTCCCCGGGGTGCTGCGCCTCTGCACTGCTCGGGGAAGCCGAGGAGGGGGCGGGGCTTGGTCATGTGCCCGCCCCCTGGGCTTCTCACTCCCGGAGCTGCGGTCCTGTGCGCTCCCGCTCCAACGGACCCCTGTTTATATCCCACCCTTCACTCACTTGGAGTCTCAAAGTGTCCCTCTTCAACAAAATTCTTTTAAAAATGTTTTAAAAGTTCATGAGTTTTTACTATACAGGTTGAATACTTCATTTCCCTCTTGAGAAAGTGTGCATACACATGGAAGCTCATGCCTTGACTAAACGTTTGTTGGTCTTAAAGATGCCACTGGACTCTAAATTTGTTCTGCTGCTTCAGACCAACATGGCTGACCACCTGGAACTCTTAGAGAACTCTTGGCATGCAGAAGGTCCCAGGTTCAATCCCTGGCATCTCCAGTTAAAAGATCTGGCAGCCAGTGATGTGGAAGACCTCCTCTTGAGACTCTGAGAGCCATGGAGAGGAGCTGTGGCTGAGTGGGAGAGCCTCGGCTTGGCACGCAGAAGGTCCCTGGTTCAATCCCCAGCATCTCCAGTGAAACAGACCAGGCAGTAGGTGATGGGAAAGAGTCGACAAATACTCACCTTGATGGACCAGCGCTCGGATTTGACAGACGGCAGCATCATGTATGTTCATGATGTATGAGAGAATCATAAGGTTCGTGTTCCAGAACATCCCTTTAGCCAAACAGCCAGAAAGGGGGGAAAGCCGATCACAGTGTTCTTGAGTGCCACAATCTGAGATGCTAGGGAGAAAAAGAGAGAAATGCAGTTCCCCCTTTCAAGGAGGAACTAACACCCAGTACTCTGACTCCGGTAGATAACTGTGAACGATAAATCACTTCCCCCCCTGCATATATTGTCAGGAGATAGTAGTGCCTGACTCCCGGATGGAAAACCCGTATCTCCCGTCTGCCCAAATTTTGTACGAACTGAGCTCGGAGGCGATTTCTGCACTTAGGGGAGGGGGAGGGAGGGGAAAGCTGAGCGAGAACCGGCTGGTGGCTTCTTATCGAGAGCGCTGATCCTAATGCAAGGAATGCACCTGGAGCAAAACGGAGTGGGAAAGTAAATAACGTACAGGTGGGAAGAGAAAGAAGCCCCGGAGTTTGTTGGCTTTCCTGAATGGAAATAGACACTGTGGCAGTGATCACGCTGGGGTTAGGGTTGCCATCCTCCAGGTGGGGACTGGAGACCACCACCACCACCCCGAATTAGAACTGATCTCCAGACTAGAGAGATCAGCTTCCTTGGAGAAAAGGGCAAGTTCAGAGGGTGGACTGTATGGCATTATGCCTCCCTGAGGTCCCTGCCCTGCCTAAACAGCGCAATCCCCCCAGGTTCCACCCCCATATCTCTAGGAATTTCCCAACCCAGAACTGGCAACCCTGGCTCAGCTGCTTCTCAGCTGGCGTTTCCTCTGCTTTGTTTAAGAAGAGCCCTGTGGGAGCAGACCAATAGCCCATCTTGCCCAGCATCCTGTCTCACACAGTGGCCAACCAGTTCCTCTGGAGGGCCAACAACAGGGCAGAGAGGCCGAGGCCTTCATAAGAACATCAGAAGAGCCCTGCTGGATCAGACCAGTGAGGGTCCATCTAGTCCAGCATCCCATCTCACAGAGTGGTCAACCAGTTCCTCTGGAGGGCCAACAACAGGGCAGAGAGGCCAAGGCCTTCATTAGAACATCAGAAGAGCCCTGCTGGATCAGACCAGGGGTCCATCCAGTCCAGCATCCTGTCTCACACAGTGGCCAACCAGTTCCCCTGGAGGGCCAACAACGGGGCAGAGAGGCCGAGGCCTTCATTAGAACATCAGAAGAGCCCTGCTGGATCAGAGCAGTGGTCCATCTGGTCCACCATCCCATCTCACAGAGTGGTCAACCAGTTCCTCTGGAGGGCCAGCAACAGGGCATAGTGGCCGCGGCCTTCCCCTGATGTTGCCTCCTGGCTCTGGGATTCAGAGGATTAGTGCCTCTGAATGTGGAAGTTCCCCTCAATCCCCATGGCTAGTAGCCATTGATAGACTTATCCTCCATGAGTCTATCTAATCCCCTTTTAAAGTTGCCTATTCCTGCGGCCATCACAACATCCTCCGGCAGCGAACCCCACATTTTAATCACTCTCTGTGTAAAGTAGTATTTCCTTTTGTCTGTCCTAAACCCACTGCCCACCAGCTTCACTGGATGCCCTCGAGTTCTAGCATTTAATATCTAGTATTTCTTTTTACAGCCCAGGTCCGTGGCTGAGAGGTCTTGAGGAAGGGAAGGGAGCTTCATTTGTGATGGGTTCTGCTTCAGTGATGCATTTCCCTTGCTGAACGATCAAGATGGGTAGCCATGTTCGTCTGTCTGTAGCAGCAGCAAAGAGCGAGAGTCCAGAAGCACCTTAACGACTCACAAAATATGTGGCCTCAAATTCTAGTATTTGGGGAGAGGGTGAAAGGTTTCCCCATGTCAGCTCTCTCCACCACATGAAAAATATGATAAACCTCTATCATGTCCCCCCTTCGTCGTCTTTTTTTTTAACGGCAAAGTCCCGGACTCTTCAGCTTTTCCTTCTAGGGAAGGTGCTCCAACCCCCTAACCATCTTGGTTGCCCTCCTCTGTACTTTTAGCTGGCTCTGCAATGTCCTTAGGGGGGTGGGCAGGTGAGACTCCATTGCTTGGAGGTAGCACACCTTCTTTGCCAAGAAACATAGCGCTGGAAGGGACCCCTAGTTCAACCCCCTGCTCAACACTGGAAATTCATAGCTGGGAAACCTGCCCCCCATGCCCTACTGGTGGAAACCCTTATTTGGATGGTGGACTCTATCTCATTATAACCTGCTAAGATCCTCCTCTCTCTAAACCCCCCCTCCCCAGGCAGCCCCCCCCCCAAAAAAATCTCTAGGTATTTCCCAACCTAGAACTAGTAACCCTAACTTACCTTTTTTCTAGGCCAAACAGTCCTAAACCTTTTAACCAGTCCACAAGATCACTGCAGCCATGAAATTTAAAGACGCCTGCTCCTTGGGAGGAAAGTTATGGCAAACCTAGACAGCATGATAAAAAGTAGAGACATCCCCCTGCCAACCAAAGTTTGTATGGTCAAAGCCATGGTATTCCCAGTAGTAATGTATGGATGCGAGAGTTGGACCCTAAGGAAGGCCGAGCGCCGAAGAATAGATGCTTTTGAATTATGGTGCTGGAGTAGACTCTTGAGAGTCCCTTGGACTGCAAGGAGATTAAATGTCATATCCTAAAAGAAATCCACCCTGGCTGTTCCCTGGAAGGCCAGATCTTGAAGCTGAAGCTCATATACTTTGGCCACCAAATGAGAAGGGAGCACTCCCTGGAGAAGACCCTGATGCTGGGAAAGACCGAAGGTCCAAGAAGAAGGGGACGGCAAAGGATGAGATGGTTAGACAGGGTTATCGATGCAATGAACAAGAAACTGAGCAAACTCTGGAGCACGGCGGAAGACTGGAGGGCCTGGCGTGATGTGCTCCATGGGTTCGCGAAGAGCTGGACTCGACTGTGTGACTGAACAGCAACAACAAACATTTCTAAACTGCTTTCCCACCCGGATAGGGTCCCCTCCCTCCCTGTGATGAAGGACCCCCCCCCCTTTTAAAGCCATTTTTTGGTAAGCAGAAATGCTCTTCCTCTTTAATGCCAGAACCTAGTGCTGGATATTGCACTATCATTGTGCTACAGCGATCGTTGGCAGCAGGCGTTTCATGACAATCCAGTTGTGAATGTCTCAGGGCAGCATTGGCACAATATCCAGCTGTGTTTGTTCCTTCCTTCCTTCCTTCCTTCCTTCCTTCCTTCCTTCCTTCCTTCCTTCCTTCCTTCCTTCCTTCCTATGGCGCCTAAGCAGTGGGTGTTGCCTCCTGACACACTTCCGGTGATGTCAGGGGGTGTGGCATATGCAAATAAGTTATGCTAAGGAGTTCCTGCAGCTCTATTTTTACGAAATGACCCCTGCTTAATAATTAAAATTTAAAACATCATCATAGATATTAAAATGGTGGTCACAGCTAATAACAAAGAATTTTTTTCTGGTTGGGGGAGGTTCCTGGCCATAGCCAGTAGTTGTTACCAGAGTGACTTACACCTTGGGGAAGCCATATATGGATGTCATAAGAACATCAGAGACACCAATGTTGGATCAGGCCAGTGGCCCATCCAGTCCAACACTCTGTCACATAGTGGCCAAAAACACCAGGTGCCCTCAGGAGGTCCAGCAGTGGGGCCAGGACACTAGAAGCCCTCCCACTGTTGCCCTCCCAAGCACCAAGAATACGGAGCATCACTTGCCCCAGACTGAGAGCTCCTATCTGTACCTTGTGGCTAATAGCCACGGATGGACCTCTGCTCCAGATGTTTATCTAATTCCCTCTTGAAGCCGTCCATGCTTGTAAGCCATCCATGCTTGACCCCCAAAGTGACATCCACTGCCTCAGCCAAAGGCCTGGTGGAACAGCTCCATCTTGCAGGCCCTGTGGAATTGAAGCAGACCCCACAGGGCCCTCATCTCAATTGGGAGCATGTTCCACCAGGCGGGGGCCAGGGCGGAAAAGGCCCTGGCCGAGGCAAGATGGACATCTTTTGGGCCAGAGACTACCAGGAGGTGTTGATCCATAGAATGTAGTGCTCTTCGGGACATATACGGGAAGAGGTGGTCCTTCAGATATGTATAGAAGAGCCAGTTTGGTGTAGTGAGAGCCAGTTTGGTGTAGTGGTTAAGTGTGTGGACTCTAATCTGGGAGAACTGGGTTTGATTCCTCACTCCTCCACTTGCACCTGGCTGGATGACCTTGGACAAGCCATAGCTCTGTACCAGCTGTTCCCTCAAGGACAGTTGTCGCAGAGCTCTCTCAGCCCCACCTACCTCACAGGGAGTCTGTTGTGGGGAGGGGAAGGGAAAGGAGTTTGTAAGCCGCTCTGAGATTCCAAGTGAAGGGCGGGGTATAAATCCAATCTCCTCTTCTTCTTCTTAAAGAAGAAATATATTAAGCCCCCATCATAGAACAAGACAGAATAATAGAATAATAGAGTTGGAAGGGACCTTCAGGGCCATCTAGTCCAACCCCCTGCACAATGGGGGAAATTCACAAACGCCTCCCCCTCCACACCCCCAGTGACCCTTTTTCCACACCCAGAAGATGACCAAAAAACCCCTCC
Organism: Lepidodactylus listeri; assembly: GCA_029233225.1. Taxonomy (NCBI): domain Eukaryota; kingdom Metazoa; phylum Chordata; class Lepidosauria; order Squamata; family Gekkonidae; genus Lepidodactylus; species Lepidodactylus listeri. The sequence goes on along the minus strand of JARCFY010000011.1, from coordinate 95,043,672 downwards.
AGGATCTCCAGCCAAACTGGCCTGGAGAAAAATCGCTTCCTGACCCCCAAAGTAGTGATCAGCATTTCCCTTCTGCCACCATGTCCCTTCTGCCTCCAGATTTTCTGAGTCCTTTTAGGGCCTCCAGCTTGGGGTAGGGACATTTCTGGACATATTGAGGGTGGAGCTGGAGAGGGTGGGTCTTGGGAAAGGGAGGGACCTCAGGAGGGTATAAATAGTGCCCGAGAATCCACCCTCCAAAGCAGCCGTTTTCTCCAAGGGAACTGATCTCTGTCATCTGGAAATCCGTCCTAATAGAAGGAGAGCTCCAGGATTAGGTTGGCAAGCCCAGGTCATTTAGACTGGGGCTGTGTGAACCGCCGTGGTTCGGAGACAAACTCTCCGAAAGTGTTTCCGCTCCACAGACCCACTGTCGCATCCCAAACTCCTCCAAGGCCAGGGTTCAAATCAAGGCCTAAGCCCTTTGCACAGCAATGGCTGCTGACATCTACCGCTATTCCATACACGAGACATCTAAATTTGCCCCCCAAATGCAGTCAGAAATGGGAACCCAAAAGACACAACGCTAGCATTCATCTCTTTGAAAAGGCGGGGAAGGGCAAAGCAGAGAGAATGTAATTCTCTTCCAGTTCCTTATGAGCAGGGAGGGGGAGGAAGGAATTAAACCCCCCCACCCCAAGAAATCAATGCCTCATTCAAGGGTATTGATCAGGACTCAATTAATTAGACTCTCAGGCGTACGCCAGTTGATAAGACGACTTGTTAATTTAGTCAAGGCCCAAGTTTTCCCTACAGCGGCAAATAACCCTCCCGCTTGGAAGAAGACCTTCCGAACACTTGCGACAAAGAAGATTGTGTGTTTTGTGTGTGTGTGTGTCTGTGTCAGTGTTCCCTCTCAGCTGAGTGAGTGTGAGCTAGCTCACAGTTTCTCAGCCTCTGGCTCACACCTTTTCGTCTTCGCTCGAGAAGGAGGGCTCCAGAGCAAACTGATTGATGCAGCAGCCGAATCGCTCGCTCACAACTTTCATGCCAGGAGCTCACAAGGTAGAATTTTTGCTCACAAGGCACCACAGCTTAGAGGGAGCATTTGGGGGGGGTGTGAGTGTGTGTGTGTGTGTGTGTGTGTGAGAGAGAGAGAGAGAGAGAGAGAGAAGAAGAAGAAGAAGAAGAAGAGGAGATTGGATTTATACCCCGCCCTCCACTCCCCAAGGGAGTCTCAGAGCGGCTTACAAACTCCTTTTCCCTTCCCCTCCCCACAACAGACACCCTGTGAGGTAGGCGGGGCTGAGAGAGCTCTTTCCCAAGCTGTCCTTGAAGGAACAGCTGGTACAAAGCTATGGCTTGCCCAAGGTCATCCAGCAGGTGCAAGTGGAGGAGAGGGGAATCAAACCCGGTTCTCCCAGATTAGAGTCCGCGCACTTAACCACTACACCAAACTGGCTCGAGAGAGAGAGAGGTGTCTGTTAAACACCCAGTTCCAATATAAAGTGGAGCAATGGGGAAGGATCCTATTTGTGTTCTAATTCCTTCACCTGTTGAGGGGGCTCTGATGAGGGCTCTGGATGCCCAGTCCCCCGAGGAAAGGCTGAAGGAGCTGGGCGAGTTTTGCCTGGAGAGGGGACTTCTGAAAGTCGATAAGATCGCCATCTTCAAGTCCTTGAAGGGCTGTCCTATAGAGGAGGGGGTGGAGTTGTTTTCCGCTGCCCCAGAAGGTTGGACCAGAACCAACAGGTTGAAATTAAATCAGACGAGTTTTCGGCTAAACATTAGGAAGAAGAAGAAGAGGAGGAGGAGGAGGAGATTGGATTTATACCCCACCTTTCACTACCCAAGGAAGTCTCAGAGTGGCTTACAATCTCCTGTCTCTTCCCCTCCCCACAACGGACATCCTGTGAGGTAGGCGGGGATGAGAGAGCTCTGACAGAAACTGCCCTTTTCAAGAACAGCTGTGCCAGAACCAGGGGTCCGTTGGAGCGGGAGCGCACAGGAGCGCAGCTCCGGGAGTGAGGAGCCCAGGGGGCGAGCACATGACCAAGCCCCGCCCCCTCCTCGGCTTCCCCGAGCAGTGCAGAGGCGCAGCGCCCCGGGGAAAGCCCTGTTAGGGTCTTTATTGTTTTTAATGCTTTGTTTTAATATTGATAATTTTATCATTGTTCCTTTTATGACTGTGTGCTGCTTTTTCAGAGACTTGCTCATGGTGGCATATAAATTTTCTAAGTATACCATTTTTTATCTGGGCACATGGCACATAAGTACTGGAGAAATTTCACCAACCCTTCAGCAGCTTCCACCCCATCAGTTTGGTGTGGTGGTCAGGAGTTGGACTCTAATCTGGGAGAACCGGGTTTGATTCCCCACTCCTCCACAAGCAGCTGCTGGTGTGACCTTGGGCCAGTCACAAGTTCTCTCAGAGCTGTTCTCTCATGAGCAGTTCTCAAAAGACCTCTCTCAGCCCCACCTACCTCACAGGGTGTCTTTTTGTGGGGAGGGGAAGGGAAAGGGATGGGCAGTGCACATGTCCTGGGTTTCTCAAGTCTACTTGAAACCTGGTGGTTTCAAGGGAGCAGGAAAAGAATGAGGGTGTGTTCTTTACGCTTATTTTTATTGCACAAAGTATTGGATGGGGAAGGGAATGGAGGAAGAGCAGGTCAGTTTCATTCACCTGTGGAGTGAAGCCTGAGGGGTGGGTGTTGCCTTCTGACACACTTTCGGTATGTTAGGGGGTGTGGCATATGCAAATGAGTTGTGCAAATGAGTTATGCAAATGAGCTCCTGCACCTCTTTTTCTACGAAATGACCCCTGGCCAGAACTATGGCTTGCCCAAGGTCACCCAGCATGTGCAAGTGGAGGAGTGGGGAATCAAACCCGGTTCTCCCTGATTAGAGTCCGCACACTTAACCACTACACCGAACTGGTGTAGGAAGAACTTCCGGGCAGTTAGAGGAGTTCTTCAGTGGAATAGGCTTCCTCGGGAGGTGGTGGGCTCTCCTTCTTGGGAGGTTTTTCAAGCAGAGGCTCGATGGCCATCTGACAGCAGTGCTGATCCTGTGAACTTCGGCAGATCACGAGAGGGAGGGCAGGAAGGGTTGACACAGGGCTCGGTTTTCGTGGCCCACGTTAGGTGGTGTGCGCACTTTCTGTGCCCGGACAGCTCTGTCCCCATCTGCTGACGAAGGCGACAAACCAATCCTGCCAATGCTGGCATATGCCCGGCCATGCCATGTACAGAAGCTGGATGTGCACCCCTGTTTGGAAAAGGAAACCCTGAGCCGCCCTTCCTTTGCAGTTATGGCTGGCCACATCTGTGCCCCCACCCTCCATGAGCTAAAAGGTTCCATCAGATACAACCCAAGGGGCTGTTTTGCGAGTTTCACAACAATACAGAGTCAAAAGGAAGACTCTCCATCTCCACGGGGGCGGGGGGAACGACAAACTGGACAGGGCATCCCCATGTAAAGTGATGTAGTGTTGCCAACTCTAGGTTGGGAGATTCCTGGAGACTTGTGGGTGGAGCTTGGGGAAGGTGAGGTTTGTAGAACGGAAGGACTTCAGCGAGATACAATGTCATAGACCATGCTCCCTCTAAGCTGTGGAGTCTTGTGAGTAAAAATTCCACTTTGTGAACTACTGGCATTAAAGTTGTGAGCAAGCGATCTGGCTACTGCATACATTAGTTTGCCCTGGGGCCATCTGTCCTGAGCGAAGACAAAAACATGTGAGCCGGAGGCTAAAAAACTGTAAGCTAGCTCACACCGACTCAGCTTAGAGGGAACTCTGGTCATAGAGTCCACTTTCCGAAGCAGCTACCATCTCCAGGGAAGCGAACCGCTGCCATTTTCTCCAGGGAAACTGACCTCTGTAGTTTGGAGGTCAGTTATGTTTCTGGGAAGGGCTCAAGTGGTTAAGACGCCGAACTCCAGGCCAGAAGGTTGGTAGTTCAGCAGTTTGAAACCCGAGTGCTGCATGACGGAGTGAGCTCCCGTCTCTGGCCCCAGCTCCTGCCAACCTAGCAGTTCGAAAGCAAGAAACTGCAAGTAGATAAATAGGTACCGCTTCAGTGGGAAGGGAACGGCGTTCCATGCGCCTCGGCATCAAGTCATGCCAGCCACGTGACCACGGAGATGTCTTCGGACAGCGCTGGCTCTTCGGCTTGGAAACGGAGATGAGCACCGCATCCCTAGAGTCGTATTCAACTGGCTTTCGAGCAAGGGAAACCTTTTACGTCTACTATGTTTTGGAGAGGTCTCCAGGCCCCACCTGGAGGTTGGTGGAAATAAGCAGAACAACTGTGATGTATTAGGCCAAAGGAAAATATCCAAAGACTACTAAGTTCTTATCCAATATCCAGTTTACCTGGAGCAAATCAACCTCTCAGAAATCATCACAATGACGCCACCAACCCAACGGACTCTGCGTATCAAGTCTCGTTTCGTTCACAAACGTTGCCAGAGTTTGTAGCGTTGACATTTCTATATAGTTAATTCATTTAGCAAGCAATATGGCCATTTCTCTTCATAACTTTCACCAAAGTTAGCATCACGTTAGTGGATTTGGTGAACGTTACGATGAGAAATGGACTTCAGCTGGGTATAATGCCATAGAGTTCACCTCCCAGAGTTGCCATTTTCTCCAGGGGAACTGATCTCTAAACTGGCAAGCTGGATATTCAGTTAAAAGGATTTCAGGTAGCTAGCAGAGTTTGGGAAGACCCGTGTCGGAGAGCAGTGCTGCAAAGTGTACGATCTTACGCCAACTTTTCTCTACAGAACTCAGAGCCAGTTTGGTGTAGTGGTTAGGACCGTGGAGTCTAATCTGGGAGAACTGGGTTTGAGCCCCCACTCCTCCACGTGCAGCTGCTGGGGTGGCCTTGGGCAAGTTACAAGCTCTTTTGGAGCTATTCTTTCAAGAGCAGTCCTCGAACGAGCTCTCTCAGCCCCACCTACCTCACAGGGTGTCTGTTGTGAGGAGGGGAAGGGAAAGGAGATTGTAAGCCGCTCTGAGACTCCGAGTGAAGGGCAGGGTATAAATCCAATCTCTTCCTCCTCTTCTGTGCCTGGTTCTCTCCCTCCTCCCTTAATAAGGAGACGGATGGAGCGTAATGGCAGGGTCTCGGTTAATTACTCTCAGCATCCTACATCTGCCCATCAGCCTCCAAGTCTGACATATTTATTTCCTTCAGTGTGTCCCCCCTCCCCCAGAATTAGGCCCAAACAAATGGTAACCATGTACACTAAGCTTGTTATTCCCATTTGGTCCTTGCATCTGTTAAACATCTTCATTAGGCTGTATGCTGATTTGCTGCTCACCCTCTACCTGTATGTATGGACTGGCATTTTCCATTTCATTGTATCTGAAGAAGTGTGAGTGCACCCGAAAGCTTACACCTTGAATAAAACTTGGTTCCTTAGCATGTTATAATGCCACGGAGTCCACCCTCCAAAGCAGCCATTTTGTCCAGAGGAACTGATCATCTGTCATCTGGAGACAGGGATGCCAAATCAGGGTTTGGAAATTCCTGGAGATTTGGGGGGGGGGGGGTTGAGCCTGGGGAGGGGGGGACCTCTGAAGTATACAAGGCAACAGAGTCCACCCTCCAAAGTGGCCATTTTCTCATGGGGGACCGATCTCTGTTGCCTGGGGATCAGATGGAATTCTAGATCTCCAGGCCCCACCTGGATGTTGGCAACCGTACCTGGAGACTAGTTGTAATCCCAGGAGATCTCCGGCCACCACCTGGAGGTTGAAAATCCTAACTCTGTTTAGGGATGCCAGACCCCCCCCCCCCCGAAGTGAGGGAGGGGTGAGGTCCCCCGGTTTCAATTGCTCCTCTCCACCCCCTCCAATTAGCCCCCCAAACAGGCAAGAAGCCGGAAATAAATGTGACTTGCTAATTCTACCATAGAGTTTTCCCCCCAAACCAGAGTTCCCCCCCCCCATGTCCTACATACATCACTTCCGGGTCAATGCTCCCTCTAAGCTTGTAGTCTTGTGAGTAAAAATTCTACTTTGTGAGCTACTGGCATTAAAACTGTGAGCGAGCCATTTGGCTCCTGCATAAATTAGTTTGCTCTGGAACCGTCCTTCCTGAGCGAAGACACAAATGTGTGAGCCGGAGGCTAAAAAAACAACGAGCTAGCTCACGCTAACTCAGATTAGAGGGAACACTGTTCCGGGTCATGTAGGCCTGTTGAATTTATTTTCAGCATTCGTCCCCACTCCTGGAAAGTTCACTCCCTATCCCCCGCTGGCAGGACCGAGGAACCCGCAACCCTAACTATTGCATTATACCCCGCTGAATTTCCTCCCTTTCCCCAAACCATACCTTCTGTATATACCATCCCCCAAACCTCCAGGAATCTCCCAACCCTGAGTTGGCAACCCTAATTAGGCCTCTTCTTATTTTCCCCGGACCCAAACACAGAAACAAGCGCGCGTCACCTTTTCCATTCAGAACAACAACAACAACAACAGGGATTTGGGACGGCCCGCAACAAAAGCGGGTGTCGAGCCGGCCAGCCCTGCAAACTGTGAATGGAACGAAGGTATCCCAGAAGACTTTGAAGACGGGGGCCGAACTTCCTGCTGCTCGGATTGAGGGGGGGGGGGCCCGAGAAGGACAAAGGCCGGCGAGGGCAAGGGTCCCACCGACAGCTTTTTGGAGGCAGCAGTCTGCCATCAGCTGTATCCCAGGCCTGGGAGAATACTAAGCCAGTGAAGAGACTGCGGGGCCTGCCATAATTCTATAGACGGGTTGAGTACCCCATAGTGCTTACCAAATAATGACAACTAATTGAGAATTTCTTGCACATTTGGCTCCGGGGAAACTTGTTCACACAGCTCATTGTGGGAGAAACACGGGCCCTCACCAATGACAGAGGGCGGCTTGTCGAGGAGGCGGGATCCCTCCTCGCTCTCTTTCCCCCAGACTTCCAGAAGTATGACAAAAATGTCTAATTTAATTTTCATTCAGAGTTATTATTTTTCTCCCCCTCTCCCCCCTCCTCACGCCGTCGCCGGGATTATTCCGGCATCGCTTGTACAGCAGCGGTCATCGCAAGTTTCTACATGATTTGCATTCATATTCTTAATTTCTTTCCCCCCCTTCCCCCCCCCCCCCAAAAATGCTGACCGAATTTTTGGGAATTAAACCTCCTCTCTTACTTGCCTTTCGCTCCCTCCTTTGCCGTATTTTCGCAGGCGAAAAGTCTGCATTTTTGTGTCCGCAGGTGACACGCTTTTGATTGAGACCGAAAATTAATAAATCAGCGGAAAAGAACACACCTACGGTTCACAGCGGGCCTCGAAAACCACGTTCATAAAAGGGAGCTTTATGGCCTTATATAAAGACGGGAATAAATTACAGGAGCACTTGTTGCCTTTGGTCTCAATTTTTTTTTTTCCTATTTCGAGCCATAGGCTGGTATCTTATTTTCCACGGCTTATGCGCAATCAACAGGTCCTTCGGCGCTTTGGCAGGTGACTTTGTTATTAATCTCTTATTTGACCGTTCTGGCATATTAATGAGGCAGACGCCAATCTCCCATGTAAGGAATTAGTTTAAAAGGCGCACTCCGGACTCTGTGGCTCGCGGCTAGCCTGTGACGGCGCGGGCCCAACGCAAAAGAGCATTTCCCCCCCCTTCTTCCAGCTTGGGCGCCGCTTAAAAGAGTATTTGACTAACATTATATCCCTCGCTGTGCTTTTCTTCCCTCGCGTACTTATTTCTTCGCCACGAAGCACTATTACCAAGTTGTGCGGCTTATTATGTTCTCCCTTCTTCCCCGCCCTAGTGTCTCTGTATATTATTATGTGGTTTTTCTCGCCTTTTGCCCCCCAAACAAAAATCTAAAATTTAGAACCGCGTTGCCCAAATCATATCCTTTTCCTGATGAACAGTGTTTCAGTGTTTCCTCTTTGGTGGGGGGGGGAGCTAATGAAACATCATGGCCCATGACGGGAGGAGACTGCATCTCTCAATGGAACCACGAAGGCTGCTTCGACATGTCCCTTTTGGAAACAGTTTAATAAATATCATTATTTTTTTAAAAAAAGTGCTGGTATCCAACCAACCCTGATTCCCCTTGTATCGGGGCTCTGATTGGGAGCCTGATGGGAGAATTCCTTATGGGGTAGTTTAAGAACCTTCAAGGGGGGAAAAATGCTCAGGCTTTAAGTCTTAAATTTGTGATTACTGAAATCTGCCAAAATATATAATATTATGACTTTAAGCTTACAGGGGGGGAAAAGAAAACCACAAAAGCCGCCTCCTACACGGTGGTAAAAACAGCTTTATTGTAATGCAGTAATTTATACATTTCCAAAACATGCTACAATACAGTACAATGAATCTGTTTTCGGTGTTCCCTTTCTGATTTTGGAGGCAGGCAGGCATGCCGTCGGCTTCCCAGCCGGAGGCGTTTTTCTATTGAAACTGGTGATAAATGTCAAGTTTACATGTTCATATTTTCCTTAAAAAAAAAAAAAAAGCCAGCTGCAAGCCAAGTTGCATTTGCATCCGAGATGTCATGCCTAAGCATTGTCTCCTTAATGGCAAACTGTCTGTCTTCCCGGGATTAAAGTCAAAAAGATCGTGTCATTCCAGGGCTGTTGTTTGGAGAAAGCCTTTCTCTATTAAATGGGGGGGGGGGGGGGGGAGCTAACAGGGAAAGGGCAAAATGTTGCTTCTCCTAGCTTCTAAGGCTGCCAACTCCGGGTTGGGAAATTCCTGGAGAGGTAGGGGGTGAAGCCAGGGGTGGGCTGGGTTTTGGGGGGCGGGGGGAGGAACTTCGGTGGAGGATAAAGTTGCACAAATCCCACCCTCCACTGACTCCACCCCCAAATCTCTCGATATTCCCCAAGCAGCAGTTCGCAACCCTCCCTATTCCCAAAACTGAGGACAAATGGAAATGTTCACAGTAGACTTCGAGATTATCTTAAGCCCTGTGCTTTGGACAACATTGGGGGGAGTGTGACCTTGATCATGCCCACAGTTTCCATTTGGACCCCACTGAGGTCCCTTCCCAAACCCCGCCCTCCTGAGGCCCCACCCCCCAAATCTCCAGGTATTTCCCAACTCAGGGCTGGAAAGCTTGACGTTCACGCCTCTGCTCAAGAAGATTTGCTAGTTTACAGCCTCCTGAGCCCTCTATCTGGGCCTGTGTTTTTCCGCCCTCCTGGCAGATCGGTCAAGATGGGACGATGGCCCAGAATGTATTTTTTTAGTACATTTTCATTCTGCTCTTCCTTTAAAGACAAACAGTTTGGTGTAGTGGTTAGGAGCGCGGACTCTGATCTGGGAGAACCGGGTTTCATTCCCCATTCCTCCACGTGCAGCTGCTGGGGTGACCTTGGATCAGTTGCAAGTTCCCTCAGAGCTGTTCTCTCAAGAGCAGTCCTCGAAAGAGCTCTCTCAGCCCCGCCTACCTCACAGGGTGTCTGTTGTGGGGAGGGGAGGGGAATTGTAAGCCGCTCTGAGACTCCTTCGTGTAGTGAAGGGTGGGGGATAAAGGGCCGTGAAAGCAGTCCGGGTTTAGAAAGGCCCGTGGCCTTCAGCTTTGTATTCCTAGTTCATTGCATTGTTCACCGTGTACCTTGTGCGCACATTTTTGCTTGCATTGTCATTCAGTTTTGTACTCCCAGTCCGATGGCATTGCTCATTCAATGTCTTTGTGTAAGTACATCGTACATATGAAGCTGCCTTATGTTCAGTCCAGACCCCTCGGTCCATCAGGGGCAGTGTTGTCTACTCAGACTGGCAGCAGCTCTCCAGGGTCTCAGGCGGAGGTCTTTCCCATCACCTGGCCCCTCCAGCTGGAGATGCTGGGGATCAAACCTGGGATCTTCTGCGTGCCAAGCCGATGCTCTACCTCTGAACCAAAGCCCCTCTAACACATGGAGCTGCCTTAAACTGAATCAGACCAATTGGTCTATCAAGGACAGTACTGTCTATTCCAGGGGTGGCCAACCTGTGGCTCGGGAGCCACATGCGGCTCTTTCACACATATTGTGCGGCTCCTGGCAGGGCGGCTGGGGAAGCAAAGGGGAGGCATGCTTTTTCTCTCTTTCTCCCTTCTTTCCTTCCTTCCCTCCTCCCTCCCATCTATTTGCTTTCCTAGTTTCTCTCTCTCTCTTTCTTATAACTGGTTTTCCTCGTTTGTTTTTATTTTTGGCAGTCCCATTTAACGTTAATAAAAAGCAAATTTGCATATTTTTATTTTTAAAAATAAAAACGTGTGTGTGATATTTGTTCCTGCCTTGCGGCTCTCAGACATCTCTATGTGGCTCTTACGTTTATTCTATGTGGCTCTTACGTTAAGCAAGGTTGGCCACCCCTGGTCTATTCTATCATCTATCATCTATCTTCTATCACCATCTACCTTCTGTCTATCAGTCTGTCTGTCTATCTGTCTATCTGTCTGTCTATCTATTATCTGTCTATTTTTCTATCTGTCTATGTCTATGTATCTGTCTTTCTATCATCTATCACCATCTACCTTCTGTCTATCATCTATCTATATCACCTATCTATCATCATCTACCTTCTATCTCTCTGTCTCTCTCTCTCCCCCTGTATCTATCTATCTGTCTGTCTGTCTATCTATCTGTCCTATCTAACTATCTATCTACCATCTGTCTACCATCTATCTTATCTATCTGTCTATCTACTGTCTGTCTGTCTATCATCTATCTATCAATCAAAAACAAGGCCACGATAATCACATTCGAGCATCACTTCTGAAATGGATGCAGATCGCTAGTTTTTTCCATCTCACCATCTTCCTCTTTTGATCCCTATTATTGGATCTTTCTGGTGGTCAGACCGTGGCTATGCCTTACCTCAGGAGAGCTTTATAAGTTAAAAAGACTAATAGACTTTTTTAAAAAAAAAAATGCTTGTTTTGAATCAGTAAGGACATGAGAATTAGCCCTGGTGCATTATCCTCCACCCCCAATGGCTTGCCCACTGAATGGACGGTCTTGTATGTCAAGGGCCGGCACATAATGATTTCTTGTTTTATTTCGCTGGGGCCGCAACCCCTGAAATACAAGATTTATCATTAAAAAAAGTGACAGGTACTTCAGCGAAGTGGAGCTTGGCTGGGCCACCCTAATACGTATTTATAAGGCGCGCGGAGCAGGGGAAAAGCAGAGAGGAAGAGGCCCTAACTTGGAAAGCTTCAGTTCGTTTTGTCTTTTCAAGGCCTTCACCAAGATCTGACACAATTCGGCAATGCATATGCAGATAGGCTTTCTCTAATGAGCCCTCACTTAATCAATCTGACAGCCGCCTTTCTTTCGTCCCCTCTCCCCTCCCTTTTTGACACACATCCAGGGGGGGGGAATAGAATTTCAGGGAAAGAGCTGTTTGCATTTCTGGGGGTATTAGCCAAAAGGAAATAGCGAGGGAGTCCATTTGGGGGGGGGGGGGTTGTGGTCCTTTCAAAAGAGTGAAGGGAGAAAGAGAGAGAGAAAGTGGAAAACAGAGGAGTGAAGATCTCTGCGGAAGTATGACTTGCAAACGCATTAACGTAGCAACACGATTGGAACATAATTTAAAATAAAAATTCTTCTCCAGGGAAATAAGGTTGCCAAGTTCTCCGTGTCCACCTGGGGGGATGAGGGGTAGGATGGCCAGCTCCAGGTTGGGACCGTCTTGGAGATTTAGGGGAGGGTTTGGGGAGGACAGGGACCTCAGTGGGGTATACTGTCATAGAGCCCACCCTTCAAAGCAGCCATTTTCTCCAGGGAAGCTGATCTATGTACTCTGGAGATGAGCTATTATTCTGGAGGGTCCCACCTGGAGGTTGGCATCCCTACCAGGATGGATAAATCTTTGTTTCCGTTCAATCCTGCCAGTTCTGACCTCTGTCCCAATTAGGGGTGCCAGCTCTTGGCTGGGAAATACCTGGCGACTGGGGGGGGGGGGAGCCTGGGGAAGGCGGGGTTTGGAAAGGGGAGGGGCCTCAGCTGGGTCAAATGCCATACAGTCCACCTTACAAAGCAGCCATTTCCTCCAGGGGAACTGCTCTTGATCATCTGGAGGCCAGTGGTAATAGTGGGAGATCTCCAGGTTACTCCCTCACTCACTCCAGTGGGCGGCCAAGGGTGACTTGGAAGCCCTACACATGGAGGGTGGGAATGAACACAATTCTACTCTGTGCCAGCTGTTCTCTCAAGGACAGTTGTCTCAGAGCTCTCTCAGCCCCACCTACCTCACAGGGGAGTCTGTTGTGGGGAGGGAAAGAGAAAAGAGTTTGTAACCCACTCTGAGACTCCAAGTGAGTGAAGGGCGGGATATAAATCCAATCTCTTCTTCTCTTCTTCTTCTTCCTTCCTTTCTCTCTGTGACAATGAACTCGCCGCAATCCCCAAACAGTGAAAATACACATATGATAAAATACAACATGATTCACAATTTTTTCACACATACCATTAGATATAATTGAATCCTCTAATAGACACAGTTGTTGGTTCAAAGCTTGCCTTAATGGAAAGCTTTTTCGTAAGACCTTGGTTTTCAGTACTTTCAGAAGTTTATACAGTCCTGAATCTATTCCAGGCTCTGGTGGCTCTTCGAGGAATCCCAGAGCCAGGAGGCAACCTCAGGGGAAGGCCTCGGCCTCTCTGCCCTGTTGTTGGCCCTCCAGAGGAACTGTTTGGCCACTGTGTGAGGCAGGATGCTGGACTGGATGGACCACTGGTCTGATCCAGCAGGGCTCTTCTGATGTTCTTACGAAGGCCTCGGCCTCTCTGCCCTGTTGTTGGCCCTCCAGGGGAACTGTTTGGCCACTGTGTGAGGCAGGATGCTGGACTGGATGGACCACTGGTCTGATCCAGCAGGGCTCTTCTGATGTTCTTACGAAGGCCTCGGCCTCTCTGCCCTGTCGTTGGCCCTCCAGAGGAACTGTTTGGCCACTGTGTGAGGCAGGATGCTGGACTGGATGGACCACTGGTCTGATCCAGCAGGGCTCTCCTGATGTTCTTACGAAAGCCTTGGCCTCTCTGCCCTGTTGTTGGCCCTCCAGGGGAACTGGTTGGCCACTGTGGGAGACAGGATGCTGGATTAGATGGACCATTGGTCTGAGCCAGCAGGGCTCTTCTTATGTTCTTCAGCAACTTCTCCAAAGAACAGGGGCCACCACTGCCGATCTAGTTAACATTCATGGATTTCTGGGCTCCTACTGTGAGCACAAGTCCCTCAAAGTCTATCCAGAAGCTTATGGATAGCCAATACGGCTGCATCAGAATGCGATCGGTGGGCTGCCGTAGAAGGATGGGTTTTAGAAGCCCACCAGGACATACAAGGACAACAAACCAAGCAGCTGTGAATATCTACTGCTGGAAGGTAGCTAGAGGCAGGATCCTTCATGCTTCAAATGCTCCCATGCTCACGAGAGCTCACCCACCTGCCAGAGGTTTCCTTGTTTGTCCTGGCTCTGCTCGGATCCCAACCAGCTGATAGAACGCCAGCCTCATACTATAGCATGGGTCCCCAACACAGTGCCTGTGGGCACATTTTCTAGCCTCCACCAAGTGTTCCTAGGAAGTGGGTGGAGCCAGATAGGGCTTTTGCCCAGGAAGGCTTCTGATTGGCTTTTGGAGATTTGATTGGCTGTGAAGATGTTTGAAAATGTTGCTTTGGCAGCCGCTGCCACCACAGCACAAAGATCTTCACCAGGCCTGTTTGTGGCTTGTGGGGCAAAATTTTTTATCCTGGTGGGTCTGAAGTTCTCAGTGCAGAAAGAGAAACCATTTGGCCAATAGAAAGCTGTGATCAGGATAGATCTCTAAACTGCAAGCTGTCAATTGCTTTAGATGACAGTTCCCAGCTGCTGCCAGCCGAAGCAACCGTTCTGAGAACAAGCCAGCAGGTGGGGGTGATGACTTCTATAGTCAAGAAAGCGAACTCTTAAGCAGACAAACTCTCTTCAAGGAGACCGGTCTCTTTACACAGAGTTAGAAGGGATCCTAGAGGTCACCTACTCCAACCCCCTTGCTCAGTGCAGGGATTAGTCAACTACAGCGCCCCACTCTGCTTAAAGCAGCACATGCCTTTTAAAAATGTTTTTAAATGATTAGGGGGGGGAAAACATTTACAAGAGAAATTCTTGTGGGGCTGTGCTTTTAAGAAAAGGGGTGGAGCCACCAAAAGCCCCACCGTAGCTACAGACCTGATCTTTACTGTGTGACTGAAGGGAAGCTGTGGCAGCCATGTTGTGGCTGACTCCGCCTCCTGCGGCAGCCATGTTGTGGCTGTGCCCACCACACTATGTTAAAATTCCACAGATGCCCCACAAGCTCAAAAACACTGGGGACTCCTGCTCTAGAGTGGAATCTGGTGGATAGTTGTCTGCAGACACTGGTCATATGGGGGGAGTTACCGGAGCCATAAGGATGGAGCTTCTCATGGGCTTTGTGGTTCCTAATAAGCCCGGATGACGTTTGGATGAAGGGGGCACCCGTGGAAGTTCTGGAGGCACTCAGAAGCACAGAAGTAGTCAGGCTGTGGAGAAATGCTCCAAGAGGGTCCATGGAGCATAAGCTTTAGCTCTTTCTGGTGGTTCCAGACTTCTACAATCCAAATGCATTGGTTTTTGAATGTTCCCATTTTGTTGATTGTCCTGACACACAAAGACCCTTTCTGCTCTAGACCTTTAATCCTGGTTCAGCGCTGTCTCATACTAGCTATTCCGCACTGCACTCAAGTTCTTTTGTTGTTGTTTAGTCACACAGTCGAGTCTGACTCTTCGCGACCCCCTGGACCACATCACGCCAGGCCCTCCTGTCTTCCGTCGTGCTCCAGAGTTTGCTTAATTTCATGTCTGTTGCATCGATAACACTGTCTAAGCATCTCATCCTTTGCTGTCCCCTTCTTATTTGACCTTCAATCTTTCCCAGCATCAGGGTCTTCTCCAGTGAGTGCTCCCTTCTCATCTGGTGGCCAAAGTATTTGAACTTCAGCTTCAGGATCGGGCCTTCCAGGGAACAGTCAGGGTGGATTTCTTTTAGGATTGACTGATTTGATCTCCTTGCAGTCCACGGGACTCTCAAGAGTCTTCTCCAGCACCATGATTCGAAAGCATCTATTCTTCGGCGCCCGGCCTTCCTTATTCTGGTTCTTTTGGCCAATTCTGCAATACATTGTGGTCACCCTGGGTTCGGACCGCCATTGCCCCGGGATGTATGGATCCGGTTTTGCCACGGGCTTTCCCTCAATCCGGAGAGGCCCCGGTGCAGACTTAAGTGTGGAATTTTTAACTTGGTTTCAATCCTCCTCGCCCTTTCCCCACCATACCTAGAACATTAAACCCCGGTTTACTGTCCGCAATGCAGAATCTATAACCTGGGGCAGGCAAGCAAATTGGAGCGGGACAAAATAGTGCGGAAAACAGCAGATAAACAGAGATGACAGCAAGGTAAATGGCTGCAAGTCAAACACGGAGTGAGGTCCAAGTGTGGAAAGGGCCTCTGAGATTGGGGGGCTTTGAGTAACATAAATAAATGAATGAAACAGAAGAATACAGAGAGTTTGGAAGAATCCATTCACACCACCAAACGCCTTCATTGTACATCAGCTTCGGTCACGACGTTGTCTATCTTTTCAAGGACCTGCCCCCAGTCTGGAGGAAAGCCAGTTTAGTGTAGTGGTTAAGTGCGCGGACTCTAATCTGGGAGAACTGGGGTTGATTCCCCACTCCTCCATTTGCAGCTGCTGGATGACCTTGGGCAAGCCATAGTTCTGTCAGACCTGTTCTTGAAAGAGCTGTTCTTGAAAGAGCTCTTTCAGCCCCACCTAGCTCCCAGAGTGTCTGTTGTGGGGAGGGGAAAGGAAAGGAATTTGTAAGCCGCTCTGAGACTTTGAGTGAAGGGCAGGGTATAAATCCAATCTCTTCTTCTCTTCTACTTCTTCTCTTCTTCTTCAATGCTCCTGGCAACTTATTTATGAGTCTGACTCACAGAGCCACCCTTGGGAAACTTCTCTCCCTCTGCAGGTTTTTTTTTTGGGGGGGGGGCACTGAGCTGAAAAGGTGACTCTCTGCCATGACTCCAGGGCAGCCTGCCTATGCCGGCGGTTTCTTTCCACCGTGGCTGAAGAACAATAACCCCATTGTCAGAGTGACCCTCCCAGGTCTGGAGTCACAGACGATCCAAAGGGGATTTATCCCCATGGGTTGCCTGTCCGACACGGAGAACCGCTCTCCCCTTTCTCCAGGCTGAACCCGCGTGCACTTTCTTTGCAAAACATGGACAATATTGTTCCTTTCTGCGTGAAGTTTTGGTGCCCAGAGTATTCCTGCCACCTTTTGATTTTATTTATTTTCCCCTGACGGTCGCCGAGATGCGGGCTATTTTGAGAATGTAGGACAGAGCGAAGGATTAGCGGCCGCCTTCTCTTCTCCGGGTATCAGAGCTTCTTAGCTGTAATTAATCGGGACGTAGAGTTTTGTACTTTGCGATCAGGTCATTTGCCTGCGTCCGAGTCTCTCTCTTTGGGACAAAGGCACATGGCATATGCTGGTGGGTACCTCTCTTTCTTTCTTTCTTTTTTTCCGGGGAGATTTAAACGGGCCCAGTTGAATAATACTTTACTACAAGTGTTTGGCCTCGGGCAACGAAACAAAATGGAAGGGAGGGTGGAGCAAGGGCCGGCTCATAGACCCATCGCCCGGAGCGGCAGGCTGTCTGGTGGGGCTGGCCTCACTTCGTCACATGGCCATGATGTAAGCACGGGAGCCCCTTGTGTAAGACAAATCTGGATTTAGGGGAATTATAGCAGATGTTGGAGAACGGCAACAGTTTAGCGAGTCCCTTTCATCCCGCCGTCGGGGAGGTCGGGCCCGCTAAGTGTACCAGACAGAAAAGAATGCTATCTTTGATCCCTAAGGCTTGTGGGGGGCGGGATGGAGCAATGGTGGGGCGATGCGCATTAAAAACAGATAGCATAATATAGACATGTGGGACCGGGGCAATGGACACAAGGGAAGAAAGGTTTCTTTGACAGAAGAACATCAGAAGAGACCTGCTGGATCAGACCAACAGTCCATCTAGTCCAACATCCTGTCTCACACAGTGGCCAGCCAGTTCCTCTGGAGGGCCAACGACAGGGCAGAGAGGCCGAGGCCTTCATAAGAACATAAGGAGAGCCCTGCTGGATCAGACCAGTGGTCTTTCTAGTCCAGCATCCTGTCTCACACAGCAGCCAACCAGTTCCTTTGGAGGGTCAACAACAGGGCAGAGAGGCCGAGGCCTTCAATAGAACATCAGAAGAGCCCTGCTGGATCAGACCAGTGGTCTTTCTAGTCCAGCATCCTGTCTCACACAGCAGCCAACCAGTTCCTCTGGAGGGTCAACAACAGGGCAGAGAGGCCGAGGCCTTCAATAGAACATCAGAAGAGCCCTGCTGGATCAGACCAGTGGTCCATCTAGTCCAGCATCCTGTCTCACAAAGGGGCCAACCAGTTCCTCTGGAGGGCCAACGACAGGGCAGAGAGGCCGAGGCCTTCATTAAAACCTAAGAAGAGCCCTGCTGGATCAGACCAGTGGTCCATCCAGTCCAGCATCCTCTCTCACACAGTGGCCGACAAGTTCCTCTCTAGGGCCAACAAAAGGGCATAGAGGTCGAGGCCTTCGTAAGAACATCAGAAGAGCTCTGCTGGATCAGACCAGTGGTCCATCCAGTCCAGCAGCTGGTCTCACCCAGTGGCCAACCAGTTCCTCTGGAGGGCCAACAACAGGGCATAGAGGTCTTCCTCCGTTTTGACCTCCTCGCTCTTGGACTCAGAGGCTGACTGTCTTTGAACATGGAGGTTCCCCTCAGCTGCCATGGCTAGTGACCATTGACAGACTTCTCCTCCATGCCTCTGTCTAGTCCTCTTTTAAAGCTGTTCATTCCTGGGGCTATCACGACATCCTCTGTCAGTGAATCCCAGGTTTTAATCACCCTCTGCATAAAGAGAGCCAGTTTGGTGCTGTGGTTAAGTGTGCGGACTCTAATCTGGGAGAACCGGGTTTGATTCCCCACTCCTCCACTTGCACCTGGCTGGATGACCTTAGGCAAGCCATAGCTCTGTACCAGCTGTTCCCTCAAGGACAGTTGACTCAGAGCTCTCTCAGCCCCACCTACCTCACAGGGTGCCTTTTGTCGGGAGGGGAAGGGAAAGGAGTTTGTGAGCCGCTCTGAGACTCCAAGTGAGTGAAGGGCGGGATATAAATCCAATCTCTTCTTCTTCTTCTTCTTCTTCTAAAGTAGTCTTTCCTTTTGCCTCTCTGCCCTACTGCCCATCAGCTTCTTTGGAAGCCCTTGAGTTCTAGTATTTAATATCTAGTATTTCTTTAACAGCCTGGATCCATGGCTGAAAGTTCTTGAGAGCAGAGGGAAGCTTAATTTGTGGTGGGTTCTGCTTCTGTGCTACGGTGTCCCCTAGGGAGCATTTATATATTTTGCTGCTTTGGGGGAGAAGTATAGAAAATCACTGCTGAAGGCCTGTTTCAAATAAGGCCCCGGCTAGCCTGATCTTGTCAGATCTTGACAGCTAAGCAGGGTTGGTGGCCCTGTCTAGTGTATGGATGGGACACCTCCAAGGAATACCAGGGTTGTGATGCAGAGGTGGACAACAGCAAAACACCCCCGAACATCCCTTGCCTTGAAAACCCTACAGGGCTGCATAAGTCAGTTGTGACTTGACGGCACTTAGTTGTTGCCCCGGCTTCACTCCCCGATAAAATCCGTTGCTCCGGGTCTGCAGTTAGCCCGACTGTAATCATCGTTTCCCCCAGATCTTCCGTTTCTGGGATTTTGAGGTTTTGTTTTGTTTTTGCCACGGGAGTGAAGTCGGGACATTCGGGGGGGGGAACTCTGAAATCGGGGTTTCTTGCTCCACCCCTTTAGCGCCCCTCTGCTTTTTTCTCTCCCTTTCCCCTCCCCTTCCCCGCCCTGGTACGAGCGGGGGGTTTTTTTGTTCCCCGCTTTGTTGCGTTATAACAACATGACACAAGATTGATCCACCGTTGACTGGCATTTAAATATCTTTTTAAAAGTGTACTTTTGTTGTTGATGTCTGCACATTTCTGTGTTGCATCTTTTGTTGCACAAAAGTCGTGCCTGAGTCATGCCACTATAAAAATATGTATTGATGGCTTTGAGTCACAGCGCGAGCTGTCCCCCCGTCCCCCCGTCCCCCCCCCCCCATTGCATTACAACAACAATACACGACATTGATCCATCGTTGTGTGGTTAACATTTTTTGCGGGGCCAATGTATTGCAGGTGGCGTGGTGGTGTGGACACAATTTTTGCAGGGGTTACATGTGTTAGTGTTGCATGTTCCCCCTCCATTTTCCATCCCTTTCCCACCCTCCATTTCCCCTCCAACTCTGGCGCAAGCTTTTTTTTTCTTACACGGATGATTTTTGCGGGCTTGGAAGCTCAGATGGCCAATCACGGCTTTGTTGCATCACAACGTCATAACGCAACTCCGCCTACATTTAAAAAAAGGGAGAGATGGGTGGTGGCTCAAGATTCGGGGCAAGGACAGATGCGGAAATGAAGAACCGGCATCAACCCGGGTCAGATTCATGTGCTGCGGAAACACGCACACTGATTCGGACCAATTAAACCCAGGAGGAAAGGGAAGCAAAGCCCTTGTGCGGAATTGGCCTAGAAGTAAAAGAATAGATGTCATGAGTTGGGACCAACAGACTTGATGGACCATGCACAGTTCCGTACCCTGGCTTGGATCTGTGCATTAGGCCGTATTTAACACACTCCCCGCCTGTCAGATGGGTGCAGCTTTTGCCACGGCTTCTGTTCCGTGCCCCCTCTCCAGTGGACATCTTCGTTGGAGAAAGTCCGGAGGTCGTCCGTGGCATACGGATATGTTTCCACCAGGCTTGCAAGACAGTTTTATTGTGTGGTGAGTTGAGGCTTGGGTGCCTCTGTGGCTGATCTATTTCAGTGCCGGGGAGGGCGGTGGGCGGTTCCTTTCTGGTGGTGACCCCCTGTCTCTCTTCAGAACCGCTTCCCCCTTAGATGCAGACACTGACATCCCAGGTCAAACTATTCTTGTTTGCTCAAGCTTCCCATTCGGCCAGTGTGATGTAGCGATTAAGAGTGTTGGACTAGTATCTGCAAGACCCAGATTCAAATCCTCACTCATGCCACGGAAGCTCATTGCGTGGCCTTGGGCCTGTCACACTGTCTCAGCCTAACCTACCTCTTAGGATTGTCGTGAAGATAAGATGGAGGAGAGGAGAACAATGTAAACTGCCTTGGGTCCCAACTGGGAAGAAAAGCAGGGTACAAACGAATTAAATAAATAACCCTTCCTTTTATTAGGCTATTTTAATATCTTATATGGTCTTCTGACCTCCATACCACCTTGCCTGATACTGGTTTTAGCACACTATGGCTGCGGTCACACACACACAATAAGCCACTTTCAATCCACTTTCAACACATTTACCAACTGCTTTTTGGGTTTCACTGTAATGGGTTTGATTGTCTTCCTGTCAATTGTTTCAATTTAAGTTGTGAGCGTTACAGAGCCGTTTTCTGAAGAGGCGGCATATACATTTTCTGAACAGAGAAATAAATGTTGAATGGTGGCTTGATGGATTGCATTTTAATGTCGACTGCCTTTGAACTGGTGCATGCAGACACATTTTGAAATGGAGAATTAAACCTTTCCAGAAAGCACAAACAGTGGGTTCCTCTCCAAAGAGGAGGAGGAGGAAGAGAAGAAGAAGAGGAGGAGGAGGAGGAGATTGGATTTATATCCTGCCCTTCACTCACTTGGAGTCTCAGAGCAGCTTACAAACTCCTTTCCCTGCCCTTCCCTACAACAGACACCCTGGGAGGTAGGTGGGGCTGAGAGAGCTCTGACAGAAACTGCTCTTTTTTGAGAACAGCTGTGCCAGAATTATGGCTTGCCCAAGGTCATCTAGCAGCTGCAGGTGGAGGAGTGGGGAACCAAACCCAGTTCACCCAGATTAGAGTCCGCACATTTAACCATGACACCAAACTGGAATAAGAAAAAGGTTCAGTTAAAGCAGGATAACATGCAATAATCAATGCATTAAAAACTTCCTATTCCCCCCCCCCAGAGACAGTAAGATGACAAACTGCTTTCTTGCTTTCTTGCTTTCCTTCCTTCCTTCCTTCCTTCCTTCCTTCCTTCCTTCCTTCCTTCCTTCCTTCCTTCCTTCCCTCCCTCCCTCCCTTTCTTTCTTTCTTTTTTCTTTCTTTCTTTCTTTCTCCCTCCCTCCCTCCTTCCTTCCTTCCTTTCTTTCTTTCTTTCTCTCTCCCTCCCTCCTCCCTCCCTCCCTCCCTCCCTCCTTTCTTTCTTTCTTTCTTTCTTTCTTTCTTTCTTTCTTTCTTTCTTTCTTTCTTTCTTTCTTTCTTTCTTTCTTTCTTTCTTTCTTTCTTTCTTTCTTAAAAAGCTATGATTCCATGCTACAGTGGGTGCTTATAGCCTGGCCTGACCGACACTGGGCATATAAGGGTGGAGTTGTGAGATGGTACGGCGGTGGAGCGCAACATTTTGGTCAGAGAACCATTCCTCCCAGCACTTCCTATCCCTTGAACCCAAGCCTGGCCAGTTTGGTGGAGTGGTTAAGAGCGGCGGACTCTAAGCTAGAGAGCCGGGTTTGATTCCCCACTCCTCCTCCACATGCAGCCAGATGGGTGATCTTAGGTCACTCACAGTTCTCTCAGAGCTCTCTCAGCCCCACCTACCTCCCAGGGCGTCAGTTGTGGGGAGGGGAAGGGAAAGGAGAATGTAAGCCGCTCTGAGACTCCGAGTGAAAAGCAGGGTAAAAATCCAATCTTCTTCTTCTTTTTCCTCTTCTTCTTCCTTCTCCTCCTCCTCCTCTTCTTCTCATACACCTTTTCTTCACATACATGATCTCGTCTACACTACAGTTTGGTGCAGTGGTTAGGAGCGTGGACTCTAATCTGGGAGGGCCGGGTTTGATTCCCCCCTCCTCCACTTGCAGCTGCTGGATGACCGTGGGCAAGCCATAGTTCTGACAAGAGCTGTCCTTGAAAAAGAGCACAGTTTTCTCAAAACTCTCTCAGCCCCACCTACCTCCCAGGGTGTCAGTTGTGGGGACTGGAAGGGAGAGGAGTTTGTAAGCCGTTCTGAGACTCCAACTGAAGGGCGGGTACAAATCCAATCTCCTCCTCCTCCTCCTCCTCTTCTTCTTCGATAGAACTTGCTGTAGGTACGGAAACCCTTGGATTGTTTCTTTTAATATTGCTGTCACCGCAAGAGGACTTGCAGAGGAGGGGGGACATCCTATTTTTGGCCTCTCTGCCGGCTCCACCCCCCCCCCCGTGCCACCTGCCCCAGCTCTGGCTCCCCTCCCTCCCTCCCTCCCCTCCTCCTCCAGCTGGCCCCCCCTGCCACCTGCCTCTCCTCCCCCTCCTCCAGGCCCTGGATTCGGCCTGCTCGCCAGGCCAGTTCAGGCACCTCATTTGGGGGTTGCCACAGCAACCTAAAAACGGCCACTCGGAATTTGACATTTTGCCTCAAGGTAAGCTCTGGGGGACACTTTCAACCCTGGATTGGTTTCCCTTTAATCAACTCCGGAGTCTCCTGAAAAACTTGGGGGTCTCCTGGTTTGCTAAACACCCAGTGATAATCTGGGTGGGACGTTTGGCTGTCCATAGAAGCACCAGCCCTTGGCTACGAGACAGAGCCTTCCTTGTAAAAAAAAAATAATAATCAAAAATATAATCCTAAAATAGTACCTTTAAATTCATTACAAAATTGAATACGGCATGGGCGTGGTGGGAAACAGGATTCGGGGGTGACGTCTCTACAAACTCAGCTCTTCTATGAGCAGGAGAAGAGGAGGTTGGCAGTGTTCCCTCTAAGCTGAGTTAGTGTGAGCTAGCTGGTTGTTTCCTAGCCTCTGGCTCACACAGTTTTGTCTTTGCTCAGGAGGGATGGCTCTGGAGCAAACTAATTTGTGCAGTGGCCAAATCGCTCGCTCACAACTTTCATGCCGGTAGCTTACAAAGCAGAATTTTTTCTCGCAAGACTCCAAAGCTTAGAGGGTGCGTTGGATGTGTCATCAGTGTTCCCTCTAAGCTGAGTTAGTGTGAGCCAGCTCACAGTTTCTTAGCCTCCAGCTCCCACATTTTTGTCTTTGCTCAGGAAGGATGGCTCCAGAGCAAACTAATTAATGCAGTAGCCAAATCACTGGCTCACAACTTTAAGGCCGGTAACTCACAAGGGAGAATTTTTGCTCACCAGACTCCACAGCTAAGAGGGAGCATTGGTTGAAGGGGGACATGATTGCTCTCTTAAAGTATCTGAAGGGCTGTCATTTCAGAGGAGGGCAGGAAGCTGTTGGCAGCAGAGGAGAAGACTTGCAAGAAAGGGTTTCAATTAAGGGCAGGAAAGTACCGGCTGGATCTTAGGGAAACCTTTTTGACAGAGTTGTGCAAGAGTAAACAGAACTTACGGTCGCAACGTTACTGGCATTAGCTAGAATCACAGTAGCTCAAAAATGGAAGGAAAAAATGGCTCCATCCCTGAACAACTGGAAAAATAAACTATGGGAACATTCTTACTAGGGAAAACTGCTGCACAGAATTGCTGCCTTCACTACAAACAGTAATATGAGTACGTTTCAAGCGACCTGGTTCCCTGTGGCCAAATACCTGTCTAAAGATGACTTTATGCCTAATTGCAGATACCGTCAGAACCTGCTATATTTCTGAACATGATCCAGTTTTTCTTGTTAAGTAATGTATTGGTTGACATATTCGTAGGGTACACATCATTTTTGCTCCTAATCTCTTGAAATACATGACACTGACGTAAAGTTTAAAACTTAATAAGCAAACTTAAAAAAAAAAAAGAGTTGTTCAACAGTGGAACCGGCTGCCTCGGGAGGTGGTGAGCTCCCCCTCCCTGGCCGTCTTCAAGCAGCTTCTGGGCGAACACTTGTCAGGGATGCTCTAGGCCAGGGGTGGGCAAACTGTGGCTCGGGAGCCGCATGTGGCTCTTTCACATATATTATGTGACTCCCGGCAGGCGGCTGGGGAAGCTAAACATCATTAGCAAACAAATATCATTGGACAA
The DNA here is from genome assembly GCA_029233225.1 of Lepidodactylus listeri. Lineage (NCBI taxonomy): Eukaryota > Metazoa > Chordata > Lepidosauria > Squamata > Gekkonidae > Lepidodactylus > Lepidodactylus listeri. Next base: position 95,019,580 of record JARCFY010000011.1, on the reverse strand, counting down.
ATTAATATCATTATCAAAATCTGCTTTTACCCCTTTTGTTATTATTTTTGCAGTCTCATTTAATGTTAATAAAAAGCAAATTTGCTAATTTTCCAATGAAAGCAGGTAATATTTGTTCATGTCTTGTGGCTCTCAAACATCTGATGTTTATTCTATGCGGCTCTTACGTTAAGCAAGTTTGGCCACCCCTGTTCTAGGTGGCTCTTACGCTGAGCAAGTTTGCCCACCCCTGCTCTAGGCTGATCCTGCATTGAGCAGGGGGCTGGACTAGATGGGCCGTAGGGTCCCTTCCAACTCCGTGATTCTCTGGTTCTCTGGTTCTCTAAGCTAAGCAGAGTCAGCCCTGGTTAGCACTTGGGCAGCTTGGACAGAGAATCAGGTTGCCAGGTGTGTCCCCCCCCCCCCCCGACCAGTGTCCCCTCTAAGCTGAGTGAGTGTGAGCTAGCTCACCATTTTTTTAGCCTCCAGCGCACAGATTGCCATCTTCGCTCAGGCAGGATGGCTCCAGAGCAGACTGATTCATGCCACAGCCAAATGGCTTGCTCACAACTTGAATGCCAGATAGCTCACAGAGTAGAATCTTTGCAAACGGGACTCCGCAGCTTAGAGGGAGCATTGCCCCCCGACTGCCAGCTGGGGGATGGGGGGAATAGGCTTGCCAGCTTCAGGTTGGGGAACTCTTGGAGATTTAGGGTGGAGCCTGGGGAGGGGAGGGACCTTGGTGGAGCATGATGCCACAGAGTCCACCCTCCAAAGCATCCCTTTTTCTCCAGGCGGACTGATCTCTGTCGCCTGGAGCTCAGGGGGCTGTGCAAAAGACGTACACCGGCAGGCCCACCTCGCTGCTCTCTTACTGTGTCCCAACAAAAACGCCTGAGGCTGAACACCTGCTTGCCAGGTGGCCTTAAGCCACACAGGCTGAGCTGTTTTTCTTAGCCACACAGGCTAGACTCTGCCTCTCTTAGCCACACAGGCTAAACTTTTTCCACAACTCTCCACACTCGTCTCTTCAAGAACACTGAATACTCTCAGTCATCAGCCAATCACATCACACTTGTCTCCCCTATCATTCTTCTTCCATTACTGCAGTCAAACTAAACATTTAAAGAAACCCACACACCAAAACATGAAATCATTACAAGACCAGATTTCACAATGAAAATCAGAATATCCAAACAACAGCTTCATTCCCTTGGTCACCAATATCCCATACACCGTGTTCAGGAGAAATCTGTTAATGAGCGTTCACACCTCTTCACGGAGAACAATTGTAGGGGAAATTTAGAGTCCAGTGGCACCTTTAAGACCAACAAAGTTTTATTCAAGGTACAAGCTTTTGTTCACATGCACACTTTTTCAAATACATTGAAATGGAAGGTAAGGTTCAAAGTTATAGACAGAGGCTGAACAGCAAATTACGATGTAACATGAAAAAGATGTTTTAGGATATGTGAAGACAAAACTAAATAACAAGCTAAGGTTATATGGTTAACAGATTTTTTTATTTAATTAAAGAGGGGAAAACAGTGAAGCAATTAATATGTCAAAATAGGGGATAAATGTGTAAAGGTATCTTTTCTAATTGTGGGAAGTAAACTGAGACTCTCCATTCATCTCCTCTCAGGCGTGGAGGTAACTTAACTGCATTTTTTTTCTTGTTTGAGGTGGGTGCAGTGTTCTATCAGCAAAACATTCCAATATCCCTTGCATTACATTCAGTATTCTAATATAGTAAAGGTAAAGGTTTCCCTTGCTTGAAAGCTAGTTGAATCCGACTCTAGGGGCCGTGCTCATCTCCATTTCCAAGCCGAAGAGCCAGTGCTATCCAAAGACTTTTTCCATGGTCATGCGGCCAGCATGACTAAACGCCGAGGCACACGGAACGCTGTTACCTTCCCACTGAAGCAGTACCTATTTATCTACTTGCAGTTTCTTGCTTTCGAACTGCTAGGTTGGCAGGAGCTGGTGGCCAGAGACGGGAGCTCACTCTGTCATGCGGCACTTGGGTCTCGAACTGCCGAACTGTACAGACCTTTCGGTCTGCAGCTCAGCATCTCAGCATCCAAGATATACACTAAAATACAGAGGACATATAGCTCTTCTTGTTGAGAATACATATATGAGGACTGGATGAGTTAGCATATGTAATGAGATAAGAAACCAATATCCCTGTTGAGTCCTGGAGAGGTTTTTGTTCATTGCAGGGAATTTCTTTTTTTATTTTACAAAAAAAAAAAGTGAGATTTGATAAGTGGAATCAAATTAAAATCATAACAAGCAAATTTGATCTGGGACGCCCTGTGTGCTGGACAATCTCCCTATGGATCTTGAGCAAAGTTTGAGTCCAGCGGCGCCTTTAAGACCAACAAAGTTCAATTCTGGGTAGAAGCGTTCGTGTGCATGCACCCTTCTTCAGTTTCTCTCTGAAGAACAGTGCATGCACATGAATGCTTATACCCAGAATTGAACTTTGTTGGTCTTAAAGGCACCCCTGACTCCGACTTCATTCTACTGCTTCCGGCCAACACGGCCACCCACCTGACTCTCTATAGATCTTTTAATGCGTCTTATTACCAAATATTTTTTAAAAGATATATTTTATTTAATTTTTCATATCTAACAAAAAAAACCCCCACAAAACCCCCCCAAACCAACCAAACCTAAACATAGAAGTGGATAATACTGCCATTAGGTCGCCAGAAGTTATATTATTGGAAGTTTAAATATGTATTAATTATGTAGTTCTTGGAATGCTTTTAATGGATTTTATGTGTTTTAATGTACTGTAATGTTTAGGCCCTTGGCCCATGGAAGCCGCCCTGAGCCCGTTCGCGGGGAGGGCGGGATATAAATCCAGTAAGTAAATAAATAAATAAATAAATAAATAAATAAATAAATAAATAAATAATAGTGTTACAATACTCTTATAAATGTGTGGAGAAAAACTGGTTAACCTTGCATTACAGGTCCCTAAGTACCTAGCTAACAACTTTTCCATTCGCTACGATCTATTGCATGGTTTGTATTGACAGTACCGCAAGTAAGTTTTGCTGTCACAGCATACAGGTAAGTGTTTCTTTGTATTTCGATGGTATAAGACTTTTTTTGGACTTGAATAGTTATTCAGGACATACTCTAAGAAAGGAAACCATTTGGCTAGCAAGTCCAAATTGCTCTGTGATCCTTCCGCCGTTGCAGTGGAGTCTGATATTTTGTCCATGACGAAGAGTTCCCAAAGTTCAATGAACCATCGTGCAATTGGAATAGGTGTAGAATCCTTCCAGCTGGCTGCTATGGAGGTCTCAGCGGCATTCAGTAGTATGGATATAAGTCCTTGCCGGATTTTGGGTATGCAGCTGTCCTTCCACAGGTCTAACAAAACCAGCTCCTGTGATTTATCGATCTCGTATCCTGTTATATCCTTGAGAAAAACAAAACTCTTTCCCCCAAATTCCTTTCCAATGGCACACGCCCACCAACAACGAAGAATCGTGCCTTGGGCCCCACATTGCCTCCAACGTAACGGCGAATATGATGGTGTTATATGGTTTTACTAGGAGTGGTGTACCCACCTCGTTCTAATATTTTTTTAAAGTCCCGCTGTAAACAGAAGACAATTTCCATACAATTAGTTTTCCCGTCTTGACAAAGGAACAACTGGGAAGAGTTTGGAAAACTTCTTTCTCTCTCTCTCTCTCGTTTAAATTTGGAGCAAAAAAAAAAAACCCACAAAAGGAAAAATGCAAACCCAACGGTGACTTCGTAGGTCTTGTGACTACCAGTTTTCCCCCCCTCCCCTCTCAACCTTGTGAAGTATCGTTTGCTATGTTTTAGCTTAATGCTACTTCTATCTTTTATCCTTCTTAATTAGAAGGCAAATTCTCAGACCGCCAGGCCTAATCCCTCCACAGTGGAACAAAGCTCTCTAAAGCCTTTGAACATTGTTCAGGGGGGTGGCAACCCCCAACCCCCCCCACCCCACCCCGGTAACTGTTGGCAGAAGGAGACGGACTCTGACCTTCTTCTCAAGCATTCTTTTACCGCTCCTGATATTCTCCTTTGCCCTTTGGGAACCCTCTCCCTTGTTCTTCTGCGGCGGTTGAAAAGAGGCATAAAGGGGGGGGGAGGTGATAATGTGGGGGAACCCGGGAGATTCTCTAGGTAGGACGTAGGGAGCCACGGGGCAATGGGGAGGGGAGCGAAAAATGGAGTTCCCCAGGAACATCCCCCAGCCGAGGGAATTGGAGCAGCAGATTACGTCTTTTCGATTCAAGACATTTCTTCATCCCTCACTAATTCTTTTCAGGAACAATGCCGTTTTTAAACAATTGTTGCATTTCCAATTACGGCTGGGGAGGGCACTCCGACCCAGGGAAGGGAAGGGTGGTGGCAGAGGAGGGCAAGGGAGGGGAGGGAGGAAACACCCTTCTGTCCGCTCTTCATGTTCATGAACAAACTTTGAGTCCGGTAGCACCTTTAAGACCAACACAGGTTTATTCAAGGTATGAGCTGTCATGTGCACGCACGCTTTTCCAAATACACTGGAATGGCAGGTAAGGTTCAAACTTATAGCTGTTCTCTCAGGAGCAGTTCTTGAAAGAGCTCTCTCAGCCCCATCTACCTCACAAGCAGTGTTCCCTCGAAGTTGAGTTAGTGTGAGCTGGCTCACCGTTTTTTAGCCTCCGGCGCACACATTTTTGTCTTAGCTCAGGAAGGAGGGCTCCATTCACAGGGGTGTCTGTTGTGGGGAGGGGAAGGGAAAGGAGATTGTAAGCCGCTCTGAGACTCCTTCAGGTAGTGCAGGGTGGGGTATAAATCTAATCGACGACGATGACAACTACTCCAATCTACTACTAGTAGTAGATCTACTACTCCAATCTACTACTAGTAGTAGATCTACTATTCCAATCTACTACTAGTAGTAGATCTACTACTCCAATCTACTATTCCAATCTGGTAGTAGTAGTAGATCTACTACTCCAATCTACTACTACTAGTAGCAGCAGCAGTAGTATGAGCTTTTCTCAAGCCCTACATACATATATGTACACTGAAATTCCATTTCAGTCTGTATCTGAAGAAGTGTGCATGCACATAAAAGCTCATCCCTTGAATGAAACTTTGCTGGTCTTAAAAGTGCCACTGGCCTCTAAATTTGTTCTGCTGACCACCTGGATCTTCCTCTTCCTGGTTTTAAAGTTCTGGAGATCGCAGGCCAAAGGGCTTAGGCCTGACACTTGGCAGGCCAGTATCAGGCAAGGCAAGAACTACAGACACAGGGCCAGGGAAACTCAGTGCATGAAACGCACAGAGAACAAAACCCCGTGATCTCCACTCCCCTTTGGCAGCTTGGGACAATCAGTGTTTGGTCTGCAAAACCCGCAGAGCCCTGCCGTCCCGCTTGCCAGTTCCCGACGCAACCGAACAAAAAGAGGATTCTCCACTTGCCGAATCTTTTGGCAAAGGGCAAACGGTGGAACAGGGGGAAACGACAGCTGCCGCTGTCAGAATGGGCCCTGGCTTCCAGAATACTCAGGCTACGAACAGCTGGAAATGTGGTGGGACGGCTGTGCGTTGCGGAGGCGTGTGTGTGGCGTCGCCTCTTTATCTGGACTCTGGAGCAGCCCAGGGGGGTGGGGGATGGGTGTAGGGGGAAGGACTTCGGGAAGCAAGAGGGAATCTGCGGAAGACGCACCACCATCCGCTTACAGAGCCATTCGTTTTGCAAGGGGGCCCATGAAAGCATTATCTGCGGAGGCTGCGGCCTTGACTTGGCTTGCCCAGGCTGGCCCAATCTGATCAGATCTCAGAAGCTAAGCAGGGTCGGCCCCGGGTAGTACTTGGATGGGAGACCACCCAGGAGACGGGGTTGCTAGGCAAAGGCAGGCAGTGGCAAGCCACCATCTGAACATCTCTTGCCCTGACCTGGATGGCCCAGGCTAGCCCAGTCTCGTCTGATCTTGGAAGCTAAGCAGGGTTGGCCCTGGTTAGTATTTGGATGGGAGACCCCCAAAAGGATATCAGGGTCTCTATGCAGAGACAGGCAATGACAAACCACCTCTGAACATCTCTAGTCTTGACCCGGATGGCCCAGGCTAGCCCAGTCTCATCAGGTCTCAGAAACTAAGTAGGGTCGGCCCTGTTTAGTACTTGGCTGGGAGAACACCGGGGATGCTATGCAGAGGCAGGCAATGACAGACCGCCTCCCAGCGTGTCTTGCTGTGAAAACCCCAGGGGGTTGCCATAAGTTGGCTGCAACATGGAGAGGAAAAAGCTGACTAAGGTTGCCAACTACAGGTTGGGAAATTCCTGGAAACTTGGGGGTGGAGCCTGGGGAGGGTGGAGCTTGTGGGAGGGGAGGGGACTCAGAAGAAAAGGAGGAGGAGTGTGTTGGTCCTGGAGAGCCGCTTTGATGTAGTGGTTAAGAGCAGCAGGACTCTTATCTGGGAGAACTGGGTTTGATGCCTCCACACGCAGCCAGCTGGGTGACCTTGGGTCAGTCACAAGTTCTTGAGGTCAGTCACAACGAAGACGTGCAAGGGGCCTCAAGTTCACTCACTGTTTCAAATGTGGCGGGGAGGTCACGGCAGAGCGCCGAGACTTTATCCGTAAAATAGCTCGCAAATGCCTCCCAGCCGATTCCCGATTCCCTAGCATTTGGTCTGCCCTGTGGCAGAACGGTTAAAGGCCGAATCGTTCTAAACAATTGGGCTGGGTGTGAACTTGCGGATGCAATCAAGGCAGCATAGAAGCCTCTCTTTGCTGCCTTGGTTGCCGTCTCATAGGCTTTCATAAACGTCCTATGAGATGCTCTTGTAGCTTCGTCGCGAGCACGGCGCCACCGTCTCTCTAGCTGTCGTAGCTCTCTCTTCATACACCGCAACTCCTGGGTATACCAGGGTGCAGGCCTGTTGTGAGGGCATAGAGGGCACCTGGGAGCGATCTCGTCAATGGCTGTGGAGAGTCGGCTATGCCAGTCCTCCACAAGCTCATCCAACGAGCCACCAGGATAAATCCAATCTCCTCCTCCTCCTCCCTCCTCACCTTTGCCCAGTTGCTGGTGTAAGAGCCTCTACACTCACAGGAAGTCCATGATCCAGGACTCCATCCACATAATCAAGAACCCGGCATTATCAGATGTCCCCACCAATGCTCCCTCTAAGCTGTGGAGTCTTGTGAGCAGAAATTGTACTTTGTGAGCTACTGGCATTGAAGTTGTGAGCCAGCAATTTGGGTACTGCATAAATTCGTTTGCTCTCTGGAGCCACCCTTCCTGAGCGAAGACAAAAATCTGTGTGAGCTGGAGGCTAAAAAACTCTGAGCTAGCTCACACTAACTCAGCTTAGAGGAAACATTGGTCCCCACCACTCCTGAGGGTCGTACCAACTTATGCACTTTTCTTGTACACAGAGACTTCCTATGCTCAACCTGGTGATTGCCTGAGTTTGGTTTTCGATTCCTTTCCTAATAACCCCCAGCATAGCATTGGCCTTTTTCATTCCAGTCGCACACTGTCTCAACATTTTCATTGAGTTATCTACTACAACTCCAAGATCTCTCTCTTGGTCTGTCTCCACCAGTTCGGACCCCAATTCAATTATGGAATGTTTTCTCTTTCAGCTCAGCCTACCTCTTGTTGTTTTTTCTCTTTGCTACATAGTATTATGGGCTAGTGCTTTGTGCTCAGAAGGCCTGCGGTCAGTTATTGTCTTTTGCAAAGCCAACAAAAAGGAGAGGGTTGCCAATCCCCAGTTGGGGGCAGGGCTCTCAGAAAGCAGGTGGGGGGATGGTTGCTGGGCACGCCATTATATCCTATGGAGACCAGTACCCATAGGGTATAATGGAAAATTGATCTGTGGGTCTCTGGGGGAGCTGTTTTTTGAGGTAGAGGCACCAAATTTTCAGCACAGCTGGTGGTGTTTCTTCTGGAAACCCCCCCCCCCAAGTTTCAAAAACATTTGACCAGGGGGTCCGATTCTATGAGCCCCAAAAGAAGGTGCCCCATCCTCCATAAATAATAATAATAATAATATTTCTGAAGGAGGGAAGGCATTTAAAAGGAACGTGGTCCCTTTAAATGTGACGGCGAGAACTCCCTTCCAGCTGGTCAGCCTCATCTGGCAACCCTAGTGACATCACAAAAACGATATCCTGGCTTGCTCCTGGGGGGCCCCCCCCATCTATTTGCTTTCTTTGTTTATCTCTCTCATCCTCTCTTTCTTTCCACCTCTTTCATTCTTTCTTTCCACCTCTCTCTCTTTCTCTCTCCTAGAGAAATAAATGTCATTAGCAAACAAATAAGTATCATTATAAATATGTTTTTACCCCTTTTGTTTTTATTTTTGGCAGTCTCATTTAATGTTAATAAAAAAGCAAATCTGCATATTTCTCAATAAAAGCCTGTGTGTAATATTCATAACTTGTGGCTCTCAAACATCTGACATTTATTCATTGTGGCTCTTACGTTAAGCAAGTTTGGCCATTCCTGTGCTAGCATTTGGCAAAAAACCCCACAACTCTATGGTGACCATAGAGTTCTTAGCCAAATGCTAGAGTGTCCCCTGTACAACATGCCCAGCGCGATGACATCACTTCCGGGTGATGTCAGAAGACCACGAGGCACAGCCAGACGCCCCCCTGCTGGCAGACGGATAAGACCAGGCAACGCTAGCCACGAGCCCCTTAGCTATGCCGAACTGAGGACATGGAGGTGAGCATTTCTCCAAAAGCAGCTGAGGCGGTTATAAGGATTACATGCGAGAAGGCAGGGGGCAGGAAAGGCCTCTCCGCTTTCAGTGCAACCGACTCCACTTGCCCAGGCCAGAGTCAAAAGGACGGCCTTTTCATTCCCACGCGTCTCACATGACATCATGAAGCTGGTCCCGGTGCCCATTTCTTGTTTGTTCTGCGTCGCTGGAATTGGCAGGCGGAGGTTCCAGAAATGACTGGGAAGCTAAGCAGGGCTGGCCCCTGTCGCTCGCTTGGAAGGGAGACCGCCTGGGAACGGGTCACAAGCTGCTTGGAAGGCTTCCGAAGGAGAGCTGGGACTGAAGCGCCGATCGTAGATCGCCCAGGCTAGCTAGCACGATCTTGTCCATTCTCGGAGGCTGAGCAGGGTCGGCCATGGCTCATGTTTGGATGGGAGACCTCCCACTCCCCCAAGAAGTCCAGGTTCACTGAGCGGAGGCAGGCAATGGCAAAATCACCTCTATATTTATTGCCCTGCCTTAGATGGCCCGGGCTAGCTCAACCATCAGATCTCAGAAGCTAAGTAGGGTCAGCCCTGGCTAGTATTTTGATGGGGGGACCTCCATGGGATTCCAGGGAAGGCACCACATTAGCCATGTGGAATGGAATCCTATCAACCTTATGATATAAGGACAGATGGATTCCCATCCCAGTGCTCCTGGACTCTCGCTCTTTTCTCCTGCTACAGATCTACCTCCAGAGAAGGGAGCCATGACTCCCAAAAGCTCCTCCCCTGCCACAAACGTTGTCAGTCTTTAAAGTGCTGCTGGACTCTCGCTCTTTTCAACTGACAGACAGACACAGCGACCCGTCTCGATCTACCGCCCTTGGGACTGTCTGAATGGTCACAGGAAGGCCACAGGTTTTTCCTGTGGTGCGCTCGGCTGTCCATTACAGGCCGCGTCGCAATGTGGGGTTCTTCATGGCTCTATGGCCCGATAGGGAATAGCTCAAAATGTTTTGTGCTCTCTCAAAGCAGGATTTGGCATCGATTTCCATTTAGAAACGTGATCCCACGCGTCTGAGATCTGGGGAGATCAGGCCATCCCAGGCTGCCTTCCCTCCCCAGGAAAGATTTAGGTATACAAAAGGATGAGAAGAACTAAACCAAAATGCGGGAAATGCTGAAATTAATACAGAAAGTAACAAAACAAAACAAAACACACACCTAATGCATAAAGTTTAATGAAATTTCGGACAATAAATTCAGAGGAAGAGAGAGTGGATAGATAGATAGATAGACAGACAGACAGACAGACAGACAGATGGATACACACACACACAAATGTAAAGGTTTCCCTTTCTCGAAAGCCAGTCAAATCCAACTCTAGAGGGTGCTGCTCATCTCTGTTTCCAAGCTGAAGAGCTAGCGCTGTTCGAAGACTTTTTCCATGGTCATGTGATTAGCATGACTAAACGCTGAGGAACATGGAACACTAGGGCTGCCAAGTCTTGAAAACCCACCGGCGGGGGGGGGGAGTCCTCCCCCCGCCGGGAGTTTCTTCTGGCGCGCGCGCCCATCGACGTCACCGGAAGTGACGCAGCACGTTGGGGGCGTTGCCAGGGCGACGCTCTGGCAATCGCCCCAAAACTCTATGGTATCATAGGCTGGCAGAGATTAGATGATTGATTAGACAGACAGACAGACAAACAGACAGATAGATAATAGAAGAGAAGAGAGAGAGCCATAACTGTCTAGCCTAACTGCTGTGAGAGGAACAACAACAGGAAGGAAGCTGTGCAGGAGCAGGAAGTCTCCAGAAGAGCCAATCAGGAGACAGAAAGGACATAATTTGAAATCGTGGGCAGTCCCTAATCTAGCTATGTTAACTAACAGTCCTTCAGCCGTTTCCCTGTAGGGTGATCTTCCGATCTTCTTTATAAGGCTACGCTACAGACCTTGCCAATGCTCCCTCTAAACTGTGGAGCCTTGTGAGCAAAAATCCTACTCTGTGAGCGCCTGGCATTAAAGTTGTGAGCGAGCGATTTTGCCGCTGCATACATTAGTTTGCTCTGCAGCCCTCCTTCCTGAGCCAAGACAAAAACGTGGGAGCCAGAGGCTAAAAAACTGTGAGCTAGCTCACACTCACTCAGCTTAGAGGGAACACTGGACCTTGCATATTCTAACCCCAAGTACTTGCCAGGGTCGGCTCTGATTATCTTCTGAGATCTTCCGAGATCAGGCTATCCAGGTCAGGGCCATGGGTCATGGTTTTCGATACTAGGACAGAGCCCCACACTCAATATTTGCAGTATACTTTTTAAGCAAGTGCTTTATTATGAAGGAACAGACATATTTTGCACTTTAGTGCATTTTAGGTATAGTTTGGCCGTGCCTTGGATGTCTCAGGCTAGCCCAATCTTCTCAGATCTCCAGGGGGGTTTTTTGTAGAAAAAGCCCAGCAGGAACGCATTAGCATAATAGGCCACACCCAACACCAGAACCTCATTAGCATATTAGGCCACACCCCTGACAGCGCAGTTCCCTCCCAGGATCGGCTTCCCCGGGTGCCCCGTAGCTGCGGGTCGCCTGGGAAATCCAAGGAGGGAAGGCTGTAGGCGTGGCCAACTTGGAAGCCAGCCGGAACTCCATTCTTGTGTGTTCCTGCCCAAAAATAGCCCTGCAGATCTCGGAAGCTAGCAGGGTTGGCTCTGATCAGTATTTGGATGGGAGACTAGCAGTGTGCGACTGCAATAGAAAGGCTAACGCTATGCTGGGGATTATTTCAAAGGGAATTGTAAACAATTCAGCCAATATCATAGTGCCCCTGTATAAGTCAATGGTGCGACCTCATTTGGAGTACTGTGTACAGTTCTGGTAACCACACCTCGAAAAAAATATTATAGCATTGGAACAAGTGCAGAGGAGGGCAACTAGGACGATAAAAGGGTTGGAACACTTTCCCTCCAAAGAAAGGTTAAAGCGCTTGGGGTTCTGTGGCTCGGAGAAACGGCAACTGAGGGGTGACATGACAGAGGTTTACAAGATTATGCATGGGATAGGGCATGCATCATCGGTCTGTAGCAGGAGAAAAGAGCCAGCGTCCAGTAGCATCTTGAAAACTAACCACAATTTGTGGCAGGGTAGGAGCTTTCGTGAGCCACGGCTCACTTCTTCAGATTTCAGGTTGGTATCAGATATTCAGATACCTGAAGAAGTGAGCAGTGACTCACAAAAGCTCCTGCCTTGCCACAAATTTTGTTAGTCTTTAAGGTACTACTGGACCTTCTACTTGATTTGGGTCATTTATTGTGGTGCTCGAACATCCTCGGGGAGGAATTAGTTCTGTTCTTCACACTACTGCCGGAAATGTACCTCCTCCTAATACACAAGTTGGCCATCCCTGTCTTAAATACCACTGACAGTGCAGATTCTCGAGAAAAAAAACGTTATGACCATTTCAACTCTCTTCCCGCAAGTTAAAATTCCTGCAAGTCCTACGTACCGTTTTCATCTCCCCACCCTCCAACACGGCCTCTTTCCCCCTTTCCTTTTGTCCTTTGATTTTTATTTAGTCCTTTATGTTTGGCGTTCAGAATATCAACTTGGAAGCGCAGCGGCTGGTGAGCAGATTTCTTTATTGGGGAGCCAGGTTGGAGACGTTCCACCAGCCGTGATTCTAAGGCACCTTGGTCTGATCCCAAAGGCGGCCATCTCTCAGGATAGCAAATGGGAGAGGCCATTCCAGCTCTCCCCCCCCCCTTCGCCCAACCCTGGCTTTCTCCACGGGCAAAAGGGATGCCAGATAGCTTCCAGCGAGGGGAGGGGGAAAGAGAGGGTAGAAGATGGCGCCTTTGTGATACGGACAACCGTCTCCCAGAGATTGACTTGGAAGCACACAACTGTTCCCCCTCCCTTTTCGGGTCCCCAATTTTGGCAACCACCAAGGTCATGAGTTCAATAGCCAGGGCTTTATCCTCTTGGCCAAGCCCTTGCTGGAGTAGTTCCCTTTGATGTGAAGAATAAGAATCCGCCACCTCTGAGCTGGATTCCAAAAAACAGTGACGGATGAAACCTTGGCTCCCTGTTCACGTCTGCCAGCCCGACTGTAGGGGAGATGAAACACTCGTCTGACCCAGGCGACGATCACAAAGCCCCCCGGTCCTTGCCAGGGGTGTTTGCTGGAAACGGTGGCGACGTTATCTCCAACGCTGCCACAATCTGTACACAATGTCTTCATTTCCACTTTAAACGGAGCCATCCCTTTGAGCCGGCGCTTTCGCCTTGGACTGACCCGACTTCGGTTTAAGTTGAGATCAAACCCGGACGTTGGCTTCCAGCCTTCTCCCTCCTGTTGACTCTCTTTGAAGCCGCTCGCTTGATAAGTTTGCGCCGAGGGGCTGTGTTGTGCGGACGCGAGAACGCCCCTTGGATGCTGTGTCCGAGTTCCCCTGAACAAAGGACATCTGATAGCTTCAGAGGGTAGCCCTGCTCTTCTGAAGTAGAAGAGCAAGATTCAAGTCCTGGAGGGCCTTAGAGACCAACAGGATTTTAGGGGTATGAACTTTCTGGAGATACCAAGGACATCAGAGTTAAGGTAGGACTGGACAATATGATATAGCAATATGGCCTAGCAAACTCCAGAACACAACAGAAGACAGGAGGGCCTGGTGTGTGATGTGGTCCATGGGGTCGCAAAGAGTTGAACTCGACGGTGCAACTGAACAACAAAAGACAAAATGGAGCCTACATGGATGCCTCCAGAAACTGCAGCCCCCTGCTTGATCCTCCTACTTCTCTTAGTATATATATAAATGCTGCCAAGTTGTATCAGACTTATGGCGACCCCAACCAGGGGCTTTCAAGGCCAGTGAGAAGCTGAGGTGGCTTGGCCGTTGCTTTCCTCTGCAGAGCCTGCCTTGGTGGTCTCCCGTCCAAGACTTACGATGACCCCAGCCAGGGCCTTTCAAGGCCAGGGAGAGGCAGAGGTGGTTTGGCTGTCGCCTTCCTCTGCAGAATCTTCGTTGGTGGTCTCCCATGCAAGTACTGACCCTGCTTAGCTTCCAAATTATGGTGACCCCGGCGAGGGGCTTTCAAGGCCAGGGAGAAGCTAAGGTGGTTTGGCCCTCGCCTTCCTCTGCAGAGTCCGCCTTGGTGGTCTCCCATCCAAACACCGACCCTGCTTAGCTTCCTGCTAAGAGAGCCAGTTCAGAGTAGTAGTTAGGAGCGCGAACTCTAATCTGGGAAAACCGAGTTTGATTCCTCACTCCTCTGCATGCAGCTGCTGGTGTGACCTTAGGTTAGTCACAAGTTCTCTCAGAGCTGTTCTCTCATGAGCAGTTCTTGAGGGAGCTCTCTCAGCCCCACCGACCTCACAGGGGGGTCTGTTGTGGGGAGGGGGAGGGAAAAGAGATTGTAAGTTACTCTGAGACTCCTTCGGTTAGTGACGGGTGGGGTATAAATCCTAGCTGTTCTTCTTCTCTTCTTCTTATGGCAACCCCAGCATGGGAGGGGCTTTCAAGGCCAGTGAGAAGCTAAGGTGGTTTGGCTGTTGCTTTCCTCTGCCAGGGAGAGGCAGAGGTGGTTTAGCCATCGCCTTCCCCTGCAGAATCTCCGTTGGTGGTCTCCCGTCCAAGACTTATGGTGACTCCAGCAAGGGTCTTTCAAGGCCAGGGAGAGGCAGAGGTGGTTTGGCTGTCGCCTTCCTCTGCAGAGTCTTCCTTGGTGGTCTCCCATTCAAGGCTTATGGTGACCCCAGCAAGAGCATCACCACCTCAGACATAAGCACATAAGAGAAGCCATGTTGGATCAGGCCAGTGGCTTATCCAGTCCAACACTCTGTGTCACACAGTGGCCAAAACCCAGGTGCCACCAGGAGGTCCACCAGCGGGGCCAGGACTCCAGAAGCCCTCCCACTCTTGCCCCCTATTGGATTCACTCCATCCTTAATACATGCTTGAGAGTGCAGGTAAGAGATAGATAGAGATTACCTATTCTAACTAGCTTCTAGTCCAGTGAATCCAACACCCCCCAAGCACCAAGAAGACAGAGCATCACTGCCCCAGACATAAGAACGTAAGAGAAGCCATGTTGGATCAGGCCAATGGCCCATCCGGTCCAACACTCTGTGTCACACAGGGGCCAAAACCCAGGTGCCATCAGGAGGTCCACCACTGGGAGACCCCGATTCCAATCCCCGCATTGCCTCGGAAGCTTGCTGGGTGCTTTCAGTCTGACCCCATGCTCTCAGCCTAACCTACCTCCCAAGGCTGTTGTGAGGATAAAATCGAAGAGAGGATGAGAGAAGCTGCTTTGGGGTCCCCCTCGGGGAGAAAGGCGGGGTCTCCGTGAAATCAAAACCCACCAACAATGACCAGCGCGCTCATTTTACGTTCCCAAATGTTGGTGTCACCAAACCTTTCCCTCCATCAATGCTCACAACCCACCTCTGAGTCTCCCTTCCAATTTGTTCCCTGGCAGTTTCGCCGGCAGCTCTCTCGCCTTTTCCTCCGGCTCTCCCAGCTCCCAAAGACCCTAACCGACCTCTGCATTCCAGCCCGCCTTGGTCACATGCCCTGGATTTTTTTTTTTTTAAGCAGGGCTTACAAATCCCACACGGCTGGGCCCTGCCAGCTCCTGGGCCCGGTCTCCGATTCCACCCCATCCCTGCCAAATGGGTCTTGCCCAGTGTTCCTTCTAAGCTGAGTGAGTGTGAGCCAGCTCGCCGTTTTTTTAGCCTCCGGCGTGCACCTTTTTGTCTCCGCTCGGGAAGGGAGGGCTCCAGAGCAAACCCGTTTCTGCAGCAGCCGACTCGCCGGCTCACAACTTTCGTGCCAGTGGCTCACCAAGTAGGATTTTTTGCTCACAAGACTCCACCGCTTAGAGGGAGCATGGCTGTTGCCTGCTCTGTTTTCCCTCCTCCTCCTCCATCTTTTCGCATTGAGTTTTGCCAGGCACCGAGCGCATTCTTTAGCATGGGCTCCAGTAGGCATGGAAACTGATTCCGAGCTGCAAGCTGACTTTTTAAGGATGCTTTGGGAAGGGGGGGGGGAGGGCTTGGTTCCTCTCCAGAATGTCGGTTTTTGCCTAGAACCGAGGAGGCTTTAAATGTCCTCCAGGGCTCCTCCACAGAGGCCTTTGGTGCATTTGAGTCTGCACGTGTGTGCATGCGAGAAACCGCTTAGATCACGGCACAAAGTTGTGCTGGAGGTAGGAATACACGTTCAGTGAGCTGGCTGTGGCTCACCGCATTCCTGAATCGCTGGGAAGATGCTTTCAGTGTCTTCCAGGGGTCTCCCAGACACCCCTTTGGTGCATGTCACATATGCACATTTGTGTGCGCATGTGAGAAATCGCTTAGATCATGACCCAAAGTCGTCTTGGAGGCAGGGATAGGCATCCAGTGAGTTGAGTCTGACTCATCGCGTTCCAGAATTGCTGGGAGGGTGCTTTAAACGTCTTCCAGGGTTCTCCCAATCACCCCTTTGGTGCATAAATCATAGAATCATAGAGTTGGATGGGATCTCCAGGGCCATCTAGTCCAACCCTTTGCACAATGCAGGAAATTCACAAATACCTCCCCCCTCACACACACACACAGTGACTCCTGCTCCATACCCAGAAGATAGCAAAAGAACCCTCCAGGATCTCCGGCCAAACTGGCCTGGAGAAAAATGGCTTCCTGACCCCAAAGTGGCGATCGGCATTTCCCTGGGCATAAGCGTCAACATTCCTTTTCTCCCTTTCTCACAGTACAAGAACTTGTGGGCACTCCATGACATAAATGAAAGGTAGACATAGAAGAGATGAAAGGAAGTCCTTCTTCACCCCAAGAGTCATTCCCATGTGGAATTCACTGCAGCAGGAAGTGTTGGCGGCTAGAAGCATGGATGGCTTCAAGAGGGGATTGGAGAAACATACAGAGCAGAGGTCCATTGGTGGATATTAGTCACAAGGTATAGATGGAGCACTATGTCTGAGGCAGTGATGCTCTGTATTCTTGGAGCTTCAGAGAGGGGCAACAGTGGGAGGGCTTCTGGAGTTCTGGTCCTGCTGGTGGACCTCCTGATGGCACCTGGGGTTTGGCCCCTGTGTGACACAGTGTTGGACTGGATGAGCCATTGGCCTGATCCAACATGGCTTCTCTTATGTTCTTATGTCTGAGACAGTGATGCTCTGTCTCCTTGGTGCTTGGGGAGCAACAGTGGGAGGGCTTCTGGAGTTCTGGCCCCACTGGTGGACCTCCTGATGGCACCTGGGTTTTGGCCCCTGTGTGACACAGTGTTGGACTGGATGGGTCATCGGCCTGATCCAACATGGCTTCTCTTACGTTCTTATGTCTGAGACAGTGATGCTCTGTCTTCTTGGTGCTTGGGGGGCAACAGTGGGAGGGCTTCTGGAGTTCTGGCCCCACTGGTGGACCTCCTGATGGCATCTGGGATTTACCCCATTGTGTGACCCAGAGTGTTAGACCAGATGGGCCACTGGCCTCACCCACCATGGCTTCTCTTATGTTCTTCTTCCAGAGTTCTTCCAAACATGATTTTGGTGATTTTGGCACGTGCATGCCCGTGTGTATGAGAAATTGCTTCGATCTCGACAGAAAGTCATCTCGGAGGCAGGGAATACGCATTCAGGGGGTTGCGTTTGGCTCATCACATTCCTGAGTTCCTGCGAGGAGGCCTTAAATGTCTTCCAGGGCTCTGCCCAACCCGCCTTTTGTAAATATATATATATCTGTGCCTGAGAAATTGCTCAGATCGCTACACGAAGTCGCCTCGGCGACGCATTCAAGGGAGTCGAGTCTGGCCTGTCGCATTCCTGAATCGCTGATGCCGGTGGCCGGAGGTGACTTTCTGAGTGTTTTCAAAACAAGTTGCTCTGTTGACTTTGTCTAATTGCAGAGGCGGGTCTTGGTGGGGGAGACTAGCCATGGGCAGTATGGAAGGCGGGGAGGACTCAAAGAGAGCCAAAGAAGCAAACTGAGGGTGGCCTTGGGGGGGGGGGGGCATCGATTTTTTAAAGCATCTTGCCAACTGTTCCATCTCTGCTCTGCCCCCTTGCAATGCACACACTTCTCTCTCTCATCAAAAAAAAAAATGTAATACAGGGGGGGAAATCAGGGCTGCATAACTTTATCCCATGTTGGATTTCCAAATGACTAAAAGTGCCAACTTGTCCATCAAAATTAATAAGGCCTTGCAAGTTGGTAGGGGCGAAGCCAGGAAAGCGGGAGGGAGGGGGGGTGCGGTGGGGAGAAACTTGCGTTCCCCGTTCATCTTATTCATGTATTCATGGCAAACCGATATCATGTGCCTGCTAAAAATTTATTTAGGGGAAGAGCGTCAGCTGCTAATGGCGGGCTTCCGAAGAAGCGGTTACTCAACCAGGGACGGGGCGGGGGGGGGGGGAAGAAGGCCTCTTTCCGAAAGGGGAGACAAACTCATTGTGACATTCTTTGCCCCTGTGTTAGTATGGCTGGATTCCCGCCCTCTCTCCCAAATAGGGTCACGAAAAGGAGGGGACGCAACCCTAAAACAAATCAAATAGCCCCCAAAGGCTATTTTTAAAAGAATTTTAACAGAATTTTTAAAAGAATTCTTCCAGTTCCTCTTGAATGCTGTTTGGTGCTCAGATATTATCCTACCTAGTTTTAAAAATTGGTTTACCTGTCTATACCTCAAGACAAAGATGAAGAAGAAGAGGAGGAGAAGGAGATGATGATTGGTTTTATACCCTGCCCTTCACTCAGGGTCTCAGAGGGGCTTACAATCTCCTTCCCTTCCCGACAACAGACACCCTGTGAGGTAGGTGGGGCTGAGAGAGCTCTTTCGAGAACTGCCCTTGAGAGAACAGCTCTGAGAGAACTTGTGTCTGACCCAAGGTCAGCCCAGCAGCTGCATGTGGAGGAGTGGGGAATCAAACCGGGTCCTCCCAGGTTAGAGTTCGTGCTCTTAAGCACTACATTCATCTGCAATTATGCACAAGAACTTCATTTCTACAAACAACTTTTATTTCATGTAGACTGTTATGGCTTGCTGCGATGTGGCTTTGGATTTTTATGTGCAACATGCTCTTTGAATACTGATATTGTCTATGAATGCTGAAAAGTTTTGACTTTATCATTGTTAATGCATTTTCATTTACACACACACACACACACATTGCCTACTTGTTTTTGTTATTCTCCCCGGTATTTTTGTTAGTTGTGTAACCTCCACCGCAGAAGGTGGACTCTATGGCAACGTACCCCACTGAAGCCCCTCCCCTCTCCAAACCCCGCCCTTCCCAGAAAACCTCAGCCTGTAGAAAACTGACTATATAGGCTAAATCTTGAGTTGCTGCGTTTTGAAATGAAAGAACTTTTGTGTGTGTGATTACCTTCTGATACAGTCTGGTTGGCGACCCTCTGCTTAGGACATATTGCGGACTTGCAACCAGGTTGAAAGTGAGGACAGCTGGTTTGGCGTAGTGGTTAGGGGTGTGGACTCTACTCTGGGAGAACCGGGTTTGATTCTCCACTCCTCCCCATGCATCTGCTGGTGTGACCTTGGGTCAGTCACAAGTTCTCTCAGAGCTGTTCTCTCAGGAGCAGTTCTCGAAGGAGCTCTCTCAGCCCCGCCTACCTCACAGGGTATCTGTTGTGGGGAGGGGAAGGGAAAGGAGATTGTAAGCCACTCTGAGACTCCTTTGAGCAGTGAAGGGCAGGGTGTGAATCCAATCTCCTCCTCTGCCTCCTCCTCTTCTTCATTGTCTTCTTCTTCATCATCATCGTATTCATCTTCTTCTTCATCATTGTCATCTTCATCATCATCGTCTTTGTCTTCTTCTTCTTCATCGTCATCGTCTTCATCATCATCGTTGTCTTCTTCTTCATCATCTTCTTCTGCTTCATCGTCATCTTCTTCATCATTGTCATCTTTGTTTTCATCGTCATTATCTTTGTCTTCTTCATCTTCTTCATCGTCATCTTCATCATCGTCTTCTTCTTCATTGTCTTCTTCTTCATTGTCTTCTTCTTCGTCATCGTCATCTTCTTCATCGTCATCGTCTTCTTCATCATTGTCGTCGTCTTCATCATCATCATTGTCTTCTTCTTCATCATCTTCTTCTGCTTCATCATCCTCTTCTTCTTCATCATCATCGTCATCTTCTTCATCATTGTCATCTTTGTCTTCATTGTCATTATCTTTGTCTTCTTCTTCATCTTCTTCATCGTCATTTTCATCATCGTCTTCTTCTTCATTGTCTTCTTCTTCATTGTCTTCTTCTTCGTCATCGTCATCTTCTTCATCGTCATCGTCTTCTTCATCGTTATCGTCTTCTTCTTCTTCTTCCTGGCAACCCTACCAGTGACAGAGGCCTCGGTTTTGCTGCTGGTAAGTTTTCCCGCCACCTGGCTGATTGGCTTTTGGAGGGGAATGCCTCTGGGCATTGTAATAAGGGTATTGTATTGTAATTCCCTCAACAAAGAAGGCTTCTAGGAATTTTCCTTGCGATTAGCCTTCACTTTAAACATGATGCTTTCTTGAGCGAATCAAGTCTTTCGTACTCTAAGAGAAGTTGAAGTTATGTGATTTTTCACATGGATTTTTCGTACAAATTATGACCTCTACAACTACAACATGGTCCTGTTCAGATGAAGTTTTATGCCGAAACGAATTCGACATCTCCATGGACTTTTGTATTGTCTCTTTTGTATTTTGCTTATTGTCTACATTTTTGATTTGGTTCTTATATTAGTGCACTGCACAGTTTCCTCAGTCTTTGTCCATTGGTCTGAAGCAGTGGGACAAATTCAGAGTCCAGTGGCACCTTTAAGACCAACAAAAGTTTATTCGAGGTATGAGCCTTTGATTGAAAAAGTGTGCCTTGCCCACAAAAGCTCATACCTTAAATAAACCTTTGTTGGTCTTCAAGGTGCTGCTGGACTCTCAAGCTATTCTTCCTTGTTCTAGTCTGGCTTTCGGGCCCACAGACACTATAGACTGGGGTTGCCAGTCTCCAGGCAGGCAAGGAGAATTCCCTGGGCCCCGGATCCTGTTTCCCACCATCACCTGGAGAGACAATGGAAGAGAGCCTGTTTGGTGTAGGGGTTAGGAGCGTGGACTCTAATCTGAGAGAATTGGGTTTGATTCCCCGTTTCTCCACATGCAGCTGCTGGGGTGACCTTGGGTCAGTCACAAGTTCTCCTGGAGCTGTTCTCTCAAGGGCAGTCCTCGAAAGAGCTCTCTCAGCCTCACCTACCTCACAGGGTGTCTGTTGTGGGGAGGGGAAGGGAAAGGAGTTTGTAAGCCGCTTTGAGATGCCAAGTGAAGGGCGGGGTATAAATCCAATCTCTCTTCTTCTTCTTCTTCTTCCTCTTCCTCTTCTTCTTCTTTTTAAGGCCATCAGGTCTATGGTGTACCTTCACTTCCAGGGAAAACCCAGAAAATGTCAGTCAGATCCTTGACCCTGCTAGAATGGGCTGCTAAACATGCCTCCTTCAGCCAGTGTGGTGTACTGGTTAAGAGTGGTAGATTCTAATCTGGAGAACTGGGTTTGATTCCCCACTCCTCCTCCACATGATGCCCGCTGGGTGACCTTGGGCCATTCCCAGTTCTCTCAGAACCCTCTCAGCCCCCACCTGTCTCCCATCCTCTTGCGGGGAGAGCCAGCATGGTGTAGAGGTTAAGAGCCATGGACCCTAATCTGAAGAACCGGATTCGAATCCCCACTCCTCCTCTACATGAAGCCCGCTGGGTGACCTTGGACCAGTCCCAGTTCTCTCAGAACTCTCTCAGCCCTGCCTGCCTCTCAAGGTGCGTAATGTGGGGAGAGGGAAGGGTAATTGTAAGCCACTTTGAGACTCCTCAGGGTAGAGAAACATGAGGTATAAACACCAACTCTTCTGCATCTTAAAAACAGCAAAGGGGATCTGGATTGAAACTACCGAGCTGAAGGGTGGGGGTTAACTGGTCGGTGAATTAACAGCTGGTTGGGGAATCATGCTCAGTGAGACGCCACAAACATTGTGGTGTTTGGCAAGCCAGCCTACCATTTTCGACAGGCACCCGTCACCCTTCGGTCCCCTTGCCTTGCTGCGATCAGAGCCAAATAGCTGCCGAACCATTTCGAGCTGCCCAATTGCTGTGACGGTGAGGTTTCGTTGCCTTCTGCCTCACGGGCGCTCTTGCAGTCGAGCAGTCAGGGAAAGGGATTCTCCTGGAGGATCATGGAATGTTGTATCAGGTGAGTAAATGATGTGGGGGAAAGTACTACAGTTCCCATATGGCCGTGCAGAAATGCAAAGCCATGGGCTTCTTGATTTATTTCACGGCATCTGAGGTTTGCCTCTCTCCAAGAAGACTCAAGACTTATATATTCAGGTACTACAAGCCACTGCATGTCAGTTTCCCAGATGTCAAACCCAATGCGTGTCAGCTACTGGATGCGGTTCGATCCTGATGTCAGTGGCATGCCCATGATCAAACTCAGTCACAAGCTAATGCATTTAAATACAAAAACCCATTGCATGTCAGTCTCCAAGTACTAAAAAAGCTTTGCCTGTCAATGTCCAGATACTAAAACTTATTGCTTGATATCCAGATACAAAGACCATTGCATGTCAGTGGTCAAACCCAGGCACAAGCTAATGCATTCACATACTACAAACCATTGCATGTCGATGTCCAGATACTTAAAAAAAAAAAAACCATTGCATGTCAGTGTCCAGATACGAAAAGTTGTTGCTTGATATCCAGATACAAAAACTATTGCATGTCAGTGGTCAAACCCAGGCAAAAGTTAGTGCATTCTGAGACTAAAAATCATTGCATGTCAATTTCCAGTTGCTAAAAAAAAATTGCATGTCAGTTTCCAGATTCTAAAAACCATTGCTTGATATCCAGATACAAAATAACATTGCATGTCAGTGATCAAACCCAGGCACAGGCAAATTCATTCAGAGACTAAAAACCATTGCAGGTCAGTTTCCACCCAAACCATTGCATAAATGCCATTGCATGTCAAGATCAGAAGCTAATGCAATCAGATGCTGAACGACGGGCCACCTCAGCTAGGAAATGCTGCCAAACATCTACTGTGAGATATCAGATACAGTACCGTTCGATTTCAAATGCAAACATCCAATCAAAATTCTCCACGCAAAATCTGGACAGGCGAGAGCGCTTCCCCCCGTTGTCTGAACACACCTGAAAAGCAGCCACCAGTTCCTTTTAGAGCCAGTTTGGTGTAGCGCAGGGGTGGCCAACCTGTGGCTCGGGAGCCACACGCGGCTCTTTCACACATATTGTGCGGCTCCTGGCAGGGCGGCTGGGGAAGCAAAGGGGAGGCATGCTTTTTCTCTCTTTCTCCCTTCCTTCCTTCCCTCCTCCCTCCCATCTATTTGCTTTCCTAGTTTCTCTCTCTCTCTTTCTTTCCACTTCTTTAATTCTTTCTTTCCATCTCTCTCTTTTTCTCTCTCTCTCTCAATATCATTAGCAGACAAGTAGTATCATTATCAATAACCGGTTTTCCTTGTTTGTTTTTATTTTTGGCAGTCCCATTTAACGTTAATAAAAAGCAAATTTGCATATTTTTAAAAATAAAAACGTGTGTGTGATATTTGTTCCTGTCTTGCGGCTCTCAGACATCTGACGTTTATTCTATGTGGCTCTTATGTTAAGCTAAGTTGGCCACCCCTGGTGTAGCGGTTAACTGCACGGACTCTAATCTGGGAGAACCGGGTTTAATTCCCCACTCCTCTACTCACAGCTGCTGGATGACCTTGCGTCAATCACAAGTTCTTTCAGAGCTGTTCTGGAAAGAGCAGTTCTTGAAAGAGCTCTCTCGGCCCCACCTACCTCACAGGGTGTCTGCTGTGGGGAGGGAAAGGGAAAGGAGTTTGTAAGCCGCTCTGAGACTCCCTTGGGTAGTGGAGGGCGGGGTATACATCCAATCTCCTCCTCCTCCTCTTCTTCTTTCCCTGTGACCCACGTTTGCCTCACTGCGAGCTGCCGGTTTCCTTGGCGTGGCTCATTATTTCGGCTGGAGGAAGTCACAATATAAATTAAGAGCCGATTTCCCAGCTGAAAATAAATGTTTACCAGTGTAATGGCTTCTTCCTCCCTCCCCCTTTCCTTTTGGCAGAGATCTGGCTTTTTGACTGGCTGACTCCCCCCTTTTATTTTTATTTTTTTTTGGCTTGTACATCCCTGAGGTGGGTAATTAGAGCAAAGGCATTTACACATAGTGCTTTAGGGGGCTTAATGAATAGGAAATTCAGAATGTTTCATTGATTCGGCGCACGCTAGACTATCGGGGTGGCGCGTTTCCTTTGTAAATTACAACAAAAAAAAAAGGAAGGAGAGAAAGGGAAACAGGGCGGGGAGGAAGTGGGGGGGAACAGGTTTTGTTTCTACATTCTGATTTCCATACAAAACATTGGGGGGGGGGGGGGGGGGGAAGCAATCCAGGCTGAAGCCCAGGGCCTTAGAAACTGGTAGATGGTGCAGCAGGAATCCAGACCTGGCCCCAAATAAAATGTCTCTTTGTGGAGAAGGATCTCTCTCTCTCTCACTCTCTCTCATTCATTATCCTTGGCAGTCTCCTGGAGTTATAAGTGAACTCTAGAGGACAGAGATCTGTTCTTCTAGAGGAAGTGGATGCTTTGGAAGGCAGATTCTATGGAGGGTGGGGTTTGGGGAGGGCAGGGGTCCGTTGGAGCGGGAGCGCACAGGAGCGCAGCTCCGTGAGTGAGGAGCCCAGTGGGCGGGCACATGACCAAGCCCCACCCCCTCCTCAGCTTCCCCGAGCAGTGCAGAGGCACAGCGCCCCGGGGAAAGCCCTGCTAGGGTCTTTATTGTTTTTAATGTTTTGTTTTAATATTGATAATTTTATCATTGTTCCTTTTATGACTGTGTGCTGCTTTTCCAGAGACTTGCTCACGGTGGCATATACATTTTCTAAGTATACCATTTTTTATTGGGGCACATGGCACATAAGTACTGGAGAAATTTCACCAACCCTTCAGCAGCTTCCACCCCATCAGTTTGGTGTAGAGGTCAGGAGTTGGACTCTAATCTGGGAGAACCGGGTTTGATTCCCCACTCCTCCACATGTAGCTGCTGGTGTGACCTTGGGCCAGTCACAAGTTCTCTCGGAGCTGTTCTCTCATGAGCAGTTCTCAAAAGACCTCTCTCAGCCCCACCTACCTCACAGGGTGTTTTGTTGTGGGGAGGGGAAGGGGAAGGGATGGGTGGTGCACGTGTCCTGGGTATCTCAAGTCTACTTGAAACCTGGTGGTTTCAAGGGAGCAGGAGCAGGAAGAGAATGTGTTCTTTACGCTTATTTTTACTGCACCAAGTATTGGATGGGGAAGGGAATGGAGGAAGAGCAGGTCAGTTTCACTCACCTGTGGAGTGGAGCCTGAGGGGTGGGTGTTGCCTTCTGACACACTTCTGGTATGTTAGGGGGTGTGGCATATGCAAATGAGTTATGCAAATGAGTTATGCTAATGAGCTCCTGCACCTCTTTTTCTACGAAATGACCCCTGCCAATAAGGCTTTTCCAATAGCTTAAAAGTCAGCCATACATAAGACATACAGAAGGTGAAGGCGGACCGTAATGAGCATTGTCTTCAAAACTATTGTTTTGATTGGGATGAAGTCTACCGACGAAATAAGAACAACATTAGAGGTGCTACTGGGCTTTTTACTATTTTCCTGAACAACTTGTTAGTCTTGCAAGCGGTCCTGGACTCGAACCCGGCTCTTTTACGAGGGAGGGGTGTGGCAGGAAAGGCAGCCAAGAAATCAGTGTGGTGCACGCTTGTGTTTTAGATCTCCACAAGCTGAACTTGCATTCCCAGTAAGTGAGTGTGTGATCCCTACTGGAAAGGATAACGAGAACCCAGTGTAAGTAGAGCCCACTTTCTCTGCCCAGTCCAGCATACCGTTGGTACTGGTAGCAATGTTCTGTCTGTGGGGTTGATTCACACATGCAAGCTCCCTCTGGGTGCTGGGTTCAAGCCAGAGGGAATGACTTCCAGACATGAGCAACCCATCCCAGCAGGCAGGCCCGTACTACAGTGGGGCTTTGGGGGGCTCCGCCCCCTTTCTTAAAAGCACAGCCCCCACAAGAATTTCTCCTGTAAATGCTTTTTTCAGTCATTTTAAAACATCTTTTTAAAGGCCTGTGCCCCTTTAAGCAGAGTGGGGTGCTGTAGTCGACTACTTCCCACACTGCACAAGAGGGTTGGAGTAGGTGACCTCTGGGAACCCTTCTAACTCTGTGTCAAGAAACTGGTCTCCTTTAAGAGAGCTTTTCTGCCTAAGTCTTCACTTTCTTTACATAGAAGTCTTCACATAGAAGACTTAGAAGACATACACTTTCTTCACATAGAAGTCATCACCCCCACCTGTCGGCTTGTTCTCAGAATTGCTGCTTAGGCTGGCAGAAGTGGTTAACTTGCAGCAGCTGAGAACTGTCATCTAAAGTGGTCGACAGCTTGCAGTTTAGAGATCTATCCTGGTCACAGCTTTCTTTTTGGCAAAATGGCTTTTCTTTCTGCATGGAAAACTTCCGCACCACCAGAAAAAGAGTTGCCCAGAAGCCACAAAATCGTGGCTACAAGCCCGCCAGTAGGATCGCCAACTCCAGATCTGGAAATTCCTGGAGGCTTGGGGATGAAGCCTGGGGAGGGTTTGGAGAGGGGGCGGACCTGGGTGAGGTATAATGCCATGAAATCCACCCTCCAAACGGCCATTTCATCCAGGAGAACTCATCTCTGTAGTCTGAAGATCCGTTGGAATCCCTTGAACATAAGAACTTCAGAGAAGCCATCTTGGATCCGACCAATGGCTCATCCAGTCCAACACTCTGTGTCACACAGTGGCCAAAAACTAGGCAGCCATTTCCCCCAGGGAACTGGGTGTCTGCCATCTGGACATCAGTTGTAGTTCTGAGATATCTTCAGGTCACATAAAGACAAGAAACTGTCTTATAATGAATCAGGACGTTGGTCCATCAAGATCAGTATTGTCAACTTGGATGTGCAATGGCTGTGAAGGGTCACAGATAAAGGTCTTTCAGATCTCCTGATCCTTTCAGCTGGAGATGCTGGGGATCTACTGAAACACACCCTTGGTCCATCAAGGTCAGTCTTGTCTACTCTGGCTGGCAATGGTTCTCCAGGGTCTCAGGTGGAGATCCTTCACATCATCTCCTAACTAGACCTTTTTTAACTGGAGATTCCTGGAACTGAAAAGGAGGAGGAGGAGGAGATTGGATTTATACCCTGCCCTTCACTACCCAAAGGAGTCTCAGAGTGGCTTACCATCCCTTTCTCTTCTCCTCCCCACAACAGACACCCTGGGAGGCAGGTGGGGCTGAGAGAGCTGTCTTGAGAACTGCCCTTGAGAGAACAGCTCTGAAAGAATTTATGACTGCCCCAAGATCACACCAGCAGCTGCAAGTGGAGGAGTGGGGAACCAAACCTAGTTCTCCCAGATTAGAGTCCGCACTCCTAGCCACTACACCAAACTGGCTCTCCCCAAAGTGGGACCTTCCACATGCCAAGCAGATGCTCTACCATGGAGGAGGAGGAGGAGACTGGATTTACACCTCGCCTTTCACTACCCCAAAGGAGTCTCAGAGCGGCTTGCAACCTCCTTTCCCTGAGCCATGGCCCGCCTCGAAAACCTTTGGATTAGGAGCTTGGTTTGGAATCTGGGCTCCAAGAAGGCACATTTCTTTGGTCATATCCTACCTAAGAGTATAATGTGGTTTGAGACAACCTGTTGTTTGGGGAACAGTCTTTGTTTTCCATTTGAGCTGGGAAGGAGAACCAAAAATGGCCGTGCGTTCTCTCTGACGGCTCCACTGGTGGAAGCTCCTCGTCTGTGTCTCCCCTTGGGCACAAAATCACTTTTCCTTAACAACGTCCCATTACATTCAAGCATTAAAAAAAAAAGGCACGGAAGCCGCAACTCACAAGACGGGGAATATGTTTTATACATGCCAATGGCAGAGCGGTTTCCAGCCAGCGTCCCATTTCAGTGCTGACTGTTTCGTTCCACTTCGTGAAATCCCTTTCCTCCGCCTCTGTTCTTTCCCCCCTTCCCTACTGATCTCAATATATTTGCGCATATTATGCAGGCGTTAGAGCCAGAGCCTGAGAGCAGGGTGGCTTGGAGCCAAGCAAGGAATGGCGGCTCAGACTGGAGAGCAGCCCCAGTTTTTGAAAGAGACGGGGATCAGGACTGGAAATTCTGGAAGACATGGATTCTCTATAGCAGGGGTCTCTGACAATGGGTGCCATTGGGGCCATGCACCTTTTCTAGCACCTGCTGAATGTTTTTAAGAAGTGGGTGGGGACAGGTAGGGCTTTTGCCCAGCAGGGCTTCTGATTGGCTATTGGAGATTTGATTGGCTGTAAAGATTTTTTTTTTAAAAGACGATACTTTGGTGGCAGCTGCCACGACAGCACAAGGATCTTTACTGTGTTACTGAAGGTCAGCTGTGGCAGCCATTTTGTGGCTGGCTCCACCTCCTGCCTCAGCAATTCTGTGGCTGGCTCTGCCTCCTGTGGCAGCCATTTTGTGGCAGGTTCTGCCTCCTGTGGCAGCAATTCTGTGGCTGGTTCCACCTCCTGGGACAGCCATTTTGTAGCTGGTTCTGCCTCCTGTGGCAGAATTCTGTGTCAGAAAAGAATATGTTGGTATTTGGTATTTATGTGACTTGATGGCCCACAGTTATTATGCCCTGACCTGGATTTCATCCAATCTCAGAAGCAAAACAGGGTCGATCCTGGTTAGTCCTTGGCTGGGAGACCACCAAGGAAGTCCAGGGTTGCTACGCAGAGGCAGGCGATGACAAACCACCTCTCTTCATCTCTTGCCCAGAAACCCCTACAGGGCCGCCGTAGGTCAGCTGTGACTTGACTGGCAAGAAGAAGAAGAAGAAGAAGAAGAAGAAGAATTGCAACTCTGTCCCCCCCCCCTTCCCCCAGTCTCTATTTCCCAGAAGGATGCGGCACACGGAGGGAGCAAGGCACTTAATGAAACAGTTAATGCTATTTGCTGGTAATGATTATTCAAATAAAGGGCTTTGAAGCCCCCCAATTAGCACTTCACTACAGTAAACAAGATCTTGAGATATGCAGCG
The DNA here is from genome assembly GCA_029233225.1 of Lepidodactylus listeri. Taxonomy (NCBI): domain Eukaryota; kingdom Metazoa; phylum Chordata; class Lepidosauria; order Squamata; family Gekkonidae; genus Lepidodactylus; species Lepidodactylus listeri. Next base: position 94,990,746 of record JARCFY010000011.1, on the reverse strand, counting down.
ATCGGGGAAAGAATAATGTATGCCGGTTTTGGGCTGCAGGAGGAATGTTTACCACATGGCAGTCCCTTCCTAACAGTAATCACATGCTCGGAGTTTTGATTCCATCCCAGCCATTGTTCCCCTGACATGGTCTTAGGCATGCCAACTCTAGGTGGGGATATTCCTGGAGATTTTTGGCATGGAGCCTGGGGGAAGGTAGGGGTGGAAGGAACCTCAACAAGGAATAGTGCCAGAGAGTCCCTCCTCCAAAGCACCCCTCCCTCCCTCTCTTCCTTCTCCCTCCCTCTCTTCGTTCTCTCTCCCTCTCCCTCTTTTTCTCCCCCTCTTTCCCTCCCTCCCTTCCCTATCCCTCTCCTTCTCTCTCTCTCCCTCTCCCTCTCCCTCTCCCTCTCTCTCTCTCTCCCTTCCTTCTTTCCCTCCTTCCTTCCTTCCTCCCTCCCTCCTTCTCTCTCTCCTCTTCTCCTCTCTCCCTCTCTCTTTTTCTCTCTCTTTCTCCCTCACTTCCATCCGTCCATCTCTCTTCCCCTTCCCCTCACCTTCTCCCTCTTTCTCTCCCTCTTTCTCCCTCCCTCCCTTCTGTCCATCTGTCTCTCTCCCCCTTTCCCTTCTCCTTTCTCTTCCTTCTCCCTCTTTCTCTCTCCCTCTCCCTCTCTTTCTCCCTCCCTCCTTCCTTCCTTTCCCTCCCTCCCTTTTTCTTCCTTCCTTCCTTCCTTTCCCTCCCTCTCTCCCTTCCTTCCCCTTTTTCTTTCTTCCTATCCCCCCTCCCTCCCTCCCTCCCTCCCTCCCTCCCTCCTTCCCTCCTTCCTTCCTTCCTTCCTTCCTTCCTTCCTTCCTTCCTTCCTTCCTTTCCCTTCCTTCCTTCCCTCTCCCTCTCCCTCTCCCTCTCCCTCTCCCTCCCTTTTCCTCTTTCTTTTCAAAGTTCATCCTTCATCAGGTTGTTCCCTTTAAGTTGTCCCCTGTGTGACACAGAGTGTTGGACTGGATGGGCCACTGGCCTGATCCAACATTGGCTTCTCTTGTGTTCTTATGCTGCCAGGGTGAGTAGACCCAGAAGGACCAATAGGCTGATTCAGTATAAGGCAACTATATGGGTGTGTTCATGTGTAAATGTATTCAAATGTTAGGGGGGGGGGAGTCTGTAGCTCAGTGGAAGAGCATCTATTTGGCATGAAGATGTTCCTCATTCCATCCCCAGTTCAAAGGACAGGGCAGTAGGTAACGCGAAGGACCTCAGCCTAGGACCCTGGAGAGCTGTTGCCAGTCTGAGTAGACAACACAGATCATGATGGACCCAGGGTCTGATTCGGTATTCAGCACCTTCATGTGTTTATGTGAAGTTTCCTTCAAGCCAGAGCATGCCGCCATAGTTATTCCAGCCAAGACTCATGGGGCAGAATGTGGTCTCGTGGCCCTTCCTTACACGCCCAGGTAAATGCTGACGGCCACGTTGGGGTCAGGAAGCCATTTTTCTCCAGGCCAGTTTGGCTGGAGATCCTGGAGGTTTTCTGTCATCTTCTAGGCACGCAACAGGGGTCACTGGGAGTGTGTGTATGGGAGTGAAGGTATTTGTGAATGTCCTGCATTGTGCAGGGGGTTGGACTAGACCAGGGGTGGGCAAACTTGGCGTAAGAGCCACCTAGAACAGGGGTGGCCAAACTTGCTTAACGTAAGAGCCGCATAGAATAAACATCAGATGTTTGAGAGGCACAAGACACGAGCAAATATTACCTGCTTTTATAGGAAAATAAGCAAATTTGCTTTTTATTAACATTAAATGAGACTGCCAAAAATAATAACAAAAGGGGTAAAAGCAGATATTGATAATGATATTAATTTGTCCAATGATATTTGTTTGCTAATGATATTTAGCTTCCCCAGCCGCCCTGCCGGGAGCCACATAATATATGTGAAAGAGCCGCATGCGGCTCCCGAGCCACAGTTTGCCCACCCCTGGACTAGACGACCCTGGAGGTCCCTTCCAACTCTATGATTCTATGACCCCCTTCCCTATGGCTGTTAAAAGGCCAGAACTGCTAAGATAGAAGACCACAGAGGGGGAGAGAAGGAAGGAGCTATAATTCATCTGAAAGGCTATGCGCACTGAGCATGTGCCCCCCCCTTCCCTTTGTTCCAGTGTAATTCCACTTTTTAGTGAAATTATTAAAGCTAATTGCATTGTTTAATCCCCGTCACATGCAATTCTCCAGCGTTTCCCCTAATCAGCGTAATCAAGCCAATCGAAACAGATAAAGGAGATCTTTTAGCGGGCCTTGATGAGATTTTATCATCAATCTCCGTATGTGTTGCAAAGCCGTGACACACTTAGAAGAGACCAAAGTAACTTGGGAATAGACGAGTGTTAATAACGTGGCAGCCGAGGGCTGGAGAAACTGAGCCTGGAGTATCGAAAGGGGGAAAGGAAAGAAGGAAGAGTTGGGAAGGAGCAGGAACATATGGATATAAGAGAAGCCATGTTGGATCGGGCCAGTGGCCCATCCAGTCCAACACTCTGTGTCACACAGTGGCCAAAACCCAGATGCCATCAGGAGGTCCACCAGCAGGGCCAGAACTCCAGAAGCCCTTCCACTGTGTGACACAGAGTGTTGGACTGGATGGGCTGTTGGCCTGATCCAACAAGGCTTCTCTTATGTTCTTATGCTCTGCCTTCTTGGCGCTTGGGGGGCCACAGTGGGAGGGCTTCTGGAGTTCTGTCCCCACTGGTGGACCTCCCGATGGCCCCTGGATTTTGGCCACTGTGTGACACAGATTGTAGGACTGGCCTGGCCACTGGCCTGATCCAACATGGCTCCTTTTGCGTTCTTAAGGGGGTCTGATTCAGTAGAAGGCAACTTCATGTGTATTTGTTCCAGTAGTGTGGAAATGGTGTGCCTTCCCTTGCAGCCAGTGATGTGAGATGCCCAAAATGACACATGGGAAGTCCGTGCCATGCTTTCTCAAAGGTGGTTGTTGGCATAAAGAGGTGCCCCGGCTGGAGCTCCGCCCCCACAATCCCAGATTTTCCCCCATCCATCCATTTACACGGGAAGAATTGGCACATCAGTGGTTCTCGCATTGTTGGGGTAACATGATTCCCAGGCTTGAGAGCTTAGTGACTGACCCAGAGCGCATAAGACCCATTAACCTGACCATTAGGGTGGAAAGGAAGTGTTGACATAATAAACATAGGAGTGGAGGGATTAACAATGACTTCTCTGGGGCTCTAAAAGACCCCATTAAGTCTTCAGATAGGGTTGCCAGTCTCCAGGCGGGACCTGGAGACCTCCCAGAATTACCACTGATCTCCAGACCAGAAAGACCAGTTCTCCTTGAGAAAATGGCTGCTTTGGATGGTGGACACGGTGGCCTCAGACCCTTGCTGAGGTTCCTCCCTTCCCCAAGCCCCGCCTTCCCCAGGCTCCGCCCCCAAATCTCCAGAGTATTCCCCAACTCAGAGTATTCCCCAATCCTATTTCAGAACAACCATGTGGATTACAATGAAGGAAGAGAGGGTGAGGAGAAAACTCCAGAGAAAATTGATCTGGCTGTCATCAACACTTGTCTCAGTATCAGAGGCTGTGACCACACTGGCAGCTTGGCGTGATATGGTTCCGTTTCTAATTGAACCAGATGAAAGTATGGCGGGGCATATCAGCCACACAGCACACCCTGCTGCAGGCTACCTACGGAGACATCCCACGGTAAAGCATCCACATTATTGTAGCGCGTCAGCCAAGGAGCGCATTGCCAAAAATTCCCAAAATTCATGTGTGCGCATATCCAGTGGCAGAACTGCAGGTTCAGACGGCCAAATCCGTTCTGCGTGTACTCCCCCGTGTTCACACATCTGGCCATGTACGATGAATGCGCGGGGAAACAAAAGCTCCACTTCAGAGGTGGTGGCTTTTTAACTCAGCTCCTAGTCATCCCCTGATGAGGTGAGGGCACCCGGGGAATGCCTGACAGATGTGGCTGTGTGAACAGGCCCATTTAATCCGTTTGTGAAATGTGCCTGTATCAGGCCAAACTGCCCGTCTGAACACAACCAGAGTTGGAATGGGCCATAGAAGCTATCTAGCAGTACAACCCACTGCTCAATGCAGGATCAGCCTAGAGCATCCCTGAAAAGTGTTCATCCAAACAGTGCTTGAAGACTGCCAGGGACAGCCCCTCAAATACTTCAAGAGAGCCGTCCTGTCCGCCTCTGCCTCCTCCAGATGGAACATTCCCAGGCCCCTCAGCCTTTCTTCATAGGGCTTGGTCTCCGGGTAACACCAAGATTTAATGTCTCCGTTTATGTATAGCTTGGGCCCAATGGCTGCCAATGTGAGGGAAGGAGAGAGTATTGTGAGCGGGGAGGGGGGGTGATCTGGCTTGGAGACTGGACATTTTGGGCCATTGGAAGGAAGGGGATCAGGCATGACTGAGAAGCAGTGGCCACATGTTGAGCTATGAGCTTGTGCACATGCGTGTGTACACTAGGGTTACCAAGCTCCAGGTGACACCCGGAGCTCTCCCAACAGAGATCAGTGCCCCTGGAGGAAATGGCTGCTTTAAAGGGTGAATTCTATGGCATTATATTAGGGTCACCAGGTCCAACTCAGGAAATATCTGGGGACTTCAGGAATCGAGCCAGGAGACTTTGGGGGCGGAGCCAGGAGCAGGGATGTGACATCGCTCTGGGAGAGGGGAGTGAAGAAGCACAACTGAACTCCAAAGGGAGTTCCGGCCATCCCATTAAAAAGGACAGCATTCCTTTTAAATGCCTTCCCTTCGTTGGAAGTAATGGAGGATGGGGGCACCTTCTTTTGGAGGTCATAGAACTGTGCTGCCTGGTCCAATTGTTTTGAAACTTGGGAGGGGGCTTGAGGAGAGGCACCATATGCTATGCTGAAAATTTGGTGCCTCTACCTCAAAAAACAGCCAAGCCCCGAATACTCATGGATTGATTCTCCGTTATACCCCATGGGGACCGGTCTCCATAGGGTAAAATGGAGTGCCCAGCAGATGTTTCCCTCCCCAGCCCACTTTCTGATAACCCTGAAGTGGGGGAGGGCCTCCAAACCAGGGTATGCCCTGCCCCCAACTGGGGATTGGTAGCCCTATATTATATCTGACTCAGGCCCAGCCCTGGATTAATTATTAAGCAAAATAAGTATGTGCTTAGGGCACCAAGGGAAGGTGGGTACAACGGGGGGGTTGTTTATATTGCTTACTGCTATTAAGTGTTAAATAAATATTTTTTTTAAAAAAAGAAAAGTTTATATTTAATATAGTTGTGAGGTCTGGCCCTGGGTGGTGGCTTGGAGGAAACTCAATTTCTCATCTCTGATTTCACCTTCAGCCAGTACTCTCTCTCTCTGCGCTGTGGGGTCTTGTGAGCAAAAATCCTGCTTTGTGAGCAAAGGGCATTAAAGTGGTGAGCGAGCGATTTGGCGACTGCATAGAGGAGTTTGCTCTGGAGCCATCCTCCCCGAGCGAAGACAAGAACGTGTGAGCCAGAGGCTAAGAAACTGTGAGCTAACTCACACTCACTCAGCTTCGAGGGAACACTGCCTTCAGCACTGATTCAGTCTTAATGTCTTGTTGGTTAAGCAATGGAAGGTCCGAGGAGCACCATTCATGGACTGTGCTGAGGGCATCCATTGGCTGACCTTGCTGAGGTCCCTCCCCTCTCCAAACCCCGCCTTCCTTGGGCTCCACTCCCAAAATCTCCAAGTATTTGGGTTTCCCCCTCCCCACTCTTGCTGTGAACCCTGGAGGAAGAACAAAAAATGTCTGCTAAAGAAAGGGGGAGGAGGAGAAGGAACTGGTTTTTATACTCCACTACCCGAAGGAGTCTCAGAGCGGCTTACAAACTCCTTCCCCTTCCCCTCCCCACAACAGACACCCTGTGAGGTGGGTCGTCTGTGACTTCACGGCACTTTCCACCATACCAGTTCTCAGGGGTCATTTTGTAGAAAAAGAGGTGCAGGAGCTCATTAGCTTAACTCATTAGCATAACTTATTTGCATATGCCACATCCCCTGCTATCACCGGAAGTATGTCAGAAGGCAAGAAAGAAAGGGGGGGAGAGAGAGAGAGAAAAAGAGAGAAAGAGAGAGAGAAAGAGAGAGAGAGAGAGAGAGAGAAGAAAGAAAGAAAGAAAGAAAGAAAGAAAGAAAGAAAGAAAGAAAGAAAGAAAGAAAGAAAGAAAGAAAGAAAGAAAGAAAGAAAGAGCTGGCAGAGAGGGGACAGCTACCAATCCAAGCCTCAGAAATGCCACTGTTCCGGGAGGACAGCTTCAGTGGTGGCTGAAGCCTTCAGAAGGCTGGTCGGAGGAACAAGGACCTTTCCAGGGGACGGGGTCATTTTGCTGCAGCCATGACACAAGCAGGCATTCCTGGGGGGGGCGGGGGGGCACCAACCCCCGGAGCTGCGCTCCCCCGAGCTCCTGCTCGAAATGACCCCTGCCGGTTCTGTTTCTTACCATTCCAGTTATGTGTGTTATTTTATATAGATAAAAGGGCACTTTGAAAAAAAACACTTGTGATTCACGTTCTACAATTCAGATGGCCCTCAAAATATGTTTCCTCGCATTTTGAACTCTCCATTCACCAGTAAAACGTCAACATTCGGCTGCTTCGATGGGCCGGATTCTCTCACAATTCCAGTATTTTCAGTGCTGCTTCCGAGCTGTATGATGTTGAGTGCTCGTGCCAAGCAGGAAACCTCAGCCAAACGCCTGCTCCTTTTGCTACAACCAGAGAATCGTTGGAACACCTCAGTCTTTGGGAGCAAATTCGTTTCAGCTGTAGTGTTGCGGTGGTCGTCTGGAACACTGAGAACTTTCTGGGTCGAACTCACAAAACCCCGCCAGCTCCAGTTGGAATCTCCATCAGGACGTTTGGCCCGCCTGAGTCAAAACTGCCTGTTTGTCAGTGATGGAATAAATCCATCGCTTGCAAAAAAAGGAGAATTAGCTTTGCTGGCTCGCAATCGTATCTATATATTTTTTAAAGCGACTTTTAGATGTCTTCTGCTTCTTCCTTTGCGGGCAAAAGAAAAGTTTGAGGAGCGACCCTCTTTCAAAGCGGAAAATGCTATCAGGAGAGAATCCGGGGCGGGGGGGGGGGGGCGTCTTGGCAGCCCATAAGTCTCGGCGTGCCACAGCGCTGGTCTCTGGAAGGCAATCACAAAGTCTGGGCCGGATGCCGTGGAGAAGCATCTTTCTGTGCCACCGTCAGCATCTGGACCGTTGGCCGGCTAAAAGTGGCAGAGCTGGCAGGAACTTTGGAGTCCTTTCTGGGGCCGACACATGGCTTGGCTGAAGGGGACCCTCTGAGCTGACTCGGCTTTTTAGTACTGTTTGTAATTTTTTTTTTTTTTGGTATACGCTGTTCATGAGGGGAGCACACATGGACACGTGAAGCTGCCTTGTACTCAATCATCCCCTTGGTCTGCCAGGGTCAGTAGTGGTGTGTGCTGACCTGGATACCCCAAGCAAGCAGGATCTCATCCTATCTGGGAAGCTAAGCAGGGCCAACACTGGTAGGTATTTGGATGGGAGAGCACCAAGGAAATGCCAGAGGCCAGAGGCAGGCGATCAAGCCACTTCTCCGAACGTCCTCTGTGCCCCAGTAGGAGTCGCCACAAGTCGCCGTGACTTCCAGTCAGTGTTCCCTCCAGGGGTCATTTCGTAGAAAAAGAGGTGCAGGAGCTCATTAGCATAACTCATTTGCATAACTCATTTGCATATGCCACACCCCCTGACATACCGGAAGGGTGTCAGAAGGCAACACCCACCCCTCAGGCTCCACTCCACAGGTGAGTGAAACTGACCTGCTCTTCCTCCATTCCCTTCCCCATCCAATACTTTGTGCAATAAAAATAAGCATCAAGAACACACCCTCATTCTCTTCCTGCTCCCTTGAAACCACCAGGTTTCAAGTAGACTTGAGATACCCAGGACATGTGCACCACCTATCCCTTCCCCTTCCCCTCCCCACAACAAGACACCCTGTGAGGTAGGTGGGGCTGAGAGAGGTCTTTTGAGAACTGCTCATGAGAGAACAGCTCTGAGAGAACTTGTGACTGGCCCAAGGTCACACCAGCAGCTGCATGTGGAGGAGGGGGGAATCAAACCCGGTTCGCCCAGATTAGAGTCCAACTCCTGACCACTACACCAAACTGATGGGGTGGAAGCTGCTGAAGGGTTAGTGAAATTTCTCCAGTACTTATGTGCCATGTGCCCAGATTAAAAATGGTATACTTAGAAAATTTATATGCCACCATGAGCAAGTCTCTGGAAAAGCAGCACACAGTCATAAAAGGAACAATGATAAAATTATCAATATTAAAACAAAACATTAAAAACAATAAAGACCCTAGCAGGGCTTTCCCCGGGGCGCTGCGCCTCTGCACTGCTCGGGGAAGCCGAGGAGGGGGCGGGGCTTGGTCATGTGCCCGCCCCCTGGGCTCCTCACTCCCGGAGCTGCACTCCTGTGCACTCCCGCTCCAACGGACCCCTGCATATGCCACACCCCCTGACATCACTGGAAGCGTGTCAGAAGGCCACACTCACCACTCAGGCTCCACCCCTGAAATCTCCAGGTCTTCCCAACTCAGAGCTGGCGAGCCAGCTTAACACTTTGACTAAAGACACTTGAGGTTTCCTTTGCTCTTGCAGGGAAGCTGCCCTACAACAAGCATGAAAATACAGATCGAGTCAGTCTGCTTTTGCTTTTTTCCACAGTACATCCCCATATGTGCCCACTCCTAGGCTTGTTACTCCTGGAACACTGTTCCTGCGCGTTTCTGCTCGAAATGACCCCTGGAGAAAACGGATGCTTTAGAGGGTGGACTCGGTGGACTTGTACCCTGCTGAGGTCCCGCCCTTCCCCGAACCCTGCCCTCCCCAGGCTCCACCCCCAAATCTCCAGAAACTTCCCAACCTGGATCTGGCCACCCAAGGTTAGAGTGTCCGCCTGGGCCTCCAAAGAGACTTTTGCATCGGGGGGGGGGGGGGGGAGAGGGCCTCTTGCGCCAGTGGGAAGGCACAGACTGCCCTTCCTGGAACGGATCTGTGGAAACCGGCACTGAACACAGAAACGGGGCCCGTCAGCGAACAGGGGACAAGCTTGCTTCTTGCGGCTGCGCAGCCAGTCTGTCCAGGGAGAGCATGTTCTCATGACCTTTGTTGCCCACACAAATTGACCCTCCGTGGTTACCCCTCGGGAAAGGTACGGCTGCCTCAGCACTCCGGCACTGTCTCCCTGGCTGGAGAAAAATTAAATTTGTCGAGTGTTCCGTCAAAGGTGAGGTTGCCAAGTTCTCCCCACCCCCAGCCACTGGTGGGGGATGGGGGGTAGGCTTGCCAGATCCAGGCTGGGAAACTCCTGGAGATTTGGGGGTGGAGCCTGGGGGAGGACAAAGAGGAAGAGATTGGATTTATACCCCGCCCTTCATGACCCAAAGGAGTCTCAGAGCGGCTTACAATCTCCTTTCCCTCCCCCTCCCCACAGCAGACACCCTGGGAGGTAGGCGGGGCTGAGAGAGAGCTCTCGAGGACTGCCCTTGAGAGAACAGCTCCAAGAGAACTTGTGAATGATCCAAGGTCACCCAGCAGCTGCACGTGGAGGAGGAGTGGGGACTCCAACCCGGTTCTCCCAGATTAGAGTCCACGCTCCTAACCACTAAAACGTAAAGGTAAGGCTTCCCTTGCTCAAAAGCCAGTCGAATCTGACTCTAGGGATACGGTGCTCATCTCCGTTTTCCAGCTGAAGAGTCAGTGCTGTCCAAAGATGTTTCCGTGGTCATGTGGCCAGCATGACTAGACGCCGAGGTGCATGGAACACTGTTACCTTCCCACCGAAGTGGTACCTATCTACTTGCAGTTTCTTGCTCTGGCAGGAGCCGGGGCCAGAGACGGGAGCTCACTCCATCATGCGGCACTCAGGTCTTGAACTGCTGAACTACCAACCTTCTGGTCTGCAGTTCTGCATCTTAACCACTTGAGCCTCTGCATCCCTCTCAACTATCTGGTGTGTCCTAACCACTACACCACACCAAATAGTTAAGATGAGCTGCAGTTCCGGGGGATCCTCAGGTCCCACCTGGAGGCTGGCATCCCAATGAATCAGCCAAGGGGAGCTGTCTGTCAGGTGGCAAACTCTGGGTTGGTGATTTTGGGGGAGTCCTTAGGGAAGGTGGGGCTTGGGGACGAGAGGGATCCTCAGTGTGTTATAATCAGGGGTCCATTGGAGCGGGAGCGCACAGGAGCGCAGCTCCGGGAGTGAGGAGCCCAGGGGGCGGGGACATGACCAAGCCCCACCCCCTCCTCGGCTTCCCCGAGCAGTGCAGAGGCGCAGCGCCCTGGGGAAAGCCCTGCTAGGATCTTTATTGTTTTTAATGTTTTGTTTTAATATTGATAATTTTATCATTGTTCCTTTTATGACTGTGTGCTGCTTTTCCAGAGACTTGCTCAAGGTGGCATTTAAATTTTCTAAGTATACCATTTTTAATCTGGGCACATGGCACATAAGTACTGGAGAAATTTCACCGACCCTTCAGCAGCTTCCACCCCATCAGTCTGGTGTAGTGGTCAGGAGTTGGACTCTAATCTGGGAGAACCGGGTTTGATTCCCCACGCCTCCACATGCAGCTGCTGGTGTGACCTTGGGCCAGTCACAAGTTCTCTCAGAGCTGTTCTCTCATGAGCAGTTCTCAAAAGACCTCTCTCAGCCCCACCTACCTCACAGGGTGTCTTGTTGTGGGGAGGGGAAGGGGAAGGGATGGGTGGTGCCCATGTCCTGGGTCTCTCAAGTCTACTTGAAACCTGGTGGTTTCAAGGGAGCAGGAAGAGAATGAGGGTGTGTTCTTGATGCTTATTTTTATTGCACAAAGTATTGGATGGGGAAGGGAATGGAGGAAGAGCAGGTCAGTTTCACTCCCCTGTGGAGAGGAGCCTGAGGGGTGGGTGTTGCCTTCTGACACACTTCCGGTATGTTAGGGGGTGTGGCATATGCAAATGAGTTATGCAAATGACTTATGCTAATGAGCTCCTGCACCTCTTTTTCTACGAAATAACCCCTGGTTCCGGGGGATCCCCAGGTCCCACCTGGAGGCTGGCATCCCAATGAATCAGGCAAGGGGAGCTATCTGTCGGGTGGCAAACTCTGGGTTGGTGATTTCGGGGTAGTCCTTAGGGAAAGCGGGGCTTGGGGACGAGAGGGATCCTCAGTGTGTTATAATCCTATAAAGTCCACCTTCCAAAAGAGCCATTTCCTCCGGGGGAACTGATCCCAGCCATCTGGAGATCAATTGTAATTCTGGGATATCTCCAGGCCCCTTGTGGAAGACGGCAAGCAGACAAAGCAGCAAAGGAGAGCGGGTTGTGAGCGGGATGCCAGCCTCCAGGTGGGACCTGGGGACGATGCTCCCTCTAAGCTGTGGAGACTTGTGGGTGAAACTTCTACTTTGGGAGCTTACTGGCATCATTTATTTATTTATTTATTTATTTATTCATTCATTCATTCATTCATTCATTCATTCACATTTTTAGCCCGCCCTCCCCGCAAGCAGGCTCATTAAAGTGGTGAGCGAGCGATTTGGCCGCTGCATAAATTAGTTTGCTCTGGAAGCCAGCCTCCCTCAGCTGAGACAAGAAAATGTGTGAGCCGGAGGCTAAAAAGCCGTCAGCTACCTCACACTCACTCAGCTTAGAGGGAACACTGCTTGGGACCCCCTGGGATTATACCTCCTCTCCAGACTACAGAGATCAGTCCCCCTGGGGGGGAAATGGAAGCCTTGGAGGGTGGACTCTCTGGCATTGTACCCCTCGGAGGTCCCTGTCCTCCCCAGGCTCCACCCCCACATCTCCAGGAGTTCTCCAACCTGGAGCTGGCAACCAATGCTCTCTCTAAGCTGTGGCGTCTTCTGAGCAAAAATTCAACTTTGGGAGCTACTGGCATTAAAAGTTGTGAGTGAGCGATCTGGCTGCTGCATAAACTAGTTGGCTCTGGAGCGGAGACAAAAAGGTGTGAGCCGGGGGGCTAAAAAACCGTGAGCTAGCTCACACTAACTCAGCTTAGAGGGAACACTGCTGGGACCCCCACCCATCCCATCCCCCCCCCCCACCAGTGGCCGGGGGAGACCTGCTGGCACCCCTAAATCTTGCAGTCTCATCCAGCTTGTCTATGAGAGAGCCCGGCCTTTCTCCTCCATCTTCAGGGGGTGGGGCGGATTTCGGAGGAGTTGGGCGGCCAGGCCTGTGGGGAAGGGATGGTTGCCCAGGCTGCAGAGCACGGATCCCAGGCAGGCAGGCAGGCAGGCAGGCAGGGAGGGAGGGAGGGAGGGGTAGGAGCCTCCTTCTCTGGCCTCCCCCCCCCCCTTTGGAGATTAGCTGGGCTGGAATCTGGCTTGGCAAAGGCAGCTGCCTTTGTGTTGCAAACGGCAGGGAGAAAAGCTCCAAAGCTGGTATTGTTGGCCCCAGACTCGCCACATGCTCCCCTCGCAGGGACAACAGGCTGACGAGGGGTCCCAGTGGCGGGCTCACCCTGCAGGGACGGGAGCCTGGCCAGATGGGTCTCGATGAGGCCCGCAGGAGGGAGGGAAGGAGGGAGAGGACTGGACCATCCGGGGCTGGCAAGTCCTCCTTGAAGACCATCCCCACCTCACTTCTCCTCTGCTCCTGCCCTGCGACTCTCTCATCAGAACCTAGGAGGAAGCCTGCTGGATCAGACCAGTGAGAGTCCATCCAGCCCAGCATCCCATCTCACACAGTGGATGACCAGTTCCTCTGGAGGGCCAATAACAGGACAGAGATGCCGAGGCCTTCACTAGAACATGAGAGGAGCCCTGCTGGATCAGACCGGTGGGCCATTTACTCCAGCCTCCTGTCTCACACAGTGGCCAGCCAATTCCTCTGAAAGGGCAGAGAGGCCGAGGCCTTCATAAGAATATCAGAAGAGCCCTGCTGGATCAGACCAGGGATCCATCTAGTCCAGCATCCTGTCTCACACGGGCCAACCAGTTCCTCTGGAGGGCCGACCACAGGGCAGAGAGGCCGAGGCCTTCATTAGAACACAAGAAGAGCCCTGCTGGATCAGACCAGTGGTCCATCTAGTCCAGCCTCCTGTCTCACACAGTGGCCAACCAGTTCCTCTGGAGGGCCAACAACAGGACAGAGATGCCGAGGCCTTCACTAGAACATGAGAGGAGCCCTGCTGGATCAGACCGGTGGGCCATTTACTCCAGCCTCCTGTCTCACACAGTGGCCAGCCAATTCCTCTGAAAGGGCAGAGAGGCCGAGGCCTTCATAAGAATATCAGAAGAGCCCTGCTGGATCAGACCAGGGATCCATCTAGTCCAGCATCCTGTCTCACACAGGGGCCAACCAGTTCCTCTGGAGGGCCGACCACAGGGCAGAGGGGCCGAGGCCTTCATTAGAACACAAGAAGAGGCCTGCTGGATCAGACCAGGGATCCATCTAGTCCAGCATCCTGTCTCACACAGGGGCCAACCAGTTCCTCTAGAGGGCCAGCAACAGGGCAGAGAGGCTGAGGCCTTCATTAGAACATGAGAAGAGCCCTGATGGATCGGACCAGTGGTCCCTCTAGTTCAGCATCCTGTCTCACACTGTAGCCAACCACTCTGGACTCTGGACTCTGTGGCATTATGCCCCAAACCCCATCCTCCTCAGGCTTCACTCCCCAAATCTCCAGGTATTTCCCAACCTCAGAGGTCTAACACAGAAAGATGGAGCTCTCTCTCTGTCAATGTGAGAAGAAAAATGGTAGGCAGGTCATTTATATCTACCCGAAAGGTGGGGTAGGGCAGAGTAGAAATAAATGACCTGCCTACCGTTTTTCTTCTCACATTGACAGAGAGAGAGCTCCATCTTTCTGTGTTAGACCTCTGAGGATGCCAGACACAGCTGCTGGAGAAACATCGTGTACCGCAATGCCAAGACCACAGCCATACAGCCTGGAAAATCTAGAACTAACGAACTCCGGCCATGAAAGCCTTTGACAACATATTAAACTGTTACTGTTAGTAAACGGGAGGTTACGTAGCTTAGCTGCAACCAATCAGAACAGAGATAAGTTTGCCCATGAAAACTGTGGGTGTCGCTTAGTATAATGAATTGAACCGTCTATTGGCTAATCAGTAGTTGGTTTGAAGTGGCGCTTGGATCATGTAGACATTAGTTTGCATGTTTTATTCTAGGCTTTCCTGTCTTTGTTCTGAGAGAGAGGAAGACGCTATTAAGCTTTTTACCATGAAACTAAGACCATGTAGTCTGTTCACTAAGACAGGAATGTTTTCGTATTTTCTCCCAGTGTAATTCCCTCCTTTGTTTTCTAGTAAAGCTAGATTTCTTTTTAAGCTCAAACGATACATTGCCAGCTCTAGTTTATTTACTCTGCAATTTAAAACAACCGACAGAGGGCCGACAAGAGGGCACAGAGGCTGAGGCCCTCATTGGAACACAGCAAGGGCCCTGCTGGATCAGACCAGTGGTCCATCTAGTCCAGCATCCTGTCTCACACAGTGGCCAGCCAGTTCTTCTGGAGGGCCAACAACAGGGCAGAGAGGCCGAGGCCTTCATAAGAACACCAGAAGAGCCCTGCTGGATCAGACCAGTGGTCCATTCAGTCCAGCATCCTGTCTCACACAGTGGCCAAACCAGTTCCTCTGGAGGGCCAACAACAGGACACAGAGGCCGAGGCCTTCATAAGAACATCAGAAGAGCCCTGCTGGATCAGACCAGTGGCCCATATGCTCCAGCCTCCTGTCTCACCCAGTGTTGAACCAGTTCCTCTGGAGGGCCAACAACAGGACACAGAGGCCAAGGCCTTCATTAGAACATCAGAAGAGCCCTGCTGGATCAGACCAGTGGTCCATCTACTCCAGCCTCCTGTCTCACCCAGTGTCCAACCAGTTCCTCTAGAGGGCCAATAACAGGACACAGAGGCTGGGGCCTTCATTAAAAGATCAGAAGAGCCCTGCTGGATCAGACCAGCCGTCCATCTAATCCAGCATCCTGTCTCACACACCAGCCAACCACTTCCTCTGGAGGGCCAACAACCTCCTGTCTCGTGTAGTGGCCAACGTGTTCCTCCGTAGGGCCAACAACAGGGCACAGAGGCCGCGGTCTTCATAAGAACATTAGAAGAGCCCTGCTGGATCAGACCAGTGGTCCATCTAGGCCAGCCTCCTGTCTCACACAGTGGCCAGCCAGTTCCTCTGGAGGGCCAACAACCGGCAGAGAGGCCAAGGCTTTTATAAGAACATAAGAGGAGCCCTGCTGGATCAGACCAGGGGTCCATCCTGTCCAGCATCTTGTCTCACACAGTGGCTAGCCAGTTCCTTTGGAGGTCGAACAGCTTGGCACCGAGGCCAAGGGCTTCCCCTGATGTTGCCTCTTGGCACTGAGAGTCAGAGGTTGACTGCCTCTGAACATGAAGGTTCCCCTCAGTCACCATGGCCTCCATGAATCTGTCCAATCCTTTTTCAAAGCTGTCTATGCCTGTCTCCTTCTCTGGCGTGTTCAGCTGCCCGCGCGTGTGGTGTACTCGCTTAGGCAACTGACTCCTTTAGTGATGCTCACACAAATAATTCTCAGATGAGCCACCTGCCTGTTTGCCAGCTCCAGGTTGGGAAATTTCTGGATATTTGGGGTGGAGCCTGGGGAGGGTGGGGTTTGGGGAGGAACATCAGGAAGGTCTAACACTGCAGAATCTACTCTCTAAAGCAACCATTTTCATTCCCATGTTTCCTGGTTCAGGAATGTGGCCTTCTGTGAGCAGACTCCTTCTCCAGCACTAGGCCACACGCAAGCGCATGAGTGCCTAAAGGTATATCAGAGTCTTTAGATTAAGCCATATCAAAAGGGATTTGGGATGACCATCGAAAGATCAAGGTCATGAGAAAAATGAATTTGGGAAGAAGGAGAAGAAGAAGAAGAAGAGGAGGAGGAGTAGGAGGAGGAAGAGAAGATTGGATTTATACCCCGTTCGTCACTAGGAGTCTCAGAGCAGCTTACAAACTCCTTTTTCTTCCCCTCCCCTCAATAGACACCCTGGGAGGTACGTGGGGCTGAGAAAGCTCTTTTCAGAACTGTCCTTGAGAGAACAGCTCTGGCAGAACTATGGCTTGCCCAAGGTCATCCAGCAGGTGCAAGTGGAGGAGTGGGGAATCAAACCCAGTTCTCCCAGATTAGAGTCAAGAAGAAGAAGAAGAACCATGCTATTCAAGGACGTTTACTCCCAGGAAAGTGCAACCAAAGGCTTCTAGGTTTTTTTTAAAAAAAAATCAAACATGGGACAAAGATGCCATCAAAAGTGAGAAAGTAACAGTTTGATCTGGACAGCTTCAGTTCAGCCCTGGTTTCAAGTCTTGTGGGGCGTGATAAGATGTGACCTGAGCACACTTCTTCGGCAGCCAAAGGTATCCCTCTGTCTCCTGTGCTAAACTAACCTCCTCTGTGCAGCCGATTCCCGCGCACACTGTACCACCTCTGATGTTACCTTCTATAAGCAGGAGAGGAAAGGGGCATGGGGTACGTACCAGCAAAACAGAACACAGCAGGATTTCAGGAGGAAAGCGTGCAATTCATTTCCAGCTCTCTCTGAAAGGGACGGCATCCACAGGCAGCGCTTCCCAGGACCAAGAACTGTGGACGGCAGTTTGTAAATCTTTATCCTGCGCCTGGGGAAGAACAGCTGGATTTGCTCTGCATTTTTGTGTGTTCATTGTTGCTTCCTAGTTGGCAGCTTGGTCTCCAGAGTAAAGACACGGAGGAACTTCTGGTCCTTTTGCATCTGACCTCCTTTTAAATGGTCTGTTTCCATCTGATGACGGGTTTGGGGGGTTGCTGCTTACACTAAATGTCTTCTTTAGAAAAAAAAACTTTTTAAAAAAATTGTAAGCACCCTTGAGCAGGACTCTGAAGAGAGGGCCTAGAAGTGTTCTAAACCAGGGGTCCCCGAGGTGGAGCATAGAGGTGCCTGGGCATCCACCAATACCTTTTCTGGTGCCCACCAAATGCTTTTAGGAAGTGGGTAGGTTCAGGTAGGGCATTTGCCCAGCAAGGCTTAAGAACATCAGAAGAGCCCTGCTGGATCAGAGCAGTAGTCCATCTAGTCCAGCCTCCTGGCTCGTATAGTGGCCAACGTGTTCCTCTGGAAGGCCAACAACAGGGCAGAGAGGCCGAGGCCTTCATAAGAACATCAGAAGAGCCCTGCTGGATCAGACCTGGGGTCCATATAGTCCAGCATCCTGTCTCACACTGTGGCCAACCAATTCCTCTGGAGGGCCAAAAACAGGGCAGAGAGGCCAAGGCCTTCATAAGAACATCAGAAGAGGCCTGCTGGATCAGACCAGTGGTCCATCTAGTCCAGCATCGTGTCTCACACCGTGGCTAGTCAGTTCCTCTGGAGGGCCAACAACAGGGCAGAGAGGCCGAGGCCTTCACTAGAACACAAAAAGAGCCCTGTTGGATCAGACCAGTGGTCCACCTACTCCAGCCTCCTGTCTCACACAGGGGCCAACCAGTTCCTCTGGAGGGCCAACAACAGGGCAGAGAGGCCGAGGCGTTCCCCAAACAGACCTTCCTTCTACATACCATATGGACACCGCTTTAGCACCCACCAACATTGTGCACTGGTTTTCTCTGGGTGGGGGGAAGGTGATGTGAAGACTTGACAACTTTCTTGATCCTTCTGGAGCATTGCAAACCTTCACATGAACACGCTTGCTTTAAATACTGTCTCTTAGAGACATTGGCACAAGCTTTTAAAGGGAGAGACTTCATCTGATTTCACTAGCTAAGCTTGGATGGGAGACCAGTAAGGAAGTCCAGGGCTGCTACTCAGAGGCAGGAAAGCAATGGCAGAACCAGCTCGGTTTGTCCCTGCCCTGCCCTGGATGGCCCAGGCTAGTCTGAACTTGTCAGGAGGAGTAGGAGGAGATTGGATTTATACCCCGTCCTTCCCTTGGAGTCTCAAAGCAGCTCACAGTCCCCTTCCCCTTCCCCTCCCCACAACAGACACCCCGTGATGTAGGTGGGGCTGAGAGAACTCTTTCGAGGACTGCTCTTGAGAGAACAGCTCTGAGAGAACTTGTGACTGACCCAAGGTCACATCAGCAGCTGCCTGTGGAGGAGCGGGGAATCAAACCCGGTTTTCCCAGATTAGAGTCCACGCACTCAAGCGCTACACCAAACTGGCTCTCTCTAGGACTTGGAGCCAGGGGCGTAGAGTTTAAAAACTCCCGGGGGGGGCCTCTTCTGCGCGCGCGCGCGCCCGCCGGGACCATGTCCCCGCTGCCGCCACCTCCCCCCCCGCCTGACCGCTCCTGCTTCCATCCCTCCCTCCGTCCATTCAGGGGCAAGCTGGGCATTTGCTTAGCTGGCCCCTGGATGGACGGAGGGAGGGTCGGGGTGGCCAGGCTGGGGGGGGGGGGAGAGAGAGATGGCAGCGGCCCTAGGAAGGGCTGAGGGAGGCGTGGCGGAGGACGCACCGTTTCCCCGGGGGGGGCTCAGTCCCCCCCCCGGAAAATTGGGGGGGGCTCGAGCCCTCGAGCCCCCCCATGGTTGACGCCTATGCTTGGAGTGGGCTGCTCTTGGGAGAAGAGATGTTGTCGTCCCTGCTGCTCCAGAGAGAGGGGGGAAAGCAGACTGATTAAACTACGCCCCTGTTTGAAACCTCGCTGCCTCCTTATTCTAATTCATAGCATTTAAGGACACAGCCATCCTCTACCACTTTTCTCCTCTTAGTTGCTGTCCTGCTCATTTCTGATGGATTGCCTCGCTCTCCTCTGTGGTTTTTCCGCTGTGATTGCCTCATTCCGCTACGGCAGATGGAGAGCTCTTCTCCTTTTCTGCCTTATTTGGTGTTTTTCAGCGATTATCGATCATCTCCCTGCTGGTTGAATTACAGGGCTGCTTTGATCTGATTGTATTTACTGCTTCTGCTGTTATTGATAATTATTGTTTTTTGTATCTTTTTCTTTTTTAAAAAAAATTCTGTGCTGAGCCAAGCTGGACAGGCTCATATGGAGGGAGAAATGGTGGAGAGGAGGAGGAGGAGATTGGATTTATACCCCCCCTTCACTCGGAGTCTCAGACCACCTTACAATCTCCTTATTTATTTATTTTATTTATTTGTTTCATTTATATCCCGCCTTGCCAGTAGTTCAACCGGCTCAAGGCGGCTAACAACAACATATAAAACATTTAATAAATTAACAATATAAACATTTAAAACATTTAAAACATTTAAGAACAAGCTACATTAACTCCTCAAGATGGCAGCTTTCTAGCGCTCCGGTGGGTAAAGGCAGCAGGGAGCGATCAACAGGGCCAGGAGATGGTATAATCAGCCTTCTCCCCGGTGGCGGCTCCTATTTGAAAGCCTGGCGGAAGAGCTCCGTCTTACAGGCCCTGCGGAACTGCAACAAATCCCGCAGGGCCCTGATGTTATCCTTCCCCTTCCCTGCCCCACAACAGACACCCTGTGAGGTAGGTGGGGCTGAGAGAGCTCTGAGAGAACTGCTTTTGAAAGAACAGCTCTGAGAGAACTTGTGACTGACCCAAGGTCACACCAGCAGCTGCATGTGGAGGAACGGGGACTCAAACCCAGTTCTCCCAGATTAGAGTCTGTGCTCTTAACCGCTACACCAAACTAGATAGATGATAGATGATAGTTAGATAGATAGATAGATAGATCATTTCGAGGGGGAACGAGCAGGAACGACGTTCCGGGAGTAACAAGCCCACGAGTAGGGAACCCAGGCATGCTTTCATTCCTGCCCTTTGCTTCCCCAGCCAGCCCACCACAGCGGGTTGGCTGGGGAAGGGCAGGCAGACATGCCCCCTTGTTTCCCTGAGGCTCTCTGCTTTCGCGGAGAAACTCAGGGGAAGTGTGGGGGGGTGTGGATTTAAATGCCTTTCCGGGGAAAGGAAAGAAAGGAATTTTAAAGATGCTTGGGATCCCCGCCCAATCTTCTCCAGGTGACCCGCAGCCACGGGGCCCCTGGAGAAGATCAGGCAGGGAACCCAGGCATGCTTGCATGCCTGCCCTTTGTCAGGCGGTGTGGCATATGCTAATAAGTTATGCTAATAAGTTATACTAATGAGCTCCTGCACCTCTTTTTCTGTGGAATGACCCCCTGGATGGATGGATGGACGGACGGGCGGAGGGGCGGACAGGCAGGCAAATAAAGCCATGATTAATGGCCACCATCTAGGGCAGGGGTGGGCAAACTTGCTCAGCGTAAGAGCCGCATAGAGTAAACATCAGATGTTTGAGAGCCACAAGACATTAACAAATATTACCTGCTTTTATTGGAAAATAGGCTTTTTATTAACATTAAATGAGACTGCCAAAAATAAAAGCAAAAGGGGTAAAAACAGATATTGATAGAGATTTTTATTTATGCAGTGATATTTATTTGTTTGCTAATTACATTTATTTGTCAGAGAGAGAGAGAGAAACAAAGAAAGCAAAAGGAAGGAAGGAAGGAAGGAAGGAAGGAAGGAAGGAAGGAAGGAAAAGCATGGCTCCCCTTCACTTCCCCAGATGCCCTGCCAGGAGCCACACAGTATGTGTGAAAGAGCTGCATGTGGAGCCAGTTTGGTGTAGTGGTTAAGTGCGCGGACTCTAATCTGGGAGAACCGGGTTTGATTCCCCACTCCTCCACTTGCACCTGGCTGGATGGCCTTGGGCTAGCCATAGCTCTGTACCAGCTGTTCCCTCAAGGACGTTGTCTCAGAGTTCTCTCAGCCCCACCTACCTCACAGGGTGTCTGTTGTGGGGAGGGGAAGGGAAAGGAGTTTGTGAACCGCTCTGAGACTCCAAGTGAGTGAAGGGTGGGGTATAAATCTAATCTCTTCTTCTTCTTCTTCTTCTTCTTCTTCTTCCCAAGCCACAGTCTGGCCATCCCTGCCTTGGCACTTCTAGTTGGAAATGTCTCCAGTCCTTCAACTGGGAAATGCGTCCATCAGAGAGCTATGACCACCCAGATTCCTAGATAGGCCAGTCCTTTGAAGACAGCGTCTAGGTACGCTGCCAATCCTACAATTGCCTGCTTGTCATTTCCAGAGTCTATATTTCAGAACATCTCTCAAATCTGAGAGATTTAATTCATTTTTAATATTTTGCTCTTGATTTGGGGGGGGGGGGCCCTTCGAACAGGGCAGTTTGGCTAAGGGGAGGAGGAGGAGATTGGATGTATACTCCACTCTTCACCACCCGAAGGAGTCTCAGAGGGGCTTACAATCTCCCTTCCCTTCCCCGCCCCACAGCAGACACCCTGTGAGGTAGGTGGGGCTGAGAGAGCTCTCTTGAGAACTGCCCTTGAGAGAACAGTTCTGAAAGAACTTGTGACTGACCCAAGGTCACTCCAGCAGTTGCATGTGAAGGAGTGGGGAATCAAACCCAGTTCTCCCAGATCAGAGTCCATGCTTCTAACCACTACACCAAACTGACTAGGATAACAGGCAGCCTCTGAGCAAGGACTGGGGAGTATTTGGCTTGGAGAAAGGTTATAGTGTTGGAACAAGTGACTCAGCATGCCTGGACTTTGGGAGGCGGGGGGGGGGTGCTACATCACTCTAAGGGTGCATAGGTGTTATCCCCTTGATTAGGATGCCTCCCTTTGTTATAACCAGGGAGCTGCCCTCTGACCCCTCCTCGCTTTATCCTCTCTCCCTTTATCCTCTCCCTCTCTGCACATGGCCTTCCGTGAAGTCATATTTCTCTGCCACTCTCACCTGTAGCTACAGTGCCTTAATACTTCCGCTCAAATGATGCCGGACAAGCTGGCCATTTGTGACAGGGAAAGGACTCTTTAGATTAGCACTTTGTTTGCAATTGTTGCAAACTGTATTGATATTGCCCTGACCATATTTTAAATTATTTAAATTGTTTAGATTGTTTTATTGTGACTTGGCACTGAGTGCCTCATTGTAAGCTGCCCTGAGCCTGTTCATGGGAAGGGCGAGGTAAAAATTTGAAATAAACAAACAAACAAAACAATAATAATAATAATAATAATAATAATAATAATAATAATAATAATAATTGTTGTTGTTGTTGTTGTTGTTGTTGTTGTTGTTGTTGTTAGGGGAGGGGTGGCCAGACTGTGGCTTGGGAGCCACATGCAGCTGCTTCACACATACTGTGTGGCTCCTGGCAGGGCATCTGGGGAAGTGAAGGGGAGCCATGCTTTTCCTTCCTTCCTTCCTTCCTTCCTTCCTTCCTTCCTTCCTTCCTTCCTTAATAATAATAATAATAATAATAATAATAATAATAATAATATTTAGGTTCCTTTCTCTTCTTTTGACTGCAACCTGAATGTGAACTGGATCTGCCTGAGTAAATGTAAGTTTCCTTTATTTTTTTGCAATAGACTTCTTGGGAGATTTCTTTTCTGCACTCAGCATCGGGGTTCTATGACTCGGCAAAACTCTGCTAGATTAACCAAATATCCCCATAGGGCTTACTCCATCCTCTTTAGTAGCAATGAAAAAGGCAGTGGGCAGCGTTTGGTGTAGTGGTTAAGTGCGCGGACTCTAATCTGGGAGAACCGGGTTTGATTCCCCACTCCTCCACCTGCACCTGGCTGGATGACCTTGGGCAAGCCATAGCTCTGTACCAGCTGTTCCCTCAAGGACAGCTTGGGAAAGAGCTCTCTCAGCCCCACCCACCTCACAGGGTGTCTGTTTATTTTTATTTATTTATTTCTTGGGATTTATATCCCGCTCTCCCCGCCAAATGTGGGGAGGGGAAAGGAAAGGAGTTTGTAAGCTGCTCTGAGACTCCAAGTGAGTGAAGGGCGGGGTATAAATCCACTCTCTTCTTCTTCTTCTTCTTCTTCTTCTTCTTCAATGGGAAAGGAACAGTAAGGGCATGCAGGGATGGTGAGTGAAGAGGGAAAGAGCCACATAAGGGGTGCTATCCTGACTTGGACGGCCCAGGCTAACCCGATCTCGTCAGATCTCAGAAGCTAAGTAGGGTCGGCCTTGGTTAGTACTTGGATGGGAGACCTCCAAGGAAGTCCAGGGTCGTTGTGCAGAGGCAGGCCATGGCTAACCCCTGCTGTTTGTCTCTTGGCAGGACCTGGATGGCCCAGGATAGCCCAGATCTCATCAGATTGGGGAAGCTGAGCAGGGTCAGCTCTGGTTAGGACTTGGGCGGGAGGCCACCAAGGAAGTCCAGGACTGCTACGCAGAGGCAGGCTATGGCAAACAATCTCTGTTCACCTGTTGCCTTGAAAACCCTATGGGGTCATGCTGGGATTTTCCCCTTTAAATTCAGGCTGCGTGCAAAGACGAAGAGCCACATGCCGTGCTTAACTTTATAAAGGAACGCTTCTAAGTTTACTGAAAGAACAGAAGGGCAAGGAACTTTGGATGATAATAAGAAGAGATTGGATTTCTAGGCCACCCTTCACTCTCTGAAGGAGTCCCGGAGAGGCTTAGGGTCTCCTTTCCCTTCCCCTCCACACAATAAGAACTTAAGAACATCAGAGAAGCCAACGTTGGATCAGGTCAGTGGCCCATCCAGTCCAACACTCTGAGTCACACAGGGGCCAAAAACACCAGGGGCCCTCAGGAGGTCCAGCAGTGGGGCCAGGACACTAGAAGCCCTCCCACTGTTGCCCTCCCAAGCACCAAGAATACAGAGCATCCCTTGCCCCAGACTGAGAGTTTCTATAGACCTTGTGGCTAAGAGCCACTGATGGACCTCTGCTCTTAAGAACATAAGAGAAGCCAATGTTGGATCAGGCCAGTGGCCCAGCCAGTCCAACACTCTGTGTCCCACAATGGCCAAAAACACCAGGTGCCCTCAGGAGGCCCAGCAGTGGGGCCAGAACTCCAGAAGCCCTCCCACTGTTGCCCCCCCATCAAGCACCAAGAATACAGAGCATCACTTGCCCCGGACTGAAAGTTCCTATCTATACCTTGTGGCTAATAGCCACTGATGGACCTCTGCTCCAGATGTTTATCCAATCCCCTCTTGAAGCTGTCCATGCTTGTAGCCGCCACCACCTCCTGTGGCAGTGAATTCCATGTGTTAATCACTCTTTGGGTAAAGAAATACTTCCTTTTATCCGTTCTAACCCAACTGCTCAGCAATTTCATGGAGTGCCCACAAGTTCTTGTATTGTGAGAAAGGGAGAAAAGTACTTCTTTCTCTACCTACTCTGTCCCATGCATAATCTTATAAACCTCGATCATGTCACCCCTCAGCCATCATTTTTCCAAGCTAAAGAACCCCAAGCGCTTCAATCTTTCCTCATAGGGAAAGTGTTCCAACCCTTTTATCATTCTAGTTGCTCTTTTCTGCACTTTTCCCAATGCTGTATCTTTTTTGAGGTGTGGTGACCAGAACAACAGACACCCTGTGAGGTAAGTGGGGCCAAGAGCGCTCTTTCAAGAACTGCCCTTGAGAGAACAGCTCTGAAAGAACTTGTGACTGACCCAAGGTCACCCCTGCAGCTGCATGTGGAGGAGTGGGGAAACAAACCTAGTTCTCCCAGATCAGAGTCTGCACTCCTAACCACGACACCAAACTGGCTCCAAAAGAAAACTGGCACCAAAAGAAAACTGGCTCCAAAAGAAAACTGGCTCCAAAAGAAAACAAAGAACATATCCTAGCTTTTGAACTTGCACCCTAACAGTTACACTGCTAAAACGGAATAATGGCTGCTTCTTCTCCTTCTTCCTCCTCAGGACAAAGAGTGGGAGTGCATCAGTAAAACCTGTGAATGCCTGCAAGACCAAGGCATTTCCTATAAACAAGATGCTGACTGCCCAATAGAAAGATGACAGGTCACTTAACTAGGATAAACAACTCCCATAAACTTTCCCCAGTACAAACTCATCTCTACTCTAAGTGGTTAGAGGATACACTATGTAATGTCCCCTTCACTAAGAACATCTAACAGCGTCAGCTAACTCTATAATGGCTAGAATGTATGCAACTTGTAAAACTCAGCAGGTCACCCTAAGTTGCAGCTTTCACTTTGCACCACCCCAGTGTGGTGCTGAGATCCCCAGGCAGGCACCAAAATCTCAGCTCCAGTAATTTCCCAGAATGCAACAAGCATTTTCACATGAAGCTGCCTTGTACTGAAGCAGACCCTTCAGTACAGTATTGTACAGACCCTCAGAATCAGTATTGTCTACTCAGACTGGCAGCGGCTCTCCAGGGTCTCAGGCAGACGTCTTTCACATCACCTACTGCCTGCCTGGTCCATCATGGTCAGTATTGTCTACTCAGACTGGCAGCGGCTCTCCAGGGTCTCAGGCAGAGGTCTTCAACCTTCCACATCACCTCCTACCTGGTCCTTTTGACTGGAGATGCCGGGGATTGAACCTGGGACCTTCCGCATGCCAAGCAGAGGCTCTGCCTCTGAGCCATTGCCCCTTCCATGGCAGTCTTGAACACACAAAGCTGCCTTATACTGCATCAAGACCATTAGTCCATCAAGGTTGGTAATGTCTATTTAGACCAGCAGCAGGACTCCAGGGTCTCTAGTCAGAGGTCTTTCCCATCACCTACAGCCAGATACTTTAACTGGAGATGCCGGGGATTGAACCTGGGACCTTCTGCATGCCAAGCAGATGCTCTACCACTGAGCCATGTTGCCTTCCATGACAGCCATGAACTCATGAAGTTTCTTTATAGTGAATCAGACCCTTGGTCCATCAAGGTCTGTATTGTCTACTCAGACTGGCAGCAGCTCTCCAGGGTCTCGGGCTGAGGTCTTTCACATCACCTCCTGCCTGGTCTATCGTGGTCAATTTTGTCTCCTCAGACTGATGGTGGCTTTCCAGGGTCTCGGGCTGAGGTCTTTCACCTCACTGACCACCTCATCCTTTTAGCTGGAAATGCCGGGGATTGAACCTCGGACCTTCCACATGCCAAGCAGATGGCCTACCAAGCCAAGGCAGATGGTCTACCAAGCCAAGCAGATAATCCTCATTCTCACTGCCGTGCTCAGCTGTTCCGTTTCTAGTTCCGATAACTTTGAACTGCACTGCCTTAAAACGGAGGGAGAGGCATCTTCCAGCCGAATTAAAGCAGGGGTGATAGTTTCAGTCTCTCCAGGGCCATCTTAAATGCTTCACCTTGGCCCAATCGAGCCTTAACTTTGGTTCTTTGTTGCTGTGCTAGACTCACACGGCTGCTCCTCCAAGCCTCATGTTTGTTCCCTTTTATCTGCATAAAGTTTGTTTTTTAAGTGGGCCGGGGGGGGGGGGGGGGCAGCCTATACAGCAGCCGCCAGCGTGGAATCCAAAGGAGAGGCAGGCAACTTCTAAACCTACTGACTCCCATGAACTTTAAAAGAGCCTCTCTCCGCCTAGGATTGCACCCTACAGAATGATAGTTGATTAATTGCGTGCCCTTGAGTTGACTAACTGACAGGTTGTGTTTCCACGGGAGTCAACCCCAAGAGCTCTGAAGCAGGAAGTGGGTCACCTTTGCCTTTGAACAATACCCAGGTGTCCTGACTCTTAAAAGTTGATTGGGGAGGGAGAAATGGGAGAGATCGCGCAGGAGTGACTCTTTTAAGATTGTGCATGCTATCTAGAATGAAGAAGAAGAGAGAAAAGGAGGTTGGCTTTATAGCCCGCTCTTCACTCCCCAAGGGAGTCTCAGAGCGGCTTACAACTTCCTTTCCCTTCCCCTCCCCACAACAGACACCCTGTGAGGCAGGTGGGGCTGAGAGAGCTCTTCCGAGGACTGCTCTTGAGAGAACAGCTCTGAGAGAACTTGTGCCTGACCCAAAGTCAGACTAGCAGCTGCATGTGGAGGAACGGGGAATCGAACCTGGCTTTCCCATGCTCTTAACCACTACACCGAAATGTTCATAAACACTCATGTTAAAAGTCTTATCTACTGTACTGCTGTATACAGTTTCCTGCGGTGTAATTTTGCATCATTTAATGAGAGAACAGCTCTGAGAAAACTTGTGACCAACGCTCCCTCTAAGCTGTGGAGTCTAGTGAGCAAAAATTCTGCTTTGTGAGCCACTGGCATTAAAGTTGTGAGCGAGCAGTTTGGCTACTGCATAAATTAGTTTGTTCTAGAGCCATCCTTCCTGAGGTAAGACACAAATGTGTGAGCCAGAGGCTAAAAAAACTGTGAGCTAGCTCACACTCAGTCAGCTTAGAGGGAACTCTGCTTGTGACTGGCCCAAAGTCACACCAGCAGCTGCATGTGGAGTGGTGGGGAATCAAACCCAACTCTTCCAGGTTAGAGTCCATGCTTTCAACCAGTACACCAAAATGTTCCTAAACCCTGGTGTTAAAAGTCTTATATACTGTACTGCTGTGTATAGTTTCCTCTGGTGTAATTTTGCATCATTTAATGTGTCACGTGAACCCTCATGCTTGGCTTCAGTTCTGTTTTTAGGTTTCTGCTCATACCTTGAACAAAACTTTGTTGGCCTTAAAGGGGCCCCTGGACTCTCGATTTGTTCTCCTGCTTCAGACCAACATGGCTGACCACCAGAATAGCTCCCTCTAAGCTGTGGAGTCCGGTGAGCAAAACATCTACTTTGCGAGCTACTGGCATTCAAGTCTTGAGCGAGCGATTTGGCTGCTGCCTCAGTTTGCTCTGGAGCCATCCTTCCGGAGCGAAGACAAAAATGTGTGCGCCGGAGGCTAAAAAAACTGTGAGCTAGCTCATACTAACTCAGCTGAGAGGGAACACTAATGAATATATATATATATATGACCAGGGGTCATTTCATAGAAAAAGAGGTGCAGGAGCTCATTTGCATAACTCATTTGCATAACTCATTTGCATAACTCATTTGCATATGCCGCACACACCCCTAACATACCGGAAGTGTGTCAGAAGGCACCACCAGCAGCTGCATGTGGAGGAGTGGGGAATCAAACCCGGTTCTCCCAGATTAGAGTCCAACTCCTGACCACTACACCAAACTGATGTGGTGGAAGCTGCTGAAGTGCTGGTGAAATTTCTCCAGTACTTATGTGCCATGTGCCCAGATAAAAAATGGTATACTTAGAAAATTTCTATGCCGCCTTGAGCAAGTCTCTGGAAAAGCAGCACACAGTCATAAAAGGAACAATGATAAAATTATCAATATTAAAACAAAGCATTAAAAACAATAAAGACCTAGCAGGGCTTTCCCCGGGGTGCTGAGCCTCTGCACTGCTCAGGGAAGCTGAGGAGGGGGCGGGGCTTGGTCATGTGCCCGCCCCCTGGGCTCCTCACTCCCGGAGCTGTGCTCCTGTGCGCTTCCGCTCCAATGGACCCCTGTATATGACATTCTGCTGTCTTCTTCATGGGGTACCTTTGTACTAGGCCTGTCAGGAGCAAGCCTCCCTGGTTTCAACTGTGCTTACTTCTGAGTAAGTGCACAGATTTCAGTCTCAATCCATGGGCCATTCCCATTGGCTCATCTGATCAATGAAAGGTGGTAGGAACCGAACCACCACTTAGAGCGGAGGTTATTAAAAACCCTCCTGCCCCTCGACCCCTGTCGCAGCCGGTGGGCTTGGGGTTCCGATCCAGCCCCAGTTTATTTGGAATTTAAATTTCGTGGTGGGGGTGTGTGGGAGAAACGTGTGTAGCGTCCTAGTCAGCTCAGTGGGGTCTCCAGGCGGTGGATCCAGAGGCCAAGCCCAAATGTAGAAACGAGCAAGAGTCCAGCAGCACCTTTAGAACCGTCCCAATTCAAGGTGCTCCTGGACAGTGTTCCCTCTAAGCTGAGTGAGTGTGAGCTAGCTCACAGTTTTTTTAGCCTCCGGCTCACACCTTTTTGTCTCCGCTCCGGAAGGCGGGCTCCAGAGCAAACTGATCGATGCAGCAGCCAAACCGCTCACACACCACTTTAATGCCGGCGGCTCACAAAGTAGAATTTTTGCTCCCAGGACTCCACAGCTTAGAGGGAGCATTGGGGCCTGGACTCTTCCTCTTCCCTCCTGCTACAGACAGACTAACACGGCCGACCCAAACCCCCAAATGGCGACCTTTTGGTGTTTTTATCGCGGCATCCTTTTATGTAATATTGTAAACCCCCTGGAGTTCTGCAAGGGTAGTTATATATATATATATAACTAAAAGAATAAAATGGACTTCCTCTGCCCCAGTTTTCCCCGAATGTCCTCCAGGGTTGCTAAATAGTATACCAGGGGAAACCAAAAGCCCATCGTATGGCGTTCTTCTTCTGCGCCCAACAGCAAAGTCTGGGTGGGCTTTCCGGGAAAGCCTCGCCTAGAGACAAGAGTGGGTTGGAGGAGGATCGGAGAGTGAAGCCTGCGATCCGGATTCTCTTGGATCGCGGCTGGTTCGGCGCCCCCGGGGAAACGACCTTGACAAAATGACCCCGGAGAAGCCAGGCTTGCGCCAGACGGATCGCGGACGTGGATTCCCCAATCACAACTTCGCGTTATCGTGACCCGTTTGGAACAAGGATTTCTCGTCGGGGGTGGGTGGGGCGGGGGATTTGGGGTCGGCTGTGCTGTTTTTTGGTGTGTTTTTTTTTGTTTGAGCAGGGGGAAGAAAACAATGTTTTTAAGGATGATTGTAAGCAACGCTCCCTCTAAGCTGTGGAGTGTGCGCAAAAATTCTGCTCGGTGAGCCGCTGGCATTCAAGTTGCGAGCGAGCGATCTGGCGGCTGCGTGAACCAGTTTGCTCTGGAGCCCGTCCTCCCCGAGCGAAGACAACGAATGTGTGAGCC
Source organism: Lepidodactylus listeri (assembly GCA_029233225.1). Lineage (NCBI taxonomy): Eukaryota > Metazoa > Chordata > Lepidosauria > Squamata > Gekkonidae > Lepidodactylus > Lepidodactylus listeri. The sequence goes on along the minus strand of JARCFY010000011.1, from coordinate 94,961,039 downwards.
AGAGGCTACAAAACCGTGAGCCGGCTCACACTCACTCAGCTGAGAGGGAACACTGCTTCTGGCGCCACCCTTCCTGAGCGGAGACAAAACATGTGCGCGCCGGAGGCTAAAAAACGGGGAGCTACTACTTCACACTAACTCGGCTGAGAGGGAACACTGATTGTAAGCCGCCTGGAGCCACACGGAAAGGCGGGCTATAAATGTCCTAGTGAATGAATGGAAAAAAAAAATGAATGAATGAATAAATGTGTATCTGTTGTTATTTTTTAAAGAACCCCCGAATTATTTTAGAAGCAGGGTCGCCGGGACTCCACAGACCGGAGATCTGTGGGGCAGCCTTTCTATTATTAGTAATATTAGTATTATTAGTGTTTAGGGGCCAGAACGGGCCAGAATTTCCTGCGATGCCACGGGGGACTCCACCCGGACCCCGGAGGGACTGCTAGGAAAACGCCCTGGATTTCACAGCATAGCTCAGTTCCCCCCAAGGATTCGAGCAGTGGGGCAGCGTTCCCTCTAAGCTGAGTCAGTGTGAGCTAGCTCACAGTTTCTTAGCCTCCGGCTCACCCATTTCTCTCTTCGCTCAAGAAGGATGGCTCCAGCGCAAACGGATTTATGCAGCAGCCAAATCGCTGGCTCACCACTTGAATGCCAGGAGCTCACCAAGTAGGATTTTTGGACACAAGGCTCCACAGCTTAGAGGGAGCGTTGGTTAGGAAGCCAGTTCCTTCTTCCCTGGGACTTCCCTCCTCCTCGGGCGTGAAGCCCCCGTGCCCTTCAGCGGGCCTTCCTTCCCCCAAACCCCACGCCTCGGGGTCAGGATTCGAATCCTACCTTCGGACGCACTGGCTGGAGCCGCGTCAGAGGGACTTGGATCATCGGAAACCGCTTCGGTTAGGAGAATTCGGTTACTCAGAAGGAAGCCCCCCCCCCCCCGCTCCCTGATTCGAATCCGGCACAGTCCCTTTGGAGAAATGCTCCCTCTAAGTTGTGGAGCCTTGTGGGCAAAAATTCCACTTGGGGAGCCGCTGGCACCAAAGTGGCGAGCGAGCGATTTGGCTGCTGCCTCAATTCGTTTGCTCTGGAGCTCTGCTTCCTGAGCTAAGACAAACATGTGTGAGCCGGGGGCTAAGACACTGGGAGCTGGCTCACACTCACTCAGCTTAGAGGGAACACTGCCTTCGAGACCAGCAGGGCTGTCGGGGGGGGGTTAAGAATTGGTGAGTCACCGGCGGATGACCCAGGGATCTCTCCCGAGCGTATACCTCCAAAAATCTTGCTGTCTCCCTCCCTGAATTCAGTGGGGCTTAACTGCGCGATCCTGGCTTCCCAGTGGCGCCGGGGGAGAGCCTTCCCCAGGAGTCAAACGCGCGCAGGATCGGGCCTCCTAAAAGGACTGCAGCCCCACTTCCCAGCCCCCCCCCCCCCCCTCAGCTCCCTAGGTCGGTGTTCTCGCCTCGGGGCATCCTTTGGAAAGAGGCGGGATCAGGCGATTTGCAAAACGGCGGAGCCCAAGGAAGCATTCTGCGCCGGTGAAATTGACCATATGTTTAAAAAATGGCCGGATGAATGGGGCGGGGGGGGGGGAGAGCTCGGCTGCCCCCCGGGCTCAGGTAGGGGGCAACTGCTTTACCACCTCTCCCCCCCACCGTCTGAGCCCTGAAGCCACCCCATTAGGGTTACTGGCCCCCGCCTGACCCACCCACTCCCCCCCCCTTTACTAATTGACTCCGTGTTTGGATTGAGAAGGACTGTAATCTTCCCCCCACCCCTCTGCCATTTTTAAAAAAGGGGCTCCCCTTTTTCAATTAAAGCCGGCCTCTCCATTCGCCTAATGACAATGCATTATATTTCCCCCCCTCTCCTCTCCTCTCTTTCCCTCTCTCCTCCTCCCCCCCCCCCCCCCAAGTTTCAAAATAATGGGAAATCCTACGTTTTTTCATTAGACACGATTAGGGAGAAAGTCCATGGGGGGAGAGGAAGAGAGAAGGGGGGGGGGGTTGGTTGAACTAAATTCTGGCTCCGTATCATTAAAGCAGGGCGCTTTTAAATAAATTGGAATTTTCATACAGCCAGTCTGGGAAAGGGGGGGGGGGCGGTCGGAGTGGTTCCCTCCAGATTATAAAAGGGTGGAAATTATGGATCTAGGGTCCGTTTCGAACGGCCTCGACGGGCCGAAGAAAGGGAAAGCTTTAAAAATGATTAAATTGTCAGTTCGTTCCGCACTTCGTTGCAACGGCTCGAGTCAACTTTCTTTTCCTCCCCCTCCTTCTTCTTTTCTCCCCCCCCCCCCAAAAAAATATCGGGTTCCCGTTTGACTGTAGGAAAAGCCCCGAGAGATGGGGCTTCGAAACGGCCTCTCGCTTTTGGCTAGAAGACCCTCGGCTTTGGAGAACAAATAAACGCATTTAATCAGGCAGGATAAAGGGGGGGGGGGGAGATAAACTTACAAATTCGGGGAGGGGGGGTTAGAGGGGGCGGGTGGGGGAGGTGTTTTGTCTGGTGGTTGTTGAACCTTACCTAGGTCGCAGGTTTGGAAAGTACTCGCCCATTTAACACCCCCCCCCCCAAGCGATTGCATTCGTTGGATTACTCCGATTTTTATTTTAATTTAAAAAATAATAATAATCAAAGTGCATTTGATATAATTAATTTCTACCGTATTTTATTTCGATGAGAAGTGATTTTTTTCCTTTTCCAGGCAGGAAATTTCAAGAGCTGTTTTTTTTAAAAAAAAAAACAAAACAAAACCACACACACAGACAGAGGAGAGAAACAAATCTCCCTTCCCTTTTGGCTGAGTGAGACTTCTTGTCTTCATTTTTGTTTGGGCTCCTTAGAGATGACATTTCTGGGCGCATCCGCCTCATTTGGGGAGGTCGAAAAGCAGGTCTCCCCTCCTCGCCCCCGCCCCAATTATAAATTAATTCCAAATCCACCTCCCACGCCATTTGACGTAATTTGGGACACAGGAGGGGGGGGGGGAGAGAATATCCCAAATAATTTGCATTTTGTTTGAGAAATAACACTGCGGAATAGCAGAGCCCTTGACTTCTCAGGACTCTTAAAAGGAGGTTACCCCGAAGGAGATGGGGTTCTTTTCAATTTTAAATATTTGGTTTCGTTGCTTTTGATCAGAGGTGGCCTGCGGTGTTGCCTCGAAGCTGAGTTAGTGTGAGCCAGCGCACAGTTTTTTTAGCCTCCGGCTCTCACATTTTTTGTCTTCGCTCAGGAAGAGTGGCTCCAGAGCAAACGAACTGATGCAGGAGCCAAATCGCCCGCTCCCCACTTTAATGCCAGTAGCTCACCAAGCCGAATTTTTGCTCACAAGACTCCACAGCTTAGAGGGAGCATTGGGGCCTGTATATTTCGTGGGGGAAGCGTCCTTGTCAGGTCTACTTAGAAACAAGTCCCCTTTCATTCAAAGGGGCTTACTCCCCGGAAAGTGTCTTTCGGATTACCGCCTCTGGGTATCGAAGCAAACATGCGTCGGGGATGAAGGGAAATGTACTTCTTTCTCCCCACAGTTCTGGATTCAGATCTCACGCGCCCCTCCACCTTCCACACGCTATTATGCGATATCGGGGCTCCAAAATCAGGGACGAAACTCTAATTAAAAAATCCGAAGGCGGGACCAGGAAAGTTCTTTGGAAAGTCCTTCTTTTCTGAAAGGGAGCCTTTCCTTCCAGGCGGAAATAATGGTTGGGGGGAGGGGGGAAAGGGGGGTTACAAACTCAAGATTAGAAATTGTCTCCAGCGACTTTTTTAAAAGGAGAAGGGGGAAAAAAGCCACGCCGGGGTCTAAGCCTTTTCTTTCTCACAGCCTCCATCGCCCCCCCCCCCCCGGGGCCTGGTTTGGACTGGTGAGACGCCTCCTCGCCCCCCTTTGCATTGTCTACCAAGTTAGCCAACATGGGCAAATATATTGAATTGTAATTGCCATTTTATGGGGAGTCTGCGATTCTGGAAGGATCAAGAGAAATCGGCGGGGAGGGGGAGGGGGCCCAGAGAGGCGAAATACCCTTCAGGTACCCCCCCCCAGTCCCTATCCGGACCCCCACCCCCCTCCAAAACAGACACTCCGTTGGATTCTCGGAGAGTGAGGTAGCCCAAAGGTTCCGCCTGCTTATTTAGGAGTAAGATTCCTTGAGCCCGGCCGGGTTTGCTTCCCCAGCGAGTAGACCCTCTAAGGTCCCATCTTGAAGTCGGTGGAAGGGGAGGCAGCTTCCCCCCCCCCCAAAAAAAAGATTTCACGTCTCTTTTAAGCAAAGTCTGGCCCCGCCCCTCAACCGGTTTCCTCGGAAGTAAAAACCGACAGACGGGAGGGACGGTCCGGCTCCGGGTCTTTCGGGTTGCAGCCGTCTTGAATGAGTTTAGGATAGGGCGCCGGGGGGGGGGGGGGGGAGCTGCTGATCTGAAATCATAACGCGTTAAGACGGGAGGGAAATATGTCGGTTTCAGCAGAACAGGGTTGCCCTGGATCCAGCGGTATGCTGGACCCTGGCTGCTCCCCCCCCCGAAAAATCCTAACCCCCCCCCACACACACACACACACTTTCCAGGTTTCACACACCCAACGCTCACCCTAGGGTTCCCTCTAAGCTGAGTGAGTGTGAGCCAGCTCACAGTTTCTTAGCCTCCGGCTCACACCTTTTTGTCTCCGCTCAGGAAGGAGGGCTCCAGAGCAAACTAACTTACGCAGCAGCCAAACCGCTCGCTCACAACTTTCACGCCAGCAGCTCGCAAGGTAGAATTTTTGCTCACAAGACTCCAGGGCTTAGAGGGAGCGTTGGCTCACACCTATTTTTGCAACTGACGGTCGCCAACGCAATTCCCTTTAAAAAAAAAATAAATCATGGTTTCTGTAGAGTCAAGCGCCCAGGGGTTAAAGAGAAAAGATCCCGGGAAACGCGCTGCGACAGAGAACAACAACAACAAATCCATCACACCCCCAACCCCCATGCGCCCTAAACTTCGGTCGGTGAGGGGTAGGCAATCCCTGCTTGGCGATGTCCCCCCAGGCATGTGGCAGGCCGCATCTGGACCCCTCCCCTCCCCCCTCCCCGAAAAGTTGCCTTTCTCCAGTGGATAGACCCCCTTTTCTAAAAAAAAAACAAAATAAAAACCCCCCAAACCAGCTGTCCCCCGGCCCCCTCGGGAACACAGGCGCTGCGGGCCACTCGTCTTGTCCCCTTTCCGCGCCTCCCCCGCCCACCCCGCCCACCCCAATTCCTTTCACCCACCCCCACCCCCTTCGGAAGGCAGTTCCAAGAGGCGCGAAAGGGTTAAAAAAAAAAGCGAGCGAGCGAGCGGAGAATCGCCCCTCCACTTCAAAAGAAAGTTGGGAGGCGACCAGTCCGGCTAGCGAGGCGGTGGACCGAAAGAGGGGAGGGGGGAGGCGACCCCCATGGGGGGGGGGGGCGCGGACGGGCAATTCCCGTCTAGGAGGCGAGCGAGAGAAAGCGCACCTTCTTCGTCCGAGAGGAGAGACCCTGGGGGGGGGGGGATGGGGGGAGGTGTGAGCGGGCGAGGGTCCCTCACCCTCGGAAGAAAAGCTTTTCTTTAACCCCCCCCCCCTTTCTGCCCTTTACCACCTCCGAGTTTCTCATTCACACCTGGCTGGCGAAAGTCAACGAAACTTCACGTTTGGGAAGGGAACGCCGAAGCTGACGCGCGGGGGAGCAAAGGCTGAAGCGCAGGAGAGGGAGGCAGGGAAGGAAGGAAGGAAGGAAGGAAGGAAGGAAGAGGAAGGAAGGAAGGAAGGGGACGGGGGGGGGGGTGGGAGAGAGGAAAGGAAGGCGCAGTTTGGAAGCCGGCAGGCAGGCAGAAGAACCGCGAAGTGAACTTACTTCTGGGCAGAAGCCAGCGTCTCTCCTTTCCGTCTCTCTGCTCCCAGGAATAGCAGGACACCCCGGGGGGGTGGGGGGGGGAAGCCTGTCGCAGATATCCTCCCGACCCCACTGGGCCGCGAAGCCCTTCCAGCCGGAGCAGCAGAGGAGGCGATCTTGCGGGGGTCCCCCCCCCCAGCCTCCAAAAGAACCCCCCCCCCGCCGCGTTCTTGCAGATGAGGCAAAACCATTTCCCCATCCGCCGCGAGGAAAGGAGCCGCTGTCCCTCCGCAGTCCAGCGCAGACTCTCGCCCTCCAAAAGAGAAAAAGCGAAAGAAAGGGGGGAGAGAAAGGGTCCCCCCCTTTTTCCCCTCTCCCCCCCCGTCCCCCTTCCTTTTCAAATCTATCCCCCCCCCCTTTTTTTTGTAAGATGCCATTCGGGCATCGCCAGGACTGAGTCCCCCAAAGGGGGAAAGAAATCCCCTCTTGGATAGAGCGGTCTCTGGGCGGCGAGGGGCTTTGACGAGCCTAAATCTATATTCAGATCTGGCTGAAGGTGTGTGGGGGGATTTATGAAAAGCCTCTTAAAGGGGTAAATTTACCAAACCGTGACCAAATATATATATATATATAAACCATCGCGATCTTGGGCCGTGTTTAGACATCCGAAGTGGAGGGAGACTGTTCAAAGAGAAAGGGAAGACGATGGTCGGTTTCAGTCACACCAAACTGTCCGTCGGCTTTCTGATTTGGCCGCGCGACGATGCCAAAGGGATTGGACCGGGGGCCGAAGGGGAAAGCGGGGGGGGGGGGGAAGAGACACAGGGAGAAAGCGAGGGGGGAAAGAAGAGGAGAGATGTTGGAGGATTCCTCGCCAATCGCTCCCGAGCCGGGTCGCCGCCCGCGTTCCAAAGCGTGTCAATTTCAAGCGCGTCCCGGAGAGGTGAAATTTACAAGCCTGGCGGGGGCGACGAGGATTCCGGGCGGGGGGAGACCCCGGTCGCGGGACCCTCCGGAGAGCCCCCGGGTCTTCTCCTCGGCCTTGTCGCCAACCCCCTGTTCCCTTCCTCGCTCCCCCCTTCTAAAGTTTGGCTCGACTCTCTCTCTCTCTGACCCTTGGGTTGGGTCCCCCCTCTAGAATCTGTGGTTCCCACGGAGTCAGGGGTGCGTTGGGGAGGCTCTGGGTGACGGCCGAGACCGCTGACACCTTCGAAAGGAAGCGGGGGCGGTCAGAAGGTATTGTCTGATGTTTTACCGGACGGAAGACTCAGGAGAGTCTACAGGAAAAGGGGGGGGGGGTACGGATTCAAGTCGAGGCGCTCGTGGTTGCAGATCTCGCGGCGTGTCTCTTTCTCTTTGAAGCCAGATCCTGTCGGTCAGCCGTGTGGGTCTGAAGCAAGAGGACACATTTGGAGTTCCAGCGTTGGCCTTAAAGGGGCCGCTGGATTCTACGGCTGTTCTGTCTCTCTCTCTCTACTTCCCCGACCCCCCAAAGTCGCAAAGCCCCTGACGAAAAACCGAGTCACCGAATACCGACTGCCTTTCTCCCCCCCCCCCCCCAGTTCCCACTGTAGACTTTCCCCGCTGCCTCTTAATGGCCTCCAGGTTTCCCTCTCTCCACCCCCCCCCTCCAAACCCATCTTAGCAAGTTCACTTTAAAAAAGAGAGAGAGGGAGAAATGACCAGCAAGGGGGAGGGGGGAATGGCCAGTAGTCCAAAGGCAACCGAGTCTGGGAAGGGAGCGGCTCCTTCTGGGCTGCCTCTCTCTCCTCCTCGCCACAGAAGACGGGAAAGGCCTCGGTCGCCGCTCGCCAGCTCGGATGCGTTGCGATAATTCGCTAATTGCAGAGGGGAAGCGAGTTTGATGGCGAGGCACCCCCCCCCCCCCGGTAAGAGGAAAAAAAGCCACCGAGAGAGGAGGGGGTTAATTCCCCCCCCCCTCCATTAGCGGGGCAGAGTCGGAATCATCGTTTCAATCATCAGCCTCGTTTTCTCTCTCCCTCCCCCCACGCCGATCCTTCGGTCGGACTCCGGTTTGACTTCAGTTTCCCTCCCGAAGTTGAAAAATCTGCCAACTGGACGAGCGAAGGCCCAGGCGGGAGAAAGGAAGAGGGCCAGAGTCCGCCCCGCCCGCCGCCCCGTTTAGCGAAAGCGGCAAAGTCTGGTAGAATCTGGTAGAATCTCGTCCTTTTTAAAGGGCCCGCTTGTAAGGAGATGTCCTCTCTCCCCCCCCCCCCCCGGTGCCTTTTGGGAAAGTGTTGCTACTCCCCCAACCCTGGAGAAGAGCAGAGTTACAGGTCGGAATCGGTATATCTAATATCGACATTACTATCCCTTTACTGCTGGTTTACTACCCCTTTACTATCCCTTTACTACTGGTTTACGTTAATGCAGCTGAACAAATGTAGAGCTCCAGTGGCACCTGCGCAGGGAAAGCGCTTAAACCTTTGTGGGTCTTAAAGGTGGCCTCTGGCCTATGAAACGGTTCTGCTACTTCAGACCACCCGGATCTTTAATGCGTCTGGGGCGCTTCGGGCAGATCCGGGCTGTCAGAAAGGGGTGAGGGGCTCGGGGAAGAAGGGCTGAGAGTCCCCTCGGCCTTCCGTCTCTTTTCCCAGCAGGATCCTGAAAACTAGGCCGGGGTTTCCCCCAGGCCGACCCTCACCCACATTCAAAGAGCACGCAACGACCCCCTCTTTCGGGAAGCCTGGCGTCGAAATCCCACTTCTCGCAGGCATCAGAAGCCCCTGATGTTTTGGGTTTGTTGGTTGGTGTAAAGGTGGCTTAGAACGACCCCGCCAGGATCCTCGCTTCTCAACTGAGACTGGATCTCCCTACTCCAGAGTTCCTCCGGGGACGTTTCCGAGCCGGGGGGGGGGCAGAGCAAGGAACCTGCATCGCGCCCCTGGAGGCGGATTCACACGTGAAAAGGGGCTAGGTCAGCGCGAGGAGGTGAAGCCTCCCGCACAACCGAGTTTGCGCTCCTGCGCTATTCCGCGAGACAGCGGGTGAGGCTGGAGGGTGAGCCCTCTCCCCTCTCCCCCAGTTTGCCTCCTCTAGAGGTGCGGCGGGAACATCCTTTGTCACTCCGGACGGTCTTTTTAAGCGAAATCTCCCACCCCCCATCCACCCACCCCGCATCCGGTTTTGTTTTTTTTCCCTCCCTCTCCTCCACCACCTCGGAAGACTCTCCCGAACTGCGTGGCAAATCTCTCCTCTCTCTCTCTCCACACCGCCTCCCCGCCAATCGGGCCAGCTCGGAGCGCGCCTCCCCCCCCTCCACTTCACCCCCCCCCCTCCCTTCCCAATATTTACTGATAGACTAATGTGCTGGCTTCCTTCCTCTCTCTCTCCCGAAAGGCAAAGAGGAAAGTCCCCAGTCCCTGGCTGGCGCGCGGATGGCGCAATCCGTTCCCGCGGCCCCCTTGCGAGCGCCTCGGTCTGTCTGCGCATAGGTGCGTTTTGGGGAGGTAAATCTATATTTTTTAAAAGAGGTTTTTCTCTCTGTCTCTCTCTCTCTTTCTCTCCAGAAAGTAACTGCTCCCGGCTTCCTCCCCCAGGCGTAGCTGCGCGCCCTGTTTCCCTTTCCCCCTGGAGTCTGTTTTTATTCTTCCTTCCTTTCTGGGTTTCTCTCTCTCTCCTTCCCCCCCCCCCCCCTTCGGGCTTGGAAGTGTCAATCATTCCCTGCTCGCCATTGGTTGGAGAGCCGGCGTCAAAAAAGTTGCCCGGCAGGCGCTTTCGCAGCAAAACCCAGCCGGAGAGAGGGGAAGGGGAAAGGGGGGGAGGGAGAGAGAAAAGGCTCCGCCGAGCAGCCGACGCCTGCCTCTTCCGAACGTTCCGGCCACGTCCGACCGCTCCGGCGGCGCGCAAGCTGCGAGCGGCGCCCCTCCGCCTGCCAAAGCGACCGAGCGAAAGAGCGCAGGGGGGTGTTTCGCTGGGGTATCGGTTTATTTTATTTTATTTTTAAAACAATAATTCTTCTCTCCGGAGCCCGGCAGCCTTGTCCTCAGACCCCATGCCAACATACAAGCCTCCCCCCCCCCCCTCCTCTCTCTCTCTTTTTTAACTTATTGGGCGAGCCGAGAAGAGTTCTTCTAACCTCCTCTTGTGGTTTTCTTTTGTAGGCGAGATTCTCGGATGGGAAATTGACCGAGGGATAAACTCGGCCCGCTAAGTAGGGTTTTTTGGCCTCCGCTTTTTTGGGGGAGGGGTTTCCTGTGGAACGGCGGCTTGTCGACCGGCTTGAAGGTAAGTTGGGGAGGGGGGGGGTCGTGTTAGCATTGGAATGTTCCAACGTTGCTCGTTCCCGAGGACCACGGAGGCGTCTTTCTTCTGCGCCCCCCCCCCCGCAATCTTTCCACTACTTCTTTGGGAATGGACTTCCTTCGTTCCTTTCCCCGGGAATTTGAATTTGCCCGTGTGTGTGTGTGTGTGTGGGGGTCTTCGTTAGAGCGAATGGGTAGGAAACGGTTGCTAGAGGTCGTCTTGCCCCCCCCCCCCATCCCCCGCTCCGCCCGCGCGTTTTCAGGTGTTCCTACATCCCTGGAGAAGGCAGGCGTTTATTTGACAAACGAGGAAAGAAATGTTCTCTTCTCCGCAGCAAATAGGACCCACCGTTTGTGTGGGGGAGGGTTGGTGAGGTGTGTGTGTGTGTGTGCGGGGGGGTTAAATTCTTGTGGGGCTGAGCCCCGGGCCCCGAGGAAGAATTGCTTTTAATTTACTGGGGGGGGGGGGAGAGAAAGCAGATGACCCTCCCTCTAATAAAACTAGGGGGGAGGGGGGGAAACAGACATTCAAACGCGATTTCCCTCCCCAAACCACTTAAGGAGCAACCCTGGGCAGGTCTACTCAGAAGTAAGTCCCGTTTCATCCCAAGGGGGCGTATGTGTTTTTAAAAGTGCAGGCAGAGCTTGGTTACTCTGAAGTAAGTCTACTTGTTTTCAGTAGAAAGACTTAAGTTAGAGCGATTGAACAGATTCAACTTTTAAATTCTGGGATTGAGCTAAGAGTTTCTTTCTTTCTTTCTCTCTTTCTTTCTCTCTTTCTTTCTCTCTTTCTTTCTCTCTCTCTCTCTCTTCTCTTTCTTTCTTCTCTTTCTTTCTTTCTCTCTCTCTCTCTCTTTCTTTCTTTCTTTCTCTCTCTCTCTCTCTCTCTCTCTCTCTTCCCCCCCCCCCCTTCTTGGGACAACTGTGTCGCTAGGCTTAGAGGCTTCGGGAGCTGCAAAGACCTGCTTTGCGGGGGGGGGGGGAAGGGGGGTTGAACTGGAAAGGCAAAGAGACCAGTTCCCCCCCCCCCCCTTGTGCGTTTCTGCTCCGCCGAGGGAAAGCAGAGAAGTCGGGTTTTCCTTGGGGCCCGAGGTGGCCGTTTCGATTGCCTTTTCTTGGCCTCCGAAGAAGTCAGCCCCGATCCCTGCGCTTTTGTCGGGAAAGGAACCTCGATTTCCAGCGAGGGCACTCTTCCCCCCCCCCCCCCGTCCTCAAAGTTCACCAAGCCCCCTGTGGCAAGCTGGCGGGTTTACTTGTGAGTAAATGTGCAGAGAATCCGGACGGCCGTTTTCTTCCCCGCGGTGCCTGGCTTCCGCCCCTCGGAGGGAAACGCGGGAGGGGAAACGCGAGGAGACCCAAGAGCTCGCAGAAATCTCTCTCCTCCACTGCCAGTTCCCTGAGAACGAATTTCTGCTTTCTGTTCCTGAGAAAGAGAAAATGGGGGCGGGAGGGGGGGGGGAAGAGCCATGTATTTAAAAAACCGAAAGGCACCGAACTGTCTGGCGGACTAAACAAAACTCCTCGTGTTTCTCTTCTGTCTTCCATTCGCTTGTTTTATTTGGGACTGACTGAGAAACGGGGCCGTTCAAGGCCGGGTTTTATGGCTGTATAAAACAGACCCCCCCCCCCAAAAAAAACCTCTCTGCCTTTTCTTTCGGTCGTGTTCTGCACGTGTCCTGCTACCGTACTGAATAATGGCAAACTGGGGGGGGGGGGGATTCAATATCCAAGAAATTACCCGTCACAGACGCAAGTCGACCCTTCAGGCTGGAGAAATGGCCGAGGCCCCCAGGTATCGAGCGCTGCCGCGAGCTCTTAGACTACCTAACATATATAGAAATATAAATTATACTCTGTTCCTAAAACGATAATTTTGTAACATGTTCCCCTTCGCTGTATCCAGCGACCCAGCCCCGGAGTTCTCGTCTGCCTTTTCCTTCTCCGCCCGACTGTCCTCGAGGTCGTTGGGGAGTTTGCCTCTCCGCGAAGGGCGTGCTTCGCGTGGGCTAGGGAGGGGTTGGGGATCGGGGCCGGCCCCGGGGCCTTCCCCTCCCCCGCAGTTTTGCGCCGGGTCCCCTCTAAGCCGAGCGAGTGTGAGCTAGCTCACAGTCTCTTAGCCTCGGGCCAAGACGTTTTCTGACTCCGCTCGGGAAGGACGGCTCCGGAGCGAGCTGATTTACGCCGCAGCCGAAGCGCTGGCTCACGACTTTGATGCCGGCCGCGCACGAAGTAGGAGTTTCGCTCGCCGGACTCGACCGCTTAGAGGGAGCCTTTGCTCGGGAGGAGGGTTTGCATCTGGGCTCGCGAAGCCTAAGGCCGTAGGCAGACCCGATCCCAGATGCCTTGAGACTTGGCCGGCCCAGGGGAGCGCCTTCCTGGCGAGGAAGCCCGCCTGGGAAACGCGCCGCTTCGGTCCGTCCCCCGTGTAGGCGCGCGGTGGATCTGTGCCGATCCAAGAGCTGGCAGGTCGAGCCCTACAGTCCTCACTGCTTGTTCAGGGTTCCGGCTCTCGGAGGGGGCAGCCCGGCTTGACCAGCTCGACCCGCCCCGAGCGCCAGTCTCGTTGCGTTCAGTGGGCTTGCTTTCCAAATCAGTGCGCCGCCGAACTTTTGCCGTCGAAAATTCGGGCGGTGTTTCGAAAGAGCGCTTCCCCGCCCGCGAAACGACACCCTTCCCTCTGTACTTTTTGCAAGCGGATTGGACTGTGCGCGATGGCAAAATCCCCGTGCAAACGGGCGCCGAAGTGGACTGAAAACGGCATTATTTCTCATGGCGGGAAAGCGCCCAAAAAGGGAGCCGGGGAAAACCGCGCGATTCGATTTTGAGCTCCTTGGCTTGGGAATATCAGGATTTTCCGTCCGCGTTTGCCAGCCCCGCGACGAATCTGGACAGCCGCCCCCTCCCCTGAAAATACAAGGCCCCGCATTAGAAATGCAAATTCTTCTTCGGGGTTCGGTGTCTTCTCCGGGAACTGGAGCGCCTCTCTCGGAACCCGAGTTTGATTTCTTTCTTTTTTTCTCAGCCGAAAGATTTCCCAAGCCCTCCCCCCCACACACACACACAAAATAGGACGCTTGAAGCCAGTGTTCCCTCTAAGCTGTGCAGTCTTGTGAGCAAGAATCCTACTTGTTAAGCTACCGGCATGAAAGTTGGGAGCCAGCGGTTTGGCTGCTGCATCAGTGAGTTTGCTCGGGAGCCCTCCTTCCTGAGCGGAGACAAAAAGGTGTGAACCGGAGGCTGAAAAAAACCCGGTGTGCTAGCTCACACTCGCTCAGCTTAGAGGGAACACTGCTTGAAGCTTCCTCTCCCCCTCCCCCCCCCCCCTTCCAAGCCTGAATTCGGAACTACCAGGCCGGGGCGCCGCAATGCACGCCTGTTTTTGCAGTTCGGTTCGGGCAAAGCTCTGGCGCTGGGAATCGAATGGGGGGCTCGCAAGGCTTTTGAGCCGTTGTTTTCCGCGCTCCTTTTGGCTCCTTTTGGCTGGGGGAGTGGAGAGTTGGGGGGGGAGGGAGGGCGAGGGTCGCCCACCTGTTCGGAGACCCTCTGGAACTCCCCCTCCCCCCACAAATCCAGATTTCTCTGCGGCTCTGCGCTCACCCTCTGCCAGCGCCGAGCAGGTTTTCGTCTCTCCCCCCCCCCCCCTCTTTCTCATGAAGAAAATTAATCAACTTCGAGTGATCCGGCGAGCTGTCGGCCGGCGTCCCGTAATTAGGGCCCGTGTGCCGCCCGGATTATCTCGTTAGTTTATCAAGAAAACATTTATTATAATTAATTCTTGGACGGGGTTATTATCATGGAGCAACTGGTAGATGGGGTCCATGGAGGGGGGGGGAGAGAAAGAGAGAGAGAGACGCGACAGATTGCAGGGAACGGCCGTTAGATCCAGATCTTCCCGGGGAGAGACCGGAGCGGGTCTTTTAGGCCGCGGTGGAAAAGGTTTGACTTCGGATTCGACAAACTTTGATTTTTTCCTCGCAGGCTCGCTTGGAAGGTTTTCTTCTTTCTCTCTCTCGGGGGAGGGGAGAGTCCCAAAGCGTTCCAGCCCGGCTAACTTCGAAGTCAGTCCCGCTGGATTCGCTGGGAGTCCAGTGTTTCCTCTAAGCTGAGTTAGTGTGAGCGGGCTTTCAGTTTTTTCGCCTCCAGCTCTCACATTTTTGTCTTCGCTCAGGGAGGCTGGCTCCAGACCAAACTGATGGCTGCAGGAGCCCAAGCGCTCGCTCCCAAGTGTAGTGCCAGGAGCAGACAAAGTTGAATTTTTGCTCGCAAGACCCCACAGCTTAGAGGGAGCATTGGCTGGGACACCCTTTCCAGGGAAGACTTAGGGATCGGAGCCCCCAAAGGACCCCCCCCCCAAAAAAGTGTGGTCTTGTTCTGGCATTGGAGAAGCTCTTGCGTGGGAGGGGAGGGGGGAGGGGGGCGGCTAGCGGGAATCGCTGCTCTTCAAAAAGAAACCCGTTGGGGGGGGGTCGTGGGCAGAGCTCCCCCGAAACTGTGGAGTCCTGTGAGCAAAAATTCTACTTGGTGAGCGACGGGCATTAAAGCTGGGAGCCAGCGATTTGGCGGCTGCCGAAATCAGTTTGCTCTGGAGCCCTCCTTCCTGAGCCGAGGCAAAAATGTGCGACCCGGAGGCTAAAACTACTGCGCCAGCTCACACGAACTCCGCTTAGAGGGAACACTGGCCGTCGGGGAAGGAAGGCAGGGCAAGAGCCAGCCCCAGGGAAGCCATTGCGGGTTTGGGGAATCGCTGGGGGGTTCTGCGGGAATTATTCAACCAGTGGTCGGAGGACTGGGTTTCGGCTGGATCGGGCCCAGCGTTTGACGGCAGGTCCGGGGGGGGGCGGGGCGGGGGGGCGGTAGGGATCTTTCAAAAACAGAACAGAAAACCAATACTTTAAAAAAAAAAAAGACAGGAAAAAGTTAAAACGCTATTTGAAAAGACAAAACCGACCCTAGCAGGTGGAGAGAAATAAATCACTCGAGAGGCCCTTTGGACGGGCAGCGCCTGCCGCCCGATCCGGTAGACGTTTACTCAGAAGGAAGATCCGGTGAGTCCAGGGGGCTTACCCCCGAGCAAGCGTGCCCCGGATCGCGGCCACAGCTCTGCCTTTGGAGTTCCGGGGGCGCGAACTTGCTGCGTTTCTGGGCGCGAACTTGCTGCGCGAAACTTGGCACTGCCTGCGTTTTTGCCTGTAAAATGGGAAGGACAGCCCCCCACGCCCCCGGTAGCCAGTTTACTCAAGAGGAGGTCCGAGGCCGCGGCGACGTCTCCCTACAGACGGAGCCCTCGATCCCGCCGAAATGCAAGGCAAAAAAAGGGAAGACGGTTTTTCACGGAACCCGGGATTGCATTCGGCACATGAGCGCAGCGGGTTGAGCTTCGAACTGGGTCAGACTTTATGTAAACCGCCTCGGCCCGAGGCGCCTTAGACGGTTAGGCCGCCACTTTCCCAATCGAGGGCCCGATGCAGCCCAAGTTAGACGAGGAAGCCGCTCCCCTGCCGTCGCCGAATCACCCCCGAGTAAAACCCCACGGATCGCAGCAACATTCTGCTGGGTTTCACTGGGCCGACCTCCCCATAAGCGCGCAGGTTTAGCTTGGCTTGAGTCCAGTGCAAGTTCTATATAAGGTCGAGTCTTTGGAGCTGGGGGGGGGGGGAGGGGTGTTAACTCTCGAATCCTTTTCCCATTGGGGGAAACAAAAATCGCTAAGATCGAACCAGGCTTCGTTTGGGCTGGACTGGGCCCGAACCAGTGGAATCCTGTGAGCAGCAAATTCGACAGCGAGCTACCGGCATTAAAGCTGCCAGGAAGCGATTTTGGAGCCGTCTTTCCAGAGCTGAGGCAAAAAGGTTTGAGCCGGAGGCTAAAAAAACCCTGTGAGCCGGCTCACACGAACTCAGCTTAGAGGGACCACTGGCCCCCAAGGCTCGAAAACGGGTCCCTCTCCCGCAATTGGGAGACAGTCTTGAGTTTGGGGGCTTCGTCCTATCTAGAGCCCCTCCCCCTTAGTTCTTATTCTTGTCCTTATCTTGTCCCTGCAGTCAAGAGGGTTGAAATCTGTCTGCAGGGATGGAGAAAAGCAACTTCAGATCCGGGCGGGTCAGGCGCGAACCGGAGAAACACGACTTTAGGAGAACTTGGGGTGGATCGGGCGCAGGGGCTCTAAAGCGGTTCATCGAGGCAGCTGGCCCGATCCATAGCTCGGTTGCAGGGAAAACGGCGGTCCCGCTGTATGCTTTGCCTAGGACGGGGCTCCGAGTGGATGCAGACAACCACATGTTCCCGTATTCGCTCTGGAGGCGGTGGGAAAGGACCCCTTACTAGTGGTCAGGGTGGCGCTGCGAAGCTATCCCGCCGGGAGACCGAACTCGGGGGTCATTCGGTCGTCTGTATGTAGGGGCGCTTGTACTTCCGAGGAAATCCGCATAGGTTCCGCTGGTGTGAACGTTTCAGCGCGGCGTACCCATCCTTTCGGTCCTTTCGGCTTCACTGCCTTGGGGATCGCGTTCTTGGTGTTTGCTGAGGTCACCTGCGCCGCCGAGAAAGTCGTTGGTACCCGAGTGAAAATGCAGTTCCGTTCATGGGGGGGGGGGGGGTGTAAGGGAGCCCCATTGAAATCAACAGGACTTTCTCTGCGCAGAAACGTGATTTGGATCGGGACCGGCCGACTGTGACGAAAGACGGCTGCCATCCTAAGCCTAGGTCCAGTCTAAGTCTCAGCAGGAAGCTCCCGCGGAGCTCAAAAGGGGCTTCCCTCCCGAGTAAAACGGCACCGGAGCTGAGGTTTTAAAAAATATATATAGAAATTGGATTATTTTATTTTTTTTGTCCCCGTGGGCGCTGGAGGAAACGCGTTGCCGCCTGCCACGAAATCTTTTACACGCCCGAAATGTCCTTCGGTCGCCGTTCTGAACTTGGAAAGAAGGGCGAATCGCCAGACAATGGATAGGCTTGATTTTCCTCCTCGGAAACTTAGGCTGGACTTTCGTTTCACGTCTGAGTTTGGCAGGTTCCACCAGACTCGTGTTCGCCCTCACCGCCTAGCGTAGGGATGACCCTTTAGGAACGGCTGGGTTGGTTAGGGATCGGGGGGGCCCTATGGCTGGAAATCACTTCCCCGAAATCCGGATCGCCTTTTCAAATCGAAGGGCTTAAGAAGTCTCAAAACTGAGGACGGGTGGTCTCGGTCGGAAGACGCCCAAGGGCGCTTTCACACACACTAAATAACACGCGTGCAACCCACCTCCAATGCGCTTTGCGACTGGGTTTCGCCGAGTGAAATGCCAAAATCCACTTGCAAACTCTGGCTGAAGCCGATTGCAAGGGCATGGTTTAGCAGGGCGTGAGGCTGCGGTGGCGCACATAATCCACTTCCAGTCCCGTTTGAAAGCACTTTCCAGCTTGGGTTTTTACTGTGTGAACTGGCAAAATCCAATTCAAAAGTGCACTGAAAGTGGATTGGCTTCTTTCGTGTGTGTGTGTGTGACCGCAAGCGGCCTGAAAAGCCACCGGGCCCTCTAAAAAACCACACAAAAAAGAGCGGGTTGGGCGGGTGAGGGGGGGAAATCACCGGTTCCAATTTCCAATCTCTTTCCTCTACCTAGCAGGGTTGTTGTGCTAGGGAAACGGGAGAAAAGGCAGAGCTGTGTCAGGAACGAATCTGGCCTTTCTTTGCCACCTTGAGGAGGGGAGGGGAGGGGGTGGAGCAGAGGCCAGCTCCTTCTCCTCCAACCCCCCCCCCCCCACACACACACACACACAAACGGACAGCGCATTAGATCCCGGAGAAATCTCCAAACCGGCGATTTTTTCCCACAAAATGCTCAAGGCTTGGATCTGTCAGGAGCTATTAGCCTCACCTTTCCCCCCCCTTTTTTTTCTTTTCTTTCTTTCTTTTTTTTGCAAACCTGCAGCGATTTGGGGGGGAGGGGAAGATCAATAGAAATTTGCGGGGCGGGGGGTGGGGTGGGGTGGGGGTGGTTCAAAGGGCAGCCGACAGCCCAGTCGGTGTTAAACCGGATCAACGCCCCCCCCCTCCCCGGTCCGACCGCCCCAAAGGACAGTGGAGACGCACCCCTAATCTTGTCCCCCCAATTTTAAAAACTCACCGAAAGAAATCTCTCTTTCTTTCTCTCTCTCTCTCTCTCTCTCTGCGGCCACACACACACACTAAAGACTCCACTTTCAATCCACATTCAGCGCGCTCTCCAACTGGATTTGACTGGGTGAACTGACAAAATCCAGTTGGAAAAGTGGGTCGAAAGTGGCGTCTCGGGCGTGGGTGACCGCAGCCTCTCTCCCCGAAGCCCAGAGGTCCGAGTTTCCACCCCAAATCTACTCAATTAATCTCCCCTCAAAGCTTCCTTGGAGTGAGAGACTTTGGCGGAGAAAGAGCTCCCCCCACTTCATGCCAACGTTAATTACTAGTTTGTTTAGTTTACAACAATCCCGCCCCCCCCCCTTCCAAGTATTTCTAAAAGTCTCCGAAATCTAGAGGGTTTGGGGAAGGGGGGGGGTTGCTTCTAAATCTAATTAGCCCAAGTGCTAATTGTTTGGGGGGGGGGGGGACGGATGAATGAAATCACTTCAGGTCTGGGATGATAGAGGGGGGCGATGGGGGGGGGGGTTACACACACCTTCCCTAGTTTGGGCGTTTTAATTCTGAACTTTTTTTTGGCCTGGGGGAGGGGGGCTCAGGGTGTTGGTGTGGTTGGAGGGGCCCCAACCCTCGGTCTTCGGCCGTGGCAAAATCCGGGTGTAATTAAACCGCCGGGGGAGGGGGGGGGCACAGCTTCGACCCCGAAAGGGGGGGGGGAATCTTTGTTTAGTATGCTTAAGAAGAAGCAGCCGAGGGGTCTTTTGTGTCTCCAAAACGGGCTCCGTCGACTTTTTGCTGGAAGACAATTAGCTATTTGTTAAGACCAGAAATCCCTCCCATAGACACCAGAGAATCCCTCCAAGACACAAGAGAATCCCCCCATAGCCCTTTGGGGTAGCGGGAGACCCTCGCTGTCCGTGTGTATTAGAGGATGGGGGGGGGTCTATTACTGTATTCCCTGTAAGTTTTGTCAAGGGAGGGGAGGACGGGTTTCTTCCTCCAGCCGCCCCCCTCCCCCAAGACCCCTTGTCTGCATCTCAGCGATTTTGCGAGAATCGCTGGTCAATGTCTGCAAAAAGAAGACCCCTTCCTTCTTCCCAAGGCGACGGCTTAACGGGGCTGGGCTGGGGGGGGGGGTCTCTCTTTCTCTCTCTCTCTTTCTCTCTCTCTCTCTCCCCCAGCCCCCCCTCTAAGAATGGCTTCTTTCTGTCTTGTTTTTTTAGACGCCAGATGTCCGCTCCCCCAGTCCAGACTTCTACCTCCTAAGCTCTTGAAGAAGAAGACCACAGAGCGCGAGTTAGAGAGAAGGGGGGAGAAGAGGAAAGCCGCGGGAAGAAAAGAGGGGAGCTCCTGAACTCGCCCCTTCGCCTTTCGCCTCTTTCCCCCCACGGGGGGATTTTTTGGCCATTTTCCCTCCGCCCCGTCCCAACTTTAGCATGATGTCTTATCTCAAGCAACCACCTTACGCCGTCAACGGGCTCAGCCTAACCACCTCCGGGATGGACCTCCTCCACCCGTCGGTCGGGTACCCGGGTAAGCGGAAGGGGGAGGGCCCAGGGCGCTGGTTGAGGGTGGGTTGAGAGGCTTTGGAAAGTTTTTTGGGGGGGAGGGGGCAGTTTCAAAAGGAAAGGGGCTATTTGCGCGGGGGGGGGGGGGCTTATGTTTCAGTGCCACCTTTTTGGGATGGGGGCCTTGAAATCAGTGTTCCCTCTAAGCTGAGTGAGAGTGAGCGAGCTCAGGGTTTTTGGGGGGGTTTTAGCCTCTGGCTCACACCTCTTCGTCTTAGCTCAGGGAGGATGTCTCCAGAGCAAACTGATTCGCGCAGCAGCCAAACCGCTCACTCCCAGCGTTAATGTCAGTAGCTAACAAAGTAGATTTTTTGCTCGCAAGGCTCCACAGCCTAGAGGGAGCATTGATCTTGATTCTCCCCCCCCCCCATGATAGATGGGGAGGGGGGACTTGTGGAAAAAGAGAGGGGGGTTGGAGAGTCAGAATACATCTCATTCTCTGCCCCCCCCTCCAATTCACCTTGCCCTTTCTCAGACACACCTAACTTTGGTTATCCTATGACTACGCGCATCAGCTTTGTATGGGGGAGAGTAAATTCTATGCAGTGCTCCCTCTAAGCTGTGGAGTCTGGTGAGCAGAAATCCTACCTTGTGAGCTACTGGCATTAAACTTATGAGTGAGCGGCTATGACAGAAATTAGTTTGCTCTGGAGCCCATCCTTCCTGAGCGAAACCAAAAATGTGTGAGGTGGAGGCTAAAAAAAACTGTGGGCTAGCTCACACTCACTCAGCTTAGAGGGAACACTGATTCTATTGTCATCCAAAGGGCTTACTGCGAAGCAGACATACCCTAGGCTCTGTGATTCGCCCTGAGTCCACTTGAGGGGAGAGTGGAATATAAATTTAAATAGATAAATAAATAGATTTAAAAAATTGAATTATGGTGAGACTGTGCTTCAGAAGTCTGGGAGATCTTGAGGGGGGCACCTGATTGGTGAGGGGGGGCTTATTAAGGGGAAGAACCTTTGTGCTGAGAAAGGTTGGGCTACCCCCATGAGTAAATTAGAGACACCCCCCCCACACACACACACAAACATAAACACACGCAGCTCTTCAACGGGGGCTTCCCAATACTTCTCTGATGTCTGATCTTAAAAATAGTTAACACAGGCTGCGCTTGCACACACTAAATCATCCACTTTCAATGCACTTTTCCAAGTGGATTTTGCCAGTGGATCAGAAGTGGATTATTTAGCGTGTGTGATCGCAGCCAAAAAGCACCGTGTTTTTTTTGGGGGGGGGGGGGTGTTACTCCCGAGTAAGCACGTGTCCTTCGGGACCGCAGCCTCCACTCTGCCGGAGACCTGATAAGTGGGACTTTAAAATCTGAGGCCAGGCTGATTCCTTTCCAGGCCACCCTCTCTGGCTTCCAGAAGAAGTTCCCCCTTCCTGCAAAAGATGGCTCCTGCCAGGAAATCCCTCCTGGTCATGCTTAAGTAGCAGTTTGACTCCGAAGTCAACTCTTCTTCAGACTTCTTTCCCAGCGGAGTGTACCTACTGTGACTGCTGTCCCAAAAAGGCAGTCTCCTCCAGTACCCTTACTTGGGAGGAAACCCCTCCTTGAAGCCGGTGGAGCTTACTCCCGAGGAAACACGCCCAGGCTGAAACTGGGCCCCTCTGCAACCCACACCTAGCTTCCTTGGGAGTCAAACCCAACAGGAAGAAGGGAAAACTTTGGCTCTGGGAAGCT
The DNA here is from genome assembly GCA_029233225.1 of Lepidodactylus listeri. Taxonomy (NCBI): domain Eukaryota; kingdom Metazoa; phylum Chordata; class Lepidosauria; order Squamata; family Gekkonidae; genus Lepidodactylus; species Lepidodactylus listeri. Next base: position 94,939,590 of record JARCFY010000011.1, on the reverse strand, counting down.
CAAACTTGGAAAGTCTTGTTGGCTTCTAAAGCCCTGCTGGACTCGAACCCAGCTCTTCTACCACAGACCGACCCTCTAAAGCCCAGCTTGTGGTTGCGTTATCCGAGAGTCAGCGTTGTGAGTGATGCTGACTTGGGAGAAAGCCCCACTGGATTCTTGAGAGCCAGTTTTGTGTCTTGGTTAAGTGCACGGGCTCTTATTTGGGAGAACCGGGTTTGATTCCCCACTCCTCCACTTGCAGCGGCTGGGTGACCTTGAGCAAGCCATAGCTCTGTACCAGCTGTTCTCTCAAGGACAGTTGTCTCAGAGCTCTCTCAGCCCCACCTACCTTACTGGGTGTCTGTTGTGGGGAGGGGAAGGGAAAGGGGTATAAATCCAATCTCTTCTTCTTCTTCTCTCTCTCCTTCCGAGGACAAAAACGCCTCGCTCCGATGCTCCCTCTAAGCTGTGAAAATCTACTTGGTGAGCTACCGGCATTAAAGCTGTGAGCGAGCGATTTGGCTGCTGCATCAATTAGTTTGCCCTGGAGCCATCCCTTCCTGAGCTAAACCAAAAATGTGCGAGCCGGAGGCTAAAGAACCGTGAGCTAGCTCACACTAACTCAGCTTAGAGGGAATGCTGGGAGCAACCCTGGACTTCCTTGGTGGTCTCACACAGCTTAGAGGGAACTGCAAGTTCACCCTATGGCACCTCCTCTAGCTTCCGTCTTGGTGGACCTGCCTGGTGGACCAGCCCTGAGAACAAAGCACAGCCGGGTTTCAGGGGTGGGCGGGACCAGGTGAAACGGTCCGTCTCCGGCTTGGCCCTGAGTCTGCCTGGCTTTCTCCCTCCAGCCACGCCCCGCAAGCAGCGGAGGGAGCGCACCACCTTCACTCGGGCCCAGCTCGACGTTTTGGAGGCCCTCTTCGCCAAGACCCGCTACCCGGACATCTTCATGCGGGAGGAGGTGGCCCTCAAGATCAACCTGCCGGAGTCCAGAGTTCAGGTAGGCAGAGGAGGAGGAGGGGGGTGGAGAGGTCCTTCCTGGATCCCTTTTCTTCTGGAGTGGTCGCTGCTGGTGGGAACGTGCCCTTGAGTCACAGCTGACTTATGGCGACCCTATAGGGGTTTTCAGGCAAGAGAAGTACAGAGTTGGCTTGCTGTTGCCTGCCTCTGCGTAGCAACCCTGGACTTCCTTGGTGGTCTCCCATCCCAGTAGGAACTCTGCTTAACATCCGATATCTGGTGGGATCAGAGGGGCCTGGGCTATCCAGGTGAGGTCAGATGTTCAGAGGCGGTTTGCCATTATCTTCCTCTCCGTAGTAAATCCAGACTTCCTCGGTGGTCTCCCACCCAAACACAAGCCACCAGGCCGAACCTGCTTAGCTGACGAGCTCTGATGACATCGGGGTATCCTGGGCTATTAGGGGGACAGATCGACTATGAAACGAATGAAGCTTAAGCTTCAGGGCCTCTGATCCTGGAGGGGCCCTGAAGCAACTTCTTTTTTAAGGAGTGAATTTTTCAGCAAAATTGATGGCCTTTTTTTGAAGTGTTTGTCAAAAAAATAAGGCTGTTTTAGTGACAGAATCATAAGCCAAGGGGCTGAAACACTTAATATTGACCTTAGAATCTTCCCTATCAAAATGTCCCGGTAATGGGTTAGATTTCAACAATTTCTTGGGGGCTTGCGGCACCTGAGTCCCCAGCTGTATGGGCCCGCTGAGCTCACCAGAATCGATTCACTGGTAGACCTCCTGATGGCACCTGGATTTTGGCCACTGTGGGACACAGATTGTTGGACCGGAGAGTTCATTGGCCTGATCCAGCATGGCTTCTCTTATGTTCTTATGTCTGGGACAGTGACGCTCTGTCTTCTTGGTGCTTGTGGAGGGGGGGCAAGAATGGGAGGGCTTCTGGAGTTCTGGCCCTGCCGGTGGACCTCCTGATGACTCCTGGGTTTTGGCCACTGTGTGACACAGATTGTTGGGCAGGATGGGCCACTGGCCTGATCCAACATGGTTTCTCTGATGTTCTTACAAATCCTGGGAATCTTGTGAGTAGGGGTGGGAGGGCATCTCTGATCTGTCATTCCCAAACCTTAAAGCCATGATTAGATTCGAGGCAATCATTACTGCATTTCTGTGGGGATATTTTTAGCTAGGCTCCCGGAAGCTGATTCAATGCATCTGAGATGTAGTGGTTGAATTTTAAAGGCATTTGTGGTGGTCTGCCATGGAACCTCATTGCTGGTGGGAAGGGGCTCGCTGTATGGACCATTTTCAAGGGCTCCACCCCACCACCCCGTTCTCCACCAATCTGGGCCTTGAGGTCCTTGCAAGGGCAGCAAGGCCTCATTGGACCTTGTTGGATGGTGCCCTGTTGTTGCTGGTTGAGGAGAGGCCCCCATAACCGTTCCCAAAGACGTAGGCCCACTACTGGGCAAGAGACGTTCAGAGGCAGTTTGTCAAAACCTGCCTCTGCGTAGCAAATCCAGACTTCCTTGGTGGTCTCCCATCCAAACACAAACCAGGGCCAGTCCTTCTTAGCTTCCAAGCTCTGATGCCACTGGGCTAGCCTGGGCTGTCCAGGTCAGATTGTTTCCAAGTAAGCCCTAGAAAACCCTTCATTCCCGCACCTGGCTGATTCAAAGGGGATCCAAAAGGTGAGGGAGGGGTCGCTTCAGAAACAGGAATCAATGCTCCCTTTAAGCTGTGGAGTCCTGTGAGCAAAAATCCTATTTTGTGAGCTACAAGCATTAAAGGTGTGAGTGAGCAGTTTGGCTCTGGCATCAATTAGTTTGGTCTGGAGCCCTCCTTCCTGAGTGGAGACAAAAAAAAACGAGTAAGCCGGAGGCTAAAAAACTGTGAGCTAGCTCATGCTAACTCAGCTTAGAGGGAACACTGAACAGGCTCCCCATTCAGTTGTGGGGAGGGAGGTAAAGAAATGCCGATAAGGGAAGGAGGAGATTCCCCAATAAAGGCAGAAAGACCCTGCGTTTCTCTTACATCCTCGAAGGGACTGAACCACCTCCGACTGATGTCAGAGGATCTTCCGCCTTGGTCCTCTTTGTTTATAAAGGGTTGGGAGATTCGCAAGTTGTCAACACTGCGGTCGTGATAGTGTTAAACTGAGGTTGCAGGTCAACAGGATGTTGCCTAGCAAAGCTGTAACCAATCAGAAGTAGAGAAAGTTACCCGGGTTAGTGTGGGCGGTGTTTTAGGTCTAATTGAAGTCCTCTTTAGTCTTGTCAATACATTGGTTTGAAGATGTGCTTTAGGTCAGGCAGGCATGTATCTGATGTTTTATGGCAGAATTCCCTGTCTGGGTTCTGAGGGCTGTGAGAGTGACCGTCTTTACCTTTGAACCGTGTAACTGTTAAGCAATGCTGCCTCTAAGCTGTGGAATCCTGTGAGCAAAAACCCCCTACTTTGTGAGCTACTGCCGTTGACGTGGTGAGCGAGCGATTTGGCTCCTGCATAAATGAGTTTGCTCTGGAGCCCCATCCTTCCTGAGCGGAGACAAAAATAGTCGAGCCGGAGGCTACGGAATTGTGAGCTAGCTCACACTAACTCAGCTCAGAGGGAACACTACTGTTAAGATGTCGCTCTAGAAAGCTGGGATGTATTTTCTTATTTTTTTTTCTCTCCAGATGTATACCCTTCCTTATCTAGAGAAGGATGACTTTTACTTTAAAGCTCAAATGCACCCAGCGTGGTTCTGGTTTATCTCTTCACTCTGCTTAACGGACACAAGGGAAAGTCCCCATCGCTGCCCCCTTTGCAGAGAATTTTGAAAATAACGAAGGGATCATCCAAAACTGGGAGCCCCCCCCCCCCCCGCCCCGCCTGCAGTCTACAGTGATGAAGGCCATTATTCCGTTGCTGCACATGTAAACCAGGTATTAGAAGATTAGATCAATTCCTGGAGGACGGGCCATGATTAACAGTAGAGCCTCCAGATTCAAAGGCAGTGTGTCTTAAGCACTGGGGACATAAAGCTGTTGGAGGGCTATTGTCTCGATGCCCAGCTTTGTGGGAATCCTGGAAGTGTCTCATTGGCAGAGGATAGACCCCAGGATTTTTGATGGGCCCTTGCGCTGATCAAGTGGGGTTCCTCTAATAACACTAATAATAGTGTGCCATTGAGTCGCAACCAATTCCCGGCAACTCCAGGACCATGGGGGTTTCGAGGCAAGAGAGGAGCAGAGATGGTTTGCCATTGCCTTCCTCTGCATAGTTACCACTCTTTGCTTGATGGTCTCCCATCCAAGTCCTGGCCATAGCCACCCCGACTTAGCTTCTAAGCTCTGACACAATCAAGCTAGTCTTCTAGCCGCATCCAAATGAAACGACCACTTACGTACCTTTCCTAGGCAATCTCCTATCCAGGAAGGAGTTTCCGGGGCCATCTTCGCTTCAGCCACTGAGTTCCATTTGAGACCTCCAGGACTTCCTTCTCCTTCCTTCTAGATCACTAGGACCTTCTTGGGAGTGGTGGAATGTGCTACCGAGCCACAGCTGACTAACGGCAACCTGGTTAGTGTGTTCAAGGCAGGAGTTGGACAGAGCCGGTTTACCATTGGTTGCCTCTGCAAAATGACCGTGGACTTCCTTGGGGGTCTCCCATCCAAGACTAACCAGGGCCGACCCTGCTTAGTTTGTGAGATCTGATGAGATCGGGTTGGCCTGGGCCGTCCAGGTCAGGGAGTCATGACTGTCTCCCATCAAGCCTCAGGCATAGGCTTTTCAAAGCCAGAGATGTTTAGAGATGGTTTGCCGTTGCCTGTCAGAGCCAGTTTGGTGCAGTGGTTAAGTGCGCAGAGTCTAATCTGGGAGAACCGGGTTTGATTTCCCCCACTCCTCCCCTTGCAGCTGCTGGTGTGACCTTGGGTCAGTCACAAGTTCTCTCAGAGCTGTTCTTGAAAAAGAGCAGTTTCTGTCAGAGCTCTCTCAGCCCCACCGACCTCACAGGGTGTCCGTTGTGGGGAGGGGAAGGGAAAGGAGATTGTGAGCCACTTTGAGACTCCTTTGGGTAGTGAAGGGCGGGGCATAAATCCAATCTCCTCCTCCTCCTCCTCCTCTGCAGCAGCACTGAACTTCCTTGGGGGTCTCCCATCCAAATACTAACCAGGGCTGACCCTGCTTAGCTTGTGAGATCCAGATCAGGGCTCAGTAGGAATTGGCCGGCTATTCTTTCTTCCTAAAAATTAATTAAGAAAAATCCTGGATTGTTTACGGGTCGCCCTCTGCAAACGTTATAGTCCCCCCCCCACTCCTAAAAACCCACCCCGCAAAGCTGATCACTGCAGTTTCCGCTTCGGAGAACATGCCCCACTTCAGGGGTTGGAATCAATGTTCCCTCTAAGCTGAGTTAGGGTGAGCGAGCTCACAGGTTTTTTAAGCCTCCGGAGTCATTTTTCTCCAGGCCAGTTTGGCTGGGATCCTGGAGGCTTTTTGTCATCTTCTGGGCATGGAACAGGGGGTCACTGGCAGTGTTCCCTCTAAGCTGAGCTAGTGTGAGCTAGCCCACAGTTTTTTAGCCTCCGGCTCACACATTTTTTTTGCCTCCACTCCGGAAGGAGGGCTCCAGAGCCAACTAATGGATGCAGTAGCCAAAATCGCTCGCTCGCAACTTTAAGTCCGGTAGCTCACAAAGCGGGATTTCTGCTCACAAGACTCCACAGCTTAGAGGGAGCATTGGTTGGAATGAGATCTGATAGGCCGGACGCCATGGCCGATTTCTCTCTTTGTGTGTGCACCCGCTCAGAGATTCTCAGTAAGATCTAAAGGCCGTCTCTGTTTACATCGAGATTGAATTGCAAACGTGAAGAAGTGTCGGGCGAAGACGAAAACATCCCCCCTGGCGGAACTGTCCTGACACCTCCTATCTCGCACTGTTAACACCTGTTAAACAGCCCCCCCCCTCTCTTCTTAAGCAAAGGGACTTGTGGTTTGGGAGTGCAGCCCCCAGAACAGAGGAATCCAATTTAACTGTGTATTTAGTTACTTAAACTATTTACCGGCCCACCGAGGTGAGGGGAACAAAATAATTTCAAAGAAAATTCATTGACACATCGTGCAGTCTGATGAATCTGAAGAAGTGAGCTGCGGCTCACGAAAGCTCCTTCCCAGCCGCAGATTTTGTTAAGTCTTTAAGGTGCTCCTGGACTCTGGCTCTTTTCTGCTGCTTGTTGTTGTTGTTCAGTTACACAGTTGAGTCTGACTCTTCGCGACCCCACGGACCACATCACGCCAAGCCCTCCTGTCTTCTGTCGCGCTCCGGAGTTTGCTTAATTTCATGTTCGCGGCATCGCTAACACTGTCTAAGCATCTCATCCTTTGCCGTCCCCTTCTTCTTTGACCTTCAGTCTTTCCCAGCATCAGGGCCTTCTCCAGTGAGCGAGTGCTCCCTTCTCATTTGGTGGCCAAAGTATTTGAGTTTCAGTTTCAGGATCTGGCCTTCCAGGGAACAGTCAGGGGTTGATTTCTTTTAGGATTGACTGATTTGATCTCCTTGCCGTCCACGGGACTCTCAAGAGTCTTCTCCAGCACCATAATTCGAAAGCATCTATTATTCGGCACTCGGCCTTCCTTACAGTCCAACTCTCGCAGCCATACATCACTACTGTGAATACCATTACTTTGACCATATGGACTGTTGTTGGCAGGGTGATAGTCTATTATACTGTCTAGGTTTCTGCTGCTACAGACAGACTAATGCAGCTACCCATCTGGGGTATCTGAAGTGAACCGTAACTCACAAAAGCTCCTCCCCTGCCACAAATTTTGTTGGTCTTTAAGGTGCTCCTAAACTCTTGCTCTTTTTCTACTGCTGCAGACAGACTGACACAGCCTACTTATGGGTAACTTTATTGACAGCCTAATAATAGTCGGTGCATTTGGTCTGAAATACGGGGGATTCATGAATGGCATCTTCCCTATCCTTTTAAAATAGTATATCTGGATGGCCCAGGCTAGTCAGGTCTCAGAAGTTAAGCAGGATCAGCCTTGGTTAGTACCTGGATGGGAGACCACCAATGTTCCCTCTAAGCTGTGGAGTCTTGTGAGCAAAAATTCTACTTTGTGAGCTACTGGCATTAAAGTTGTGAGCGAGCCATTTAAATCCATTTGCTCTGGAGCGGTCCTTCCTGAGCTGAGACCAAAATGTGTGAGTCGGAGGCTAAAAAGCTGTGAGCTAGCCCAGACTCACTCAGCTTAGAGGGAACACTGGAGACCACCAAGGAAGCCCAGGGTTGCTATGCAGAGGCAGGCAATGGCAAAGCACCTCTGAACGTCTCTTGCTTTGAATCTTGGCTGAGGCTTGACAGCCCTTTCCACCATCAGATCTGGAGGCAGAGCCATCTCCAGCTGAGACGCTCTTTTCCCCTCTTGCTAACAACAGCCGTCCACTGAACCAGCTCAGAGCGGGGGGGGGGGGGGGGGGGGGGGAATGGCGTTAGAATCCCAGCCAAGCTGAGGATGTCCTCCTTGAGGAGCATTTTGTGATGAATTTCAGTTTGCAATTTGTATTGACTGGAGTCGCTTTGGGGACTGATATTTGGAAGGGAAACGGAAATGAAGCTGTCCTGAATATCCAATCAAGATAATTACAGTCACTGATTTGATTACCATTTAATCGAGGATAGGGGGGGCTTCACTCTGATGATAATCGGTCAGCAATCTGAAAATGTAAGGTGACCGTGTGCTGCACATATCTGCAAATATGTAGCATGCATGTGTGTAAATTGCCATCAAGTTGCAGCCAACTTATGGTGACCCCAGCAAGGGGCTTTCAAGGCCAGTGAGAAGCAGAGGTGGTCTGCCATCGCCTTCCTCTGCAGAGCCTTCCTTGGTGGCCTCCCTTCCAAGTAGTGTCCCTGCTTACCTTCCAAATTACAGTGACTCTAGCAAGGGGCTTTCACGGCAAGTCAGAAGCAGAGTTGGTTTGGCCGCTGCTTTCCTCTGGTGGCCTCCCATCAGAGACTTACGGCAACCCCAGCAAGGGGCCTTCAAAGCCAAGGAGAAGCAGAGGTGGTCTGGCCATTGCCTTCCTCTGCAGAGCCTTCTCCTTGGTGGCCTCCCTTCCAAGTACTAACCCTGCTTAGCTTCCGAGGTCTGACGAGACTGGGCTGCACCATGCCGCCTTCCCTCCCGAAATACATAGCATGCAGGTAAACTATCAGGAAGCCAGGCCTGGCTGGACGCCCTATCAGGGAGCAGGCTTGGTGCTAAGTCTGTTTTTCCTGATATGTCCTGGGCGAAAATAGAATGACGAGACTGAGAGGGCAGTGTCCGTGAATAGACAGAGGAACAGGAAGCGGGCAGGAGGGCACTCATCAGTTCTCTGCCGGTTTGCACCAAGCTTTCTGCTGGTCTGTTCTTTGGAAAAGATCGGGATACGAATCCGGCCCGGAGCTCCCCAGCCTCTGCAAAAGTACCAGTGAGCCCTTGGGGGGGATTTTAAGAAACAGTTCTGGGATCTGCCATGTGCCACCTCGTGTAAGGCTGACGATACATTATTAGAGTTTGTAACCCAAGTTTTCTCCTAGGAGGGAGTTATCTGCCTCTAGAATCGTAGAACCCTCCAGGGTCGTCTAGTCCGATGCCCTGCGCAGGGCAGGAAATTCCCAAAGGCCTCTCCTCCCACACCCCCAGCAGTGCTCCCTCTAAGCTGTGGAGTCTTGTGAGCAAAAATTCCACTTGGTGAGCTCCTGGCATTAAAGTTGTGAGCGAGCGATTTGGCTGCTGCATAAACTAGTTTGCTCTGGAGCCACCCTTCCGGAGCGGAGACAAACACGTGTGAACTGGAGGTTAAAAAACTGTGGGCTAGCTCACACTAGCTCAGCTTAGAGGGAGCACTGCCAGTGACCCCTTGTTCCACGCCCAGAAGATGACAAAAAGCCTCCAGGATCGCCGGCCAAACTGGCCTGGAGAAAAATGACTTCCTGACCTTAACGTGGCGATCAGGATTTCCCTGGGTGCGTAAGAAAGGGCCACAAGAACTAAGCACTGATGCAACCCTTCCAGCCCTCCCTCTCATGATCTGCCCAAGTTCACTGGATCAGCATTGCTGTCCGAAGGCCATCTAGCCTCTGCTTGAGAACCTCCAAAGAAGGGGAGCCCACCACCTCCCGAGGAAGCCTGTTCCACTGAGGAACCGCTCAAACTGTCAGGAAGTTCTTCTCAGTGTTTAGCTGAAACCAGGGGTCATTTCGTAGAAAAAGAGGTGCAGGAGCTCATTAGCATAACTCATTTGCATAACTCATTTGCATATGCCCCACCCCCTAACATGCCGGAAGTGTGTCAGAAGGCAACACCCACCCCTCAGGCTCCCCTCCACAGGTGAGTGAAACTGACCTGCTCTTCCTCCATTCCCTTCCCCATCCAATACTTTGTGCAATAAAAATAAGCGTAGAGAACACACCCTCATTCTCTTCCTGCTCCCTTGAAACCACCAGGTTTCAAGTAGACTTAAGATACCCAGGACATGTGCACCACCCATCCCTTTCCCTTCCCCTCCCCACAACAAGACACCCTGTGAGGTAGGTGGGGCTGAGAGAGGTCTTTTGAGAACTGCTCATGAGAGAACAGCTCTGAGAGAACTTGTGACTGGCCCAAGGTCACACCAGCAGCTGCATGTGGAGGAGTGGGGAATCAAACCCGGTTCTCCCAGATTAGAGTCCAACTCCTGACCTCTACACCAAACTGATGGGGATGGGGTGGAAGCTGCTGAAGGGTTGGTGAAATTTCTCCAGTACTTATGTGCCATGTGCCCTGATAAAAAATGGTATACTTAGAAAATTTATGTGCCAACTTGAGCAAGTCTCTGGAAAAGCAGCACACAGTCATAAAAGGAACAATGATAAAATTATCAATATTAAAACAAAACATTAAAAACAATAGAGACCCTAGCAGGGCTTTCCCCAGGGCGCTGCGCCTCTGCACTGCTCGGGGAAGCCGAGGAGGGGGCGGGGCTTGGTCATGTGCCCGCCCCCTGGGCTTCTCACTCCCGGAGCTGCGCTCCTGTGTGCTCCTGCTCCAATGGACCCCTGGCTGAAACCTCTTTTGATTCAATTTCAACCCCTTGGTTCTGCTTCAACCTTCTGGGGTGACGGAAAACGACTCCGCACCATCCTCTATAGGACAGCCCTTCAAGGGTGATGATTGTGTCACCTCTCAGTGACGGAGTCTTCCCTGCAGGCGAAGAGGGGATGCTTCCAGGGTTCTCCTGCAGCACCTCCTTGGGCCAAAATGGTTGAGGAAAGCTTTGGTGGAGATCCGTCATTTAGTTTCAGTTCCAAAAGACAAGGGAGGGTTTGTTGCATGGGGTAGCCATGGGGAGAAGTTGCCAACCCCAAAGAGAGCCTGGGTCTACATCCACGCATGGCTGTCACGGCCTGCTTGGGAGGAGCTCAGCACTTTGCAAAAGCCTGTCGCCCCAGAAGGTCGGGCCAGAACCGATGGGTTGAAATTAAATCAAAAGAGACGTTGGTTAAACGTTAAGAAGAACTTCCTGACAGTTTGAGCGGTTCTTCAGTGGGACAGGCTTCCTCGGGAGGTGGTGGGTTCTCCTCCTTAGGAGGTTTTTCAAACAGAGGCTAGATGGCCACCTGACAGCAGTGCTGATCCTGTGAACTTCGGCAGATCATGAGAGGGAGGGCAGGAAGGGCTGCCTCAGCGCTTAGTTCTCATGGCCCTTTCTCACACGCCCAGGGAAATGCCGATCGCCACTTTGGGGTCAGGAAGCCATTTTCCCCCAGGTGACTTTGGCTGGAGATCCTGGAGGTTTTTTGTCGTCTTCTGGGTGTGGAGCAGGGGTCCCTAGGTGTGTGTGTGTTGGGGGGGGGGGCGGTATTTGTGAATTTCCTGCATTGTGCAGGGAGTTGGATTAGATGACCTTTAAGGTCCCTTCCTGCTCTATGTGTCCATGTAGTCATTTAGCTCCCTGTTTTTATTTCATGTTCGGTTCAGGACTTTTGTGTGTTTTGTCCCCAAGACTGGGAAAGCTGCCAGGTTACAGAAAAGTCACTGGCAACCAGTACCCTTGGGTATCTCATGGGAGACCATAGATCTAGACTTCGATGCTGCCATTCTAAGAACACTTCCTTGCGAGTAAGCCTCGTTGGGTTTCAGCTGGAGTCTGAGTAGACCTGCTCGGCATTGTCCTGTCCATCCCCAAAGCTGTTGAACGCTGGGCTCACTCCATCAAGTTGGGTGGCCATGTCAGTCTGTCTGTAGCAATAGAAGAGGGCAAGAGTCCAGGAGCACCTTAAAGACTAACAAGATCTGTGGCAGGAGAGGAGCTTTCGTGAGTCACTGCCCACTTCTTCAACCGTATGCTTGGTGGAACCTCTCTGCCTTGCATGCCCTGCAGAACTGTAACAGATCCCACAGGGCCCTGATGTTAGAAGGCGGAGAGTTCCACCAAGCTGGAGCCAGGACCGAAAAGGTCTTGGCTCTGGTTGAGGACAGCCGGATGCTTGTTGTGCCAGGGACTTCCAATAGATCACTTGAGCACAGTGCTGATGGATGTAGTTCTTTTGAAGGAGCAGGGAACCTGGAAGTCAGTTGTGTCTGACAACGGAGGCTCTGGAGTTCCCCTCCAGGCCTATAGCAAAAATTGTTTAATAAAATTGGGGTCATACCTGGTGCAGGTAAATATCAAGGTGTGTGTGTGTATGTATCAGATCCTTTGTTCAAACCTGGATAGCCCAAGCTACCCCAACTTGTCAGATCTCAGAAGCCAAGCAGGGCCAGCCCTGGTTAGTACTTGGCTGGGAGACCACCAAGGAAGTCCAGGGTTGCTACGCAGAGGGAGTCAACGGAAGACCATCCCTGTTCATCTCTTGACCGGAAAACCTCATGAGGGCTCGCTGTATGTCACCTCTGACTTGGCATTACTTCCTGCCACCATAGATGTTCTGCCCCTCACCTGGATGGTCCAGGATAGCCCAACCTTGGTAGAAGCTTTCGTGAGTCACTGCCCACTTCTTCAACCATAAAGCTTGGTGGAACGTCTCTGCCTTGCATTCCCTGCAGAATTGTAACAGATCCCGCAGGGCCCTGATGTTAGAAGGCAGAGAGCTCCACCAAGCTGGAGCCAGGACCGAAAAGGTCTTGGCTCTGGTTGAGGACAGCCGGATGCTTTTTGTGCCAGGGACGTCCAATAGATGTTGATCATTTGAGTGTGGTGCTCTCGGGGGTGGGGGGTGGGGGTGGCGTATCAGGTGAGTTTGTCCAGTAGGCATGCTGATCTCTGACCATTCAGGGCTTTAAAGGTCAAGAGCAAAACCATGAACCTGACCAGGTACTCAACTTTCCCTTGCCTGCCTCTCTGTAGTGACCCTGGACTTCCTTGGTAGTCTCCCCATCCAAGAAGACTACCATAGCGTACCGGATAAGGTTCAAGGTGCTGGTGCTTACCTATAAAGCCCTATATGGCCTGGGACCTACTTACCTGAAGGACCACCTCTCTCCATATGTTCTCCAGCGAGCACTGCGGTCTGGATCCCAAAACCGACTGGTCCTGCCAGGGCCGAAAGAGGCGCAGCTGGCAATTGCAAAGGCCAGGGCTTTTTCAGTGGCGGCCCCATACTGGTGGAATGAGCTCCCGAAGAACATCAGGGCCCTGCGGGATCTATTACAGTTCCGCAGGGCCTGCAAAACGGAGCTCTCCCACCAGGCCTTTAAGTAGGGGCCGCCTCATGTATACATCTTAGCCCTGGCCCAAGTCCATCTGTCGGCAAGTTTATCTGCCAGCCTGTGTGAACGCACACAGGGATTACATCTGTGTGCTGTTCTGATACACCTGTGAAGGAAAATTGCAACGCTGCTGATCTTGTGGTAGAAGTTAATTATTTTAATTGATATTGCATGTGTTGATTTTGTGTTGTGAGCCGCTCTGAGCCCGCTGTTTGCGGGGAGGGCGGGATAGAAATCCCACGAAATAAAATAAATAAATAAAAATAAGAACTAACCCGGGCTAACTTGGTGTAGTGTTAGGAGCGTGGACTTTAATCTGGGAGAACCGGGTTTGATTCCCCACTCCCCCCGCCACATGCAGCCGCTGGTGTGCCCTTGGGTCAGTCCTCTCAGTTCTCTCAGGAGCAGTTCTCAAAAGAATCCTCTTAGCCCCACCTACCTCACAGGGTGTCTGTTGTGGGGAGGGGAAGAGAAAGGAGATTGTAAACCGCTCCGAGACTCCTTTGGGGAGCGAAGGGCGGGGTATAAATCCAGTCTCTTCTTCTCTGTTTGCAGGGAAAACGGCAATGCAAATTAGCTCCGAGCAATGCCCTCAGGAAAAGCTGCCCGAATCAAATCGAGGGTTGTTGATAAACGATATGAGACAGGCACTCATTGGGCGATCTGTATCTACACCGCGTGCGATAACTGGTTTAATGGCCATTCGCTCCCTCTGGGGAAACTAGTTCAGTGAAGAGCAGTGGGGAATAAGAATCACTGCCAGAGAATTCTCAGCGCCTTCCCCAGACTACAACTCCCACGATTCTTTGGGGGAAATTATGAGAACTGCACTGATTTATTTATTTTTATAAACCCCCCCACCAGAATAAAGTTTGAGTCCAGTGGCACCTTTAAGACCCAGAAAGTTTAATTCTGGCTGTAAGGTTTTGTGTGCACACACACTTCTTTGTCAGTATATATTTGCTGTACAGCTGCACATTGGATGGGTATTGAAAAGAAAACTGTTCTCTTTAAAAATTTCTCCCGGGAACTTTTCTAGCCCAAGTGAGTAGACAATGTCACCAGTTTCAGTGGTCAAGAACCTGAAAAGGTAAGTCAAAACAGAGTAGAGGGCCGACAATTAAAACTGAATGTCTGAATAATCTGTAAAAATGCACATATTTATTTGTAAAGGATTAAGAAAACATACACAACTTTACAAATAGATACGTGTATTTTTATAGATGATTAGTTTTAATTGTCGGCCCTCTACTCCGTTTGACTTGTTGGCCCTCTGCTCAGTTGTTTGAGCCTAGTCTTCAGGGTTAAGTAGGTTTCCCTTCTTTGTTCCAAACCAGTTTCAGTGGAACAGGGCTGTTCACACATTACATCACAGCTGCCGGCCTCCAGAGATCAGTTCCGCTAGAGAAAATGGCTGCTTTGGAAGGTGGACTCTATGGCGTGATGGCCGATTGAAGCCCCTCCCCGCCCTCCTTGGGCTCCACCCAAAAATCTCGTCTTTCCCAACCCAGAGCTGGCAACCCTGCATCAAAGTACACCCAGGTTAGCAGCTGACTGTATGCTCAAGAGGGGACCGTAGCTAACGAAGTGCTCTGATGAGTATACCTCTTCCACATGCATGTTTCCGGCTTTCATGCTGCACAGTTTGGCGCGCATGTAAAACACCCCAGGTGTACACCATACAATGTGGCTTTAAATGAAGGGCAGGGAGGAACCGGCTGGATCTTAGGAAACTTCTTGACAGTCAGAGTTGCTCAACAGCGGAATGGGCTGCCTTGGGAGGTGGTGAGCTCCCCCTACCTGGCACAGTCTTGAAGCAGCAGCTGGACAAACACTTGTCAGGGATGCTCTAGGCCAGCGGTGTCAAACTCATTTGTTATGAGGGCCAGATCTGACATAAATTAGACCCTGATGGGCCGGGCCATCTGTGTCATAAAATGTAATGCCAGGTAGCGGAGATATGAACTTTATAAAGGACACAAACACAAAGATTTTTTTTAACTTAAAATAAAAACAGGCTTAAAGCATTAGCACTCTTGCAACATTTTGTTTATTTAACAGTGTCTGATAGCTGACACCCCTTGCTCTGAATTACTGCATCAAAATGTCTGTGCGGTTGCCATCTTGAGTATGCGGTTCAGGTGTGTCTCTGTAAGCTGCAAACCTACTCTTGATCTATTGACATTCGCCACAGAGATCTCACGCTCAGAGTTCTGAGTCTAGGACCCAGGGGAAAACATGAAATGGCTGAGCAATTGAGAGGGTCTGGTGAAGCAAGCGATGATGCAGCAGCAGCAACAGCAACTAGAAGCAGGAGATGGCCAGTTCTAGGGCGGGCCTGATAGAAGCCCTTCGGGGGGCCTGATCCGGCCCCCGGGCCACATGTTTGACACCTCTGCTCTAGGCTGATCCTGCATCGAGCAGGGGGTTGGACTAGATGGCCTGGATGGCCCTTTTCAACTCTGGGATTCTATGATCCCATGGATCCCTTTGGCTTCCTGAAATCGTTGAGACCTGGGACTCTCGTGCATACGATGGGCTTTCTCTTGTCTATGCTGGGAAGTTTGATAAACCACTGAGTTCCATGACATATGTGCTGGGCTACCTCTTTTTTTTTTTTTTTAAGCAATTTAAAAAATATTATTATTATTTGTTTAGTCTGTTACATCGAATATTTATAGTTATTTACAATGACACCCCTTCGATTCCCTCCCTCCCTCTCTTTTAATCATAGTCTTTTCACCGCAGCCACGGGCACAAAATCTTAATCTTCCACTGAATGTCTGTCTGTCTGTCTGTCTGTCTGTCTGTCTCCTTTCTTTCTTCCTTTCTTCCTTTCTTCCTTTCTTCCTTTCTTCCTTTCTTCCTTCCTTGCTTCCTTTCTTCCTTTCTTCCTTTCTTTCTTCCTTTCTTCCTTCCTTTCTTCCTTCCTTTCTTCCTTCCTTTCTTCCTTCCTTTCTTCCTTTCTTTCTTCCTTTCTTTCTTTCTTCCTTTCTTTCTTCCTTTCTTTCTTCCTTTCTTCCTTTCTTTCTTCCTTTCTTTCTTCCTTCCTTTCTTCCTTCCTTCCTTCCTTCCTTCCTTTCTTTCTTTCTGTATCCAGTCTAGGTAGGTCTTCCATCTGGTCTTGATTTCCGTGGATTTTTCTTCCCATGATATTCCCTTGTTGATTGACGCCACAATATCTGACTGTATGAAGTCAAACAAATAGTTGTGCCAGATTTCTATTGTCCATTTACTTTTGTCTTTCCAACCCAGAGCCATGACCGCCTTCCCTGCCAGTATCATAGCCTTGACTAGACTTTGAATAGTCCTATCCAATAACGGGCTTCCTATTATACTTAACAACATTAGATTAAAGTCTACAGTTAGTGTTATATTGCATACTTTTCTAATAATTTCAATAATTTCCCCCCAAAAGGTCTTCACTTCTACACCTTCCCACCACATGCGTGCATACCAACCCTTAGAATGGTTACAGTGCCAGCACAGGGAACTCAGTCCTGGAATCCTATTAGCTAGCTGTGCTGGTGTCTTGGACCATTTTGTGAGGAATTTGTATTCAAGTTCTTTAAATCTGGTGACTTTAATCTCTTCTATTCCTTTCATAATTTTATCAGCCATCCTCTCTGTTATCTGACCTTCATGGCACCATCTCTTTTGTAACTAGTCTATTATTTTATTTTTATTTGTTATCATCTTTCTATATATTTCCCCTACCGGTCCCTTTTTTTGGCTTAGCCATTTCTTCGTATATTTCTTCCACTGGTGCGTCGGTCCAGAGGTCTTCCTTTTCGCTGATCTTTTTAACTGACTTATATAGCCCTGCTATTTTTAACCAATAATGTTTACCTCACTTCTGTTATATCCTATAAGGGTTTTGAGTTTCCACCACTAAACATATCGCCCACTCTATAATAGCCTTTATTTTGTAGCATTTCCCACCATTTAATTTCTTGCACTTCCTTGTTGATAGTTTCGAGGGGTGCCCATCTTGAGACTTTCCCTAACCAGCAGGGTTACCTGCTGGGCTACCTCAAGGTGTCTTTATTATCCCAAATAAGGATGGAGCATGCTTGGGATGCAGCTGATGGCAGCATGGATCCGTGGCGTGATGGCTATCGCCTCTCATGCCCCTGACGGCCAGCAGCTAGCTCTGCTTGGCATGCAGAAGGTCCCAGGTTCAATCCCCGGCATCTCCAGTTGAAAGGACCAGGCAGTAGGTGATGGGAAAGATCTCCATGGCTCTGTGATAGAGCATCTACTTGGTATGCAGGAGGTCCCGTGTTCAATCCCCGGCATCTCCAGTTGAAAGGACCAGGCAGGAGGTGATGGGAAAGACCTTCATGGCTCAGTGGTAGAGCATCTATTTGGCATGCAGGAGGTCCCATGTTCAATCCCTGGCATCTCCAGTTGAAAGGACCAGGCAGTAGGTGATGGGAAAGACCTTCATGGCTCAGCAGTAGAGCATCTACTTGGCTTTCAGGAGGTCCCATGTTCAATCCCCGGCATCTCCAGTTGAAAGGATCAGGCAGTAGGTGATGGGAAAGACCTCCATTGCTCAGCGGTAGAGCATCTACTTGGTATGCAGGAGGTCCCGTGTTCAATCCCCGGCATCTCCAGTTGAAAGGACCAGGCAGGAGGTGATGGGAAAGATCTCCATGGCTTAGTGGTAGAGCATCTATTTGGCATGCAGGAGGTCCCATGTTCAATCCCTGGCATCTCCAGTTGAAAGGACCAGGCAGTAGGTGATGGGAAAGACCTTCATGGCTCAGCAGTAGAGCATCTACTTGGCTTTCAGGAGGTCCCATGTTCAATCCCCGGCATCTCCAGTTGAAAGGATCAGGCAGTAGGTGATGGGAAAGACCTCCACTGCTCAGCGGTAGAGCATCTACTTGGCTTTCAGGAGGTCCCATGTTCAATCCCCGGCATCTCCAGTTGAAAGGACCAGGCAGGAGGTGATGGGAAAGACCTCCATGGCTCAGCGGTAGAGCATCTGAGTAGGTGATACTGGCCTTGATGGACTCTCAGAGTCTGATTCAGTATAAGGCAGCTGCATAAGTGTTCATATCATTCCTGTTTATGATGCACATTTCCTACAATCGTTACTCCTCATGGTACCTAGATGGAAGCCCAATCTCTGGGAAGCGCTTTCTTGTCAAAAGAGGAAGTGGACGGGGTATGGAGGGAGGAGGTGAGTGGAGGAGGAAGTTAGCCAGGGGAGGGGAAGAAGAGAAAGGTTGGCTCCCGGGCAGAAATATAAACTGGCTCTATGCATTCTAGAGCCAGGTGGTAGAAAAGATAGCATCACTTCAGACTGCAGGTCTGGAAAATGGTTTGATAAAATGGGGTCATATCTGGTGCTGGTGAAAGATCACCTTGTCAATTGCTCCCCTAAATTAACCCCCCAAAAAATCACCGCAAGCAGAAAATAAGCCCTTCAGGGAGTTGGCGGAGGTGTGCAACTTCTCCTGAATGTGCTAGCTTAAACTTGCAGGGCATGAGATCTTAACACATGGAATTCCCTGATGCAGAAAGTGGTGGGGGTGGATATAAGTGTAAGCTTCAAGAGGGGACTGGAGAAACATCTGGAGCAGAGGTCCATCAGCAGCTATTAGCCACTAGGTATATAGGGAATCCTCTGGGGCAGTGATGCTGTGTATTCTTGGTGCTTGGGGGGCAAGAGTGGGAGGGCTTCTGGAGTTCTGGCCCCACTGGGGGACATCCTGATGGCCCCTGGCTTTTGGCCACTGTGTGACACAGAGTGTTGGACTGGATGGGCCATTGGCCTGATCCACCATGGTTTCTCTTACGTTCTTATGGCTGCGGCAGTGATGCTCTGTCTTCTTGGTGCTTAAGGGGGGCCACAGTGGGAGGGCTTCTAGAATTCTGGCTCCCCTGGTGGACCTCCTGATGGCACCTGGGCTTTGGCCACTATGTGACTCAGAGTGTTGGACTGGATGGGCCATTGGCCTGATTCAACAGGGCTTCTCTTATGTTTTTATGTCTGGGGCAAGTGATGTTCTGTCTTTTTGGCGCTTGAGGGGGCAACAGTGGGAGGGCTTCTGGAGTTCTGGTCCTGCTGGTTGATCTCCTGATGGCGCTTGGGTTTCGGCCACTGTGTGACACAGTGTTTGGTTGGATGGGCCATTGGCCTGATCCAACTGGGCTCCTCTTATGTTCCGTCTGGGGCAGTGATGCTCTGTCTTTTCGGTGCTTGTGGGGGCCACAGTGGGCGGGCTTCTGGAGTTCTGGCTCCCCTGGAGGGACCTCCCGATGGCTTTTGGGGTTTGGCCACCGTGTGACACTGGGTGTTGGACAGGAGGGGCCCTTGCCCTGATCCAGCAGGGCTTCTCTTACGTTTGTATGTTCTTACCTTGCTTCAATGCGAGGGAGCATTGAAAAATGGCCTCCGTCCTCTGCATTCTCACCCTTTTCATGCAGCGTGTCTCGACCCAGCTCTGGGCTTTTCACTCCAGATGGTTAAAATGCTAAGGTCCCCCCTGGATGGGGTAAGAGCAGACAGACAAAGCGCCATTGAGGGTAGCACCCCTCGGAGAGCTGAAAGGGCTCTGGTGGAGGAAGCGAAAGCAACCGGGCATAGCAAGCAAATCCCATTCATTCCGGGGGGGGGGGGGACACATCATTTTCTTCCATGTGCAACTGGGACCAGGCCCCCGGCTGAGAATCTGAATGAGGGGTAGCAGAGGGGTAACTATCGGGGTGCGGGCTTCTCCAGCTTGCCTAACCGGTCCCTATTCAACACGCCGCTCCTGTAGGTGGGCCAGAGGTGGCGAGAATGCTCAGCCCTCCTGGGAGAACGAACAAACAAATACGCTTTCCACCCACCCGGTTTTTTTTTGGGGGGGGGGTGTTCTTAATTGGTCAACCTCCTCTGTAATATTCTGTTCTTTGAAATTAAGGGCTTGGCTTCAATGGGCCTTCGTGGGGGTCCCTGGAGCCCCCAGAGCTGGAAACCTCACTGATTTGGAAGGGACTTCCCTTCCCCCTTTCTTCTCCAAAGAGGCCTTGTGAAGCAATGGAGTTTACACCCCTCAGCTTCTGAAGCTGCTGGTTATGATGCTGGAACTTGCTAACCCGCTCGTCTCTCCCCTCCCTTTACCCTCCGTCAGCACCATGGATAGGTGCATACTTGCAATCGACTTTATGGAGACCTCGTAGGGTTTCGAGGCAAGAGACAAGCAGAGGTGGTTTGCCCTTGCCTGACTCCACGCTGCAACCCTGGACTTCGTTGTTGGCCACGTCTGGTGTCGTGGTTAAGAGCGGCGGACTCTGATCTGGGAGGACCGGGTTTGATCCCCCACGCCTCCGCACGCAGCTGCTGGTGCGACCTTGGATCGGTCCCCACGTTCTCTGCGAGCTGTTTTCTCAAGGGCAGTCGTCGAAAGAGCTCTCTCAGCCCCACCTGCCTCACAGGCAGCGCTCCCTCGAAGCGGAGTTAGTGTGAGCGAGCTCTCGGTTTTTCAGCCCCTGGCATGCACATTTTTGTCTGGGCTCAGGAAGGATGGCTCCAGAGCAAACTAAGTTCGTGCAGCGGCCAAACGGCTCGCTCGCCACTCTAATGCCAGTGGCTCACAAAGTAGAATTTTTGCTCACAGGACTCCACAGCTGAGAGGGAGCATTGCTCCCAGGGTGTCTGTTGTGGGGAGGGGGAGGGAAAGGAGATTGGAAGACTTCAAGTGAAGGGCTCAGTTTCGATCCGCTCTCTTCACTTCTTCTGTCCTCCTACTCACCCTTCTTAGCTGACAAGATACGACCATTCTGGGTTAGGGTGGGCCTTCCAGGTCAAGGCAGGAGACCAACAGATGTGGTTTGTTGTCGCCTCCCTCTGTGTAGCGCCCCTGGACTTGCTTGGTGGTCTCCCATCCAAGGGCTGACCAGGGCTGACCCTCCTTAGCTTCTGAGATCTCATGAGCTTGTGCTAGCCTCGGCTATCCAGGTCAGGGCGAAATAAGTTAATTACTCTTGATGTGGTGGTGGAAAGTGTATTCAAGTCACAGTTGATTTGTGGCAAGCCTGTCGGGTTTTCAAGGCAAGAGACAAGCAGAGGTGGTTTGTCATTGCCCGCCTTTGCTTAGCAACCCTAGACTTCTGGGGGTCATCGCTGAATCCGGCCATTAGGCCTTCGAAGTCAGTATTTTCTACTCAGGCCGGCAGCTGCTCTCCAGGGGCTTCAGGTCAAGGCCTTTCCGATCACCTCCTGCCTGGTCCTTTTAACTGGGGATGCCGGGGATTGAACCTGCGTCCTTCTGCATGCCAGGCAGAAGCTCTGCCACTGAGCCAGTCTCAGGTCAAGGTCTTTCCCATCACCTCCTGCCTGGTCCTTTTAACTGGGGATGCCGGGGACTGAACCTGCGTCCTTCTGCATGCCAGGCAGAGGCTTTGCCACTGAGCCAGTCTCAGGTCAAGGTGTTTCCCATCACCTCCTGCCTGGTCCTTTTAACTGGGGATGCCGAGGACTGAACCTGCATCCTTTCGCATGCCAGGCAGAGGCTTTGCCACTGAGCCAGTCTCAGGTCAAGGTCTTTCCCATCACCTCCTGCCTGGTCCTTTTAACTGGGGATGCCGGGGACTGAACCTGGGACCTTCTGTATGCAAAGCAGAGGCTGTCCTACGGAACCACAGCTCCTGCCCTGGTGAGGTCACCCACTCACCCCTTAGTCACTTCAAACCTGATGATGTGGATTGTCCCTTGGACAGAAAAGGTCAGGGATCCTCCATTATTGCAACCTAGACTAGATGACATTTATGTCAAGCATGACTTAGATCTGAGAAAGCTGTGAGAGATGGAGAAAGAGGTCCCAAGCGCCTGGCAAACCAAGAACTGCCTCATGACTTTGTCTGGCCACCAAAGAACGGCTCTTGTTTCCCAGAGACTAGTCCTTCAAACTCTGTTATATTCTGTGCTGAGGCAGCCTGGGGAAGTCACGACTCTAGAAGATCTCCATTGATCCAAAGAGAGTATCCAACAAATAATTAACACATGGAATTCTCTGCCAGAGGAAGTAGTGGCAGTTACAAGCATAGACAGCTTCAAGAGGGGATTGGGTGATCATATGCAGCAGAGGTCCGTCGGTGGCTATAAGCCACATAGTATAGATGGAACATTCTGTCTGGGGCAGTGATGGTCTGTATTCTTGGTGCTTGGGGGGGAGGGAGTGGGACGGCTTCCGGAGTTGTGGCCCCACTGGTGGTGGACCTCCTGATGGCACCTGAGTTTTGGTCACTGTGCGACGCAGTGTTGGACTGAACGGGCCATTGCCGGATCCAACATGGCTTCTCTTATGTTCGCATGTTCTCCTATGTTCTTACATTTACATGATGCCACCATACCACGTGGACTTCTGTGCTGCTAGAATTGTTGTGGTGTTTCCTCTAAAGCAACAGCTTCAAGGTCAGCTTGGAGACAGTCTTTCTTTGAATGCCAGGTCACTGGAGGGAAAGAAGCAAGGGGAGCTTTTGGACTGATGCTTCCGGCTGGCCACTAAAAAAAACAGGGGACTGGACTAGATGGCTTCTTGGTCTGATGTAGCAAGGCTCTTTTCATTCTTTTGCTTCACCAGATGTCTCAGTGACTTTCCATGCAACAGGCAAAATTGATTAAAATGTGGGATTTGCTGCTGGATGTAGCGATGGCCACAGACTTAGATGGCTTTAAAAGACAGATTCATGGAGACGGCTATCAGTGGCTACTAACTATGGTGACTAAAGTGAACCTGCACAACCACAGGAAGTCAGCCTCTGGTTGGCCACTGTGTGGGACGGGATGCTGGAATAGATGGACCCCTGGTCTGATCCAGTGGAGGTCTTCTGATGTTCTTATAAAGGCCTTGGCCTCTATGCTCTATTGCTGGTCATCTAGAGGAACTGGTTAGCCACTATGTGAGGCAGTATGCTGGACCACTGGTCTGATCCAGCAGGTCTCTTTTGATGTTCTTATCAGGGGAACATCTCGGCATCAAGATGAACTTGTTGGCCACCGTGTGAGACAGGATGCTGGACTAGATGGACCACTGGTCTGATCCAGCAGGGGTGTCCTTATGCTCTTATAAAGGCCTCGGCCTCTCTGCCCTGTTGTTGGCCCTCCATTGGTTGTCCACTGTGTGAGACAGGATGCTTGACTAGATGGACCACTGGTCTGTTCCAGCAGGGCTTTTCTAGTGTTCTTAACCTAGAACTAGTTCCTACCAAAAACTTCTCCTTAGCAAATATACATACAGGAGAAGAAGCAAAGGAAAGCTTCAATATGTCCACAGTAATTTCCCAAACCCCTTTAGATACTACTGACTTACTTTCGGCAACCACCAAAGAGACCGTTGTCCCACTCCTGTTTTTCTGAGATCCACATGTCTAACAAACATTGCATTTTTCCTTCTTTTCCTCCTATTGCTTCCCCCTCCCCCCCAGGTGTGGTTCAAAAACCGTCGGGCCAAGTGCCGCCAGCAACAGCAGCAGCAGCAGAACGGCGGGCAGAACAAAGTGAGGCCCGCCAAGAAGAGAGTTCTCCAGCTCGAGAAGTGAGCTCCGAGAGTGGGACCAGTGGGCAGTTCACACCGCCTTCCAGCACCTCAGTCCCAGCCATCTCCAGCACCAGTGCTCCCGTGTCCATCTGGAGCCCGGCCTCCATCTCCCCGCTCTCGGACCCCCTATCGACGTCGTCTTCGTGCATGCAGAGGTCCTATCCAATGACCTACACTCAGGCCTCCGGCTACAGCCAAGGATATGCCGGTTCTACCTCCTACTTTGGAGGGATGGACTGTGGATCTTATCTCACCCCTATGCACCACCAGCTCCCAGGACCAGGGGCCGCCCTCAGCCCCATGGGCACCAACGCCGTGGCCAGCCATCTCAACCAGTCTCCAGCTTCCCTCTCCACCCAGGGCTACGGGGCTTCCAGTCTGGGCTTTAACTCGGCTACCGATTGTTTGGATTATAAGGACCAAACCGCATCCTGGAAACTGAACTTCAATGCCGACTGCTTGGATTATAAAGACCAGACCTCCTCCTGGAAGTTCCAGGTTTTGTGAAGACCTGTTAGGGGACCCTTTGTAATAATCACGACCATGACGACGACGACGACACCGGTTTATGAAGGATCGCGATGACAGTGACATTGAGGGACTCGAGACCAAGGCCTGCGGAGGGGTTGGACATTCCAAGGGCAGTCAGGGTCTTCAGTTTAAATTAAAGAGGGACACGGCAAGAACACGAGGAACTGAAAGAGAAGGAAAGACAGTGGCCAGGATGATTCACACCCACCCCGCCCCATTTTCATGTCTCGCTCAGAAGCTCTGGAACGGAAAGACAGGAAGGGAGGCCACCTCACGTGGACTGAGAGTCGACTTGCAGAACTGCTCTGCTCTTTCTCGTTTTAGCCCGTTGTGGGTTTTCTTTGTCTGGAGGATTGTTCCAACCGAGGGCCAGGTTGTCTAAGGGAAGGGGGTGGGATTAGTTTCTTGCTTTCTTCGTTTTCTTTTTTTTTTTAAAGGAAATGTCCAGATTTTTCTCCTCCTTTCCTTTCTTTTGTGCGCGTACGGAAAGGACACTCCTCCTCTCTCCCCATTTCCGATTAGTCACCCGACTCTCGGTTAAAATATTTTTTTAATGGATAACCTCTCTCTTTCTCCCTCTTCGTCTTTCTCTCTCTCCAGGGCCAAGGTTGGCAAAGTTGACCACAGGGGTTTTTTTTAAAGACCCTTTTTTAAAAACTCAGTTTAGAGCTGTGTGGGTTGTGGGCCTGATTGTCTTAGAGGCACTGCTTTATTTAAGAGGAATGGAGGGAAGGAAAAACGCTCCCCGAATAATGTCCATAAGGAGTCAATATGTAGTTTTTAAGAGACAATCAGTGTGTGTCTTATATAAATGGTACATCTGTGTTTTTTAAATCTGTGCTAGACTTAAAAACTGTGATCTCCTGTATTGTATGCAACTAAGGACCCATGCCAGCAGGGGTTCAGCTGTTATTTTAAATAGGTTATAATTAACAGTGAAATTTGAGCAACTGAGTTACACACCATTTCTCTCTCTTTCTCTCTCTCCCCCTGACTCTCTCGCTCTCCCAACTGCCTTTCACCAGAGGTAAACTGCACTGAAAAAAAACACAAAACTTTTACAAACCATCGAATGAGTCGCCGAGATGAAAAAAAATAATAATTAGAACCAGTCAATTAAAAAAAAAAATTACAGAAGGACTTTGAAAACTCATCTCTAAAACTCCGCTTACTGTAGGGAAATCTAGCAGTAAGGAGTGGGGGGGGGGGGAGAATATTTAAGACTGGCCAATTGCTCCGACCTTGAATTTCCTAAAGGAGAAAAACCATTCATTGTTTTTAAATGCTTGCAGATGTGAAATTGAAAAAAAAGAAGAGAGAATATATATGCATAAACCTTTTTTTTTTTTTTCCTTTTCTGGATTTGGCAGATATGTATAATTATATTAAAATGGTTCTAGCACACACGGCTGGCGACGTCTTCGCATTTCCTCCTCGCCTCTCGACGGGGGTTTTCCTTTGCAGAACTTTCTGGAGCCGGGAAAAGGGTTTTCCGGATTTGGGAATGGGGAGGAAAGGCGCTGCGAGAGAAAGGCAAAATCTTGCCTCCCAGGCTGTGGGTTATCATTAGATGCATTTAAATAGCCTCACGGTTCATGGCCTTCCCAGGTTAGCTGATCGTTGTAGCCCACTTAGAATACAGGTGTTGTTTGTTTGCTGGTTTGCATTTTTTTTTTCTTTATTTGGTTGGTTGAAGTTGGGAATGAAATCGACCCGGAGGCAAAAAAACACCCCCCCCCCCCCCAAACACACAAAATCCTGGATCAGGCTAGAGTGCGAGAGAGCAGATCCCTTCTTGTCGATTAGTTTTAGGGGTTGAAAAGGGAGGAGGGGAAGGGAAGAAATCCTTTGGGGGCTCAGAGGGTGTTCCCAGCCGCCTCCTTTAAACTTTCTCAGAAGGGATAGGATGTACTGGGAACAGGAGAGCCGATCACGCGGAAGTGATGCCCAGATACAGGAGTTTGGGGGAAAGGTTGGTTGAAAGCTATGATTTCTCCGCAGCTGGGCATAAAACAAGGGACCTCCAGGGGGGCTCTCCCTCCTTGCCCACCCCCCCCCCCCACCCCCCCCACCCCCCCCCTCCTCCAGCCTGCTGGGGACTGGAGCTGGTTTCCTCTTGAAAGGGAGGTGCGGGGGGAGGGGGGGGCTTCCTGGATTTTCTCTTTCCCCCTTTTCTCCTCCTCACCCAGTTTAGATAAAACAGGAGTCCTTTGCCACCTCCAGGGACCACATTTGCAGCATCAGAGCCGAGGCGGGCAAATGGAGCACAGAGAGGGACATTCGACTCGGACAATCGCTTTTCAACACTTTTTTTTTCTTTTAAAAAAAATTAATAATCCCTCCCATCACTTGATTCAGATCAGCCCCCTAACCTCTTCAGTTCACTCCGGATTTCACTTTTTCACTTAATTGGTCAAAGGGACCTCCGATCATGGGCCTATTTCCCCCCCCCCCGTTTTTTAAAAAAGCCATAACCCCTCCGTATCTCCCAATTCACCTGAGCCCCCTAACCTCTTCGTTCCTTCCAGCTTTCCACTTTTTCTCTTCATTGTTCAAAGGGGCCACCGAAGATTGGCCTACCGATCGATTTTGGGGGGTTTGTTCTTTTTAAAGTTAATTCCCCCCATCACCCAATTTCGCTGAGTCCCCTAACCTCTTCGATTCACTTCGAGTTCCGCTTGTTCTCTTAAATCATTCAACGGGCAACTGGTTATGGGGGTAATGATCTATTTTTTTCGTATTTTAAATTTTTTTTAAAAAATCCCCCATCACCCAATTCAGCTGAGCCCCCTAACCTCTTCGGTTCAGGCCGAGTTTCACTTTTTTTCTCCATTGTTCAAAGGGCCACCGGCTATTGGGCTAACGACCTATTTTTTCGTTTTTGATAAAACCAATACCCCCCCCCCCCAGCCACCCAATTCATCTGAGCCCCCTAACCCCTTCAGTTTGCTCCAAGTTTCCCTTTCTCTCTTAATCCTTCAAAGGGCCTCCTAGTATGGGCGTAAGGCTCTATCCGTGGGTTCGTCCGGATTTATCCGTCGTTCGTAACGATACGTTCGTCCTGGGTCACTCTCTCGACCCGGGGTTCGTAAGGATCCATTCGTTAACAGCGCCAGAATGGAGTTGTGATCCACGCAGTGTATTAGATGCCCCGTTGGAGTGTGTGTTTGTGTGTGTATCAGATCATCCCTTTCACCACGTCCATCCATCCTCTCCCCAACGGTCACCAGGATCGAGGCCAGATTTCCCACCACCCCCTCCTAAAACTTCCGACCGTCAAACTTCCGAGGAAGGCAAGAGCCCAGACCGAACCCCGGGCGCTTCTTCCGACTCCGTGGGGCTGGTGGCGCTGCCGGAGCGCCTCAAACGGACGCTTTCCAAGATCCGAAGAGAAACCGGAGAGTACGTGAAGACCCCACCAATGCGCCAGGCGGGTGAACGTATCACAAGCCCCCTTTTTCTTCCTAAAAGGCCTGCGGCGCCGCTCCTAAACCCGTTTCCACGGGAGGCGTTCGAAAGGCAGATCGTTTGCGCGACGGCTGGGGGGGGGGGGGGGGGTGAGGTCCCTTAGACTCGCCCCTCCAGCAAAACCCTCCCTGGATGGACGGATGGAGCTGAGCGCATTTATTTGCAGGTAGACGGATGCCGTCCCCTCAATGCTCCCTCTAAACTGTGGAGTCTTGTGAGCAAAAATTCTACTTGGTGAGCCCCTGGCATTGAAGTGGTGAGCGAGCGGTTCCTCTACTGCGTAAATCAGTTGGCTCCCTTGGAGCCCTCCTTCCTGAGCCGAGACAAAAAGGGGTGTGAACCGGAGTCTAAAAAACTGGGAGCTAGCTCACACTCACTCAGCTTAGAGGGAACCACTGATGACGCAACCAATGCTCCCTCTCAGCTGCGGAGTCTTGGTTGCAAAAATCCTGCTTTGTGAGCGACTGGCATTCAAGTGGTGAGCGAGCGATTTGGCTGCTCTGGAGCCCTCCTTCCTGAGCTAAGACAAAAACGTGTGAGCCAGAGGCCTAAAAAACGGTGAGCTAGCTCACACTCACTCAGCTTAGAGGGAACACTGGTTCTCTCTCTCCCCCCCCCCCCCCCCCGTTTGATCAGATCAACTGTCCTTCGTTTCTCCACCCTCCGTCTCCCAGTCCAAAAATTTCTCTCTATGGGGGTGGAGGAGGAGGGGGAGGCGGGGTGGAGGAAGAGAGAAATCGTTCGTCCGTGCCTTGGGTGCCTGCCCTGCACATCCGAGGCCGGCTTAGTCGTTTCTCAAACAAACAAAGCCCCCCCCCGCCCCCCCGAGCAGAGCGCAAAGACTCTGTTTGGGGTTGTAGGAGGGGGGGCGGGGGGGGGCGTCCTCGGGGTGGGACTGGCCCGTGCCCGGGAAAGCCCAAAAGACGCACACCAAAGAGGAAGACCAGGCGCTGGCTTTAACTAGCCGCGGATGGGGGCGGACGGGATTCTCTCATTTTGTCCCCCCCTCCTCTGGGCGATCCTCGGATGGGCTTGCAAATCGGGGGCGGGGGGGACTGATGCGGAGGAGAGTGATGACCACGATGCGAAAGGTCTCAAGTTGATTGCACAGGTCGACCGCTTCTCCGCAGCGCCAGTCGCCGTTCGCAATGGTTCACAGCAATCGAAACCGCAGCAGCCGCCGCAGCAGCAGCAGCCGCCGCCGCCGCCGCGATGGCAGCGACAAAACCCGTGTTTAAAGTTGACTACCGAAGTCGGAATATTTGAGAATAATGAGGACGACGAGAATGTCTAAAAATGATGAAAGGAGTCGACAATGTAATAACGATACCAACTGCCACAATCATGTTTAAAGCTGATTACCGAAATCCAAAAGGTGGATATTGGTGGTAATAATAATAATAATAATAATAATAATAATAATAATAATAGTTGTTGTTGTTGTTGTTATGATTGTTGTTGTTGTTATTAAACTTTTCCACTTAGGTAATCACTTTAATTATCATCAATTATCATCATCAATAATAATAATAATAATAATAATAATAATAATAATAATAATAATAATTGTTGTTATTATTATTATTGATGATGATGACGATGAAAGTTGATTACCTAAGTGGAAAGTTTAATAACAACACCAACAATCATATCGATTAAAAGAGGCGGAAAACTTACCTCGTGGTCCCGAAGCGCCACTTCAGTTTTCAGGGACTCCCTCAGCCTTTTTCTCTGTCCCCCGAACCGGATCCTGCCAGCAGGCAGTCCGCCTCCGCTTTACTTGTTCAGTGGTTTTGAATGAAAAACCAAAACCGAATCCAAGTGGCGTTCTCCGCTCAGAAAGGCTGGGACGCCGACCCTGCCGGTTTTCCCCGGGAGTAAAATCCCCCGAAACGCTGCAAGACTTCCTGCCCAGCGGCCCCGCACGGCACGTGGCTGCTTCGTGCCGTTTACTCGTAAGTAAACGCCACTGTAAACGACCGGGGGGGGGGGGGCGGGGGGGGCGTCGTGCTTCCGCGGTGTTTGGCGGGCCCGGGATCAAATCAAACAGGGGACCCTGAGTTTGGGCTTTCTTTTGGCAATTAATTTCGTCCCTCCCCCGGCCCCCCCCCCTAGATTCGCTTCGTGACCCCTTTTCCTTCCCTCCTTGGCTCTTTTCTTAGTCCTCCTCTCTGGTACGGCTGGGCGACCCAAATTTGGCGAATTCCATATTTTTCTGATTTCAGGGCAGGGAGAGAAGACGCCAAAAGATTGTAAGCCGGTGATGATGATATTATTATTATTATTATTATTATTATTATTATTATTATTATTTCTGCCTCCTCCTCCGTTTCCAGTATACATAACTGCGTTTGCCTTCATACGAGAAAGCAGGAGAGAAACACATAACATTTTTTTTGGGGGGGGGGGGAGGGGGGGACAGGCGACTCTCTTTTCTGTACACTTTCTCGGGAGTCAGCTAGAACTGCACACGGTTCCTTCCGAGCAACCGCTCTGCCCTGGCTTTTCCCTCCGTTGTTTTAGCAAACCCACGTTGGCACAGAAATCCCCCCCCCCCCCCGGCGTTACATGCGCTTTCGCTTCATTCGACCATCGGGTTTTGTGGTACCCTCTGCATAGACTCGTGGCCTTCCAGGGGTGACTTTGCAGTCAGTGCCGCGTTGCCCCGGGGGGGGGGGGGGGTATCTGAATGTGGTTTTGAGCTGCATCTTTTCCCTCCCAGTTGAGAACACGTGGAGCGAAGGCCAGGTGGAGAATCGCCCGACAGATTCCGGGGGCGGGAAGATTATATTTCGGTTTTAAGGACAACAACGCAGCGAGGAGCGATCCCGTGCTGTGAAATCCGACCGAGGCTCGAGACTGCGGGACTCGCGGTCGTTTCCCTTCTCAGGCCAAAGAACGGGGACCGGAAGGGGAAATCTCCCTTCGGACTCCGGTTGCCAACGGGGGGCTGGAGATCTCCCGGACTCCCAACGACACACATGTCTCGTGCATTTATTTGCATTTCTTTAAAACCTCAATCCCACTCCGACTGGAGCGAAAGGCTGCTTTGGACGGTGGGTGGCGTGGAGGCCCCTCCCCTCCCTATTAACCCCCCCTCTGCCCAGAACCGTCCTCCAACCTCCAGTTATCTCTGAGGCCGGGACTGGCAAAGGCCGCCCTACTTGGAGCGGGCTCAGAAAGAGGGAGGCTGGCTCCTTTTGCCCCGGGAGGTGTTTCTTGAGAAACGCCGAGCGTTGCCGTTTCCGCGCCCCCCCCCCCCCCGGGTCTCTGCGACGGCGACAAAGAACTGACACAAACCCCAGCCCCCAACTCAAACTTGGCCAGGGTCGCTTCCTTGCGTCCGCTAAAGCCGGGGCCTGAAATTGACCAGCAGTCTGGTCAATTTCAAACCGACCGGAAGCACCTCTTAGATCTGGAAGGTTTGCCCCGTTTGGGCGAAATCGGAGGGGAGTAAAAGACTGGGGGGTGTGGGGGGGGGGACGGACACCCCCCCCCACCTTGAAGCTCTGCTACATCTCGAGGAAGGATTTCCCCCCAAATCCCCCCCCAAAAAACAGACACCCCCCCCCACACACACTTTCTTCTTTCTCTTTCCCCCCTTCCTCCAGTTCTCTTCACAGCGTTTGCTTTCGCTTTTGAAACAAGAGGGGAGGGGGGGGTCTCAGTCCCCCTTCTTTCTCCACCCCCCCCCCCCGGAGTAAAGGAGGTATTGTCCGTTTCCAAGGAGACGCGAAGAACTGCTATTTGTTTGTTTTAAACCCGGTGTTATTTACTCCTGGCTGCGGCGGCCAGACCGTATTGATCCTTCTGATCAGGAAGTGTGAGTTCGAACCATTCTGGAATCCTGAGTGGAGGACGGGCGGGTGAGGCAAAGCAGTTGAGTCGAGGGGGTTATTTCCATTTTTGGTTTAGTTTCCTGTTGCAAGAGGCTGTTTGGGGGGGGAAGGGTTGTAATGGCGATTGAGGAAGAGGGACCCCTCTGGCCTAGACTATGAAAATGGAAACAAATAAACAGATTGGGGGGGGTGGGGGGGGAGAGAGATTCAAAGGCCGCTGTACCCTGGAAATCCAGGTAGCTGAAAGAGTGGAAAGATGGCAAGCAATGCTGCCTTTAAGCTGTGGAGTCCAGTGAGCAAAAATTCTATTTTGTGAGCTACTGGGATTACAGTGGTGAGCGAGCCATTTGGCTGCTGCAGAGATTAGTTTGCTCTGGAGCCATCCTTCCTAAGCTAAGACAAAACTGTGTGAGCCGGAGGCTAACAAACAGTGGGCTAGCTCACACTAACTCAGCTTAGAGGGAACACTGTGAGCTACTGGCATTAAAGTGGTGAGTGAGCGATTTTGGCTGCTGCATCAGTTCGTTTGCTCTAGAGCCATCCTTCCTGAGCCAAGACAAAAATGTGTGCGCCGGAGGCTAAGGAACAGTGAGCTGGCTCACACTAACTCAGCTTAGAGGGAACCCTGGTAGCGGGTGGGACCTCTCAGCCTGAAGATTGTTTGCAGTGTCTGGAGTTGCAGGTGTGTGTGTGGGGGGACACTTTGACCAGAAAGGAGTGGCCCCGAAAGACCTGGAAGTGGACGTTCTTCAGGAATGGACAGGCGATGGGCCGTGGCTCAGTGGTAGAGCATCTGCTTGGCATGCAGAAGGACGCAGGTTCGATCCGCAGCATCTTCAGTTAAAAGGATCCTGCCACTAGGTGATGGGAAAGACCTCAGTGTGGGACCCTGGAGAGCTGCTGCCGGTCTGAGTGGACAATACCAAACTTGATGGACCCAAGGGTCACTTTCAGTAGGAGGCAGCTTCGCGTATTCTCTTCTGTCCTTTGACAGAATATCCACGGCTCTAGGGCATGTCACGGGATCAGGGATCTTTCAAACAATGAATCTGAAAACTGGCCCATAGCCACGGTGGGGCTATTAGGGACTCTGCCCCCTTCCTTAAAAGACCAGCCCCCTTTCTAAAAGCCCCCCCCGCTTCTTTTCAGAAACATTTTAAGGGGTCCTTTAAATGCTTTTGAGGAGAAGTGGGGTGGTGGCGGCGGCATTCACCCCTCTCCCTTCTTCCTGCAAGATTTAAAGGGCCCTCCAGCTGATCCCTGAACCAGGTACACCCCGCTGGTCAGCTGGAGGGCCCTTTAAATCTTGCCGGAGGGGAGGGAGAGGGTGTGCACACACCCCTCTTTACGGCAAATAATGGCAGTCCCACCAGCCCCACCCGAAATTTTTTTGTCCCACCAGCCACCAAATCCCAGCTATGGGCCTGTTTGAAACGCAACATAAAAAAATGAGATCGACATTTGGGATGTCAGACAACTATTCCTCATCTCATACCTGATTGATCTCCAATAGTCCTCGACAGCCTATATCCCAGGACCAACAGAGACCCAAAGCGGTTTACATCCGTCTCCATTCAAGGGCTGCTGCTTCTTCTCCAGAACAAAGGCTGGAAGACCTACGATAAAAACATGCTAAAGAAATGCATTTCATCATAATCAAAGCACACCTTCAAAGCAATCTATCGATTAGCTGATAGAGCAGTTACTGATCGCTTCATTTTATTAACCAACGCCTGCACTTTCTCTGAGCACTAACTTAGCTCTGCTTCAATGGGATATAGCTAAGCTAGGTAATATCCTGTTCACACAGAATCCGGCGGGTAGTCGTGTTGGCCTGAAGCCGCAGAACAAAGTTTGAGTCCAGCTGCACCCGGAAGACCAACAAAGTTTTGTTCAAGGTGGAAGAAGAAGAAGAAGAAGAAGAGATTAGATTTACACTCCGCCCTTCGCTCAGAGTCTCAGAGCCGCTTACAATCTCCTTTCCCTTCCCCTCCCCTCAGCAGACACCCTGTGAGGTAGGTGGGGCTGAGAGAGCTCTCTTGAGAACTGCCCTTGAGAGAACAGCTCTGATAGAGCTTGTGACTGACCCAAGGTCACCCAACCGGCTGCATGTAGAGGAGTGGGGAATCAAACCCGGTTCTCCCAGATTAGAGTCTACACTCCTAACCACTACACCAAACTGACTTTCTTGTGTATGCACAGTTCATTGCATCTGAAGGAAGTGTGCATGCACCCGAAAGCTTACACCTTGAATGAAGCTTTGTTGGTCTTCAGGGTGCCACTGGACTCAACCTCTGCTACCCTCTTTGCATGCAAACATCATTTTAAGTCCTTTGCGATTGGAAAGTGTCATTAGCTTGTTAGCATACCAACACCATTCAGTCCTCACAGCCGCCCTGTGAGGTAGGCTAGGCTGAGAGCGTGTGACTGTCCCAAGGTCACCCAGCAAGCTCTCAGGACTGAACTGGGATTTAAACCTGGGTCTCACAGATCGTAGTCCGATTCTTGAATTTCTGCACCACGCTGGCTTTCCAATAGGGCTGGATCCCAGGGCCTAAGAGACATAGGGAACTCCCCCCCCCCCCCGGTGTGAATCGCACCTCTGTCCTGAGTTCAAGAGGTTGCTGTAGGCAAGCTGCTCTCAGCCCCCTCTTCAACCCCGTCCCACCCACAAAGTCGTGGTGATGGTGATATTGTCCGACCCTATAGGGTTGTGGTAACGATTTCCTTGGAGGATGCTGTGAGGAATGCTTGGAATGGTCTAAGGCACAGCCGTTGCTGCTGCTCCTTTATTATAAATAACATACTGACCTGGATTATTTAAATATCTCCAAGACTTGAGGTTTCAAACGGAATCCAGAGACATAGCATGGGTCCTTGAAGCGCTGAAACATCTCTTCCATTGCCAGGATTCTTTTGTTGGGGGGCTGTTAAATGACAGTTAAGGGGGCTGTTACATGACAGTTAATTAAATTAATCCAAATGTCTGTCTTTAAAGGGGGAGGCTCCAAGCCTGTTTCTAGCCCTATCCTTGGTTTGCAATGGCCTATAGCTAAATACAAATAAATTTCTACTCTGTTGTTATTCTGTTTCTTGCCCTTCCTTTCAAGGCTTTTGTGGGGCAGGGCTTTTAACTAAGGGGGCAGGGCCCCAAAATGCCCCACTGCAGCTACGGACCTGCTTCCATGACAGGCCTCCCTCTCAAAAGGGTTAATTCCCTCCCCCCATAGCTCTGCCTCAAGAATCTCCAAGGAATCAAAGGGAAGAATGGAGGGAAGAATTGCAAAGACTCTCGAATTTGAATTTTTTACCAGAAATATATTTTAATACAATTTGACGCTATCCCAGTAAGATTCAATAGGAACATTCAAGACTGTTGTGTGTGAATGTCTTGGGGTGTGTGTGTTGTTCTTGAGAAGGACAAGGCTTCGAAGCAGTATAGTCGATTCTCTTTGGGTGTATCATTTTTTAAAACTAGCTAATGCCCTCTTTTCTGGTGGAATTCAAGTCAGGTTCCCAAAGCGATCTCCCTCCCAAAGCTCATCTCTCTCCCAATTACTTTCTTTTCCCCCTTCTCCCCCCCCCCCCCACGGCCCTTAGTCGTAGGCCCTCCAATGCTTTCCAAGACGACCTAATTCTAGCACTGAACAAAATTCAGGGTACAGCCCTCGGTGAAGAAGAGCACCAGAAGAGCCCTGTTGTATAAGAACATCAGAAGAGCCCTGCTGGATCAGACGAGTGGTCCGTCTAGTCCAGCATCCTGTCTCACACAGAGGCCACCCAGTTCCTCTGGAGGGCCAACAGCAGGGCAGAGAGGCCAAGGCCTTCATAAGAACATCAGAGGAGCCCTGCTGGATCAGACCAGTGGTCCATCCAATCCACCATCCCGTCTCACACAGTGGCCAACCAGTCCCTCTGGAGGGGCAGCAAGAGGGCCTGAGGCCTACATTAGAACATAATGAGCCCTGCTGGACCAGACCAATGGTCTGAAGGCCTCAGCTTCTACGGTTGGCCACTGTCTGAGAGAGGATGCTGGACTAGATGGACCCCTGGTCTGATCCATCAGGACTCTTCTTATGTTCCTATGAAGGCCTCGGCATCTATGCCCTGTGGTTGGCCCTCCAGAGGAACTGGTTGGGGCCACTGTTATGAGACAGGATGTTGGACTAGATGGACCCCTGGTCCGATCCATCAGGACTCTTCTTATGTTCCTATGAAGGCCTCGGCGTCTATGCCCTGTGGTTGGCCCTCCAGAGGAACTGATTGGGGCCACTGTGCGAGACAGGAGACTGAACTAGATGGACCATTGGTCTGATCCAACAGGGCTCTTCTTATGTTCCCACGAAGGCCTCGGCCTCTGTGCCCTGTCGTTGGCCCTCCAGAGGAACTGGTTGGCCCCTGTGTGAGACAGGTTGCTGGACTAGATGGACCACTGGTCTGATCCAACAGGGCTTTTCTGATATTCTTATGTCGGCTATTTCCTGACGTCACCTTTCACCACCGATAACAGTGTTGTTCTTCCCTTGGATGACAGTAAGTCCAAAGGGCTCTCTGGTATGTAGCTAGTAGCTCCACAGAGTCAGGTTAAAAAGCCTTTTCATCCGCTAAAGGTTCAAAGCCGAGAACAGAAGGGGGTCCCCACCAGCAGTGACACTTTTGTCCTCCTGAACCCTCTATGATTTCTCAGCGGGCCACCTTCCGAAAGAAACAGCCTTGCTTAAAAGCAGACTGAGAGGGTGGGCTGCCCTCCTTTTGAACAGATGTGCAAAACAACATCATATGGTGTTTGGGGGGGGTGTAATGGGGAAGAGAAAATATATCTTAATCCGAGCATTTTGCTTTGGGCAGTCCATGTGGGGAAGAGGAGGAGGGCTTTTAAAAATAGCTCCTCCATATGGTAAGGGCGCAAATAGACAAAGCGGCGTCCGAAATCGTCGCCTGCAACATCGGGGCGCCCGCACAAACGCCGAGCAATTCTCTCCGCCGCTGTCACCCCAAACCAGCTCTTTTTCTTTATCACCTGCCTTCAATTCTGGGATTGAAGCGGGGCTATTTGATGGGAAATCGTGGGCATTTTCTGCCATTTTGTTCGCTTCCTTTGTTGGGGGAATTCTTTTCGAAGGGGGAGAAAAGAACCGTTTTTATGTGTGTCTCTCTCTCTCTGTGTCGGCAATTTCTTTCACACCCCCCCCCCCCCTTAGGAACATGTCTATTTACAACCCAGAGAAGGTCTCTAAAGCCTGGTGTTAATAAGCCTTGTGCGTTCTGATGGTTCAGTCCAGAGCTCTGCGTGTGTGTTAAGTACCATCAAGTTACTTCTGATTTCCAGGGATATTTTTGGGCAGGAACGCACAGGAACGGAGTTCCGGCTGGCTTCTGAGTTGGCCACGCCTACAGCCTCCCCCCCCCCCCCACGCAGGTTCCCCAGGCACCTCGCAAGCCACGGGGCACCCGGGGAAGCCAATCCGGGGAGGGAGCTGCGCTGTCAGGGGGTGTGGCCTAATATGCGGATGTGTTTCTGCTGTTGGGTGTGGCCTGTTATGCTAATGAGTTCCTGCTGGGCTTTTTCTACAAAAAAGGCCCTGATTTACCCTATCAGTCAGTGACCTCCAAACCCTCCTATTATTGACAGCCTCGCTCAGGTCTTGCTAGGTGAAGTCCTTTGTGGCTTCCTGGATGGCGTTAACCCATCTCATGTTGGGATTTCCTCTTTCCCTGCTCCCTTCAACTTTTCCTAGCCTGACTGTCTCTTCCAGTGACTCTTGTCTTTTCACGATGTAACCAAAGTACAATAACTCCGGTTTAGTGATTTTCACTTTGAGGGAGAGTTCTGGCTTGATTTGAACAAGAAAAAGGAGGAGGAGGAGGAGACTGGATTTATCCCCCGCCCTTCACTCACTTGGAGTCTCAGAGCGGCTTACAATCTCCTTTCCCCTTTTTTAACTCCCCACAACAGACACCCTGGGAGGTTGGTGGGGCTGAGAAAGAGCTCTCTTGAGGACTGCCCTTGAGAGAACAGCTCCGAGAGAACTTGTGACTGACCCAAGGTCACACCAGCAGGTGCAAGTGGAGGAGTGGGGAATCAAACCCGGTTCTCCCGGATTAGAGTCCGTGCTCCCAACCACCACGCCAAACTGGCTCTCACAAACAAGTCTCGCTCGCCGCCTGGTGGTGCATAACCCTAAAAGAGCTAGAACTTCTGGCTGCCAGACAATCTTAGGATCTCCTGGCTATCCTACACACAGTGCCATACGAGAACAGCAGCAAGAACAACAATATAATCACCATCACCATCATTATTATTATTGGCTTTTCTATGCAGGCATTAGGGTAGCCCTGTTACAGAAGACTCCACAAAGTTACTTGGATAACTTACTGGGGACAGTGGTCTGTGCTCCTCTGTATTGTTTTAGCTGGGCTGGATCCTGCTGTGTAATCTTGCATCACTGAATGTGTCATGTTAACACATCCGCCTTGCTTTGGTTCTGTGTCTCAAGACTCTGCGTTGGCTCCACCACCCAAATCCTATTTCATTGTTGATTGAACGTCCCAGCTTGTTGATTGTCTTGACTCACTCTGTGCCATCCGCTAGAAGGACAACACAGCCAGAGGATGGCGCTGGAACTGCGGAACTTGTTTGAGTTAAGAAGAAGAAGAGATTGGATTTATACCCTGCCCTTCACTACCCAAGGGAGTCTCAGAGCGGCTTACAATCTCCTTTCCCTTCCCCTCCCCACAACAGACACCCTGCGAGGTAGGCGGGGCTGAGAGAGCTCTGAGACAACTGTCCTTGAGAGAACAGCTGGTACAGAGCTATGGCTTGCCCAAGGGTCATCCAGCAGGTGCAAGTGGAGGAGTGGGGTTTCAAACCCGGTTCTCCCAGATTAGAGTCCGCGCACTAATCACTACACCAAACCATAAGAACATAAGAGAAGCCATGTTGGATCAGGCCCGTGGCCCCTCCAGTCCAACACTCTGTGTCACACAGGAGCCAGAAACCCAAATGCCATCAGGAGGTCCACCAGTGGGGCCAGAACTCCAGAAGCCCACCCACTGTGCCCCCCCCCAAGCACCAAGAATACAGAACATCACTGCCCCAGAAATTAGGAACATAAGAGAAGCCATGTTGGATCAGGCCAATGCTCTGGGATCTGGGAAGCTAAGCAGGTTAGTACTGGGCTAGTACCTGGCTGGGAGACCACCAAGGGTCACGATGCAGAGACAGGTAATGGCAGACCCCCTGTAGTGGTCACGAGTGCGGGCTCTCGTCTGGGGGAAATGGGTTTGATCCCCCACGCCTCCACATGCAGCTGCTGGTGTGACCTTGGCTCAGTCACAGATTCTGTCAGAGCTGTTCTCTCAAGGGCAGTCTCTGTCAGAGCTCTCTCGGCCCCGCCTTACCTCACAGGGCGTCTGTTGTGGGGAGAGGAAGGGAAGGAGATTGTAAGCCGCTCCTTCGATAGTGAAGGGCGAGGTATAAATCCAGTCTCCTCCTCCTCCTCCTCTCTTTCCAGTCTACAGTGCTTCGTTCCCCAGTCTGTGAGCTCACTGGACCGCTGCTCCAAGTGCTTGGTGGGTGTCAAGGGGCAAACCACGGCGTGGCAGACTCCTAAATAACAGCCTGCATTCAGCCTCCCAGCGCCCAGGGTAAACATGTGTTGGTTGGCTCGCAATCCCTTTGAGCGACACCCGCCATTTGCCAGGATGGAATCATTATATGTAATAGATAATTGCTCTGCAATTAAACAATTTGGAAGCCACAAGGCCGGATCATTAGCGTGGAAACAAACTGAGGGCGGATTGGCCTTTTGCAGAAAGCCGCAGCCGCCCTAAGAGAGAGCCCGCGAGGACAGATCCACTGGGGGGGGGGGGGAATAGGGCAACTTTTTTTAATGCCTAGATGTGTTCCCTGGGAGGGGAAGGTTGCCACCCACTGCCTCCTGGCGGCGGGTCCCGGTTTCCAGTCTCATTTGGGGAAACGGGTCCGGGCCCATCTGAACGTGCCGACGTCTCCTGGGAAACGTTTCCTGTTCCCTACGTGTGTATATTTTGCTGTCAAGTTGCAGCTGACTTAGGACGACCCTGTGGGGTTTTCAAGAGAAGAGACGTTCAGAGGTGCCTGCCTCTGCACAGCAACCCTAGGCTTCCTTGGTGGTCTCCCATCCAGAGTTGACCCTGCTAAATGTCCAAGACTGAGCCAGCTTGGGCTGCCAAGGTCAGGGCCGTATGATAATTATGTGTCCTCAAGTCACAGCCCACTTATCACAACCCCGTGGGGTTTTCAAGGCCAGAGTCGTGCAGAGGTGGTTGGCCATTGTCTGCCTCTGCGTAGCGACCCTGGACTTCCTTGGTGCTCTCCCATCCTAGTACTAACCAGGGCCGACCCTGCTCAGCTTCCGAGATCCAATGATATTTGGCTGGCCTGGGCCATCTTGGTCGAGGCAAGAGACGTTCAGAGGTGGCTTGCCATCGACTGCCTCTGCGTAGCAACCCTGGACTTCCTTGGTGGTCTCCCATCCTAGTGTTAACCAGGGCTGACCCTGCTTAGCTTTCAAGATCGGGCTAGCCTGGGCCATCCAGGTTATGGCAAGAGACAGACAGAGGTGGCTTGCCACTGCCTGCCTCTGTGTAGCAACCCTGGATGTCCTTGGTGGTCTCGCATCCTAGAGCTAACCAGGGCTGATCCTGCTTAGTTATCAAGACTGGGCTAGTCTGGGCCATCTTGGTCAAGGCAAGAGATGTCCAGACGTGGCTTCCTTGGGGGTCTCCCATCCAAGTACTAACCAAGGCTGATCCTGCTTAGCTTCTGAGATCTGACAAAATCTTGGGCTACCTGTACATATTAAGTACATATTAAGCTGATAAAAGAGCACAGGGCTGCCACCCAAAATGGGAGCCCCTGGTCCGATTGCTCTCCTGATTCCTCACCCCTGTTTCCACAACTCAGCGCTGCATCATTGGCAGCGGTTGGCAAGGAGACAAGTTGTTATGGAACATGGACAGATGCTGTTAGGAATGGGGATCAAAGCATGGAAGAAAAGCTGTAGGTATGCGCTAAAGTAACCTTTATATATCAGTAATCACAGTACTATTATAAACAATATAAGAAAATAAGCATAAGTGTGTACAAAGTGAAAAGGGGATAAAAGATATAAATTGTTGTTGACAAAGTTCTCCGGATTGCCAAGCTGTTTCACAAAACTTCATCCAAACGGGACCATATGAAACATGAGTGTCTTCTAGTATTTGTTCATTGTTGAGTTTACTCAATGTCAACAATGAGTAAAAACAGCAATTTCTGCAGAATTTCATAAGACAGGAGTTTCTATTGCAAAGTAAAGTGCATCTGAAGATGAAAACAGGCCATCCTGGCAAAGGCTTCCACGCTGGAGAAGATAGACCACTGGTCTGATCCAGCAGGGCTTTTCTTTTGTTCTTAATGTCATACAATTGTGTAGACCATTCTCTGGGTCTCCGAAGAACTCTTTTAAAAGTTCCTGGCAAAATTTAATGGTTAATAACCAATGACTGACGATTATAGATCTGCAGTTTTAGTAACACCGAATGCAAACTGAAAGTCAAGTGAAGGATTAACCGGCATGCTCCAGAGAAACAAGAGCTGCCACCAAAAATGGAAGTCCTGAGCAATGCTCCCTCTAAGCTGTGGAGTCTTGTGAGCAAAAATTCCACTTTGTGAGCTACTGGCATTAAAGTTGTGAGCAATCAATTTGGCTGCCACATAAAGTAGTTTGCTGTGGAGCCATCCTTCCTGAGCTGAGACAAAAATCTGTGAGCTGGAGGCTAAAAAACTGTGAGCTAGCTCACACTAACTCAGCTAAGAGGGAACATTGGTCCTGAGCAATGTTCCCTCTAAGCTGAGTTAGTGTGAGCTAGCTCACAGTTTTTTTAGCCTCCGGCGCATGCAATTTTGCCTTAGCTCAGGAAGGATGGCTCCAGGGCAAACTAGTTTATGCAGCAGCCAAATCGCTCACTCACAACTTCAACGCCAGGAGCTCACAAAGTCGAATTTTTTGCTCACAGGACTCCACAGCTGAGAGGGAGCATTGATTATGCGGTTATGGTCCTCACCTGGGCAAAAGAATCAGCCATGGAATCAGCCACAGGAATCAGGTGAGCTGGCCCCTCCTCCCTCTCCCACCAATCAAAACCCAGGTCCATGCTTGGTGACCCTGAAAACGAAAACCGCCCTGTTCGTCTCACTCACTAGATCCTGAAATATAAGCACAGCCAGATGCGACTTAGCTTGGCCGTCTCAAAGTGCCCCTCCCCACCCCCAACACCAGTCTTTTGGAACCTGACGAGGAGGTCTCCGCGCAGCTCTCATTCCCACATCCTTCAAGTGTCTGCGATTGTTCTGCGGTGAAACCCGATCGGTGAACGATGTCGAGAAGAATGTCTTGGAATTGTTTCGTCCCCCTCTTCCAGCCCCGCCTCGGCCCATTCCTCCTGGGTGTTTCTTTTATCTCCCCCCCCCAGCCCCCTCTCACACTCTTTCCCACCCCTTTGCCGTGACATTGAGAAGTCCGCATTGCCAGGTGTGCAAACTTCCACTCTCTCCCTTGACACATCTTTGGCAGGGCGTAGGGAGAACACGGCAGGTAAGGTCAGGGTTGCGAGAACCACAACAAAAGATGGCCAGGCGAATTTTCTTCTCCCCGTCACCATTTTTGTTCTCTCGCTCACCTCGGCTGGCTCACGGCTTCGCAGTGGCGTTGTTTCCTGCTGCAAACACTAGCTGGTTTAATCAACCCAAGTTACAGCTGATTAGCTGGTGAGCACCCATCTTGCTCAGAGGGTAGCTGTGTTGTTCTGTCTTAGAACAGCTAGATTTAAGTCCAGTAGCAATGTTACATTTTGCTCAGTCATTCCCAATTACAGCAACACACCGGAACCAAATTAGCTGCTAAACAATGAACAAGTGTGTTCTCACATCACATGGCTCCTGACTAAAATGGCTAGATTCAAATCCAGTAGCACCTCTCCATAAACTTGGAGGGAAACAATCCAGAAAGAGACTTCGCTTTATGGTAACTAGAGACAGGGTCTTTTCAGTGGTGGCCCCTGACAGTTCTGGTCGCCGCGCCTGAGAAAGGATATTATAGCATTGGGAAAAGTGCAGAAAAGGGCAACTAGAATGATAAAAGGGTTGGGACACTTTCCCTACGAAGAAAGGTTGAAGCACTTGGGGCTCTTTAGCTTGGAGAAATGATGGCTGAGGGGTGACAAGATCGAGGTTTATAAAATTATGCATGGGATGGAGCAGGTAGAGAAAGGAGTATTTGTCTCCCTTTCTCACAGTACAAGAATTCATGGGCACTCAATGAAATCGCTGAGCAGTCCAGTTAGAACGGATAAAAGGAAGTCCTTCTTCACCCAAAGAGGGATTAACATGTGGAATTCACTGCCACAGGAGGTGGTGTTGGCGACAAGCATGGACAGCTTCAAGAGGGAATCGGATAAACATCTGGAGCAGAGGTCCCTCAGTGGCTATTTGCCACAAGGTATAGGTAGGAATGCTCGGTCTGGGGCAAGTGATGCTCTGCATTCTTGGTGCTTGGGGGGGGGGGGACAGTGGGAGGGCTTCTGGAGTTCTGGCCCTGCTGGTGGACCTCCTGAGGGCACCTGGTGTTTTTGGCCACTGTGTGACACAGAGTGTTGGACTGGATGGCCCATTGGCCTGATCTAACATTGGCTTCTCTGATGTTCTGATGACCTCATGAATGCCCACTTCCCTTGTGGCATGCCCGATGCCCACCTTACTTTCTTTTCAGTGCCAGGTGAAAAGTACACATCTTTTTTACCCAGGCTTTTGGCTTTTGGTCTAAATGGCCTGCCTTTGTTTTGTGGATAGCTTTTTATGCTGTTTATGTCCAAAGGCTTGGTTTTTAAAAAAAATATTGTGACGTTCTTTTAATCGGTAAACCGCCTCCAGCAGGACTCTGAGGGGGTGACATAGAAATATCCTTAAATACATATATATATATATGGGGATTCATCCAATACTAGGTCATATGAGCCTACTTAGATCCCATTGGCGTTTTAATTAGTGCCCCGTTTAAATTAATCTCCAGCGTTGTTAATATAATGAATGCCCTGTTTTTTCATCTGCTCTCAGCCTTTTAAGGGGCCAGGGGGAGCCGTCTGGTGTTAAGAGACATTTGATGAATTCCTGTTTTGTGTTTAAAAAGAAATCAGTAGGAGGGTTCCACTGTCCAAGAAGACGAAAGGGTAGAGTGTCATGGTTAGAGTGTACGGATAGGCTCAGCTAGAACAGGAACCCTTCTGAGCATGGGAGCACCTTTGAGTTCTGACACAGCGTGGTGGGAGCAGCCACAAAATGGCTGCCACAGAATGGCTGCCACGGGAGGCGGAGCGAACCACAAAGGGACTGCCAGTTCGCCACAGCTTAACTTCAGTCACCGTGAAGATCCCCCTGCTGTGGTGGACGCTGCTGTCCAAGCAACATTTTTTTTTTAAATTTCCACAGTCAATTACATCTCCAACAGCCAATCAGAAGCCTGGCTGGGCAAAAAGGCCCACCTGGCTCCACCCATGTCTTGTGTGACCAGACTCGCCAGCCTCCTGGTGTTAAAAAAAGAGCAACCTTTCTGTCGTGAGGGAACAGGCCGTTTTGGCTCCGTGAACTTGACAGGATGCTGTGGCTCCAACAGTAAACCACAGCGGAAGAAGTTTTCTAAATGTAAGGCTTACCTTGGACAGGAATCTTGTTGGCGATGTTTGGACTGAGGCCCACCTGCTTGAAAATTGTCTACGTGCAAGGACTCCTTCTCAAGTATTTTGGAAGTCTGTTTCAGCATTATATAGTAATGGACACTCAGTCTTTAATTATCTGCTTTTGGGACTTATAGTTTACTAGGAGCAAAGCCCGTTGTAGACATAATACAACGGGCTCTAGAAGAAGCTATCGCCCCCACCCTTCCTGGCTCAGCTGCTGAGGCGGGCGAGGCAGGACAGAGCCAAAAGGGTGCAGGGAAGCTCTGAAGCAGCTGGGCCGGAGAAGCCCAGCAGAGCCCCCCACCCACCCTTCCTGGCTCAGCTGCCGAGCACCGCAGCTCCCCCCCCCTCTGACCCACCCACCAAGCACTGGTCGCTGGTAGGGCACTGGGTGGCTGCATCTACCTGCGGCGGCGGCAGGTCAGGCAGCAGCAGAGTGAAGTCTCCATCTCCGAGAGCCGGCGCAGTCTGAGGGAAATTCCGGTGGGGACTGTTGCTGTGGGCAGAACGCAGGCAACGCAGCCAATGCACAGGGACACCTTCTGATGGGCAGTTCAGGCAGCCAACTGATTTTGGCACGTATAGAACGTTGCCACCAAAAAACGCAATTATATAATAAGGACAGATGCTTATTGTATGAATCACTTAGTGCCTGCAAGCACAAGAAAAAGAGCGCCTGTACCAATTATTGAGTGTCTGCGACCGCAGGAAAAAACAGCGCCTTGTTGCTGTAAATTCTGTTGAGTGCCTGCATGCACTATTTCGTGCGTCTTAACCAT
Organism: Lepidodactylus listeri; assembly: GCA_029233225.1. Lineage (NCBI taxonomy): Eukaryota > Metazoa > Chordata > Lepidosauria > Squamata > Gekkonidae > Lepidodactylus > Lepidodactylus listeri. Next base: position 94,894,996 of record JARCFY010000011.1, on the reverse strand, counting down.
TACCACCCAGCGTTCTGGGCTGTTACACTGACGTATGCTTATAGGTGGAAAAGGGGACACTGATAGGTTATAAAAATAAGTATTTTATTTAATTTATTATGGCCTGTGATGGTTTGTCTCAACTTCTACCCTCCCTTTTTTGCGAACCTCCGCCTCTTGCTGAGGGTGTAAGAGGAGAGCAAAAAGCTGGCTTGAAACTCAGCATCAAAAAAACTAGGATCATGGCGTCCGGCCCCATCACTCCTTGGCAAATAGAAGGGGAAGTCATGGAAGTAGTGACAGAATTCACCTTCCTGGGATCCAAGTTCACTGCAGACGGTGAGTGCAGCCATGAAATTAAAAGATGCCTGCTCCTCGGGAGGAAAGCGATGGCAAACCTAGACAGCATAATAAAAAGTAGAGACATCACCCTGCCAACAAAAGCCCTTATGGTCAAAGCAGTGGTATTCCCAGTAGTAATGTATGGCTGCAAGAGATGGACTCTAAAGAAGGCCAAGCGCCAAAGAATAGATGCTTTGGAATTATGGTGCTGAAGAAGGCTCTTGAGATTCCCATGGACTGCAAGGAGATTGAATCAGTCAATCCTAAAAGAAATCAACCTTGAGTGTTCCCTGGAAGGCCAGATCCTGAAGCTGAAGCTCAAATACTTTGGCCACCAAATGAGAAGGGAGCACTTGCTGGAGAAGACCCTGATGCTGGGAAAGACTGAAGGTCAAAGAAGAAGGGGACGGCAAAGGATGAGATTGTTAGACAGTGTTATCGATGAAATGAACATGACATTGTGCAAACTCCAGAAGACAGCAGAAGACAGGAGGGCCTGGCGTGATGTGGTCCATGGGTTCACGAAGAGTCGGACTCGACTGTGTGCCTGAACAATAACAACAAAAAAGGGTGTTGGCTGGAGACCTCCAGGGATTACAACTGATCTCCAGGAGACAGAGATCAGATCACTTGCAGAAAATGGCTTTTTTGGAAGGTGGACTCTATGGTATTATACTCTATTGAAGCCCCTCCCCTCCCTGAACCCTCCCCTCCCCAGGCTCCACCCCCAAAATCTCCGGGTATTTCCCAACCTGGAACTGGCAACCCTAAATGACCTGGACACCAAAATGAATCAGAGTTTTCTTGATACCTCTAAAGCAGGGGTGTCAAACTTGCAGCCCGGGGGCCAGATCAGGCCTCTGGAGGGCTTCTATCAGGCCCACACTGGAACTGGCCATCTCCTGCTTCCAGTTCTGTTGCTGCTGCTGCATCATCGCTTGCTTCACCAGACTCTCTCAATTGCTCAGCCATTTCACATTTCCCCCCCCCGGGTTCTAGACTCAGAACTCTGAGCATGAGATTTCTGTGGTGAATGTCAATAAATCAAAAGTAGGTTTGCAGCTTACAGATACACACCTGAGCAGCATACTCAAGATTGCAACAGCACAGACATTTTGATACAGTAATTCAGAGCAAGAGGTGTCAGCTATCAGAGACTGTTAAATAAACAAAATATTGCAAGTGTGCTAATGTTTTAAGCATGTTTTAAGTTTAAGAGTATCTTTATTTGTGTGTCTGTGTCCCTTATAAAGTTTATCTCTCCGCTACCTGGCATTATATTTTATGACACGCATGGCTCAGCCCAACAAGGTCTCATTTATGTCAGATCCGGCCCTCATAACAAATGAGTCCAACACCCCTGCTCTAAAGGCGTTGCATACCTTTTCCTGGTGCCTCTGCTGACCAAAAATTATCGGCCTGTAGTCCTGCTAAATATATACCTGGCAGCCGAGACACAAGAACATTGTCAAGAGCTCGACAATAAAGAGTTTGAGAACTTTGGAAAATAGGCACCCGCTTTACAAACACATTCACAGGCTGGATGAATAGCGGAAGGTTTAGGCGGGGCGTTAAGACCTTCATTCAAATGCCCTCTGAAAAGAAAAATGCCGCGAGCTCACCTTTCACCACACCTGATCAACCCTCTGCCAGGGCAATCATTCCCACGTTCCTGAGACAAGAAGCGCTCGAGAGAGATTGAATTGCTCACCTGTTTCTCGCATTGCTCTTTTCATCCTTCGCAAGCGAAAAGTCCAGAGATATCACTGTTGGGTTCCAGATTAGGTTACAGAACAAAACCAAAGTCGGACAAGGAAGCTAGAATGCAGAGCTTCTTTAAGTTTAGGACTTGGGAAAGGAGAAACAAATAGAAGGAGTGGGGTTCCTTCAGGTGTGGACAGCACGGGTAAAACGCTTTAGACGCAAGGGAAACTCCCGTTCAGAAGAAATGGGAGGTTTTTATTCGCCCCTGCAATTGTGATTTGGGAAAACCTAGGGGGATTCTGCATCGGCTTTTCCCTCCGTTGTTTGACCAAACCCACACTGGACCAGAAATTCCCCTCTGCATTGCATGCCACTTTCACTTCCTTTGATCATCGGGTTTCACAGTACCCTCTGCACTGCATGCCACTTTCACTGCTTTTGCTCATTGGGTTTTATGGTACCCTCTGCATTGCATGCTGCTTTCACTTCCTTTGATCATCATGTTTTATGGTACCCTCTACACTCCATACCTCTTTCACTGTCTTTGACCATCGGGTTTTATGGTACCCGCTACACTGCATGCTGCTTTCACTTTCTTTGATCTTCGAGTTTTATGGTACAGTCTGCATAGATTTATGGCAGTTTTGTGGCCGTTCAGGGGTGACTCTGCAGTGGCCCAGGGTATCTGAACATGGTTTTGAGCCGCATCTTTTTCTGTTCCAGTGTGGGCTTGGTAAAACAACGGAGCGAATGCTAGATGCAGAATGGGCCACCGTAAAATCCAGTTGGAAAGTGCACTGAAAGTGGATTGTAAGTGGATTGTTTAGTGTGTGTGACCGCAGCCCGGGGCCCTTTCGGCACTCTCCTTTTAAGCCACGTTCATCACGGTGTCCTCCAAGCAATTCTGCACTCAAATCGAATTCAGCCTTCTTTTTAATCCTGATTTCCCCCCCCATTCAACACTGAAATCAAGTTTAACCTTCTTTTTATGCCACCCCCTCCCCCATTCGGCATTAAATTACCTCCCTTTTTAAAAACGTTTTTTATTGAGTAATCAAGAAGCACAAACATGTCAAAGAATACGTCAGTCCAGAATACAAGAGAAAAATGGGGGAAATACAAACAATTAGAACTTTGTATTGCATTTTTTGTGTCTATTAACGATTGGCAATGATCAACAAGCAAATGTCAACAAGCAATCATACTGCTACCCGTAAAAAGTTCTGAAAGAGGGAGAAGGTTAGACTCAGTCTCAGTCAAAGGGATGACTTTCTGTTCTATAGCCATTAAAAGTTAGTGTCAGAAATGAAGCGATGAGTGGTAAGAAGGATTAGAAGGTAGTAAGTTTTTTCTCCATTGTATGTTGCCGGGGGTCATTTCGAGCAGGAGCTCGGGGGAGCTCAGCTCCGGGAGTTGGTGCCAGCCCCCCCCCCCCCCCGCGGGGGAATGCCTGCTTGTGTCATGGCTGCAGCAAAATGACCCCGTCCCCTGGAAAGGTCCTTGTTCCTCCGACCAGCCTTCTGAAGGCTTCAGCCACCACTGAAGCTATCCTCCCAGAATAGTGGTATTTCTGAGGCTTGGATTAGTAGCTGTCCCCTTCCTTCCTTCCTTCCTTCCTTCCTTCCTTCCTTCCTTCCTTCCTTCCTTCCTTCCTTCCTTCCTTCCTTCCTTCCTTCCTTTCTTTCTTTCTTTCTTTCTCTCCCTCCCTCCCTCCCTCCCTCCCTCCTTTCCTCTCTTTCTTTCTTTCTTTCTCTCTCTCTCTCCCTCCCTCTCTCTCTCTCTCTCTCCCTTTCTCTCCCCCCCTCCCTTTTTTCCTTCCTTCCTTCCTTCCTTCCTTCCCTCTCTTTCTTTCTTCCTTCCTCCCCTCTTTCTTTCTTTCTTTCTTTCTTTCTTTCTTTCTTTCTCTCTCTCTCTCTCTCTCTCCCTCTCTCCCTTTCTCTCCCTCCCTCCCTCCCTTTTTTCCTTCCTTCCTTCCCTCTCTTTCTTTTTTTCTTCCTCTCCCTCCCTCCCTCCCTCCTTCCCTCTCTTTCTTTCTTTCTTTCTTTCTTCCTCTCCCTCCCTCCCTCCCTCCCTCCCTCCCTCTCTTTCTTTCTTTCTTTCTTTCTTTCTTTCTTTCTTTCTTTCTTTCTTTCTTTCTTTCTTTCTTTTTTCCTTCTTTTCTTCCTTCCTTCCTTCCTTCCTTCCTTGCCTTTTGACATACTTCCGGTGATGTCAGGTGGTTTAGCATATGCAAATAAGTTATGCTAATGAGTTATGCTAATGAGGTCCTGCACCTCTTTTTCTATGAAATGACCCCTGTATGTTGCAACCATGGATACCAGGTAAGTACAGAGTTTGAGAAGGTGGTTGCGGAGCTGGATTGTTGTCTTTGCATCGAGTCAGTGATTTTGCACACAATGAATGGATTCCATCCTTTTCCTCTCCAGTTCATCAGCGTTGGGGCAGAAGAAGATTCCCAGGATGAGGCTATCGACAAACGGGCCGCCACCAACAGAAATAAGGTAAGCTCAGTAAGTGTGACCCTACCTCCTTTCAGCCTACTGTTGCTTTTTTGCTGTGGACTCGAACACTGAGGGCAGTTCTGCATTGGCTTTTCCCTTTGTTGTTTTACCAAAGGTGCAGCTCAAAACCACATTCAAATACAATGCCATACCGACAATGCCATACTGACTGTGAAGTCACCCCTGAATGGCCATAAATCTATACAGAAGGTATCATAAACCCCAATGATCAAAGAAAGCGAAAGCGGCATGCGGTCTAGAGGGTCCCATAAAACCCAATGAGCGAAGAAAGTGAAAGCGGCATGCAATGCAGAGGGGGACTTCTGTTCTGACGTGGGTTTGCTAAAACAACAGAGGGAAAAGCCAATGCGGAATCGCCCTTGCTTTCTTTAGGGACCAAGATAGATTGGCTGGCTTTATGGGAAGGCCCACCTTCAATTTAAGATGAAAATGATGATTACTCACGCGGGGAATGATGCTGACACTCTGGGTATGGAGAGGAAAACACGCCTGTTGCTAAATTCAAAGGCATCGGACACGTGGGGTGCGTAACTGATCTGAAGGGCATGACCTGCGAAGGTCATTGGCAAGAGAAACCCTTCGTCTGGGACGGGCTCCCAGCAGGAAGAGGCGGCATGCAGTGTCGAGGGTACCATAAAATCCAGTGATCAAAAGTGACAGTGGCATGCAATGCAGAGGGGAATTTCAGTTCCAACATGGGTTTGATAAAACAACGGAGAAGAAGAAGAAGAAGAAGAAGAAGAAGAAGAAGAAGAAGAGGAGGAGATTGGATTTATACCCCACCCTTCACTACCCAAAAGACTACAAACTCCACCCAGAATGGCATTCCTGCGTGTTCCTACTCGAAATGACCCCTGCATATATACTATTTTACAGGACCCAGTAGGTTTTTCAAGGCAAGAGGAAGGAAGGAGGAGGGGAAGAAGGAGATTGGATTTATACCCCACCCTTCACTACCCAAGGGAGTCTCAGAGTGGCTCACAAACTCCTTCCCCTTCCCCTCCCCACAGCAGACACCCTGTGAGGTAGGTGGGGCTGAGAGAGCGCTGACAGAAACTGCTCTTTTTCAAGAACAGCTGTGCCAGAACTATGGCTTGCCCAAGGTCATCCAGCAAGTGCAAGTGGAGGAGTGGGGAACCAAACCCGGTTCTCCCAGATTAGAGTCCGCACACTTAACCACGACACCAGACTGGCTTTCCCGGAGGGAAAAGCCGATGCAGAATCGCCCTGAGAAAACCCAGAGTGGCAGGCAAATGCGGTGGGGACCCTCGGTTTCTCACTCGGCTGAATGGAGTGCTAGGCCACACGCCAGTCTATTCGCCACCCTGGAGAAACCACCACAACCCTAAGAGTGGTAGAACTTGAAAACGCCAACGCATCCCCTGGAAAACTCCACTTCCCCAATCAACCGTTGGTGAAGTCTAGGGGGAGGCGTGGAGAGCTCCACTTTCAGGGAGGCCCGCCGAGAGGCTTCATTAACCCAATTAAGCAGGTTGCTGGAGAGGGGCCTCACTGATCGTTTACACCTTGCTAATGAAGGAGGTGACCGAGGGCTCATCTCTTCCAAACAAGGAGCACTCCAGAAAGGCCCTCAGCGTAGGGGAAGGGGGGGGGAGATTAATTAAGGGAAGAGGGGAGGAAGAGGAGGAGATGAGATTATCACCGGGGGACGATTGGACACTGGGCAACTGTAACTGGGCTGATTAGTCATTTAGCTCTCTTTCCGAGGAACCCACCACGGACGAGAGGCGGGAGGCGAGGAGGCCTCGGCAGGCTGGAAAACAAGTGGCCTTCGGGGAACGGGATGTGTGAAATGCAGCCAGGATCTTATCAGAGGTTTTAGCTGATGGACAGAGATTCCTGTCCCAGCTCAGTGTCAGAGAATATGACCTCGAAGACAAAGCAAAATTGTATCTTTGCATATATATGTGTGTGCGTATGTATGTATGTATGTGTACCTATATGTATATGCAGGGGTCCTTTTGTAGAAAAAGAGGGGCAGGAGCTCATTAGCATGACTCATTAGCATAGCTCATTTGCATATGCCACACCCCCTAACGTACCAGAAGTGTGTCAGAAGGCAACACCCACCCCTCAGGCTCCACTCCACAGGGGAGTGAAACTGACCTGCTCTTCCTCCAGTCCCTTCCCCGTCCAATACTTTGTGCAATAAAAATAAGCGTCAAGAACACACCCTCATTCTCTTCCTGCTCCCTTGAAACCACCAGGTTTCAAGTAGACTTGAGATACCCAGGACATGTGCACCACCCCTCCCTTCCCCTTCCCCTCCCCACAACAAGACACCCTGTGAGGTAGGTGGGGCTGAGAGAGGTCTTTTGAGAACTGCTCATGAGACAACAGCTCTGAGAGAACTTGTGACTGGCCCAAGGTCACACCAGCAGCTGCATGTGGAGGAGTGGGGAATCAAACCCGGTTCTCCCAGATTAGAGTACAACTCCTGACCTCTACACCAAACTGATGGGGTGGAAGCTGCTGAAGCGGTGGTGAAATTTCTCCAGTACTTATGTGCCATGTGCCCAGATAAAAAAATGGTATACTTAGAAAATGTATATGCCACCTTGAGCAAGTCTCTGGAAAAGCAGCACACAGTCATAAAAGGAACAATGATAAAATTATCAATATTAAAACAAAACATTAAAAACAATAAAGACCCTAGCAGGGCTTTCCTCGGGGCGCTGCGCCTCTGCACTGCTCGGGGAAGCTGAGGAGGGGGTGGGGCTTGGTCATGTGCCCGCCCCCTGGGCTCCTCACTCCCGGAGCTGCGCTCCTGTGCGCTCCTGCTCCATTGGACCCCTGTGTATATGTGTTTATATACATACATATATACAAGAAGAAGAAGAGGAGGAGGAGGAAGAAGAAGAAGAGTTGGTGTTGGTGGTGGAGGAGGATATTGGATTTATAGCCCATCCTTCACTACCCGAAGGAGTCTCAGAACAGCTTACAATCTCCTTTCCCTTCCTCTCCCTACAACAGACACCCTGTGAGGTAGGTGGGGCTGAGAGAGCTCTCTCGAGAACTGCCCTTGAGAGAACAGCTCTGAGAGAACTTGTGACTGACCCAAGGTCACACCAGCTGGCTTCATGTGGAGGAGCGGGGAACCAAACCCGGTTCTCCCAGATTAGAGTCCGCACTCCTAACCACTACACCAAACTGGCTCCTAATGTCTACACCAGGGGTGGCCGAACTGTGGCTCGGGACCCGTTTGCCTTTATTAAGCGATCAGATACGTAACTGTGTAAAAATGGGATAAACGTATGTACATATATCAGGGGTCATTTTGTAGAAAAAGAGGTGCAGGAGCTCATTAGCATAACTCATTAGCACAACTTATTTGCATAAGACACACCCCCTGACATCACCGGAAGTGTGTCAGAAGGCCACACCCACTGCTCAGGCTCCACCCCAAAGATCTCCAGGTATTCCCCAACTCAGAGCTGGCGAGCCAGCTTGACACTTTGACTAAAGACACTTCAGGTTTCCTTTGCTCTTGCAGGGAAGCTGCCCTACAACAACCATGAAAATACAGATCAAGTTGGTATGCTTTTGCTTTTTCCCACAGCGCATCACCATATGTGCCCGCTCCTGGACTTGTTACTCCCGGAACGGCGTTCCTGCGTGTTCCTGCTCGAAATGACCCCCGCATATATACTATTTTACATGACCCAGTAGCAAGAGGAAGGAAGGAGGAGGAGGAGGAGGAGGAGATTGGATTTATACCCCGCCCTTCACTACCCAAGGGAGTCTCAGAGCGGCTTACAAACTCCTTTCCCTTCCCCTCCCACAACAGACACCCTGTGAGGTAGGTGGGGCTGAGAGAGTTCTGAAACTGCTCTTTTTCAAGGACAGCTGTGCCAGAACTACGGCTTGCCCAAGGTCATCCAGCCAGGTGCAAGTGGAGGAGTGGGGAACCAAACCCGGTTCTCCCAGATTAGAGTCCGCGCACTTAACCACTACACCAAACTGGCTCTGCCCGCCTCTGTGTAGATACCCTGGGCTTCCTTGGTGGTTTCTCATCCGAACGATAACCGGCCGGAATCAACACGCTTCAAAACAGCTGTTTTCTCCACTGGACCTGAACTCTGTTGTCTGGGGATCAGCCGTAATACCAGGAGATCTCCAGGCGCCAACTGGAAGTTGGTAACCCTCATTTGAAGGCAAACACCATCAGTCTACAGCTTTCTCCTGGGCTCTGTAAACGAGGGGAAGGTTAGCAGAGGCCTAAGTGGTCCAGGACACACCCATGGTGGAGTCTTGCAGGCTCAGTTTCTGGAAGGGAGCAGCGAAGAACGCTCTTCCCCGGACTGAAATGGGGTCTCTGGATTGCAAAAAATAAAAATCGGTCATGTGGTTTTTACCTCCTCGCTATCTCCCCCCTGCATGCGCTCCATTCCTGACCTACTTGGCCATGCTCCAATTCCATCTCCGGAGAGGCAGCCGCACAGCTCCCTGCGATGTATTGTTTTGTCGTGGAACGAGCACAGGTTTCACAAAAGGACCTATGCCCCAACTTCTTTTTATTTATGGATGCTGGTTATTGGGTTAAATGTAAAATAATGATCGTTTGCCTTGGACGCACAGGAGCTTGACGCAGTATCCCCGGTCCTCCATGTTGCCTGGGTAACGGGAAAATGCCGTTCAAATCGATGACAAAGATGGTCTGACTCCAATGGTAACAAGAGAAAGAAATTTTACTTACAAAAATAGAAGCACATCTTGTATGACATATTCACGTGGGTACGTTTATTCATGTAGGTGCATGGGCTCTAATCTGGGAGAACCAGATTGGATTCCCTACTCCTCCACGTGCAGCTGCTGGATGACCTTGGGCAAGCCATAGTTCTGTTGGAGCTGTTCACTCAAGAGTAGTCCTTGAAAGAGCTCTCTCAGCACCCATCTGCCTCACAGGGTGTCTGTTGTGGGGAGCGGAAGGGAAAGGAGATTGTAAGCCGCTCTGAGACTCCTAGTGAAGGGAAGGCAATCTCCTCCTCTTCCTCTTCCTCCTTCTCCTCTTCTTCTTCTACATTTAACTTATTGTGAACAGATGAGCTTCGAAAAAGGTTAAATTGCTACAGCTCCAAGCCCAAGTAAGAGAGAGAAGCAGCAGCAGCAGTCACTGGGGGGGGGGGGAGTTATTTGTGAATTTCCTGCATTGTGTAAGGGGGTTGGACTAGATGGCCCAGGAGGTCTCTTCCAGCTCTATGATTCTATCCCCATATGTGCCCCAGAGGGCACTGAGGTCAAGCTCACAACATCGCTTGACTCTCCCTGGTCCGAAAGAAGCTTGGCTGGCCAGCACTAGAACCAGGGCTTTCTCGGTGGCGGCCCCACACTGGTGGAATGAGCTCCCAGAAGACATCGGGGCTCTGCGGGAGTTATTACAGTTCCGCAGGGCCTGCAAAATGGAGCTCTTCCGCCAGGCCTTCAACTAGGAGCTGCCAGTGGGGGACTGAGGGCAACTATGCCCCTGGAACTTGCTGGCTGTGACCAGGGTTCCCTCTAAGCTGAGTTAGTGTGAGCTAGCTCACAGTTTTTTAGCCTCCAGCTCACACATTTTTGTCTTAGCTCAGGATGGATGGCTCCGGAGCAAACTAATTTATGCAGTAGCCAAATTGCTCACTCACAACTTTAATGCCAGTAGCTCACCAAGTAGAATTTTTGCTCACAGGACTCCACGGCTTAGAGGGAACATTGGCTGTGACCCTGCCGGAGGCAGCTAAAGTAGAGTGCTGCTTTTTGCACCATTGTGACTCTGATAGCTGCCATTTTTATCTGTCTGTTTATTTGTAATGATGTGGTGTTTTAAATTTTGTAAACTATTGTTTTATGGTATTTTAACTGTGGGAAGCCGCCTTGAGCCAGCCTGTCCAGCTAGGCAGGGTATAAATACAAGGAATGAATGAATGAATGATTCTAAGCTGCCTGGGGAGGTGGTGAGCTCCCCCTCGCTGGCCGTCTTTGAGCAGCGGCTGGACAAACACTTGTCAGGGATGCTCTAGGCCAGGGGTGGCCAACCTGTGGCTCGGGAGCCACATGCGGCTCTTTCACACATATTGTGCGGCTCCTGGCAGGGCGGCTGGGGAAGCAAAGGGGAGGCATGCTTTTTCTCTCTTTCTCCCTCCCTCCCTTCCTTCCTGCCCTCCCCCCTCCCATCTATTTGCTTTCCTAGTTTCTCTCTCTCTCTTTCTTTCCACTTCTTTAATTCTTTCTCTCCATCTCTCTCTTTCTCTCTCTCTCTCTCAATACCATTAGCAAACAAGTAATATCATTATCAATAACCGGTTTTCCTCGTTTGTTTTTATTTTTGGCAGTCCCGTTTAACGTGAATACAAAGCAAATTTGCAGATTTTAAAAAATAAAAACGTGTGTGTGATATTTGTTCCTGTCTTGCGGCTCTCAGATATCTGACGTTTATTCTATGTGGCTCTTACGTTAAGCAAGGTTGGCCACCCCTGCTCTAGGCTGATCCTGCACTGAGCAGGGGGTTGGACTAGATGGCCTGCAGGGCCCTTTCAACACCTCGGTGATTCTGTGATTCTAAGAAGAGAGGTCCTATATAAGATGGAGCAGAAGGCAAGCAAGGGGCAAAGAGGTTCAACATCTGACGCAAGGGCGTAGACTTTCCAGTTTCCCGGGGGCGGGGGGGAGCTGGGGCTGGGCCAGAGACATTACAGGCCATTGTCTCCGGGGGAGGCTCAGCACATCCTGGAAAAGTTCGGGGGGGGGGGGGCTCCAGCTCCCCAGCCCCCCTGAAGTTGACGCCTATGATCTGATGGAGAAGAGGGTGAGGCCAACTGCCAGGTGTCCCCAAGTGAGAGAATTCTCTTAACCCTTTCCAGATCCCCTTGCATGCAGAGTTGCAATATTCAACACTGGTCAGGGCTGCCAACCTCCAGGGGCGGCCTGGAGACCTCCTGGAATTACAGTAGAGATCAGTTCCCCTGGAGAAAATGGCAGCTTTGAAGAATGAACTCGATGGCATTATACACCACTGAGGTCCAGTTTGGTGTAGTGGTTAACAGCGTGGCCTCTAATCTGGGAGAACCGGGTTTGATTCCTCACTCCTCCACATGCCTCTGCTGGTGTGACCTTGGGTCAGTCACAAGTTCTCTCAGAGCTGTTTTTTCAAGGGCAGTCCTCAAAAGGGCTCTCTCAGCCCCACCTAGCTCACAGGCGGTGTTCCCTCTAAGACAGGGGTGGCCAACCTTGCTTAACATAAGAGCCACATAGAATAAACGTCAGATCTCTGAGAGCCACAAGACAGGAACAAATATCACACACACGTTTTTATTTTTAAAAATATGCAAATTGGCTTTTTATTAACGTTAAATGGGACTGCCAAAAATAAAAACAAACGAGGAAAACCGGTTATTGATAATGATATTACTTGTTTGCTAATGATATTGAGAGAGAGAGAGAGAAAGAGAGAGATGGAAAGAAAGAATTAAAGAAGTGGAAAGAAAGAGAGAGAGAGAAACTAGGAAAGCAAATAGATGGGAGGGAGGAGGGAAGGAAGGAAGGAAGGGAGAAAGAGAGAAAAAGCATGCCTCCCCTTTGCTTCCCCAGCCGCCCTGCCAGGAGCCACACAATATGTGTGAAAGAGCCGCATGTGGCTCCCGAGCCACAGGTTGGCCACCCCTGCTCTAAGATGAGTTAGTGTGAGCTGGCTCACAGTTTTTTAGCCTCCGGCTCACACATTTTTGTCTTCGCTCAGGAAGGATGGCTCCAGAGCAAACTAATTTATTGCAGTAGCCAAGTCACTCGCTCACCACTTTAATGCCAGTAGCTCACAAACTGGAATTTTTGCTTACAAGACTCCACAGCTTAGAGGGAGCATTGCTCACAGGGTGTCTGTTGTGAGGAGGAGAGGGGAAGGGAAAGGAGATTGTAAGCCGCTCTGAGATTCCTTCAGGTAGTGACGGGTGCGGTATGAATGCATTCTTCTTCTTCTTCTTCCCCAACCCCACCTTCCCCAGGCTCCAGCCCCGAAACTCCAGGAATTTCTCCACCCAGAGTTGGCAACCCTCAGCCCTGGACCTCATTTCCTGCTATCTGATTTCAGGCTCTCAAATCCCTTCCCCTATTTTCAACCTCAGTGCGTAACTTATTAAAATGCCGTCGCGCTGGGTGTTAAAACCGGCCTTCTTCAAGGTTCGCCTCCCTTTTAAAAGTCTTTGGGGGTCAGATTGCAAGGAAGTGATCAAAGCTCAGGCCGATCTGAGGGGAGAGGCGTCCAGAGAGATTCTTCCAGAGCTCCTGCGCGTGAACAAAAACCCACGAGCCCTCAGGTACTCTGTAGCACAGCTTGATATTGCACATATTCGAATATTTCACATGCTAGAAGAGGAGGAGGAGGAGGAAGAGGAGATTGGATTTAGACTCCACCCTTCACTACCCAAAGGAGTCTCAGAGCAGCTTACAATCTCCTCTCCCTTCCCTTCCCCACAACGGACCCCCTGCGAGCAGTGTTCCCTCTAAGCTGAGTTAGTGTGAGCTAGCTCACAGTTTTTTAGCCTCCAGCTCAAACATTTTTTTCTCGGCTCGGGAAGGAGGGCTCCAGAGCAAACTAATCGACGCAGCAGCCAAATCGCTTGCTCACAACTTTAATGCCGGTAGCTCACAGAGTAGAAATTTTGCTCACAAGACTCCACAGCTTAGAGGGAGCATTGCCTGCGAGACAGATGGGGCGAAGAGAGCTCTTTCGAGGACTGCTCATGAGAGAACAGCTCTGAAAGAACTTGTGACTGATCCAAGGCCACCCCAGCAGCTGCATGAGGAGGAGTGGGGAATCAAGGCTGGTTCGCCCAGATTGGAGTCTGTGCTCCGAACCACTACACCAGTCTTCCAGCTATTGACGGTAACAGATTGTAGGACTGTTCAGTGCATCTGCAATTGTCATGGAAAGCGCTGTCAAGTCGTAGCTAGGATTCCCAGTTCTGGGTTGCGAAATACTGGGAGATCTGGAGGGGCGAAGCCCCTGGAGGGTGGGGTTGGGGGAGGGGAGGGACCTCGATGGGGTATCATGCCACAGAGTCCATCTCCCAGAGTGGCCGATTTCTTCAGGGGAACCGATCTCTGTTGCCTTGAAATCAGCTGTGATCAGGGGTCATTTCGAGCAGGAGCTTGGGGGAGTGCAGCTCCGGGAGTTGGTGCCAGCCCCCTCCCACGGGGGAATGCCTGCTTGTGTCATGGCTGCAGCAAAATGACCCCCTCCCCTGGAAAGGTCCTTGTTCCTTTGACCAGCCTTCTGAAGGCTTCAGCCACCACTGAAGTTCTCCTCCCGGAACAGTGGTGTTTCTGAGGCTTGGATTGGTAGCTGTCCCCTCTCTGCCAGCTCTTTCTTTCTTTCTTTCTTTCTTTCTTTCTTTCTTTCTTTCTTTCTTTCTTTCTTTCTTTCTTTCTTTCTTCTCTCTCTCTCTCTCTCCCTCCCTCCCTCCCTCCCTCCCTCCCTCCCTCCCTTCCTTCCTTTTCTCTCTCTCGCTCTCCCTCCCTCCCTCCCCTCTCTCTCTCTCTCTCTCTCACGTTCTGACATACTTCCGGTGATGTCAGGTGGTGTAGCATATGCAAATAAGTTATGCTAATGAATGACGCTGATGAGCTCCTGCACCTCTTTTCCTACGAAATGACCCCTGGCTGTGATAACAGGAGATTGCCAGCTACCACCTGGAGGTTGGCGATCCAGCTGACTTATGGTGGCCCAGCAGGTTTTTCAAGGCACAAGATGGACAGAGATGGTTGCCTGCCTTGGTGTAGAAACCCTGGACTCCTTTGGCGGTCTCCCATCCAAATGATAACCAGCGCCGACCTGAGATGATGAGACCAGGCCAGCCGGGGCCATCCAGAGCTCCCCTCCAAGTCCGACCCAGTCCTGACCCTGCTTCGCTTCTGAGATCGGACGAGGTATCCGTAAGCAAAAGAACAACGGTTTCCCTGGTTTACGGATAAATGCCAGGGTGGGAGGGGGGCTGCGTCATAGCAGCAGAGCACAGGTGTTCAGTGCAGAAGCATCTGGATTCAGTGTGGATGCTGAACTTGGCGGACCTGCAGTCTGAGCTAGGGTTGCCAGCTGCCCCCCCCCTTCCCGGCCATCGGATTCCCAGATCCAGATTGGGAAACTCGTGGAGATCTGGGGGTGGAAACCGAGAGGGTCAAGCGAACAAAAGAATTATTATGAAAAATATAGACATTTATTAGGGTGGAGACATAAATAAAACACAATAAAATCAAAAGAGACAGTCCAAGTATCAGACAATTAAAACTTAGTTCATAAGGAACTGATTGCAGTACATCTCAAACTGATGGATAAAACTTTTGACCTAAGGACCATATGCATTTCGGCCCCTATGGGCCTTCCTCAGAGCCAGTTTGGTGTAGTGGCTAAGTGCGCGGACTCTAATCTGGGGGAACCGGGTTTGATTCCCCACTCCTCCACTTGCACCTGGCTGGATGACCTTGGGCAAGCCATAGCTCTGTACCAGCTGTTCCCTCAAGGACAGCTTGGGAAAAAGCTCTCTCAGCCCCACCTACCTCACAGGGTGTCTGTTGTGGGGAGGGGAAGGGAAAGGAGTTTGTAAGCCGCTCTGAGACTCCAAGTGAGTGAAGGGTGGGGTATAAATCCAATCTCTTCTTCTTCTTCTTCAGTGGTCAATATTTCTTATTATACAATGACACACATCCAAAAATACATGCATTCAGAATTTTGTATATACATATATAAATGAGACCAGGTGTTGCCTGAGCAAAAACTCTATGGTCATCATAGAGGTTCCCCCACCCCCCACCAAATGCTAGAGTGCCTAGCCTGATATGTCCAGCACGAAGAAATCACCTCCAGGCAGGGGTCATTTTGTAGAAAAAGAGGTGCAGGAGCTCATTAGCATAACTCATTAGCATAACTCATTTGCATATGCCACACCCCCTAACATACCAGAAGTGTGTCAGAAGGCAACACCCGCCCCTCAGGCTCCACTCCACAGCTGAATGAAACTGACCTGCTCTTCCTCCACTCCCTTCCCCATCCAATACTTGGTGCAATAAAAATAAGCGTAAAGAACACACCCTCATTCTCTTCCTGCTCCCTTGAAACCACCAGGTTTCAAGTAGACTTGAGAAACCCAGGACATGTGCACCGCCCATCCCTTTCCCTTCTCCTCCCCACAACAAGACACCCTGTGAGGTAGGTGGGGCTGAGAGTGGTCTTTTGAGAACTGCGCATGAGAGAACAGCTCTGAGAGAACTTGTGACTGGCCCAAGGTCACACCAGCAGCTGCATGTGGAGGAGTGGGGAATCAAACCCGGTTCTCCCAGATTAGAGTCCGACTCCTGACCACTACACCAAACTGATAAGGTGGAAGCTGCTGAAGGGTTGGTGAAATTTCTCCAGTACTTATGTGCCATGTGCCCAGATAAAAAATGGTATACTTAGAAAATTTAGATGCCACCGTGAGCAAGTCTCTGGAAAAGCAGCACACAGTCATAAAAGGAACAATGATAAAATTATCAATATCAAAACAAAACATGAAAAACAATAAAGACCCTAGCAGGGCTTTCCCCGGGGCGCTGCGCCTCTGCACTGCTCGGGGAAGCCGAGGAGGGGGTGGGGCTTGGTCATGTGCCCGCCCCCTGGGCTCCTCACTCCCGGAGCTGCGCTCCTGTGCGCTCCCGCTCCAACGGACCCCTGCCTCCAGGTGATGTCATTGTGGTGCATGCACTATGCACACACACCAAAAGACTCCTGAAGTGAAGCTGGGAAAAAACCCCGCCAGCAGCCAGGTGACCTGGAAACTCTACCTCCAGGTTTCCCAACCTGGATCTGGCAACCCTACCCCCCCATCCCCCGCCAGTGGCCAGGGAGGACCTGGTGAACCTACCTGGAGATCAGTTGTAATCCCAACCCTCCAGCCACCACCTGGAGGTTGGCAACCCTAGATTATAAGGCGGCAACTGACAGGTTCTAAATGCCATCACATGCCGGCGATCAAATACCACCGGACCTTTGACAGAAGGTATCATCGCGTGTCCTCTAAAGAGGCACCAAACATTCGGTTAACATTCGGGAAATGGTCGAACAGCCCGTGTTCCTCGAGTGATTATCTGACACCAAAACACGCCGAGGAAGATTTGGGAAGCAAATTCATTCCAGATTTCCATTCCCCCCCTCTCCCTTTTCCCTCAGCAACTGTATCACAATCCTCCTTGTCTCCCCCGTCTGAATCCTGTTGTTTTTGTAGGGGAAAACAATAGGCCTGCAGATTAAGGCTATATTCTCTGGTCCTAGGAGCACAGTGGGATCTGGGGGGGGGGGGGGGACTCACATCAATCCTATCAATTCCTGGCATCCCTCGGCCTCTACTCCTGGTAATTAATCTTTTCATGAATCGCGGCCACATTTAGAGCCATTTCATTAAGTTTTCTTTCCCTTTTACATAACCCGCTCGCTAGGCCTCACATCTGCTCCATCCGCCGGGAGAGGTCACTCCGAGGAGATGGCCTCGGCCCCCTCGTTTCCCCCCTCGCCCTTGCTTGTTTTTTCTCATCGCCAGACACACGTCCCCATCGACACATTTATGTAACCACCCCGCCTACACGCAAGGAAAGCCGCAGCTCTCCAAGCTGAGGGCGCTGAAAAGAAGAGGTCTGAAATAAGTCCGAAATGGGTTTTCAGACCCAGAATAGTTTCCCTCGAATGGTTCCTGATTCTGCCTCAGGACCCCCACCCTCTCCCGCCTGCTAAGCTTACATAACCACCTGTGTGTGTGTGTGTGTGTTTATGGCAACTTATGGCAACCCTAAGAATTGATGCCCGCTAGGACACCCTTTCATTAATAGCCTTGCCCAGATCTTGCAAACAGAGGGCCGCGGCTTCCTTGACGGACTCAATCCCTCTTGGGTCTTTTTCATTTCCTGCTGCCAGCCCCATAGGCAGAATTTTTTGGCTGGTGGGGCAGGGGGCTATGGTGCTGGGACATGTGGGGCATGTGGGGTGGGGGGTAGCGATAGAAAGAGAGAGAGAGAGAAGACATGCCTTCTCTCTCTCTCTCTCTTTCCTTCCCCAGCCCCTCTCCGTGGTGGCAGTGAGGTTGGGGAAGGAAAGGAAATTCACCCTGCCACTTCTTGTCAGTTTCACTCCCAGTTCACTGCAGGAGGGTGAAACTGACCCTCCTCCCTTCCTTCCCTAGCCTCCTCTCTGCCCTGGCGGCAAGGCACACCTGGGGTGTGGGGGAATCTGGCACCCTCCCAGGGTGGGGCAGGGCTCCTCTGTGGTGGGGCTGTGCCCCCAGATGCCCCGCCGTGGCTATGGGCCTGCCTGCTGCCACTAACTTTGCCTGGCATAGAGACCTAGGTATAGAGTTAACCCAAGACCAGTGGCGTAAAAATGGCACTCTCCAGCATTTACCTCCAAAGCGATCCCAATACAAATACTAACATTTAAGGCAGTCTCTAGGTGGTATTTAACCCCAGCTAGACTATCTCACTATATCTCATTGATATCTGCTAACTGTTGGAAACAGCGTGGCCAAAAGGGGACATTTATTCACAGCTGGTGGACACGTAAGGTGATTAAGTTGTATCGGGAGTAAATAATATCAGAAATCACAGACTGAACTAAAATCACGCTCCCATTAAATCCAGAGCTGATTCTTTTAACTCTCTGGGAAACCCTAAAAAGTTCTAAACTTAAGAAAAATCTTATTATGAGAATGGTCGCGGTAGCGAAAAATATTATAGTGTTAAAGTGGAAAGAAAAAACTCCCCCCCCCCCACAATTCATCTCTGGTACACAAAATTGTGGGATTATTTTATTATGGGAAAAAAATATCAGATGACATTCAATGCAGGGAAACACAAGTTAAGGATTCACGTGTTATCAAAAAAAAAATGGGCTCCTTTTTTGAAATGGAAATCACAACATAACAATTCATCAGACTTCGAATTGCGGGCTGCTTTTAATTTGGTTACAGCGATTGAATAACACGTGGCATAACCAATGTTAATTTCTGTAGCAATCTAAGACCAACTTGTCTGTACATCATCGTAACACTGTAGCAGATGTAGCCTGATTGAATTTTGAGATATATTGTTTCCGCCACATTTATGTATGCTTATAAATCCATATTTGTAATTTCTGCTTCTTCAATAAAGGCCAAAAAACCCCAAAAAACTTTGCCTGGCAAACTTTGCCTGTCTTTTCCAGTCTTCTTATAACATGACCAAAGTCTGATCGCCTCAGTTGAGTCATTTTAGCTTCTAGAGATAATTCAGGCTTGATTTGGTGTCAAACATACTTGTTTGTCTTTTTGGCGGTCCACAGTATCCGTAAACCTTTCCTCCAACACCACATTTCAAAGGAATCCACTTTCTTCCTATCTGCTGTCTTCCTTGTCCAACTTTCACACCCGCACATAGGAATGGGGGATACTATGGCATGAGTTATCTTGATCTTGGTTGCCAGCCACACATCCGTACCCTTTAGGATCTTTTATGGCTGCCCTTCCTGGGTCCCTTTGGGTCCTCTGCATTCTTCCCCATCACTCCAGTGAGAAGCTCTTTGGACTCAAAGGGAGTCCACGAATTAGAACAGTACCCTTTATTTAATATTCATTTAATGACTTGGTTTATACCCCGTCTTTCTCCCCAGTGAGCTTGCATCGTTCTCCTCCTTATTTTATCCTCACAACAACCCTGTGAGGTAGGTTAGGCTGGAAGTGTGTGGCTGGCCCCAGATCACTCAGCATCCTCCAGAGTGGGGATTCGAACCTGGTTCTCCCAGATATACTCTAAGCGCTGCACCAGGTTGGCTCTCTCATTCATATGCTGTGCTATCCTGAAATGGCTGTTGCGGAATTAAAAATGGCAGATGCCCAGAAATCCTGTTTCCCTTTTATTGCTGCCATTAGAGAGAAGGAGCTGTGGCTCAGTGGTAGAGCATCTGCTCAGCATGCAGAAGGTCCCAGGTTCAGTCTCCGGGATCTCCATTTAAAAAGACCAGGCAGGAGGTGATGGGAAAGACCTCAGCCTGGAAGAGCTGCTACCGTGAAGGTCTTATTCAATATAAGGCATCTTCGTGTGTTAGTGGAAGGGCTGTGGCTCAGTGGTAGAGAACCAACTCTCTCTATTATATGATATTATAATATATATATATTATATACGACAAGGGGGAAAGAATGTGATTTCTGAATGTGATTTCTAACACTTTCTCCTTGATACATATATTGACAGCTGTCACTGGGCCTTCAAAAGTTTAATCCTGGTATGTAACGGAGAGGCTTCTGATTAGAGAAACTTATAGCAGAACATATATATGTTATAATTGTACCTTTTGTATAGGAAGCCTCTGTAGGAGGAATTAGGATGCAATAAGAATGGAATGCTATTTAGAAGTTTCAAGGCCACCAAGAGCAAAGTTTAATGTGAACTAGTCCTCCATATTCAGGTCAGAAAGGAACCCACTTTTCTCTAATGTTCCGGTTGTCCTGGAAACCAGATAAGTAAATGCAACTACTGACATAACTGACCAGTATAAGGAGAGACCAGTAGTAAGGCTTAAAGTCAAATGATGCTTGTATGATGGTAACTGCCTGGTACCAATTAGGGATTCTTCAATGTGTAAACTATATGTGATGTCATTTGGGGTATAAGACCTTCTGCCCTTCCTGGTTATGGCAGAATACAGCTTTGGAATTGCTGGAGTGCTAAGGCACTCATCAGCCCTGTATTCCCTGTTATGAATTCATTAGACAGATATTCATCTAACTCGTTGGACTCCGACTATGTGATTCTAATTCGACCAAGGGGTCACATAGGGCACAGATTTGTGCATCAGTCTGAGAACCCTATGCCCTTATCTTCCACCGGTGGCCAGGGGGGAGGACTTGGCAACTCTCGCAAGACCTGAGCTAGGTGGTTGATGAGATATTTTGGAGGTCATTCATTCATAGGGTCTCCATAAGTCAGAAGGGACTTGACAGGTAGGGGCATAGACAGAAAATTTTGGTTGGTGGAATGTGGGGAAATCTGGGAGGGTGCTTCAGCAGCGCCTGCTGCTTCTCTTGCAGCAGAAGAAGCAGCAGCTCCGGTCCCACTGTGACCTCTAGTCCTCCTCTAGTCTTCTAGTCCTTTTGATTGGAGAGGCTCAATTCTGGGCTGCTTTTCTGTGTAAGCCGGTTGGGGCGTGTCTCCAGTTCTCTCTGTCTTGCATTTTGCAATTTTATTTTATTTTTTGCAAAAATGTTTTGGCAATTATAAATTTTATTTATTTTTCAATCCTGAAAAAAGAAAAATAACTCTGAAGTTTCCCTGACTGTACCTGGGGTCATTTTGGAACACTAAAACACATATTACATTTTAAATTTTCTAAAAAATTGTATGAGGGGGCAGCATTTGTCTGTGGGGGGCATTGCCCCTAAATGCCCCCTGTGGCTACAGTCCTGTTGATAGGATCTCTCTCTCTCTCTCTCTCTCTTTCACACACACACACACACACACACACACCTGTGGACAGAATTGTGAGACACACACAGCCTTGAATGTGTGAACTGTCTTCTTCTTCAGAAATGCGCTTTTCTGAATGGGTGCTCGTTTCAAACAGTAACCCGCTGTCATCCATTTATCCTTCTTCCAATTGTACCGAAGTAGGTTCCATCAAAGCATATCCGGTGGAGAGCATTTATTTTATTTTATTTTATTTTGACTCGCCGCTCTTCCCCGTTGCGAGTGGGGAGGGAAAGTATTTTCATTACCTTCTCCCCAAGAAGGAGGGCATCTTCAAAGGAGGAGGGAGGTGGGGGGTGAGCTCCTTAACCCTAATTTCCCTACCCCCCAGCTTTGCTTGGCTGCGCATCATAAAATTAGTTTGCACAGACTCCTTGCTCTAAAAGGCATGGTGGGTTTTGTTTTTTTTTTGCTTGGGAATGCTGTTGGTTGGTTCCTTTTTTTAATCATCTTGTATTGTAAACCTGGTGATTATTGCATGCTGTTTAGACTGTATTTGTTGCCTTTGATGCCGCATTAGAAGACGAGGGTTAAGGGCAGACACATTGGGGAAATCGAGGGTCCTTTCCTCTCTTTGTTCAGAGCTCACGTATTTCCAAGCAGACAACGTCCCTTTGTTTCCAGAAGGTGTTCGGGGTGTGTGATGCCCTTTAACGAAGCCCAGTTGAACCACTGTGGTATGGGTAGATGGGCAATTTGTGGATGAAGCAGAGAAGAAGGTGTCCATTGACCCCCCCTCCACCCCACAAATGAGGCCCACCTAGAGTTGCCAACCTCCAGAGATCTTCCAGAATTACAGCTCATCTCCGGTTGTAACTGATCTCCAGAGATCTCCAGAAATCAGTTTCCCTGGTGAAAATGGCCGCTTAAGAAGGTAGACTCTATGGCATTGTAGCCGGCTGAGGTCTAGGGTTTCCAGCTCCAGGTGAAGATTTGGGGGGGTAGAGTCTGAGGAGAGCAAGGTGTGTGGAACAAAAAGATGTCAGTGGGGTATGTCGCCATAGAGTCCATCTTCCAAAGAGGCCGTTTTCTCCAGGTGAACTGATCTCTGTTCCCTGGAGATCAGTGGGAATCTCAGGAGATCTCCAGCCACCAGCTGGAGGTTGGCAAGCCCACTGATACAGATTGGGCTGCAGCTGCTCATGACTGTATGCAAGTGGTGAAAAGTGCCATCAAGATGCAGCCGACTTATGGCAACCCCTTCGGGTTTTCAAGTCAAGAGACGTTCAGAGGTGGTTTGCCACTGCCTGCCTCTGCGTAGCAGCCCTAGACTCCCTTGGCAATCTCCGGTTTGGTGTAGTGGTTAGGCGTGCGGACTCTAACCTGTGAGAACCGGGTTTGATTCCCCACTCCTCCACATGCAGTTGCTGGGGTGTCCTTGGGTCAGTCACAAGTTCTCTCTGAACTGATCTCTCCAGGGCAGTTTTCAAGAGAGCTCTCTCAGCCCCACCTACCTCACAAGGTGCCTGTTGTGGAGAGGGGAAGGGAAAGGAGATTGTCAGCCACTCCCAAGACTCTTTCGGGTAGTGAAGGGTGGGTTATAAATCCAATCTCCTCCTCCTCCTCCTCCTCCTCCTCCTCTTCTTCTTCTTCTTCCCATCCAAATACTAACCAGGGCCAACCCAGCTTAGCTTCTGAAATCTGACCAGATTGAGTTAGCCAGGGTCATTCAGCTCGAGGTCTAAGTGCAGGTAAGCATCCTATGCTTAGTCCATCTGATTGTCGGTGATCGTGACCTTTCCTGACGTTCCAGGTGGATCTGGCCAACCACAGATGGAAAAAGGGTGCTGGACTAGATGGATCGAACTTTTGTCACCAATTGTCCTTTCCAGTTGTAAGAACTAGGTAAGTTGGCATAGTCAAAATGGCGGCATAATTGATCTGTCCGTCTGTCTTCCCCCCCGTCTCTTCATCTGAGGGTTAAGCTGAGGGCGAACGGGCCCACAGTTGACTCATGAAGATGGGTCGCCTAGAGGTTAACAACCCCCCAAAGATGGAAACGCAGCGCATACAGTTGTGCAAACAGATAACCAGAATTATCTGGCATGCTGTGCACACCACACTGGAGACTCCTGTCTTCTTGTACAGTTCTGCTTACACTCATAAATAATTCATATGCCAAATGGTTTCACCACCGTGCACAAATGGCATCTGTACCAGTTGAATAGCAACCCTGATAGTCCTTGAAAGTTCAAGTCTCTCTTTAGAACGATGCCGTCACCGGCTCATGATGCGGAGGAGAGTTTCCGATAGAAAACACGTGGTGGGCGGCCTGGGGCTCAAGAATGGCTGTAGCGCAAATCGAGGTTGCTTTGCCATTTCTTAGGGCTTCCCCAGGCGGCTTTTCTTAGTGACAGAGCCAACCCAGCTCTGGCAAGATCCAAAATGACACAAAGTCTACAGGTAGAAGAAGAAGAAGAAGAGACTGGATTTATACCCCGCCCTTCACTCACTTGGAGTCTTAGAGCAGCTTACAAACTCCTTTCCCCTCCCCTCCCCACAACAGGCACCCTGTGGGGCTGAGAGAGCTCTGAGACAATTGTCCTTGAGAGAACAGCTGGTACAGAGCTACGGCTTGCCCAAGGTCATCCAGCAGGTTCAAGGGGAGGAATGGGGAATCAAACCTGGTTCTCCCAGATTAGAGTCCGCACACTTAACCACTACACCAAACTGGCTCTCAGGTAGAATAAAAGCTTAATAGATAGGCTGAGGACAGACTGGCAGTCTCCGCCGCTCTGCCTCCTCCCGCAGCAGCTGAGCACCACTTCAAAGTGGTGCTCAACTGCTGCGGCGCGCGTTCCACCCGCTGGAGCAGGTGTGAACACGCACCGGGAGGGGGAGCCGTGCGGCGTCCGCCCGCCGCCTTAGGAAGCCACAGGCAGTCTGAACACGGCAGGCGGCTTCCTTCTGGCGGCATGCGAACGCCGCGCTGCGGAGGTGCAGCAGACTGCCAGTGTGTCCACAGCCATAGTGTATTAAAAGATTCACTAAAAAGGGACTGCCTAAGGGACCACCTTTCCCCACACATACCCCAGAGAGCACTGCGGTCAGGCACACAACATCGCCTGGCCCTTCCTGGCCCGAGAGAGGCCAGGCTGGCGACCACCCGGAGCAGAGCCTTCTCAGTGGCGGCCCCCCACTGGTGGAACGAGCTCCCGGAAGACATCAGGGCCCTGCGGGACCTTTTGCAGTTCTGCAGGGCCTGCAAGACGGAGCTCTTCCGCCAGGCTTTTGGGGCCACCACTGGGGGAAATGGCCACTGGTAGGTGGCCAAAGAAGCACACTGGCCCGGTATAACAGTTGGTGGCAGCCTCCTGGCTGTGGGGAGTAGTTGCTGCCCTGGTGTTGGTATCTGAAATTGCCGCCAATTGTATTTGTAACTCCCGCCAATTGTATTGTATTTTATTGTACTAATTTATATTTGTACGTATTGATTTTAGTGTTGTGAGCCGCCTAGAGCCGCTTCTGTTGGTCAGGCGGGATATAAATCTAAAGAAGTAAGTAAATAAATAATAAAAGATTAAAACTGCATAGGGGCCCAATCACACCTCATGTAAAAATAACTGATTCTAACCCACAAGGGCTAATAGGCTTGACCCAGGGCTGCCAAGTCAGCCCGGGGGGGAGGGGATCCCCCGCTATAGGGGTTCCCGATCCGCCGGCCGGCATTCGGCCGGCGGGGGGGACCCCGCCCCAGAAGTCGTCCAGTAAGGACGACTTCCCTCGTGTAATGACGTCACCCGGAGGTGATGTCATCACGTTGGGGATGTTGTCAGGGCAACGCCCCCAACGTGATGACGTCACCTCCGGGTGACGTCATTACGTCGCCAGCACGTACGTAAAAGCACACGCACCAGAAGAGCTCCCGGGGGGAGAACAACTCCCCCCCCCCCGCCGGTAAGTCGCCGGCACTTGGCAGCCCTGGCTTCACCTGACGTGTTTCGGCCTGTATGGGCCTTCTTCAGAGGTCAAACACAGGGAGGAACATATTGGAACCAGTTGTTTTTACATGAGGTGTGATCGGGCCCCTATATATTTTTTAAATTCTCTGTTAATAAATACATGTATCTTTTTATACGCTATATATATTAAGCGTTTATTGTTGGCCCTCTATTCTACTTGACTAACCTTTTCAGGTTCTGGATCCTGGTTTTAGGTTCAGCTCCCCCCTCCCCCTTTTTTTTACCCTTACGAAGTCTACAGCTACATTCCAAATAGCTAGGAACGAGGCATCCGGAGTGATCGCTTTGCTGTCTTCCAAACTCACAAACATTCAAAACTGGTAACCAGATTAACCAAACAGGAAGCCACAAAGCAGGCAGCGAAGATCTAGGCGGTGTGTTTGTCTGAGACGTTTGTCATTCTCTCCCCCCCCACCCCCCCCGCCTGGTTTATTTTAAACCGTTTGTGTGTATACGTGTGTAATAATTCCTGTCTCTCCAGTGAAAGCGTACAGTGAAACGCCGGCCTCTCTGCAGTGCAGCTTGGCTTCACGTCACAAAATCTGGGACTGAAAAGAGAAAGAAATCTGACTGTCGCAGCCTCTGAAAGAGCTATGTGAGGGGTCTCGAGAAAGCAGCAAAAGTTGGAGCCACAACTCGGATAAAAAGTTCTACACCTGCAGTTTCCCCCCCCCCCCCCGGGGAGAGGAACGGAGGGGGGGAAATCCTTGTCCTAAACAGGTTTCTCCCCCTCCCCCCACCGCTCCCGAATTTGCATCTGCTGAAATTATTATTGACATCGATGAGGACTCCCGAACAGACTGCATAACTGTTGCCCAACGGACATGCCCGAGTGTGGCACTAATTTAATTTTAATGTTGCAGCCCGGGGTTTGTCTCCGATCGCCCGCCCCCCCCCCCCAGCTGGCCGGTGCCCGTCATCTGTCAACAGAGCCCTCCCTAAGCCATGCTGGGCTAAATCAGGATTATACATGACATGGCCCCCATGTGCTCTAAATCTTCTTATTCGGCTAGCCGGGAAGGTATGCAGCCGCCACGTTTGATTGGCAGCCGGCTTCGTGCGGTTGATTGACTCGGGAGGCCTCCGTCCGCTTGGCCCTTTTCAGGGCAACCCAGAGGCTCCATTGACCATCACCTGCTGATTTCAGCACGTGCCCGACCTTTGACCCCCAGCTCTTCCCGGCTTCCCTCTCCCTTCCACCCCCAGCCCCGAATCGTTCGGTTACCAGCTCCGAACGCTAGCCGGGTCGCTTCGGCGGCCCGTGGAACCGATCGGGGCATATGGCCAGCTAGTTGCACGCGGAATGGGCCGGGGCCCAACAACTCCGCGCGGTTATCGCAGCAGATGGGGGAAGCGTGGCACTCAATATTTAGACAGATGCCGCCTCCTTGTTCCACCTGTCTGGAACTTGGACGTCGTTCAGCGCGAACTGTCTGCCTCATTATCAAGGAGACAAAGGGGGCTTTTATGGAGTGCGACTCGGAGCATCGTATCGGCGAGGCGCGCGCCGATTATTAATTGCTGACCCTCTCCGTTAAAGGCCCCCAAAACATCTTTGCAATTACTGCCGAAGAACTGTACTGTTCCCCCCCCCCCCCAACCCCAAGCCTACCCCAAGCTGCTTCTCCTAGTCTTTATCTAGCCCGGGTTGCCGCATTAAATTAAACGAGGAGGAAAGGGGTTTGCCGGAATTATTATTATTACTCTCCTTATTATTGTTATTATTACAATTATGAAATCACGTTGAGAAATGACGGTGTCGTGCCTTCCATTAAGAAGACCAAACCTTCCCATCTAACAATCACGGCTCCATTGTGTTCTGCCCTTTCTTGCAAATTTCCTCTTTGCCTCCCAGTAGTCAACAGTTCTTTTAAACAGCCAGACGCTGGAAAAACACTCTTTGAAAGGGGGCTATTATATTCCGCATATTTTTACACAACAATTTCATGCCCTTTCTTGGGTTCTGCTTTGTTAAAAAAAAAATGAACGGCAAAACCAAGAGAGAGACGCCGCCGAAACAGTGAAAGATCCCCAAACGTTGTTGTCTCACTTCCAGTGTTCCCTCTAAGCTAAGTTAGTGTGAGCTAGCTCACAGTTCTTTAGCCTCCGGCTCTCAGATTTTTGTCTTGGCTCCGGAAGGATGGCTCCAGACCAAGCTGATTTATGCAGCAGTCAACTCGCTCGCTCACAACTTTAATGCCAGTCGCTCACAAAAGGAGAATTTTTGCTCACAAGACTCCACAGCTTAGAGGGAGCATTACTTCTGGTACAGTTGGGGGTTCATACTTTTGATGAGGATGGTTTCAGATGAAGAAGAACAGGTTGAATTTATACCCCACCCTTCACTACCCAAAGGAGTCTCAGAGCGGCTGACAATCTCCTTTCCCTTCCCCTCCCCACAACAGACACCCAGTGAGGCAGGTGGGGCTGAGAGAGCTCTTTCCAGGACTGCTCTTGAGAGAACAGCTCTGAGAGAACTTGCGACTGACCCAAGGTCATCCAGCAGCTGCATGTGGAGGAGGGGGGGAATCAAACCTGGTTCTCCCAGATTAGAGTCCGCATGCCTAACCCCTGCACCAAATTCGCTCTCACTGAGACCAGCCATTTTCTCCAGGGGAACTGATCTCTGCTGGCTGGAGACCAGCAGTAATTTCAGGAAAGCTCCAACTGCCACCTGGACGTTGGCAACCCTATTGGGAATTATTGATTCCAACTGAACAGAGAGAGAGAGACAGAGAGAGAGAGAGCTCACCTGGTCGTCTCAGGGATGCCAAGGACAAATCTTCGTTTCAAATAGGATGCTAGCATCCCTGGTTGTTTCTAGCATAGAAACATCAGCATGGTGCAATAGTCAAGAGCAGCGGACTCTGAACTGGAGCATGGAGTTTTAATCCCCAGACCTCCTCCTCCACCTGCAGCCTGCTGGGCGACCTTGGACCAGTCTGTATTCTTGGTGCTTGGGCAGGGGGGAGCAACAGTGGGAGGGCTTCTAGTGTCCTGGCCCCACTGCTGGAGCTCCTGAGGGCACCTGGTGTTTTTGGCCACTGTGTGACAGAGTGTTGGACTGGATGGGCCACTGGCCTGATCCAACACTGGCTTCTCTTATGTTCTTATGGATGACCTTGGGCAAGCCATAGTTCTGGCAGAGCTGTTCTTGAAAAAGAGCCGTTTCTGTCAGAGCTCTCTCTGCCCCACCTACCTCACAGGGTGTTTGTTGTGGGGAGGGGAAGGGAAGGAGTTTGTAAGCCACTCTGAGACTCCTTTGGGTAGTGAAGGGCAGGGTATAAATCCAATCTCTTCTCGTCTTCTCTCTCAGCCCCACCTGCCTCACAAAATGAATGTTGTGAGGAGGGAAAGGGAAGGCGATGGCAAGCCGTTCTGAGACTCCTTGGGATAGAGAAAAGTGAGGTATAAAAACCTACTGTTCTTCTTCCTGATTTCTTGGGATGGCGATCTTCCCTCTTGGCTTCTCCCAGGATTACTGTGTGTATTTGTTGGCTAGATGGCTTCCTTGTGAAAGAAAAATGCCTCTACTGCTTACAATGGGAAGGTCGGGATTCCAGCCACGCTGCCTCCTTGAAACTTTTCTGTGCCCGTTCTTCTGACCCCATCTTGGCCAAAGCGAGCAGACTTTCCCATATCAAGAAACTGCAAGTAGACAAACAGGTACCGCTGCGGTGGGAAGGGGACAGCGTTCCGTGAGCCTTGGCGTCTAGTCATGCCGGCCGCATGACCACGGAGGTGTCTTCGGACAGCGCTGGCTCTTCGGCTTGGGAACGGAGATGAGCACCGCCCCCTACAGTCAGAGCCGACTGGCTTTCGAGCAAGGGAAACCTTTTAAATGTCAACATATTGCACAAGCAGTAACGGCAGATTAACAATAACAACAATGACAATAAGAAGGATTGCATATTAACTGGTGTATCCTTAACGAGATAGATAATCCGATGTATTGTCTTACATTTCTAAATGATCAGATATACAATCATTCCTAAGTACTCCTGTAATATTTCCCTCCAGACAATGGCTTGGATCCAGCAGTGCTCAAGCAGAAACAGAAACAGACTTTGTGCAGTTCCACTTGCGCAAGATCTGGGGCAACACCTAGCTAGCGCTTTCCTCAGTCTGTTAGAGATGCCAGCCTCCAGGTGGTGGGTGGAGAATTCCTGTGGTTGCTGTGGAGATCAGTGACCCTGGAATCCCTCCCGTGACCTGGCGACTGGCAAAGCTAGTGGGAAGGCTTCTGGTGTCCTGGCCCCACTGGTGGACCTCCGGATGGCCCCTGGGTTTTGGCCACTGCGTGACACAGAGCGTTGGATTGGGCGGGCCATTGGCCTGATCCAACATGGCTTCTCTTATGTTCTTATGTCTGGGGCAGTGATGCTCTGTATTCTTGGTGCTTGGGGGGGAACAGTGGGAAGGCTTCTGGAGTTCTTGCCCTACTGGTGGACCTCCAGATGGCCCCTGGGATTTTGGCCACTGTGTGACACAAGCCCAGCAGCCGTAGGTGGGGGGGCTTACCTGTCCCCCTGTTTTAATTTTAAAGCTAATATTTGTTTGTTTTTTGGTAATGCTTCTTCACATCAAAAGCCCATTGAACAGAAGACATATGGATGGAGAGACAGGTCCATCCAAATTGAACAGCCCAAGACTCGAGAGGTTAATTACAGATATTAACACTACTTTTCTCCGGATCTCCGAGCAATCTGGCCCCTAACTGTAAGTCTCTCTTCAGCCCGTGAACTAATTGATAAAAAATGTGAGTATTTTGGAAAAGAGTCTAATTAAATCACCAAGTCTCATTAAAGACACGCACAAACATTTGGGAGCTGTTGGGAAACGGGCAACATCAGCGGAGAAGTTTCTGCTAGAAAGCCAAATAAACAAACCCAAGGCAGCTTTAATATAGAAAGTATTGGAAGGTCAAAGCCCCCTCTCTCCGTGTGTCTGGTGGAGTGAGCGACTCAGCATGCCAGGGTACTGGGGGCACTACATCACTCTACTGCGTAGGGATGTTCTCTCCTTGAACGGGATGCCTCTCTTTGTCTTAACTTGGAAGCTGTCCTCTGACCCTTCTCTCTCTCTCTCCCTTACTCATCCCCCCCTTCTCACATGGCCTTCCACGGAGACACAAGTCTCGGCAGCTCTCTCCTGTAGAGACAATGCCCTCATATTCCCGTGCATGCGATGCTGGACAAGCTGGCTACTTGTGATAGGCTTCTTTCACTTCTTTTCAGAGAGCCAGTTTGGTGTAGTGGTTAAGTGCGCAGACTCTAATCTGGGAGAACCGGGTTTGATTCCCCACTCCTCCACTGGCACCTGGCTGGATGACCTTGGGCAAGCCATAGCTCTGTACCAGCTGTTCCCTCAAGGACAGCTTGGGAAAGAGCTCTCTCAGCCCCACCTACCTCAAAGGGGGTCTGTTGTGGGGAGGGGAAGGGAAAAGGAGTTTGTAAGCCGCTCTGAGACTCCCTTGGGGAGTGGAGGGCGGGGTATAAATCCAATCTCTTCTTCTTCTTCTTCTTCTTCTTCTTCTTCTTTTCACTGCAACCTGAATGTGAACTGGATCTGCTTGAATATTTAATTAATTAATTAATTAATTAATTCCCCCACCCTGCCCCCCAAATGGGCTCATGTATGTTTACCTTTTGCA
The DNA here is from genome assembly GCA_029233225.1 of Lepidodactylus listeri. Taxonomy (NCBI): domain Eukaryota; kingdom Metazoa; phylum Chordata; class Lepidosauria; order Squamata; family Gekkonidae; genus Lepidodactylus; species Lepidodactylus listeri. The sequence goes on along the minus strand of JARCFY010000011.1, from coordinate 94,864,325 downwards.
ATATACTTCTTTGGTGTAGCATTTGGTGTAGGGCCGCGGTGGCTCAAGTGGTTAAGACGCTGAGCTGCAGCCTGGAAGGTCGGTAGTTCAGCAGTTTGAGACCCAAGTACCGCGTGACAGAGTGAGCTCCCATCTCTGGCCCCAGCTCCTGCTAACCTAGCAGTTCAAAAGCAAGAAATTGCAAGTAGATAAATAGGTACCGATTTGGTGGGAAGGTAACAGTGTTCCTAGTCATGCCCGTAACACAACCACGGAAACGTCTTTGGACAGCGCTGGCTCTTCGGCTTGGAAACGGAGATGAGCACCACATCCCTAGAGTCAGATTCGACTGGCTTTCAAGTGAGGGAAACCTTTACCTTTACCTACCTAGAGTTTCGTGTAGAGCCAGTATGGCGTAGTAGTTAGGAGTGTGGACTTTAATCAGGGAGAACTGGGTTTGATTCCCCACTCCTCCACATGCAACTGCTGGTGTGACCTTGGCTCAGTCACAAGTTCTCTCAGAGCTGTGCTCTCAAGAGCAGTCCTCGAAAGAGCTCTCTCAGCCCCACCTAACTCGCAGGGTGTCTGTTGTGGGGAGGGTAAGGGAAAGGAGACTGTAAGCTGCTCTGAGACTCCAAGTGAAGTGCAGGGTATAAATCCAATCTCTTCCTTTCTTCTTCCTGGGAGGTTTATTTACTGCACTCAGTATTACGCTTCTATGACTGCGCAAAACACTGCTATATTAACCAAACGTCTCAAGAACGTTATGTTCCCAATCCAAATCACAATTGCACACAGCTTTATGTATAATCAAATCTCGGTTGTGTTCCCAAACTTTCCGTCAGCTGTGTTTTATTCATGCATGCATGCAGATTGGTGACGGAAGTGTCTCACGGGGAGGTGCAGCCCTCTGCCATCACAGATCAGGAAGATGCGGGGGCATAACTGGGTCGACGTGGAAATGCCTGCCAGGGAATCCTAGCGCCATACAAATACGCCACAATGGTCAAAACTTGCCTGATGTGCATCAGTGATCCCCGACTAAGAAGGTCAGCTGCTCTTTGGCCCTGAATTCAGGTTACCTTGGAACAGACTTTTCTTCTTTTTTTAAAAAAAATTGCAAAGATTGCCACCTTTGAGTTAGGAAACACCTGGAGATTTTGGGGGTGGAGCCTGGGGAAGGCAGGGTCTGGGGTGGGGAGCAGTGTTCCCTCTAAGCTGAGTTAGTGTGAGCCAGCTCACAGTTTTTTAGGCTCCTGCTCACTCATTTTTGTCTTAGCTCAGGAAGGATGGCTCCAGAGCAAATTAATTTATGCAGCAGCCAAATTGCCCGCTCACGACTTTAAGGCTAGGAGCTCCCAAAGTAGAATTTTTGCTCACAAGACTCCACAGCTTAGAGGGAGCATTGGTGGGGAGGGACCTCAGCAGGGCCCAATGCAATAGAGTCCACCCTCAAAAACAGGCCATTTTCTCCAGGGGAGCTGATCTTGGTTGCCTGGAGAGTTCTAATTCTGGGGAAATTCCAGGCCTTTCCTGGAGGTTGGCAGCTTGATTATGTGGACCTTAGGTTTCCCAGCCCTGGACTGACAATTGGCTGTAGGGTCAGGGGTGGAAAGAGGTAGAAATGGCTTCGCTATCCAACCAGATATTAAGATCTGTATTCCTAGCACTGCTGTTAGGGTTGTCAGCTCTTAGCTGGGAAACACCTGGAGATTGGGGGAGGTGGAGCCTGGGGAGGGCGGAGTTTGGCAAGGGGAGGGACTTCACTGGAGTATAATACCATAGAGTCTGTTTAATGAATTCATAACAGGGAATACAGGGCTGATGAGTGCCTGAGCACTCCCAGCCATTCCAAAGCTGTATTCTGCCATCACCAGGAAGGGCAGGAGGTCTTATACCCCAAATGACATCCCATATAGTTTACACATTAAAGGGTCTCTAATTGGTACCGGGCAGTTCACAGCATGCCAGCATCATTTGACTCAGTGCATCTGAAAAGTGCTGAGCTCGGCGACGCGTTGCGTGAAAACAGCTCATACTTTATGAAGAGGTCCTGAACGAGACTGGTTCGCTGGACTCGCAGGTCGGCTTTTCATCCCCGTTCTCGACCGCACCCCTGCACACACCCCACACATGCGATCAGGAGTCATTTTGTAGAAAAAGAGGCGCAGGAGCTCATTAGCATAACTTATTTGCCTATGCTACATCACCTGACATCACCGGAAGTATGTCAGAAGGCAGGAAAGAAAGAAAGAAAGAAAGAAAGAAAGAAAGAAAGAAAGAAAGAAAGAAAGAAAGAAAGAAAAAAAGAAAGCTGGCAGTGAGGGGACAGCTACTAATCCAGAAATACCACCAGGGGTCCGTTGGAGTGGGAGCACGCAGGAGCGCAGCTCCGAGAGTGAGGAGCCCAGGGGGCGGGCACATGACCAAGCCCCGCCCCCTCCTCGGCTTCCCCGAGCAGTGCAGAGGCGCAGCGCCCCGGGGAAAGCCCTGCTAGGGTCTTTATTGTTTTTAATGTTTTGTTTTAATAGTGATAATTTTATCATTGTTCCTTTTATGACTGTGCTGCTTTTCCAGAGACTTGCTCAAGGTGGCATATAAATTTTCTAAGTATACCATTTTTTATCTGGGCACCTGGTACATAAGTACTGGAGAAATTTCACCAACCCTTCAGTAGCTTCCACCCCATCAGTTTGGTGTAGTGGTCAGGAGTTATACTCTAATCTGGGAGAACCGGGTTTGATTCCCCAGTCATCCACATGCAGCTGCTGGTGTGACCTTGGGACATTCACAAGTTCTCTCAGAGCTGTTCTCTCATGAGCCGTTCTCAAAAGACCTCTCTCAGCCCCACCTACCTCACAGGGTGTCTTGTTGTGGGGAGGGGAAGGGGAAGGGATGGGTGGTGCACATGTCCTGGGTATCTCAAGTCTACTTGAAACCTGGTGGTTTCAAGGGAGCAGGAAGAGAATGAGGGTGTGTTCTTTACGCTTATTTCTATTGCACAAAGTATTGGATGGGGAAGGGAATGGAGGAAGAGCAGGTCAGTTTCACTCACCTGTGGAGTGGAGCCTGAGGGGTGGGTGTTGCCTTCTGACACACTTCAGGTATGTTAGGGGGTGTGGCATATGCAAATGAGTTATGCAAATGAGTTATGCTAATGAGCTCCTGTCCCTCTTTTTCTATGAAATGACCCCTGAATACCACTATTCTGGGAGGATAGCTTCAGTTGTGGCTGAAGCCTTCAGAAGGCTGGTCGGAGGAACAAGGACCTTTCCAGGGGACGGGCTCATTTTGCTGCAGCCATGACACAAGCAGGCGTTCCCCCGCACGGGGGGGGGGGGCGCTGGCACCAACTCCTGGAGCTGAGCTGCCCCGAGCTCCTGCTCGAAATGACCCCTGCCTGTGATTTGCTATTTACAGTGTCCCTGCACCCTATTTGTCTATCCCAGGATGCAGACTCGCTCATTGGTCCCTTTTAGGATCTGGGGGATCGCTTGTCTCTGGAAGCAAAGCTCGAGGGCTTCACCTGGCCACATGTTTAGCCGACCGCATGTGCGGTTCCTCGGCCAGAACATAACAGCCTCTCTCCGTGGTCTCAGTAATTTCACTTGTTTATCTTGTTTTCAGAACACGGGGGGACTTCCTGGGCTCGCAGAGGGGAGAGCTTGTCGATAAGGGGTTCTGAGTCACGTTAAACGTCGCTCTTGGCGGGCTTGCAACTTCTAAATAGCATTCCATTCTTATTGCATCCTAATTCCTTCTATGGAGGCTTCCTGTCCAAACAGTGCAGTTATAAAATATGTATTCTGTTATAAGTTTCTTTAATCAGAAGCTTCTCAGTTACATACTAGGATCTGGATTTGTTGTGACTAAACTTTTGAAGGCACAGTGGCAGCTGTCAATATTTATATCAAGGAGAAAGTGTCAGAAATCACACTCAGATCACACCTTGTCCTACACCTTCCAAAGCAGCCCTTTCCTTCAGGGGAATGGATCTCTGTCACCTGGACATCAGTTGCAATCCCACTGAGATCTGCAGCTACCACCTGGAGGCTGTTAATTATCCAAAAGATGCAAACCGTGGATAAATAACGAAAAAAATTCAACAGACAACAAGTACAATAATCTGGACCTATATATGTAGTGTAATTTATCAAAAATATAATATCATAGTCAGAATCTCAAAAATAGAAAAATGCATGGTCCGAATACATAAACAACCTTCAGAAATAGTCCAAGTCAAATTTCTCAAACAGTGGAAAGTCCAGACATCAGTGTTTGTAATTCATCTTCACAAAACTTGTCTCGCCGCTTTTGTGTCCACTTGATGGCCCTGCTGGCTTCCAGTTGTCGTATCGCCTTGCTTCCTCAAAAGTGGAACACCAAAACCGCCCAGCTACAATATTGTTGAATAATACACAGCATCTTTTACATTCTTAATGTCCAGCAGACCAACTCCTAGAGACGGGGCCTTTTCTGTGTTGGCCTCTCCCCTTTGGAACACTCTCCCCCTGGAGGCTCACCTGGCAACTACTTTGCTCTCTATCAGGTGCCAGGCTGAAACACCCCTTTGTAGGGGTTTTGTCTTACCAGCTTTGCAGTTCTCAGCTTCTGTTTTATGGATCGTTTTTATGCCCCTTGTGGTTGAGGGGTCGGTGTTTTAATGTGGTGGTTTTTAACTGTGAGCCACTGCAAGCAGGACTGATGAGGAGGGCATGGGGATATTTCTAAAGAGAGAAAGAAATTGTGCGATGCTGCGTTGTCATTTTCTGCTGATAAAACAGAAGGGGCGTCACCATGTCGGTGTGATGCTCCAGGAATTCCCTGATTATTTACAGCCTCGTTATACAGCGGTCCAACCTGCCCCCCCCCCCCCCGGTGCATTCTGTTCTACCAGCTGTTAGTTCCCCTCCCCATAGACCAAAGTACAAAAATGAACCTTTCAGCTGACAATCTGGTGAATGTAAAATGTATGGAAATGAGTCATCTTTGGCCTTTTCCAGATGAAGACAGTAGGTTTTCATACCCTGCTTTTCTCTACATTGGGCTGCAGTGGCTCAAGTGGTTAAGATGCTGAACTGCAGACCGGAAGGTCAGTAGCTCGGCAGTCTGAGACCCGAGTGCTGCATGACGGAGTGAGCTCCCGTCTCTGGTCCCAGCTCCTGCCAACCTAGTAGTTCGAAAGCAAGAAATTGCAAGTAGATAAACAGGTACTGCTTCGGTGGGAAGGTAAACCGTGTTCCGTGCACCTCGGCTTCTAGTCATGCCGACCACATGGCCACGGAAACAGCTTTGGACAGCGCTGACTCTTTGGCTTGGAAACGGAGATGAGCACCGCATCCCTAGAGTCGTATTCGACTGGCTTCTGAGCAAGGGAAACCTTTACCTTTTCCTTTCTCTACCTTACGGAGTCTCAAAGCAGCTTACAGTCATCGTCTTCTTCTTCTCCCCACAACAGGCACCTTGTGAGGCAGGTGGGGCTGAGAGAGTTCGGAGAGGACTGTGACTGGCCCAAGGTCACCCAGCAGGCTTCCTGAGGACGAGGAACGGGGAATCGAACCCAGCTCTCCAGATCAGAGTTCACCACTCCGTCCTACAGAGTTATTTTCTGTTGCCCCAGAAGGTCAGACTAGAACCAACGAGGTTGAAATTAAATCACAAGAGTTTTCGGCTAAATGGTAAGAAGAACTTCCCGACAGTTTGAGCTGTTCTTCAGTGGAAGAGGCTTCCTCAGGAAGTGATGGGCTCTCCTCCTTGGGAGGTTTTCAAACAGAGGCTCGATGGCCATCGGACAGCAATGCTGATTCTGTGAACGTAGGCAGATCATGAGAGGGAGGGCAGGAAGGGTTGCCTCAGGGCTTGGCTCTTGGACCAGGGGTCTGATTCAGTAAAAGTCTGCTTCTACAGGGTTCATTTCGTAGCAGGAGCTCCTTTGCATATTAGGCCACACACCCCTGACGTAGCCAATCCTCCAAGAGCTTGGAGTAGCCCCTGTAAGAAGAGCTCTGTAAGCTCTTGGAGGATTGGCTACATTCGAGGTGTGTGGCCTAATATGCAAAGGAGCTCCTGCTACGAAATGAGCCCTGCAGCATGACTCCAGCAATATCTAAGGTTGCCAGCCTCCGGGCGGGACTGGAGATCTCCAACCAATAAAATCAGTTCCCCTGGAGGAAATGGCGGCTTTGGAGGAGGGACTGTACGGCACTGTACCCCGCTGAGGCTCTTCCCCTCCCCAAACCCCGCCCCCTGGCTCCACCCCCAAGATCTCCAGGTATTACCCAAGTCAGAACCCTTAGGAATATCCCACCCCAGCAATGAAATTCTCCCCCAGATTCAGAGGAGCCAGGTGACAATACCAACCGCGCAGAAGTAAGAAAGAATATTGGCCAGAGGCGCTGTGGCGTAGTGGTTAGCGTTATCTGGCTAGGACCTGGGAGACTGAGGTTCGAATGATCCCCATTCTGCTATGGAAACTAGATGGGTGAGTGCAGGCCAGTCAGTTTGGTGTAGTGGTTAAGAGCGGTGGACTCTAATCTGGGAGAACAAGGTTTGATTCTCCACGCCTCCGCATGCAGCCAGCTGGGTGACCTTGAGTCAGTCACAAGTTCTCTCAGGGCCGTTCTCTCAGAGCTGTTCTCTCAGGGGCAGTTCTCGAAAGAGCTCTCTCAGCCCCACCTACCTCACAGGGTGTCTGTTGTGGGGAGGGGAAGGGAAAGGAGATTGTAAGCCACTCTGAGACTCCTTCGGGTAGTGAAGGGTGGGGTATGAATCCAATCTCCTCCTCCTCCTCCTCTTCTTCTTCTACTTCACAGGGTGTCTGTTGTGGGGAGGGAAAGGGGAAGGAGATTGTAAGCCGCTCTGGGACTCTGAGTGAAGGGTGGGGTATAAATCCAATCTCTTCTTCCTCCTCCTCCTCCTGCTCCTCTTCTTCCTCCCCATCCTCCTCCTCCACCCTTCTTCTTCTTCCTCCTCCTCCTCCTCTTCCTTCTCCCCCTCCCCTTTTCTTCTTCTTCTTCTCTCAGCCTAACCTCCCTCACAGGGCTGTTGTGAGGATAAAATGGAGGCGAGGAAAACGACGTTAGCCGCTTTGGGTCCCTGTCAGGGGGAGAGAGGCCAGCTAGAAATAAAGTAAATGATAGCTGGGCCTAGTTGTTGTACGTAAGATTTTGCCAGGGCTGGGGTCCAGAGCCGGGGAGGAAGGGGAGATCATTAATTTTAAAAGCAGGCTGAGTTGAAATGTCTGCGGGCCAAGTTTTTTTAAAAAAACATATGCATCCTATATTGATTTGTGTGCTTGGGAAGGACTCATGATGTGAGTCCGGCGCCTCGTTCCGGCAGGCCAGATGGGCCGTTGGCACCGGCAAGTCGAATGCAAGATGTGCGGTTCTTTGCCCAAGCGGGCTGATGCATTATCATAAACCACTTATGGATATCCCTCAACCATGACGTCTAATAATAAAATTAAATTAAACAGGGAAACTTCCAGCATGACTGTGTAGAAAATCTGGCCAGGGAGACGTCTCTGGAATGGAGGGAGCCGTTACTTCGAGGCTGCGGGTTGCAGGAATGCTTCAGGCAGGGCTCGCGCTGACGGGACCGGGGTTGCCAACTTATAGAGGTAGGACTGGAGATCTCCTGGAATCACAACCGATCTCCAGATGAGATGAACCATTTGTGGGTTTATTATTTTTTTAATCAAGAGAAGAAGACGAGGAGGGGGAGGAGGGGGAGGAGATTGGACTTATACCCCATCCTTCCCTTGGAGTCTCAGAGCGGCTTACAATCTCCTTTCCCTTCCCCTCCCCACAACAGACACCCGGTGAGGGCCAAACGGCCCTGGAAATGCTCCCTCCCCACATCACACGCCTCATGCGGAGAGGCCCAACCCACAGCTGGGCCACAGGTTGCTCATTGTGAGTCCTGAATTTGTGGATGGTGATGGTCTACTGCCCAAGCTCAGAGTGTTCCTGACCAAGGCTCCCTCTAAGCCAGTGTTTTTCAACCACTGTTATTGTCAGGTGTGCCGCGGGATTTTTTCAATGAAAGAAATGTGCCTTCCGGGCTGACCTTCCGGGACGCGTTTGCACATGCGAGAAAGAACAGTGGCGCGGTCTCACTGATTCCGCTCGCACGCTCTGTGGCCGGCCTGAGGTAGGGTGATTTGCACCAAGACATTCCAGTAAACATGAATATGTTTGATGGTAACAGCTAGCTGTTTCTGTCAAGGTGGGATTCAAATCAGTAACTGTCCCTCAGCGAAGAATGGGTGTACTGTGCTTCTCTTCAAATCACTTATGGTCAGCGGAATGCCGTTCACATAAGAGTAAGAGTTTAAACTCTCTATTTGAAAAACTTTAGCAGAATCGCAGTATTAAAATACATCCACATTATATTTCTTCTGAAACTCAGGTCAATGTTATGGGAAGGAGCCATTACACTTTGGATCTGTAACTTACGATTTCAAGTTGAGTGGCTATTACGTGGATTTGTAATACTGTCATAGTTAATACTTGAGCTGAGGCAACTAATGACCCATTTGTCTTGTATTTCAGTGTTTTTCAACCACTGTGCCGTGAGATATTGTCAGGTGTGCCGCGGGATTTTTTCAATGAAAGAAATGTGCCTTAGCTCGAAAAAGGTTGAAAAACACTGCTCTAAGCTGTGGAGTCTTGTGAGCAAAAATGCTACTTTGGGAGCTACCGGCATTCAAGTTGTGAGCAAGTGATTTGGCCGCTGTGTGGATTAGTTTGCTCTGGAGCTGTCTTTCCTGAGCTAAGGCAAAAAGGTGTGAGCTGGAGGCTGAAAAACTGTGAGCTAGCTCACACTCACTCAGCTTAGAGAGAACCCTGGTTCCTGTATCTTTTGCCTTCACAAGCAGGTAAGCCACCGAGAGGGCGGTGTGGACAGGAGAACCACATGTTGGGAACGCGGCCCGTCTGGCCATCTGGGTGCCTCTCTTCCGTGGTCGATTATAGCCTGCAAGGCTGCTTTTCATTCGAAAACCGGCCATAAGGCTGGGGTCCCCAACACAGTGCCCAGAGGTGCCATGATACCTGCTAGGGTTGCCAGCCTCCAGGTGGGGCCTGGAGATCTCCCACTTTTACAACTGAGAGAGAGAGAGAGAGAGAGAGAGAGAGATTGGATTTATATCCCGCCCTTCACTCACTTGGAGTCTCAGAGCGGTTTACAAACTCCTTTCCCTTCCCCTCCCCACAACAGACACCCTGTGAGGTAGGTGGGGCTGAGAGAGCTCTTTCCCAAGCTGTCCTTGAGGGAACAGCTGGTACAGAGCTATGGCTTGCCCAAGGTTATCCAGCCAGGTGCAAGTGGAGGAGTGGGGAATCAAACCCGGTTCTCCCAGATTAGAGTCTGCACGCTTAACCACGACACCAAACTGACAGCGATCAGCTCCCCTGGAGAAAAGGGCTGCTTCGGAGGGTGGACTCTATGGCATTGTACCACACTGAGGCCCCTCCCCTCCCCAAACCCCGCCCTCTCCCGGCTCCACCCCCAAAGTCTCCAGGTATCTTCCAACCCAGACCTGGCAACCACTGCTCCCTCTGAGCTGTGGAGTCTTGTGAGCAAAAATTCTACTTTGTGAGCTCCTGGCATTAAAGTTGTGAGTGAGCGATTTGGCCGCTGCATCAATGAGTTCGCCCTAGAGCCGTCCTTCCTGAGCAAAGACAAAAATGTGTGAGCCAGAGGCTAAAAAAACTGTGAGCTAGCTCGCACTGACTCGGCTTAGAGGGAACACTGCCGCTGAAACCTTTCCTGTCGCCCAGGTGTCTTCCGAAAGTGGGCAGGGCTTCTGATTGGCTGCTGGAGATCGGATTGGCCATGCAGATTTTTCGATAAGTTGCTTTGGCAACAGCTCCCATCGTAGTGCGAGGATCTTTGCTACGTGACTGAAGGGAAGCTTTGTGTGCATGCAGGGCATTTAAACAAAATGTTCACAGACTCCACGGAGTTGGAAGGGGCCATGCAGGCCATCTAGTCCACCCCCCCCCGCTCAATGCAGGATCAGCCTGGCCAGGGAGGGGGGAGCTCCCATCATCCCCAGGCAGCCGATTCCACTGTGGCCCAACTCTGACTGTCAAAAAAAGTTTTCCCTAATATCCAGCCGGTACCTGCCCGCCCTTAATTTAAGCCCATTCTTGCGAGTCCTTTCCTCTGCTGCCCACAGGAACAGCTCCCTGCCCTCCTCTAAGGGACAGCCCTTCAGATCCTTCAAGAGAGCAATCTTGTCCCCCCTCAACCTCCTTTCCTCCAGACTGAACATTCCCCAGTCCCTCGGCCTTTCCTCGCAGGGCTTCTGGGTCTCCAGGCCCCCAATTATCCTCATCGCTCCCCTCTGCCCCCGCTCCATTCCATCCACATCCTTTCCGAAGTGAGGCCTCCAGAACTGCACACAACACTCCAGGGGCGGCCTGACCAAGGCAGCATACAGCGGGACTTTGACATCATTTTGCAAGGCATCCAGTTAAACAGAGTGTCTGCCTTAAATGTTGAAGAGATACTATTAGAGTTATTACCTGACCTCTCTTCTTCTTCTTCTTTCTTTTCCTCTTCCTCTCTAAACCTGTAACCCTCCAAACATACTGTAAGTATTAAAAGTGTGGGGAAATCTTGTTTCTTTATACTTGTCAATAAGTGGGAGAGTTGGTTTTAAAAACAAACGAATGCGGGATTACATTTTTGGCCAGCAGAAATCTTTTTTTGGCTGGAATTTGCCTGGGAAACCTCAAACCCACACCGAGAACATTTGTTTTTCCTTCTGTCCAGTGCGATGGAAAACACAAAACATACTGTTCATTTAAAAAAAAAAAAAAATCCTCGCCAGGCTGAAGTTGTCTTACCAGTTACACCACAACCAGCTCGGCATTCTGTAGACAAGTGGGTTTTGTGTTCGGGCGGGGGGGCGGGGGGAGAGAGGAAGAAGAACAGAAAAATGCTACTGAGAAACACAGTGGATGAATCAGAAGCAAAAAGATAGGTGGGGGGGCCGGAAACCCCGACTGCCCCCTAATTGGTCACTGCTACGAATCTATTCTCTGGGGAGAGATTGCAAGTGTGCCAAGGTAATAGCTGAAACACGTAGGCCCGAGTCCTGCAATAGAGGGCAAAGTATCCCTGATGGATTGGGCCAGGGCTTTAGTTTCCGGGATTATCTGGAGACGGCGGGTAATTATTGAATGGCATTGCTTTAGCGCTGATTAGTATCTGCAGGCTTGTTCCTTCCTTTCCCGAGGAAAGCATTGATAAAAACGAAGCCAGCTGCTGTGTGCTCTTCATGAGGAAGGAAGGGGGGGGGGACACCCTATATTGCAATCTAACAGGATCAGGACTCTTCCTCCCCCCCCCCCTTCCCCGTTTGATCGCAATCTGTTACCTAGATGTCGCGGCAAATTAATCAAGGCTCGCGCATTTAGCCCCGTCCCGTTTGTACTGCTAAACGAATACATGTAGCCAGAGCCGCGGAATACATAATTAAATCCTCCCGTTTAATCTCGCCGTAATAATTTTGACCTTCGTCTGGAGATGCCGGGGTTGGAACTGATGACACGCCGGGCTGCTGAGAAGGATGATTCATGGCAACCTGAAGGAACTGGACTGCAAAGTGAGAAAGTATCAGCTAGATAGTGGTGTTGGTCTGTAGTAGAAGATCAAGATCTGAGTTCCGTAGCACCTTGGCAGAATGCCCCCACTCTGTCCTGCAGGCCTTATTTTGCTCTGCTCTTCTAGGTTTTTCTCAATACCTGGAGAGGCTTTTCTTCCACTCTCGGGTAGCCCATCACCACCACCTGACCTTTGTATGGAATTGCTCGCCGGGAGGGTCAGGACTCTCAGCTTTCCTTCCACATTCTGAGGCCTTTGCCTCTGCGTCTCCCACTGCCAGCTCCTGGTTACCACAGGGACAGATTACTGCTTTGTGTGACCCTGGAGGAATCGCCACTTGTCAAATGCCTGCCCCCCCCCCCCCGGCGCTCCTTTTAAAATTGCGTATCTGAGACAGTGGAGGTCTATGTGGTACAGAGAACCCCCACCAGCATCAAAAGTTATAATGCATTTATTAAAGAGAAAATGTTCACAAGCTTACTTTTAGCACCAGACTGAGCAAGGAATTTTGAAAGAAACCAGTAAAATGCAAATCCGGTGTCCCTCTCTCTACACATGCCCTATCAAATGTTAAAATATAGGACTGGCTCTTTAGCTTAGGAGTTCTAGATCTCTGCAGCATTACCATTACCTTGAAGTGTGCTCCAGCACTTTATGCGAGCATATGGTCAATGGCTGTCTTCCCAGTGGAGAGGTCTGTGTGCTCTCAAGGACTCAGCACCCAAGGAAAGAGGGCTTCCTCCTCACTCCCTTGAATTTTATCTCTCTATTCCCCAATTCTCCCAGATTAGAGTCCATGCTTCTAACCATTACACCAAACTGGCACAAAGACATAAGAACATCAGAAAGCCCAGCAGGATCAGATCAAAGGTTCATCGAGTCCAGAGTATGGTTGTCCACAGTGGAAGCATCATGGAAGCTGGGGCACAGAATCCAAAGTCTCACTAAGCTGCTGCTTCTCTCCAATTGAGACTCCAAGATACACTGCTTTTGAACATGGAAGCTTCATTTAGCTGTCACAGCAACCAATGGATCTGTCCTCCAAGAATTTGTTTAAACCCTTTTAAAATCCACTTACACAAGTGGCTGTCATCACCTCCAGTGGTAGAGAATTCAATGAATCAATTGTGCATGGTTTGAAGAACTTCATTTGGTCTCTTCTGAATCTGTTGCCCATTATAAGAACATCAAAAGAGCCCTGCTGGATCAGACTAGTGGTCCACCTAGTCCAGGATCCTGTCTCACACAGTGGCTAACCAGTTCCTCTGGAGGTCCAACAACAGGGCATAGAGTTCAAGGCCTTCATAAGAATATAAGATGAGCCCTGCTGGATCAGACCAGTGGTCCATCTAGTCCAGCCTCCTGTCTTACACAGTGGCCGACCACTTCCTCTGGATGGCTAACAATAAGGTATAGAGGACTCTGGGCAAGCCATAGTTCTGGTCGGAGCTGTTCTCTCAGGAGCAGTCCTCAAGAGAGCTCTCTCAGCCCCTCCCCACAGGAGTGTCCATTGTGGGGAGGGAAAGGGAAAGGAGACTGTAAGCCACTCTGAGGCTCCAAGTGAAGGGCGAGGTATAAATCCAATCTCTTCCTCCTCCCCCTGTCAAGTCACAGCTGACTTATGGTGACCCAGCAGGCTTTAAAAGGCAAGAGACATTCAGAGGTGGTTTGCCATTGCCTGCCTCTGCATCGTAACTCTGGTATTCCTGTAATTCAGATGCATGTTTTTGCTTGCCCTCATGCCAGAGAATCATTGAGGCCTCTGAAAAAACAGTGCTAATTAGATCGGTTGTTATTCTCATCTCATCCCTATTTGCACCTCGAAAGCTTATGCTGCAATAAAGTTTGTGAGTCTTAGAGGTGCCACTGGGCTTTTTACCATTTCTTAGCCTTCTGGCCTTCAAGTAATATCCATCGCTGCTGAAATCGGGACCCTTTGCTTATAACCAGATAGCGATCTTTCTGCATCTGCTTTATGAGGAGTGGGAAAACATGGTTATGATTGTATTCAGAAAAGGGGATTTCACATAATTTGTCCGGGAATTTGTTTAAACTGGAATTCTTCGGATGCTGGCATTAAAAAGACTGTTTTCTGGACTGGCTCCTAACCCTCCAGATCTCCAAAGAACGCTTGGCTAAATTCCAAGTCCTCGAGCATAATTTATTTGGATATCGCAGTAATGGCCATGCAAGCTCCCCGTTCTCCCCCCAACCACCCACCCCCACCCCCAGGTTCACCCTGTGAATGCTAGCTTTCCCGCAATTAAAACTAATTATGATATTATCCGGGATGCTGTTAACTGCCGCTATTGGCCTGGGCCACCAAGGCTCGGCAGGTGCCGTTCACTTTGGAGCAGGGATGCTCAGGTGAAAGATGGAGGGAGGTCCAGCTGCATCCTCCGTTGCCATGGCGACGCATACTTAGGTAGCTAAGTATTCCTGCCCCCACAGAGGCCCGGCAGATTAGGCCCCCGGTAAGTTGCGGCAAGCGCGATTGGGCAGCAAATAATGGATGCATTTAAAACTCGTCGATCAAATGTCGGAGGTGTCCCCGTTAATTGTTTGGAATACAGTGAGGTCGAATGGCTCGGCAGGCGCCATCTTCCACCTTGGATGAGATATCGCTTGCCAGTCGAACGCTGGCGAGTGCCCGTGCTGAATAAAGACCTCAATGATTTGAGCCGATTCTACACAAAACGAAAAAGGGCCCACATATCAGGATCCCCCCCCCCCCCCGGAGCTAGCATTACCGACTGGGGTTTGCCGACCTCCAGGTGGCGCCTGGAGATCTCCCAGAATTTCAACAGATCTCCAGACTGCTAGAGATCAGTGCCCCTGCAGAAAACGGCTGCTGTGGAGGGGGACTTTATGGCATGGTACTCCAGTTTGGTGTAGTGGTTAAGAGCGTGGACTCTGATCTGGGAGAACCGGGTTTGATTCCCCACTCCTCCACATGCAGCTGCTGGGGTGACCTTGGGCCAGTCACAAGTTCTGTCAGAGCTGTTCTCTCAAGAGCAGTCCTCGAAAGAGCTCTCTCAGCCCCGCCTACCTCACAGGGTGTCTGCTGTGGGGAGGGGAAGGGAAAGGAGTTTGTAAGCCGCTCTGAGACTCCTTCAGGTAGTGAAGGGTGGGGTATAAATCCAATCTCCTCCTCCTCCTCCTCCTCCTCCTCCTCCTCCTCCAATGGATTGGCAACCCTGCTCCACTCCTCATTTGCCTGCCACTCCAGATTTTCTCAGTGTTTGAGTTAAGGCAATTTAAGTCCACGGTAAAATGACCCAGGGGCAACAGCAGGCTGAAACCTGGCTGACCACTGAAGGCAGGTAATGTAATGCAGAATGGGAGGGGGGGGCAAAATAAAAAGAAGGTTGAACTCAATTTTAGTGCAGAATAGGGGGGGAAACAGATTAAAAAGAAGATTGAATTCAGTTTTAGCATAGAATTGCTTGGAGGACACCATGGTGAACATGGATTTAAAAAGAATGCAGAAATGGTCTATGGCATGATGAGTTTGGTGTAGTAGTTAGGAGCGTGGACTCTAATCTGGGAGAACCGGGTTTGATTCCCCACTCCTCCACATACAGCTGCTGGTGTGACCTTGGGCCAGTCACAAGTTCTCTCAGAGCTGTTCTCTCAAGGGCAGTTCTTGGGGGAGCTCTTTCGGCCTCACCTACCCCACAGGGTGTCTGTTGTGGGGAGGGGAAAGGAAAGGAGATTGTAAGCTGCTCTGACACTCTGATCAAAGGGCGGGGTATAAATCCCATCTCTTCTTCTTCTTCTTCAAAGTTGCCATCGCTTCTAGTTTGTTTCTAACTGGGAAGTTTTCCATGGGTTAAAAAGAATAGGCAAACTCCTCTCCGCCTCCCCCACCACCAGTCCATCATCTTATTTATAGACAGAGAGTCTTTTTCAGCAATTCTAACAAGAAATAGAACCAACTTTGTATATCAAGAGACTCACTCAGGGAACCAACATGAGCCATACCACCAGGATAATCACCACTTGCACGTATGGAATATAATCTGGCACATTGTACAACGCGCTGTCTCTCCTGATAGATGTATATAATAATGCAGTCGAGCTTCGGTGTTAGTAAATTAAATTACTTCTCGATAACAACGCACACCCACTATTTAATTTGGCGGTGGTGGACAGAAGCGTCTGTGAAAGAGCACATTAAGAGATCTTTTTAGCCTGCTGGATGTGTGGATTCCAGTTGGGGAGAATCCTTGTTGAGGGAAAGACAGAAAGGAGACAAGTACTGAAGTAATTGCATTGCCCTATGCCAGGGGTGGGCAATTGTTTTGGCACGGGGGCCACTTTGTGGGAGCGGAGGGCCGCACCTTTTAAAATGATTGCATTCATTAGTTAACTTTGCATTTCAGAAAAGGTATAAATTGTACCATAAAAATCAGTAAATATAAATTAAATAAAATAGTGGTAGTTTATTCAATTTATGTATTGTGCTAATTTCATATCATCTATAGCTGCAAGCACATTTAATTTTAGAATCAGTTTAATGAGACAAATGTACCCTATGTGAGCCGGCCCTGAATGCAGCCCGATGGTTATGGTTGGTAGGACCCCAACCCGACAGGAAGCCATCTGAGTAGAAAGACTGGAAGCACTTTATTAGGAATTGTAGTTACATACCTGTAATTTTCTGGTATTTTATTGTTATTATTATTATTGTTATGTTGATTTTAAATTGTTTTATGATGTCTTAGCTGGCATTTATGCCCTTGTTTTAACTGGCATCTATGCCCTTGTAAGCCGCCCTGAGCCCACTTGTGGGGAGGGCGGGGTATAAAAATAAAGACAAATAAATAAATAAATATCACACTTTTCTACAATTTTTTTGAAATCAGGAGTGAGATGGCTTGTTGAGATTCTCAGCGGAGGCCTGACTGAAACCACGTGGCCGACTGTCTTGGTGGGCTGCAAAAAACTCTGTGGCGGGCCGCATGTGGCCCGCGGGCCGCTATTTGCCCACCCCTGCCCTATGCCAACCAAAGTTTTTATGGTCAAAGCCACGGTATTCCCAGTAGTAATGAGTAGTGGTTAAGTGCGCGGACTCTAAGCTGGGAGAACCGGGTTTGATTCCCCACTCCTCCACTCGCACCTGCTGGATGACCTTGGGCAAGCCATAGCTCTGAACCAGCTGTTCTCTCAAGGACAGTTGTCTCAGAGCTCTCTCAGCCCCACCGACCTCACAGGGTGTCTGTTGTGGGGAGGGGAAGGGAAAGGAGTTTGTAAGCCGCTCTGAGACTCCAAGGGCAGGGCAGGGTATAAATCCAATCTCTTCTTCTCTTCTTCTCTTCCATTGAGCCACAGCCCCCCTCTATGGCTCTCCAGGGTCTCAGGCAGAGGTCTTTCCCATCACCTCCTGCCTGGTCCTTTTAACTGGAGATGCCGGGGATTGAACCTGGGACCTTCTGCATGCCAAGCAGAGGCTCTTCCACTGAGCCACAGCCCCTCTCTATGGCTCTCCAGGGTCTCAGGCAGAGGTCTTTCCCATCACCTCCTGCCTAATCCTTTTTCAAACTGGAGATACCAGGGACTGAACTTGGGACCTTCTGCCCACCAAGCAGAGGCCCTTCCACTCAGCCCCAGCCTCGGTTGAAGCTTCATAATATTTTCACTGGTGGCTTATCCACTTTGCAAATTACCTTGTAAGCTGGCATAGAAATAAAGGGCACAATCCGGCCCGAAGTCAAGGACATTTTAACTGTTTCCACACAGCTGGATAATGCAATTCCATCCTGCTTTCTGCGTGCTTTGCAACTGGAATTGATGAGGTGAAGTGTCCAAATCTGCTTGCAAATCATTGCGAACATGCATTGAAAGTAGGTTGAAAGTGCATTGTTCGGTGTGCGTGAAAGCAGTATTTGTTGTGTATTGTAACTCTACAGGCTAGAGCATCTGGGAGGGAAAGGTTTAAGAGAATTCTCTCACTGGGGTATACCTGGCAGTTGCCCCCCCTCTCACCGGCTCTATGTTGACGCTCTTTGGCCCTTGCTTGCCTTAAGAGAACATAAGAACATAAGAGAAGCCCATGTTGGATCAGGCCAGTGGCCCGTCCAGTCCAACACTCTGTGTCACACAGGGGCCAAAAACACCAGGTGCCCTCAGGAGGTCCAGCAGTGGGGCCAGGACACTAGAAGCCCTCCCACTGTTGCCCCCCACCCCCAAGCACCAAGAATACAGAGCATCACTTGCCCCAGACCGATAGTTCCTATCTATGACTTGTGGCTAAGAGCCACTGATGGACCTCTGCTCCATATGTTTATCTAATTCCCTCTTGAAGCCGTCCATGCTTGTAGCCGCCGCCACCTCCACCTCCTGTGGCAGTGAATTCCACGTGTTAATCCCTCTTTGGGTGAAGAAGTCCTTCCTTTTATGTGTTCTAACCCGACTGCTCAGCAATTACATGGAGTGCCCTTCCATATTTCATCTTATCTAGGACCTCTCTTCTTCTCCCTCTTACCTGTGCTTGGCGCTTTAGCAAGTTAACCGTTTTGAAGTAAATCTATTCACAGCAAGTCAAATGTCCCTACATGAATATGTCGTGTCAGACGGGCTTCTGTTTTCGTAAGTGAAATTACTTTCTCTTGAAGATCGATCCAGTTGGTCAGCCATGCTGGTCTGAAGCAGTCCAACAAATTCAGAGTCCAGCGGCACCTTTAAGACCAACAAAGGTTTATTCAAGGTATGAGCTTTTATGGGCACGCACACATTATCAAATACGTTAGAATGGCAGGGAAGGTTCAAACTTATAGCCAGAGAATCAACAGCAAATTAACATGTAACATGATGATGTTCAAGATATGCAAATTGACACTAAATAACAAGTTAAGGTCATAAGGTCAACAGTTGTAAAGCAAGAAATATGTCAAGGTAAAGGTAAAGGTTTCCCTTGCTCGAAGGCCAGTTGAATCTGATTTTAGGGGGGTGGTACTCATCTCTGTTTCCAAGCCAAAGAACCAGCGCTATCCAAAGACGTTTCTGTGGTCATGTGGCCGGCATGACTAGACACTGAGGCGCACGGAGCGCTGTTCCCTTCCCACCAAAGTGGTACCTATTTATCTACTTGCAGTTTCTTGCTTTCGAACTGCTAGGCTGGCTTGAGCTGGGGCCAGAGACGGGAGCTCACTCCGTCACACGGCACTCAGGTCTTGAACTGCCAAGCTACCGACCTTCCGGTCTGCAGCTCAGCGTCTTAACCCCTGACCCACCAAGGCTCCAAAATATGTCAGACTAGTAGATAAATGTCTAAAGGTGTCTTCCCACAGATAAACGTCTAAACTGATTTCCCATTGGGCTCTAGATTCGTTGTATTACTTTCTCTTGTCACCGTCGGAGTCAGATCATCTTTGCAATTTGTTTGAATGGCATTTTCCCCCTTAACCGGGAATCGTGGGGGATTGGGGAGACTGCATAAAGCCTGTGTGCTTCTGAAAGACAGAAATGCTGTCTCTTCATTGTATATCCCCAGCCCAATTTGAGAAAACACACGGTACAATCCTGTAGAGGAGAAAATGCTGAGAATTTTATTAATAAAGGGGGAAGCACAGATACAATTGGGCTTCAGACCCTCGAATACCCACTGGCTCTCCCGAAGTTACAATGGGGGACGTAGGATTTTATACTCAGTACGACACTTGCACATAAATCAGAATTATTGGTTCCATTAAACTTTGTCATAACTTTCTGATTGGGCTCAGACCTGAGGGTTGGGCTTTCTCAAGTAAAGATGTTTCTTTTGTTTTTTAGCTAAACCATGGGCCTTCTCCTTCCCAGGCTACGAAGCTCTCAAAAGTATCTATTATAGCTGATGTAGGTACAGTGTACTGATATCCTTCATCTAACTAGGCTAACTGACACCAGAAACATGCGCAGTGGAAGCTGGCCAGAACAAGGCCACAAACCTTTAACAGAATAGCAGCCTGTCAGCATTCAGCTATTTCCCAGAATGCCTTTCAGCAATGAACCAAAGCGAATATCCTGAATACGTATTAATGATCGATTTCTGTTTCTGTGGTTAGGATCATCAATGGCGCTTAGCATATCTGTCTATCTGTCGATGTCAGAAAGATACTAAGTGCGCTCACTAAGGTTAACCTGCTAAGTCAGTGGCAAAGTACAGAGTGGATAACAGTGTTTCATAAACGGTGTGTGCAACACTTCCAAGGCAAGTGATAATTCTTCCTTTTACCTTTAACCCAGTGCATTTCAGTTCCACCCGGTTTAAAAGACTGCACGCACCCCCCACCTCAGTCGCAATCCCCTGAGCTTTCCTCATGCCGGCCCCGGAGGCTCTGTTCTCCCAACAGGTGAAGCCGGATTCAAGCTTTTCGGGGTGACAATGTGGCGGGCATGTGAAATGCATCTCATTTGTATCCCATTTTCCCCTGCTATTCGCCCGGGTGAAAGGGCCAACCATTTTAAAAAATGTAATTTGCAGGGTATATGCTCTATCTGTCAGACGCAGGAGGAAGGAGTCCTCGTCTTGCAGTTTATCAGACACATGCGGCCCATCTGCTCGAGCCGGGGTCGAGGGGGGATTTGCTGGTAATCCTCCAGACCCATCTGTAGGGGGTTCGAAACGCTGACCACAAAGCTAGACGGGATGAAGTTTATTTAATTACAAAAAAACCCAAAACACAACACTGCTCCGGAGGTTACTGGAAATTACTCTGGAGAAGAAATCATTGGTGGTGGTGGGTTTTTTTTTAATTGTGTTGTTTCTTGGATCGCTGCGGGTGGGGTCACTTTTGTATCGACACAAGACTGGGACTAAAAAGGAAAGCTGGCGTGGGTGACCCAGTTTGGCACACGAGGTCAGTCGTCCACCTGTTGCGCCCGATAACCTGGACCGAATGATGATGTCGGATCCCGGGCTATTCCTCTCTAAATCTAGGGCAGATATGAAGGGTATGCAAATGGGCTATAGGTAGGAATGCGCAGCCTGGGCAAAGAGTAAAAACAGAGTCGGGCGCCATCGAGAAGTGTGCTGGTGCAGAGATGTGCAACATTAGCTGCCTCCATGGCCCTTGTAAGGGCAGAAAGGTGGGATACAAATGTGTGAAATAAATAGAATAGAATAAATTGTAGAGTCATAGAGTTGGAAGGGGCCAGATAGGCCGGAATTATAGCTCGTGCCTGGACCACAGAGATCAGTTCCCCTGGAGGAAATGGATAGTTTGGAAGGGTGGACTCTGTGGTATTGTACCCCACTGAGGTCCCTGCCCTCCCCCAGGCTCCATCCCCAAATCTCCAGAAATTTCTCAACCTGGAGCTGGCAACCCTACCCCCACATCCCTGCACCAAGAATACAGAGCGCCACTGCCCTAGACATAGATGGATTGACTCAATAAAGAAAGCCTCAGTTTGCAAGACCTGAGCAAGGCTGTTAAGGATGGGACATTTGGGAGGTCATTGATTCATAGGGTCACGATAGGTCAGAAATGACTTGATGGCACCTGGCGCACACAAACACACACACGCACCAACAGCCCTGGGCTCAGCCTATTAGATGTCACCATACCCTTAGGGAAGGAGCCCAAGAGCAAAGCTGGACGTCTTCTAAAGTCACGTGGAAGATATTCAAAGCGCACGTTTCTTTATTTCGTTGAAACGGATCCATCCCACTTTTTTGGCACAAGTTCCTCCCAGCCTCCAGGATTATGGTTATATAGAAATGTAATAAAGGTCAAGGTCAAGGTTTCCCTTGCTCGAAAGCCAGTCGAATCTGACTCCAGGGGGCGGTGCTCATCTCCGTTTCCAAGCCGAAGAGCCAGCGCTGTCCGAAGATGTCTCTGTGGGCATGTGCCCAGCATGACTCGATGCTGAGGCGCACGGAACGCTGTTCCCTTCCCACTGAAACGGTACCTAATTATCTACCTGCAATTCCTTGCTTTTGAACTGCTAGGTTGGCAGGAGCTGGGGCTGGAGACGGGAGCTCACTCCGTCGTGCGGCGCTCGGGTCTCAAACTGTTCTCTGCTGCTTCAGAGGAGAAGATTAGGTCTAATGGGCTTGCATGGGGGTAAGTTTAAGCTGAACTTCAAGAGAACTTTCCTAATGGTAAGAATGGTGGTCTGGAAACTGAACCAATTACTAGGGGTGGTGGGCTTGAAGAGGTTCAGTGAGGGGTAGCCCACCAGCCCTAGGTAACTGGTTTTGTCTTGAGGGACAGCCACCACGGTCAGTCAGGAACAGTCAAGAAGAAGAAGAAGAAGAAGAGATTGGATTTATACCTAGCCCTTCACTACCCAAGGGAGTCTCAGAGAGGCTTACAAACTCCTTCCCCTTCCCACAACAGACACCCCTGTGAGGCAGGTGGGGCTGAGAGAGCTCTGACAGAAACTGCTCTTTTTTAAGAACAGCTCTGACAGAACTATGGCTTGCCCAAGGCCATCCAGCAGGTGCAAGTGGAGGAGTGGGGAATCAAACCCGGTTCTCCCAGATGAGAGTCCTTGTCAGGGATGCTCTAGGCCAGAGGTGGGCAATTGTTTTGGCTCGGGGGCCACTTTGTGGGAGCGGAGGTTAGCGGAGGGCCGCACCTTTTAAAATGCTTGCATTCATTACTTAACTTTGCATTTCAGAAAAGGTATAAATTGTACCATAAAAATCAGTAAATATAAATTAAATAAAATAGTGGTGGTTTTATTCAATTTATTTATTGTGCTAATTTCATATCATCTATAGCTGCAAGCACATTTAATTTTAGAATCAGTTTAATGAGACAAATGTACCCTATCACACTTTTCTACAATTTTTTTGAAATCAGGAGTGAGATTGCTTGTTGAGATTCTCACCACAGCCTGCAAGTTAATGTCTGTCAAAGAACATCTATATTTACTCTTGTTAATCTTCATGTCTTGGCGGGCCGCAAAAAACTCTGTGGCGGGCCGCATGTGGCCCGCGGGCCGCCATTTGCCCACCCCTGCTCTAGGCTGGTCCTGCGTTGAGCAGGAGGTCGGACTAGATGGCCTCTTGGCCCCTTCCAACTCTATGATATGAAACCAAAACGCTTGTGTAGGCGGGAGGGCTTTGTGATATCTCCTCCAAAACCACAAAGGAGACTGTCAGCTGTCCTCTCAAGATGGAAGGCATCCCGCAGTCTCCGGGCTGCCGCTGAGATGCTCCTGCCGTTCGTTGTCACCCACTAAACCTTCAGACGTGGCTGCACAAACAGAACTGGGTCTCACTAGTTGACCTTGCTGTCTGGGTTCAAATATGACTGATCCATTCCCAAGCATTTCTTGGCAAAGAAGAGAACGGGCATTTGAACCGTCTCCCCCCCCCCCCCCCCCCGCTATCATACTTTTATCCAGGGCTCATTTCATAGCAGGAGCTCCTTTGCACATTAGGCCACACTCCCCTGACGTAGCCAATCCTCCAAGAGCTTACGGTAGCCCTTGTAAAGAAGAGCTCTGTAAGCTCTTGGAGGATTGGCTACGTTAGGGGTGTGTGGCCTAATATGCAAAGGAGCTCCTGCTACGAAATGAGCCCCGCTTTTATCCCATGCTGCCCCGACCTGGATAGCCCAGGATAGCCTGATCCCATCAGATCTCGAAAGCTAAGCAGGGTCGGCCTTGGCTAGTCTTTGGAAGGGCGACCTCCAAGGAATACCAGGGTGGTGACACAGAGGCAGGCAATGGCAAACCGCCTCTGAAATGTCTCTTGCCTTAAAAACAAGTCTAGCTCGCCACCCAGCAGTTCATAATGCTAAAAAGAGCTAGAACTTCTGGCTGTCAGACTACCTTAGGATGTCCTAGCTGCACGATATACAGTCGAACCACGTTTGAATATCGAGTGGGAAAGGCTGTTGTCAGGTTTAAGAAATCAGAAAACTTCAGTGTCACACAGCATAAATAATACATGCAGGCATTGGATAAAGAAGAGAAGAAGAGGAGATTGGATTTATACCCCACCCTTCACTACCTGAAGGAGTCTCAGAGCAACTTACAAACTCCTTTCCCTTCCCCTCCCCACAACAGACACCCTGCAAGGTAGGTAGGGCTGAGAGAGCTCTGAGAGAACAGCTCTTGAGAAAACAGCTCTGAGAGAACTGTGACTGGCCCAAGGTCACCCACTAGCTGTATGTGGTGGAAGGGGGAATCAAACCCGGTTCTCCCAGATTAGAGTCCGTGCACTTGACCACTACACCAAACTGGCTCTCAAAGGACTAAAGGATCTCAAATCCTTGTTTGAGCTTCAGGGCTTCGATAAAGATTGGGTTTTTGAAATGGGACACTTATCCGGAGCCCTGGAGCCCATCACCACAACTTACCATCAGTTCAGAAGTTCTCCGGATATTTGGTACCATCATTTATGGGGCATTTGTTTCAAGCGCCAGTCACACTGGATAGAATATT
Source organism: Lepidodactylus listeri (assembly GCA_029233225.1). NCBI lineage: Eukaryota > Metazoa > Chordata > Lepidosauria > Squamata > Gekkonidae > Lepidodactylus > Lepidodactylus listeri. Next base: position 94,840,349 of record JARCFY010000011.1, on the reverse strand, counting down.
GGCAAATTTGCTTTTTTGGACTGTTTTTCGTGATTCTTTTGGAAGGTGTTATCAGTTTTCTGTAAATGTTTGCTAATGCTTGGACCTGCTTCTAATCTGTGTACATTTTGGCATTCCACATATACTTTTTATCGTTTTGACGGTTGGTTGTTTCGCTTCTTATATACCAAACACACTGCCGTACAATAATGAATCAATTATTATCATCCCATGCTTCCTCTAAGGAGCCCAGGGGGGCATACACAGTGGTTCTCCTCACCTCCAGTGTATTCTCACAACAACGACATTGCGAGGTAGCTTTTCTGAAAGAGACTGACTGGCCCAGGGCTACCCACTGAACTTCATGGCCCAAGGGGGATTTGAATCAGAGTCTTCCAGGTTCTAGGCCAGAGGTTCCCAAACTTATTTGGCCTACCGCCCCCTTTTCAGGAAAAAAAAATCCTCAGTGCCCCCCAGAAATCTACCTTCAAGAAGTGGACAAAAAGATGCGGGTAGAGTCCACCACGATCCATGCAGCCAGGCAGGCCGAGGCAGGCACAGAGCAGCAGCCGCAGCTGAAGGCCTGAAGCCGGAGGCCAGCAGCAGCCACCACGCAAGAGCCCAGCAGCAACACCAGCCTTCCAAGGGTCCACGTGCATTTGCCATTTGCAAACGCATGGCTGTGATTGGCTGTGGGGACCCCTCTCCACCTCCCTCTCTGATCACAGGGAAGACCAGGAGAAGGCAGGGAAAAGCTGCTTTAGACGGGTTCTGGACTCTTCTTCCTTTATGCTTCCACCACCCCCTTATTTTTATTCAACACCCCCCAAGGCTCCTACCGCCCATCTGGATCGTTCCAGTGCCCCCCAGGGGGCAGTATAGCCCACTTTGGGAACCAGCGCTCTAGGCTAACACTCTAAGCACTCCACCACACTGGCCTTCCACTGTCTTCATCTTGAAAGAGTAACACTCTCACTGCCCTCTGCAGAACAAGGCAAAATATCTGTCAGGGTCGCTTGTCTGCCCTTATGGTTCTTCTCACCCAGCAGCCTCCAACCAGGGAAGCTGAAAACCACTGCCTGATTTGCCTTCCCCTTTTCCACTTCTCTGGTCACCAGCTGTTGACTTGAGAGCCAGCTGTGGTGTCGGGGTTAAGAGCGGCGGACTCGAATCTGGGAGAACCGGGTTCGATTCCCCATTCCTCCACATACAGCTAGTGGGTGACCTTGGGCCCGTCACAGTTCCCTCAAGAGCAGTTCTCTCAGAGCTCTCTCAGCCCCACCTACCTCACAGGGCGTCTGTTGTGGGGAGGGGAAGGGAAGGAGATTGCCAGCTGCTCTGAGACTCCAAGTGGAGGGCGGGGTATAAATCCAATCTCTTCTTCTCCTCCTCCAAAATATAATAATAATACTACTACTAATACTACTACTACTACTACTACTACTACTACTACTAATAATAATAATAATAACGGACTCGAATCTGGGAGAACTGAGTTTGATTCCCCATTCCTCCACATACAGCTAGTGGGTGACCTTGGGCCCATCACAGTTCCCTCAAGAGCAGTTCTCTCAGAGCTCTCTCAGTCCCACCTACCTCACAGGATGTCTGTTGTGGGGAGGGGAAGGGAAGGAGATTGCCAGCTGCTCTGAGACTCCAAGTGGAGGGCGGGGTATAAATCCAATCTCTTCTTCTCCTCCTCCAAAATATAATAATAATAATAATAATAATAATAATAATAATAATAATAATAATAATAATAATAATAATAATAACGGACTCGAATCTGGGAGAACCGGGTTCGATTCCCCATTCCTCCACATACAGCTAGTGGGTGACCTTGGGCCCGTCACAGTTCCCTCAAGAGCAGTTCTCTCAGAGCTCTCTCAGCCCCACCTACCTCACAGGGCGTCTGTTGTGGGGAGGGGAAGGGAAGGAGATTGCCAGCTGCTCTGAGACTCCAAGTGGAGGGCGGGGTATAAATCCAATCTCTTCTTCTCCTCCTCCAAAATATAATAATAATACTAATACTAATACTACTACTACTACTACTACTACTACTACTACTACTAATAATAATAATAATAATAATAACGGACTCGAATCTGGGAGAACTGAGTTTGATTCCCCATTCCTCCACATACAGCTAGTGGGTGACCTTGGGCCCATCACAGTTCCCTCAAGAGCAGTTCTCTCAGAGCTCTCTCAGTCCCACCTACCTCACAGGATGTCTGTTGTGGGGAGGGGAAGGGAAGGAGATTGCCAGCTGCTCTGAGACTCCAAGTGGAGGGCGGGGTATAAATCCAATCTCTTCTTCTCCTCCTCCAAAATATAATAATAATAATAATAATAATAATAATAATAATAATAATAATAACGGACTCGAATCTGGGAGAACTGAATTTGATTCCCCATTCCTCCACATACAGCTAGTGGGTGACCTTGGGCCCGTCACAGTTCCCTCAAGAGCAGTTCTCTCAGAGCTCTCTCAGCCCCACCTACCTCACAGGGTGTCTGTTGTGGGGAGGGGAAGGGAAGGAGATTGCCAGCTGCTCTGAGACTCCAAGTGGAGGGCGGGGTATAAATCCAATCTCTTCTTCTCCTCCTCCAAAATATAATAATAATAATAATAATAATAATAATAATAGCTCATTTGTGTATCCAAAAGACCAGCTCACGTTAAAAGTATTCCGTCCACATTCCCAAAGAACAGATCAATGAATTAAAGGAGAAATCTGGAGCAAGCGGGAGTTCATTGTTTTTTTATAAATATAACAATCGAAACGACATGACGGTAATTAAGCCCCCCCCTCTTCAGTGTCTGTCCCCCTCACCAGACACACATGCTGTTGTTGGGAGTCTTTAATGTCACTGGCGTCTCCATGCAGGAGCCAAAATGATGAAGAGGAGACAGATGGGACGAGCCAAGAACATAATTAACCCAGGCTTCAGGAAAGCTTACAGCAGGGCACTCTAGATTAATCTACGAAGTCAGTAAATACAGGGGGGAATGGGGGGGGGGAGAGAAAGGAAGGTGACGGGCCCGTCACTAGCCAAGAAAGAGCTAACTCGTGAATTCCGTCGATCGTCCAGATACGAAGCCTCAAATGTGCCATAGGCAGCATTCGGTGCTTGGTAGAAGAAGAAGAAGAGATTGGATTTATACCCCGCCCTTCACTCACTTGGAGTCTCAGAGTGGCTTACAAACTCCTTTCCCTTTCCCCTCCCCACAACAGACACCCTGTGAGGTAGGTGGGGCTGAGAGAGCTCTTTCCCAAGCTGTCCTTGAGGGAACAGCTGGTCCAGAGCTATGGCTTGCCCAAGGTCATCCAGCCAGGTGCAAGTGGAGGAGTGGAGAATCAAACCCGGTTCTTCCAGATTAGAGTCCGCGCACTTAAACACTACACATCTGCATCGAAACCGGGGATCGAAACCGGGGATGTGCGAACACTTGTTGATTCGGCTCACACAGAGTGCACGCGACGAGCGTTTGCAGGCGGCCAAATTTTCATCGCAAAGTTCTGCGGCTTCTGAACAGCTTGTGGCAGTTTAGTGGGTTGCTCTCTGTGTACGATACGATGCCGTCGGCAGCCTTTCACGCAGGCAGGTTCTCACACAGCCCCGAGGGGAGTAGTCGATTCCCTCCCCGCAGACCTGTCTTAGCTGAGCATTGTTTAAACAAAGATTAAGCAAACCAGTCAGTCAGTCAATCAAAATCTTGCCATTGTGCATTCATCAGAATCCATATCGGTGATTCCCCCGACACACACACAGGCAGATTTTTTTGTATTGCTTTAGCTCTTACATTTATAAAAAGAATTCATATAAAGATGCTTGATAACCCCCTCTGAACGCATGAGCCTGCTTTATTCTGAATCAGACCCCTGGTCCATTAAGGTCAATGCTGTCTTCTCAGACTGGCAGCAGTTCTCCAGGGTCTCAGGCCGAGGTCTTCCCCAGCACCTACCACCTGGTCCTTTTGATGGGAAATGAACATAAGAACATAAGAGAAGCCAATGTTGGATCAGGCCAGTGGCCCATCTAGTCCAACACTCTGTCACACTTTGGCCAAAAACACCAGGCCTCATCAGGAGGTCCACCAGTGGGGCCAGGACACTAGAAGCCCTCCCAGGAAAGGCTGCAACAGGCTCTCCCCCCCACCTACTTTCCTTCCTTCCTTCCTTCCTTTCCTTCCTTCCTTCCTTCCTTCCTTCCTTCCTTCCTTCCTTCCTTCCTTCCTTCCTCTCTCTCTCTCTCTCTTCATTGTTGTTTGGCAGAACACTTCTGTTGCTTGGGGGACTTTAGGGGACATCTGCAGAGAAAGAGTCCAGTGCATCCACAAACCTAGGGTTCTTCTGCCAGTGAAGTAGGGTTGCCAACTCCAGGTTGAGGAAACCCCTGGAGTTTTGGGAGTGGAGCCTGAGGAGGGTGGGGTTTGGGGGAAGGAGGGACCTAAGCAAGGCATAATGCCATGGATTCCACTTTCCAAAGCAGCCATTGATCTGATCTCTGTAGTTTGGAGCTCAGTTGCAGTCCAGGAAAGGTGGCTGGGGGGGGGGGCCTTCTTTCCTGGGCTCTCGCTGAAGCGCGGAGCCCAGGAAAGACAGCGGTGGGGGCGAGGGGGTGGCTAGAGCCTCCTTTCCTGGGCTCCCCACCAAAGCGCAGAGCCCAGGAAAGACCGGGGGCGGCTGGAGCCTCCTTTCCTGGGCTCCCTGCCGAAGCGCAGAGCCCAGGAAAGACCGGGGGCAGCTGGAGCCTTCTTTCCTGGGCTCCCCACCAAAGCGCGGAGCCCAGGAAAGACGGCGGTGGGGGCAGGGGGAAGCAGCCATTGCCAAACCTGCTGGCTTCTTCCTCCTCGTGGCCCCACTGAGGGCTGCAAGAAGCAGGGGGCGGGACTCCAGTCTCAACCAACCCCTGCTCTTTGCCCTTAAATGGAAAGCTCTCTTTGAGGGCAAAGAGCCGGGAGGCCAGACCTCACGCTCGATCGAGCACGGGGCCCTTTCCTACCGGCAGGGAGGGGTGGGGCAGGCTCGGACCCCAAAAGAACCGCTGAGATAGCAGGAAGGAAAGAATGCTCTGTGTGTCCTGACCTCTCTATCTGTCTAAACTCTTTGGTGCCATCTTCTCAGGTGTGAGGCAGGAGACAGTGCCAAGTCCTCCACTTCTAACGGAAATCCCTGGAGATTTTTTTTGGGGGGGGGGGTGGAGCCCAAGGAGGGTGGGGCTTGGGGAGGGGAGAGACCTTAGGGAAGTATTCTGTCACAGAATCCACTCTCCAAAGCAGCCATTTGCTCCTGAGCAACTGATCCCTGTAGTCAAGAGATCAGTGGCCACTCCAGGAGGAGGAGATTGGATTTATATCCCGCCCTTCACTTTGGAGTCTCAGAATGACTTACAGTCCCTTTCCCTTCCCCTCCCCACAACAGACACCTCGTGAGCAATGCTCCCTCTAAACTGTGAAGTCTTCTGAGCAAAAATTCTACTTTGTGAGCTTCTGGCATTACAGTTGTGAGCGAGCGATTTGGCTGCTGCATCAGTTAGTTTGCTCTGGAGCCCTCCTTCCCGAGCGAAGACAAAAATTTGTGAGCCGGAGGCTAAAAAACTGTGAGCTAGCTCACACTAACTCCGCTTAGAGGGAACACTGCCTGGGAGGCAGGTGGGGCTGAGAGAGCTCTGACAGAAACGGCTCTTTTTCCAGAACGTCTGTGCCAGAACTATGGCTTGCCCAAGGTCACCCAGCAGCTGCAAGTGGAGGAGTGGGGGATCAAACCCGGTTCTCCCAGTCCGCACACTTAACCCCTACTCCAAACTGGCCTCCCACCTGGAGGTTGGCAACCCTAGCATGGCTTGCCGGATCCGACCCTGAGCTTCTCGTTTTGAAAGCACTTGAGAGCACCTCACAAACGAGGGGTGGGGGAACCCAACACAAGATAAAAAAATAATTCGTTACAACAAAGGTACTAAGAATGATTAAATCACGTCGATGACTGTCGTCCTGTCAGAGAACGCTGCTGTGTGTTTCCATTTTCTCAAGGACTATTTAGGTGAATATACGGGTGTTTTTTAAAAAAAACCCAAAAGGCATCCCTAATAGAATTCAGTCGATCTGCGATACACCCATCACGGATCCTGTCTGTTGTTTGCTTGGAGATTAATAGGTGAGCCCCGCGTTGATTGCGAAATTAAACATAAACAATGCCAAACCACGTCCATCATTATGTTTTCGGTTCGGATGACATGCTCACTCCATTCCCGACATGACCTTGGATTCCGATTCTTTGATCGCTGCTTTGGGGTGGGGGGGGGGTGGGGGAGACAGGAGCCATTATGCAAATACCTTCCCCTGCTACAGTCAATCAAAACAGTTACCAAAGCGAACACTTCCCAGGTCAAAGCAAGATCTTCGCCTTGAGGAGTCAAAGAGGGACAGGGAAGAGAAAGAAGCCCTCCGCCCGGGCCTTCCTGAGCAGAGATACAACCTTCCAAGCCCATTGAATTCAATGGATTTAGACGGTCATAACTCTTGCTTAGGACAGCAAAGCAAATCTGGTCAATTCAGAGAACATACCCTTGATAAATCATCTATATTGTAGTGTATTTATTTTTCAGAATAGTATATTAGAATACCGAATGGATGCCTGCTGACAAGATTACATCCAGCTCCAAATATACTGATAAGTGCCCTCCACGCCAGAGAGGAGATAATTTAAGATTCTGTTGCTTCCCACAATTAGAAAAGATACCTTTAGACATTTATCTGCTATTCTGACAAATTTATAGCTTCACAACTGTTGACCTTATGAGCAGTGTTCCCTCTACGCTGAGTTAGTGTGAGCCAGCTCACCGTTTTTTAACCTCCGGCTCACACATTTCTGTCTCCGCTGAGGAAGGACGGCTCCAGAGCAAACTAATTTATGCAGCGGCCAAACCGCTCGCTCACAACTTTAAATGCCAGGAGCTCACAAAGTGGAATTTTTGCTCAGAAGACACCACAGCTTAGAGGGAGCATTGCTTATAACCTTACTTTGTCATTTAGTTTTTCACTTTGCGTAACTGAAACATCATCATGTTACATGTTAATTTGCTGTTGAAGCCCTGTCTATAAGCTTAGAACCTCATCTACCGTTCCAATGTATTTGAAAAAGTGTGCCTTGCACATGAAAGCTCATGCTTTGAATAAGCCTTTAATTAATTAATTCAATTTATATCCCACCCTCCCTGTTGGTCTTAAAGGTGCCACTGGACTCAAAATTTGTTATACCCTTGATGAGACGTTCTAGAACAAGGATACAGGTAGCAGGGGCGTCGAGTTTGGAAAATCCTGGGGGGGGGGGCTCTTCTGTGTGGGCGGGCGGGCGCAAAGTGCCCGCACCCGCTGGGACCATGTCCCCGCCTCCTCCTCCTCCCCCCCACTCCTGCTTCCGTCCCTCCCTCCATCCGCCAGGGTGACCCCTGGACGGAGGGAGGACGGAGTGGCCAGGCGGGGGGGGGGGAGAGAGAGAGAGGGCGGCGGCAGCCCTAGGTAGGGCCCGGGGAGGCGCAGCGGAGGGTGCTCCGTTTTCCCGGGGGGGCTCATTCCCCCCTGGGAAATTTCAGTGGTGGCTCGAGCCCTCGAGCCCCCCCGTAGTTGACGCCTATGACAGGTAGTGTTGACCAACAATAGAAACAGAACAGGCCATAGCCAGTTCCAGGTTTTTTAGGGGCTCTGGGCAGACAGCGTCCAGGGCTCCTTCTCTGCCCACCACCAGCCCTAGGGATGTTGGCCTCCAGGTGGGAACCTGGGGATCCCCTGGAATTACAGCTCATCCCCAGACTACAGAGATCCATTCCCCTGGAAAAACGGATGCTCTGGGGGGTGGACTCTGTGACATTGTCCCCCACCGAGGTCCCTGTCCTCCCCAGGCTCCATCCCCAAAGCTCCAGGAGTTTTCCAACCTAGATTTGACCACTTTATCCCCCCCATCCCCCAGCACTGGCTGGGGGGACCACCAGGCAACCCTAACCGGGACCCACTCATGCCTCTCTTTCCACCAACCCCACCTGCATGCCCCCCCCACATGACTATGCATGCGTTTCCCACTTGCAAACATGGAAACATAGAGTTTGAAGGGACCTCCAGGGTCACCTAGTCTAACCCCCTGCACAATGCAGGAAATTCACAAATACCTCCCCCCACATACACACCCTCAGTGATCCCTGTTCCATGCCCAGAAGATGACAAAAAAACCTCCAGGATCCCTGGCCAAAGTGGCCTGGAGAAAAATGGCTTCCTGACCCCAACGAGGCGATCAGCATTTCCCTGGGAGTGTAAGAAAGGGCCATGAGAACTAAGCCCTGAGGCAACCCTTCCTGCCCTCCCTTCTCGTGATCTGCCGAAGTTCACAGAATCGGCATTGCTGTCCGATGGCCATCGAGCCTCTGCTTGAAAACCTCCAAAGAAGGAGAGCCCACCACCTCCCGAGGAAGCCTGTCCCACTGAGGAACCGCTCTTTCAGGAAGTTCTTGATGTTTAGTTGAAAACTCTTTTGATATAATTTCTAGCCCATTCTTGCGAGTCCTCTCCTCTGCTGCCCACAGGAACAGCTCCCTGCCCTCCTCTGAGTGACAGCCCTTCAGATACTTCGAGAGAGCCATCCTGTCCCCCCTCAGCCTCCTCTTCTCCAGGCTGAACATTCCCAAGTCCCTCAGCCTTTCCTCACAGGGCTTCTTGGTCTCCAGGCCCCCGATCATCCTCTTCGCCCTCCTCTGCACCCGCTCCATTCTTTCCACAGCCTTGTTGAAGAGAGGCCTCCAGAATGGCACACGATACACCACGTGTGGCCTGACTGCTGCGGTGTACAGCAGCACTGTGACATCTTGCGATCTGGATATTATGTCTCTGTTGATACACCTCAAGATTGCATTAGCCCTTTTTGTTGCCGCATCACACTGGCTGCTCATATTTAACTTACAGTCCACCCGTACCCAAAGATCTTGTTCACACATACTGCCATCCAGTCATTATAACTGTGAAGTAGGATTGCAAACCTCCAGGTGATCCCAAGAGATCTTCCAGAATTACAACTCCAGGCAATAGAGATCAGTTCCCCTGGAGAAAATGGCTGCTTTGTTAGGGGGACTCTGTGGCCTCATACCCCACTGAGGTCCCTCCCCCCTCCCCAAACCCCGCCCTCCCCAGGCTCCACTCCCAAAAATCTTCAGTTATTTCCCAACCCAGAGCGGGCACCTTCTATGAAGAGCGATCTGAAAATGCACATTTTGCAAAAGAACTTCATCTCTTATAGATGGATTTTTCCAGAAGGTTTGGTTTTCAGTTATAAAGAGAGTAAACAAAAGATCACCTCGCTCAAAAGAGCAGAGACTTTCTTGGATTCGTGTCAAAGATCAACAAAAGAAAAGCAGGCAGCAGAGGAAGAAGAAGAGGAAGAAGGCATTATACATGACCTGGAAAGTTCACAGACTTCATCGAGTAGCTCTTCAGAGGACTCTGACTCAGCAAGAGGGGCAGCAGCCCCCAAGCAACTGGCAGCCCAAAGAGAACCGGCCAAACCAAGAAGAAGAGGGAGGAGGGGGGGAAATAGTTCAGGATATAAGCTTAAAGTCTTAGCTTTGTACTATATCACATGCTTGAATATGCGTGAGCATAGCCAACATTATTGTAATCTTACTATCACATTTCGAGAAGTTGAAATTTGTTATAAGGGGATTCTCATCTATATGTATTTGAAAAGCGGTTTTACATTCTCTGCTTTAAGTAGGGATAGGTTTGTAGCTTTTAGGGATCGTGTTTTGTAGTTTTTAGAAAATGTAATAATAATAATAAAATATTTTAAAAAATGAAAATGCACAGGCCGACGTTCCAGGAATAAGATTTCCAGCCATCCCAGACAGGGGTTTCCCATATCGTGCAGAGCTGCTCGCCCTTCCCCATGACCAGATGAACCCTGGCAGCTGATGCAAAATGGTACCTGCTGTGAAATAAATAATGCAAAACAGCGGTGTGCATGACCCCTTTTGCCAAGTTACAGAATTCACGTTTTCTTGGACTGCAGTACTTTCCCGCTGCATACCCTTTGCCTACAACCCGAGTGCTTCAAATTCGCCGAGGCTGACCCCTTATTAAGTTGTTGCGCTGATCTCCCCTGCCCCTTTCCTTCGCCAAGCAGGGCAATAAGTTTGTCCGAGTCGGAGCTAATGCCAATTTCCCCACAAAATATTATCCAAACAACCCACGCAACGGTCCGCGAGACTCTATCTTCTGCTTCAATAAAATTAATAGAGGCAGATATTGACTCTTGCTCCTGATGTCATTTTCCCACCCGCTGCACTCCAAACATTGAAATGACGCTAAATTCATTGCAAGTAAACGTGGAGCACTGTTATTTTAAACAATCCCTAATTTAATTTTCGGTGTTTGGCATGCAGTGATTGGAAACGATTAATACTCCCCTCTCCTGTCGGTGACGGATCGTTTGGCTATCAATTCTTCACCTACGCCCAAGCAGATCCGCATTCAGACATTAGCTTTGCAAATTATTTTTATAAAAAAAACTGTTCTGATATAATAGCCTGCCTTCCGGCAGATGGGAAAGCTCAGGTTAAACCCCCCCTCCCAAAAAACACCTGCCTAGAAGAACTCATTCTCTTTTGCAAGTGATACAGCCGCAAAGTTTGATTTGCAGCTTAGACATGCTTGAGATTGTTCAATATTTATTTACTTATTTAAAATATTTACCTCCTGAACACTCGGCGCTCAGGCTCCAGTGGGGGATTCAGATCCTAGTGGGTAGAAACTGTAAAACAGAGATCAATGAACTTTAGAGGGGGACCCGCAACAGAAAAGGAGTGTGCAAATAATAGCCGCAAAGACTATGCTTAGAAGACCCATGGCCATAAATCAATCAAATAAAAACAGGAGGATGGAAAGGTCAACAGTAAAAACGGAACTGAAACATACATTGAACAATTGGAAAAATCACCAACCAAATCAACAGAAAACTGGGGGGGGGGGGGAGGGATAGAAACATGTTCAGCTGGTGCTGAAAGTCATTAAACTGGAGGCCAAGCAAAGATTTGCAAGAATACAGTTTTAACATGGAGATGTAATGTCCCCATCTCTGATAGTCATCCAGCTTGCCTCAGAAGATGAAGAAAGCAGTGACTTGGAATGATTTCAAATTTGTCCTCTCCCAGCACTGTTTTGACTCAAAATCCCGCATTTTTGTTTTGCTTCTTCATGTGAATCAAATCTACAATTCTATAAACACTGTTGTTTTCCCGGCCCTATAAAAGACATGCGTTTCTCCAATGCTGTTTATGCACCAGACAGAATGGCGCATTGTATTATAAATACCATATAAAAATGTACCTTGTGCCTACACACAGACCTGGCAAACTGACAGTGGAAAAGCAGACAACTGAACCCGTCGCCGAAACACTTAACGTGGATTGGAAAAGATGTGGCACAGGAAACATTTGTGCACCTTTTGTAGCTACTTTGCCCTGACGTGGATGTTCCAGGCTAGCCCCATCTCTGTTTGTGTCTTGTCTTGAAAACCCTAGACCGAGGTGGGCAAACTGTGGCTCGGGAGCCGCATGCGGCTCTTTCACATATATTATGTAGCTCCCGGCAGAGCAGCTGGGGAAGCTAAATATCATTAGCAAACAATTATCATTGGACAAATTAATATCATTATCAATATCTGCTTTTACCCCTTTTGTTATTATTTTTGGCAGTCTCATTTAATGTTAATAAAAAGCAAATCTGCTTATTTTCCAATAAAAGCAGGTAATATTTGTTCACGTCTTGCGGCTCTCAAACATCTGATGTTTATTCTATGCGGCTCTTACGTTAAGCAAGTTTGGCCACCCCGTTCTAGGTGGCTCTTACGCTGAGCAAGTTTGCCCACCCCTGCCCGAAAGGATAATTACAAGATAACTGTGACTTGACAGCACTTTTCATCCCATGCTCTGATCTGGACGGCTGGGCTAGCCCGATCTCATCAGATCTCAGCGGCTAAACAGGGTCAGCCCGGGTTAGTACTTGGGAGACCACCACGAAACTCCAGGGCCATTATGCAGAGTCAGGCAATGGCAAACCACCTCTGAATCTGAAGTGTATCTGGAGAAGTGAGCCGTGACTCACGAAAGCTCCTGCCCTGCCACAAACGTTAGTCTTTAAGGTGCTCCTGGGACTCTTGCTCTTTTCTGCTGCTACAGACAGCCTAACACGGCTACCCATCTATTATCATAACAATAGTGGCCTTCATTAGCATACCTATTCGCATAACTCATTAGCATATCCCCCCCTGACATTTTGAATCACAGCTTCACCCGTTTCCCCCCCGCGGCTTCGCGACCCTCAAAAAACAGGATCACCAAGCCGCAGGGGAAATCGGGTGAAGCTGCGGATCAAAATGTGGTGTGGGGCAAATAGTGGGGAATTGACGCACGCAATCGGGGGGAAAGGGAAGGGCGGCGGTGGAGCAGCACCTTGTGGGAAATCGGTCTTAGTTTGCTCTCTGAAGCCATCCTTCCTGAGCGAAGACAAAAATGCGTGAGCCGGAGGCTAAAAAACTGTGAGCTAGCTCACACTGACTCAGCTTAGAGGGGACACTGGAGACCACCAAGGAAGTCCAGGGTGGCTGCACAGAGGCAGGCAACGGCAAACCACCTTCAAACGTTTCTTGCCTTGAAAACCCTATGAGGTCGCCATAAGTCAGCTATGACTCGACGGCCAAGAAAAGAAATTCAAGCCTGTCACTCAGATTGAAGGACCGCCATCTGTATTAGGTTTTCTAATTTTATATGTTCTAATGTTTTAAATATTAATGTGTATTGTTACCTGTTGTTAGTCGCCCTGAGCCCGCCATTTGGCGGGGAGGGCGGGATATAAATCTCAATAAATAAAAAATTTAAAAAATTGTGACAGGGACTCTACGCCCCGTTCCGTTTTTTTTTTAAAAAAATGGGCCAACATCACAAGCTTTAGGATTGGGCCATCGAGCGGCTAACCGCCCGTTCGCGGCTTGCCATGTTTTGATTCGGTGGTGCTGCGACGCTGAATGGCTTGATTGCCTACGGCAGGCTTAAGGCTCCACCGCCCCGCCCCGAAGCAACGTGAAGGGTTTTTTTATTAGTAAACATGGTGACATAAAGACAAACGGGGAAATCTTAGGACCAAATTATGTCTAATTACCGTTCGGCAGGAGGGCTGCCACTGAACTGCCAATTTGCATACGGGGGACGGAGACACGCAGCATTGTTTTAAACAAGTCCGCCAAACATGCCATTATGTGCGGCCGCCTCCCACCTTCTTCGTCTTTGCCGAAGGTCTTAATTAGAGCTCGGCTCAGTTCTGAACAGGCCAACTTCGAGATGAAGTGCTCCTTTGGCAGTGTTTCTTCAGCAGAAGGTGAATAAGAGCGCACCGTCCGTGAGAGAGACGGCTTGAAGATGAGTTGAGGCGGTTTGGACAGACTGCTCCAGGTCTGGATGGCCCAGGCTAGCTTGATCTCACCAGAACATCTACAAGCATCGACAGCTTCAAGAGGGGACTGAATAAACGTATTCAGCAGAGGTCCATCAGTGGCTCTTAGCCACAAGGAATAGATAGAGGAACACTCTGTCTGGGGCAGTGATGCTCTGTATTCTTGGAGCTTGGGGGGCAAAAGGGGGGGCTTCTGGAGTTCTGGCCCTGCTGGTGGACTTCCAGATGGTACCTGGGTTTTGGCCACTGTATGACAGAGTGTTGGACTGGATGGACCGTTGGCCTGATCGAGCATGGCTTCTCTTATGTTGTTATGTTCTGTCCTCTCCCAAATGGGGGCAACAGTGAGAGGACTTCTGGAGTTCTGGCCCTGCTGGTGGACTTCCAGATGGTACCTGAGTTTTGGCCACTGTGTGACACAGAGTGTTGGACTGGATGGACCATTGGCCTGATCCAGCTTGGCTTCTCTTATGTTGTTATGTTCTGTCCTCTCCCAACTGGGGGCAACAGTGAGAGGACTTCTGGAGTTCTGGCCCTGCTGGTGGACTTCCAGATGGTACCTGGGTTTCGGCCACTGTATGACAGAGTGTTGGACTGGATGGACCGTTGGCCTGATCCAGCTTGGCTTCTCTTATGTTGTTATGTTCTGTCCTCTCCCAACTGGGGGCAACAGTGAGAGGACTTCTGGAGTTCTGGCCCTGCTGGTGGACTTCCAGATGGCACCTGGGTTTTGGCCACTGTGTGACACAGAGGGTGCGTTCAGATGGGCGTGCTGGAGCCAGCTGGAGCCAGCTCAAAACGCCCCACTCCGATCGGCGCGATCACACTCACGCCCCAGTTCAAAGTACACAAAAGCACACACAAGCGGCTCCCCAGCGTCTATACAGGAGCATGCATCAGGCTTTTAAAAAAATTTTTTGTTGCTTGCGCATGCGCATAAGCAATCACCTGCAAATACAATCTAGTGCATGCGCAAAAGCAGGAGAGCAAAGCCCCTCAGTCACCCAAGCTCCGTGACTTCCTTGCGCTGAGAGAACACTTCCCTTTAAACTTTTACCCCGAAACTGGTCTCCGTGGCATCCGGAACGGAGAATTAAAGTCCATTAAATATATATATTGAAAGGTGTAGAAGCGCTCATGCGCATATTGCCGACAGTAAAAAAAAATGGCGGTCAAAAAGCGGAAGCCAGAGGCTTCCACGGGGGGGGGGGGCTTAAAGACTTGGAAGGAGCTTGGCGACGGCTCCGTGATCACATGGGGAAAAGGCGGCTTGAGCCAGAAGAGGACGGGAAAAACCACCTTGGGACCTGGTCTCAAAAATGCAACGCTTCAAGACGGCATTTGGTCCAGTAGGTGACAGCTGAGGACGGGAGGCAACTGTGGCTGTCCGAACGCGCAGATTTGAGCCGGCTTGAAGCGTTTTGAACCAGCTCAAATCTGCACATCTGAACGCACCCAGAGTGTTGGACTGGATGGGCCATTGGTCTGATCCAGCATGGCTTCTCTTACGTTCTTAGATCTCAGAAGCTAAGAAGGGTCAGCCCTGGCTAGTATTGGGATGGGAGACCTCCAAGGAAGACCAGGGGCATGATACGGAGGCAGACAATGGCAAGCCACCTCTAAATGTCTCTTGTCTTGAAAACCCTGCAGGATCACCATAAGTCAGCTGTGACTTGATGGCAGAAACAACAACAAACTTTGGGCAGAGAGGCCTGGGAAACAAAGTTAGAAGCTTCCGTGGATGAGTTCCCCACTAGGGTTGCCAATTTTAGTTTGAGAAATTCCTGGTGATTTGGGGGTGGAGCCTAGAGAGGGCAAGATTTGGGAAGGGGAAGGACCTCAGCGGGGTTTAAGGCGATGAAGTCTGCTTCCATGACTGCTTTCATTCCCCCTCCCCCCCAGTTCATTTGGATTTGATTTAACAATGCAGTTACCCAGAGCTGGACAGCCCAGGCTAGCATGCTCTTTTCAGATCTTTGAAGCTAAGCAGGATCAGCCCTGGTCAGTACTTGGATGGGAGACCACCAAGGAAGTCCAGGGTTGCTACGCAGATGCAGGCAGTGGCAAACCAATTCTGTTCATCTCTTGTCTTCACCTGGATGTCCCAGGCTAGGCCAATCTCTCCAGGTCTCAGAAGCTAAGCGAGGTTGGCTGTGGTTAGTTCTTAGATGGGAGACCACCATGGAAGTCCAGAGTTGCTATGCAGAGGCAGGCAGTGGCAAACCAATTCTGTTCATTTCTTGTCTTGACCTGGATGTCCCAGGCTAGGCCAGTCTCTCCAGGTCTCAGAAGCTAAGCGAGGTTGGCTGTGGTTAGTACTTGGATGGGAGACCACCATGGAAGTCCAGGGTCGCTACACAGAGGCAGGAAATGGCAAACCACTCCTGATCGCCTCTTGCCTTGAAAACCCTATGGGGGTTGCCATAAGTCAGCTGCAATTTGACAGCAGAGAGAGAGAGAGAATTAGTAATTTAATTGGCATGGATCTGTGTTTATTCTCTTCGTTCACGGGACATAAGGGGAACTCAGATTCCTGAAAAGCAACTAGTTTTTCCTTTTGAGTCCAGCAGCACCTTAAAGACCAACAAGAATTCCTGGGTATGACTTTTGAGCATCTGAGCTCCCTTTGTCAGAGACCTTTGACTCTCGAAAGCCTTATGCCCTGAAAATCTTGCTACCTTCTAAGGTACTACTGGACTCGACAACTGGATTCTACTGAAGAGCAACACGGCTAACCCCCTGAAACTACTTTTTCCAGTTTGGTGTAGTGGTTAAGCGTGCAGACTCAAATCTGGGAGAATGGGGTTTGATTCCCCATTCCTCCACTTGCAGCTGCTGGATGACCTTGGGCAAGCCATAGTTCTGGCAGAGCTGTTCTTAAAAGAGCAGTCCTCGAAAGAGCTCTCTCAGCCCCACCTGCCTCACAGGGTGTCTGTTGTGGGGAGGGGAAGGGAGAGGAGTTTGTAAGCCGCTCTGAGACTCCTTCAGGTAGTGAAGGGCGGGGTACAAATCCAATCTCTTTTTTTCTTCTTTGTGATTCCTTCCAGAAAACCCATTTTTTAAAAATAAAAATAAAAGCTAAGTGGAATAAAAGCAAACGAGAGAAGGGCTTTTTTTCTGGGCGAATGTGCCGGAACAGAGTTCTGAAACCTCTTCAACAAAATTCTTTTTTATTTTTATTTTTAAAGTTCATGAGTTTTCAGTATTCAGATTGAAAACTTCTTTTCCCTCTGGAGAGTTCCAGCACCTCTTTTAAAAAACAAACAAACAAACAAAAAAAACCCTTGATTATGGGTGATTCTGCATCTAGCATTTGCTCTCCATTTTCTCACCTTGGAGGAAAAAGTGCGGCTCAAAGCCACATTCAAATATCCCCGGGGCAACGCCATACTGACTGCAAAGTCACCCCTGAACGGCCATAAAACAGCTATAAATCTATGCAGAAGCAGGGCTATTTTGGGGCAGGAACGTGTAGGAATGGAGTTCCGGCTGGCTGCCGAGTTGGCCACACCTACAGCCTCCCCTCCTCGGGTTCCCCAGGCACCCCGCAAGCTGTGGGGCACCTGGGAAAGCCAATCCTTGGAGGGAGCTGCGCTGTCAAGGGTGTGGCCTAACATGCTAACGAGTGTCTGCTGTTGGGTGTGGCCTATTATGCTAATGAGTTCCTGCTGGGCTTTTTCCACACAAAAAAGCCCAGTGCAGAAGGAACCATAAAATCCGATGATCGAAGGAAGCGAAAGCAGCATACGATGCAGCAGTGAATTTCTGTTCCAACTTGGGTTTCCTAAAACAACGGATGGAAAAGCCAACGCAGGATCAGCCTCTCACTACACCACTGCTACACAAACCCAGATGTTGCGTAGCACAGTCAGATTTCTGGTTCTGAACAGCAGCCCCTCCTGATTTCCTTCGTCCCATTCGTTGTCTGTCTAAGGGTTGATCCACTCTTTTATGCTGCGGGATTTCCCTCGTTCTGTTCACTGACTGTGCTTTGGGGGAAGCAGGGGTGGGAAAGGGTTAAGTGAGATGAAGGGACTGGAGGGGGGGGGGAATGGGCTGAGAGCATTAATCAGAATTTAATCAGAGTCGCGTGCCCCGTCAAAAGTGTGTTCGGGGCTGATAGCATTGTGATACACAATCTACATAACATCTCTCCATTCAGGCAACGAGGGTCAGATGATTTGATCCGCGAGAAGCCATTTGTCCGCGGCCTTACTTAACGGAGACCTTTAATTAAATGGCCCCAAACCCTCTATTGAGACGCTGCGATATTAATTTGAATCAGTTAATGAATCCATCGATCAGGTATAAAGCTAGGTAGGAAATGACTTTTTTTAAATAAATAAATAAATAAAACCGCCTTTTATAGAGTTGATTGCATAGGTGATTATCCTGGAAAACAAGGGCCTCTATCGGTTCAGCTAAATTTGAATCCTTTCTCTGGTTTAAGGGACTCAATGAGAGGATACAAGCCGAGGAAAGGTGGGGGGATACCAAATATGATCTCAGAGATGTATATGAGCTGCCCAAATGAAAAGTGGAGTTCAAACTTTGATGGATTCCATCGCTGGGATGAGACACTATCTTAAAACTGGATTGGCACCTAAAAATAGCACCTGTGTCCCCCCTTCCCCAATAATTTCCAGTTGTGGAAATGCCGATAGCCACTCTGGGTTCAGGAAGGAATTTTCCTCCAGGCCACATTGACCTTGGGATACTGGAGGGTTTTTTTGCTTATTTCTGGGCATAAAGTGGGAGTTACTGGGGGAATTGGGGAGGTAGCAGTGAATTTCCAGCAGTGTACAGGGAATTGGACTAGATGACCCCTTGAGGTAAATTCCAGTTCTATGTTTCAAGAAGAAGAAGAAGAAGAAGAAGAAGAGATTGGATTTATATCCCGCCCTTCACTCACTCGGAGTCTCAGAATGGCTTACAAATTCCTTTCCCTTCCCCTCCCCACAACAGACACCCTGTGAAGTAGGTGGGGCTGAGAGAGCTCTGAGACAGCTGTCCTTGAGAGAACACCTCACGACAGAACTGTGGCTTGCCCAAGGTCATCCAGCAGGTGCAAGTGGAGGAATGGGGAATCAAACCCAGTTCTCCCAGATTAGAGCCTGCGCACTTAACCACTACACCAAACTGGCTATAACATCTCCACCCTGATTATTCCTCAATGCCAGCCCCACATTGCTGCCTGCCAGGGTGGGGTGTGCACACACATGATGTGATTTGGACGTAGGAATTCCGACTGTTGATTCATTTGGCTCAGTATTAGCTAATCTGCCCGGCAGCAGCATTCCATGGTCTCAGGCTAAGAAAGGTCCTTCCCAGCTCCAGCCAGTTTGGTGTCGTGGTTAAGTGCGCGGACTCTAATCTGGGAGAACCAGGTTTGATTCCCCACTCCTCCACTTGCAGCTGCTGGATGACCTTGGGCAAGCCGTAGTTCTGGCACAGCTGTTCTTGAAAAAGCGCAGTTTCTGTCAGAGCTCTCTCAGCCCCACCTACCTCACCGGGGGCTGTGACCACACTGGCAGCTTGGCGCGGTATTGTGCCGTTTCTAACTGAACCGGGTGAAAATATTGTGGGGCATATCAGCCACACAGAACACCCTGCTGCAGGCTACCTATGGAGACATTCCATAGTAAAGCAGCCACATTATTGTAGCGAAGAAGCCTCATAGGCAATTTTTTGAAAAAAAGCATGTCCCCGGTGGCAGAACAGATCTACAGGTCCAGACTGCCAAATCCATTCTGCGCACACTCCCCCGTGTTCACACATCCGGCCACGCACGATGAATGCGTAGGGAAACACAAACTCTATTTCAGAGGTGGTGGCATTTTAACCCAGCTCCAAGTCATCCCCTGATGGGGTGAGTATGCATGGGGAATGCCTGACAGATGTGGCTGTGTGAACAGGCCCATTTAATCCGTTTGGGAAATGTGCCTATATCGGGCCAAACTGCCAGTCTGAACACAACCAGGGTGTCTGTTGTGGGGAAGGGAAGGGAAAGGAGTTTGTAAGCCGCTCTGAGACTCCCTTGGGTAGTGAAGGGCGGGGTATAAATCCAATCTCTTCTTCTTAAAACTCTTTCACAGTTCTGCAGGGCCTGCAAGACGGAGCTCTTCCACCAGGCTTTCAACTAGGGGCCGCCTCGAGTCCATAGCCCTGGCCCAACCACTGGAAACCACCAATTTGACCATCTGCACCAACCGGAAGCTTAGAAGAATTACGCCACTTGGACGAGGGCAATGAAGTTTTGCCATCTTGTACTGTGATTTTATAGTGCGTATTGTATGTTTTTATATTGTGGTTGTTTTTATGGACTTTTATTGTATATGGACCATGTTGGTAGCTGCCCTGAGCCTGCCGAAAGGCGGGGAGGGTGGTATAGAAATCCAAATTAATTAATTAATTGAAACTCGAAATTCCAAGGAACCTAGGACCTTCTATCTGCAAAGCAAATAGCACTACGGTTCCTCTGCAAAAATGGCCCACGCATCATTTATTTCTCTAACCAGAGTAGTTTGATTTGAGTCCAGTAGCACCGTTGAGACCAATGAGATTTTTCAGGGTATGAGCTTTCGAGAGGGGAAGTTCCCATCACCGGGCTCTCGAAAGCTTATCCCTTGAACATTTTGCTGGTCTCCAAGGTGCAGCTGGACTTTAATCTCACTGTTCAGCGGCTGACCGACAGGGCTACCCTCGGAAACTAACTAGAGTAGGCAGAGAACTCGGGGCCTTTCTGCGTTTGCCTGCCACTCCAAATTTTCTCCATGTTCAATCCGAGGCAATTTGTGGGCAATTCTGCAGCGGCTTTCCCCTCCGTTGTTTTACCAAACCCGTGTTGGAACAGAAATTCCCCTCTGCGTTGCATGCCGCTTTCACTTTCTTTGACCGGTGGATTTTATGGTACCCTCCACACTGCAGTGTAGGGCTGCAGCGGCTCAAGTGGTTAAGATGCTGAACTGCAGACCAGCAGCAGCGGGATCTCCAGCTGACAGAGATCAGCTCCCCTGGAGAAAATGGCTGCTTTGAAGGGTGGACTCTATGGCATTTTTTCCCCCAGCAAAGGAAAACCTAAGAAGAGCCCTGCTGGATCAGACCAGCGGTCCATCCAGTCCAGCATGCTCTCTCACACAGTGGCCAGCCAGTTCCTCTGGAGCGCCAACAACAGGGCAGAGAGGATGAGGCCTTCCCCTGAAAAGAACATCAGAAGAGCCCTGCTGGATCAGATCAGTGGTCCATCTTGTCCAGCCTCCTGTCTCACACAGTGGCCAGCCAGTTCCTCTGGTGAGCCAACAACAGGGCAGGGAGGCCAAATCCTTTATAAGAACATCAGCCCTGCTAAATCAGACCAGTGGTCCATCTTGTCCAACATCCTGTCTCACACAGTGGCCAGACAGTTGCTCTGGAGGGCCAATGACAGGGCATAGAGACCAAGGCCTTCCCCTGAGAAGAACATCAGAAGACCCCTGCTGGATCAGACCAGTGGTCCATCTAGTCCAGCACCCTGTCTAGGGTTGCCAGCCTCCAGGTGGGGCCTGGAGACCCCCTACTTTTACAGACTTTTACAGCTGACAGAGATCAGCTCCCCTGGAGAAAGTGGCTGCTTTGAAGGGTGGACTCTATGGCATTGTACCATGCTGAAGTCCCTCCCCTCCTCAAACCTCACCCTCTCCCAGATCTACCCCCAAAGTCTCCAGGTATTTTCAAACCCAGAGCTGGCAGTCCTAACCCTGTCTCACTCAGGGGCCAGCCAGTTTCTCTGGATGGCCAACAACAGGGCATAGAGGCCAAGCCTTCCTCTGATGTTGCCTCCTGGCTCTGGGATTCAGAGGCTTAGTGCCTCTGAATGTGGAGGTTCCCCTCAGTCAGCATGACCAGAAGCCACTGATAGATGTATCCTCCATGAGCCACTGACAGGCCTATCCTTCGTGAAAGTTGTTGCTCTTAAAGTAGCCACTGTTTGCTTAAGTAAACAGGTCAAGTCATTATTAGCTTAGTACAAGGAGGAAGGAAAGGAAGTTATAGAGCGGCTTTGGGGCAATTATTTGAAGGCCCTCCATCCGGCCGCATCTTAAACCCCCTTCGCCGCCAAAAACGCCTTCCACCTTCTTCATCCGACCCCAAAACGGCTGCGAATCTGGGAAGCGACTTCTCAGCCTGCTGCTATTTTTATTCACCTCACACTCAGAGAGCTCACTGACTGGAATTCAATAGAAACTGTTCTCTGTGTGAAAGTAATTTCAGAAAGTAATCTAGTTTATGGAAATGAACGGCATCAAAACACAGGGAAAAAAAACCCCTCCGCACTGTTTCCGAACAAGTGCTCCGCTTCAAATATTTGACATGGAAATTTATCTAATCCCTCTGGGGCATGCAGGTTTCACAAGTGTTAACGTCTTTCGAAATGAATTTCACAAATGTTTGTTTGGGATTCCCAGGCAGACAAATAACAGCGGAAATCCAGGCATCGCACGGGATCAGTCTTAATGATCGAGATCTCAGATGGCTGAGAAGGTTAAAGGGTATGAATTTTAATTGGGGGGGGAGACGGAAAACGCTGCGCCTGCGGAGGCTAAAGATGCCACTCTGGGTTGCCGTTGCCAAGCCTCCATTTTCCCTCCGGCGCTTAAGTCAGAGAAGATTTGGGTACATTTTAGGAAAGAGGGTGTTGCAAACTTAGGTACGGGCCTTATTTGAGTGGAAGAGAACAGCTGTGAGTATTGTGGGGAACGATAAATGAACCAATTGTGAAGAAGAGAATGCGATTGGGCCTAATCTCTGCTGAATATTGTGACTCTTCACGCAAGAGGATCTGGGTGAAGAGAATTCTCTCACTGGGGTGTTCTCAGCAGTCGGCCCCCATCTGATCATTGGTTAGACATCGAGCCTCTTTGGCTGTTGACTGTCTTCTGTTATATCTTATATCGGACCACTCTTCTCTCTCTTACCTGGGCTTGGAGCTGTAGCAAGTTAACCTTTTCGGAGGCTAATCTGTCCACAATAAGTTAAATGCGCCCCCATGGCTACGTCCTGTAAGATGTGCTCCTGTTTTTTGTAAGAGAAATTTCTTTCTCCTGTTCAGGGGTCATTTCGTAGAAAAAGAGGTGCAGGAGCTCATTAGCATAACTTATCTGCATATTCTACACCACCTGACATCACTGGAAGTATGTCAGAAGGCAAGAAAGAAAGAAAGAAAGAAAGAAAGAAAGAAAGAAAGAAAGAAAGAAAGAAAGAAAGAAAGAAAGAAAGAAAGGAGGGAGGGAGGAAGGGAGGAAGGGAGGAAGGAAGGAAGGAAGGAAGGAAGGAAGGAAGGAAGGAAGGAAGGAAGGAAGGGCTGGCAGAGAGGGGACAGCTACTAATCCAAGCCTCAGAAATACCATTATTCTGGGAGGATAGCTTCACTGGTGGCTGAAGCCTTCAGAAGGCTGGTCGGAGGAACAAGGACCTTTCCAGGGGACGGGGTCATTTTGTTGCAGCCATGACACAAGCAGGCATTCCCTCTCTGGGGGGGGGGGGGGGTCTGGCACCAATTCCCAGAGCTGCACTCCCCCGAGCTCCTGCTCGAAATGATCCCTGCTCCTGTTACCATACGGAGTCAGATCATCTTTGCAATTGGCCTGAAAAACATTTTCCCCTTAACCAGCAAACGTGGAGAAACGGGACTACGGCATCAAGCTTCTGTGCTTCTGAAGCGAATTATATTTTTTAAAATATTCAACCCAATCATCTCAGGGCTGGCATCAGCTCAACCTGAGGAGGGGAGGGCCAACCCTGTCAGCGCTGAGGGCTTCTGGCGGGGGCCACTGCTATTGCTACGGAATGCGTTTCTGAGCCCTGTTTGGTAGCTGTTTCCACAGCATTGTAGGCACTGCTGCAACTTGGCCAGCGCCTTCTGATGCCCTCCAAGAAGAATATTCCAGCCTTCTCCCCCTTCCACAGCATCTAGTGGGAGTAGGGTTCCCAGGTCTTAGCTGGTTGCCGGCAGGGGGACTCCCTCTTTGTTCCCTGGAGTTTTCGGCATGTGAGTGAAGCTCATGCATCATCGCCCGGAAGTTACATCATTGTACAGGGTACGTTGCAGGGGGATGCTCTATCGTTTGAGGCAAAACTCTATGGTAACCATAGAGTTTTTTCCTCAAATGACAGAGTGTCGTCCCCCCAGCAATGTGTTTTGCACGACAATGTCACCTCTGGGTGATGTCATTGCACTGGGCATGTTGGCATGGGACAGGGCTCTTTGGGGGCGGGGTTCCCTCCACCGGCCAACTCGGAGGAGGCAGAATTGGGTAAACCCCTGTCCCTGTCGGGGGAATGGCAACCCTAAGTGGGAGTAGCAGAAATCCTTCATACAACCCACTGCTAGAGGAAGGTGCAGTGAGGCAGGGACATATGATCCTTGCTGGACACTCCTGGAGACTTGGGGGTGAAGCCTAGAGAGGACAATGATCTCAGTAGGGTACTATGCCATATACAGCCCACCCTCCAAAACATCCATTTTCCTCCAGGGGGAACTGATCTCCGTTGTTTGGAAATGAGCTGTAATTCCAGGGGATCACCTGGTTCCTCTTGGAGGCTGGCAACCAGAGCTGGAACCAGGAGATCTCTCGATCACAAAGATCACTTTCCCTGAGTCAAAGGGCAGTTTTGGAGGGTGGACTCTATGGTATTATACCACACTGAACAGGGATGTCAGCCTCCAGGTGGGAACCCCCAGAATGACAGCTCCTGTCCAGACTAGAGAGATAAGTTCCCTGGGAGAAATGGATGCTTTGGAGGGTGGACTCTATGGCACCGTACCTCACTGAGGTCCCTGTCCCTCCCGAGGCTCCACCCCCCAAACTCCAGAAGTGTCCCAGCCTGGAACTGGCAACCCTACCCAGTACCCCCCATCCCCCGCCGGTGGCCAGGGGAAATCTGGTTTCGGGTAGTGGTTAGGAGCACGGACTCTAATTGGGGAGAACCGGGTTTGATTCCCCATTCCTCTACATGCAGCTGCTGGTGTGACCTTGGGTCAGCCACAAGTTCTCTCAGAGCTGTTCTCTCAGAAACAGTCCTCGTAAGAGCTCTCTCAGCCCCCCACCTACCTCACAGGGTGTCTGTTGTGGGGAGGGGAAGGGAAAGGGATTGTAAGCCGCTCTGAGACTCCTTCGGGTAGTGAAGGGCGGGGTGTAAATCTGATCTCTTCTTCTTCTAGGTGCCTCCCCGCTCCAACCCTGTTCTCCTCAGACTCCACCCCCCCCATCAAATCTCCAGAAGTCTCCCAACCCAATGCTGGCAACTTTAGGCCCATCAAGTCAAACACAGCTCAACCTCAATCTGGCAGCTCAGCCTACATCTCCATCCCCTGTCCCTGGCCAGGGGGGACCTGGCAGTCCTCAGCCCCACTTGGAGGCTGGCAACCTTATTAGGTCCCAGTTTGGCTCAAGCTAGACAAAAGTGTCCACCAGTTATTCACACACACACACACACACACACCCAAGCTGGAATGCACTCTCCCAGCTTCCTGGCCACTGGCTTCCAGCTAGGGTAGCCATTCCCCCGACAGGGGCAGGGGGTTACCCATTTTGGGGGGCCCTGATCCGCCACCACTGAACTGGTTGGCGGGGGGAATCCAGCCCCACAGAGCACTGTCCGCACCAACATGCCC
Source organism: Lepidodactylus listeri (assembly GCA_029233225.1). Classification (NCBI taxonomy): domain Eukaryota; kingdom Metazoa; phylum Chordata; class Lepidosauria; order Squamata; family Gekkonidae; genus Lepidodactylus; species Lepidodactylus listeri. Next base: position 94,815,228 of record JARCFY010000011.1, on the reverse strand, counting down.
AGTGCAATGAAGAAGGGGAAGAAGGGATTGAATTTATACCCCGCCCTTCACTCAGTGCGGCTTACAAACTCCTTCCCCTTCCCCTCCCCACAACAGACACCCTGGGAGGCAGGCGGGGCGGAGAGAGCTGCTTTGAGAACTGCTCCTCAGAGAACGGCTACGAGAGAGCTTGTGACTGACCCAAGGTCACCCCAGCAGCTGCATGTGGAGGAGTGGGGGATCAAACCTGGTTCTCCCCGATCAGAGTCTGCGCACTCAACTGCTACACCGAACTGGCTCATTGTGCAGGGCATGTTGTGTGTGTGTGGGGGGGGAACGGACGCTCTTGCATGTGAGAAAAAACTCTATGGTTACTCCAGAGCATGGAGAGGGGCCCCCCTCCCCCCCTGCCGGCAGCCAGGTAAGACCTGGCAACCCGGCTTCCAGCGTGCCAGCCCACTCCCCGTCCACCGTGGCCCTCCTGTCTCCCAGCTCATCTCTGTGACACCGGAGAGGGGCTCTCCTCCGGCTGGGACCCTCCCCTCTCATTACCTCAGCCCGCCCGGAACACAAAGGCCTCTGTTTCCCTCCAGCCTCTCTTATGAATAGGCTGCTAGGCAGGGGGAGGATAAGGCTTGACAGGCAGGGGAAGCGGGGAGCGAAGCGGCCCCACCCAGGGCATCATTTTCATTGAGAGAAGAAAAAGGCCCCGGCCTGCTATTCAGAGGCAGGCATGTACTTTCCCCTCCCCGGACCTTAGTGCTGCCCCGTCGGCTTTCATTGCGGCCTAACCCCGGTGACCCCGGGGTGTGTCCTCAGCCATGGGAGAGTGAGCCAACGGAGGGGCCTGCTCCGGCGAGGACGGCTCTCCGGCACTTTGGTCACTCCTTGCATTTATCCATTCAGGGTTGTTTTTTTTTTAGCCCGTCTCATCTGTGGCAGCTTGCAATTCGCACAAGAGATCTGTACAAACAAAATGATTTGTTTTTTTTTAAACAAAAATTATAATCAGTTTAATACATTATTGTTCTAACAGAGGATTGCTAACTCCAGCCTGGGAAATTCCTGGAGTTGATTGCACTGATTTATATCGGGTAGCTTGCCTTGAGTCCCAGCGAGAAAGGTGGACAAAAATGATGCAAGTGAAATAAAAAAGGAAATAGTCATTGATTGATTGATTCATTCATTCATTCATTCCATTTATGCCCCACCCTCCCCGCCCAAGGCAGGCTCAGGTCAGCTTACATAAAATTCCATATAAATACAATTAAAACCAGTCATAAATAACATAAACATAAAATGACACATTTCATTTAAAAATGGGAATATTCAAATCCAACCAGCAAGCTTGATCTCAGGCTGATGTCGTAACCTGGATCCGATTCATTCATCCCTAGTTAAGAGTCTAAGGCAGGGTGGGATAAAGGACTTTGCAGAGCTGCGCTACCTAAAATAAACTGTACTGGCCTCGACGGAACAAGGGTCTGCCGAGGTGTGAATCAGCTTCACACGTTTGACCCTGGAGAGGCAGGTTGCCTGCGCGTATTAAATGCCATCAAATTGCTCCCAGCTTATGGTAACCCTATGGATGAATGGCCTCCGAAACATCCTATCGTTAACAGCCCTGCTCAACTTTTCTTAGCGTTATTGTCCTTTCCAGTGACCCTTGCTTTCTCAAGATGTGACCAAAGTACAAGAGACTCTGTTTTGTGGTTTTAGCTTCTAGGAAGCGCTCAGGCTTGATTAGGTCTAGAGCCCACTTGTCTTTTGGGGAGTTCAAAATATTTGTAAAATGTTCCTCCAACACCACATATATTTGAGGGGCTGTGGCTGTGGCTCGCTGGTAGAGCATTGGCTCGACGTGCAGAAGGATGCAGCTTCAGTCCCCAGCATCTCCAGTTACCGTATTTTTCGCTCCATAAGACGCACTTTTCCTCCCCAAAAAAGTGGGGGGGGGAAGTGTGTGCGTCTTATGGAGCGAATATGGAGCTTTTCTTACCTGTAACAGGGCTCTTCCTTCAGCAGGAACGCAGGGGAACGCCATTCAGGCTGGCAGCCCAGCCTTCCCCGCCCCTCCCTGCTGGGCCTGAGCTGTTAAGACTTAAAAGGGAAACGGCAGGAAAACCCCCACCAGGCTAAGTACTCTTTCCCTTTAAGTGCTTTCCCCCTTTAAGACAGCCAGCAGCAGAAAGCCCCGCCCACAGGTTAAGCTCCGTGGCTACTTTGCACAGAAAGGCCTGGCTTTGCGTGGCATGCCGACGTCTCTCTTCTTTCCTTTCTCTGTCTTCCTTCCTTCCTTCCTTTCCTTTTTTCTGTCTGTCTGTCTGTCTTTCTGTCTCTCTCTCTGTCCCCACCTTCCTTTCTTCCTTTCTCTTTCTCTCTCTCTCCTCCTCCTCCTCCTTCCTTCCTTCATCTCTCTCTCTCTCTCTCTTTCTTTCTGTTTCATTTTTTCCTGTTTTCCTCCTCTAAAAACAAGGTGCGTCTTATGATCAGGTGCGTCTTATGGAGCGAAAAATACGGTAAATGGATTAGGTAGGAGGTGATGGGAAAGACCGCAGCCTGAGACCTTGGAGAGCCGCTGCCTGCCTGTGTAGACAAATACTGACTTTGATGGATCAAAGGGTCTGATGGATCAAAGGCCACTTCATGTGTGTTTATACACACACACACACACACACACACACACACACACACACTAGAAATAACATCCTGGAAACACCACAAAGCCTACAGAATTTTAACAGCCATATTCATTTAATACGATTAGAAGAGAAGAGGAGGAGGAGACTGGCTTTATACCCCGCCCTTCACTACCTGGAGGAGTCTCATAGTGGCTTACAATCTCCTTTCTTTTCCCCTCCCCACAACAGACAGGTAGGTGAGGCTGAGAGAGCTCCTTCGAGGACGGCTCCTGAGAGAACAGCTCTAAGAGAACTGGTGAGTGACCCAAGGTCACGCCAGTGGCTGCACGTGGAAGAGAGGGGAATCAAACCCGCTTCTCCCAGTCTAGTCTGTGCTCCTAACCACTACACCAAACTGGCTCTTTTAGATCCTACAATACCCTTCTGCTCTTGTTGGTGCTTTTCGAAGGTACAAGATGCTCTCGGAGAGTTACTCCAGTCAAAGCCCACTCATTTCAATGGGTTTTGACTGGAGTAACGCTGCCTAGGATTGCACAGTCACATCAGCACATCTTCTAGTTCTGGTGGTAGTTTTGGGAGGGCAGCCAGTACAGTTGCCAGCCCCCAGGTGGTGGCTGGAGATCTCCTGGAATTACAAATGGTGTCCACTGGAGAGGGATCTGTTCCCCTGGAGAAAATGGACACTTTGGAAGGTGGACTCTATGGCCTTATAGCCCACCGAGGTCCCTCTCCTCTCCTCCCCTCCCCCAAACCCTCCCTCCTCAGGCTCCACCCCCAAAATCTCCAGGTGTTTTCTGACCTGGAGCTGGCACCTCTAGTAGCCATGGCGGTCTGCAGTAGAAAAGCTAGATTCAAGTCCAGTAGGACCTTCGAGAGCAACAATATTTTGAGGGCACAAAGCTTTCAAGAGTCAAAGCTCCTTTTCCCTTGTATGTGACAGAGAGCTTTTGACTCCTGAAAGCTTACTCCCCAAAAATCTTTTTTTTTTGTATTTTTTTAATTTTTGCATGTGTGTGCACCTGGAAGTCATGGCGAGGAGGGATGGGCACAAAGTGGGAAAGTAGTGGTTTGTGATGGTTCATGGTTCGTTTTATTACACGAACCATGAACTTTCCTGAACTCTTCTCATTTCTCAAACCCGTTCAGTTTGGTGTAGTGGTTAAGTGCCTGGACTCTAATCTGGGAGAACTGGGTTTGATTCCCCACTCCTCCACTTGCACCTGGTGGATGACCTTGGGCAAGCCATAGTTCTGGCACAGCCGTTCTTGAAAAAGAGCAGTTTTCTGTCGGAGCTCTCTCAGCCCCACCTACCTCACAGGGTGTCTCTTGTGAGGAGGGGAAGGGAAAGGAGTTTGTAAGCCTCTCTGAGACTCCCTTGGGTAGTGAAGGGCGGGGTATAAATCCAATCTCTTCTTCATAGTTCATTCAGTTTGTGAGTTCAGAATGTGGTAGAACAGCCCCCGCACAAGTGAGAGATGCCAAACTCACAGGGAGTCTTCAGCAGGCTCGCCTCCACCTGCCCTCCAAGTTTGGCGAAGATTGAATCTGGGATGTCTGAGTTATAGCCCCCCAAAGCAGGTGCCCCTAGGAAAGCTCAGCTCCAGCTTCCCCTTAAATTAGCCACGCAGCAAGCAATTCTTCCTAACTCGCTCTCACAAGACGACCAACTCCTGTCTCTTCCTGCTGCAAACTGAAAGCAGCTGAGTCAGGGTGTGGTATATATATATATACAATCTGCTCCCATAGAGCAGAAAGGGAGCTCCATGGTTGGCTCCCGGAGCTGCCAATCAAGCTATGGACAACTGCTATGGTCCCTACCTAAGGGACCGCCTTTCCCCATACATACCCCAGAGAGCACTACGGTCAGGCACGCAACATCGCCTGGCCCTTCGTGGCCCGAGAGAGGCCAGGCTGGCTACCACCCGGAACAGAGCCTTCTCAGTGGCGGCCCCCTACTGGTGGAACGAGCTCCCGGAAGACATCAGGGCCTTGTGGGACCTTTTGCAGTTCCGCAGGGCCTGCAAGACGGAGCTCTTCCACCAGGCTTTTGGGGCCGCCGCTGGGGGAAATGGCCACTGATAGATGGCCAGAGAAGTACACAGGCCCGGGATAACAGTTAGTGGTAGCCTCCAGGCTGGGGGGAGCTGTCGTTGCCCTGGTGTTGGTATTTAAATTGCCACCAATTGTATTGTAATTTGCCGCCAATTGAAATTGAAATTGTACTGTTTTTAATGTACTAATTTATATTGTTTGTATAGATTTTAATGTTGTGAGCCGCCTAGAGCTGCTTATGTTGGTCAGGCGGGATATAAATCTAAATAAATAAATAAATAAATAAATATTTCTAGGGCTCTCCACAAGTCCATCCCCGGCATTGCCTAGGAATGGATTCAATCAATGCCAGGCTGTCTGGAGAACGAACCACTCTAATGAACCAAACGAACACCCACGGGAAAACGGCAGTTCATTTATGGACCAAACAAACCAGTTCGAAATGAACCACGGACTGGCCTGCTGAAACTACAGTTCATCTCTTGGTTTTGTGCCCATCCCTAATGGTGACCTCTGGTGACTGACCTCTACTGGGGTCCTGGAGGACATTCAGAGAGGTGGCTGAAGAAAGCCTGCCCCCGCCTCCCAACTGCTGGTATTCCAAAGAGGTCTCCCATCCAAGTACTTGCCAGAGTCGACCCTGCTTAGCTTCCGAGATCTGACAAGATCGGGCTTGCCTGGGCTATCCAGGTCAGGACGACAAAAGCGGACACCTTGAATAAAACTTTGTTGGTCTTCAAGGCGCCACTGGACTCAAACTTTGTTCTGCTGCTTCAGGCCGACACAGCTACTCAGCCTGGTGGATCTAAACACAACCATTAAACACAACAGCTCTTTAAAAATGTACAGCTTCCATCTTACCTTTGGGATATCCAATAAGCCTGCAATAGTTCAGCCCCTCTAGGGAAAAGAATGGCCCAAAGCGATCTGGAGCCGCACAAAATGAAAACCACTTTTCTTTGAAAAGGAATGTTTGGTTGATGTGAATTCACTTGAGCATTTCTGTCCACATGTGGTAACCCAACCCAGCTTTGCGTTCTGGGCGAAACATTGCGATTTGGGTTAAAATGACGGCTGGATTAATTGGCGACTAATGACAACGTTTGCCGATTGCAAAGATAATGAAGATAAGGAGGGAAGGGCAATGAGGCACACCGAGCCCTTTGTCCCGGGGGTAAACCGACCCTCCCCACCAACAGATTACATCATCACTGGACACTTTATTGAGAAGTGAATGTGTTTTATCTTCTTAGATATCAGGTATTGGTCAGTGCTGGGGGAGGCAAGCCGCCAGGTTTCATGACCCAGTTTTCTAATTCAGCAAGCAGAAAAGCTCTTCTTATGAGGGGCCAGGCGAGACAGAAAGCAGAAGAGCTCGGAAGAAAGCGAAACGTTGTCGATAACTCTCACCAGGGAAGTGAAACAAACAAGCCTTTGGGACGCAAATGGCTCCCTTAGAACCTTCTCGAAGTCAATTCGGTTGTTTTATGTAATTTTCCCCTTCAAAAGGACAACACAGAAAATTTTCTTGACAGGAGAAGACCAAACTCCCTTTGGGCAGTTTATTTTATTTCTTTCGATTGTCGTTTTTGCTCTCTGGAGGAGTGGCTTTCCTATCATGGGCTTCCGGCCAAAGCCCTCGGTAAACTCCATTTTCCTCCGGATAAAATCTTTTCAGATTAACAGCTCCCCGTGTGGCAACGAAACTGTAAAATGAATCCCATCTTGTGTGTTATTGCTTCAACTATTCAGGTATTCTTTTTCTTGCGTGTACGGCAAAGGGGCCCGTGGCAGAAATTCAATCTCTTTTCTAATTATTATTTATTTGCAGAAGTAGCTACCATTGACGGGACTTGGGAGTTTTCCAGATTGTCATAAAGGGGCCATCGTCGCTGAAAGACCAAGAGCTGAATCGGGGTTTATTTATTTAAATGCCTAGCCCACCACAATCCAAAGCCTCGGGGCCTCGTAAGCCTTCCCAAGCCCTCCCTTTCACCGCTCGCATGCCTGTCGCATCTGATGCGTGGTTCCAACGCTCCCCGTGGCCGTTCCATATGTATTGGCTTAAAATATTCATATCCCACTTTTTCGGGGCATAAACTCGAGAGACGGTTTCCAGGCCTTGACTTGAATTGTACAAGCCGAGAGCACAAAATAGTCATGGCCGTGGATCTTTCCATAGGGTTGGAAAATACCTGGAGATTGGGGGGGGGGGTGGTGGAGCCAATGGAGGGCGGGGTTTGGGGAGGGGAGCTGGTCTTTGTACTCTGACAGCCAGTTTGGTGTAGTGGTTAAGAACCGCGGACTCTAATCTGGAAGAACCGGGTTTGATTCCCCACTCCTCCTGCACATGAAGCCTGCTGGGTGAACTTGGGCCAATCATGGTCCTCTCAGGACTCTCCCAGCCCCACCTACCTCGCAAGATGCCTGTTGTGGGGAGAGCCGGCATGGTGTACTTGTTAAGAGTGGCGGACTCTAATCTGGAGAATGGGGTTTGAGCGAGTCCAGAGAGAACTGTTCCTGGCCCAAGGTCACCCAGCAGGCTTCATGTGCAGGAGGAGTGGGGAATCCACAGGGATGCCAGACCCCGCTCAAGGGGGTGGGGCCCTGGTTTGGGCACTCCTCTCCACCCCCTATAACCTCTCCCCCAACAGGCAAGAAGCTGGAGATAAACATGATGTGCCTACGCCACATGGAATTGACATAGGCATGCTGGTGGTTTGGGGGGCTCTGGTTTTGGGGCAAAGCTCTGTGGGAGAAGCTACTTCTACCATAGAGGTTTTGCCCACAAACCAGAGCATCGCCCCCCCCCCCCCAACATCCCAGATGTGGCTACAACACTTCCGAGTGACGTAGGCACATCACGTTTATTTCCGGCTCCCTCCCTTCCCACTCCTGGTAGGTTCACCCCATCCTTCGCCACCTGGTCCTATGGACCTGTCCACCCTAGGGGTCCAACCTGGTTCTCCGCATTAGAGAACGTTGCTCTTAACTGCTATACCCAGGGGTCATTTCGTAGAAAAAGTGGTGCAGGAGCTCATTAGCATAACTCATTTGCATATGCCACACCCCCTAACATACCGGAAGTGTGTCAGAAGGCAACACCCACCCCTCAGGCTCCCCTCCACAGGTGAGTGAAACTGACCTGCTCTTCCTCCATTCCCTTCCCCATCCAATACTTTGTGCAATAAAAATAAGCATAAAGAACACACCCCCATTCTCTTCCTGCTCCCTTGAAACCACCAGGTTTCAAGTAGACTTGAGATACCCAGGACATGTGCACCACCCATCCCTTCCCCTTCCCCTCCCCACAACAAGACACCCTGTGAGGTAGGTGGGGCTGAGAGAGGTCTTTTGAGAACTGCTCATGAGAGAACAGCTCTGAGAGAACTTGTGACTGGGCCAAGGTCACACCAGCAGCTGCATGTGGAGGAGTGGGGAATCAAACCCGGTTCTCCCAGATTAGAGTCCAACTCCTGACCACTACACCAAACTGATGGGGTGGAAGCTGCTGAACTGGTATACTTAGAAAATGTATATGCCACCTTGAGCAAGTCTCTGGAAAAGCAGCACACAGTCATAAAAGGAACAATGATAAAATTATCAATATTAAAACAAAACATTAAAAACAATAAAGCCCCTAGCAGGGCTTTCCCCGGGGCGCTGCGCCTCTTCACTGCTCGGGGAAGCCGAGGAGGGGGCGGGGCTTGGTCATGTGCCCTCCCCCTGGGCTCCTCACTCCTGGAGCTGCGCTCCTGTGCGCTCCTGCTCCAACGGACCCCTGGCTATACCACACTGGCTCTAGGGTTGGCACTTTTAGGTTGGGGAATTCTTGCTGGTCTGGATGTGGCACCCGGGGAAGGCAGGGTTTGGGGAGGGGAGGGGCTGCCATGTTCTCCAGGGAAACTCATCTCTTGAAATGATTCCAGGAGATCTCCACACCCCACCTGGAGGTTGGCAACCGTAGGGTAGGCGCTTGCTCTCCATTTGGAACTCTGAGTAGAAAGGTTGGGATAAAAATCTGTAGACAGACAGGCTACCCTTGTGCTTGGGTTCTTGGGATCAGAGCCACGGTCACTTAAAGCAGGAATCAATAAAATGGCATTATTCACCACCGGCAGAACAGCAGCATCTAAGCTGCAAAGATCCTCAACTGAAGATGCGGAATAATCATATCAACAGACTGGAACATAGTGATGTCAGCAGCAAAATGCAGGGGTCATTTCAAGCCGGAGCGCACAGGAACTCTGTTCCGGGAGTAACAAGCCCAGAAGCGGGCACATATGGTGATGCGCTGTGGAAAAAAGCAAAAGCATACCAACTTGATCTATATTTTCGTGCTTGTTGTAGGCTAGCTTCCCTGCAAGAGCAGAGGAAACCTCAATTGTCTGTAGTCAAAGTGTCAAGCTGGCTCGCCAGCTCTGAGTTGGGAAAGACCTGGAGATTTTTGGGGCGGAGCCTGAGCAGTGGGTGTGGCCTTCTGACAAACTCCCGGTGATGTCAGGGGGCGTGGCATATGCAAGTAAGTTCTGCGAATGAGTTATGCTAATGACTATTTTCAATAGTTAGAAAAAGTAAATATGTTTCCCTTTAATTCAGTACACTTTTCTGTATATTCTTGCAAATCTTTCCATTCTTCTAAAAATATCATAGAATCTTGATTGTTCAGTTTCTTAGTCCATTTGTCCATTTCAGCCAAAAATACTAGTTTTCTGAGCCATTCCCAAGGCTCTGGAGTTCTTTCATTCTTCCAGTTTTGTGCATAGACCATTCTTGCGGTTGTCACCATATACCTAGAAGAAGACGTCTTCTGACATGGCTGAAATTACCTCTCTCCTCTCCCGATCTGTGCTATGGAGAGCTAGCTGCAAGCATCACCCTATGTGTAGATGCCAGGGCTTCCAGGTCCCTCTTGGCCCCTCGTGGAGGGGTGAAAGGTTGGCACATTTAGGCTTAGAAACTCCTGGAGATTTGGGGGTGGAAACTGGGGAGGACAAGGATATCCGCAGAGTTCAATGCCATAGCATCTGTCCTCCGAAACACCCATTTTCTCCAGGGGAACTGATCTCTTTAGTCTGGAGATGAGCTGTAAATCCGGGGGGGGGGGTGTCCCCAGCTCCCACCTGGAGGCTGGCATCCCTAGCAAGTTGACGCATCACCGCTTATTTTGACCTTTGCACATGCGCAGGGAAGGCATAAACGCAGGAGCAAAAAAAAAAGAAGAATGCACATGGCACACGATTGCCACACTGATGATCTTCGTTTGAGGACTAAGTTCAGGGTAGACTCTGCTTACTCACTTCTGCCAATTGGAAGAAGCAGTGGCTGGGCAGAGTGCTGATTGGCTAGGCCCCTGTGACATCGTCTAGCAACTCCCCCCCCCATCTCTGCCCAGAGCAGTTTTTAAGCTTAAAAATGAAGAAGGAGGAGGAGGAGATTGGATTCATACCCCGCCTTTCACTACCTGAAAGAGTATCAGAAGGCCTCAAGAGCCACAAAAGAAGAAGAAGAAGAGGAGATTGGATTTCTACCCTGCCCTTCACTACCTGAAGGAGTCTCAGAGCGGCTTACAAACTCCTTTTCCCTTCCCCTCCCCACAACAGGCACCCTGTGAGGTTGGTGGGGCTGAGAGAGCTCTTTCGAGGACTGCCCTTGAGAGAACAGCTCTGAGAGAACTTGTGACTGACCCAAGGTCACGCCAGCAGCTGCCTGTGGGGGAGTGGGGAATCAAACCCAGTTCTCCCATATTAGAGTCCCCGCTCCTAACCACTACAGACTGGAGTGGGCGGAGGGTGGGATTCAGGGACCCAATCTTATTTGATTAAGTGTATAATCGTGCCCAGTTAGCAAAGGAATAGAATCACAGAATCATAGAGTTGGAAGAGACCGCCACGGTCCTCTAGTTCAGCCCCTCGCACAAGGCAGGGAACTCACAAATACCTCCCCCACACACACACATCCCCAGTGACCGCTGTTCCACACCCAGAAGATGGCAAAAAACCTCCAGGATCTCCGGCCAAAGTGGCCTGGAGAAGAATGGCTTCCTGACTCCAAAGTGGTGATCGGCATTTCCCTGGGCGTGTCCGAAAGGGCCACGAGAACCAAGCCCTGAGGCAACCCTCCCTGCCCTCCCTTCTCGTGATCTGCCTAAGTTCACAGGATCCGCATTGCTGTCCGATGGCCATCCGGCCTCCGTCTGAAAACCTCCAAAGGAGGAGAGCTCCCCACCTCCCGAGGAAGCCTGTATAAAGCTGATGGCCCACCAGAATCAGGTCGAATAAGTAGTGGGAAATCTACTAGAGCCCGGGGAGGGGAGGGTTGGGGGAGGCAAGGGACCTCAGCGCAGTGCAGTGCCATAGAGTCCACCCTCCAAAGTAGCCGTTTCCTCCAGGGGGACTGACCCATCATCCAGGAATCAGTCGTAATTCCGAGAGAAGACCAGGCCAAATCTGGAGGTTGGCAACCCCACTATAACATAGCTGCTACATATGGTCGAAACGTGCACCCTTGTTGGGACACCTTTCCTGACTTCCCAGCCCCTCTTGTTCTTTGGTCCACAACCTTCTTTTTGTCCGCTCCTTGCTGATGGTGAGTGACCCACAATCCTTTCTGTTCCTGGGGCCAGTATCTGCTTCCCCCAGTACCTTTTTCGCCTTGGATGTTTCCCCCTCAGCTCCCTGCCTGATCAGACTCTGAGAATTTTCCTCTGTTGGGTAGGGTTGCCAGCTCTGGGTTGGGAAATACCTGGAGATTTGGGGGGTGGAGCCTGGGGAGGGGGGGTGGAGCCTCAGCAGGATATAATTACAGAGGTCCCACCTTCCAAAGCAGACATTTTTTTTCCAGGGGGAACTCATCTTGGTTGACTGGAGATCAACTGTATTAGTGGGAGATCTCCAGGTGCCACCTGGAGGTTGGGAACCCTATAAAACACAGAGCCGGGAGTGCAGAGAAGATGTATGTTCACATGTTGATTGGAAATCACTTGGGGCTGCAAGTTCTGGGCTGAACATTTGGGGGTGGAGCCTGGGAAGGGTGGGGTTTGGGGAGGCAAGGGACCTTCGTGGCATATAATAGCACGCAGTTCACCCTCCAAAACGGCTATTTTTCTCCAGAGGAACTGAGACCCAGTGTGGCGTAGCAGTTGAGCATTGGACTAGGATCTGAGAGACTTGTGTTCGAGTCCCCACTCGTGCCATGGAAGCTCACTGGGTGACCTTGGGCCAGTCACGCGCTCCCTCAGCCTAACCCTACCTCGCAGGGCTGTTGTGAGGATAAAACGGAGGACAGAAGAGTGACGCAAGCCACTTTCTGTCCCCATTGGGCAGAAAGGTGGGGTATAAATGAAATAAATATAGTCTGGAGATAAGTTCGAATTCCAGGGTATCTCCAGGCACCACCTGGAAGCTGGCAAGCCAAATCGGGCAGCAGCGTCTAATAAAGTTTAATGTCATGTTTGTGTTTATATTTATATTTATGAGTCCCCCTCCCCTAGGGCTGCCAAGTCCCCCCAGGGGGCGGGGATTCCCCCGCTAATTAGGTCCCCAATCCGCCTGTCCGGATTCGGCCAATGGGGGGAGCCCCACCCCCAAAATGGCCACATCAGGTCAACGTGCCCGGTGCGATGACATTGCCCAGAAGTGACATCATCACACGGGGCACGTTGCAGGGCGACACTCTAGTAATCGCCCTGAAATCTCTATGGTACCATAGAGTTTTTAGGGCGATTACCAGAGCGTCACCCAGTGACGTGCCCAGCATGATGACGTCACTTCTGGGCGACGTCATCACACTCCCAGACTCCCCCACCCGGAATTGTAAGTGAATTGTAAGCAACCCTCCCCTCCCCACAGGACAGAAATCCCCCATGGACATCAAGTTATGAAATCATTTCATCTTTTTGTTATCTGAAAAATCTAATCAACTATAGTGGACAAAGTACCGGAACATGGGAATAAATGGGTCTCAGCTCATACCTATTCGTATCTGTACAGACATGTATACAGACAGACATATAAAGATGACTTCCCCGGCGTTTATAAATATTAATACCGAATACCCCGAGAAGAACAATACATCACAGTAATGAGAATTGCAAAATCCCGTCCTATTGACACGGGTGTATCAGAAGCTTAAGGATTAACAGGTGAACTTTCTGGAGTTAAAATATTGCTTGGTCCGGGGGGGTGGGGGGGTGGGGGTTGCATTCATATCAAAATGCCAGGCCAGCTGATAACAAGGCCTCGGCACTGAATTCAGGAATCGGAAGGTTTTTTTTAAAAAAAATGTGATATTGCACTATAGCTGTGAATAAGTGGTATTATGCTATCAGAATTCCCCTCCAGTGTTTACGTAAAGGCCCTTCTCACTTTCTCTGCTGCTTCCCACCCGTTTGGTGTAGCGGTTAGGAGCGCCAACTCTAATATGGGAGAACCGGGTTTAAACATAAGAACATAAGAAAAGCCAGTGTTGGATCAGGCCAGTGGCCCCTCCAGTCCAACACTCTGTCACACAGTGGCCTAAAACACCAGGTGCCCTCAGGAGGTCCAGCAGTGGGGCCGGGACACTAGAAGCCCTCCCACTGTTGCCCCCCCCCCCCCGCACCAAGAATACAGAGCATCCCTTGCCCTAGACTGAGAGTTCCTATCTGTACCTTGTGGCCAATATCCACTGATGGACCTCTGCTCCATATGTTTATCTAATTCCCTCTTGAAGCCGTCCATGCTTGTAGCCGCCACTACCTCCTGTGGCAGTGAATTCCACATGTTAATCAGTTTCGGGGTGAAGAAGTACTTCCTTTTATCTGTTCTAACCTGACTGCTCAGCAATTTCATGGAATGCCCACGAGTTCTTGTCTTGTGAGAAAGGGAGAAAAGGACTTCTTTCTCGACCTGCTCTATCCCACGCATAATCTTATAAACCTCAATCATGTCACCCCCTCAGCCATCGTTTCTCTAAGCTAAAGAGCCCCAAGGGTTTGATTCCCCATTCCTCCACATGCAGCTGCTGGTGTGACCTGGGGTCAGTCACAAGTTCTCTCAGAGCTGTTCTCTCATGAGCAGTCCTCGGGAGAGCTCTCTCAGCCCCACCTACCTCACAGGGTGTCTGTTGTGGGGAGGGGGAGGGAAAGGAGACTGTAAGCCGCTCTGAGATTCCTTCGGGTAGTGAAGGGCAGGGTATACATCCAATCTCTTCTCTTCTTCGCCTCTTCAAATACCAAGCAATTTTCCTGACCCTTTTTATAATGCCCCAAGTAGCCCCAGCCTTGCACCCTTTGTGATATCACTTCTGGGGAAAACGTGGAAGCAGCTTTAGGAATTGCTGGAGATTCTCTTGTTTCGACTCCCTCCTTATGTTGTTTGATTGGAGTCCAGTGGCAGATTAGAGACCAATGAGAGTCTGAGGGCTTTATACCCTGAAACTCTGGTTGGTCGCCGGTGCTACCGGACTCTGATCAAACTGTTTGATTTCAGATCAACACAGTTAACCTCGGAGGCTACAGCCCTTGTGCTATTTCTGGAGGTCCCTGTTGGGGAGGAGTAGCATTTCAGGGGGCATTTGGGGTTGCGACAAGAACAAAGATTCAGTCTTCCCTCTAAATTCCATCCACAGAGTTTTTGCACTCTGGCCAGTGTTCCCTCTAAGCTGAGTGAGTGTGAGATGGCTCACCGTTTTTTAGCCTCCGGCTCACACATTTTTGTCTTTGCTCAGGAAGGACGGCAAATTGCTCGCTCACAACTTTAACGCCAGGAGCTCACGAAGTAGAATTTTGGCTCACAAGACCCCACAGCTTAAAGGGAGCATTGGTTGTGTCATCAGTGTTCCCTCTAAGCTGAGTGAGTGTGAGCTAGCCCAGTTTTTTAGCCTCTGGCTCATACATCTTTGTCTTCACTCGGGAAGGATGGGGCTCCAGAGCAAACTAATTGATGTAGGCGCCAAATCGCTCGCTCACAACTTTTAATGCCACGAGCTCACAAAGTAGAATTTTTGCTCACCAGACTCCACAGCTTAGAGGGAGCATCAGGCCCATAGCCACAGTGGGGCATCTCAGGGCTAGGCCCCCGAACTTACTGGCAAGGCCCCCCCCCCGACTTTCCATCTGGCCCCAGCCCCCCGAATGGTGGCAAGTGTGGAGAAGGAAACAGGTATTTCTGCACAGCTGGCATGAAGGGCCAGCTATGGTAGCCTCATGGAGCCAGACAGCGCCTCTCTATTTCCCCAGTAATTTAATTAAAGTACATATAATTTAATTAGCCAGTGCCCTCTAAGAAATTTAAATACCCTTGACTTAAAAAATCCTGGCTACGGGACTGATGGGATCCAACTGCTACTTTGAACACAGGCCCCCAAGAAGATGGCATCAGCTTCGTTCATAGTCTGCCTTTCTCACTGAAGCTACCTCATGGGAAGGTAAATAGCACATCTCCCAGCATGCACTGGGCTCACAGTAGTGTTGCCAGCCTCCAGGTGGGGACTGGACATCTCCTGGGATTACAGCAGCTCTCCAGGCAACCTCAGATGTACATCAGATGGAGAAAATGGCTGCTTCGGAGGGTGGATTCTATGCATTATACCCTGTTGGGGTCGCACCCCTCTCCAAATGCTGCCCTCTCCAGGTTTCACCCTCAAATCTCCAGGAATTTTCCAAGTGGGAGTTGGCAACCCTAGCTCAAAGTCAGCTGCACCTTTGTGAGATGCACCTATTCCTAGGTTTCCCCCCAGAAAAGCAATGACAACTCAGGATTTCTCACTTTTTCCAACTTTTTTTTTTAAAAGATACTGGGGATTGAATCTGGGAAGTTATGCATGTAAAGCAGACACTCTACCGTTGAGCCATAGTACATCCCCAAACCAGTCCCCAGCACCTCCAGTTAAAAGTAGTAAGTAGCTTGCAATGTGAAAGATCTCTGCCTGAGACCCTAGAATTAACACAAGAAGAGCCCTGTTGGATTGGACCAGTGGTCCATCTAGTCCAGCATCCTGTCTCACATAGTGGCCAACCAGTTCCTCTGGAGGGTCAATAACAGGGCAGAGAGGCCGAGGCCTTCATAAGAACCTCAGAAGCGCCCTGCTGGATCAGACCAGTGGTCCATCTAGTCCAGCATCCTGTCTCACACAGTGACCAATTATTTCCTTTGGAGGGCCAGCAACAGGGCACAGAGGCTGAAGCCTTCCCCTGATGTTGCCTCCTGGCTCTGGGATTCAGAGGATTAGTGCCTCTGAATGTGGAGGTTCCCCTCAGCCACCATGGCTACTACCCACTGATAGGCCTAACTAACCACCTTTTACGGCTTATGCCTGTGGCCACCACTACATCCTCAGACAACAACAACACAGATCCCGATAAACCACACTGGCCTGATTCAGTAGGGTTGCCAACATCAAGCTAGGGCCTGGAGATCCCCCCCCCCCCGGGAATACCAGCTGATCTCCAAGAGACATAGATCAATTCCCCTGAAGAAAATGGCTGCTTTGGAAGTTGGACTCTCTGGGCTTGTACCCTGTTAAGCTTCCACCCATCCCCAAACCCCACCCTCCTAGGGCTGCCAAGTCAGCCCGGGGGGCGGGGGATCCCCCGCTACAGGGGTTCCCGATCCGCCGGCCAGCATTCGGCCTGCGGGGGGAACCCCACCCCCCTTCCCTAACGTAATGACATCGCCCGGGAGTGACATCATCACGTTGGGGGCGTTGCCAGGGCGACGCTCTGGCAATCGCCCCAAAACTCTATGATACCATAGAGTTTTGGGGCGATTGCCAGAGCGTCGCCCTGGCAACGCCCCCAACGTGATGACGTCACTTCCGGGCCCGGGAAACTCCCGGACGACGGAGGACTCCCCCCCGCTGGTAAGGGGCACTCGGCAACCCTACACCCTCCCCAGGCTTTGCCCCCCTCCCAAATCTCCAGGTGTTTCCCAACCCAGAGCTGGCAACCCAGATTGGCAACTCTAGAGCTTCCCAGCATGCTTTTCCGGAAGGCACCAAAGGCTCCGTTTGCTCTCATGTTTCCTAAATATAGGGGCAGGGGAGGGAGGGGGTGAGGGGGCCTATCAGCGGAACTCGGAGCGATAATCGCTTCTTAGCCTGGGCCTTTATTCAAATCGGGAGCACTGCTAAAGCTTGAGATGCAAATGGAGTTCAAAAGGAAATAAAACCAAAAGCAAGGGGGGGGGGCAAGGGAGGGAGGGAGGGTTGAGATAGGCCCATCCTTGAGCTAAGGCCTTATCGCTCAATTAATGCAGAGACGGCGGCAGAAAGGGGAGGCGGCCATCAGGTTCAACGTCTCCAATCGTTCCAGGAAGCCCCCAGCATTAGCCAAACAAAACGCGCTTGACACAGTCTTAATATGGACTCGGGAGAGGTCAAAACCGGCCCGGCTTTGTCGGCTAAATCCCAAAGACCCATTCTAATTTCACTCCTCAAGGACCTCTCAGAAGTCCTTGGACGGTCTTTACGAGGCTTTGATCCGTGCCTAGTGGCGTTAGAACTAGTGTCGCTCCGGTCTGAGAGGGGCGCCAAACCCGGTTCTCAAAGTGTTTGCTAAGCCGCTTTACGGGAAACAACTTAACCGTCACGGTGGGAAGGGCAGTACCTATAAATCCAGGAAGGAAAAGATAGGGTTGCCAACCTACAGGTGGGGGGCTGGGGATCCCCCAGAATTACAACTGACCTCTAAACTGGATCCACTGGCTTTATATCTATTTATTTAAAAGGTTACTTCCTGAAGAAAATGGCTGCTTTGGGAAGTGGTATTATACTCTCCTGGGGTCCCTCCCCTCCTTAAACCCCACCATCCCTAGGCTCCACCCCCAAATCTCCAGGTATTGCAAAACCCAGAGTTGGCAACCTGAGAAAAGAAACCTCCCCTTTGCACTGCAAGGTAATCTCCAGATATAAATAGATTTGAGGTGTGTGGGGGGGATAACACAGGCAGGCTTGCCAGCCATGGCTTGGAAAATTCCAGGAGATCTCTGGGGACAGCGTGGAGAGGAAGGTTGCCAGTCTCCAGGTGGTGGCTGGAGATCTCCTGGGATTACAACTGATCTCCAGGCAACAGTGATCAATTCAGCTGGGAGAAAATGGAGGGCGTACTGTGTGGCATCAGACCCTCCTGAGGCCCCTCCCCAAACCCCACCCTCCTCAGGCTCCACCCCCAAAATCTCCAGGTATTTCTCAACTTGGAGCTGGTGACCCTACTGAGGAGGGATCTCAGTTGTTTATTAAGCCACAGAGTCCCCCCCCCCCCAAAAAAGGAGCCATTTTAAGGCTGGTATTGTTTATATTTTGTGCTGCAACCCGCCCTGGGCCCACTTGCGGGGAGGGAGGGATAGAAATCAAATCAATAATTTTCTCCAGGGGAACCGATTTCTGGACCCTAGAGACCAGCTGTCATTATGCAAACTCTCCAGGTCCTGCTTGGAGGTTGGCAACCCTACCTATTGGTTTATTATATTTTCACCTGGAAACAAACAAAGTGGGATACTGTTCTTGTATGTATGGCATCTGAAGTGCTGATTTAAGACTGGCTTTAAAACAGGGTCCCCGACTTTTTTTGAGCCAATGGGCACATTTGGAATCCTGACACAGGGCGGTGGGCACAGCTACAAAATGGCTGCCATGGGAGGTGGAGCTAACCACAAAATGGCCACTGCAGGAGGTGGAGAAACACAGAAGGAAGCCCAAGCGCAGGGGAGTGGTACTTTTTGAAAAAATACATGGGGAAAGAGGAGCATGAGAGAGAATAAAAACATGTTGGCAGCTGCCGCCAAAAGAATGTTATTTCAGTCTGCACAACCAATCAGATCTCTGATGGCCAATCAGAAGCCCTGCTGGGCAAGAACCCCGCTTGGCCCTACCCACCTTCTAAAAACATACCAGGAAAGGTGCCGGCAGTTGCCATGGCGCCCATGGGCACTATGTTGAGGACTACTTGGCTGCTGGTGGGGGGGGGGATCCCCCTTCTCCTTCAGGATCTCCTGGTATGTGTGCAAAGCACAGACACCACAATGACATTACCCGGAAGTGATGTCATCGCATTGGGGACGTCAGGGGGCGCCGCTCTTGCTTCTGGGAAACACTCTATGGTCTTTTGCCTTCAAAACCATAGTTTGCCCAAAAACTAGAGTGTCACCCTGACATCCCCAATGCAATGATGTCACTTCTGGGTGATGTCATCATGACAGGGACATTGGCGACGTTCCTGTTTGGGGGTCAGCTGGCCAGTGGTGGGCTGGAGCCCCAGAAATCAGAGGAACCCCTGCCCGGACCAGGGGTCTGGCTACCCTACTGAGGACCCCTGCTTTACGATACCTTGTCTTGAAGAATCCCCTGACCCATTAACCAATCTGCTAAGGAATTCTTAAACATGCCCTATGGAACTTATGGAAGATTCTGGGCATGAAGGAATGTTCTGATATGGACACTCCATTGCCCTAGGATGCTGGTTAGTCCCATGGGAATTGAAAATATCCCCCCCCCCCCATCTCACCCAACGCACCTCCCACAATGGTGGAGGGACTGGCTTCTGTGCCTTCTTTGTAGGCCTTCTAGGGACAATGGCCTGGCCAGTGCATGAAACAGGATGCTGGATGAGATGGACCCTTGGTCTGGTCCAATATGTCTGCTCTTACGTACACATTACAGGGGAAGGTCATCGACGAAGGACAAGTTCCCTTTCAGGGCAAATCAGCCATCATTCCTGGCCTCCTCAATGAAGAACATTGAGAAACTTTCGAGGAACGCCATTTGAAATCATTTCCCTACCCCAGTGATCCCCCCAACTAAGCATCCATGGATGCCATGGCACCCGCCAATAAGTTTCCTTCCATTTGTTTCTTCTTTGGTGTAGCCAATTTGGTGTGGTGGTTAAGTGCGTGGACACTAATCTGAGAGAACCGGGTTTGATTCCCCACTCCTCCACTTGCAGCTGCTGGATGACCTTGGGCAAGCCGTAGTTCTGGCACAGCTGTTCTTGAAAAGGAGCAGTTTCTGTCAGAGCTCTCTCAGCCCCACCTACCTCACAGGGTGTCTGTTGTGGGGAGGGGAAGGGAAAGGAGATTGTAAGCCACTCTGAGACTCCTTTGGGTAGTGAAGGGTGGGGTATAAATCGAATCTCTTCTTCTTCTTCTTCTTCTTCTTCTTCTTCTTCTTCTTCTCCAGAGCAAGGAGTCATCCCTGGCTTCCCTCAATCTCCTTGGACCAGGAGATGCTTAAAAAACCCCCAAAGAAATAATATCCACTTGCTCCACCCATGGAACTCCTTGTGACAAGTGCATAGCGATAAAATGGCCTGTTTTTGGAAGTCTTGTTGATCTAGCACCAGAAAATCACATCCGCCATTTTGTTGTCAACTGTCAGAGAACCGTGATGGGTTGCTGATCTGTTCTTGGACATCAGCTGTTCTACCATGTGGAAAGCCACGAGACTAAATCTTATCACTCAGTGGCATCAGAGGAAGGCTTTTTGCACTGGAGGGAAGTGCTACTGTTCACTGCGCAGTAATGACAACCCAAGTTCCCCAGCTAGCAAGCGCAGCCGTACCTCAACCACTCCATGCTTACCAGGATACAGCTAGGAGCCATTTTCCTCTCTTTTTTCAAGGCTTCCGGTATCTGAGATGGGCTTGAGGCAAATCCTGTCAGCCCAACGCCTGGACAAAGCGCTCCCACGTCAGATATTAAGAACGCCACCTACGGTTTGCCGTCTGGTTTTCAGAAGTAAAACCCGAAAGGACGAGAAAGGAAGAAAGAAGAAAACCAACAAGCCGTTCCCGAACAATGACTGTTTTTGTCTTCTTCATGCCCGGCAGGCAATCGAGTGGAAATGCTACTTCCATCTTTAATCTACAAATGAAATTAAAGTTGTTGAAAGATTTCTCCCTGACCCAGGAAGGCCTTGTTTCATGACAGGAGGGGAGGGGGGTGGGGTGGGTGGTAAAGCTGAAACCGCAAAATATTTTAGCAGCTTTATTAAATTTCCAATTATGTCTGGAATCACCACGAAGAACACTTTGGAGGCACACACAAGAAGAGGAGCACGCTGGGGGGTGGGGGGCGATTGGGAGGTTTAACGGTTTTCTCTGGTGTTTTAAAAAATGAAGAAGTATTTGAAACGTCTGAAGAAGCGAGCTGCGACTCACGAAAGCTCCTACCCTGCCACAAGTGTTGCTAGTCTTTAAGGTGCAATTGGACCCTGGAGAAGTGAGCAGTGACTAAGGAAACCTCCTCCCCGGCCTCAAATTTTGTTCGTCTTTAAAGTGCTCCAGGACTCTTGCTCTTTTCTACTGCTACAGACAGACTAACACAACTACCCATCTTGATCTTTTAAAACAGGCATTTGATGAAGGGGATTTGACAGTCTGGAACATTAACACATGAGCCAGGGAAGCAGCGTTTCTCTGTGGTGAGGCACAGATTCTGGGTTCCCAGCACATGGAAGCCAGCGATCTTAGAACAGTCACCATGTGGCAGTCTATGATGGAGGGAAGAAGAGTTGGTTTTTATCAGGGGTCCGTTGGAGCAGGAGCGCACAGGAGCGCAGCTCCGGGAGTGAGGAGCCCAGGGGGCGGGCACATGACCAAGCCCCGCCCCCTCCTCGGCTTCCCCGAGCAGTGCAGAGGCGCAGCGCCCCGGGGAAAGCCCTGCTAGGGTCTTTATTGTTTTTAATGTTTTGTTTTCATATTGATAATTTTATCATTGTTCCTTTTATGACTGTGTGCTGCTTTTCCAGAGACTTGCTCAAGGTGGCATCTAAATTTTCTAAGTATACCATTTTTTATCTGGGCACATGGCACATAAGTACTGGAGAAATTTCACCAACCCTTCAGCAGCCTCCACCCCATCAGTTTGGTGTAGTGGTCAGGAGTTGGACTCCTATCTGGGAGTTCCGGGTTTGATTCCCCACTCCTCCACATGCAGCTGCTGGTGTGACGTTGGGCCAGTCACAAGTTCTCTCAGAGCTGTTCTCTCATGAGCAGTTCTCAAAAGACCTCTCTCAGCCCCACCTACCTCACAGGGTGTCTTGTTGTGGAGAGGGGAAGGGAAAGGGAAAGGGATGGGTGGTGCGCATGTCCTGGGTATCTCAAGTCTACTTGAAACCTGGTGGTTTCAAGGGAGCAGGAAGAGAATGAGGGTGTGTTCTTTACGCTTATTTTTATTGCACAAAGTATTGGCTGGGGAAGGGAATGGAGGAAGAGCAGGTCAGTTTCACTCACCTGTGGAGGGGAGCCTGAGGGGTGGGTGTTGCCTTCTGACACACTTCAGGTATGTTAGGGGGTGTGGCATATGCAAATGAGTTATGCAAATGAGTTATGCTAATGAGCTCCTGCACCTCTTTTTCTACGAAATGACCCCTGGTTTTTATACTCTGATTTTCTCTACCTTTAGGGACTGTGGAAGCTCAGACGCTGAGCTGTGGACTGTAAGGTCTTGTAGTGCGGCAGTTCGAGACCGGAATGCTGCATGACGGAATGAGCTCCCGTCTCTGGCCCCCGCTCCTGCCAACCTAGCAGTTCGAAAGCAAGAAACTGCAAGTAGATAAACAGGTACCGCTTCGGTGGGAAGGGAACAGCGTTCCGTGCACTTTGGCATTTAGTCATGCTGGCCACATGACCGCGTGTTCAGACAGCGCTGACTCTTCGGTTTGGAAACTGAGATGAGCACTGCCCCCTAGAGTTGGTTTCGACTGGCTTTCGAGCAAGGGAAGCTTTTACGTTGACCTTCCTCTACCTTCAGGAGCCTCAAATCAATCACCTTCCCTTCCTCTCCCCGCAACAGGCACCTTGTGAGGCATGTGGGACTGTGAGAGTTCACAGAGAGCTGTGACCGGCCCAAGGTCACCCAGCAAGCTTCATGTGGAGGAGGAGTGGGAAACTGAACCCGGTTCTCCAGATTCGAGTCCACTGCTCTTAACCGCCACACCACACTGGAAGGGGGACCCACAGACTGAACGAGACCATTCGGCCAGTTGGCAAAGAGGTCTGCCCGCAGTCATAAATGCTCCTTTACCGGCCGCAGATTAATGACAGAGAAACGAGATGCAACGGTACAAGAACATTCGTATAAAAGTGCTAAAATATAATTGAAAACATAATTTATATTTCAGCACTTCAGGACGCATGATTAAATTATATACTGGCATTCTGTACATTTGTACTATGTGCATTGTTAGATTTGACTTTTTCTCTGCTTCGTTCCAAACTTTTTGGTTACTTTTCCTCATGCGAGGTTGTGTCTTTCTTCCCCCTTTTTTGGTTGTACCCAACATTCATGCTACAGTATCCCCTAACGGCTATTTTTGGGCAGGAACGCACAGGAACGGAGTTCCGGCTGGCTTCCGAGTTGGCCCCGCATAGAGCCTCCCCCCTCCCCGGGTTCCCCAGGCACCTCACAAACTGTGGGGCGCCTGGGGAAGCCAAGTCGATCCAGGGAGGGAAGGCAGTTTAAACTGCCTCCCCTACTGGGGAAGCCGATCCAGAAACTGCCTTCCTTCCCTCGGGTTCCCCGTGCACCCCGCAAGCCGCGGGGCACTTGGGAAGCCGATCCTGGGAGGGAGTTGTGCTGTCAGGGGTGTGGCCTAGTATGCTAATGAGTTTCTGTGGTTGGATGTGGCCTATTATGTTAATGAGTTCCTGGTGGACTTTTCCTACAAAAAAGCCCTGCCTATTACTATGCATGGGTGCAAAAGTAGGACAAAGAAGAAAGCTGATAGGAAGAAAATGGATTCTTTTGAAATGTGGAGTTGGAGGAGAGTTTTATTTGTTTGTTTGTTTGTTTTTGGGATTTATATCCTGCCTAGCCAGTGTTAGCCGGCTCAAGACGGCTCACAAAGTTAATCACAACAGTATGACTTATCATAAAATTGTCATAAAATCACAGCTTAAAATATGCATCAATAGCAAGAAAACCCAAGATTCCACAGATTTCACCGGATTTGGTGGCCAACATTGCTTCCAGGGCGAAGTACAGCCGTTTCCAGGCCCACGACCAGGAACTTGCACCAGTTGGTTTATTTCGACGCTTTCCAGGGCCCCCTTACCCCAGTGGCGGCTCCTAATTAAAGGCCTGGCGGAAGAGCTCCGCATTGCAGGCCCTGCGGAACTGCAAAAGGTCCCACAGGGCCATGACGTCATCCGGGAGCTCATTCCACCAGTAAGGAGCCACCACTGAGAAGGCCCTGGTCCTGGTGGTCGTCAGCCTAGCCTCTCTAAGGCCAAAGAGGGTCAGGCAATGTTGGATGCCTGATCGCAGTGCTTTCTGGGGTATATACGCGGAAAGGCGGTCCCTTAGGTAGGCAGGCCCCTGACCATACAGGGCTTTAAAGGTTACAGATATCTCAGACCACTTTTGCAGATACCTCAGACCACCCAAAAGACAAATCAGCGGATTCTGGATCACATCAAGCCTGAACTGTCCCTAGAAGCTAAAATGACTAAACTGAGGCTATTGTACTTCGGTCACATTGTGAGAAGACAAGAATCACTGGAAAAGACAAGAAGGCTGGGAAAAAATGGAAGGCAGCAGGGAAAGAGGAGATGGACGGACTCGATAGAGGAAGCCACAGCCCTCCGTTCGCAAGACCTGAGCAAGGATGTTAATGACAGGATGTTTTGGAGCCCATTAATTCCTAAGCTGGAAGCTACTCGATGACGATGCAGTGGCTCAAGTGGTTAAGATGCTGAGCCGCAGACCGGAAGGTCGGTAGTTCAGCAGTTCGAGACCCGAGTGCTGCGTGACGGAGTGAGCTCCCGTCTCTGGCCCCAGCTCCTGCCAACCCAAAGTCTCCAGGTATTTTCCAACCCAGACTTGGCAACCCTAGCTCCTGCCAACCTAGCAGTTCAAAAGCAAGAAACCGGAAGTAGTTAAATAGGTACCATTTTGGTGGGAAGGGAACAGCATTCCAAGCACCTCGGCGTCGAGTCATGCCGGCCACATGACCATGGAGAAGTCTTCGGACAGCGCTGGCTCTTCGGCTTGGAAACGGAGATAAGCACCACATCCCTAAAGTCGGATTCGACTGGCTTTCGAGTAAGGGAAACCTTTACCTTTACCTTGCTTGATGACACTTAACACGCACGCACATGAATCAGAACAGCTCGATTTGAATCTAGTAGCACCTTAAAGACCAACAAGATTTGGGGGGGGGGTGTATCTGAGGAAGGGAGCTTTGACTCTCATCCCCCGAAAATCTTGTTGGTCTTTAAGGTGCTACTGGACTTAAATCTAGTGGTTCTACCGCAGGCCAGCGCAGCTACCTTCTGAAACTATGAACCAGAGAATCTTTGATGTTAAGAGTGGAAGGTGAGACGGACAAAAGGGAGAGAAGACAACGGAAGACCAAGACTTCCACCCTCCACCTTTGGTCACAGAACCCCCATTGAAAGGGGCAGGTATCTTCTGCTGGCAACTTTAAGACCCATTGTGGAGTCATGTTGGACTAGGGCTGTAGTGTCAGACTATCATCGGGGAGACCCGGGTTCAAATCCCAGCTCTGTCATGGAAGCTCGCTGGGTGACCTTGGGCCAATCATACGCTCTCACCCTATCCTACTTTGCAGGGTGGTCGCTGTGAGGATAAAATGGGAGAGGAACAAGTGATGCTCTGAGCTGTTCGGTATCCCTGCTGGGGGAGAAAAGCAGCCTAACGTTGTAGAAACAAACTGATTTGCCTGTAAAGCATCAATGGAGCCAAATCTGACCACCCTGCCTTCCCGACTCTCTCTCGAATTCCCTGCTCTGTATCTTTGTACCGACTAATGTAAGCCACCCTGAGCCTGCTTGCGGGGAGGGCGGGGTATAAATTGAATGAATGAATGAATCTAGTCACATCACCTTCAGCAGCTTGCACTGGATAGTCCCGGTACCACCAGCGATAAATTCTGCTCCATCTGTTTCCATGGAGTTTTCTTAAAATTATGTATTGAAAATTGAAAAAAATTATAACAATCCAAACATCAATATTTGAATTATAACAATAATACAATATTTCACCAACAGCATCTTGAGACGACAATCTTTAAACAATCTGTAAGCAATAATCATATTTAACAAATGCAACTGTTACCAGACATTTATAGGAGAAGGTAGTCTAAATAACCTAACTGTAGAGCTAAGAAGAAGAGGAGGAGGAGGAGGAAGAAGAAGAGATTGAATTTATACCCCGCCCTCCACTCCCCAAGGGAGTCTCAGAGTGGCTTACGGACTCCTTTCCCTTCCCCTCCCCACAACAGACACCCTGTGAGGTAGGCGGGGCTGAGAGAGCTCTTTCCCAAGCTGTCCTTGAGAGAACAGCTGGTACAGAGCTATGGCTTGCCCAAGGTCATCCAGCCAGGTGCAAGTGGAGGTTTGGGGAATCAAACCCGGTTCTCCCAGATTAGAGTCCGCACACTTAACCACTACACCAAACTGGAGATTGGAGATTGAAGGAGATTGGATTTATACCCCGCCCTTCCCTTGGAGTCTCCGAGCGGCTCACAATCTCCTTCCTCTCCCCACAACAGACACCCTGTGAGGTAGGCGGGGCTGAGAGAACTCTTTCGAGCTCTGAGAGAGCTTGTGACTGACCCAAGGTCACACCAGCAGCTGCATCTGGAGGAGTGGGGAATCAAACCCGGTTCTCCCAGATTAGATTCCGCTCTCCTAACCACTACACCAAACTGGCTCTCAGGATAAGGATAAGTTAGGAGGTGATGTGAAAGACCTCAGCCTGAGACCCTGGAGAGCGGCTGGCAGTCTGAACAGACAATACTTACCTACTGTTGATTTTGTAGATTCATTTGTATTGTATACATATGTACATTTTGAAAAAAATTATTTACATTGTCATTGAGATGTCTAATACATGAATCGTGTGCGATGCTTGTTTGATTCACAAACGATATTGGAAAACGTGTACGTTTTATAGGGGGAAATGATGCAAAGAAAAGGGGGGAATGCAATGAGCTTTGTTTTTTAAAAAATCAAGGGTCTGAGGCTGACAATATTTAGGAGGGTTTTTTTTAAATGCCATCTTTCCGTCCCCTTTCGGCTTCCCGGGGCCGCCAACAATTGAAACCATTAAAAAAAACTTTTAAATGGTACATATTATAACGCCAATTAAAAGCAACAATTAAAACGCATTAACAAGAAGGGACGTTAATGAGGGAATGCTAAATGAAACGGATAAATATTCACGGCTGGCAGAAGACAACGATCGGGCGCTACAGATGTATCTCCCCCAGGGAGGGAATTCCGTCATTTGGATGCTAAATCAAAGCAGAATTTCCAAATCTAAACAGCAGGGGTGAGTAACTTGAAGTTATGGCTACGTGCAGTGCAATACTCCTGTAGCTAGGGGAACACCAGTCATTGCTCCAAAGCCAAGATCCAGGAAAAGGGTTTTTTCAAACCCTCATTTCCCTGTTTTCCTTTCTCACCCACGACAGGGCTGATGCTCAGGTTGCCCAAATAGGACAGCAGAAGCATAAAGGAACAGAACTCCATCCAAAGCTGCAGGACTTCTAATTCCCTTCCTCCCTTGGGAAGAAAAGCCACTGGCCTCCGTCTCTCAGCCCATGAAGTCTTGAGACTTTGTGGGGCGCACCCCCGCCTGCTGCAAATGCAATGACAGCCGGGGATTTAAATGCAGGGCTCAAATTAATGGGGCGGAGAAAGACGTGCCTGCATTTGCATCCGTTTATTTTGTCTGCATTCATTTCTTTATACCCCTGCCCCACTTCCCTCCCCAAGAGCGGCTTGGAACATTGTTCTCTCCTCTTCCATGTTCTCACCACAACAACCCTGTGAGGTAGCTTAGGCTGAGAGCATGCGACCGGCCCAAGTTCACCCGGCGAGCTTCCATGGAAGAGGGGATTCGCACCCAAGTCTCCCAGGATCCTCGTCCAACACTGTAATCCCAGCACCGTGCTGGCTCTCGACAGAGACGAGACAGGAGGCTCTTAAATAAAATTTAAATCGGCAAATGAATTGTGGCCAAATCTTTCCCCTCTGGTGTATCCTTCTTAAAACAGTAACCCGGGCCAGATTCAGAATGTAACCACCAATGCCACCCCACTGTTTCTGGCTTGTGCTAGAGAGAGAACAAGAGAATAGGGTGATCTGAAGCATTGCTTCTGCCCGCCCCCCCCCCCCCCAGATTAGACGGGAGGGAAGAGAGACAATCTTTTTCTCCTCCCCCTTTGTAACGAGGAGATCAGAAGAAGATCCTTTCTGATCTGCTGCTTCACTGAGGGTGCGAGTGGTCATAGGCGTCAACTTCAGGGGGGCTGGGGAGCTGCCCCCCCCGAACTTTTCCAGGAAGTGCTGAGCCTCCCCCAGAGAAAAGGGCCTGTGATGTCTCTGGCCCAGCCCCAGCCCACCCCCCCACCCCCAGAAATTGGAAAGTCTACACCCTTGCTGGTGGTGAATCAAAACTCAGCTCCCAGGCTGATCCCACAATCCCACAGGAAGCTGCAAACTTGCACAGCAGCTGTTCTGAGCTCCTCAATGCAAGTCGAACATTTTCTTAAACGGAAGAACATAAGAGGAGCCAATGTTGGATCAGGCCAATGGCCCATCCAGTCCAACACTCGGTATCACACAGTGGCCAAAAACACCAGGTGCCCTCAGAAGGTCCAGCAGTGGGGCCAGGACACTAGAAGCCCTCCCACTGTTGCCCCCCACCCCAAGCGCCAAGAATACAGAGCATCACTTGCCCCAGACCGAGAGTTCCTATCTATACCTTGTGGTTAATAGCCACTGATGGACCTCTGCTCCATATGTTTATCCAATTCAATTCCCTCTTGAAGAAGAAGAGAGAGAGAGATTGGATTTATATCCCGCCCTTCACTCAGAGCAGTTTACAAACTCCTTTCCCTTCCCCTCCCCACAACAGACACCCTGTGGGGTAGGTGGGGCTGAGAGAGCTCTGAGACAACTGTCCTTGAGAGAACAGAGAACAGCTATGGCTTGCCCAAGGTCATCCAGCAGGTGCAAGGGCAGGAGTGGGGAATCAAACCTGGTTCTCCCAGATTAGAGTCCATACACATAATCCACGACACCAAACTGGCTCTCCAGTTTGAAGCCGGCCACGCTTTTAGCTGCCGCCACCTCCTGTGGCAGTGAATTCCATGTGTTAATCACTCTTTGGGTGAAGAAGTACTTCCTTTTATCCAATCTAACCCGACTGCTCAGCAATTTCATAGAATGCCCACGAGTTCTTGTATTGTGAGAAAGGGAGAAAAGTACCTGTTTCTCGACCTGCTCTGTCCCATGCATAACCTTGTAAACCTTGATCATGTCACCCCCTCAGCTGTCGTTTCTCCAAGCTAAAGAGCCCCAAGCGCTTTAACCTTTCCTCACAGGGAAAGTGTTCCAGCCCTTTTATCATTCTAGTTGCCCTTTTCTGCATTTTTTCCAATGCTATAATATCCTTTTTGAGGTGTGGTGACCAGAACTGTACACAGTATTCCAAATGAGGTCGCACCATCGATTTATACTGGGGCATTATGATACTTTGTCAAATCTAGAGTCCAGTGGCACCTTTAAGACCAACAAAGGTTTATTCAAAGTATGAGCTTTCGTGTGCAAGGCACAGTTTTCAAATACAGTGGAATGGGAGGTAAGGCTCAAACTTACAGATGGCCTGAACAACAAATTAACATGCAACATGATGAAGATGTTCAGACCAACACGGCTGACTACCTGGATCTATTTCCTTGATCGGTTCATCGTGTCAAACAGGATGTGTTCCACCGCAGAAACAGGTTCACTGGGAAATTTGTGAGATCGTAATTGTAGATCTCGTCTTTCTAGCTGGAGATGCCAGGGATTGAACCCAAGACCTTCAGGGTGCCAAGCAGGTGTTCTATCACTGAGGTATTTAGAAGAGCTAGATTCGAGTCCAAAAGCACCTTAGAAACCAACAAGATTTTGGGGGTGTCATGATCTGTGTAGGACTGGGAGACGAGGCCTGGTGAGACCTAGGTCCAGCGGACCTGTGTGGGAGTGGAAAACAGACACAGCCTACAATCCCCACAATGCTTGGTGACTGTGGTAACCAATCGGTGTCCAGGGATTATAAGGTAAAGTATAAGGAAAAATATAAGGAATTATAAGGAAAATATAAGGAATAAGGATTATAAGGAAAAATAGGTAGCCGCGTTAGATTTGTTTTATTTACCTTTAGACACTGTTAGATATTTTAAGCGCCTTGTCTTGCTTTCCTTGTCCCATTACTGTATTAATAAACCATTTTCTTAAGTTCTGTGCCTGGTCATCAAGCCTATATTTCTCGGCTTAAAGGGGGCATTTTGGTTGGGCTTGGGAGGGCACTAGGGTTCCCAAGTCCCCATGGCGGGGTGGGGAAACCCCCGCTCCATTGGCCCATTACCCGCCAGCCCGGATTGGGCCGCCGGGGGGGAACCCCGCCCCCAAATTGCTGGGCTGCGGCGACGTGCCCAGCGCGATGACGTCACCTGGAGGTGACATCATTGTGTCGGGCACGTTTTGAGGGGGACGCTCTATAATTTGAAGGAAAACTCTATGGAAGACTCCCAGGCGGGGACGGACTCCTCCCCCCCCCCGCTACAAAAGAGGTAGGACTTGGCAACCCTAGAGGGTACTCTGGGCCTTCCCCAGGGATCCTATGTCCAGAGTGGTGGCAGAGGAAGGTGGCAACCCACAGGGTACCATGACGGGGTATGAGCTTTCGAGAGTCAAAGCTCCCTTCCCTTCGTTCTACCCCTAAGATCTCAGCCTCTAAGGCAATAATGGACTCAAATGTAGCTCTTCTTCCACAGACTAACACAGTTACCCTCCCCAAACTGAGCTATTTAGGAGATACTTTCCCTGTCTCTTCTCCCCCCGCCCCCCGCAACACCCCTTCATCCATCTCCAAAAGTTACCATATTACATTTGCAGAAAAGGGGGGGGGGGGATTGCAATGACTCATCCTTGCGTGACAATTAAATCCAACCATTTAACAAGTTGCATCTGTCAACAGAGACCTCGTACATCAAGCGCCGTCTTCCCCGGTGCGACGGCGAGAAGAAAACACAGTTTTAAATCTGACGTCCGCATTCTGAATCACATTCCAAAAATGTAAATACATGCACAAGCATGCGGGCACATATTTTGATGGATACAATTACAAGATGGTCTTTATCAGTGTGTGTGTGCCCCCCCCCCTTAAGAGAGCCTTCCAAGCCCTACCTGGCACGCCCTCTGCTGGAGAGAAGATGCAACAGCAAGCCACGCCGCCTCCCAATTAAATGTTGGCACCTTTCTTCCTGCATCTGCTATACGAATGCCAAGCGTGAAATCTGGAGTAGCAGGTTTAATATTTGATCCAGCCAAAAAAATTTCGCTACAAGGACTTACCTATGGAAGGGTTTGGGGGGTGGGTGATTTTTCCTCCGCTTCCGCGTTTTGTTCCCCTGCCACCCAGCTGGTCTGAGCTCAAAAATCTGTCACCAAAGTAAATTTTGTGGCAGGAATAATTTCATGGCTGTGCAAAAAAAAAAATGTGTTTAATTTCCCATTTGGTACAAATAATTACTTAGCATAATGCCACTTAAAATGTGCGCTCTTATCTCGAAAACGCCAACGGTGCGTTATGCCCTCCCCCTCAAATAAAAACACCCACACCACAACTTGGGAAAGAATTAGGGTGTCGCAGGAGGTGTCTGTGCTCGTGTGTTTCTGCTTGGGTCAAAACGGTTGCTCGCGGATGCAC
The DNA here is from genome assembly GCA_029233225.1 of Lepidodactylus listeri. Classification (NCBI taxonomy): domain Eukaryota; kingdom Metazoa; phylum Chordata; class Lepidosauria; order Squamata; family Gekkonidae; genus Lepidodactylus; species Lepidodactylus listeri. The sequence goes on along the minus strand of JARCFY010000011.1, from coordinate 94,783,853 downwards.
GCAAAGTCACAGGCGGGTCACACATCAGTCCATGTGTTAAGCAAAACTTTCATATCATGTGCAACTCAAGAATGATAGGCCTCTGTTTCCGGTGTTCGATGCACAATTGCTAACTACAGGTGATCCAAAGGAACAATGCATGAGTTGGTACATCTGTGGTTTTCTGGCACATCATCTCCTGCATTCATGTCTATAATGACTGTGAGTGATTGAGGTTGGGCGCAGGTCAAGGTCTTTCTGTACCAGAAAGCCTGCTACTGCAGTAGAACAACAAAAGGGCCCTGCTGGATCAGACTGGTGGTCCATCTAGTCCAGCATCCTGTCTCACACAGAGACCAACCAGTTCCTCTGGAGGAGCAATAACAGAGCATAGAGGCCGAGACCTTTAGAAGAAAACATCAGAAGAGCCCTGCTGTATCAGACCAGTGATCCATCTAGCCCAGCATCCTGTCTCACACTGGCCACCAGCCAGCTCCTCTGGAGGTCCAACAACAGGGCGTAGAGTCTGAGGCCTTAAGAAGAGAACATCGAAACAGCCTTGGTGGATCAGACCAGTGGTCCATCCAGTCCAGCATCCTCTCTGACACAGAAGCCAACCAGTTCCTCTGGAGGTCTAACAACTAAGCCTAGAGGCTGAGGCCTTAAGAAGAGAACATCAGAAAAACCCTGCTGGATCAGACCAGTGGTCCATCTAGTCCAGCATCCTGTCTCACACAATGACCAGGCATAAGAGCATCAGAAGAGGCCTTCTGGATCAGACCAGTGGTCCATCTAGTCCAGCATGCTGTCTCACACAATGACCAGCCATAAGAGCATCAGAAGAGCCCTTCTGGATCAGACCAGTGGTCCATCTAGTCCAACATCCTGTCTCACACATTGGCCAGCCAGTTCCTCTGGAGGACCAACAACAGGGCACAGAGACCGAGGCCTTCATAAGAATATAAGAAGAGCCCTGCTGGATCAGACCAGTGAGAGTCCATCTAGCACAGGATCCTGTTTTGCACAGTGGCCAACCAGTTCCTCTGGAGGGCCAACAACAGGGCGTAGAGGATGAGGCCTTAAAAAGGGAACGTAAGAAGAGCCCTGCTGGATCAGACCAGTGGTCCATCTAGCTCAGCATTGTGTCTCACACAGAGGCCAACTGATTACTCTGGCAGTCCCAACAACAGGGCAGCTGTCACCACAGCGCAAGGACGTTCACTGGTTGTCTGATACTCAGTTGTGTGTAGGCCAGAAAATATTTTTAAATATGTTCTTTTTAAAAGGCAGCCTGTTAAACAGAGGTCTTTGCCTGAAATGCTGAAGAGTTACTGCTAGAGGGATGCATGACCTCAGTCCATGACATTTCGTGGTCGGCTCCACCTCCAGGGCAGCCATTTTGTAGCTGTGCCCAGCACTGAGTCAGAATTCCAAAACTGCTCACATGTTCCAAAAGATTGGGTACCCCTGTTCCAGAGGTTGCTGGCACCACTAATAACTTTCCTTACCAACGCTAAACAACCCATGAGATATGACAAGATGTGTCAGTCTCCCCCTCCCCCAGAGAAGAGAGAGAGAGAGAGAGAGAGGAGATTGGATTTATACCCCACCCTTCACTACCCGAAGGAGTCTCAGTGGCTTACAGTCCTCTTTCCCTTCCCCTCCCCTATTTGTGAGGTAGGTGGGGCTGAGAGAGCTCTTTCGAGGACTGCCCTTGAGAGAACAGCTCTGAAAGGACTTGTGACTGACCCAAGGTCACAGCAGCAGCTGCATGTGGAGGAGTGGGGAATCAAACCCGGTTCTCCCAGATTAGAGTCTACGCTCCTAAACGCTACACCACTGCACCAAACCACTACACCAGACACACACACACACATCAAAGCAGACTATCCAAATCAAAGCAGACTGTCTTTTGGTGTTGATCCGGAAACATGATTTATTTACCCTTTCATTAGCAGTGTTTTGGGCCATCTCCCCCCCTCCCCGTTTGGTGTAGTGGTTAGAAGCACGGACTCTAATCTGGGAGAAGCGGGTTTGATTCCCCGCTCCTCCACATGCAGCTTCTGGTGTGACCTTGGGTCGGTCACAAGTTCTCTCAGAGCTGTCCTCTCGCGAGCAGTCCTCGAAAGAGCTCTCTCAGCCCCACCGACCTCACAGGGTGTCTTGTTGTGGGGAGGGGAAGGGAAAGGAGATTGTCAGCTACTCCGAAACTCTTTCGGGTAGTGAAGGGTGGGATATAAATCCAATCTCCTCCTCCTCTGAGGCTCCTTCAGGTAATGAAGGACAGGGTATAAATCCAATCTCTTCTTCTTCTCTGCCTTTAAAAATTAATGTGCAGCTTCCATTGCTGTATGGCTCCTTCCCAGAACTACCCCTGAAAGGTAAGTGGCGGCCTGCTCGTTTTAAAGTGTGGTGGGGTAAAGCGCTGTCATGTCTCGGCTGATTTATGGTAACCCCTAGGCCAGAGACGTTCAGCGGTGGTTTATCATTGCTTGCCTCCGCATAGCAACCCTGGACTTCTTTGGTGGTCTCCCATCCAAGTAATAACTAGGGCTGACCCAGCTTAGTTTATGAGATCTGACGAGATTGGGCTAGCCTGGAGCATCCAGTTCAGGAACTATCAAGCGTAGCCCTCCCCAAATTACAACTTCCAACACAAATGGTAAATTGAGAGCTAGCTGAATATGAGTCCCAACAAATCAGAAGTAGAATGGATTTATACCCTGCCCTTCACTACCCAAAAGAGTCTCAGAGCAGTATACAAGCTCCTTTCCCTTCCCCTCCCCACAAGAGACACCCTTTGAAGTAGGTGGGGCTGAGAGAGCTCTTTTAAGCTCATGAGAGAACAGATCTGAAAGAACTTGTGACTGACCCGAGGTCACACCAGCAGCTGCATGTGGAGGAGTGGGGAATCAAACCCGGCTCTCCCAGATTAGAGTCCACGCTCCTTACCTATACCAAACTGGCCCTCTCAGACAGAATAACAGATATAAGGTGCCATTTCAGTCACCAAGAACAGAACTGAAGTTGATCCTGGAATGTAAAGCAGTACCCCAAATACCCTCTTCCCTGACAATCGTGCAGCACACGTGATACGGAAAGGCAGAGGTGCTCCGGAGAACCCCGCAGGGCCTGGATACATCTGAAGGGGAGGACGCTGTTGTGTTTAGGGATGCTGCCGAATTTTCACGGTCTCATTTCAACTCAAAGATCCCAGTTATTGTTCCCTTCCTTCTTTTGTGCTATTTTTATAACGTTTTGTTTATTATGAAGTTACGAAATGACGCTAACGCGAAACGACATTTAACAGACAACGGCAGAAAATTCGCTGGGACACACAGACACAACAGGAGAAATTGAGCCCCATTAATAAATTGGGTGTGTGCGTGTGTGTGATGCGCTGTCAAGTCGCTTCTGAGTTATGGGAAACCTATGAATCAATGACCTCTAAGACGTCCGACTGTGAACAGCCTCGCTCGGGTCCTGCAAACAGAGGGCCGCGGCTTCCTCGACCGAGTCAATCCATCTCACGTTGGGCCTTTCTCTTTTCCCACTGACTTCGACTTTTCCGAACGTCATTGGTTTTTTCCAGTGAATCTTGTGTTCTCATGACAGGCCTCAGTTTGCCTTCTGAGGGCAATACAGGCTTGATTTGATCTGGAACCCGCTTATCCGTCTTTCTGGCAGTCCAAAAATTATAGTCTTTATAAATTATACAGTAGAAAAGAGCAGGACTCCAGAAGCACTTTAAAGACTAACAGCATTAGTGGCAGGGGAGGAGCTTTCGCGAATCACTACTCAGTAACTCACAAAAGCTCCTACCCTGCCCCAGGTCTGGTTAGTCTTTAAGGTGCTAAGAACATCAGAGAAGCCAATGTTGGACCAGGCCAGTGGCCCATCCAGTCCAACACTCTTATGTCACACAGTGGCCAAAAACTCCAGGTGCCCTCAGGAGGTCCACCACTGGGGCCCGGACACTAGAAGCCCTCCCACTGTTGCCCCCCCCCCCCCCCGTCAAGCACCAAGAATACAGAGCATCACTTGCCCCAGACTGAGAGTTCCTATCTATACCTTGCGGCTAATAGCCACTGATGGACCTCTGCTCCATATCTATATACTAATAGCCAAGTGCCCCCTGTGTGTGTGGATATCTAAATCCGCACATCAGGAACACTTTGGGGGGGCAGAGAGATTTTCCTGCACACTTGGGGCAATCCCCAGGTGTGCAGAAAAATCTGAAATGTGGAAAAAACTATGGGGGGGATACTTAAATCCCCCCCAAAGTAAAAGTAGGGACTGTGCCTACCCACCATTGCAGGGGGGAAAGGGAGAGAAGGCTTGGCACCCAGCAGCATAGAGCCGCGTGGGCCTTGCCATTGGTGGAGGGCGGGGCTCGGAGCCGCGCTGGCCTCACCACCAGTGCTGGGGGACGGGGGAGAAAGGGAGAAGGCTTACTGCGGTGGCTTCCTCCTCCTCCACATGGAGCTCCCCTCGCCCCCCACAAGTATCGCGGGTCCCCACTTCTTGTATTTATCTAATTCCCTCTTGAAGCCGTCCATGCTTATAAGAACAATGCTACAGGAGTCTTACTCTTTTCTACTACTAGAGTCAGACTAACACAGCTACCCGATCTAAATTATACAGTCTTTATACACAAAAGATGCATTAATATCCCATTAAATCTACCAATACAGACCAATTACCAAGTTATTTCACTTTTGCATCTTATCGATTAAAGGCAGGTCTTTCTTCGGCCGCCAAGTCTACCGTCGCTCCAATCCCCTGTGCTAATTGAACACGCACAACTTAAATCTGGCATTCCCCCCCTACCTTTCAGGCTTGATTTCTTGGACTACATTTACACAGGATTGCCACTTTGCCCAGCTAAAAGCACCAGAGGAAGTCTCTTTGTGCTGGTGGTAGGCGCTGCCATCATACCGGCGGAGGGGTAAAACACAAACAACTTTTCATGTTACTCGCATGTCAAGTACATAAAAGGCATAAAACATAAGAATTATGTTCAAATGACCCGAATCTAACATGGAACCATCAGGAACAGAAGCAGATGAAATGAAAAAGACAATAATGACAATTTAAAAAAACCCCAAAACAACAACAACACGCACCCTGGAAAAGGGAATATTCGTCCACCTTTATTTTTTACTGTAGAGCGCCTTCAGTAGTCGAAGCGGTTCAGAAATTTCTTTAGACAATGTTGTTCCGGGTAAAAGATCTAGCAGCTTTCCTGCCGGTGTACGCCAGTGCTGGAAAACTGGTGGACAATGAGCTAGAGAGCAGTAATTGTGTTATTCTGCCGCGGTAAAACAGAAGTCGGGTGATGACCTTGAAGACGAACAAGATTTATCGTGGCAGAAATTTCGCACAAACCTGACAGCCTACTTCAACCTCATACCTTATGCAGATATAAGACATCCTGAAAAGTAATACTATATATACTAAAACGTTCATGGCTCAGAGGCAGAAGGGGAATGAACATCTGAATGCGCAAAACTGCCTTATGCTGCTGAGTCAGACTATTAGGTCAATATTGTCTGCTCTGACCGGCAGGGGCCCTCCGGGGCCTCAGATCAAGGTCTTCCACAACACTCACGGCTTGAGCCTTTTAAAAGAAGATGCCGGGGATTGAACCGGGGGGCCTTCTGCATGCAAAGCAGATGCTCTGCCACGGAGCCACAGCCTTCCCCCCTCCTTGCCTACATTTGGATATCCTTTGGCGGGACATGCTTAGCTGGTGGGCGTTGCCTGCATCCCGTTCTCGCAAAAAGCAAAAACCGGCGCACCCAGTGGAGTAATTCCAACTTGGTCAAGGCGCTGCCTACTTGCGAGTAAGTCTCGCTGGGCTCATCGGGACTTCTCGTCGGGCCACTGCGACGGGACTGCAGAGGTGCCGGTTGTTTTTAGAAGTATGTGACTTTGAAGGCGAACGCTTTTAATGCTTACTTAATCTGGCATTTTTTTTATGCACTATTAAAGCCTCAATAAGCTTTTCTCTCGCTCTTTGAAAAAAAAATGCTTTTGTGGCTGGAATAAGGGGTAAAAAAACCTTCTTCTTTCCTTCTGGGGTCCCTTCCCATGGAGAAGTTACTTTCAAGTCAGTGAAAGTCCTTGGCCCATGATTAAAAGTCTTTGCCAATTAGACCTCAACAGCTCCCATTCATTCCCCCCTTTCCTTTCCCGTTCGAGACAAGTAGGACACTAATAAGACCCACGATAAAAGGGCAAAAGGCACCGAGACAGCCAAAGAGGGGATTAATGAGCCTCCTCGGGTTACTCGTCTCCCTAACAGCTGAACTGTTACATCTATTGATGCTCTTCAAAAGGCCCTGCTCAGGACCCTATAGGCTCCAGCGGGCATCTTCAAACCAGGGGGAACAGGAGGGAAAGTGTCCCCCCCCCTGACCTGGGGTCACGCCAAAACCAACAAAGGCCCACCACTCAGGTAATCAAACGTCAACGCCTCTTCTCTGCCGCACCACCACCTTCTCTTCGCCTTGTCCCCCAACCCGACCCCCCGGCGGCTGACAAGGGGCAAATTCAGACGGGGATTGTGTAGTCAAGACCTTGTCGGGGTCTCCTCGGGCACCCCTCGAAGGACCTCGGTGACTGGCACGTCACTCAAAAAGCTCCCCCCCTCCGGCCCTCCACGGCTTATGACATCACAAAAGGACACTCCAAAACAGATGCCTACACGGCATCCTGCCGCACTTTTAAAAGAGAATTAGGGGTTTTAATTATGGCCGTCGTCTGAAAAGGAGCCCAGCGAGGAGGGTCCGTAGGAGGCCTTTGATCAAGGACCTTGGCTAGCACAATGCTGCGGAACTCTGACTGCTCCTTGTAGGGGAAAGGGGGGGGCGCTTTTCTCTCTCTCTCTCCCCCTGAATAGCTCCCCAGTGATCGTTGAATGCAGGCAAGCTCCGAACCCTCCCTCTTCATTAAGGGGACATTTCTATACAGGGGCCTATGGAGCACTTGGGAGTCTCAGAGCGACACAATTGGAAAGGGGGGGGGGGAGAGAATCCCTACAGACTCCAGGCTACTACTTAGGAAGTGCTGAAGGGCCCTGAGTGACTTAATTCATTAAAACAGGTTGCTATTAATTAACTGTCATAATCGAATAAAGAGCCATTATTTGCATTTCTTAACGTTGTTCCCTTTAGTTCACGCACAGAAAAGATTCTAGTAACAAAAAAAAAAAATGAATTTTTTTAAGGGCGGGGAAGCATTAAAAAAAGAGAGGGGGGGGGAACGAGGGAGACAAAGAGGTGGGGAGAGGGAGAACCAACCCCCCCCCCCACCTCCCCTCAAATTCTCCTTTTCAAGACCGAGGCAGCATGAGCCCGTGGCTAATTACGAGGACCAGATCAGCAAAGAGAACAAACCAGGAGGTGAAAAACACAAATAGGAAAGTAATTAGGAAAATGCAAAACGGTGTTTACTTGGCAACCGGTTTGTGCAACTGAGACGAATGGAACTGTATGGGGCTTCCCTCCCCGCTTGTTTGATAAACTTTGCAAGGCCAGGCGCTCGAAGAGGGCAACCAAAATTAAATTCCTGCCAGTTGGCGCCTTCGAGAATCCCTTGTTTCGCCTCACAGTTCCAAAGGGGTCCATTTAGTCAAAGCCATTCCTAAAGGAATTAGCAGGCCTCCGTCTGAAATCCGTGCGTGATGGAAGGACTTCGCTGTGCCCACGTCGCGTGGTGATTTTCAGCTGCAATTATGAAACAAGGCTTCGAGTTCCTGAACGAATTTCGCATTTGGTGAAATTTTTGGACGTGTTTCAACAAAAGGCACGGGGCCTGTTCTCACACTTATGCACACGTGCGTTTTTCAGGGTACTTTTTAAGAACCAGTAATCCACCATGAGACGGGTGTCTCCCACAAAATGCAGGGGTTTTTTTATCGTCACTCAAGGCAAGCCAGGTTATTAGGGATGCTTACAAAATTCTCCCAATCCAACTTTCGTACCGCCTTGTTTGCCAAGTTGTATCAATACCTTAACAGTTTGCCCTCCTCCCATTTTTTATTTTCAGACTTTGCGCAGGTTGTCACACACGGGCTGTTTGATGTGCGCACACTTATTCACAGCCAGTTTGGTGTAGTGGTTAACTGCACAGACTCTAATCTGAGAGAACGGGGTTTGATTCCCCGCTCCTCCACTTGCCCCTGGCTGGATGACCTTGGGCAAGCCATAGCTCTGTACCAGCTGTTCTTGAAAAAGAGCAGTTTCTGTCACAGCTCTCTTAGCCCCACCTACCTCACAGAGTGTCTGTTGTGGGGTGGGGAGGGGAAAGGAGTATGCCGCTCTGAGACTCCTTTGGGTAGCGAAGGACAGGGTATAAATCCCATCTCTTCTTCTTCTCTTTCCCCCCTTCCAAGGTTACCAAAGCACACCACTGCATGTGCGCATTGCTGAAAATATAGCACGAGAAACTTGCCACAACAATAATGACAAAATGCACTGCAAAGAGAAGGCTTGAGGCGACTGATGAAACAGTACAAAGAGGGAATCGTAACATCATGTACTTCTGCGTTGAGGAAACAGGATGCAAAAAACAAGGAATGTTGATGTGACAGTGTGCACAAGGACTTGTGCGTATCAGTTAGATTCGAGTCCGGTAGCATATCATTTATATTTTTGTGCATATCAGGCTGTGGTCACACACACTAAATAATCCGCTTTCCAACTGGATCTTGCCAGTTCACACAGTAAAAATCCAGTTGGAAAGTGTACCAAAAGTGGATTGAAAGTGGATTATTTAGCGCAGGGGTGGCCAAACTTGCTCAACATAAGAGCCACATAAAATTAACATCAGCTGTTTGAGAACCGCAAGACATGAACAGATATTACGTACACGTTCTTATTAAAATATGCAAATTTGCCTTATATTAACATTAAATGAGGTTGTTAAAAATAAAAACAAAAGGGGTACAAACAGATATTGATAATGATATTTATTTGTCCAGTGGTATTTGTTTGTTTGCTAATTATATTTATGTGTCTAAGAGAGAGAGAAATAGAGAGGTGGAAAGAATGAAAGAAGTGGAAGAGAAAAAATGAAAGAATGTTTAGAAGAGGAGGTTGGATTTATACCCTGTCCTTCACTTGGGAGTCTCAGAGCAGCTTACACTCTCCTTTCCCTTCCCCTCCCCACGACCAACACCCTGTGAGGGAGGTGGGGCTGAGAGAGCCCTTTCGAGGACTGCTCTTCAGAGAAACAGCTCTTGACAGAACTATGGCTTGCCCAAGGTCACACCAGCAGCTGCATGTGGGGAAGTTGGGAATCAAACCTGGTTCTCCCAGATTACAGTCCGCGCACTTTACCACTCCACCAAACTGGCTCTATGTATGAGTCACACTGGGGCAACCACCAGGCCATCTGGAGGTGACCTGATTTCACAGCGCACGGACATCGACTCCATGGGGCTTACTCTTATTTATTTATTTATTTATTTATTTAATTCAATTTATATTCCGCTCTCCCCGCAAGCGGGCTCAGGGCAGATCACATTTTAAACACATAAACAGAATGTACAGAATGATTAAAAACAATATAAGATAGCACCGATATAAAAAGGAAAAAAAAACCTGAAACAGGTCACAGAATTTCATTGTATACATCAATTTCAAGCTGGCGCCATTGAGTCTCTAGGATCTTACTGGTCCGGGCTGCACTGAGGTGGTACGCTTCAATCTCAGCAGGGGAGGCCACGTTTTTTATTGGATGCCCACTGCCTCAGCCAAAGGCCTGGCGGAACACCTCCATTTTACAGGCCCCGTGGAACGGCATCAAGTCCCGCAGTCTCTGGAAAGTATTCTTAGGACTGCCCCGTTAAAATTCCTTTTTCGGAAGACAGCAACCTATTGACGCCCGAAGCTGCCTTATGCTGGATCGGAACCTTGGTCCATCAACGTCAGTATTGTCTCCTCAGACAGGGTAGCGGCCCTCCAGGGTCTCAGGCTGAGGTCTCTCCCATCACCTCCTATCTGATCCTTCTAACTGGAGACACTGGGGATTGAACCTGGGACTTTCTGCATGCCAAGCAGAGGCTCTACCTCCAAGCCACAGCCCCTCTCCAAGCACATAAAGCTGCCTTCTACTGACTCAGACCCCGGGGCCATCAAAGGGATCGGTTGAGGATGGGTGAGTGGGCGTCAATGTAGCAAATGGGGTTCAGCGTGGCCAAGTGCAAAGTGATGCACACTGGGGCCAAAAATCTAACTCTTCCACAGTGAAGACAGAGGCACCAGATGCATTCAGCTTCTCAGCCATTTCCCTGTCATCCTTCAGTTCTCCTTTTACTCCTTGGTCATCCAAGGGTCCCACTGCGTCCCTGGCTGGTTTCATGCTTCTAATGTATTTGAAGAAAGTTTTATTGTTGGTCTTTATGTTTTTTGCTATATGCTCCTCATATCCCCTTTTTGCCTGCCTGATCACAGACTTGCATTTTATTTGGGTTCCCTTTTATCAGCCTCACTGAGACGAGCTTTCCGCTGCTTAAAGGAATCCTTCTTACCTTTTACAGCGTCCATTACTTTGTTTGTTAACCATGCGGGCCTTTTTCTATACCTATTTGTGCCTTCCCTAACCTGTGGTATATATTTTTTCTGAGCTTCTAGGATTGTAGTTTTAAATACTCTCCAAGCTTCTCTAATGGTTTTGACCCTTTCTACTTTTCCTTTCAGTTTCCTCTTCACATGTCCCCTCATATCAGAGAAGTGATATCCCTTTTAAAGTTAAAAGTGGTCGTGTCGGTCTTTTGGGGCAACTCTCTATTTATATAAATGTTGAACTCAATAACATTACGGTCCCTGTTCCCAAGCGGTGCAATCATTTTTACATCTCTCACGAGGTCTTGGGCGTTACCTAGGACCAAATCCAGGATCGCCTCTCCCCTGGTAGGTTCTGTGACCATTTGCTCCATAGCACAGGAACTGGTTGGCCACTGTGGGAAACGGGATGCTGGACTAGATGGACCACTGGTCTGATCCAGCAGGGCTCTTCTGATGTTCTCATGAAGGCCTTGGCCTCTGTGCCCTGTTGTTGGACCTCCAGAGGAACTGGTTGGCCACTGTGGGAAATGGGATGCTGGACTGGATGGACCACTGGTCTGATCCATCAGGGCTCTTCTGATGTCCTTATGAAGGCCTCAGCCTCTATGCCCTGTTGTTGGACCTCCAGAGGAACTGGTTGGCCACTGTGGGAAATGGGATGCTGGACTGGATGGACCACTGGTCTGATCCAGCAGGGCTCTTCTGATGTTCTAATGAAGGCCTCAGCCTCTATGCCCTGTTGTTGGCCCTCCAGAAGAACTGGCTGGCCACTGTGTGAGACAGGATGCTGGACAAGATGGGCCACTGGTCTGATCCATCAGGGCTCTTCTGATGTTCTTATCAGGGGAAGCCCTCGGCCTCTGTGCCCTGTTGTTGGCCCTCCAGAGGAACTGGTTTGCCACTGGGTGAGACCGGATGCTGGACTGGATGGTCTGATCCAGCAGAGCTTTTCTTCTGTTCTTATGAATCAACACCCTCAATGTACTGACTTTGCCTTATCTCAGGAGACTTAAGATAAAAATCATTTTCCCCCAGCCTCCTGCCGTACTGCCCGCCACTGTCATAGGGACTGCCTGAATGACCAGCGCCAGCTTGTAATATACAAAGTCTAAGCAAAGGTATTTTTGGCATGACTGCACAGATACTTTTTCCACTTATCCATCCTTCCTCCACTGAGCTAAAGGGAGCATAAATGGTTCTTCCCACCCCGGTGTTATACCAACAACAACCTGTGAGGTAGGTTAGTGTTAGAGTAACTGACCCAAAGTCACCCGGTGAGCTTCCTGGCTGAGCAGGAATTTGAAATGGACTCTCTCAGGTACTAGCCTGGTGTTCTAAACACTACAGCATGCTAGGACTTCACAATATGTTTGACAGATTTTTCCGGCGCCGAAGTACAAAAAATGATGTTGACTATCAAGCACAAATTTCAGCAGCCGAATTTTCGGCAGGAATTTCGACCCTGGCCTTACCGAACATGTCTCCCTGTGAGTACATCCGTTAAAAAAGGACACCATAGGCTACTTGTGCATCCTAACTCTTGAAGTCCAGTTACGAGATCGTCTAACTTAGTTTTCATATTCTCTTGCGTTCTCGACCCAAAAGGCTTTCCCAAGATCTCATGTCAAACCTTCTGGATCCCAACACATGGGCGGGTCACAAAGTCAGTTTGGTGCGTGCTGCCTCTTGATTCCGCTCTTCTTCTTTCTCAGGTCCCGGAATTCTTTCTTCAGGTGCTTTATGGCTTCTAAAATACTGTCCTGCTGGGGATCGTCGGCTGCCTTCTCCACATAAAGGCGGAAATGCTTGATGGTGTCCGACAGCAACTCTTCCGGGTCCTCCCATTCCGGGTGAAGGCGCAACATCCTCTCGCATGCGATTGCATAATTTTTGTGCCAGTTCACCGGATGCGTTTCATGCGCTCTTACGATTTCCTTGTACAGCTACAACAATCGAGAAAGATTCGGTTTTGAAGCCGTTTACAAAAGCATTTACGGGAAAGAAAAAAGAAAAAACTTCAATGCCCGATGCATGAAATATCTGTAAAGCGATTGTTCAAGCTTCCAGGGGAAAAGGGGGGATACAGAAGGAGAGAGGAAAAAGAGGGGAGGGGGGCCAGGAAGACAAATCTAAAAAAAGGAAATGAGGAGAAAGAAGAACTCGAAAACGAAGAGTATAGGACGGGGAGAGGAATGAAGCTGCAAATTTGATATGAAAGTCCTCAAGCTGAAAATATTTCTCAAACTACATCAGACTGGCATCAAAACGTACACAGCACCCGTTGGACTGCCCCCCCCCCCATGTGCTGGGAGCCATGGTAGACCGCAAAGGAAGGAAAAGGCTTGCATGGATGAGATTTGTGTGTGTTAAGGGTCATCAAGTTCCCAGTTAGGGTGACCTTATGAACGAATGACCTCCAAAACGTTCTCCAAAACGGGGCATCCAATGAAGCTGATGGGCAGTAGGTTCAGGACGGAGGAAAGGAAATACTACTTTACACAGGGAGTGGTTAAAATGTGGAATTTGTTGCCAGAAGATGTTGCGATGGCCACAGGAATAAACATCTTTAAAAGGGGATTAAGAACATAAGAGAAGCCAATGTGGGATCAGGCCAATGGCCCATCCAGTCCAACATTCTGTCACACAGTGGCCAAAAATACCAGGGGCCATCAGGAGGTCCAGCAGTGGGGCCAGGACACTAGAAGCCCTCCCACTGTCCCCCCCCCCCCCCCGCCAAGCACCAAGAATACAGAGCATCACCTGCCCCAGACTGAGAGTTCCTATCTAGACCTTGTGGCTAATAGCCACTGATGGACCTCTGCTCCATATCTTTATCTAGTTCCCTCTTGAAGCCGTCCATGCTTGTAGCTGCCACCACCTCCTGTGGCTGTGAATTCCACGTGTTAATCACTCTTTGGGTGAAGAAGGACTTCCTTTTATCTGTTCTACCCAGACTTGAGTGCCCACGAGTTCTTGTATTGTGAGAAAGGGAGAAAAGTCTTCCTTTCCCGACCTGCTCTATTCCATGCATAATCTTATAAACCTCGATCGTGTCACCCCTCAGCCATCGTTTCTCCAAGCTAAAGAGCCCCAAGCGCCTTAACCTTGCTTCATAGGGAAAGTGTTCCAACCCTTTTATCATTCTAGTTTCCCTTTTCGGCACTTTTTCCAACGCCGTAATATCTTTTTTGAGGTGTGGCGACTTAGATTCATGGCTAGTAGCCACGGTGGCTGAGGGGAACCTCCACATCCAGAGGCACTAAGCCTCTGAATCCCAGAGTCAGGAGGCAACACCAGGGGAAGACCTCAGCCTCTATGCCTTGTTGTAGGCTGTCCAGGAGGAGGATCTGCTTGGCACGCAGGTCCCCGGTTCAATCCCCAGCACCTCCAGTTTAAAAAAGGTACCAGGCAGGAGATGATGGGAAAGACCTCAGCCTGAGACCCTGGAGAGCAGCTGCCAGTTTGCGTACACAGTACTGACTTTGATGGACCAGAGGTCTGATTCTGTATAAGACAGCTCCACGTATCGTGTCGAACACTGTATCCTTTGTTTTCAGACTGCTGTAATTCCAGCCCTCTTGGAGGTCTCACCCTATTGATCGCATTGACTTCTGCGGCCTGATCCACCTTCAGTCTCAAAGTGAGGAAGGCGGGCTATCAGTCAAGCTGAAGCCTGATAATAAAATCACTTACGTTGTACGCCAGGGTGTACAGTCGTGTTTTGACATCCCTGGACACGGAAGGCATCTCCGCGAGGCCGAACAGAAAGAAGGCAGTTTTCATCCTGGTAAGGAGAAATATTCTGTTATTATGGTCACTCTGACAATTATGTAAATGGATTCCTGTCCGGCAAAGAAGAACTTAAAGGTTTATTCAGGGGGTAGCCATGTCGGTCTGCTCTGGAAGAGCCAGATTCGAGTCCCGTAGCACCTGAGCAACCAACAAGATATTCAGGGTGTAAGCTTTCAAGAGTCAAATGATGTTATCTGATGAAGAGAGCTTTGACTCTTGAAAGCTTACTACCCCCTAAACCTTGTTGGTCTTGAAAGTGCTGTGGGTCTCAAACCTAGCTCTTGAGGATTTATTTGTGTATTTATCGAGCAGAATTCGATTCCAGTAGCACCTTAAAGAGCAACCAGACTTCCAGGCGGACCCGTAGTCAGGGTTTTGTGGCTCGTGGGGCAAAAAAAATAATTTCTGGTGGAGCTGCCATTATGTGCCATAATGAAGTGGGTGGCGTGCGTCCCTCTCCCTCCCCGTCCCACAAGATTTAAAGGGCCCTTCAGCTGATCGACGGGGAGCATGTGGCCTGCCGATCAGCTGGAGGGCCCTTTAAATCTTGCAGGATGGACGGAGAGGGATGTGCACCCCCCACTTCTTCTCAAAAGCATTTAAAGGATCCCTTTAAATGCTTCCAGGAAGAAGCAGGGGGGCTTTAAGAAGTGGGGGCCCTTTAAGGAAGGGGGCTGGCCCTCTAAGGAAGGGGGCAGAGCCCCCAATAGCCCCACTGTAGCTACAGGCCAGTTTCCAGGGTATACCCACATGGCTACCCACTGACCAAACTCAGAGAGATCTATCCATATTTTTGTCCTCCCTTTCCTTCAAGGAGCTCAGGCTATTCCCCTCCTTTTATCCTCACAACAACCCTCAGAGGTAGGTTAGGCTGAGAAAAGGCACCCAGTCAGCTTCACAACCCGGTGGGGATTGGAACCCAGGACTCCGAGCCTCGAACTCACCATACCCCACTGTCTGACATTCTGTTTATGTTTAACAAGGTTACCATTAGAAGAAGAGGAGATTGGATCATTACCCTGCCCCTCACTACCCGAAGGAGTCTCAGAGTGGCTTACAATCTCCTTTCCCTTCCCCTCCCCACAACAGACCCCCTGTGAGGTGGGTGGGGCTGAGAGAGCTCTTTTGAGGACTGCCCTTGAGAGAACAGCTCTGAGAGAACTTGTGACTGACCCCAGGTCACACCAGCAGCTGCATGTGGAGGAGTGGGGAATTAAACCCGGGTCTCCCAGATTAGAGTCCGCACTCCTAACCACTACACCAAACTGGCTCATTTGCCTTTCCACTGTAGCTGAGCAAAATGATACAGCTGAATTCGCACACATGCCCTCTTCCCTCCCATGCTAGACTCCAGCTGTGTGCGTGTGAGGAGGGGGTGGGGTTCTTGATTCTCACCTGGCTTGCCACATCTCTTCGTTTGCTACAGCTTCCCATGTAGTTGAATCAAACCTTTTTTTAAAAAAAGGAACAGAAGAGTTGACATTCTGGGCCGGACCAAAAAGTACAGCTAAGTATTCCGTCTTTGGCCGTGGGCTTCAGGGGAAGTGAGCTGGAGTTTAATTTGGTGGAGGCGACATGGTGAATGTATTCCACAAGAGCAAAATTATTAACATTCTGCCCGGGGGGGTAGAGAAAAGCTAAATTCTGCACCCAACGAGAAACAATGAAAATCATGTGAATTCATAAAACTTTCCCTACTTTATGTATTGAGCTATTTTAACCTCTGCATCATTTGTTCTGGCTTTGCTTCTCACCTGGGCAAGGAATGGTACAGCAAAAAGGTCCAACTGCCTGCCCTCACGCTTTCAAGTATATCTTTGCAAGCTGTAAAGGCTACAAACTTTGGGTCTTTTACATTCACTGCTGCAGGAAGTGGTGGCGGCTACAAGCAGGGACGGCTTCAAGGGGGGATTGGATGAACGTATGGAGCAGAGATCCATCAGTGGCGATTAGCCACAAGGTATAGATAGGAAGTCTCAGTTGGGGGCAAGTGATGCTCTGTATTCTTGGTGCTGGGGGGGGCGGGGGCAACAGTGGGAGGGCTTCTGATGTTCTGGCTCTGCTGGTGGACCTCCTGTTGGCCCCTGGGTTTGGGCCACTGGGTGACACAGAGTGTTGAACTGGGCGGGCCATTGGCCAGATCCAACATGGCTTCTCTTATGTTCTTATGAGGTGATTTGAGAAACATCTGGAGCAGGGGTCCATGAGTGGCTATTAGCTGCAAGGTCTAGATCAGTGGTTCTTAACCTTGTTGGAGGTACCGAACCCCACCAGTTTCATATGCGCATTCACCGAACCCTTCTTTAGTGAAAAATAATTCTTAGTACTTAGTAATAGTACTAAGTTGGAGGCCCCACCGAACCCCTGAGACTGACTCGCCGAACCCCTAGGGTTCGATCGAACCCAGGTTAAGAACCACTGGTCTAGAGGGAACCCTCTATCTGGGGCAGCAATGCTCTGTATTCTTGGTGCCTGGGGGGAAAGATTGGGAGGGCTTCTGGAGTCCTGGCCGTGCTGGTGGACCTCCTGATAGCCCCTGGGTTTTGGCCACTGTGTGACATAGAGTGTTGGACTGGATGGGCCCTTGGCCTGATCCAGCAGGGCTTCTCTTATGTTCTGAAATTTTTACCATGCATTTCTTCCTCTTTCTGCTAAAACAGGGAGGAAATACCAAGAACAGTATGCAGCTTTAACGCATCATACTGGTTTTTATTGCGGTGGCTCTCTAATTCTGTAGCGTGCCTTTGAATCTTGACAAGAAAGGTGATGGATAAATGAGATAAATAAGTAAGCAAGATGAAGAAATGAAGCAAAAGGAACCAAAAGCTTTACAGGAAGACAGAATTAAACATCATTGAAAAGCCTAAAATGGCTAGATTCGAGTCCAGTAGCACCTTAAAGAACCACAAGGTTTATGGGCTATAAGCTCTTGAGAGTTAACGCTCCATATCTGATGAAGGGAGAGAAGAAGAGGAGGAGGAGGAGGAGGAGGAGAGTTGGACTTATACCCCACCCTTCACGACCCAAAGGCGTCTCAGAGCGGCTTACAATCTCCTTCCCTCCCTCTCCCCACAACAGACACCCTGTAAGGTAGGTGGCGGCTGAGAGAGCTTGGAGAGAACTTGTGACTGACCCAAGGTCACACCAGCAGCTGCATACGGAGGAGCGGGGAATCAAACCCGGTTCTCCCAGATTAAGAGTCCATGCTCCGAACCACTACACCAAACTCTCTGGAAAGCTCATGCCCCGAAAATCTTTGTTGGTCTCTAATGTGTTCCTGCACTCGCATCTAGCTCTTCTACCGCCAACCGATACAGCAACCCGCTGAAACAAAGCCTAAAACGGTAACCCCCTTGGATGACCACCACAATATTGCTCATATCACCATCCTGAAACTATCCAACGGACCAACTTCAGACCTTGTATTTTTCTGCAAGCCATAAAGGTGCCCCAACGCATCGGTGTGCACTTGTGATGATTCCCAGAGGGTTCTACCAGATCCGTCACTGGCACAATGCACACAGATTTCCCCCCACGTCACTCCTTCCCTCGGCAATATTTTCTGGCCCTTCGGTGGAACTCCTTGAGCAGAACAGGGAAGAGAAGGCTGATTTCACCTAATTCCCCCTCTGCAGCCCCCTGACCCACATGGTTTCTAGGGTACAATCCTACCACAAGGATCCTGTAGCTCTAAGTATCATCTTTACAGGGGTCAAGAGACAGCTGGAGAAGGCAAAAATCCATGTTCAGCAGCACGTTCTGCTGGTGGTAGTCTGGATACATTCCAGCACTTGACAATAACTTTTTCCACCGCTGCCAGCAGGGGGTGCTCACGCTAGCCTTTGTCAACATGACCCGCCCACAAAAGCGACTTCTGCATCTAACAAAGGCACACAATCCCTCCCCCCCCCCCCCAATGCATCAATCCTTCTAAACGTTTTGTTGGCCAAAGTTTGCAAACTTTTCCAAGCCACGACTACTTCTTTGCCTCTCACCTCCCATACTCCTCGCTCCAATTGTAGAGATTTTGGGTACGGTCGGCCCACTCCGCAGGGTTGAAGGCCGTTTCCGAAGGCACCAGCTTGTCGCAGGAGCCCCAGGGCCAAAGGGAATAGGCCTTCTTCCAGGTGGGGTCGCCTTCGTGAAGCCCTATGCAGACAAAGGTTTCCTTGCTGTCGCAAGCAAACGAGGGGGGGGGGGAAAGAGCAAAGTGATACAGAGCCAGCTCTGTTTGTTGAAATGGAGGCACGACCAGTTTTCTGCATGGATTTCCAATTGAAATCATGCAATACAACAAAAACAGCATGCAAACAGCATTAAAAAGCCATCACTGAAAGCCCCGTTAAGGCAACACAGTGAGACAGGGTGTAGCAGTAGTGCTGAACTAGAACCCAGGGGAGACCCAGACACATGAGGCAGAGCCTTCTTGGTGGCAGCCTCACAATCATGGAACAACCTCCCTAGAGAGTTGTACATGGCCCCCCTCACTGCCAATCTTCAGGAGCCAGCTGAGGACAGCTTTATTTAGGACTGCATTTGATTGATTTCGTTTTTGTTATCGGCAGTCCTAATTGTTTTTTTTTAAATTGGTGCTTTTTATTGGGTTACTATAATTGTCATTTTATTGGGTTTTTTAAAAAAAATTATTTTAATAATGTTTTACTTATATCGTAAGCCACCTTGAGTTCGACAACGAAGAAAGGCAATTGATAAATGTTTCGGATAAATAAATAAACCTTCCCTTAGAAGAAGAGAAGAGATTGGATTTATACCCCGCCCTTCACTTGGGAGTCTCAGAGCGGCTTACAAACGCCTTTCCTTTCCCTTCCCCTCCCCACAACAGACACCCTGTGAGGTAGGTGGGGCCGAGAGAGCTCTGAGGCAAATGTCCTTGAAAGAACAGCTGTGCCAGAACTATGGCTTGCCCAAGGTCATCCAGCAGGTGCAAGTGGAGTGGGGAATCAAACCCAGTTCCCCCAGATTAGAGTCCGTGCACTTAACCACTACACCAAACTGGCAGGAAGCTCTCTGGGTCATTTTGGGCCAGCCTACCTCCCTCTCTCTCTCTGTCTAACCTACTTCGCAGGATTGTTGTGAAGATAAAATGAAGGAGAGAAGAACTATGTATGCTCCCTCCTTCCCCATTTTATCCTCGTAACAACCCCACGAGGCAAGTTAGGCTGAGAGAAGAGTACAAGTGGCACAAGACCCCCAAGCTGCTTTGGCCCCCACTGGAGAGAAAAGTGGGGCATAAATATCTGCATAAATAAATGCAAAATAAATATCACCAAGTGTGCTTAACGGCTGAGCAGGGATTCGAACCAGGGGTCTCCCAGTTCCTCGTCAGACACTCCAACTCGGAGGTGTCAAACTCATTTGTTACAAGGGCCGGATCTGACACAAAGGTCACTTTGTCGGGCCGGGCCATGCGTGCCATAGAATGCAACGCCAGGTACCGGAGATATAAACTTTATAAAGGACACAGGCAAACCCAATTAACAATATTATTTCTTACTCAAAAAACAAACAAAAGTAATTGATTCCTAACAGTGAAAGCAACTGATTCACTGGGGAACCCACAAAAGCCACATTAAATGTAAGCAAGACTAGGATTTTTTCTAGGGGATACCATAGAACGGGGAGTAACCTTTCATTCATTCATTCATTCATTCATTCATGAGATTTTTATTCCGCCCTCTCCAAAGCGGGCTCAGGGTGGATCACAAAAGCAGAGTTCAAAACTCGTTACAATAAAATCATATTAAAGACAGTTAAAACACACATAAATACCAGTTACTTGTGGGCCCTGGAAGGGCCCCAGCCTAACCAAGATGCTAAACTAGCTCATACTTAACTGCTCTAATCCTGCCCCACTTCCAAAGAGCCCAGGGTGGCATACACAAGTCGCCACTCTATTTTGATAGGGTCGCCAGGTCGCCTGCCCCAGCTTCTGAGCGCCCACTTCTGCTTGACAGAGCAGTGGAAGCAAACTGAGGGCAAAACTGGCAGCACTCTAGGAATTCTGCAGATCTCTATGGTAAAAACCACAGAGACATGGGGGCATTCGTAGAGAGCCACATGACACCCATTTCTGCAGTCCCCGCAGCCCAACGCTCCCAGGGGTTGATAGCCAAGGGCAGGCAAGTCCTATAGTCCCAACGACCATCCTGTGATCTAGACTGGGCCGAGAGGACACAAGCTGACCCACGGTCCTCCAGAAAATTTCATGGCAAAGTTGGCATTTGAAACCGAGGCATTCCCCAACTCTCAGCCTAACTGCCACATCGCACTGATCTAAACGTAAATGAATCCTTGTAAAAAAGGACGGCAGATAAAAGGAAGATTAAAAAAGTGGTGGTTTTAGTAGTGAAAAAACGAAATTGAACAAGTGTGGGAGGATGGAGGGGAAAAAAATGATCTCCAAAATGTATAAAATTTTGTTGAAGTGGTATAATGCTGATGAACCTGTAAAAGAACAAATGATAAAATGGGCAATTAATATGAATAAGGATATAGCAATGTCGTCTTGGGAATTTTTGTGGAAAAATGCTATGTCTATATCTACGTGTAATAACCTTAAAGAAAATTGTTTTAAAATGATGTATAGATGGTACATGACGCCGGAAAAAACTGCAAATATTGGTCAAAATATGTCTAATAAGGGTTGGAAATGTAAACAAAAAGAAGGATTGTTATATCATATGTGGTGGACTTGTGATAAAGCAAAAAGGTTTTGGTTTATATGATACATGCTGAAATGGAGAAAATTCTGAAATGTAAGTTTAAAAAATTGCCAGAAATGTTGCTTGGTCTAAAGTTAGAGGATGTAAACATAAGTAAAAGAACATTGATTTGGTATATGGTAACGACAGCAAGAATAGTTTATGCACAAAGTTGGAAATCGGAGATAACTCCAGAATTATGGGAATGGTTGACAAAATTGCTATTTATGGCGGAAATGGATAAATGGACAAGAAAATTAAACAATCAAGACTCAGCGAAGTTCTCAGAAGATTGGAAAGATTTGAAGGAATATATGGAACGAGAGTGGAATATGAAAGACAATATTTTTACACTTTCTAACTATTGAAGTGAGGGACCGAATCATATCACAAAAAACGAATTTTTAGTTAGCCGCGAAACTAAACCTTTTTTCTTTTTTAATCAATATAATTTTTAAATGTATAAAAGTTATAATAGCTCAAAATGTTACCTTAGGGGGCAAATACTTTTAAAATACATGTTTACCAGTTGATATATACGAAGGTACAGTTGGGGTGGGAAGTCATTTAATGATTATATCTTTTTAGCCAACTATGCAATATTATAGCGAATGCAATATGTATAAAAGCTAATTGCATTTGAGAATAATGGAAAAATAAAATTCTATTGCAAAAAGAAAAAAAAAAAAAAGGACGGCAGAGAAGCCCCCGCGTGAAGCTGCTCTTTCGGACCAGAGCTGAGAAGCACAATTTGAGAACAAGCTGACCAGGTTTTAGGAATGCTATTCCATGAAACAGAATGCTTACTGTTTATTTACTTTGAGAAAATGATGCAGATTAAAGGTGACCGAGCCATCGGGTAGCAGCCCCTCCACGGGATTCCATCGGTCCCCGGGGAAGACCACCCCGGGGAGATGTTTCGCTATCTTCGGCAAGTACCAGGGGTAAGTCATCATCTGGAACGGATAAGACAGATGCTAATTAGAAACCCTCCCCCGCTCCTTGAGCGTCAACTGGTTTTATTATTTTATTTACTTCATTTATACTCCACTTTTCTCCCCAGTGGGGACCCCAAGGTGGCTTAGCTCAGAAGAACTAGTAACAGAAGTATAACAGAAGCCATGTTGGATCAGGCCAAGGGCCCATCCAGTCCAAGACTTTCTGTCACACAGAGGCCGAAACCCAGGGGCCATCAGGGGGTCCACCAGTGGGCCCAGAACTCCAGAAGCCCTCCCACTGTGGCCCCCCCAAGCACCAAGAAGACAGAGCATCACTGCCCCAGACATAAGAGCATAAGAGAAGCCATGTCGGACCAGGCCAAGGGCCCATCCGGTCCAACACTCTGTGAGGTAGGTGGGGCTGGGAGAGCTCTCTTGAGGACTGCCCTTGAGAGAACAGTTCTGAAAGAACTTGTGACTGACCCAAGGTCAAGCCAGCAGCAGCATGTGGAGGAGTGGGGATTCAAACCTGGTCCTCCCAGATTAGAGTCCATGCTTCTAATCACTACACGCCCACTACACCAGGGGTGGCCAAACTGTGGCTCAGGAGCCACATGCGGCTCTTTCACACATTTTGTGTGGCTCCTAGCAGGGTGGCTGGGGAAGCGAAGAAGAAGAGATTGGATTTATACCCCACCCATTACTTGGGAGTCTTAAAGCAGCTTACAAACTTCTTTCCCTTCCCCTACCCACAACAGACACCCTGTGAGGTAGGTGGGGCTGAGAGAGCTCTTCCCTGAACTGTCATTGAGAGAACAGCTCTGCCAGAACTATGGCTTGCCCAAGGTCAAGGTCATCCAGCAGCTGCAAGTGGAGAAGTGGGGAGTCAAACCTAGTTCTCCCAGATTACAGTCCACACACTTAATCACTACACCATGCCTCCCTGACCGGTCTTCCCTTCCCCAGCCAGTGTACCCCTCCCCGGGTAAGCCTGAGGTGAGGGGGAGCAGAGAAAGAAAGCAACT
The DNA here is from genome assembly GCA_029233225.1 of Lepidodactylus listeri. NCBI lineage: Eukaryota > Metazoa > Chordata > Lepidosauria > Squamata > Gekkonidae > Lepidodactylus > Lepidodactylus listeri. Next base: position 94,760,823 of record JARCFY010000011.1, on the reverse strand, counting down.
TTAACTGTAAATTCACTTGGAGGATGCATTTAAAGTTGCTTTCTTTCCATCCCCCTCTCCCATCTATTTGTTTGGTTTCTGTTTCTCTTTCTCTCCTTTCTTTCCACCTTTCACTTTCCACATTTCTCTTTCTCCCTTCCTTCCCCATTTATTTGCTTTCTTTCCACCTTACTTTCTTCCTCTCTCCCTTCCTCCCCCCTCTATTTGCTTCCTTCGTTTCTCTCTCTCTTTCTCTCCACCTCTTTCATTCTCTCTCAGACACATAAATATCATTAGCAAACAAATATCTCTGGACAAATAAATAACATTATCAATATCTGTTTTTACCCCTTTAGTTTTTGTATTTTTGGCAGACTCATGTAATGTTAACAAAAAGCAAATCTGCATATTTTTCAATAAAAAAGATGTGTGTGATATTTGTTCCTGTCTTGCGGCTCTCAAACATCTGACATTTATTCTATGTGGCTCTTACGTTAAGCAAGTCTGGCCGCCCCTGCACTACACCAAATGGGCACGTGACACAGACGAAGTTAACCACTTTGACATTACGTTGGGAAAGAGAGACTGACTCAAGTGTCTAATAATTTCTCTTGCTCTTAGAACAGAATTATTCTGCCCAGAGTTACACAGGTTAACCAACCTGCACATGTGGATTCAAACACCTTGTTTGTACACAACCATCTCTTTCTCCTGACATCAAGGAGTCCCAAATCAATCCACCAGTCCCAGAGATCAAACTGATGAGACAGAAGGTCGTGTACCTTGTTCTGTCCATAAAATATAGCCACGGTTTGCCTCGGGGTCGTGCAGGGACAAGGGAGAGGAGGCTTAATTCTGCAAACCCCGCTGCCTGGCTCCCTGCTTGATTACTAGACTTTTAAAGGAGACACATCCTGTAAAAACACAAAATTTTCCTTTGAAATGCTAACAACTGAGCAGGGAGTCTGTTTCAAACACTGAACACGAGCAGATGCTGAAGGGTTAAACCGTCTCTCCTATCACTGCATGCCCCAAGGCAAAATAAGGCCACACTGGCCTACAGTTTGGTGTAGGAGAGCCAGTTTGGTGTAGTGGTTAAAAGCGCAGACTCTGATCTGGGAGAACCGGGTTTGATCCCCCACTCCTCCACTCACAGCTGCTGGCGTGACCTTGAGTCAGTCACAAGTTTCCTCAGAGCTATTCTCTCAAGGGCAGTCCTCGAGAGAGCTCTCTCAGCCCCACCTGCCTCACAGGGTGTCTGTTGTGGGGAGGGAAGGGGAAGGAGATCGTAAGCTGCTCTGAGACTCCTTTGGGGAGTGAGAGGAGGGGTATGAATCCAACCTCTTCTGCATCTTATGGAGGGACCAAGATACATGACCTTCATTTCTCCTGTTGGAGCCCTCGGGTTTACCCAGCCAAACTTTCCTGGTCTCAGATCTGTTCGCCACTTTGTTCCGCCTGCTTGCGTTCCACCTACCTCTTGATCGACTAAGGTGACATCCGGTCTCGATCCCTCGCAGTAATGAAGGTAACGGAGAGAATTCCCCGGCAAGTCTCCCCTCAGAAGAACGATGGCGTCTGGAGGCATGGAGGACAACACATTCCTTGCAAATTGGTCGACGACGTAATTGCAGCTTTGGTCACAGATGCTGGATAAAACCAGATACAAAACAGTGACCCCCCCCAACACGGTGCCCACCAATATCTTTCCCAGTGCCCACCTGAGCCCTGTGCTGTTATTTTCAATCTGCCCTAAGATAGCTAGATGAGCAGAGGTCTTCGAGATGCACAACCTGCCCTGGATGGGCCAGGCTAGCCTGATCTCACCAGACCTCAGAAGCTAAGCAGGGTCGGCCCTGGTTAGTATTTGGATGGGAGACCACCAAGGAGAGGGAGGCAGTGGCAAACCACCTCTGGATATCTGTTGACTTGAAAACCCCACAGGGATCAGCAGAAGTCCCCTGTGAGCTGACGGCACTTTCCACCACGATGCATTGCACTGCTTTGAATCCCTGCAGTGGTCACGGTGGGCCTTTGTGAACTCTTCCACAGTAACAACAAACAAGCATGCAGCAAGATAGATTCACTGCTGAGCAGCCAAGGCTCAGCTTGATATGGAACGTCCATGTGCAGAGGCAGCATACCCTTGAATACCAGATACCGGGAGCAAGCCAGAGGGAAAGCTATCAGATTCGTGACCTAGTTGGAAGCCGCAACACAACCAACTTAAGTTTGATATTGGTCACAGAAAGCAATCAGAAGGTCTTGGGGGAGATTCTACCACCAAGCCTCGGCTGTGGTGGAGCTTGAAGGAGGATTGGATTTATACCCTGCCCTTCACTACCCGAAGGAGTCTCAGAGCGGTTTACAATCTCCTCTCCTTTCCCCTCCCCACAACAGACACCCTGGGAGGTAGGTGGGGCTGAGAGAGCTCTCTCAAGAACTGCCCTTGGGAGAACAGCTCTGAGAGAACTTACGACTGACCCAAGGTCACACCAGCAGCTGCATGTGGAGGAGTGGGGATTCAAACCTGGTCCTCCCAGATTAGAGTCGTGCTCCTAACCACTACACCAAACTGGCTCTCTCTGCCATCTTGCTGTGGGGAATTCTCAAAGAGATTGCAAAAGCTCCTTCCTAAAAAGCAAAGGTGCGGTGGCAGGAAAACAGTGCTGGAAGAACCGTTGAAAACCACAGTTAAGTTTCTATACTCCTCGAGAATGGAGGCTCATTATCTGAATCATTTGCCCGACGTTGGACAAGTCAGATGAAAAGGGCCGGGAAAGGGGTCAAGATGTCATCCCTTGTAATATCGTCAACGGACGCTGTCTATCTTGCATATTTTTATTTTGTCTTTCTTCCCAGGAGCTCAGAGTAGTTCTCCTGTTCCCAAATGAAGACTCGTTATCTGAACTATCTGTGCAACACTGGAAATTCAGATGAAGGGGCCTGGGAAAGGGAGGTCAGAAGCCATCCCCCATAATATCATAAGCAGACACTGCCTATCTAGTATATTGTTTGATATTTTAACCTGTTAGCTGCCTTGAGCCGGCCTGCCCAGCAAGGCAGGATATAAATATGAATAGTAAATACTTCTATTCTGCCTTTACTGTTCAAGATCACAGAGTGGTTCTTCTGTCCCTCTTTTTATCTTCACAGCAACTCTGCAAAGTAGGCTGGACGGAAGGAGCATGACTGAGCAGAGGTCTACCGTTGAACTTTTTCACAGAGTCATGATCTGAACCCAGGTCTTCCAGACTGTAAATTGGGTACTCTGACCCTCACACCCCATTGGCTCCCTTCTGCCCATAATCCTCTACCAGTCATGTTCTAAATGAACTTTAAAGACGGTTCGCTGTCTGTTACCTGTAATTGGAGGAGATCTGTCCCATAACAAGAACGGTGGCGACTATCCATTCCAAGCAATGTAAAATTCGGCTGTTCTCAGTTAGAGCCTCGGCCAGAGAAAAGAGAGAGGACAATCCCAGGCCAGCTAGAACAGCGAGGACTGCGTTGCTCTGCAACCAGAACCTCTCGACCTGCAGAAAATCACGTGCACAACAGCCATTACCCCAAAGAGGAGCAATTCACCCCAAGCAAGGCACACTTTTTCAAATACACCGCAATGGGATATAAGGTTCAAACTTATAGACGGGCTGAACAGCAAATTATCATGTAACATGATAAAAATGTTTTAAGCCAGGCAAAAACAGAATTAAATAACAAGCTAAGGTTATAAGGTCAACAGGTGTAAAGCAGTAAATATGTCGAAATAAATCTGCGACTCTCCATTCACTCTCAGAGCATGGACGTCACTTAACAGCATTTTTACTTTCTCCGTCGAGGTGGAAGCAGCGTGTGTCAGCCAAACAATCTAATATTCCTTGTATAACATTCAGTGTTCTAATATACTATTCTGAAAAACAAATACACTAAAATACAAAGGATGTATAGTCCCTCTGTATGGGAACACATATGTGAGGACTGAATGAGTTGGCATATGTAATGAGATAAGAAACCAATATCCTTGTTGAGTCCTGGGGAGCTCTTTCGAGATAACAAAACAAACTTACCACACCCCTAAAGAGAGGCTTTGAAATGTCCAAGTTTGCCCTCCAGGCAAAGAACAACGAGTAAGAGAAGAGCATCAGAGTAAACAGACACACCAGACGTGGCCTCTTCACCTTCAACCTAGAAGAACAAGGGAGCGGATCAATCGATTAGAAACATACAAACACTGGAGGGGGGGGGGGGGATCACGGACGACAAAGCATTTTCCACTTGCACCACGACACATAAACATCTCCAAGGGCTACTTATGCCAGATAATAATCAAGATGATTTGAAGTCTGGGCAAATCGAGAGGGACAGCATTTCTTGTACGTGCTGGGTGGAAATAACAGCTGGTGTGGGGTCGTGTTCCCTCTAAGCTGAGTTAGTGTGAGCTAGCTCAGTTTTTTAGCCTCCGGCTGACACATTTTTGTCACAGGCTTGATTAGCCTGCCTCTGCCTCCCGGCCCTGGACTTCCTTGGAGGTCTCCCAGAATTTTTGCTCACAGGACTCCACAGCTAAGAGGGAGCCTTGGTGTGGGGCTGTGACTCAGTAGCAGAGCCTCTGCTTTGTCACCCAGAAGGCCGCCAGGTGTGATCCCTGGCACCTCCAGTTAAAAAGGACCAGGTAGTAGGTGATGTGAGAGTTCTCCACCGGAGACCCCGGAGAGACATTGCCAGTCCAGCTAGACAATAGTGACCTGGATGGACTGACAACTGATTCAGTAGAACAAACAAGCGATATACACAGTAATCAACGCATTATAACCAAAAAGCACTGTACAAACGCACAGAAAATCACCTATATTAAGTGTGACAAAGCTGACACATTGAGACACTGTCCGCATTGATCGGCAGCCCTCCTTGTAAAGAGAAGTAGTTATTAGGTATATTTCCTGTTCCAATCCCTCTGCAGTTTTCGCTTTATGAAAAATAATATTCACTGAGGAAGTTTCAGCGAAACGAAGGACTCCAGCCGGCGGCTTTGTCTTCGGTCTCACTGTTGATATTCTTATTCAGCTTAGGTCAGGGGTGGGCAAACTGTGGCTCGGGAGCCGCATGCGGCTCTTTCACATATATTATGTGGCTCCCGGCAGGGCGGCTGGGGAAGCTAAATATCATTAGCAAACAAATATCATTGGACAAATGAATATCATTATCAATATCTGCTTTTACCCCTTTCGTTATTATTTCTGGCAGTCTCATTTAATGTTAATAAAAAGCAAATTTGCTTATTTTCCAATAAAAGCAGGTAATGTTTGTTCATGTCTTGTAGCTCTCAAACATCGGATATTTATTCTATGTGGCTCTTACGTTAAGCAAGTTTGGCCACCCCTGTTCTAGGTGGCTCTCACGCTGAGCAAGTTTGCCCACCTCTGGCTTAGGTCTTCTGACCACTTTTGAAACTTCTGTATTGATCACTCTTTTGTGATTTATTGCTCTGTCACCACTTGTTTGTATTTAGGTCTTTGGACCTTCATTTGTCATTATAATACACATAGTGTGGCAATTTGCCTATCGTTGAACCTAGAATGTATTAATGATAGCATATTAAAAGTTATGTATTTTATTTTCAGCAAAAATTGTCACATTTAATAGAGGTGATTTTCTGCGTTTGTACAGTGCTTTTTGGTTATACTGATTCAGTAGAAGGCAGGTTCATGGGTGGTGTAGAGATCAGAATGCAAGACTGGGACCCGAAAGACCCTGGTTCAAATATTCAGGCAAGTGATTGCCCCAGTCTGGATAACCCGGCCGAGCCCAATCTCGTCAGACCTCGGAAGCTAAGCAGGGTCGGTCCTGGCAAGTTCTTGGATGGGAGACCTCCAAGGAAGTCCAGGGCCAGGAGGCAGAGGCAGGCTATCAAGCCATCTCTCTGAACATCCTCCATGCCCCAGCAGGAGTCTCCAGAGGTCACCATGACTTCCAGGCACAGGCGCACGCACACGCACATACACATACACACACAGAATCTTCAAATAAGTGATCTTGCGCGGTGTCCTTAATCAGCTAAGCAGGGTCAGCCCTGATTAGTACGTGGATGGGAGACTACCACAGAAGCCCACACAGAGGTAAAGGTAAAGGTTTCCCTCGCTCAAAAGCCAGTCGAATCCGACTCTAGGGTTGTGGTGCTCATCTCCGTTTCCAAGCCGAAGAGCCAGCGCTGTCCAAAGACGTCTCTGTGGTCATGTGGCTGGCATGACTAGACGCCGAGGTGCACGGAACCCTGTTCCCTTCCCACCTATTTATCTACTTGCAGTTTCTTGCTTTCGAACTGCTAGGTTGGCAGGAGCTGGGGCCAGAGACGGGAGCTCACTCCGTCACGCGGCACTCGGGTCTTGAACTGCCGAACTACCGATTTTCCGGTCTGCAGTTCAGCGTCTTAACCACATGAGCCACCACAGCCCCCCCCCCCCCCGAGGTAGACAACAGCAAATCACTTCTGTTTGTCTCTTGCCTTCAAACCCTTATGGAGTCGTCCTAAATCAGCTGCGACTTGAAGGCACTTACTCACACATCACACTCAAGAAGGGAGGAGCTGGCTGTGCGTACCAGCTCAGCAAAAGTTGAGTTTCCACTTCTATTTATATTTAACCAGGGTCAACTGGATGCTTGAACGCAGCCTTAGTACGTCCTTCTGTACCATGAAGATAATAATACTGACCTAAGGTGGAAGATTGGTGAGCAAGTTCAAGCTAGGTCGTGCTATAGTATCCTCCGTTACTATGTATGGGTGTCAAAGTTGGACAGTGAAGAAAGCTCACAGGGTTAGGAAGCAGTTTTTCTCCAAGCCAGTTTGGCTGGGGATCCTGGAGGCTTTTTTGTCATCTTCTGGGCATGGAGCAGGTGTGTGTGTGGGGGGGAGGTATTTGTGAATTTCCTGCACTGTGCAGGGAGTTGGACAAGATGACCCTGGAGGTACCTTCCAGCTCTATGATTGTAGGAAGAAAGTTGATTCCTCTGAAATGTGGTGTTGGAGGAGAGCTTTTCGGATACCGGGGACCAATGGCCCCCTCTAAGCTGTAGAGTCTCATGAGCAAAAATTCTACTTTGAGAGCTGCTGGCATTAAAGTTGTGAGTGAGCCGTTTGGCTGCTGCATAAATTAGTTGGCTCTGGAGCCCTCCTTCCTGAGCTAAGACGAAAATGGGTGAGCCGGAGGCTAAAGAACTGTGAGCTAGCTCACACTAACTCAGCTTAGAGGGAACCCTGTGGACCCAACAAAAGACAAATGAGTGGGTTCTAGATCAAATCAAGCCCGAACTCTCCCTAGAAGCTAAAATGACTAACTGGAGACTTTGGGAACATCATGAGAAGATAAGACTCAATGGAAAAGATAATAACGCTAGGAAAAGCTGAAGTCTCGACTCCACCAAGGAAGCCACAAAGGCCCTCAGTTTGCAGGACCAGAGCAAGGCTCTTTTGGAGGTCATTCATTCTCAGGGTCGCCGTGAGTCAGAAGCGACTTCACAGCACCTAATACACACACACACCCTTGAAAGATACACAGTGCTTTGAATGCTCTAAAGTAATACTGTTATTAAGTTATACAAGTCTGGCTTAAGCATTCCAGAATGGGAAGATGCTTCTCAGAACAAAAAGAGGCCCCACTACCTCGCTGCAGCACCCAGGAAAGCGGCGATCGCAAGGACTGGGACAACGAGGGAAAGCTCCGCCCTCATTTGAGTCACCTGGAAACTGTGAAAACATCAAATGGCAACAAAAGGGGTCATGAGCAAATGCATGAACATTAGCCCACGCTGTAGACATCAGAACTGTAGCAAACAGAAGACTGTCCTACAGTAGAGAACTGGAAAGAAAAACTAGCTGAGTATGCAACACTGGCAAAACTAAATACATAAACAAAAGACCGTTGTGAGAATTTCAGTAGAAATGGCAAGCTTATTACTCATATTATGGGAAGAGCTGACTTTTTTTCTGAGGTTTGGAATTATCTGAATATCATATTAAAGGTGATGAAGATATTGATTACAATTTTAATATTTTATTCTGTATTCCACTAGTATTTAAATAATTAGTAAGAATAACATTTAGATCTAGGCAAACAAAAATATTTAGGTTTTTACAATGATTTAATTTTAGCGTAGAAGTTCATCCAACTGTTAAAGATGTCATCTCTTTTATCGTTAACAGATTATCGCTAACTTTAGGAAAGTTCTTGTTTATTCTTTAAAGACAGAATCTATCCCAAAATTCTGTACTATTGCTGTTTTACTGTCTGCTTCTATATTTGAAATATGTAATATGAGCCGGTTTGAAAAACTGGCAAAACGGGATATAAATGGAATAAATAAATAATAATAAATAAATAAATAATACACTTGGTAATACATCTGATTTTACTTGCTGTATGTAATAATTCATAATATTTGACAAACCTGATGAATCTATATTTTCCCCCCACCCCTTCTTCCCTTCTGTATCCCACTTTTTTTTAGAAAATAATAAAAAAATAAATTAAAAAAAAAGAACTCCAGCAAACACAAGAAAGCAAAAAGTGTAATCTTTGCAATGGTCAGAAACCAATGTCAAGGTTAATAAATCCACTGGGGGGGAAAGTCGATTTTATCAGCAACAGGTACCTGTAAATCAGCATAGTACTCTAACAGCTCGCAAAAGGGATCCCCAAACTTTTTGAGCCTGCAGGCACCTTTGGGATTCTGACACAGGGCAAAATGGCTGCCAACCACAAAATGTCAGAGAGTGACGTCATTCATGACTCTACTGTTCGATGTTTCAGGCAGGAGCTCTGCTTAACAGGATGCCTTTTTAAAATAACTCTATTGTTCAAAAATATTTTCTTGCATACCCACAGGTTACCTACAGCCACCCAATGAAGATCCTTGTGCTGCTGTGGCAGGTGCTGCCAAAGCGACTTTTTAAAAGTCTGCACAGCCAATCAGATCTCCGACGGCCATTGGAGAAGGCCTGCTGGGTGAAAGCCTCCCCTGGCTCCACCCCCTTTCTAAAGACACTTAGGGCCTAGAAAGGTGTCAGTGGGCACCCTGAAGCCCACAGGCACCACGGGGTGGGGGGGTACCCCGGATAACCAAGTGGTTCTACAAACTAAAAACGTGTTGTGGGGTGCACACATACTAGTGGAAGGTAAGTTTTACTTCACACAGTCACATTTGTGCACGAGCAACTGTAAGAACCGAGTGCTGAATTTTCACTTCTGATCTGTGTCGCTGTGTGCATAAACCTCGCAATCAAAAAGGTTATTCGATGCAGTCATTACAACCCGATTTGGAAGTGTGCGATGGTTTGAGCCAAGGAGGTCATTATCCATAGAGGAGGTTGCTAAAAATATATATCTTGCTCTATCAGTCATAGGTGACTTGGCACAAAGGTTACTTGCAATTGCTTTCTAGTGCTTCTGTTTGGGCAACAGATCTAGCATGAGCACAGATGGGATCCAACACACTGATGTTTCCACTTGACGCCACAGTCACTGGGGAAGCTCCAACTGAGGACAGATCCACACATCACTAGATGTTGTATTATTACCTTACTGCAATGATTCAGCTCCTGGATTTTCCAGTAGGGAAATCCAGGAGCTGAATCGCTGCAATAGCGCAATGTCTGACGACACGTAGATTCTGCCAAACTGTGCTTCCATTCATAGTGATGTGCCAAACTCCAAAGTCCTTTATGTCTCATTCTCCAGAAACAATATCCTTTCTTTCGTTTGCAAGTATACAGCCTTTGCGCCAGCATGAACGTTCCTGGAGCTACGTGGACAAATTGTCTGGCTTGGTAATGATAGCTTCATACGCTCCTATGAATTAAACCATACAGCCTGCATTTACTTACAGCAATATATCAGCCATACTGGATCCATTTTCGGATTTTGCCTGGACCGAGAAAAGAAGAAAGAAGCCTTACACTTATGCTGCGTACATTTAAAGCAAAGGCCCATGTAACATGTTTATGTCTTCTTACTGTTGAGGTTATCCCCCAAAGGTTGTTCCAAAATAATTACCTATGTCAACAAGGAAAAGGAAATCCAGGTTAAATGTGAATGGTTCTAGGGGTTACCATGCCGCAAAGCAAGGGGAGGAACTGGTTTGTGACACTTCCTGTTTCACCTGCCAATCTCATGTTTGCATTCCAACTCCACAGCTGTAGTCCTTGAGCAAGAATTAGCACCTGAGACAAATCTAGTGTATTTCTAACGATGAGTTTTATGCACCCTAGCAGAAACAAAAATGGGTCGAAACCAATGCTCCTTCCAAGCTTTGGAGTCTTGGGAGCAAAAATTCTCCTTTGCGAGCTGCTGGCATTAAAGTTGTGAGCGAGCGATATGGCTACTGCATAAATTAGTTTGCTCTGGAGCCATCCTTTTTGAGCTAAGGCAAAAATGTGTGAGCCGGAGGCTAAAAAACTGTGAGCTAGCTCACACTAACTCAGCTTAGTTCGGGGACAAAGGGTGGCGCTAGGGGAGCAGCAGTCCAGGAGGCACCCTCTGGAGTGTGGTGTGCCTCAGGGGGCAGTGCTCTCCCCGATGTTGTTTAACATCTACATGCGCCCCCTTGTCCAAATTGCCCGGAAGTATGGGCTGGGATGTCACCAGTACACTGATGACACCCAGCTCTATCGGATGTTGGGCGGCCGGTTGGACTCTGACCCAGAAGATCTTGACCGGGCACTGCACGCCATAGCTGGTTGGCTCAGACTGAGTAGGCTGAAATTGAACCCGGCGAAAATGGAGGTCCTGTGTCTGGGTCGGGGCGGTCGGTCCCACTCCCGAGCTTCGATGGGGCACCGTTGGTGCCTGCATCGCAGGTAAGGAGTTTGGGAGTGCTCCTGGATCCCTCTTTGTCAATGGAGGCGCAGGTGGCAGCCACTGCTAAGTCGGCCTTTTACCACCTTCGGCTGGCACGGCAGTTGGTTCCCTATCTCGACCGCGATGACCTAGCCACAGTGATCCATGCGACAGTCACCTCGAGGCTGGACTACTGTAATGCCCTCTACATGGGGCTGCCCTTGGTGCAAACCCGGAAGCTGCAGCTGGTGCAGAATACCGCAGCCAGGCTAACGATGGGTCTTACAAGACGGGACCACATCCGGCCTGTGCTAGCGGCACTGCACTGGCTGCCTATAGCATACTGAGTTCGCTTCAAGGTGCTGGTTCTCACCTTTAAAGCCCTATATGGCCAGGGTCCAACATACCTGAGGGACCGCCTTTTCCCGTATATACCCCAGCGGGCACTTCAGTCGGGGTCATGTCACCGACTTTATGTCCCGAGCCCCAGGGAAGCCAGGCTCACCGGGACCAGGGCCAGGGCTTTTTCGGTGGCGGCTCCAGTCTGGTGGAATGAGCTCCCGGAGGAGATCAGGGCCCTGCGGGACTTAATGCAGTTCTGCAGAGCCTGTAAGACGGAGCTCTTCCGCCAGGCCTTTGGCTAGGAGCCGCCACCAGTAGAAACAGTAGTAACATCCACTGTAATAACAACTCTAATATGAGCCGGCCCTGAATGTAGCCCAGGCCCGATGGTTATGGTTGGTGGGACCCCAACCCGACAGGAAGCCATCTGAGTAGAAAGACTGGAAGCACTTTATTAGGAATTGTAGTTACATACCTGTAATTTTCTGGTATTTTATTGTTGTTATTATTATTGTTATGTTGATTTTAAATTGTTATACGATGTTTTAACTGGCATTTATGCCTTTGTTTTAACTGGCATCTATGCCCTTGTAAGCCGCCCTGAGCCCACTTGTGGGGAGGGCGGGGTATAAAAATAAAGATAAAATAAATAAAATAAATAAATAAAGATGATATTATTTCTGTCAAGATGATACCCGGTATTAGTAATATCAACCACTTGAGAGGGGGTGATGGCTTGGTGGTAGAGCATCGGCTTGGCATGCAGACAACCCCAAGTTGAATCTCTGGCATCTCTTTGTTAAAAGATCAGGTAGTAGGTCCGCCTTTCTCCGCAGATATCCCAGAGAGCACTGCAGTCAGGCACTCAACATCCCCTGACCCTCCCTGGCCTCAGAGAGGCCAGATTAGAGATCCCAAGAACCAGGGCCTTTTCAGTGGTGGCTCCTCACTGGTGGAACAAGCTCCCGGATGACATCAAGGCCCTGCGGGACCTCTTGCAGTTTCGCAGGGCCTGCAAAGCAGAGCTCTTCCCCCAGGCCTTTGATTAGGAGCCGCCACTGGGGGAAATGGCCACTGGAAAAGTGGCTGGTCGAATGTTCTGGCCCGGGAAACCGACTGGTGGAAGCCTCGTGGCCTGGGTCACTTAGGCTGCTGCTCTTTGGGTTGGACGTACTGTACTGCCGCTATCTTTTGTGGTTTCATTCTGTCAATTTTATGTAGATGGTTTTAATTCTAGCGTATGTATGCTGTTGATTTTAACTGTTGTTAGCCGCCTTGAGCCGGCTGTGCAGGTTAGGCGGGACATAAATCTAAATTAATAAATGACAAATAGGGGAGGAGAAAGATTATACTGCTGGGTATAGCTTATTGTAGTAGGATCCAATTATGTCATTTCTGTACCACTTAATGTGTCAAGTGGTGGGCTCTCCTTCTTTGGAGGTTTTCAAGCAGAGGCTAGAGGGCCATCTGATAGCAATGCTGATTCTGTGAACTTGGGCAGATCGTGAGAGGGAGGGCAGGAAGGGTTGCCTCAGGGCTCAGTTCTCGTGGCCCTTTCTGACACGCCCAGGGGAATGCTGATCTCCACTTTGGGGTCACCAAGAGAAATCCCAATCACCACTTTGGGGTCAGGAAACAATTTTTCTCAAGGCCAGTTTGGCCAGGGGTCCTGGAGGGGTTTTTTTTGTCATCTTCTGGGCTTAGAGCAGGGATCACTGGGGATGGGGTGGGGGGTTATTTGTGAACTTCCTGCCTTTTGCAGGGGGCTGGACTAGATGGCCCTGGAGGTCCCTTCCAACTCTATGATTCTATGAATACTTATGCCACACTTCAGTTCTTTCTGGTGGTTCCGGACTCCTGAAATCCTAGGACATGGATTATTGAATGTCCCATTTTGTTGACCGTACTCATACTGTGTAATCTGCCTTGAGTCCCTTTGAGAAAGGCAAACATAAAATAAAAATAAAGACCTCTGCCTGAGAGCCGCTGCCAATCTGAGTAGATAATACTGACTTTGATGGACCGATGATCTGATTCGGTATAAGGCGGCTTCATACGTTCAGAGAGGGGACTCCTAATGTGCCCGTTCGGTTTGGCCGAGAGGATAACTCTGAGCATGCCAGAGGGCAGATACTCAGGGCTAGCCCCTCTGTAACTTAAGGTTGCCAGCAGTGCTCCCTCTAAGCTGTGCATGTGAGCGGCCGCTCATTAACACAGGAAGCCCCACTCAGCAGCAATCTGGAGCTGCACAGAGTCTTACACTGCCCATTGCCCGTTTTAAGATTACAGCAGTTCTATTATGCTCAGGATGTGAACTGCTCTGCTTAGGAGTGGGAAAAAATAGAGGGAACATTGGTCGGCAGGTCTCCCCGTTCCCTAGCAGGGGATGAGGGGTAGAGTTGCGAGATACAGGTTGGGAAACTCCTGGCGGTTTGGGGGTTGAGCCTGGGGAGGACAGGGACCTCGGTGGGGTACAGTGTTGTCATAGAGTCCACCCTTCAAAGCATCCGTTTTCTCCGGGGGAACTGATCTCTGTCGCCTGGAGATGAGCTGTAATTCCGGGGGATCCACAGATCCCACCTGAGGGCTGGCATTCCTATCTTTGTTGTAGGGAGCAGGGCATTTGAGGGGTTCCTGATCAAGGCACACAGTGGAGACGGAGCTACCCAGCTGCATACCCACTCCCCAGTCTTACCCAAACAACTGCCTGTCTAAGCAGCATGAAGGTGGATTAAACGATTTACCCAGCTACCAGGTGGCTACAGCTATCCTAAGGAATGAGTGCGAGGACTATTAAAAACTTGCTACCGTCGAACACAAAACGGCAATCATTGTACACCACTTTGGCTTCTGGGATCTCCAACCTGTGTGTCTCAAAGATTCGCTGCTGCACGAAAGAAACAGAAAATTCGTTCTTAAGAAGAGAGCCCTGTTTACCAGATTGAACGTTCCGTATTCTTCCCTAAGAAGGTGGGTCATAAATCCTTTCAGAGTCGTCTGGTCTCCCCAGGTCCAGCGGGCTTTGTTGAGGTAGGAAGAGGCAGGCAAGTAGAGATAAGGGAGGCAGCCAGCCAAGAAGCAGAGAGTCAACTTCAGCGTGTGGCCCAGAGTCAATTCCTACACCGAAAGACACGCCGTGTTGCACAAGAATGGTTATTTCCCTCAATTCGTGCTACAGCTTCCAAGATCAGATGACCAGCCCACCCGCCCCCAAAAAGAAGAGGGGGGGAACCCTGAACATATATCAACAGGTGGAGCCAATCTCTCAATGTGCAGTTTTAAGTCCCTGCAAAAACAAAACAATACGAACCCCCCACAATGTTTAAAACAGCATGGGTTTCCGTGGGTTACTGGGGGGAGGGAGACGACATCGCTCTGATCTTTTTTGCCTACACTCTTTTGCCTTTGGGTTGCCAGCTCCGGATTGGGAAAACCTGGAGATTTTGTGGGTAGAGCCTGAGGAGAGTGGAGTTTGGGGCATACGCCATAGAGTCCAAATCCCAAAGTGGCCATTTTCACCAGGGGGGATGATCTCTGTCGCTTGGAGATCAGTTGTGATAGCAGGGGATCTCCAGCCACCTCCTGGAGGTTGGCAACCCGATTTGCACAACGGGTGCACCGTTAAGTGGAGCAAACAATATTAGAGGTTCCCAGGGATCACATTTGTGGCATCTCTTTTGCAATTTAAATTCTACCGTGACATTCCTGGATGGCTCAAGCGCTGCTAGGCTGCGATAAACCACTTTGGGGTGATTAAGAGTTGGCTGGTTTCCCCCAACAACGCCCCCCTCCCATTAAAAAAAAATGAAAATCTGTTTAAATTTTTTTTTTAAGATTTTAAACATGGTTTCCACCAATAGTTCATCCCATTTTTTAAAACCTTCATCTTGACTGCTTTGGAGAGTATCGGGAAGAGCCCAGGTGGAAGGATTTTAAACAATAGCAGGATACACACTTGGGTGCGTTTCCAATGGCACCGAATAATACGAGCCAAGATGCCTGCGAGCCCTGCTGATCCTTCCGCTGGTCTTCTACAGTCTCTAACGCGGGCCACAGCAACTACAGGACTAGAGAACGGAGCCTGAACATTTCTGATCTATTCGTATTTATCTAATTATTCGGGATGGAGAAAACCAAGGGTAACCGTGAAGAGCTCCGGGAGGACATCTACAAATTGGGTGAGTGGGCAACAATGCGGCAGACGAAGTTCAGTGTTGGTAAGTGTAAGGTGACGCACACTGGAACAAAAAAAAAATCCGACTTACAATATAGGCTAACGGGGTCTGAACTTGATGAATGATAGGGGGGGAAAGATCTTGGGGTCGTAGTGGACAGCTCGATGAAAATGCCAACCCAGTGCGCTGTAGCGGCGAAAAAGGCAAACTCTATGTTAGGGATTACTAGGAAATGGACTGAAAATAAAATGGCTGGTATTATAATGCCCCGGATAGATCTATGGTGCGGCCTCAGTTGGAATATCGCGTACCGTTTTGATCGCTGTATTTCAAAAAAAATATTGCAGAGCTGGAAAAACGTTCAGAGGAGGGCAACCAAAATGATGATTAGGGGGTTGGAGCACCTTCCCTATGAGGAAAGGCTGAGGAGTCTGGGACGTCTCAGTTCAGAGGACACTAAGGGGAAATATGACAGAGGCAATATTCCCACTAAGCTGTGGAGTCCTGTAAGCAGAAATTCTCCTTTGTGAGCTCCTGGCATTAAAGTTGCGGGTGAGCGATTTGGCTACGGCATAAATTAGTTTGCTCTGGAGCCATCCTTCCTGAGCTGAGACAAAAAATGTGTGCGCTGGAGGCTAAAAACTGTGAGCTAGCTCACACTAACTCAGCTTAGAGGGAACACTGGACAGAGGTTTATAATATTATGCATTTGGGGGGGGAGACAGTGGACAAAGAGAACTTCTCCCTCTCCTAAAATACTAGAAGTCCAGGGCATCCAACGAGGCAGATGGGGAAGATGAAAGGCAATAGTACGTTAGAAAATGAGTGATTAAAACGCAGAATTCGCTGCCCAAGGATGTAGTGATGGCCACAGGCATAGACAGCTTTAACAGGAACAGGTTTCCTCGGGAGGTGGTGGGCTCTCCTTCTTTGGAGGTTTTTAAGCAGAGGCTAGATGACCATCTGAGAGCAATGCTGATTCTACAAATTTAGGCAGATCGTGAGAGGGAGGGCAGGAAGGGATAAGCCAGCATTTTGCTCTTGTGGCCCTTTCTTATATGCTTCCCCTGATAGGAACATCAGAAGAGTCCTGCTGGATCAGACCAGTGGTCCATCAAGTCCAGCATCCTGTCTCATACAGTGGCCAGCCAGTTCCTCTGGAGGTCCAACAACAGGGCATAGAGGCCAAGGACATCCCCTGATAAGGACATAAGAAGAGCTCTGCTGGATCAGACTAGTGGTCCATCAAGTCCAGCATACTGTCTCACACAGGGGCCAACCAGTTCCTCTGGAGGGCCAACAACAGGGCAGAGAGGCCAAGGCCCCTGATAAGAACCTCAGAAGAGCCCTGCTGGATCAGACCAGTGGTCCATCTAGTCCAGCATCCTGTCTCACACAGTGGCCAACCAGTCCCTCTGGAGGTCCAACAACAGGGCAGAGAGGCCAAGGACATCCCCTGATAAGAACATAAGAGCTCTGCTGGATCAGACCAGTGATCCATCAAGTCCAGCATCCTGTCTCACACAGTGGCCAACCAGTTCCTCTGGAGGGCCAACAACAGGGCAGAGAGGCCAAGGCCTTCCCCTGATAAGAACCTCAGAAGAGCCCTGCCAGATCAGACCAGTGGTCCATCTAGGCCAGCATCCTGTCTCACACAGTGGCCAACCAGTTCCTCTAGAGATCCAACAATAGGGCACAGAGGCCAAGGACATCCCCTGATAAGAACATAAAAAGAGTCCTGCTGGATGAGACCAGTGGTCCATCAAGTCCAGCATCCTGTCTCATCCAGTTCCTCTGGATGGCCAATGGGACAGAGAAGCCAAGGCCTTTCCCTGATGTTGCCTCCTGACTCTGGGATTCAGAGTTTGAACGTGGAGGTTCCTCTCAGTCACCATGGCCAGTAGCCACTGACAGACTTATCCTCCATGAATCTTTCATCCCCTTTTAAAGCTGCTTATTCCTGTGATGTCAAAGACCAGGCCTGATATCTTGGAGTACAATGACAAAACAAACCAAGATACTCTGTGGAAATAACAAACAGCTCAGACTTCAAAACCCTGTTACGCTTCCATGTGGGAGCATAGGTGTCAACTACAGGGGGGCTCGAGGGCTTGAGCCACCCCTGAAATTTCCTGTGGGGGACTGAGCCCCCCTGGCGAAACAGAGCGGCCACCTGCCCGCCCACCGCACCGCCTCTGTCTTCCAGGGCCCCTTCCTAGGCCCGCCCGCCACCACAAGAGCCTCTCTTCCCCCCCCCAACCCGGCCTGGCTCCCCTGCACCCACTCCTCCCTCCCTCGCTCCCGGGGCCATCCGGGTGAATGCCCAGTGTGATGGCATCACCCAGAAGTGAAGCCATCACGCTGGGCGCGTTGCCGGGGCGACACTCTAGCAATCGCCTCGAAACTCTATGGCACCATAGAGTTTCAGGGCGATTGCCAGAGCGTCGCCCCAGCAACATGCCCAGCTTGATGGTGTCACTTCCGGGTGACACCATCACGCTCGGCAGTTGCCCGGAAGGCCCCCAGGAGGGAGGAGTGGCCAGGCAGGGGGGAGAGGAGGAGGCGGCAGCAGCGGCAGGGACATTGTTTCAGTGCGCGCATGCAAGAGCCCCCCCCCCCCCCCCCCCGATTTCAAAACTCTACGCCCCTGTGTGGGAGCAAGATAAACTGTGTAACTGTGTGGGTAAGTCGGGTTTCAAATTGTTAAACGACAAGGTTTTGAAGTGTTGTGAATATCTATATCCTAGATGTTTTGCTTGCTTTATTATTCATATCAGTTCCATAGAATATCGGCTCGGAAGAAGTGAATCGAAACTCTCTCGGCCGACAGGAGACGTCAGCCTGGTGTTTAGCCTCCCTGCAGACCTGGAGGTTGGCAACTCAGAAACAGCCAAGAAGACCACAGTGGATACAAGGACTGTGTACTGCCTAATTTAGGTCTTGCTTGGGAAGGTTCTTGGACATGTGTATTTGTTTTAAGCATTAGTGCTTTAATAAATTATATTGAGACATATGCCTTTAAGTAAAACTTTGCGTTGTTAGACCTTGAGCTGTTTGTTATTTCCACGGGGTATCTTGGTTTGTTTTGTCATTGTTTTGGGTGCGTCCGTGGTCCCGCTGGGTTCACTGGTATCAGATATCACACACACACACCAGAGGGAAGATGGCTAACAAGAGTTCGCAAGGAAACCCCAAAGCAGACAGGAAAGTTGTCATCCACTGGGGAGGGCACGTGACTCAGTGGTAGAGCATCTGCTTGGAATGCCGGTCCCCAGTTCAACCCCTGGCATCTCCAGTTAAAAAAAGCACCAGGCAGCAGGCGATAGGAAAAACCTCCGCCTGAGACTCCGGAGAACAGCTGCCAGTCTGAGTAGAGAAGACAGACCTTGATTGGACTAATGGTCTGATTCCAACTTCATATCTTAACATAAGAACATCAGAGAAGCCAAGGTTGGCTCAGGCCAGTGGCCCAGCCAGTCCAACACTCTGTGTCCCACAGTGGCCAAAAACACCAGGTGCCCTCAGGAGGCCCAGCAGTGGGGCCAGGACACCAGAAGCCCTCCCACTGTTGCCCCCCCCCCCCCAAGCACCAAGAATGCATCACTTGCTCCAGACCGATAATTCCTATCTATGATTTGTGGCTAAGAGCCTCTGCTCCATATGTTTATCTAATTCCCTCTTGAAGCTGTCCATGCTTGTAGCCGTCACCGCCTCCTGTGGCAGTGAATTCCACGTGTTCATCACTCTTTGGGTGACGAAGGACTTCCTTTTATCTGTTCTAACCCGACTGCTCAGCAATTTCATGAAGTGCCCACGAGTTCTTGTCTTATGAGAAAGGGAGAAAAGGACTTCTTTCTCTACCTGCTCTATCCCATGCATTGTCTTATAAACTTCAATCATGTCACCCCTCAGCCGTCGTTTCTCCAAGCTAAAGAACCCCAAGTGCTTCAATCTTTCTTCATAGGGAAAGTGTCCCAACCCTTTTATCATTCTAGTTGCCCTTTTCTGCACTTTTTCCAATGCCATCGTACCTTTCTTGAGGTGGGGCGACCAGAACTGTACACAGTACTCCAAATGAGGTCGCACCATCGATTTATACAGGGGCACTATGATACTGGCTGATTTGTTTTCAATTCCCTTCCTAATAACCCCCCGCATAGAGTTGGCCTTTTTCATTGCAGTCGCACACTGTCTCGACATTTTCATTGAGTTATCTACTACGACTCCAAGATCTCTCTCTTGGTCAGTCTCCGCCAGTTCGGATCCCATCAACGTGTATTTATAGTTAGGATTTGTGGCTCCAATGTGCATCATTTTGCACTTGGCCACATTGAACCCCATTTGTCACATTGACGCCCACTCGCCCATCCTTGACAGATCCCTCTGGAGTGCCTCACAATCCTCCCTGGTTCTCACCACCTTGAACAACTTCGTGTCATCTGCAAATTTAGCCACTTCACTGCATGCTCCCAACTCCAAATCATTAATAAACAATGATGCAGGGAGACAGACAGACAGTTCCAGGGTTTGGGTGCCATGCCCAAGAAGGCCCTTTCTCAGGTGCCCATCGTGCATACAAATAGTGAGGAACCAAACCAAAACCGAAGCCCTAACAATGATCGACTGAGCACTCCTAGTTCTCTACAGGAATGCCACTAGGCTTACTGATTTATTTATTTCAAACATGTATTAGCCACCTTCCTGCCCGGAACTCAAGATGGCTTACAATGTAAATAAAATTTAAAAATATATATAAAATTATAATTATAACAATTATAAAATATAATTATAAAATTATTTTTAAAATTAAAAAAGAAGAGGAGGAGGAGATTGGATTCATACCCCACCCTTCACTACCCAAAGGAGCCTTAAAGCAGCTTACAATCTCCCTTCCCTTCCCCTCCCTGCAACAAGCACCCTGTGAGGTAGATGGGGCTGAGAGAGCTCTCTCGAGGACTGCCCTTGAGAGAACAGCTCCGAGAGAACTTGTGACTGACCCAAGGTCACACCAGCAGCTGCATGTGGAGGAGGAGTGGGGAATCAATCCCGGTTTCTCCCAGATTAGAGTCCATGCTCCTAACCACTACGCCAAGCTGGCTCTCATGGAGATGACCATAATTTAAAATCACAGTTAGGGCTGCCGATACGTAAAAAACAAAACAAGTCAAATGTCGTCGTAAGTAAAGCCATCTTCAACTGCCTCCTGAAGATCGAAAGTCATTGGGCCAAGCACTCCCCCTTGTTTGGAGAATTTAGGACACACTCTGAAAGGAAGGTCACACTAACCCTTTTCAAGGGTGGACCCTGGACTTCTGGTCCTTCCAAACCACCTGACCCGAGGGCCACACCTCCATGAGCTCCCAGAAGCCCCCCGCCCAGTTCTGAGTAACAAGTCCCGCCCCTTCCACCTGCCAAGCTGCCCCCGTCCTGTGCAAAGGTGACGCTGGCCACGCCTACTTCTGGGCTCTCTCTCTCGTCCCCCTGCTGACTTTCCTGACCTACAGATATACTCACCCCTTCCCTGAACAAGCGAGAGAAAACCCACAGTACTATGCAGAGCACATAGACGACAACGGTGTGCTGGTTGCACAAGCTCAGGCCGCAGCAAAAGGCTCCAACTTTACAGATCTGAAAAAGGGAGGAAGGGAACATTTAACAGAGATCCTCTGCTATTTATTTATTTTTTAAAAACCCAGTCTTGCTGTCTCATCAGCCCTGCGAGGTAGGGTGCTGTCTGCATCGTTATAGCTTGAGAACTGAAGCTGTTGACCGGGCCAAGGTTTTCTAACACCCTGCCTTGCTAGAAGCTTGCGAAATGGCTCTGATCAATGGGAGGAAGGGTATCGTTCCATGGATTGGAGGAAGGGGGAAGCACGGTCAAATCACAGCCAACTGATGGTGACCATATCAGGTTTTCAAGTCAAGAGACGCTCAGAGCTGGTTTGTCATCGCCTGCCTCTGTGTAGTGACCCTGGATTTCCTGGGTGGTCTCCCACCCAAGTACTAACGAGGGCCGACCGTGCTTAGCTTCCAAAAACCTCTCCCTTTCATATTCTGAGTCCCCCTTCCCCCTGCCCGGAAGAAAATGGGACCAGTAGCCCAGAACCGGGACCCATAATAATAGAGGGAAATCGCCATCTTGGATTTTTTATCCACACTGAGATTTTCCAAACGCAGTGTGTAAATTTAACGTTTTGGGTTTTGTATTTTATGGCACTGTGTCTTGGACGTCGCCCAGAACCTGGAGCGAGCCGGGACGGGGCGGTTAATAAATCCAATAAATAAATATTAATAACAATAACAACTGCAGGAATAGAGATAATGGTCAAGATACAGTGATGTTCAGGGCTTTTTTTGCATACTGGTCTGGCGTACCAGCACCAATTTCCGGCCAGCCTCTTCTCAAAGAGGCCGGCAAACATGGAGGCAGGTGAGACTGCAGAGAAGGTGGCAGACGCTGTGATAGATTCTGCTGCGCCCAATGATGATGTCATCAGCAGGCGCAACGGTGTATCTCTGCTGCCCTGTCGTCTTCTGTGTAGGCCTCCATCGTGAGTACTGGTACCTCCTGTGTGTGTTTTTAAACAACAACAAAAAGAACTTGTGATGTTTTTCGATCCCGCGCAGGTTACCTTTGATCTCTCCTTTGGCGACGCTGCCTCCTCGAAGCGCAGGGAGAGTGCCGTCAGCAGCCCCACAAACAGATTGTTTAAGCTGAAAACCTCCGCCGCGATGGACCACTGCCATGTGAGGCGAGCAAATGAAAACATCCCCGCGGCAAAGATGCCTGCAGCCTGCGTGCCGGAAAGCCTGCAAACGCAGATAACAAGAATGTATCTTCTTTGCCAACCGCCATCACCAGAGGGGGGGGGGGGAGAAAAAACACAAAACTTCATGCCCTTCCCAGTTACCACCCCCGCCCACCCCGAAATGCAAAAACCACCCAGCCAGAAAAAGACACACTTCCTTGCCTTCGCTGCTGCAAGAGACGCTTACATGGCTCACAATGGAACATGACGGCACCCAACGAGAAAGGCGGGGCAAAAAAAAGAGTCCGAACTAGGGTTGTCGACCTCTGGGTGGGACAAGGAGATCTCCTGGAATTAGAACGACTTTCCAGGTGACAAAAGATCCGTTCCCTGGAGGAAGTGGCTTTGGAGGGGGGACTCTATGGCACCGAGGCCCCTCCCTTCCCCAACTTCACCCGCCCCAGGCTCCACCCACCACATCTCCAGGAAAATGTCCTCACCTGGAGTTGACAACCCTAGCTGGGAGTTATTCTGGAAGAGAAAACTGTTAATTAACTCGTTTTCAGTCAATGGCATAGACGCACCCTTCAGAGAGCCACAGAATGCTGCCGATCAGAGGAGGGAAGCATCAGACAGGGAGCACGTGTCTCGGGTTTCAGACAAGCTAGGAGTCACTTAAGACAGCTCTGGAGTACAGGAGCTAACGATTAGAGAAGGCATCAAAAGCCACAAAAGAAGAAGAAGACGAGAAGAGATTGGATTTCTACCCCGCCCTTCAATACCTGAAGGAGTCTCAGAGCGACCTACAAACTCCTTTCCCTTCCTTTCCCCACAACAGACATCCTCTGAGGTGGGTGGGGCTGAGAGAGCTCTCTGGAGAACTGCCCTTGAGAGAACAGCTCTGAGAGAACTTGTGACTGACCCAAGGTCACACCAGCAGCTGCATGTGGAGAAGCGGGGAATCAAACCAGATTAGAGTCCACACACTTAACCACTACACCAAACTGGTGATCTCGGTGATAAGCTTGGTTACCAAAGACTCTGAATGAGGAAGGCAAAACTTCAGATCTCTAGAAAATCCACATCAACGGCAATTTTGGTTTGAAAAAAGAATATCGGCTGGAGGTGAACAGGGCATTCCTGAAGGACGGCCCAGAAAGAAGACCTGCACACGGACCTGGGAATCAAAATGCAATCTCATAAGTCTGAACAAACCAAACAGGGGAAGAGAGGTGGAATTATTAGTACCTCTAGGATGTGGAGCATTGTGAGCAAAAATTCTACTTTCCGAGCTACTGACATTGAAGTTGTGAGCGAGCGATTTGGCGACTGCATAAATCAGTTTGCTCTGGAGCCGCCCTTCCTGAGCCGAGATAAAAATGTGTGAGCCGGAGGCTAAAAAAAAGGTGAGCTAGCTTACACTCACTCAGCTTAGAGGGAACACTGTCTGCAGGTGAGATGCGTCATGAATAAATGTCTGCAGAAATTTGCCAGGTATGAGCAGGTTTCAGTGAACCCCTCTAAATATTAAGAGCAAAGGCTTTTATTCCACAATTTCATCCGATATCTTCAATAATGACCGTATTTTTTTTTTTTTTTACAAAAACCCTCTATATCGGGGGTGGCCAAGCTGTGGCTCAGGAGCCACATGCGGCTCTTTCACACATATTATTCAGCTCCCGGCAGGGCAGCCAGGAAGCAAAGGGGAAGCATACTTATTCTCCCTTCCTCCATCCCTCCCATCTATTTGCATTCTTTGTTTCTCCCTCTCTCTCTCTCTCTCTTTCTCTTTCTTTCCACCTCTTTCACTCTTTCTTTCCACCTCTCTCTCTTAGAGAAATCAATATCATTAACAAACAAATATCATTATCGATATCTGTTTTTACCCCTTCTGTTTTGATTTTTGGCAGTCTCATTTAAAGTTAATAAAAAGCAAATCGGCAAATTGAAAAAAAGAAAAACGTGTGTGTAATATTTGTTCCTGTCTTGCGGCTCTCAAACATCTGACATTTATTCTATGTGGCTCTTAAGTTGAGCAAGTTTGGCCACACCTGCTCTACATAAAGGAAACACAAGATTTCACTGGGAAAAGTTCACGTGACGTTTTGGCCTGCTCACTCATAATGCATGCATAATATTACCACATTGGATGCTCTTTCCCCCAGCCTCCTTACAACATCCTTGTAAGGTAGGCACAGTGCCATTACCCTAAAATTAAGGGGGGGGGGGTTGAGGAAGAGGACAAAGCAGCTAGCCTAGGGACTGGAAAGTGAGGATTTTTTTTACTGTGACGTTACATTTAATCAGGGTTTCTTCTTTTTTTTTAAAGAGGTGCTGGACCTCTCAAGAGGGAAATGAAGTTTTCAATCAGTATACTGAACACCCATGGACTTTTAAACATTTTTAAAAGAATTTTGTCAAAGAGGTTCCAGAACTCAGTTCCGGTCCGTTCCCCCATTTAACACTGGAATTCCCAGCTCGTAAATGGTAGTCTCACAGAGCAGTCCTAAACAGAGTCACTCCAGTTTCAGTGGGTTTAGACTGAAGAAACACTTGCCTAAGATTGCAATCAGTTACTCTTCCTCCCCAGTTATTCAAGCTCACACCAGCGACACCAGCATGCAAAAAGCACTATTCCTCCTCCTTCGCTTTATACACAGTAGATCCCATAGATGGTTGTGACCAATGTTCCCTCTAAGCTACGGAGTCTTGTGAGCAAAAATTCTACTTTGTGAGCTACTGGCATTAAAGCTGTGAGCGAGCCATTTGGCTACGGCATAAATTAGTTTGCTCTGGAGCCACATCCTTCCTGAGCTCAGACAAAAATGGGTGAGCCGGAAGCTAAGAAACTGAGCTAGCTCACACTAACTCAGCTTAGAGGGAACACTGGTTGTGACTGCCTACAGAAAGCTGGGAACGAATTAGGAGTTTGTGCTAGAGAATTTTTTAGAGTTTCTGTTGGAAAAACTTAACAGGTTTCGCTGGCTTTTTTTGGTAGAAAAAGCCCAGCACGAACTCATGAGCATAATAGGCCACACCCAACAACAGAAACTCATTAGCATGTTAGGCCACACCCCTTACAGTGCAGGTCCCTCCCAGGATCAGCTTCCCCAGCTGCCCTGTGGCTTGCGGGGCGCCTGGGGAACCCAAGAGGGGGGGAGCTTGTAGACATGGCCAACTCGGAAGCCAGCCGGAACTCCGTTCCTGTGCGTTTCTCCCCAAAAATAGCCCTGAGTTTCGGCGCTGTGCTCACGTCCTGATACATTTGGGCAAGAACTCAACATAAGGTTAGTTTAAGAAGGAGAGACTGGATTTATACCCCATCCTGCACTCAGTCTCAGAGCGGCTTAGAATCTCCTTCCCTTCCTCTCCCCACAACAGACACCCTGTGAGGTAGGTGGGGCTGAGAGAGCTCTGAGAGAACTGCTCTTGAGAGAACAGCTCTGAGAGAACTGTGGCTTGCCCAAGGTCACCCAGTAGCTGCATGTGAAGGCGTGGGGAATCAAACCCGGTTCTCCCAGATTAGAGTCCGTGCTCCAAACCACTATGCCAAACTGGCTCTCCCCAGTTTAGGGGAGGGGAGGGACTCACACAATGCCCCCCTTGGCAAAAATGAAAACCTATACACAGAGGTTAAGAAGGAGGCCTATCTGCAGATTTACAGTTACCTATTCAAGCCCAATTCAAGTTTGCAAAAACAGCCACTGACAAGTCAAGATGTCTTCTGGGTAGGGAGGCCAGCCTCCAATCGGACCTGGGGATCCCCTGAGTTGAAAGCTCATCTTCAGACAACAGAAAACAGTTCCGCTGGGGAAAATGGATGCTTTGGAGGGTGGTCTCTGTTGTACTGTACCCCCACTGGGGTCCTTGTCCTTCCCAGGCCCCACCCCCAAAACTCCAGGAGTTTCCCAACCCGGATCCGGCAACCCTACCCCCACCCCCCATCCATCCATCACTGGTGAATAGGGAACCCGGCAACCGTACCCCCAGGGAACCAGACAATAAACCATTTGTAAATCTGGGAAACGACCAGTTTCATACTTTTCCTCTCAGGTCAGAGGGCTAACGAGGCCTTTTCTGAGAAGGCGGGCTTAGAAAAATAAACTTGTGAGCCGTTATTTCTGCAGGCTTATTTGCAATTACAATTCAGAGTCGTGTGACTTGGGTCAGTCGCCGTTCTCTCGGGGCTGTGCTCTCAAGAGCAGTTTCTGTCAGAGCTCTCTCAGCCCCACCCACCTCACAGGGTGTCTGTTGTGGGGAAAGGAAGGAGACTGTAAGCTGCTCTGAGACTTCAAGTGAAGGGCAGGGTACAAATCCTCCTCCTCCTCTTCTCTTGCAGAAAAGTTGGGGGGGGGCTGGGTTTGAAACACTCCTCTTGCTTCCCTGTCTCGAATCCAATACACAGGGTCGTGTGCTAGCCTTGTATTGACAGGAAATATTCCTGCCGGTAGAGCGGGATGCACAGGTGCTGGCTACCGCCCAGTAGGCATTGGAAGTTTGAGACATGGAAAGGAATCACACCTAGGGACACGCTCCCCCCGCATCACTGCTTACTGATCCAGGAAGGGGTTACGGATCCCGGATGACATGCAACCATAGCAGCCGATCACACTAATCTACAACAATCAGAGGAAGTTCCTACAATTTAAAATAAAAAGGAAGGTGCGGTACAAATTAGAAGGGGCTACGGTGGCTCAGAGGTTCAGATGCTGATCTGCAGACCGGAAGATCTGTAGTTCGGCAGTTCGAGACCCGAGTGCTGCATGACGGAGTGAGCTCCCATCTCCGGTCCCAGCTCCTGCCAACCTAGCAGTTCGAAAACAAGAAACTGCAAGTAGGTACCGCTTTGGTGGGAAGGTGACAGCGTTCCATGTGCCTCGGCGTCTAGTCATGCTGGCCACATGACCGCGGAAACATCTTTGGACAGCACTGGCTTTTTGACTTGGATACGAAGATGAGCACTGTAACCCTAGAGTCGGATTCGACTGGCTTTCGAGCAAGGGAAATCTTTACCTTTACTTTTACAGCACAAATGAACTTGCCTTATACCAAGCAGACCACGCTCTACCCCAGTCCAGCATTATCTATTCTGATTGGCAGTGGTTTCCCCAGGTCCATTTTGTGGTTGGCTCCACCTCCGGTGGCAGCCATTTTGTGACTGACCCCGCCTCCGGTGGCAGCCATTTTGCGCTCATACCTGCTGTTTCTGAATTCAAAACATCTCCACAGGCTCAAAAAGTCTCACACACTAACCACTAGCCACCATGGCTCTCAACATATGAAGCTTACGAGTCAGACAACAAGTTCATACCGTCCAGTCCTACCGATGCTGATCTCTAAGGCAAAAAAAAAAAAAGGCTTTGCAGGCCCCAATCGCTGGCATTACTTGGGATTAAGCATGGAAACCTGTGTGCAAATGGGGGCTCGTCCATGGACGAGCCGACAGGTGTCTATCTCCCGACCCAGCGCCCTTATTCATTAAGCCTGTAATCCAGCTCATACACTTTGCTTCTAATTCCACCTCTATTTACTCTACTGCTAATTTTATTATTTAATCCTCAGCCTGTTGTTTTCTCTCCTTTTTAAAAAATTCTCCACTCCGCTTTCATGATTGAAGATGTGGCTTTATTATCTGCGGCTGTTTTAATAAGACACTGCGTTCCCCACTGCTGTTAATTCACCTTTTGTGCTAGGTTTCTTTCCCTCCATTTCATTGGCACGTTTAAAAGATACATTGGTGTGCGTTTAAAGATGGCTGTGGTGGTTTCTAATGGCGGGAGAGTGGATTATAAATACATTGTAAATAAGTAAATCCTGTAAGGGAGGACACTGTTTTACCCCCATGGGCGCACGAAGAGCCAAGAGCGTTCAATATTGCCCCAGAGAACAACCCCCAAAAGAGAGATGCTCTTCCTTTCCCTTCCCCTCCCCACAACAGACACCCTGTGAGGTGGGTGGGGCTGAGAGAGCTCTGACAGAAACTGCTCTTTTTCAAGGACAGCTCTGAGAGAACTTACGACTGACCCAAGGTCACACCAGCAGCTGCGTGTGGAGGAGTGGGGAATCAAACCCAGTTCTCTGAGATTAGTCCGCTCTCCTAACCGCTGCACCAAACCGGCTTCTGAAAGTCCCCTGCTCCACTGAGGAAAAATTATTTTATTATTCAGAAGTCTGCCCCACCCACATTTCTTCAAAGGCATAGCCCAAATATTCCTCCCGAGCAGAAGTCCCAAAGTGGCACCTTTGGGCACCATGGGATCCGCCAACGCCTCCCCTGGTCGCCAGCAAGTGCTTTTAGAAAGCGGCGGGGACAGGTGGGGCTTTTGCCCATCAGGGCTTCCGACTGGCTGCGCAGACTAAAAGGCATCCCGTTAACAGAGCTTCTGCCCAGAATGTTGAATTCCACAGCTGGCTCCGCCTCTTGTGGCAGCCATTTTGTGATTGCACCCACCACCCTGTGTCAGAATTCCAAAGGTGCCTGCAGGCTCAAAAAGGGATGGGGAGTGAGGACCCTTTCTATACTGAGAGCCAGTTTGGTGCAGCAGTTAGGAGCGCGGACTCTAACCTGAGAGTACTGGGTTTGATTCCCCACTCCTCCACTTGCAGCTGCTGGTGTGACCTTGGGTCAGTCACAAGTTCTTTCAGAGCTGTTCTCTCAATGGCAGTTCTCAAGAGAGCTCTCTCAGCCCCACCTACCTCACAGGGTGTCTGTTGTGGGGAGGGGAAGGGAAAGGAGACTGTAAGCTGCCCTGAGACTCCTTCGGATAGTGAAGGGCGGGGTATAAATCCACTCTCTTCTTCTTCTGTTTTATTTCCTGACATATTTATAGCCCCCTTTCTCTGAGGACTCAAGGAGGCTTACGAAAGCAACACTGCAAAAATAAAGAATAGAATCAGCATTCAAATCCAATGTGCATTAAATAATCCAAGTAGCCCCCAATACCAACAAAACCCTGGAACTGTCTATCATTTTGTTATGAAATCTACAGGGAACTCTCTGAAACAGGGCACTGTTACATGCCCCTAAGATGTAAAAAGTGGTGCAAACCCTTCCAAAGGACTGGTTCTATCACTGAAAATGCCCTTGCCTGAGCGATCCGGCTATAGAGAGGACATGACAAGGAGGCGAACGCCCCAGGACCACAGCTGGCATGTACAAAGGCATGAGGCATATACTGTTGGACAAGTTGGAACCAACTGATGGTAACTCCAGCAAGGGGCTTCCAAAGCAAGTGAGAACAAGAGACGGTTCACGCGAAGCTCGCACACGAAGCTGCCTTGAAGAGAGCCAGTTTGGTGTGGCGGTTAGGAGCGCGGACTCTAATCTGGGAGAACCGGGCTTGATTCCCCACTTCGCCACATGCAGCTGCTGGTGAGACCTGGGGTCAATCACAAGTTCTCTCAGAGCTTTTTCTCTCAAGGGCAGTCCTCGAAAGAGCTCTCTCAGCCCCACCTAGGGTGTCTGTGGTGGGGAGGGGAAGGGAAAAGGGGACTGTCAGCCACTCCGAGACTCCTTCAGGTAGTGAAGGGCGGGGTTTAATTCCAGTCTCTTCTTCTTCTTATACTAAATCAGACCGTTGGTCCACCAAAGTCTGTATGATCTCCTCAGACCGGCAGCAGCTGTCCAGAGTCTTGGGCAGAGGTCTTTCACATCATCCACTTCCCGGTCCTTTTAAAGAGGGGATTCTGGGGACTGAAACGGGGACCTTCTGCATGCAAAGCAGAGCCTCTTCCACTGAGCCACAACGCCCTGGGGGGGCGGGGGGGAGGTCCCAGTGTAATGGCACTAAGGAAGGAGCGAACTGCACCCAGTTGACAATCCTACGCCCCAGTTCCCTTATGTTGTGTTCTGGGCAGCGGAGGGGAGGAGAAACAGGATAGATCGCCATTGCCTTCCTATGTACCGCCTTCTTAGATGGCGGGATGCGAACGAGGAATTCCAAACACGGTTCAGCACTTTTGAACAGGCAGCCAAACAGTGCTGTGGTTTTCCTGAGCCTTCAGCAAGGGCGTTCGATGATCATAAAGCATTCAGACTCTGGAACTGTTGCACGGAATCACCTCAGCCTTTTGCTACCGGAAGCATCAGGGGCTCCGTGGAAGAGCCTCTGCTTGGCATACAGAAGGTCCCAGGTTTTGTCCCCAGTAGTGTTCCCTCTAAGCTGAGTTAGTGTGAGCTAGCTCACAGTTTTTTAGCATCTGACAAGGGGAACTTTGACACTCGAAAGGTTATGCCCTGAAAATCTTGGAAGAAGAGATTCGATTTATACCCTGCCCTTCACTATCCGGAGGAGTCTCAGAGCGGCTTACTATCTCCTTTCCCCTCCCCTCCCCTCAACAGACACCCTGTGAGGTAGGTAGGGCTGAGAGAGCTCTTTTGAGGACTGCTCGTGAGAAAACAGCTCTGAAAGAACTTGTAACTGACTAAGGGTCACGCCAGCAGCTGCATGCGGAGAAGTGGGGAATCAAACCCGGTTCTCCAAGAGTAGATTAAAAGAGCGACTGGACTGGAATCCTGTCAGGGGTTAGTTACAGGGATCGTATCACCCCATGCGCTGGTTACCCATCACTTTTTGGGCAAAATTCAAATTGCTGGTTCTTAACCCTCAGCGCCCTGAAAGGCTTTGGCGCCAGGAAACCTGAAGGCCCATCTCATCCCATACCATCCAGCTCAGCAGTTAAGAATCTGGCCCCACTGGTGGACCTCCTGATGGTACTTGGTGTTTTTGGCCACTGTGTGACAGAGTGTTGGACTGGATGGGCCGTTGGCCTGATCCAACATGGCTTCCCTGATGTTCTTATGTCTGGGGCAGTGATGCTCTGTCTTCTTGGTGCTTGGGGGGGGCACAATGGGAGGGCTTCTGGAGTTCTGGCCCTGCTAATGGACCTCCTGATGGCCCCTGGGTTTTGGCCACTGTGTGACACAGAGTGTTGGCCTGGATGGGCCTTTGGCCTGATCCAACATGGCTTCTCTGGTGTTCTTATGTCTGGGGCAGTGATGCTCTGTATTCTTGGTGCTTGGGGGGAGGCAACAGTGGGAGGGCTTCTAAAGTTATGGCCCTGATGGCACCTGGGTTTGGGCCATTGTGTGACCCAAGGTGTTTGGACTGGATGGGCCACTGACCTGATCCAAGATGGCTTCTCTTATGTTCTTCAGGTTTGCCTCTCAAACCCTGCTCTTTGCTCAGATGGTGGCTTTTCAACTCCCTTTTCCACTCAAAACCTTCATGTCGTAAACTAGCATACCAAAGGAGAGAGCTTCGAATCCAGGCTTTCCCCTGACGAGCTCCAGATTAGAGTCCACCGCTCTTAACCACTACACCAAACTGGCTCTCAAAGAAGAAGTCGCTTTTATGAGGAGATTAACAACATGAGTTGTACCTGAGTTCAGTTCTCACTGGGGTGGTAAACAATGCTCCCTCTAAGCTGTGGAGTCTGGTGAGCAAAAATTCTACTGTGCGCGCTACTGGCATGAAAGTTGTGAGCGAGCGATTTGGCTGCTGCAGAAATGAGTTGGCTCCTTCCTGAGCTAAGACAAAAAAATAAAAATCTGTGAGCTAGCTCACACTAACTCAGCTTAGAAGGAGCACTGGGGGTAAACGGCTGTGCTGTTTCGGGTTGCAGGCCAGAGCTTGTACGACAGAATGTTTCTCCATACAACCCCCCCCCAAAAAAAAACCCCCACAAAATCAAACCATCCCCTGTATCTAAAAGACTAGCTGCTCCACAAGACTTTCCCTGACATGCTGGTTTTCTATCTGAAAGGTTTTTTAAAAGCTGGTTTTCCCTTTATTTGGGGGCATGGACATGCATTCTAACATGTCAGCTCCACCAGCTGCACTCTTGATACGGAAAAGCCCAAACTGTGGTCTGTTGCCTTACTGAGAACTTGGCCCTTGAATGTAGATTTAATACACATGAATACATAAATCCCCGTATATACCCCAGAGAGCACTGCGATCAGGCATACAACATTGCCTGACCTTGCCTGGCCTGAGAGAGGCCAGATTGACGACCACCAGGAATAGAGCCTTCTCAGTGGCGGCCCCCCAACTGGTGGAATGAGCTCCTGGAAGATATCAGGGCCCTGCGGGACCTTTTGCAATTCCGCAGGGCCTGCAAGACGGAGCTCTTCCGCCAGGCTTTTGGGGCCGCCACTGGGGAAAATGGCCACGGGTAAGTGGCCAGTGATATGTAGGCCCGGTACACCTCCTGGTGGTTGACCCTGGCCAGGGATGAAGTAGTAGATGCAGCTCTCTGGTGCTGGATTTGTAAATTGCCGCCATTTTTTAGTGGGTTTTTGGTTTTACTGTTAAATTATAATTAACTTTGTATACTGATTTTAAATGTTGTGAGCCGCCTAGAGCCACCTTGTGCTGGCTAGGCGGAATATAAATTCAAATAAATAAATAAATAAAGGTGCCTTGTACGGACCATTGGACTACCAAGGCCAGTACTGTCTACTCAGACTAGCTGCTGCTCTCCCGGGTCTCAGACTGAGGTCTTTCACCCTGTGAGGTAGGTGGGGCTGAGAGAGCTCTGAGAGAACTGCTCTTGAGAGAACAGCTCTGAGAGAACTGTGACTGTCCCAAGGTCACCCAGCTGGCTGCATGTGGGGGAGGAGTGGGGAATCAAACTCGGTTCTCCAGATAAGAGTGCACCGCTCTTTACCACTATACCAAACTTTCGTGAGTCACTGAAGAAGTGAGCAGTGACTCACGAAAGCTCACCCTCTTCATAGGATCAGTTCTCTGATACAAATCTGTCCTAAAGCAATGCTTGTTTCAAGTTCCCATTCACTTCACTGGCCACTGCACAGGGAAACTTCTGAACAAGTTATACTGCTTGAAAGTTTTGGCCAGTTCAATTACACGACTGAAGCAAATAATGATAGACGATAATTCAGTTGAATGTTTGATGCCAGTGACTTTCCCTCGATAAGTCTTGCAGGACTTTTCTGAAGAAGTATGCAGGATCATGGTGACCCAATGCTCCCTCTAAGCTGTGAACCGGAGGCTAAAAAACTGTGAGCTAGCTCACACTAACTCAGTATAGAGGGAGCATTGACTGTGATGCCTATGTACATATGCTCCCTCTAAGCTATGGAGTCTTGTGAACAAAAATTCTACGTTGCGAGCTACGGGCACTAAAGTTGTGAGCGAGCGATTTGGCTGCTGCATAGATTAGTTTGCTCTGGAGCCATCCTTCCTGAGCCGAGACAAAAATGTGAGAGACGGAGGCTAAAAACCTGTGAGCTAGCTCACACTAACTCAGTTTAGAGGGAACATTGATGACCCACCAAAGCATTTCATGCCAAAACCCATTCCAGAAAACTCTCCCCTCTCCAAGTTACAAAAATTCCATCGTGGCAAGACGCACCCCAACTTTTTGCTAGGCTGTGATCCTTTCCAAAGACAGCTAGGCCGCGGCCACGGCCCGATCTTTCATTCGAGCCACGCATTTTCAAATACATAGATATGACATGAAACCTGCACCAATTTTAGCACTTTGACCGGTCCGGTTTGAGCAGGGTCCACATTCCGGCAGAACCAAAAAAGGGGGGGGGGTACTCAGGAGAAAGAGAGAGAGAGAGAGAGAGAAACTCGGCATGAAACAGATTTAGCAATTTAAATGTTCTATAAGTTTTTTTCGTAATTGAGGAAACTTTTCATAATCTGACATTTGTTAAAAAAAAAAAAAAAACCCACTTATTAGAAATTATGCAGCCGAGGAGCTGTGGAAATAGGAGCCCGCTTCACAATTACGGAGTCGGGCTAGGAAGCCCTCGCCTATTGTACGGAGTGGCATAAACCCCACGGAGGGCCTATCAGCTCACTGGCAGGCAGGGGGCTGCGCCATTCAAAACGAGAGATACAAGCTTCAGGGCATAAACCTGGCAGCTCTCTCCTGACCCCCAAATCCCCGACTGGTGACAGATTCAAGCTCCATAGCAAATTAGACCTTCTCAAATTACAATTGGGGAAGACAGATTCCATTAGCAGTATCTGAAATTGAGTGGAGAGCCGCTCCCGTTATCAGACCTGAGTCGTAAGCGGTGCTATTAATCAGAGCTATGATAGCATTTATATATTTCAAGCTATCTTGCCGCCGCTGTGATATTCCGCTACAAAGGGGTTGATGGGACTTAGAGGAGGGGAACAATAGAGCTTTCTGGGAAAAGCAGAGTAAATCAAGAAAGTCTATGACTTGCGCACATTCTGAAGGGATTGCGGTTTACATAAATTTTCTCCATTGGAGATTGAGCTCTTCCTCATCTTACACATGGGATTTAGTTGTCACTCAATGGGAGCAGCTGTGAAAAGGTGAAGCGGCCCACCGTTCGGCATACTGCCTCCGCTTTTAAAGCAATTAACCCATGAACGGGAGGATACCTGGCGATATCAAGAGGATTAGGCGAGGCAGGGCTTTATTAACATTTCCTTGAACTAATTCTAACTTCGGCTGGCTGTCATGAAAGATTCTGCGGTCTTTTTTTAAAAAGGGGGGGGGGGTTTGGCCGGCTTTCTTTCCTCCCCCTCCAAAATTAAGCACAGATACTTTGGGACTGGGAAAAAAAAAATGTGTCTCCTTCATAAGCAAATGCAAATGAGGAGGAACTGTTTTTAAAAAGGTCCCCGGATTCAACCCGACTTGGCTGCAAGAGGGAGAAAATCTCTCCGTAGAGTGTCTGCGAGAGAGATCAATTAGCCGAGGGGTCACGGCAGATAGTCTGCTAAAAGGGAAATTAAAGCCTCCGCGTTCTATAGTCTTTTATTCCACCCCCACACCGCTAAAACTTAGAAGCGACTTGTTCCTTTTAAGTATTAGCCGCTTTTTGAAATTATAAAGACCCTCACAGTTCGCCACACAAAGGCAATAGTCTAAAGCAATCTCTAATCAGGAAGAAATGTATCTAAATATACCTTAATCGGAAGATCCTTCTCTTCTTTCTTTTTTTTAAAGTATAGAGTTTTAATTTTCTGCTCGTCATTGAATGGGATGATGGTCAAAGATACAAGGTTTGATGGGAATAAGCTCTCGGGATTCCATTTCCCCCAGACCGGTGTACGAGAGCAGAGAAACTTAAGGGCAGGTGGAAAATCTGATCCATTAAGTTGTCTGACGGGAGGCAGGTAAGGATTTTGTAGGGGTAGAAGAGAAAATTGTGACCCAGTGGTATTGTCTGGGCCGGGGTAATGGTCCGAAAAAGGCCCCAACCACTGGAAAAGTATGGTACAAAAGCCCCAAAATATCCAGAAACAAAACTGGGGGGGGGGGGGACATATCGTTCAGCCCACCTGGATAAGCAAAAGTCTGGAAATGAACTGCAATAAAAATTCATATGACAACCTAACTTTCCGTTGCAACAGCTGAGCCTAAGGCAGGGGCAATGCTTTAGAAGACAGCTATCCTTCCTGCGTGTCTGGATTAACTTTGGAGAGGCAAACGAGGAACAATCTCTGCCTCTCCAAATATTTAAAATCCCTTTCACTTCCATCAAACATTAATCTCATAAACAGGCCTTCAACCAAGCGGGCTTTGGCCCAGGAAACCTTCTGCCATAATAAATTTGCCAGTCTTTTAAGGTGCCAGAAGAATATGGGTTATTTCAGTTGCCACAAACTAACACGGTCAACCCCCCCCCCCCAAAAAAGGGGGAGCTGCTCCATGGCTTCTGCTGCGGGCACACACAGAATCCGTTTTGCTTCTCACCTGCCCCGGGAATCCCTGCGCTTTCCTTTTAAGCCAGCCTCTTCGCTAAAGGGGCAAGCTATCTTCCATCCTACTTCAACCACCCATTAGCCATGACTAAAAACTCTCCTAGTGGAAAGCAGAAGGGGTGTTTTCCTAAGTGATTTCCACAACGGAGCTGCTCAGCAAAAGAAAAACCCCAAAACATAGATGGCCATTTAATGTCATCTGAATTCCGTAATCATTTTTCCCCAAAGAAAGAAAAAGTTATGTTTGCTCTTAATTGATATTTGCAAGCTTTCATTCTGCTTAATAACATGCGTTCCTAGAACTTTGCATCTGCCTACAGAATTTAAAACCTGCCTACTAATTAATTCTAGCATTTCAGTTTGGGAAGGCGACTTAAGGAAGAATTTTTTCCCCCTTTGCGAATGTCATATTCTGCAACATACTAAGCCTTAAATTTCAGAAAGGGGCATTTATGAAACAATTACATTCCTGCTTTGCATACCACTTTTCAGAGCTTTATTGGGGGGAGGATGTAAGCTGTGGCTAATGTTTCACAGTATAAATACATCGCGAAAATATGTACGGCGAAAACAGACTGAAGTTACATATAAGAAGTCAGGCCATTCCATACGTCTCTTATTTAATAGAAAGGAGACAAAATTTTCCCTACGACATATACGTAAAATTCTCATATACCAAAGCAGAAGAATGAATATCTATGGATTTTAATGTCCACTGACTATTGTAATATCTATCCAGCTGAAATGTCTACGCACTGCAATTTTTTAAAAAAAGGATTAACTCCCCCCTTCCTTCCCTGAAACGACTCTTAAAAATTCTGTATGGCGAAGTGTTTTTACAAGCAACTCAGAGTTTTAAGGAGAGCAAAGACACCACATCCAGAAACCTGTACAAATTTTTAAAACAGAACCGTAACAGAGCTGAAAGGAGAGCTCTGGATGTCAAACACGCTCAAAACCCAATTCAATTGATAAAAACGGGGGAAACACACCATTAATTCTTTTGAAAAAGACCTATTTCAGGCAACAAGTAGAGAGATTGTTTTAAAAAGAAATGCATCAAGAAAAAAGAAGGTGGGGGGGGGGGACCGGTAACTACCTAGCAGAAAGAAAAACCTGATTAGAAGAACAAAGTGGCAGAATAGTGTTAACACTAATCCAGCATGTAAGAACAATGTCCTCTTAAGTGGGAATGAATTCAACTATTGTAGACATCAAAAGCAACCCCTCCAATTAAACAGTGAAATGAAAATTATCTTGACCCGCAAATGAATATAAAACTCCAGAAATGTTTCAAAACACACGGCAGACAAAGGGGAGGGGGGGCCCCTGTTAAAATAACTGATTTACATAGCACATAAACGCAGGAAATAGGGGGGGGGGGGGGTTTGCATGTTTTAGAAGGGGAAAAAACTAAACCGCCACCCAACGGCCCGAGCCGCGATTCTTTACTGTACTTGACTGTCTGTGCGGTAAATAAACCCGACTGGTGGGCTTGCGTCGACAGAAGAAAGGTTTTTCAGAAGGTTAAGTTCGGGTCACGCGACAAATGAAATTGTAACAACCCCAACTGACACCGTATAATGTCTTCTTCCACCGAATCAATAGGCCACTCTCTGCCCCAAATTACCATAGAGATGGCCGTCTCCCTTCTGAAAGGTTGAGTATTGTTTGACGAGAGAAAAAAGATTTGCTACTTGAACTCCATTGTTCCTGACTGATGTGCACTTCATTAATTATTTGGAGTCTTAAAACACATTGACGGACTTTTCGTTAAGTAGCAGTGTATCTGCACGTTCCTAAAGGAATACGTTTGGGCGGTTATTTTACAATGCCCATCACCTTCCCATTGTTAAAACGAGAGAGAGAGAGAGATCTGATACGAACATAAAGACTTAAGATCACGTTTGCTTGGGATATCTAAATAGGGTGCCTTCTCCTCCCATAGAATAACCGAGCCATCCATTTCCCTAACCATTTCAGGTAGAGAGAGGCACCAGACAGCGTTTGGTTGTCCCAACAGAATTTCACTTGTTTCTGTTACTGTTTCCTTTGAATCATTTTTAGCAAGCCTGAGATCGCGTAAGGATACATGCAAACAGTGGCTATCGTCTTAAAACAGATTTGACCACCAGGTCTCAAGCCATATGAGAATTACTTACAGCCTTGAAAAATTTTCTCCGCCTTTGTGAACCACCCCAAAAATTTAGAAGCTGGACTTATTTTTCAGCCTTCAGGGTTTTATATTTTAATGACCACGTTTTCTAATTATCGCTTCCACAAGCCCTAATCCTAAACTCTTCACAGTTGCTTGCCATTTTCTTTAAAAGCCATAACAAAAAGTGTCGTAGTGTGTAAATAAGTACGGGGTAACCCTGGCTGTCCTCACAACAAAAAAATTAAACTCTACCCCTCACCTACATAAGCTTTGCACTCCTACTGAGAATCACCAAGAGGCATTTACAGTAAATGGCTGCTAAAAATGGCTGAATTCGCATCCAGTAGCTCCTTAGAGACCAACAAGATTTTGGGGGTTGAAGCTTTCTAGGTTCAAAGCTCCCTTCATCAGATACGAGCTCGAATCTGGATGAAGAGACCTTTGACTCTTGCAAGCTTCTACCCCAAAATGTGGTTGCTCTCTAAGGTGCCCCTGGACTCGAATCTAGCTGTCCTAAAAATAACAGGCACCGCAATGAAGTTTCTGGGCACTACAGCACCTGGGATTTGATCTAAGAGCCACTGCACCAGTGCTTCGGGTTCACACGCCCTACTAGCCACTGTGGTGACATCACACAAGCTACAATTTCATGCAAACAGGGTTAGAGCAGAACCAGCCATCACTGCAGTCGGAAATGCTGGCACGTTTCAGATTGGAAGTTATGCCTGTACCTTAACACACAACACTCGGCCCAGTGATATTTGAACAGGACTATCTTCAAATTGCCGATCTTTAGGAGAGACCTGCTGCCTTCGCAGCACTTGGGACAGAGTACTGCGGTTAGCAGATTAGACCAACGGGAACGTAAAGAGCCTCCCCCGCTGACTTTTGCATTTAAGACGGTTTTTGTTTTCTTTTTAAAAAACACACAAAAAAACCCCTCAACAATATACAGTTGTAAGATATTTAACGGATCTAACAAGCCCGCTCCTTTACATCCATCCTGTAAAGTATGTACTGGTAACGTACTAAATTCTATATCTTTTGGGGTGTCTGCAAAATTAAATTTTAAAACTGACATTTAAAAAAAAAAAAATACTTCCCAAATTACTGCGCTCCTATTTTTTTGTGTTTTCAGTTACTGGTTCCTTCTTTTCCTCCTCCCCCGATGCTCCTCCGCAACAACAACAAAAAAACCCCACTTAAACATAATTCCTTCAGAAGGCCGCAGCCCACGATATTATAATACGTGGGAGACGAGGGTGGATCCTTACCGAGCGCGGCATTACTAGGAATGCATTAAAGCCTAATTTAAAATAAAATGCATAGAGCGAGGGATTTTTGCCTCCTAATGGAACTTGAGCGTTATTATATATTCCCCGCTAATGTTTGTTCAACACTGTTCTTCCCCGATATGACAATAGGAATCTCGCCTTGAGAGTTTGTGCTCGAAAAATAATTTTTTCCCCCTTACAAAAGCTCTGGGCTTTTTGCTCTTTTTTCCTCTCTTTCTTTTTTAAAGAAGAAAAATATATTAACCCTGTTCCCTTAACTACACTGAAAAAATTAGTTAAGGATGAATTATCTGATAGGGCAAGTCCCTATTCATAAAATATTAGAGAGGTGTACTTAAGCAAATAAGGCAGCCGGCGGCAGCTCAGGCCGCGGGCGCGCAATATGCAAAAACATTTATTCACAGCCTAGGAACGGGAGGACGCCGTCCACAAAGAACTCTCCCCGTCAGCCACCTCTGCTTCGGCAGCGCACGGCAGGAGGAGAGCTTGGCGGAGCGCAGAACGGGTTTGAATTTCAAATAACATTAAGCGGAGAACGTTAATTCTTACTTGATAGAAAAGAAAGTGTGTAATAAGGGGCACCGTCAAAGGCTGCCGGCTGTTCCCCTTTCCGCGGTGAGAGTTGCAGGAGGTATTCACTGTTCGGCAGCTGCGAATCCCTGCCATTATTATTTTTTTTATAAATTATTACCTGTTATTGGGTTCTGGGGGAGGAGGGCCCCCGGTTTGTCTCAGGAGGTTCGCCCACAGAAATGGCACCGTTTATCTTTTAAAAGTTCACCGAAGCAGCCTGACGATTTAGCTACAGTCACTGGCATTTGGGTGCCAAGAGTCCTAGGTCCGAAACCTTATTTAGCCATGGAAATTGTACCAAGTGCCCTTCGGGCAGGCTGCTATCTGTCAGGCTCAGCTCCTCACCCAGAAAACAGGATTATTAATGACTCGACTCGCAGGAGTTCTGCACAAATGAATGAGGAAATAAGAGCCGCCAAAGCTCTTGGAGGGCTGAAAGCCATCGAGAAACTATTAATAACGATTAACGGGCTTTCTAAGTAAGAACGGCCACTCTTGTTTGGTGTCAGCACACCAACAGCACCCAAACCATAAATAAATAAATAAATAATTTGCCCCTGCCATTGAGTTGTGGGATGGGGGGGGGAGGGAGAGACGCTTACCACATTTAAATACCCTCAAAATAACCCCACATGGTGATAAATTGGTACAATGACCGGTCTGCCCAATAAAAGCAGCAAAACTTATTTTCCACTTGTGGCAGTGATGTGAAAAAACTCATCAATTTTGGCTGAAAATGCAATCAGTAATTCAAGAAATACTTAACCCTGAGCTTCCTTTAGAGCCAGAGTTTTACTTATTGAATACGTTACCAGATGGTTATTTAAAAAATCTGATTTGTATATGATAACATGTATTTTGACGACGGCAAGAATTTTGTTCGGAAAATTTTGGAAAGGGGAGAAAATCCCTTCACTGGAAGAGCTAAAACAGAGACTTTTAGAAATGGCTTTGATGGATAGATTGACGATGCCACTTCAAGAGAAAGATGAAGGCATTTTCTTACAACGCTGGTCAAGGGTGTATAAATGACTTCAATAATCTATGGACTTAGTTGGACTTTCAAGTTTTATGTACTAGTCAATGTATATACTTTCAACTTATAAAACTATAAGTCAATCATTAAAAAAGCAGCAAAAATTAAAAACAACTGGAAAATCCCTGCCCGCTCCACCCTCCCAGTTCTAGAAAAATTCTCTTGCCAGGGCGCTCTCGGCGACAAGAGAGACAATCTGGATCTCCAAAAAATTACCTCAAAACTCTGATTTAGAGCAAGGTGTCTCCTCAAAAAACATTAAATAAGCCCTGCTCTTTTCCATATCAGCTGTAAAGCCCTCTTCACACAAGCACATCGTGGCCTGGAAGCCACTTTCTCACAGTGACTCCTGCGTGGACGGAGCACACATGCAGTTCTGGTATTCACACATGTGTGATCCCACCACAGGTCAGCAGCCCCCATGCTGGGGCAGGGGGAAGAAAGAAAAGACCCACATGGTTGGCACCACCTATGCCAACTGCCAAAGAGTGGCATCACAGCATGGGGAACCACCTTCCACGGCACTGCAGGGGTGCATGAAGGAGACCTAAATATTTGCCTGAACCATTCACAGGTGTCTTCTTCCTGCTTTGACTGGGATACAGAGCACAGAGAACAGAAAATCTAATGACGTACCAGACCCCCTCCCCAAATGCTTCCTCCCTACACTAGGTTTGCCAACACCGGCATGGGAAATTCCAGGACATCTGAGAGCGGTGCCCATAATCTATGGTATAGCATAGTGTTTGCCCTCTAAAGCTGCCATTTTCTCCCGGGAAACAGATCTCTATAGTCTGGAGGTCAGTTGTCATTCTGGGGAAACTCCAGGTCCCACCTGGAAGTTGGCAACTCTACTCTGCACACAAGCGAGAAGGCATTTATCTACTTACATCATTTATACCCCGCCTTTCTCCCCGACGGGGATCCAAAGCGGCTTACATCATTCTCCTCATCTCCATTTTATTCTCACAACAACTCTGTGAGGTAGGTTACGCTGAGAGAGTGTAACCGGCCCAAGGACGCCCAGCGAGGTTCCATGGTATGAGTGGAACCCAGGTCTTCCAGGCACGAGTCTGATAATCTTAACCACTTCGCCACGCTGGCTCTCTTAAAACATTTGCACCATTTTTGTGATAAGAACATAAGAGAAGCCAATGCTGGATCAGGCCAGTGGCCCATCCAGTCCAACACTCTGTCACACAGTGGCCAAAAACACCAGGTGCCATCACCCCTCTTGGCTGGCATTTCTCCTCAGACTTAGGATAGGGGAGGAATTCAACCATAAAAACATTGCCAGACAAATGGTTAAGAACCCCCATTCCGCCCCCAACCTCGCCCCAATCCAAATGGGGTGCACCACACAACTGACATTTTAAAAATACAGCACAAGATCCAGTCAAGGATCATTTTACGTCACACCAAACTTGGGCCTCAGTCACGGGACTGGGCCCTGACAGAAACCACTCCGTGAGTCAGCTGCCAGGCCTCGGCCTTGCTGGTCATTAAAACTGTGTCCATACGCCCGAGACTCGTATTGTTAACGTAAAAAGAAAGAAAGAAAACTGAAGCCATCTGTGTCCCTCTAGAACGACAAACTTTGTTAGTTCTGGTCAGATAGATCTGATCAGCGGTTTGCGTTAATGAGCCTGAACGACGTTTGCCACTCTGTGGAAGGAAATCTGTTTGGGCTGGGAGTTGTGTTCCTCCCGCCGCCAATTCTGATGAAGAGGAGAAGGCCAAACGTAAAGCGCAACTTATCTAAATTGACCGACAGGTTTTTTTTGCAAGCATGAAGGAAGAGCTGACAACTCAGTAGACTGCTGGGTGCCGATGAGCTGTTAGTATTAACCTCTTCTCTATTTACTTTTTTTTGCCGTCAAGTGACAACTGATTTTCAAGGCAAGAGGTGTGCAGAGCTGGTTTAGCATTGCCCACCTCTGCATAGCAACCCTGGACTTCCTTGGTCGTCTCCCATCCAAGTACTAACCAGGGCTGACCCTGCTTGGCTTCTGAGATCCGATGAGATCAGGCTAGCCCGGGCCATCCAGGTCAAGAAAGGAGATGACCAGAGGTGAGATCGGGCTGATGAGATCGGGCTAGGCTGGTCAAGGCACGAGATCAGGGTTGCCAAGTCTTACCGTCTGGAGAGAGGGGGAGTCCCGGCCCCTCTCAAGGAGTCCGGCGTGTGCGTAAAGCACGCACGCACCAGGATGATGTCACCCAGAAGTGACGTC
Organism: Lepidodactylus listeri; assembly: GCA_029233225.1. Lineage (NCBI taxonomy): Eukaryota > Metazoa > Chordata > Lepidosauria > Squamata > Gekkonidae > Lepidodactylus > Lepidodactylus listeri. Next base: position 94,717,729 of record JARCFY010000011.1, on the reverse strand, counting down.
ATCACGCTGGGCACGTTGACGGGGCGACGCTCTGGTAATCGCCCTAAAACTCTATGGTACCATAGAGTTTTCAGGGCGATTGCTAGAGCGTCGCCCCGGCAACGTGCCCAGCGTGATGACGTCACTTCCGGATGATGTCATCACGCTGGGCAGTCGGCCTGATCAGGCCACTTCGGGGGCGGGGTTCCCCCCCGCTGGCCGAATCTGGACCGGCAGATCGGGGACCCCTTTAGCGGGGGAATCTCCGCCCCTCGGGGGGACTTGACAGCCCTACATGAGATGAGCAGAGGTGGTCTCTCATTGCCTGCCTCTGCTTAGCAACCCCGGAATTCCTTGGTGGTCTCCCATCCAAATATTAACCAGGTCTGACCCTGCTTAGCTTCCAAGTTCTGACAAGATTGGACTAGCCTGGGCTATCCAGGTCAGGGCATTAAATTTTATACTGAATTGTAATAGTTAATGGGAAAGAGGCGGGGCCTCTGCCCATGGGGGAGATATTCCCCTTGTGTGTCAAGCTGGTTTAGACCAGCCACACATACCATGAAGAAGAAGAGAATTGGATTTATACCCCGCCATTCTCTACCTGACGGAGTCTCAACGCAGCTTACAATCTCCTACCCCTGAGAGATCTCTTTCGAGGACTGCTCTTGAGAGAACAGCTCTGACAGAACTATGGCTTGCCCAAGGTCATCAAGCAGCTGCAAGTGGAGGAATGGGGAATCAAACCCGGTTCTCCCAGATTAGAGTCCACGCTCCTAACCACTACACCAAACTGGGGGAATTTTTGCCAGGGCCATTCATAAATGAACTTGTCCTGCCGTTTTCCCTGTCAACGATATTATTTCAACGTATATGAGAAAGCAAGAGAGAAAACAAAGAGAAAAAGCAGGGCGGCTTCTCCAGCCAACACACCTGAGCATCAGCTCAGGACATTGTCGTGAGGAAGCACCAGTGCATCTCAGAGGCTTTGGCTTGCTCGCGACCACCACCACCCAGACTCGACCCCCCACCCCGACCAGGCCCAATCCAGTTGGCAACAGTGGGGGGGGGGGGGGAATCAATACGCTACCTCACTTGGCATGGGGCAATGAAATACCTTGAAGCGGCTATGAACAAAAGGGAAAGCAAACAGAGAGGAAAACCCAGGGCAGCAACGTAGGGTCATAGAGGCGTGAAAGCTAGTGCCGAGTAGTGGATCTGGTAGACGCAGGTTCGAATCCTCGCTTTGCTTTGGAAGGTTACAGGGTGACCAAGGACTAGCCGGTCTCTCTCAGCCTAACCTGCTGTGAGAATCAAACGGAGGAGGGAAAGGACAGTCTTGGAAGCCCCTCCGAGTCCACAATTGTGGGGGGGAAAAGGGTATAAAGACCTAAATAAATGAAGAGAACAGCCGCACACCCCACAAACTGCTTTCCACGCCCCTGCAAAATTCTGCACAGGGAGTGTAGCTTAAAATTCTTCCTGTAGTAACTGAAGGCGCTTTTCACACACACTGAACAATGCACTTTCAGTCCATTTTCAATGCGCTGCAGTAATCATAGAATCATTGAGTCAGGCGGGACCTCCGAGATCATCTGGTCCAACCCCCTGCACATTTTCAAGAGGGGGTCGGCCATTTCGAAAAGTATAACCCAGCTGCAAAGTGCAACTGGGCTCAGCATGTGTGAGAGCAGCTTAAACATTAACAGCAGTCACTGTGTAAAGAACAGGCGCAAGTAAACGTTTTGTATTTAGAAGGGTGGGTTTCTTTTTTTAAGTTAGAACCTTTGGTCTCTCTCATCTGCGGTAATGCCAGTCCCGGATGCAGAACCGTGCCTGATTTATGACATCAGACATCTCTTCGCCCAGCTCTTCCCTCTTTCCCCTCCCAGTCTGTATTTTCTGGGTGACAATGAGGAAGATGATTTTCTTTCGTTTTCTCTTGCACCTGAGGAAGTGAGCTTTGACTCACAAATGTTCATTCGGGAAGAAATGCTATTAGTCAGTAAGGTTGCGCTGGGTTTCTGTTTTGATTTTTTTAAAGCAAGTCTCAGGGAAGAAAAAGAGGAGGAGGAGGAGGAGGAGGAGATTGGATTTATACCCCGCCCTTCACTACCCGAAGGAGTATCAGAGCAGCTTACAATCTCCTTTTCCTTCCCCTGCCCACAACAGACACCCTGTGAGGAAGAAGGAGGAGGAAGAGGAGATTAAATTTATACCTCGCCCTTCACTACCCAAAGGAGTCTCAGAGCGGCTTACAATCTCCTTTTCCTTCCTCTCCCCACAAAAGACACCCTGTGAGGTAGGTGGGGCTGAGAGCACTCTTTGAGAACTGCTCTTGACAAAACAGCTCTCAGAGAACTTGTGGCTTGCCAAAGGTCACCCAGCAGCTGCATGTGAAGACATGGGGAATCAAACCCAGTTCTTCCAGATTAGATTCTGCGCCCCTAACTGCTACACCAAACAACACATACACAAATTTTGGGATTCCACAGGTACCCCAGTCCCTCCATCTTCCTGACTTTCTGCGTTTGTACCTCGTCTTTTGCCCCAGCGGGGACCAAAAGCGGCTCACGTTGTTCTCTTCTCCTCTGTGTTATCCTCACCACAACCCTGCAAGGTAGGCTAGGCTGAGAGAACACGACTGGCCCAAGGCCACCCAGTGAGCTTCCGTGGCGTGTGGGAATCTGGACGCGACTCCCAAACACTAGTCCAGCACTCTCAACCACTGCACCACACCGGCTCACGTGAAGTCCCATTGCCAACAAAAGCCCCCCTGTTCATGCCAACGGAAAGGATCCAGAGGAGTGAGAGCTGTTCGTCTGTTGCTGCAAAACAGTAAAAAGCCCAACAGCGCCTTTAAGACTAAAAACATAAGAGAAGCCAGTGTTGGATCAGGACAGTGGCCCATCCAGCCCAGCACTCTGTGTCACACAGTGGCCAAAAACACCAGGTGCCCTCAGGAGGTCCAGCAGTGGGGCCAGGATACTAGAAGCCCTTTCACTGTTGCCCCCCCCCCCAAGCACCAAGAATACAGAGTATCACTTGCCCCAGACTGAGAGTTCCTATCTATACTTTGTGGCTAAGAGCCACTGATGGACCTCTGCCCCGTATGTTTATCTAATCCCCTCTTGAAGCTGTCCGTGCTTGTCGCCGCCACCACCTCCTGCGGCAGTGAATTCCACGTGTTCATCACTCTTTGGGTGAAGAAGTGCTTCCTTTTATCTGTTCTAACCTGACTGCTCAGCAATTTCATGGAGTGCCCCCGAGTTCTTACACTGGGAGAAAGGGAGAAAAGGACTTCTTTCTCTACCTGCTCTATCCCATGCATAATCTTATAAACCTCGATCACGTCACCCCTCAGCCGTGGTTTCTCCAAGCTAAAGAGCCCCAAGTGCTTTAACCTTTCTTCACAGGGAAAGTGTTCCAACCCTTTTATCATTCTAGTTGCTCTTTCCTGCACTTTTTCCAATGCTAGAACATCTTTTTTGAGGTGTGGCGACCAGAACTGTACACAGTACTCCCAATGAGGCAGCGCCAAATGAGGCTGCACCTTATTGTAGCGGAAAGCTTTCGAGAAACACAGCTCTCTTCGTCTGACGAAGACAGCTGTGTTTCTCGAAAGCTTACGCAACAATAAAGTTTGTTAGTCTTAAAGGTCCTAATGGAAAGGATGTACCTGCGCATGCAAAGGGATGCGCCTAAAGAGCCATGAGCCAAGAAAAAAGAAAGCACACCGGGAGCCTTGCAAGCACATAGCAATGTGCCCGACCCTGTGGACTCACGCACTGATTTTGCACTTAAAATAATCAGGTATGTTCAAGACCAGGAGCTTCCGGGGGAGGAGGGGAAGCACTTCAAGCCCAGTTCTCCACACAATCCGCTTTGCAAGGCTGCTGCAACATCCTCTCACATCACTTTATACGTGCTCTTCCTAGAAACACATCTCAAGGTTTTTGGTTTGTTAGGGAAAGCAGAGCTGCATTTCAGCGGCAAGCCGTACACCTCGTACACAGAAAGTCCCGGGTTCAGTTCCTGGCATCTCCACATAAATGATCTGAAGCCCCAGGGACTGGGGAAAGGCTAGGGTTGCCAAGGGTCAGGTGGGGCACGGAGATCTCCCAGGGTTTCAGCTGATCTCCAGAGGACAGAGATCAGCTCCCCTGGAGAAAATGGCTACTTTAGAAGGTGGACTCTATGGCACTGTACCTCACCAAACACTGCCCTCCCCAGGCTCCACCCCCAAATCTTCAGGACTCTCCCAACCCCGAGTCGGCAACCCTGGAAAAGGCCGTTCTCTGCTCAAGACCCGGAAGAGCTGCTGCTGATCAGAGTAGAAACACCGAGTGAGAGGGTACAGTATTCCAACTCTGCATAAGGAAGCTTCCAGAGTAATCCGCAATTTTGTAAACTTAATTCAGGCTGGTATCCAATTTAGGCTGCAGAGGTCCCAATGGAAGTGTCTGAATTCCTCCTCTCCTTCCCCTCCTTCGCCCCTTCCCCCTTACAAGCTGCCTTTGACATTCCCCTCGGCTTCAAACAGCGTTTGCCACGTGGCCCGAGAGGCTGCCATGAAAAGAAACCAAGATGAAAGCACCCACACACACACACACACACCACCCCCTTAGGAATAAGTTTCCCGAGTCCACGAATCCCAGCCTTGGCTTTAAACGAATATTCGTTTTCAAGCTTTGCACGCACTGCCCGAAATGGGTTGCGGCTGCTCTTGCGATAACGGGGGGGAATCCGATTTCGCCCTTGAGACCTAACTGGAACAGAGGCAGAAACGCCAGCATCAACTTTACCTGGAGACGGTGTCAAAGAGGAGAGACGCTGCTGCTGCCCCCAGCAATGCACAGAGAAGGTTCACCCGATATGCAATGGAACCGAACGGGAACAGCTCAATCGCCAGTTTAGCCAGAAGGGTGAACAGAGGATAGCCAGGGGGGTGAGCGACCTGGGAAGAAACCGGGATGACACTTTCACTACGACGACACAATGGCTGTCTAATTGAGAGATAACTCTCTTACAGGCCTAGTAATAAGCACCAGGTTTGAGGACAGTCCCTTAAAGAAAGGAAAAATAAAAAGCAGCTTTTCTCATTTCCTTTCCTCATGCCAATTTTAAACTTAGCAACGTATTTGCCTGAATGGATTTGGCGGCACGTGTATTCGGGCTAAGAACAAATTCCCACAGAAAAGAGGTGACATTCATCATTACCGCCCTTTAAACGGCTCCAGGTTCGGGCTCTAGGCCTATTAGGGTCATTCAAAAGATTGGGCTTCCTCTCCACCCCCCCCCCCCACCAAATATCTTTACAGAAAAAGGAGAAAGAGACACAAAAACAGAAACAGAACAGATTCCGAACTATTTTCCACAACTTGAAAGACCACACTGGTAACGGATTACCCCCGGGCTGACAGTCCTTAGGTCTCGCGTAAAGGGGATCACGCGCCATAATAAACTTTATTAAATAATAAAACTTATTAAAAATGGTTAACCCGATTTATTTTATTCTCCCCAGCTTATACAAAATTTGGGTTGATAATAAGCCAGCTACTGTATATACAGTAAAGCCCTTTTGCTTTATAATTTAGTTTAATTGGATTTAAAAAAAACTTGGGGAGTAAATTGTCGCGTGCCGTACTTATAAGTTAGCAAAAACTGCAGTTCGGGGGGAAAAAATAAATTAATCTACTTTAACTCCATGCTTAATTAAACTTCCTTAATTCCTAAAACTGTTAATGAGAGCATTGATTAAACAATAAAACTAATACTTACTCCAAGCTCATAGGCGGCGGCGATCAGCTCCCCTGTGAAAAAATAATATAAAACCAATAATTACTATTAGGGAATGCCACTCCCCCCAAGTTTTCAAAATCCAAACCTTGCGCTGGGGGGTTTTGCATTAATTTGACTGGATAAAAAGTGTAAATCTGTGGAGATTTAGCAGCATGAAATTCCCCAAGAATATTTTCTTTCTGTGTCTGGATGTCGTTGCGCTTTGTTGTGGGTTCTTTTTTCCGCCCTGACACTTCCACCAGCAGATAAATGAAGGTGTGTTGTGTTAATAATTGTAATTTTAAAAAAAAGAAATACAGAATTGATCACAATACAGAAACAGTTTGCAGGGAGAGCAAAAAAGATAACCACGAACGCTTCACTTCAAACACCAGCTCGGCGTCTGCGGTATTGTCTTTTCCGAACGCTGCTATCCTCTGCCGAAATAAACGGCCGCTTCTTGTTTCAAAGTGGGGGTAACTTTCCTAATGTGGATATATTTTATTCTCCGGGGTTGCTGAGGATCTGATCCTGCATTGCTAATAAATTTCTCATCCATTTCTCACACATCAGCCCCCATTTTAATTTTGTGTTGGCTTTGCGACGTATTGAAAATTAAGGCAGACACGGAAAAGAACGGCAACTGTTTCCAGAGGATGTTTTCGCGGAGCTTGCTGCGTCTTCAAAGACACGTGGGGCCCACCTCGTCGTCAAAGATCTGTGAGATACTGTTAGATATATGTATTTCATGTTATGTGAAAGAATCTTTTACACGGCAGTGGATAAAAAGCTTCTTAAAAAACAGAATATTTCCATTGGCCCCAGGGCCCCGCACCAGTGGAGTTTGGAAATATTCATGATGTAACCGACCCAAACATTTTAAATATATACCCAAATATTTGAAATATCCACGTTTCATTCAGTGGATCACGCAAACCTGGCCCTTGAAGGATAGATTCCTCCTCCCACCACGGCCAGATTTCAAGGCTCTGAACATGTCAGCAAAATTGTTAGGTCTTGTGGCCAAATGGAAACCACAATAATATTCTATGACGCAAACCGGGGGATTTTTAAAAAAAATTATTTACTTCATTTATACCCAGCCTTCCTTCCCAATAGCAGGGCTGCAGTGGCTCAAGTGGTTAAGACGGACCGGAAAATTGGTAGTTTGGCAGTTCGAGACCCGAGTGCCGCATGACGGAGTGAGCTCCCGTCTCTGGTCCCAGCTCTTGCCAACCTAGCAGTTCGAAAGCAAGAAATGGCAAGTAGATAAATAGGTACCGCTTCGGTGGGAAGGGAACAGCGTTCCGTGCACCTCAGTGTCTAGTCTTGCCGGCCACGTGACAACGGAAACGTCTTCGGACAGCGCTAGCTCTTCGGCTTGGAAACGGAGATGAGCACTGCATCCCTAGAGTCGTATTCGACTAGCTTTCAAGCAAGGGAAACCTTTACCTTTACCCTTAACTTCCTCCCCAATAAGAACCTGAAGCAGCTTACATCATTCTCCTCTCCTTTGTTTTTCCCTCACAGCAACCCTGTGAGGTAGATTAGGCTGAAAGAGAGAGAAAGAGAGACTGGCCCAATGTCACCCAATACATTTCAAGGACAGAATGGATATTAGATCCTGGATATCCCAGATCTTAGTCCAGTCCTCTTAACATGACACCACACTCCCGGACCTCTGTATGAGCAGATCCATCTTCCTTACTGCCCTAACCAGTGAATGGACCCCACGATCATGTCTCTTGTGGAAAAACAACCCCTGCCTAAACTTTCCATTTTGCTTTGCTTCATTTCCATCCCTTCCCTGACAGGATCCCAAATCAACAATCTGGAGGGGTATATGGACACAATCTGGCCGAAGTACCGTTTTGCTGAGAATGCAGGGTTTTGTACAAATCATTTCTCAGAAACACAGTCTACAACAGCAAACACTCCTGACATAAGGCAGGTACTACACTTTGGAGCGCTAATTCAATACCACGTAATTTGCAGTGTCTCACACAGGCCCGCGCAGCTATGAACCCTGACTTTACAGCAACTCTGTCTCAGCACACTGCAGAAAGAGAATGTTGGGGGAGGGATTATAGAGCCGTGTTCACAATGGCCACCTCAGTCAGATCTCTGTGGCACCTTCAGCCAGCTTCAACTGATTTGCCAGCTGCTGTCCTTCTGTAAATCCTGCTCTATGTGCCATCGTTATTGGATGTAAGGTGGAGACCACGTGAGGCAGGGCTTCCTCCGTGGTGGCTCCCGGATTCTGGGTAGAAAAATGAACCTAAACCATTTGAAAGGAAAACCCAGTCCTGAATCTTAATGTCTTCAAGCACCACTTTGTGGAGTTGCCACATGTGTCAGAGGAAAGCAGTTACCATTAGCTGAGTGGAACGGAAGGATTACGACCTATTACAATGGTGACACACCAGTCCAAAAATATTAGGCTTTGCCGGAAACTCATCCAAGCAAACTGAAAACCAGTGGGATGGGAAACCAATGGTATGGGATGGCATAAATCCATTGCCAATTCAGGACCTGCCATGCCCAAGAGATTCTGGCTTGTCCATACCAGGAAGGTGACAAAGACAATGAAGTTCAATTGCTCAGCAGAACCTCCATGTTCCAAGGCAGTATACCACAGTATATCAGAGAGAGGAGAGACAGACTACAGTGGAGACCTTTCACCTACAACACAATGCTCGTAAGGCCTCCCAGAAGGATCTGGTCAACTTCTGTGGAGAACAGACCAGATCAGCACTTCGTACAACCCTCTTAAGCCAAGGGGCAACCCACCCGCCGGGGCACCCACCAACACTTTTCCTGGAATCTGCCAAAAGCTTTTAAAAAGTGGGCAGGGCCAAGAAGCAGCCCCCCCCCCAAGGATCTTCATGGTACGACTGAAGGAAAGCTGTGGCGGCCATTTTGTGGATGTCTCTGCCTCCTATGGCAGCCATTTTGTGGCTGCGTGCCCCATGTTGTGTCAGCATTTCAATGGTACCTGGGGGCTCAGAAAGTTTGGGGACCCGTCCTAGGCCGTTGTTCCATTCTTAAGTCATTTCCAGACTACTAAGAAACTTAGTATTACTCCCATATTACAGAGAGGAAGAACAAGTGGAGGGAGGAGCTTTTTCACACCCCAGACAAGATAACAGTGGATCATGCAAAACAATGTGCTGGATCCTACCCATAACGAGTGCAGGGGGTTCCCCAAGACGGATCTTCCCCTCCACCCCCTTTGCCTAGAAGCATTCTCTGACTCCCCTAAAGCCAGAGAGGATCCTTGCAGAAAAACCTGAAGGATCGTGTTCTCCCACATGAACTTCCAAATCACTTTGCCCATATTCTGAGGCCCAGCTTCCGGTGTCCCTGCACCTTCTGAGGCTGGATAGGCAGCAAGTCGAGAAAGGGCCTCCTCAAGCATGGTGGGGGGAAAATTGGAACTCCCTCCCCAAAGAGAACTGTCTGTCTCCCTCTAAGAACACCAGAAGAGCCCTGCTGGATCAGACCAGTGGTCCATCTAGACCAGCATCCTGTCTCACACAGTGGCCAACCAGTTCCCCTGGACGGCCAACAACAGGGCACAGAGGCTGACGCCTTCATAAGAACACCAGAAGAGCCCTGCTGGATCAGACCAGTGGTTCATCTAGTCCAGCATCCTGTCTCACACACTGGCCAACCAGTTCCTCTGGAGGGCCAACAAGAGGGCAGAGAGGGTGACGCCTTCATAACAATATCATAAGAGCCCTGCTGGATCAGATCAATAGTCCATCTAGTCCAGCATCCTGTCTCACACAGTGGCCCCAACCAGTTCCTCTGGAGGACCAACGAGAGGGCAGAGAGGCTGAGGCCTTCATTAGAACATCAGACCAGTGGTCCATCCAGTCCAGCATCCTGTCTCACATAGTGGCCGACTAGTTCCTTTGGAGGTTCAGTAACAGGGCCTAGAGGCTGAAGCCTTCATTAGAACATAAGAAGAGCCCTGCTGGATCAGACCAGTGGTCCATCTAATCCAGCATTCTGGTTCATCTGGAGGTCCAACAACAGGGCCGAGAGGCCAAGGCCTTTCCTGGATGTTGCCTCCTGGCTCTGGGATTCAGAGGTTGACTGCCTCTGAACGTGGAGGTCCCCTTTAGTCATCATGGTTACTAGCCACTGAGAGACCTATCATTTTGTCTTCCACAAAACAGAGGTTCAACTAGCGAGCCACAGCCTCTCCTCTGACTTGTGTTCCAATGCCAACAACATGGCCTGTGGTAGAATCTCGGCGGCTCTGCAGCATGTGGACGTTCACATGACCAAGTGCTCTTTCTCAAGTGGGGGAGATATCCCTATCCCCAAAAGAAGGCTCAAGACGTCATGGAGAAAGCTTCGGTAGACCCCTTCTCTCTGACGTCCTGCTTTCTCCAGGAGGAACGTGTATTTGTTCAACCACACAAACCCTACCGACATTTGGAAACAGTCCCACTCGTATCTGGGTTTATCACCCCACATGAGGACCAGGCGTAATGGGTCTAGTCGCTAAGGAGCCCAGGGTCCCTGTACCCACAGGAGGTAATTTTGATGCTGGTCACGGTGGTGGGAAGCGTCGTTCGGTTCCAGCTGACTTACGGCCGCCTCAGAGAGTTCTCAAGGCAAGAGATTAACTTAGGTGGTTTGCCACTGCCTGCCTCCACGTAGTGACTCTGGGCTTCCTTGGAGGCTTCTCATCCAATACTAACCAGGGCTACCCCTCTTTTGCTTCTGAGATCTGACAAGATCAGGCTAGCCAGGGCCATCCAGTCAGGGCAACGATTGTGCCGTCAAAGGCTGGAAGGGTCGCATCAGTGCTTAGTTCTCGTGGCCCTTTCTTACACACCCAGGGAAATGCTGATCGCTGCTTTGGGGTCAGGAAGGAATTTTTCTCCAGGCCAATTTGGCCATCTTCTGAGCATGGAGCAGGGGTCACCGGGGGTATGGAGGGGGAGGTATTTGTGAATTTCCTGCATCGTGCAGGGGGTTGGACTAGATGACCCTGGAGGCCTCTTCCAACACTCTGATTCTAAGCTGCAGCTGACTTACAGCGACCCTGTAAGGTTTTCAAGGCAGAAGGCATTCAGAGGCGGTTTGCCACTGCCTACGTCTGCATAGCATCCAGGGCTTTCCTTTTGGGAGAACGCGCCGGAACGCTGTCCCGGAACCTCTGCGACAAAATCCTTTTTAAAATGTTTAAAAGTTTGTGAGTTTTCGGTACACAGTTCGAAAATTCCATGCCCCTCTCGAGAGGTCCGGCACCTCTTTTTCCAAAACAAAAAAGCCCTGGAAGCGTCTCTGGACTTCCTCGGTGGTCTCCCTTCAAGTGCTAACCACAACACACGGCCAACTTATGGTGAACCCATAGGGCTTTCCAGGCAAGAGACCAACGGAGGTGGTTCGCCACTGCCTACCTCTGTGTAACAACCCTGGGCTTCCTTGGTGGTCTCCCATCCCAGTACCAACCAGGGCCAAACCTGCTTAGCTACCGAGATCTAATGAGATCAGACTAGCCTGGGTCACCCAGGTCGTGCCAGATCGGAAAAACAGTATCAACAAAGACCCACTTTCCTACACAGCTATGGCCAGGATGCCCAGTTCTCCTTGGCCTCTAGTCCCCCCAAAGACATCTCCTTCTGCCCCCCATGTACCAGTAAAGCTTCGCTTTCAGCTGCCCACGTCCCATTTGCAAAATAAGCACGCCCGCCTGCCTTCCAGCCTTGCTTTGAGGATTAGTTAATATTTATGGAGTGGTTTTATGAAAACAGGGAGAATTACATCTTACGTAACTTAATTCGTGTAATGTGGATATATGAAAATTCGGGGGGGGGGGAATAATGACAGCGCTTGCCCTCTTTCCGCCTGCAACGCAACATGAAGCATTTCCACACCTCTCCACCACCTCCTTTCATTTCTGAATTTGGCATCCTGTTTGATACGACTTCCCGATAAACTTGTCCGGACGCAGGAGCGCAACAGCGGAGACTTCCGTTTTCACACTTGCCGGACGCATTAAGATTGCATTTGATGCATGCAGTTCAGACAGGCAAATCACCATGGTTCAGGTGACGACAGGTGTGAGGCTCAATCTCGCTTTTGACTTTTTTTACCCATGGTGCAAAGCGGCCATCTTTGACACAAACGACCAGAGTTTTGGTCTCTGTCTCTGGAAAGACCTTGGCCAATCAGAGTCGACAATACTGACCCTGATAGACCAATGACCCAACTTGGTATAAGGCAACTCCATAGGTCCATGTGTCCACCGGGCCATGCAAACCAATGGTCTGACCCAGCTTCATCTTGACATGAACTTTTAGAAGATTCCAGCTTCCTTGATTTCACTTGAACAGCCAGTTTGGTGTAGTGGTTAAGGGCGTGGACTCTAATCTGGGAGAACCGGGTTTGATTCCCCATTCCTCCACTTGCACTTGGCTGAATGACCTTGGGCAAGCTGTAGTTCTGGCACAGCTGTTCTTGAAAAAGAGCAGTTTCTGTCAGAGCTCTCTCAGCCCCACCTACCTCACAGGGTGTCTAGTGTGGGGAAGGGAAGGGAAAGGTGTTTGTAAGCCGTTCTGAGACTCCCTTGAGTAGTCAAGAGCAGAGTGTAAATCCAATCTCTTCTTCTTCTTCTAGGTCTGTCCCGTGAGACAGGATGTTGGACTAGATGGACCACTGGTCTGATCCAGCAGAACTCTTCCTACGTTTTTACAGAATCATAGAGTTGGAAGGGACCTCCAGGGTCATCTTGTCCAACCCCCTGCACAATGCAGGATTTTCACAAATACCCCCCGCTCCGCACGCCCAGTGACTGCTGCTCCACGCCCAGAAGATGACAAAAAACCTCCAGGATCTCCAGCCAAACTGGGCTGAAGAAAAACTGCTTCCATCCTGACCCCAAAGTGGCCATCAGCATTTCCCTGGGCGTGTAAGAAAGGGCCACCAGAACTAAGCATTGAGGCAACCCTTCCCGCCCGCCCTCTCACAATCTGCCTCAGTTCCCTTGTCGTTGAGCGGATGGAGGAAGAGAGAACGATATTCTAAGACGCTTGGAGACCCAACTGGGAAGAAAAGGGGGATATCAATAAATATATGCACACGGATGTATGCACAACACTTTAACTGCTATTCTAGTATGACGCTTCAACTGCTATTATGAGCTGGAATCTGTGTGCAGGGTTATTCCACTGGAGCACCAAAAAAAAAGCGCAGGATGCAGTCCTGGACACAAAATTCCTCGAGGAGCTCTGTTTTCATTATAAAGAAGTTCCTAGCCCTCTTGATCATGGAAATATGCTTGAAAGGACAGGAGCGCTGCCCTCTGAAATTTAAGCAGCCCTGTCTAGCTCCGCCCCCTCCCATGAGCATTATACGGACTATAGTAAAGGTAAAGGTTTCCCTTGCTCGAAAGCCAGTCGGATCCGACTCTAGGGTTGCGGTGCTCATGTCCGTTTCCAAGCCGAAGAGCCAGCGCTGTCCGAAGACTTTTCCGTGGTCATGTGGCCGGCATGACTAGACGCCAAGGGGCACGGATTGTTCCCTTCCCACCGAAGCAGTACCTATTTATCCCCTTGCAATTTCTTGCTTTCCAACTGCTAGGTTGGCAGGAGCTGGGGCCAGAGACGGGAGCTCCCTCCGTCACGCGGCACTCGGGTCTGGAACTGCCGAACTACTGACCTTTCGGTCTGCAGCTCAGTGTCTTAACCAGGACAGTAAAGACAGCCAAACAAACGGGGCAAAATCAACGCTGCAGATTTGCTCCACACATAAGATTTTATGGCCTGCCGTGTTTTAACCGAGCACACGAAACGGCCTGATAGCCAGAGCCCTGGTCTGTAAAGGTCAACATTGTCTTCTCCCTAACCTTTTAACTGGTGATGCCAGGAAATGAACCCGAGATCATCTTAATGCTCTTAATCATCTTAATGCTCCACCCACCAACGCTCCCTCTGAGCTGCGGAGTCTTGCGAGCAAACATTTCTGCTTTGTGAGCTACTGGCACTGAAGTTGCGAGCAAGCGGTTTGCGAAGACGAGCAGGAGGAAGAGATTGGATTTATAGCCGCTCTTCCCTCAAAGTCTCAGAGCAGTTTATAATCTCCGTTCCCTCCCCCTCCCCACACCAGACACCCTGTGAGGTGGGTGGGGCTGAGAGAGCTCTTTCGAGGACTGCCCTTGAGAGAACAGCTCCGAAAGAACTTATGACTGACTCAAGGTCACCCCAGCGGCTGCATGTGGAGGAACGGGGAATGAAACCCAGTTCTCCCAGATTAGAGCCCTCGCACTTAACGGGAGCCATCCTTCCTGAGCTAAGACAAAAAGGTGTGAGCCGGAGGCTAAAAAAAACTGTGAGCTACCTCACAGTAACTCAGCTTAGCTCCTCCCCTTGCCACAAATGTTGTTAGTCTTTAAGGTGCTCCTGGGACTCTTGCTCTTTCCTGCTGCTACAGGGAGACTAACATGGTGCCCCATCTTGATCTATCTCCTTGGAAGGCACCACGGGTAACCGTACAGGATGGAAATCCATCATAGAAATCCAACCTTGTGATACAAGGACAGACGGACTCAGATTCTAGCTGTATCTGAAGAAGTGAGCCGTGACTCACGGAAGCTCCTCCCCTGCCACAAATTCTGTTAGTCTTGAAGGGGCTCCTGGACCCTTGCTCTTTTCTGCTGCCACCGACGGACTAACACGGCGACCCATCTTGATCTAGCTACATACCAGTCCGCCACTCTTAACCACTACACCACACAGGCTGTCTTAATCTTTGGCTCACTAACCTTAGGAAAAGCTTCTCTCTTGCTCAACTTAATCTCACTCATAGGGATGTTGTGAAGATTAAAAGGGGGAAGGGAGAGAAACCCACATCACTGAATTCCTTGGTCAAAGGACAGGATGACAAAGGACACATTGGCCACAGAAGCAAAGGCACTGGTGGATTCAGCTGAGGGCCAGAGTCATCCTACTTTATGATCCCAACAAACCTAGGAGGTACGATTTTACAGGCAAGGGGTTTTACAAGAAAACAGGAATGCAGTGGTTAAGAGTGTCAGACTAGTATCTGGGAGACACAGGTTCAAATCCCCTCTCGTACCAAGGAAGCTCGCTGGGAGACCTTGGGCCAGTTACATTCTGCCAACGTAACCCACCTCACCGGGTTGCTGTGAAGATGAAATGGAGGGGAGAACAACGTAAGTAGCTTTGGGTCCTCAGTTTGGCATACAACCAGTTTGGTGTAGTGGTTAAGTGCGCGGACTCTAATCTGGGGAAACTGGGTTTGATTCCCCACTTTTCCACTTGCACCTGCTGGATGACCTTGGGCAAGCCATAGCTCTGTCACAGCTGTTCTTGAAAAAGACCTTGGGTCAGTCACAAGTACTCTCAGAGCTGTTCTCTCAAGAGCAGTCCTCAAAAGTGCTCTCTCAGCCCCACCTACCTCACAGGGTGTCTGTTCTGGGGAGGGGAAGGGAAAGGAGTTTGTGAGCTGCTCTGAGAATCCCTTGGGTAGTGAAAGGTGGGGTATAAATCCAATCTCTTCTTCTCCTTCAGTGTTCCCTCTAAGATGTCAGTGTGAGCTAGCTCACAGGTTTTTAGCCTCCGGCTCACCCATCTTTGTCTCAGCTCAGGAAGGAGGGCTCCAGAGCAAACTTACTGAAGCAGCAGCCAAATCACTCGCTCACTAGTGTAATGCCAGCAGCTTCTAAAAGTAGAATTTTTGCTCACAGGACTCCACCGTTTCGAGGGAGCACTGCTCCTGACCGGGGCGAAAGGCAGGGGAACGAATGAATTCAATAACGACAGCCAATAAAACCCAACCCGGGTCGCTCCAGCGCATGGCCACAACTCCAATCAGCCATAATAAGAATGGATGAAACTCTGCCGGGAAAAAATTACCCAAACTGCTAGACATCTTTTTTTTTAAGACACTATGCAAAAAAACGAAAACTGTGTAATAAAAGTTCCCCCTAACCCTGGACTGCAAAAAAAGGAATGTCCTGGAGATGCGCTCATTAGCATAAATCTACATATGCAAATGCATGCACATTAGCACGCCACGTGCGTGGAAGGAAGGGCACGTTACGTTACCGGAGTCTCCCCCGGGCACGGACCGGGGCAGGCTGGCCACGTACACAGCCGCCACCGCCGCGCCCACCGCGCTCGCCTCGCCAAACCGCCCCATTGAGGAGCCGCCGCCGCTGCAGCCACCCCGCGCATGCGCGCACGCCCCGCTCCTGCGGCTTCCGGGTCCTGGGAGGAATGGGCGGAGCCGGATGGGATTGTTCCATTAGGCAGGCGCAGGGGGGCGATCCGGGTTGTCCCCGCTTGGATTGTTCGGGATGGTCGCTTCCTGACGGGGCCTCCGCGTTGCGGAGATGCGCTCCCCCGCCTGGCGGAGAGGGGTACTGCAAGCGCAAGGAACATGGGAAGGGAAAAAGAATTTTTAAGGGCTACATAAGTGATAGGGTTGCCAACCTCCAGGTGGGGCCTGGGGATCCCCTGTTTTTACCACTGATCTCCAGCTGACAGAGATCAGTTCCCCTGGAGAAAATGGCTGCTTTGGTATTGTACCATGCGGAGGCCCCTCCCCAAATCCCGCCCTCTCCCGGCTCCACCCCCAAAGTCCCCAGGTATTTTCCAACCCGGACATGGCAACCGTAATAAGTGACCATTTCTTGGGATGCCCCTATGGTCTGTCGGAACGAGACAAAAGCCTTCTTAATTCACTTGCAAACCTGGGTTTTGCCTTAGAGCGTGCCTTAGAGCTGCAGAGAGGTGCCAGCTCCAGGTCGGGAAATTCCTGCAGATGTGTGGGGTGGGGCTGGGGTGGAGATGGTGGGGGGAGGGGAGGGGAGAGACCTCGGCAGGGTATAACTGCATACATTCTGTCTTCCAAAGCAGCCATTTTCTCCAGGAGAACTGATCTCTGTGGTCTGGCAATTGGTTTTAATTTTTGGAGGTCTCCAGGTCCCACCTGGAGATTGGCAACCCCAAACCTGCTCAGGTATACAGGCGGATGAGGTACCCGAGCAGTAAAATAGGTGGATGAATTTACTTCTGACTGCAGCTGAAGAGCTGCCCTCCCTTGTGTCGAGGACACCCTGCAAATAGAAAACCAGTGCTGCAAGCAAAAGAAACAGTAGTGCATTTCACCCTCCTGAGCTAGCTTTCTGCCTGTGGGGGCTTTTTGTTTCATGCAAAGAAATATTCAGAGCAGGAATCCAGCCCCCTTGTTACGTGACAAGACCACAATGGGCAGTTGTAATGAAACACCTCCTTCGGGCATTAGTGACTTATGAGTGCCCACTGCCATTATGAATCTGCCCCTCACCAAAAGAATGAGACAGGAGGCTGGACTCGATGGACCCCTGGTCTGATCCAGCAGGGCTCTTCTGATGTTCTAATGAAGGCCTCGGCCTCTCTGCCCTGTTGTTGGCCCTCCAGAGGAACTGGTTGGCCACTGGGTGAGACAGGATGCTGGGCTAGATGGATCTCTGGTCTGATCCAGCAGGGCTCTTCTGGTGTTCCAATGAAGGCCTCGGCCTCTCTGCCCTGTTGTTGGCCCTCCAGAGGAACTGGTTGGCCACTGGGTGAGACAGGATGCTGGGCTAGATGGATCTCTGGTCTGATCCAGCAGGGCTCTTCTGGTGTTCCAATGAAGGCCTCGGCCTCTCTGCCCTGTTGTTGGCCCTCCAGAGGAACTGGTTGGCCACTGGGTGAGACAGGATGCTGGGCTAGATGGATCTCTGGTCTGATCCAGCAGGGCTCTTCTGATGTTCTAATGAAGGCCTCGGCCTCTCTGCCCTGTTGTTGGCCCTCCAGAGGAACTGGTTGGCCACTGGGTGAGACAGGATGCTGGGCTAGATGGATCTCTGGTCTGATCCAGCAGGGCTCTTCTGGTGTTCCAATGAAGGCCTCGGCCTCTCTGCCCTGTTGTTGGCCCTCCAGAGGACCAGGCTGGCCACTGTGTGAGACAGAATGCTGGACTGGATGGACCCCTGGCCTGATCCAGCAGGGCTCTTCTGATGTTCTCATGTCCTTAAAACACACAAACAGGTTGAGCCGAGGTTTCTAAATTTCACTGTAAGGAGCCATCAAATCCAAAGCTTGCCGTGTGACGGCAGCAATTAAGAAAGCGAAAGAGGGCAGCGAGAAGTATTGATAGGCAGACAAAACCCACATCGGCAGAAAGCCTTCTGGGGTTGGAACAAAAGACTCGCCAAGCCATACCTGGAGTACCCAAGAAGATGAAAGGAAGGGTTTTGAATACAAATGTGGGGGAAGGGGAGGCATAGCGGAGCATAAACTGGGACGATAAAACAGTCCTGTGGATTATATCTAAGCGGAGACGTTTGGGAAATTAGGTTTGCATTCATTTAATTTGGGGGGGGGAAGGCACAGAGGAGATTAAAGGACGGCATGATTGAAATGTTTCAGGTTCTGAGCAGGTGGGTGAACGGGGGACCGTTTAAGACACTGTTACACTGGGGCCCTGCGGACGTTGAATCCAGATGTGGCCGGGAGAGGGTCCTTGTAGGGATGAGGATAAATTGGGGCTGCCTCCATTTCAATAAACAGGAAACCACAAGGAAATGAAAAGGGCCATTTGTGCAATGAGAATCAGTCCTCTTCCCTAGGGTTGCCAACTTCCAGGTGGGGCCTGGAGAGCTCTCAGAATTCTAACTGAACTCCGGACAACAAGGAATTCCCCGGGAGAAAATGTCTGCTTTGGAGAATGGGTTCTATGGCATTGCACCCTGCTGAGGTCCCTCCCCAGGTTCCACCCCTCCCAATCTCTAGGTATTTCCTATCTCAGAGTTGGCAGCTGCCTCCTACCTGAGAGGCAGTTTGGTGTAGTGGTTAGGAGCGCGGACTCTAATCTGGGAGAACCAGGTTTGATTCCCCACTCCTCCACTTGCACCTGCTGGTGAGACCTTGGGTCAGTCACAAGTTCTCTCAGAGCTGTTCTCTCAAGGGCAGTTCTCAGGAGAGCTCTCTCGGCCCCACCTACCTCACAGGGTGTCTGTTGTGGGGAGGGGAAAGGAGTTTGTAAGCCACTCTGAGACTCCCTTGGCTAGTGAAGGGCAAGGTATAAATCCAATCTCCTCTTCTTCTGTCATTCTGCAAACTGTAAAGCAGAATTGTTCAGAAGAGGATTTCTGGAAAAAGAAGGAAAGACTCTAACTGGGTTGACAACAGAAAAGGCTCTTTCCTGGACCCCTATTAGATTCACGTTTCCTAGTGATTCAGAAGGAGCTCCCTGGCACACCTTAGATCCCAGGAAAGCCCAGGCAGGTAGATACAGTCCTGCTGGTACTCTGTGCCCTTTCAGTGCCAGAACCAACGCTTTAAACTGAGCCCAGAAACAAATGGAAAGTCAGGCATTCACGACGCTGAGTCCCAACCTGAATCCTGCCTGCGGCTGCATTTTAAAGTTGTTTTTTTTTTTGACATCTTCAAGGACAGCCCCACGTTGCGTGGCTGGCAGTAGTCTAACCTGCAACATGACTAAGGCACGTGTGACAGTAGCAAACATTCAGTGGTCTTGTAGGACCAATCACTCTTAGGCTAGCACCAGTGAAAACATCACAAAACAGTGAGCAAGCTTCTGAGTTCAGCAGAATTCTTCTTCAGGCTTGACCTAATGCACACCCCCGCCCAAAAAAGAGAAAACCCTGGGTGGGGTGGGCAAATATGACCAATCATGATAATAACCAAGGCTGCAGATTGTAACAGTCTTGCAATGGAGCAGAGGTTATAATTTCAGGTTAAACTACACTGGGAGCCCAGAAGAGCTCAGGAGGCACGCCCCCCCCCCCCCCCCCCCCCGACACCACAGGTCTCCACTGCGAGGTGTTTCTTCGGACTGCAAGCTTGTCATCATAGAATCACAGAGCGGGCAGGGACCACACAGGCCATCTACTCCAACCCCCTGCGCAATGCAGGATCAGCGTAGAGCATCCCTGACAAGTGTTTGTCCAGCCGCTGCTTGAAGACTGCCAGGGAGGGGGAGCTCACCACCTCCCTTGGCAGCCGACTCCGCTGCTGAATGACTTACTGTAAAAAAGTTTTTCCTAAGACCCAACCGGTACCTTCTCACCCTTAATTTAAACCCATTCTTGCGAGTCCTCTCCTCTGCTGCCCACAGGAACAGCTCCCTGCCCTCCTCTGAGTGACAGCCTGTCAAATACTTAAAAGTCAAATCTCTACCTTTGTGCCCGTGCCTCTTAAGAGACAGTACTTAAAGCAAGCAGGTGGGCTCAGGTAAAGGTTTGCAGCGGTCCAGAAGTAAGAAGAAGGTTGCCAGGTTCTCACGCCACCTTTGTAGCTGCGCCTTTAATACCAGCCCAGACTGGCAGAAATTGGCAGCAAAGTTTCCTCTGCGTGCAGAGAAAAGTTTTGTTGTTGTAGTTGTTTTTGCCATCGGCAGGGTGGGTGGGATATAAATCTAAAGGAGGAGGAGGAGGAGGAGGAGGAGGAGGAGGAGGAGGAGAAGAAGAAGAGATTGGATTTATATCCCGCCCTCCACTCCCCAAGGGAGTCTCAGAGCGGCTTACAAACTCCTTTCCCTTCCCCTCCCCACAACAGACACCCTGTGAGGTAGGTGGGGCTGAGAGAGCTCTGACAGAAACTGCTCTTTTTCAAGGACAGCTGTGTCAGAATTACGGCTTGCCCAAGGTCATCCAGCAGGTGCAAGTGGAGGAGTGGGGAATCAAACCCGGTTCTCCCAGATTAGGGTCCATGCACTTAACCACTACACCAAAGAAGAAAAAGAAGTTGCATCTGACATATGCAACCCCGTAGGGTTTTCAAGGCAGGAGATATTTAGGGGTGGTTTGCCCTTGCCTGCCTCTGCGTAGCAACTCTGGACTTCCTTGGTGGTCTCCCATCCAAGTACTATCCAGGTCCAACCCTGCTTAGGTTCCAACATCTGAGGAGATCAGACTAGCCTGGGCCATCCAGGTCAGGGCAGAAATATTATCATCTATTCATGCCTGCCATTCAAGCTGCTTTGAGCCACAGCTACGAAATGGGAGCGGAAAGTGGGCAGCCCTTGGGCACCCCTCTAAGCTACCAGTTTGGGAGTTTAAAAGTCCATTTTTTAATAGCCAGCCATGAGAACAAGTGGTTCTGTTCAAGGTTGCGTGGCCTGGGTACTACCGGACCAAAATCAACAGTACCTGAAGATCTTTCTCCCAGCTTAATACAGCCGCTGAAAGCCAGCCTTAACTTCCCGCTTCATTCCCGGTTCCACAGTCCTAGAACTCGGAAGCACTTGAGCATACTCTAGCGGTGAGCTGGCAAAAGCAGGAAAAGGGTCTTGAAAAACAGCCTTTCTTGTCGGGTTGCCTGAACCTGGACGGCCCAGGCTAGCCCGATTTCATCAGATCTCAGAAGCTATACAGGGTCAGCACTGGCTAGTACTTGGATGGGAGACCTCCAAGGAAGTCCAGGGTCCCTACGCAGAGGCAGGCAAGGGCAAACCACCTTTGTTCATTGGTTGCCAGGAAAGCCAGACTAGCTTGATCTTGTCATGACTTTGTCAAGAGCCAGTCTGACGTAGTGGTTGGGAGCGCAGACTCTAATCTGGGAGAATCGGGTTTGATTCCCCACTCCCCCCACATGCAGCTGCTCGTGTGACCTTGGGTCAGTCACGAGTTCTCTCAGAGCTGTTCTCTCAGAGCTGTTCTCTCACGAGCAGTTCTCAAAAGACAACCCCACCTACCTCACAGGGTGTCTGTTGTGGGGAGGGGAAGAGAAGGGAAGGGGGTTTGTAAGCTGCTCTGAGTCTTCGAGTGAAGGGTGGGGTGTAACTGAGAGCCAGTTTAGTGTAGTGGTTAGGAGCACAGACTAATCTGGGAGAACCGGGGTTGATTCCCCACTCTCCCACATGCAGCTGCTGGTGTGACCTTGGGTCAGTCACAAGTTCTCTCAGGGCTGTTCTCTCAGAGCTGTTCTCTCACAAGCAGTTCTCAAAAGACAGCCCCACCTACCTCACAGGGCGTCTGTTGTGGGGAAGGGAAGGGAAGGGGGTTTGTAAGCTGCTCTGAGTCTTTGAGTGAAGGGTGGGGTGTAACTGAGAGCCAGTTTAGCGTAGTGGTTAGGAGCACAGACTAATCTGGGAGAACCGAGGTTGATTCCCCACTCCCCCACATGCAGCTGCTGGTGTGACCTTGGGTCAGTCACAAGTTCTCTCAGAGCTGTTCTCTCAGTTTTCCCTCGAATTATAGAGCGTCCCCCCCGAAACGTGCTCGATGCGATGATGTCACCTCCAGGTGACGTCATCGCGCCGGGCACATCTCCACAGCCCAGCAACTTGGGGGTGGGGTTCCCCCGGCGGCCCAATGCGGGCCGGAAGGAAGCAGGCCGATCGAGCGGGGTTTTCCCCGCCCCCCGGGGGGACTTGGGAACCCTAGATTATACCCTGCTGAGGCTCCGCCTCTCCCCAAAGTAGGCTTTGCCCCCCCCCCAAATCTCCAGGAATTTTCAACCCAGAGCTGGCAACTGAACGCTAGAGGAAGGCTTATAGAGCTAGATGAAGACTCCACACTTAGGCAAGTTGAAGTGGTAGGATATAACTCACAATATCCCAAACTGGCAGGAAAGCTTTCAAATTCCCCAAATATCTTCTTCCTGGAGGTTAACAACCACCCTGCTGAAAGAGCTATGGAGAACTCAAAAGCTTGCTTGCTTGCTTGGTGGAGATTTTGGAAAGTATAAATACAAAGGTATTACATAATAGTCCTTTCTGGGCTTCCTTAAAGCCATGAGTAAGTTCACTGCAGTCAAAACCCAAGTTTCCTTGATTGTAGAACGACTAGCGTTGCCAGCCTCCAGGTGGGGCCTGGAGATCTCCTGCTTTTACAACTGACAGAGATCAGCTCCCCTGGAGGAAATGGCTACTTTGAAAAGTGGGCTCTATGTGGCATTGTGCCGTGCTGAGGCCCCTCCCCAAACCACGCCCTCTCCTGGCTCCACCCCCAAAGTCTCCAGGTATTTTCCAACTCAGACCTGGCAACCCTAAGAATTACTAGTCTCTTCGAGATCTGAGTCCTGAAGCACCTCAAAGACCAACGAAATCTGCAGAGTATAAGCTTTTGAGAGTCAAAGTTCCCTTTCTCAGAAAGCTTATACCTTGGAAATCCTGTTGGTCTTTAACGTACTACGGGATTTGAATATTGCTGTCCTACTGCAGACCAGCACAGCTACTCAGAAGGAAGTCTCTTTTAGGCTTACCTCCCTCCAGGAGGGGCTTGGAGATCTCCCAGAATTACAACTAATTTCCAGGTGACACAGATCAGTTACCCTGGAGAGAATGAACATAAGAACATCAGAAGAGCCCTGCAGGATCAGACCACTGGCATCCTGTATCCCAGCCTCCTGTCTCCCACAGTGGCCAACCAGTTCCCCTGGAGGGCCAACAACAGGGCAGAGAGGCCGAGGCCTTCATAAGAACATCAGAAGAGCCCTGCTGGATCAGACCAGTGGTCCATCTAGTCCAGCGTCCTGTGTCACACAGTGGCCAACCAGTTCCCCTGGAAGTCCAACAACAGGGCAGAGAGGCTGAGGCCTTCACAAGAACATCAGAAGAGCCCTGCTGGATCAGACCAGTGGTCCATCTAGTCCAGCATCCTGTCCCACACAGTGGCCAACCAGTTTCTCTGGAGGGCCAGAAAACAGAGCATGGAGGCCAAGACCTTCCCCTGATGTTGTCTCCTGACTCTGGGATTCAGAGGCTGACTGCCTCTGAACATGGAGGTTCCCTTCAGTCACCACAGCTATTAGCCCCTGATAGACCCTGTGTCATAACACCCCATTGAGGTCCTTCCCCTCCCCAAACCATGCCCTCGGGCCTCCCCAGGATCCACCCCCAAACCTCCAAGAACTTCCCAATCCGGAGTTGGCACTTCTACATCTCAGGTATTTTCGGGCCCTGTATTATGAAGAGCACTTGCGGGGCGGGGGGGCATCCTTTCAGGAGACTTCTATTTTTCGCTCCGTTCCTCCGCTTGTTTTCGAGAGTACACAAGGTGCCACCAGAACAGAGGGAAAACAAACAAGATATTTGTGAAGCAATTTCAAACACAGCTGGAGAACCCGGCGGCCTCGGAGCGCCGCTCGCCCCTGCGGACTCGGCGAGTTACCTCCCGAGCGGAGGTCTTTTGCGGCTCCTCTCCGGAGAGACCTACTTTAGAGGCGAGGCGGGAGACAGACGAGGGGGGGAGAATAAATACTTAGAGCAAATTCCCCTCACCCATGGCATTGTCATTACAAACTCCAATGAGCACAGTTATTGCAAATAAATAAAAACAATGGACCAGAACCAGTTTTACATAAGAAAATACAGAAATACTATCCAATTAGTCCTAAGCTCCTGTTAAAACCTGCCTCTGTTGCCCATCGGGTGATAAGGTTAATAGGAAAACACTCCAGGGCCGGTCTTGGAAGACGGGGGAAGGTCACGAGGTGGCAATGGGCAGAGACAACTAAACCCCCCCCTCCCCGATCCTGAGATGAAGAGTGTTGTAAGAAGCATCGGGGGAAGACCTCCCAGGATCCTATAGGATCCTCCCGGAATGCCAACGGATCTCGAGACAACTGGGATCGATTCCACCTAAGGGTTGCCAGCTCCGGCTTGGGAAATTCTTGGTGATCTGGAGAGTGGAGCCGGGAGAGGACAGGGTTTGGGGAGGCGAGGGATTAGGGTTGCCAGCCTCCCAGTGGGGTCTGGGGATCTCCCGCTTTTACAACTGATCCCCAGCTGACAGAGATCAGCTCCCCTGGAGAAAATGGCTGCTTTGGTTTCTGGCTTGGTTATTTCTGGGGCGGGGCTTTTGATTCAGGGGGGAGGGCCCCCAAATGCCCCAACAGTGGCTACGGGCCTGGTCCTCATGCTATCTCTGTATATGTATTTTTGGTTTCCAGTTTTCCTCCAAAGGATTCATGGTGGCATATACAGCTCCCCCCCCCCCCCTTAGGTTCACAACACCTCTGTGGGTAGGGATCCCAGCCGCATTCACATTCAAGACAGCAACACCTGGCCTTATTTATCTATGTATTTACAAAATTCTGAATGCATGTATTTTGGGATGTGTGTCACTGTATAATGAGGAATATTGACCACTGAGGAAGGCCCACAGGGGCTGAAATGCGTATGGTCCATAGGTCAAAGGTTTTATCCATCAGTTTGATATGTACTGCAATCAGTTTTTAGCGAACCTAGTTTTAAATGTCTGGTACTTGGACTGTCTCTTTTAATTTTATTTTGTTTTATTTATGTGTACACCCTAATAAATGTCTAAATTTTTCATAATAATTCTTTTGTAAGCTTGGCCCTCGCGGTTCGCAGCTATTTGTTAAGTTGAGTTTCCCACCTTTTTTCGCCTTTTTTTAGGGATGCCAGCCTCCAGGTGGGACCTGGGGATCTCCCGGAATTTCAGCTCATCTCCAGCTCTTCTCCGGAATACACGGGCACCGCTTCAGCCTCCCCAGGCTCCACCCCAAATCTGCTTTTTTGTTGTTTTTAACTTATCCATCTGGTTTTAAGGTGGCAAGTTGCCACAAGGCCCTTTGGAAGAGCAGCGACTTTAAAAAAAAAATCTAAAACTAAGTTAAGGATGGTTTAAACATAGTGTAGGAATCTGTATAAAAAGCTAAAGGTAAAGGTTCCCTGTGCTCAATAGCCAGTCGAATCCGACTCTAGGGGGGTGCTCATCTCCGTTTCCAAGCCGAAGAGCCAGCACTGTCCAAAGACTATTCTGTGGTCATGTGGCCGGCATGACTAAGCGCTGAGGCGCACGGAATGCTGTTACCTTCCCACCGAAGCAGTACCTATTTATTTCCTTGCAATTTCTTGCTTTCGAACTGCTAGGCTGGCAGGAGCTGGGGCCAGGAGCGGGACCAATGCAGTGTGCAGCGGGACTATCGCATCTTACGATTTGGATGCTATGCCTCTGTTGATACACCCCAAGATCACATTATCCTTTTTTGTCACCACAAATGTCACCTTCCCGGGTGGTATAAATATTCTAAGTAAAGGCCATTTGCTGCTCTTTAGCAGAAAGCCAAAATCTAGCACCTACGGCAGGTCAAGTGCTCCCTGTTTGAGGTTGAGGTCAGCACGCCACTCATAGTTGTTTCTGCTAAGTATGTCCTGAAAGCCACTGGAATTCCCAGTGGAAAGATATATCAGCATTTCACACACCATCCGACCCACATGGCTCCGTTCCCCTCTCCGGCCACCGGTTTCCTCTAACCGCTTTAATCCATAATCACTTTTATAATGGTTCTGAAATCTTCCTCTCACCCCTAATTGGGGGGGGGGGGCACAGAGTGATGTCAAGAGAGTAATCTAGTCTTTCTCCCTCTTGATCTCTGCACATTTGGACCGCTTTGCGCTAATGCATTTGTTTTGTCAACATATGTTTTCTCGCTGAAAAGAAAGCGGAAGCCGCAGACCTCCACAGGCCGTGCCAGTAATGGGGACTAATGCCTTAAATATTCACTTTTAATACTAATGTCAGATTATTAAAATAATAAAAAAAACCATAATCCATTCTGCCGATCGGCGCCTGCAAAAGGGAAAGGATAAAGGGGGCTTCTATCTGCGCATTAACACATTCCATGGGGCGCAAAGCCACTTTCTTCCGACTGAAACATAAGGTCGTGAACTAATAGATCCTGCGTTCTGAGAAGAGGTGGCGGCAGCCCATTGGCTTTTTCGAAAGACACGTCGAGTTTTAGCGGGAAAACTTAATCTGCCCTCCCAATGGTGTGGCTGCTGAGCTGTGTAGTAAACAAGAAATGAACGCGCCATATATCAATTCCCCCCCCCCCCCCGCTTTTAAAAACATTTTCTATGTTTAAATAGAAACAGAAAGAGGAGACTAAGAAGCACTCAGCCCAAATCAGCTTTGCCGCAATGTGTCGGAACAGACTTAAAATAATAATAAAAAAGTAAGCTCCCCAAATCTCTTAAAGAAGGAGAGATAAAGGAAAGGGGATCTTGGGGAGTCCAGATGCTTGCCTTCCCCGCCCAAAACATGGGCACTTTTATATAAAGATGAAATTGGTTCTTGATCAGGCTGATTCATGGCTCATTTTATACTGTGTAGATTAAGATGCGGGATATTGGAATGGCATGGGATCGGCCAGGGACTCAGTGTTCCCTCTAAGCTGAGTTAGTGTGAGCCAGCTCACAGTTTCTTAGCCCCTGGCTCACACACTTTTGTCTTCGCTCAGGAAGGATGGCTCCAGGGCAAACTAATTGATGCACTTAAGAGGTCGGGACTTAGGAGGTCAAGACATTGCTGGAGCAACTTCTGCTATTCTTCAGGTGCTCTCCGCGGTCCTGAAAGCCTCCTGTACTACCTGAAAAACTGGTCCCCACCACATGATACTTGCTTTCTATACCTTCCTACTTAGACACATTATCACTGTCCTGTATGCAAACACCACATAGAGGGCTATTTACTTCAGCTCTTGCCTAGCATGCTGTAGGATCGGCAGAAGAAGAAATCTCATAAACCTTCAGTAGCGCTATAAGAATGCAATTTTTTTTACAGGCAATATTTATATTTTGCATGGTTCCAACTCTGCTGGCCTTCAACATCCTGGATGTTTAAAATTTATAGAAATGTTTTGTTTTTAAAAAAAAAAAAACTATTGCTTTTCTACACACTACGAAACTAAAAAGCTATACACTACAAAACTAACCCTAAAAAAGCTAAACAAGGATCATAAATTTGCTTTTCTTACATAGATTAAACAAAGTTCCCTTGTTATTAAAAAACGGTATAATGAAGTGTGATATTATGCTTTCTTATTTAAGCTGGTACTACCTAAGTAAAATCAAGCAAGCACACGCACACACATGCACACACACACACATTTTAAAAAATACCCTGCTTAGAAAGCAAGTTTGGTGTAGTGGTTAGGAACGCAGACTCTAATCTGGGAGAACTGGGTTTGATTCCCCACTCCTCCTCTTGCAGCTGCTGGTGTGACCTTGGGTCAGTCACAAGTTCTCTCAGAGCTGTTCTCTCAGGAGCGATTCTCTCAGAGCTCTCTCAGCCCCACCTACCTCACAGAGCATCTGTTGTGGGGAGGGGGAGGGAAAGGAGATTGTAAGCCGCTTTGAGACCCCAAGTGAAGGGTGGGGTATAAATCCAATCTCCTCCTCCTCGTCGTCTTCTCCTTCTTCTTCCTTCCTCCTCCAGGACGGCCCCTGGCTTGTCCTGGACATTCTCAGGTGACAATTCAGTTCCTGGGTCCAAGTCTGGCCCTGTAGAATTTGTGAGAGAGGACGATGTAGATAAGGAGCTGTGTCTCAGTGGCAGAGCATCTGCTTGGCACGCAGAAGGTCCCGGGTTCCATCCCCGGCAGCTCCTGTTGAAAGGATCGGGTCGGAGGTGATGTGAAAGGCCTCAGCCTGAGACCCTGGAGGGCCGCTGCCAGTCTGAGTAGACAGCACTGACCTTGATGGACCAAGAGTCTGATTTAATAGAAGGCAGCTGTGTGTGTTCATGTGTCAACACTCCTCACCAGACAGATCTGAGCTGACCCACCTCTGCAGTGATTCCTGTATCTACTTTACTTACACCCCCACCTTTCTCCCTGATACTGGGGACCCACAGCGACTCACGTCATTCTTCTCTCCTTCATTTGACCCTCACAACAACCCTGTGAGGTAACTTACCCTGAGAGTGTGTGACTGGCCCAAGGTTACCTAGCAGGCTTCCAGGGCAGAAGTGGGGATTCAAATCCAGGTCTCCCAAACCGTAACCGAACACTCTAAACACTACATCACGCTGACTCGTAGCCTTGTAGGGGGCCGCTCCACCGGCCTCACTCCTGGGCCATCTTAGCTTTTCCTGCAGGGTGTCGTGGTTAAGAGTGGTGGGCCCTAATCTGGAGAACCGGGTTGGATTCCCCACTCCTCCTTTACACGAAGCCAGCTGGGTGACCTTGGGCCAGTCACGGTTCTCTCAGAATTCTCTCAGCTCCACCTGCCTCATAGGGTGCCTGTTGCGGGGAGAGGAAGGGAAAGGTGGTTGTAAGCTGACTTGAGACACTTTACGGAAACATCTTCGGACAGCGCTGGCTCTTCGGCTTGGAAATGGAGATGAGCACTGCATCCCTAGAGTCGTATTTGACTGGTTTTCGAGCAAGGGAAACCTATACCTTTACCTACAGTAGAGAAAAGTGGGATATACAAACCAGATCTTCTTCTTCTAACCTGATATCCGGGTTTGATTCCCCACTCCTCCTTCACATGGGGCCTGCAAGGCGACCTTGGGCCAGTCACAGTCCTCTCCAAACTCTCTCAGCCCCACCTGCCTCACAGGGTGCCTGTGGCAGGGAGAGGAAGGGAAGGAGATTGTAATCCACTTTGAGACTTTTGAAGCTACAGAAAAACAGAGTATCACAACCTACTCTTCTTATTCTTCCTGTCCACCCTCTTCCCCCGAAGATATTAGCCTTATTATGATTATCAAAACTGCCAGAAATCAGAACGGGTTGGGGTACAGAACTGAGAGGTACAAAATCACACTGGAAACACAAAATACTGCTTAGCCGATCAGCGAATCCCGAAATGCGAGGGGCCCCGGAAGTTAATTATATGGAAATATTTCTGTTTGTACGTTTCACTAGCAGGCCGAGCGGGGTGTGCAACTAATATCTACGCAGCTGACGAGAATATTAAGTTTCCCGTCCCTTTCTCGGACCCAGCTTCCTCTTCTCCGCAGGAATCCCGTCCAACTTCCTATTAAGGTGAGAACGGAATCAAACTCATTAATGGCCCGGCGTCGGAGATACGATAAGAATTTTAGCAGCGGCCGTTAATTAAACTACAAAAACAACTCCTCTCGCTGTGATTTGCATTCCAAGTCAGAGCAATTAATTCGCTCACTTAAACTGATCAAGATTTAATTACCATCACTCTGCGCAATTACTCCATAATTAAAGTAATTTGGTTCTTTCCACTTGCTGACAGTGTCACTGAGCCGCCATTCAGGGTAGCAAAAGAAGTGATAATTAACTTAAAGAATAGCTCGGGGCCGTTTCTCGGAAGATATTTTCTCCCTCTCCCGTTCGGGGATGGCTTCCGAAACACTGCTCGACGGTGTGGAGGCCGTAGATGTGATGTCAGCAGCTCTTGGCAATGCTTTGGTGGGAAGCTCATAGCCGGGCTGTGTTGCTTCAGGTGAGCCCCCCCCCCTTGCAACCTCCCCCCCCAATAACAAAAACTAGAACGAGAGCAAAGATGGAGGGGAACCGGCTTCCCAGACAGACTGGTCTTCTATAGCGGTTAGAGCTCTGGACCAACACCTTGGAGATCTAAGTTCAAATGCTTGATTGGCAGGTGGCCGAAGGGCAGTTGCTCGGTCTCAACCCAACCTACCTTGCTGGACTGTTGTGAGGTGAGGGGTGGGGGACCAGCCTGTATTCTGCCCTGAACTCTTTGGACAAAGGGTGAAATATGTACCTAGACAGTTGTTTCCTATGTTCTGGAGATCTCTTTGGAATGAGGTGCAACCAACTGTGTGATTTCCCTGTGCGGACTGAGATGGGAGGTCAGACAACATAAGAACATAAGAAGAGCCCTGCTGGATCAGACCAGTGGTCCATCTAGTCCAGCATCCTGTCTCACACAGTGGCTAACCAGTCCCTCTGGAGGGCCAACAAAAGGACACAGAGGCCGAGGCCTTCACCTGATTAAGAACATGAGCCCTGCTGGATCAGACCAGTGGTCCATCTGGTCCAGCATCCTGTCTCACGCAGTGGCCAACCAGTCCCTCTGGAGGGCCAACAAAAGGACACAGAGGCCGAGGCCTTCACCTGATAAGAACATGAGCCCTGCTGGATCAGACCAGTGGTCCATCTAGTCCAGCATCCTGTCTCACACAGTGGCCAACCAGTCCCTCTGGAGGGCCAACAAAAGGACACAGAGGCCGAGGCCTTCACCTGATAAGAACATGAGCTTTGCTGGATCAGACCAGTGGTCCATCTGGTCCAGCATCCTGTCTCACGCAGTGGCCAACCAGTCCCTCTGGAGGGCCAACAAAAGGACACAGAGGCTGAGGCCTTCACCTGATAAGAACATGAGCTTTGCTGGATCAGACCAGTGGTCCATCTGGTCCAGCATCCTGTCTCACGCAGTGGCCAACCAGTCCCTCTGGAGGGCCAACAAAAGGACACAGAGGCCGAGGCCTTCACCTGATAAGAACATGAGCTTTGCTGGATCAGACCAGTGGTCCATCTGGTCCAGCATCCTGTCTCACGCAGTGGCCAACCAGTCCCTCTGGAGGGCCAACAAAAGGACACAGAGGCCGAGGCCTTCACCTGATAAGAACATGAGCTTTGCTGGATCAGACCAGTGGTCCATCTGGTCCAGCATCCTGTCTCACACAGTGGCCAACCAGTTCCTCTGGAGAGCCAACAACAGGGCACAGAGGCTGAGGCCTTCATAAGTACCTAAGAAGAGCCCTGCTGGATCAGACCAGTGGCCCATCTCTTCCAGCACCATGCCTCACACAGAGGCCAACCAGTTGCTTGAAGGGCCAACAACAGGGCACAGAAGCCGAAGCCTTCCTCTGATGTTCCCTGAGCATCAGAAGAGCCCTGCTGGATCAAACCACTAGTCCATCTTGTCCAGCATCCTGGACTATAGCCAGCTTGGTGTGGTGGTTAAGAGCGGTGAACTCTAATCTGGAGAACTGGGTTTGATTCTCCTCTCTTCCACATGAAGCCTGACGGGAGACCTTGGGCCAGGCCCAGTTCTCTCAGAACTCTCTGTGCCCCACCTCCCTCATACGGTGCCTGTTGCAGAGAGAGGAAGGGAAGGCCACTTCAAGACTCCTTAAGGCAGAGAAAAGTGGGGAATAAAAACCTACTTTTCTTTTTTCTTCTTTAACCCTGGAGGGCTAATCAACAGGGTATAGAAGCTGAGGTCTTTCTCTAATGTAGCCTCCTAGGATTGGGTTTCCTTGGTTTACGGCCTCTGAATACAGTTTTGGGAGGGTAGCTGCGTTTGTCTGCCATAGAAGGGCCAAATTCAAGTCCTGTCGCAGCTCAGAGACCAAGATCTTCAGGGTATAAGCTTTCAGGGGTCAATTTTCCCTTTGTCCAGCTGCGGCCCTCCAGGGTCTCAGACAGAGGTCTTTTATATCCCCCCTACTACATGGTCTTTTTAACTGTGGGTGCTATGAGTTGAACCTGAGACCTGTATGCAAAGCAGATGCTCTATTACTGAACCCTGGAGGGAGTGTACCTTTGAACACCAGTTGCTGGGAGGCAAGTCATGGGAGAGGGTTGTATGACCACCATGCCAAGCCTGTGGAGGAAGAAGAAGGAGAAGAAGAAGAGGAGGAGGAGGAGATTGGATTTATACCCCGCCCTTCACTACCCAAAGGAGTCTCAGAGCGGCTTACAATCTCCTTTCCCTTCCCCTCCCCACAGCAGACACCCTGAGAGGTAGGTGGGGCTGAGAAAGCTCTTTCAAGCACTGCTTGTGAGAGAACAGCTCTGAAGGGACTTGTGACTGACCCAAGGTCACACCAGTAGCTGCATGTGGAGGAGTGGGGAATCAAACCCGGTTCTCCCAGATTAGAGTCCACGCTCCTAACCAAACTGGACGGATGCTGGGCTTGATGGGCCTCCGACCTGGTCTTGCAACACAAGCGCCTTCCCTCGATTCGTCCGTCGGAACGTCGAGCGGGATGGATTCTCGTTCCGAGCGGATGTCTTCACAGCGCGGCTTCGGGAAGGCACACCCCGAGCCTTGATAGTATTAGGCGAGGATAATTCGGCATCGCCGAGACGTCAGAGCTATGATAAGTCTAATGGATGAAATAAAGCAATTAAAAGTGAGTAACAGCCAATGTGGGATCTCTCGGTGGGGGACACTTTGTCCTCGGAGATGCAAACTCCTTAGGAGGTCTCAGCAAACATTCTTCTCCCCCCCCCTTCCCTTTTCTTTGTGTTTGTTTAAAGCTGCCAGCAAGAATCCCCGGTTACCTGGGCTCCGTTTTACCTGCTTCGTGTTTTTTTCGGGCCAACGTTACTGTGAATATTTACACAGGGATGCCTGGCTACAGGTGGGATCTGAAGATCCCCAGGGATTACAGCTCATCTCCAGACTACAGAGATGCAGTTCCCCTGGAGAAAATGGATGCGTTGGAAGCTAGACCAGCTCAGCATTAATACAGTAAAGGTAAAGATTTCCCTTGCTCGAAAGCCAGTCGAATACGACTCTAGGGATGCGGTGCTCATCTCTGTTTCCAAGCTGAAGAGCCAGCACTGTCCAAGGACGTTTCCATGGTCATGTGGCCAGCATGACTAGACATCGAGGTGCACGGAATGCTGTTACCTTTCCACCGAAGTGGTACCTATTTATCTATTTGCAATTTCTTGCTTTCAAACTGCTAGGTCGGCAGGAGCTGGGACCAGAGATGGGAGCTCACTCCGTCATGCAGCACTCGGGTCTCAAAGAGCCGAACTACTGACCTTCCGGTCTGCAGTTCAGCAGTCTTAACCACTTGAGCCACTGCAGAGTGGCTTCTAAAAAGTGTTACTGGTGGCCCATCAATAGAAATAAAATTGCCACTGCAAAACTCTTTGAAAACCCTGGATGGCAATTCCTTCTATATCAGTAGTCGGAAGCGATACAGTTTTCTGGAAACTTGTGCCTTTGAAATATTTACAACATTAGTTTTCTGCAACCAGATGCCTTTGGAATACTTAGAACAGTAATTTCCTCGAGGAAGATGATTGAAACGAAATCTGCAGTATCCGGATTCTACATTGGAAAGAGAGTTCCATGGAATACTTCATTGTGTATCGGAAGATTCATATTTGGATTCTCTTCTCCTCCATTTGCGTAGTTTATTTATTTACTTCATTTATGTAATTTTTTGAAGTTAAAAAAAAAAAGGAAGATTCATATTTGGTATCATTGTGCTTTTTTTTGTGCAAGGATTATATTCATGTACTGCACACATTGTGTCTGTCTAATTATATTGACACTCTTACTAGTTCTATCGTGTCCTGCTTTACAGCTTTTCTCCATTGTTGTCACAGCTCTGAAATGTGGGTCATGGGGAAATGTCTTTGGATTGGGAGCCACAGCCCATGAGGGGGACCTGGGGGGGGGGGGCTAGAATACCAGAGGGGAGGAAGAAGAAGAAGAGGAGGAGGAGGAGGAGATTGGATTTATACCCCGCCCTTCACTCGGAGTCTCAGAGCAGCTTACAAACTCCTTTCCCTTCCCCTCCCCACAACAGAAACCCTGTGCGGTAGGAGGGGCTGAGAGAGCTCTGAGAGAATTGCCCTTTCAAGGACAGCTCTGACAGAACTATGGCTTGCCCAAGGTCATCGAGCTGGCTGCATGGGGAGGAGTGGGGAATCAAACCCGGTTCTCCCAGATTAGAGTCCGCGCACTTAACCACAACACCAAACTGGCTATAATTATGAGCCAGAAGTATAAGTTTAAAGTTAGAGGAAGAAGAAGATTGGATTGACACCCCGCCCTTCACTGCCCGAAGGAGTCTCAGAGCAGCTTAGAATCTCCTTTCCTTTCCCCTCCCCACAACAGACACCCGGTGAGGCAGGTGGGGCTGAGAGAGCTCTTTCCAGAACTGTCCTTGAGAGAACAGCTCTGACAGAACTACGGCTTGCCCAAGGTCATCCAGCTGGCTGCATGTGGAGGAGTGGGGAATCAAACCCGGTTTTCCCAGATTAGAGTTCGCGCACTTAACCACTACAGCAAACTGGCTCTGGGGTGGGAAATTTCTGGAGATTTCGGGTGGAGTCTGGGGAGAGTGGGGTTTGGGGAGGGGACAGGCCTGCCTTAGTGGGGTATAATTCCCTGGGGCCCACCCACCAAAGCTGCCATTTTCTCCAGAGGAACCAATTTCTACAGCTCTGCAGATCAGCTGTAATTCTGGGAGATCTCCAGCCCCCACCTGGAGGCTGGCAACCCTACCAGTAAATGAGCTGGAGGGTATGGAGGGCGGGCAGTGTTCCAACAAAAAATTTAAAAGAAACGTAAGGTCTCAGTTACTGACATGGAGTTCTGACCACAGAGTTCCTGGCAATTCCTAGAGTGGCCCTTGATGCAACCCGGTAGCTCTAGGAATTATCAGGAATTCTGTAGTCAGAACTTCCTGTAAGTAGCCAAGGCCTTGTTTTTCTTTTTTAATTTTTCTCCCTAGGCCACTCCTTTGTCTGCTGACCACTGGCAGGCTTGGGCTGCAGTTGGCTAAAGGTCTCCCGCCCGCCACAAGCAGGGAAATGGCCAATGGGAATCTTACTCTGTACGCAGCTGGCTCAAAGGATGGCCCCTTCTTGGGTCCGTGGGCACCCAGGGCACAGCAGCTTAGGGTATGCCTGGGAACAGCGGCACTCTGCATGTGCCCAGGCTTCCATAGGGTGTGCACACCAAGCTCGAAGCTGGCCTAGGGCATCAGAAGACTCTGGGTCCATAGGACTGCCATTTCCCCACCTCTGGTTTGGGAAATACCTAAAAATTTTGAGGGTGGAGCCAGGGAAGGGAGAAGGGTCACCAATCCCCAGTTGGGGGCAGGGGATCACCTGGTTTGGAGCCCCTCCCCCTGATTCAGGGCTTTCAGAAAGTGCAGGGAATAGCAACTGGGCACTCCATTATACCCTACAGAGCCCAGTCCCCATAGAGTATAATGGAGAATCTATCTCTGAGTATCTGGGGCACTGTGGGGGCTGTTTTTTGAGGTAGAGGCACCACATTTTTAGCATAGCTGCTGGTGCCTCTCCTACAACCCCCCCCCCCCCCAAGTTTCAAAAAGATTGGACCACAGGGTCCAATTCTATGAGCCCTGAAAGAAGGTGCCCCTGTCCTCCATTATTTCCAGTGGAGGGAAAGCATCTAAAAGGAACTTGATCCCATTGCAACGGCCAGAACTCACTTCGGAGTTCAACCACACTTCTTCCCTCCCCTCTCCCAAGGCCTCCCTCCTCTCTCCTGGAGCCTCCTGGGAAGTCCTCCGCCGGCCTGTCTGCCTCACCCGGCAATCGAAGAAAGACAGGATTTGGAGAACAGCTGGACCTCAGTGAGGTATAACGCCATCGAATCCATCCTCCAAAGCAGCCATTTTCTCCACGGGAACAGATCTCTGTGGTCTAGAGATCAGTTGCAATTCCAGGAGATCTCCTGGCCCCACCTGGAGGCTGGCTACCCTGTGAACACAGAGGAACTGGCCCACGTACTTCAGGACCTCCCCACCGCCCCCTTTGAGAAAAGTTTCGTCCTCAACGCTGAAGTTGACATTCGTTCATCGCCGCCCAGCACACCCACACGCCATTAATTCGTCCCGCGCAATAACATTAATACCTTCAAAAACAAGATTAAAAGCGAGCGCCTCCCGGGTAGGCCTAATCCATCGCTGTGATGGCACCCGTCTGCAAAGAGCAACAGAGGGCTTGCGAGAGAGTAAATTGCCGGCTGCCAGCCCAGACGCAGACGCCTGCAGACAACTCAGGTTGTTTTCACCCCCCACAAATACTTAAATGCTAATCTATCGGACTTTTCTTTTTTTCATCGATGACACGTCCCTGACTGGGCTAACCTTTCTCGGTTCAGCAGTCCTGAGCGCGAGAGCGAGGGTGAGGGAGGCGGGCAAACCAATCTCGCAAACCGAGACAGCTCCCGGCGATAAGAAGATCGAACGCGTCCAAAATAATTTTTGAAAGGGCAATTGAAACCTCATTCGGAACCTTTTCCATCTCCTGTTCAAGCCCAAAGTCGGCGTGGCATGGTAAATAGAGGGTTGGTGTAGGGAGGCTAGAGCTGCCAAACTCCAGGTGAGGGTTAAGAACTTCAGATGAGCCCTGCTGGATCAGACTAGAGATCCATCTAACCCAGCATCCTGTCTCACACAGTGGCCAACCAGTTCCTCTGGACGGCCAGCAACATGGCAGAGAGGCCAAAGCCTTCATTAGAACACAAGAAGAGCCCTGCTGGATCAGACCAGTGGTCCATCCAGTCCAGCATCCTGTCTCACACAGTGGCCAGCCAGTTCCCCTGGAGGGCCGAAAACAGGGCACAGAGGCCGAGGCCTTCATTAGAACTCAAGAAGAGCCCTACTGGATCAGGCCAGTGGTCCATCCCGTCCAGCATCCTGTCTCACACAGTGGCCAGCCAGTTCCCCTGGAGGGCCGACAACAGGGCACAGAGGCTGAGGCCTTCATTAGAACTCAAGAAGAGCCCTACTGGATCAGGCCAGTGGTCCATCCCGTCCAGCATCCTGTCTCACACAGTGGCCAGCCAGTTCCCCTGGAGGGCCGACAACAGGGCACAGAGGCTGAGGCCTTCATTAGAACTCAAGAAGAGCCCTACTGGATCAGGCCAGTGGTCCATCCCGTCCAGCATCCTGTCTCACACAGTGGCCAGCCAGTTCCCCTGGAGGGCCGACAACAGGGCACAGAGGCTGAGGCCTTCATTAGAACTCAAGAAGAGCCCTACTGGATCAGGCCAGTGGTCCATCCCGTCCAGCATCCTGTCTCACACAGTGGCCAGCCAGTTCCCCTGGAGGGCCGACAACAGGGCACAGAGGCTGAGGCCTTC
Organism: Lepidodactylus listeri; assembly: GCA_029233225.1. Lineage (NCBI taxonomy): Eukaryota > Metazoa > Chordata > Lepidosauria > Squamata > Gekkonidae > Lepidodactylus > Lepidodactylus listeri. The sequence continues at coordinate 94,680,367 of JARCFY010000011.1, read as the reverse complement.
ATTAGAACTCAAGAAGAGCCCTACTGGATCAGGCCAGTGGTCCATCCCGTCCAGCATCCTGTCTCACACAGTGGCCAGCCAGTTCCCCTGGAGGGCCGACAACAGGGCACAGAGGCTGAGGCCTTCATTAGAACTCAAGAAGAGCCCTACTGGATCAGGCCAGTGGTCCATCCCGTCCAGCATCCTGTCTCACACAGTGGCCAGCCAGTTCCCCTGGAGGGCCGACAACAGGGCACAGAGGCTGAAGCCTTCATTAGAACTCAAGAAGAGCCCTACTGGATCAGGCCAGTGGTCCATCCCGTCCAGCATCCTTTCTCACACAGTGGCCAGCCAGTTCCCCTGGAGGGCCGACAACAGGGCACAGAGGCTGAGGCCTCCATTAGAACTCAAGAAGAGCCCTACTGGATCAGGCCAGTGGTCCATCCCATCCAGCATCCTGTCTCACACAGTGGCCAGCCAGTTCCCCTGGAGGGCCGACAACAGGGCACAGAGGCTGAGGCCTTCATTAGAACTCAAGAAGAGCCCTACTGGATCAGGCCAGTGATCCATCCCGTCCAGCATCCTGTCTCACACAGTGGCCAGCCAGTTCCCCTGGAGGGCCGACAACAGGGCACAGAGGCTGAGGCCTTCATTAGAACTCAAGAAGAGCCCTACTGGATCAGGCCAGTGATCCATCCCGTCCAGCATCCTGTCTCACACAGTGGCCAGCCAGTTCCCCTGGAGGGCCGACAACAGGGCACAGAGGCTGAGGCCTTCATTAGAACTCAAGAAGAGCCCTACTGGATCAGGCCAGTGGTCCATCCCGTCCAGCATCCTGTCTCACACAGTGGCCAGCCAGTTCCCCTGGAGGGCCGACAACAGGGCACAGAGGCTGAGGCCTTCATTAGAACTCAAGAAGAGCCCTACTGGATCAGGCCAGTGGTCCATCCCGTCCAGCATCCTGTCTCACACAGTGGCCAGCCAGTTCCCCTGGAGGGCCGACAACAGGGCACAGAGGCTGAGGCCTTCATTAGAACTCAAGAAGAGCCCTACTGGATCAGGCCAGTGGTCCATCCCGTCCAGCATCCTGTCTCACACAGTGGCCAGCCAGTTCCCCTGGAGGGCCGACAACAGGGCACAGAGGCTGAGGCCTTCATTAGAACTCAAGAAGAGCCCTACTGGATCAGGCCAGTGGTCCATCCCGTCCAGCATCCTGTCTCACACAGTGGCCAGCCAGTTCCCCTGGAGGGCCGACAACAGGGCACAGAGGCTGAAGCCTTCATTAGAACTCAAGAAGAGCCCTACTGGATCAGGCCAGTGGTCCATCCCGTCCAGCATCCTTTCTCACACAGTGGCCAGCCAGTTCCCCTGGAGGGCCGACAACAGGGCACAGAGGCTGAGGCCTCCATTAGAACTCAAGAAGAGCCCTACTGGATCAGGCCAGTGGTCCATCCCATCCAGCATCCTGTCTCACACAGTGGCCAGCCAGTTCCCCTGGAGGGCCGACAACAGGGCACAGAGGCTGAGGCCTTCATTAGAACTCAAGAAGAGCCCTACTGGATCAGGCCAGTGATCCATCCCGTCCAGCATCCTGTCTCACACAGTGGCCAGCCAGTTCCCCTGGAGGGCCGACAACAGGGCACAGAGGCTGAGGCCTTCATTAGAACTCAAGAAGAGCCCTACTGGATCAGGCCAGTGATCCATCCCGTCCAGCATCCTGTCTCACTCAGTGGCCAGCCAGTTCCCCTGGAGGGCCGACAACAGGGCACAGAGGCTGAGGCCTTCATTAGAACTCAAGAAGAGCCCTACTGGATCAGGCCAGTGGTCCATCCCGTCCAGCATCCTGTCTCACACAGTGGCCAGCCAGTTCCCCTGGAGGGCCGACAACAGGGCACAGAGGCTGAGGCCTTCATTAGAACTCAAGAAGAGCCCTACTGGATCAGGCCAGTGGTCCATCCCGTCCAGCATCCTGTCTCACACAGTGGCCAGCCAGTTCCCCTGGAGGGCCGACAACAGGGCACAGAGGCTGAGGCCTTCATTAGAACTCAAGAAGAGCCCTACTGGATCAGGCCAGTGGTCCATCCCGTCCAGCATCCTTTCTCACACAGTGGCCAGCCAGTTCCCCTGGAGGGCCGACAACAGGGCACAGAGGCTGAGGCCTTCATTAGAACTCAAGAAGAGCCCTACTGGATCAGGCCAGTGGTCCATCCCGTCCAGCATCCTGTCTCACACAGTGGCCAGCCAGTTCCCCTGGAGGGCCGACAACAGGGCACAGAGGCTGAGGCCTTCATTAGAACTCAAGAAGAGCCCTACTGGATCAGGCCAGTGGTCCATCCCGTCCAGCATCCTGTCTCACACAGTGGCCAGCCAGTTCCCCTGGAGGGCCGACAACAGGGCACAGAGGCTGAAGCCTTCATTAGAACTCAAGAAGAGCCCTACTGGATCAGGCCAGTGGTCCATCCCGTCCAGCATCCTTTCTCACACAGTGGCCAGCCAGTTCCCCTGGAGGGCCGACAACAGGGCACAGAGGCTGAGGCCTCCATTAGAACTCAAGAAGAGCCCTACTGGATCAGGCCAGTGGTCCATCCCATCCAGCATCCTGTCTCACACAGTGGCCAGCCAGTTCCCCTGGAGGGCCGACAACAGGGCACAGAGGCTGAGGCCTTCATTAGAACTCAAGAAGAGCCCTACTGGATCAGGCCAGTGATCCATCCCGTCCAGCATCCTGTCTCACACAGTGGCCAGCCAGTTCCCCTGGAGGGCCGACAACAGGGCACAGAGGCTGAGGCCTTCATTAGAACTCAAGAAGAGCCCTACTGGATCAGGCCAGTGATCCATCCCGTCCAGCATCCTGTCTCACACAGTGGCCAGCCAGTTCCCCTGGAGGGCCGACAACAGGGCACAGAGGCTGAGGCCTTCATTAGAACTCAAGAAGAGCCCTACTGGATCAGGCCAGTGGTCCATCCCGTCCAGCATCCTGTCTTACACAGTGGCCAGCCAGTTCCCCTGGAGGGCCGACAACAGGGCACAGAGGCTGAGGCCTTCATTAGAACTCAAGAAGAGCCCTACTGGATCAGGCCAGTGGTCCATCCCGTCCAGCATCCTGTCTCACACAGTGGCCAGCCAGTTCCCCTGGAGGGCCGACAACAGGGCACAGAGGCTGAGGCCTTCATTAGAACTCAAGAAGAGCCCTACTGGATCAGGCCAGTGGTCCATCCCGTCCAGCATCCTGTCTCACACAGTGGCCAGCCAGTTCCTCTGGAGGGCCGACAACAGGGCACAGAGGCTGAGGCCTTCATTAGAACTCAAGAAGAGCCCTACTGGATCAGGCCAGTGGTCCATCCCATCCAGCATCCTGTCTCACACAGTGGCCAGCCAGTTCCCCTGGAGGGCCGACAACAGGTCACAGAGGCTGAGGCCTTCATTAGAACTCAAGAAGAGCCCTACTGGATCAGGCCAGTGGTCCATCCCGTCCAGCATCCTGTCTCACACAGTGGCCAGCCAGTTCCCCTGGAGGGCCGACAACAGGGCACAGAGGCTGAGGCCTTCATTAGAACTCAAGAAGAGCCCTACTGGATCAGGCCAGTGGTCCATCCCGTCCAGCATCCTGTCTCACACAGTGGCCAGCCAGTTCCCCTGGAGGGCCGACAACAGGGCACAGAGGCTGAGGCCTTCATTAGAACTCAAGAAGAGCCCTACTGGATCAGGCCAGTTGTCCATCCCATCCAGCATCCTGTCTCACACAGTGGCCAGCCAGTTCCCCTGGAGGGCCGACAACAGGGCACAGAGGCTGAGGCCTTCATTAGAACTCAAGAAGAGCCCTACTGGATCAGGCCAGTGGTCCATCCCGTCCAGCATCCTGTCTCACACAGTGGCCAGCCAGTTCCCCTGGAGGGCCGACAACAGGGCACAGAGGCCGAGGCCTTCATTAGAACTCAAGAAGAGCCCTACTGGATCAGGCCAGTGGTCCATCCCGTCCAGCATCCTGTCTCACACAGTGGCCAGCCAGTTCCCCTGGAGGGCCGACAACAGGGCACAGAGGCTGAGGCCTTCATTAGAACTCAAGAAGAGCCCTACTGGATCAGGCCAGTGGTCCATCCCGTCCAGCATCCTGTCTCACACAGTGGCCAACCAGTTCCCCTGGAGGGCCGACAACAGGGCACAGAGGCGGAGGCCTTCATTAGAACTCAAGAAGAGCCCTACTGGATCAGGCCAGTGGTCCATCCCGTCCAGCATCCTGTCTCACACAGTGGCCAGCCAGTTCCCCTGGAGGGCCGACAACAGGGCACAGAGGCTGAGGCCTTCATTAGAACTCAAGAAGAGCCCTACTGGATCAGGCCAGTTGTCCATCCCATCCAGCATCCTGTCTCACACAGTGGCCAGCCAGTTCCCCTGGAGGGCCGACAACAGGGCACAGAGGCTGAGGCCTTCATTAGAACTCAAGAAGAGCCCTACTGGATCAGGCCAGTTGTCCATCCCATCCAGCATCCTGTCTCACACAGTGGCCAGCCAGTTCCCCTGGAGGGCCGACAACAGGGCACAGAGGCTGAGGCCTTCATTAGAACTGAAGAAGAGCCCTACTGGATCAGGCCAGTGGTCCATCCCGTCCAGCATCCTGTCTCACACAGTGGCCAGCCAGTTCCCCTGGAGGGCCGACAACCAGGCACAGAGGCCAAGGCTAGCCCCATCTCATCAGATCTCAGAAGCCAAGCAGGGTCAGCTCTGGTTAGCACTTGGATGGGAGACCACCAAAGAAGTCCAGGGTTGCTACGCAGAGGCATGCAATGGTCAGCCACCTCGGTTGGTCTCTTGCTCTGACTTGGATGACCCAGGCTAGCTCAATCCGGTCAAATCTTAGAAACTAAGAAGAGGAAGAAGAGACTGGATTTATACCCCCAACAGTGTTCCCTCTAAGGTGAGTGAGTGTGAGCTAGCTCACAGTTTTTTAGCTTCTGGCTCACACATTTTTGTCTCAGCTCAGGAAGGAGGGCTCCGGAGCAAACTAATTTAGGCAGCAGCCAGATTGCTCACTCACAACTTGAATGCCAGGAGCTCGCCAAGTAGAATTTTTGTTCACAAGACTCCACAGCTTAGAGGGAGCATTGAGAGTCTCAGAGCAGCTTACAGTCTCCTTCCCCTTCCCCTCCCCACAACAGACACCCTGTGAGGTAGGTGGGGCTGAGAGAGCTCTTTCAAGGACTGCCCTGGAGAGAACAGCTCTGAGGGAACTTGCGACTGACCCAAGGTCACACCAGCAGCTGTGTGTGGAGGAGTGGGGAATCGAACCCGGTTCTCCCAGATTAGAGTCCACGTGCCTAACCACTACACCACTACTGGCTGTCAGGATCAGCCCTGATTAGTATTTGGATGGAAGACCGCCAAGGAAGTCCAGGTCTGCCACGCAGGGACAGACAATGGCAAACCATCTGTGCTTGTCTCTTTGCCTTGGACACCCAACAGGGGCGCTATAACTTGTCACTTGACAGTGTTTTCCACCACTGAGAAAGTGGACAGTGGGATGCATCGTTCCCTGGGGGATGCACATTCATGCCTTGTGTCTCAGGATTCGGGTTGCCAACTGACCAGGGAAAACAAACTGCCCAGCTCCTCTGCCTTTCACAGCAGCCTGGCCTGTAGAGCTGCAGCTTTTCAGAGGGGTCTAAACGTGCTCCCCTGCTAACATTTGCACACCGAGTGTCTCCCCGAGATACAGAGACCCTGCCGAGCTGAGAAGCTGGCAACCTTGTCGGTTTTGTGTAATTATGAGGCACAACGTGACCAGAGGAGGGCAACAGAGATGGTGAGAGGGCTGGAGACCAAGTCCTAGGAGGAAAGGCTGAAGGAGCTGGATATGTTCAGCCTGGAGAGGAGATGGTTGAGAGGGGACAGGAGAACCATCTTCAAGTCCTTGAAGGGCTGTCCTATAGAGGATGGAGCGGAGTTGTTTTCTGTTGCCCCAGAAGGTCGGAGCAGAAACAGCGGGTTGAAATTAAATCAGAAGAGTTTTCGGCTAAACATCAGGAAGAACTTCCTGGCAGCTAGAGCGGTTCCTCAGCGGTACAGGCTTCCTCAGGAGGTGGTGGGCCAGTTTGGTGTAGTGGTTAAGTGCGCGGACTCTCATCGGGGAGAACTGGGTTTGATTCCCCACTCCTCCACTTGCACCTGGCTGGATGACCTTGGGCAAGCCATGGCTCTGGACCAGCTGTTCATTAAAGGACAGCTCGGGAAAGAGCTCTCTCAGCCCCACCTACCTCACAGGGTGTCTGTTGCGGGGAGGGGGAGGGAAAGGAGTTTGTAAGCCGCTCTGAGACTCCAAGTGAGTGAAGGGCGGGGTATAAATCTAATCTCTTCTTCTCTTCTTCTTCTTCTTTTGGAGGTTTTTCAAACAGAGGCTCGATGGCAATCTGACAGCAATGCTGATTCTGTCAGCTTCACGAGAAGGGAGGGCAGGAAGGGTTGCCTCAGTGCTTGGTTTTCGTGACCCTTTCTTCCACGCCCATGGAAATGCTGATCACCACTTTGGAGTCAGGAAGCTATTTTTCTCCAGGCCAGTTTGGCCGGGGATCCGGGAGGGGTCACTGGGTGTGGAGGGGGAGGTATTCGTGAATTCCCTGCCTTGTGCAGGGGGTTGGACTAGATGACCCTGGAGGGCCCTTCCAACTCTATGATGCTAACAAAACCACATGCAACCAGGTTTGTAAAGGGGGCAGCCGCAGGCCCATTCTGAACCATTGGCGTGGCCTCTTTCTCATCAGTCACGACTCTTATTATATGCCACCCCTAGACATTCCACTCTCTCTTTTTGAAACCATTTTATGAACCTATAATCGGCCTGGGCCTACCCCTTCCTCCCAGCAAAATGCATAAAAGGGTTCTTGCTTTTAGAAGAGCAAAGCCAAAGGGGGAAGGATTGCCCCCCCCACTTCTCCGTCCCCATTAAAATGCCCGTGGAAAGAGCTCTTTCCCTGCTCCGGAGCGTCTGGCTGGGTCCCCCTCTCCCGCTAATGTTAATCCTTCGTTAATGGACACTTTCTCTTAAGCCCGCCGAGATCCGAGTCACTTTGCCGTCGACTTCCGGCAGATTGCATTACTTGCGGCTCTTTGTTTTCGTTATTTGGAGATTTGAGGATTTGGCCAGTTACATTTAGACGGATTCTCTCGGAGATGGGCTCTCGCCGCACGTGTTTGCGTTCAACCTGGGAACGGGAGACGTCTCGAGCCGGGAAACGTTTCTATTTCGCACTTCGGAGAAGCGATCCAAGGCTGAAGCAGCCATTCCCCATCAGCGATGGCCAAAGAGTCCTTGGTTCAAGTCTCGCCTGTTCAGTGAACTCTCTTACACAAGCTATTTTCTCAGCCTTGCCCCAGCTAGACCAATCTCGTCAGATCTTTGAAGCTAAGCAGGGTCAGCCCTGGTCAGTATTTGGATGGGAGACCTCCAAGGAATACCAGGCCTGTGACACAGAGAGAAGCAGTGACAAACCACATCCGAACACAAGGGCGAAGACTTTCCAATTTCGCAGGGGGGGGGGGGCTGGGCCAGAGACATCACAGGCCATTGTCTTCGGGGGAGGCTCAGCACTTCCTGGAAAAGTTCAGGGGGGGGGGGCTCCAGCTCCCCAGCCCCCCTGAAGTTGACGCCTATGTCTGAACATATCTTGCCTTAAAAACCATACTGGGCTGCCTTAAGTCAGCTAGGACTTGATGGCAAAAAATAAATAAATAGACCCATGAACCACTACACAACCTGGTCGTTTCAGACACTTTTTTCCTCAAATTATCCACGCCCTTAGCATTAAGAACATGCACAAGTGTACCTTTTGGTGTACAATGAATGTGTACTTCTTTCACTGGGAACCTCGCTGCTGGCATAGTGGTTAAGTGCGCGGACTCTCATCAGGGAGAGCCGGGTTTGATTCCCCACTCCTCCATTTGCAGCTGCTGGATGACCTTGGGCAAGCCATAGTTCTGTCAGAGCTGTTCTTGAAAAAGAGCAGTCTCTGTCAGAGCTCTCTCAGCCTTGCTGACCTCCCGGGGTGTCTGTTGTGGGGAGGGGAAGGGAAAGGAGGTTGTAAGCCACTCTGAGACTCCCTTGGGGAGTGAAGGGCGGGGTATAAATCCAATCCCTTATCTTCTTCTCTCTGAATCAAGTGCTTCATCTTCCCCCTGAATTGAAGACTAATTTTATAATTTATCTGCATTTGGTGAGAAAGGGGATGTCCGTCTGTACCTGTGCAGGTTTCTTCACGAGGTTGATGGATTTCCGTTCTGTACAGCTAAATGCGGGGCCTTCCGTTGAGACAGATCAAAACCGGTCACTGCGTTAGTCTCTCCGTAGCAGCAGAAAAGAGCCAGAGTCCTGCAGCACCTTGAAGACTAACACAATTTGTGGAAGGGGAGGAGCTTTTGTGAGTCACGGCCCGCTTCTGAAGATATCTGAAGAAGTGCAATTTTGTTAGTCCTTAAGTTGCGACTGGACTCTTGCCCATTTCTAGTGCTACAGACAAACATGCCTACCCATCTCAATTTAAAACTTATAATACTAAGGTTCTTATTATCTTTTAACAGCTTCAGCAAGCGGGTCTTTTAACAACGTCAGTCAGCCAGTTTGGTGTAGTGGTTAAGAGTGCGGACTCTAATCTGGGAGAACCAGGTTCGATTCCCCACTCCTCCACATGCAGCTGCTGGTGTGACCTTGGGTCACTCATAAGTTCTCTCAGAGCTGTTGTAAGTAAAATTTCTTTCTCTTGTTACCATTGGAGTCAGACTGTCTTTGTAACTCGTTTGAACAGCTTTTTTCTCTTAACCGGGAAACATGGAGGATCGGAGATACTGTGTAAAGCTTTTGTGCTTCCAAGGCAAAATGCTATGTTTTTGTTTTTACATTTAACCCAAGAAGAACCTCTGAATCTTCTGGCCAGCAAATCTGAAGCAATTTCTCTGCAAGTGAAACCCAGCTGTGCTTTGCTTTAAAAAAAAAGTTTATGGCAGTGATCATTTTGTCATTGCCAAGTTTAATTTCAAGAAGTTTGGTGGGTCTAGCGGAATATCTTCGGAAATAGTCCTCTCCTTCCAGCCATCTCTTGTTCTCCCTCCCCCACTAACAAATATCCTTGCTACATAACCGTTTGGTTCCCTCTAGTGGCGAATGTTAAACAATCCAAGCAAGTCAATCCGAAAGTCTTGGATTTGAGTCCAGTAGAATTAAGGTGCTAGAGAAGAATCTTGAGAGTCCCTTGGACTCAAATCAGTCAATCCTAAAGGAAATCAACCCTGACTGTTCCCTGGAAGGCCAGATCCTGAAGCTGAAGCTCAAATACTTTGGCCACCCAATGAGAAGGGTGCCCTCCCTGGAGAAGACCCTGATGCTGGGAAAGATGGAAGGTCAAAGAAGAAGGGGACGGCAGAGGATGAGATGGTTAGACAGTGTCATCGATGCAGCGAACGTGAAATTAAGCAAACTCCGGAGCACGACGGAAGACAGGAGTTCTTTAGCCTCTGTCTCACACATTTTCTGTCCCAGCTCAGGAAGGATGGGGCTCCAGAGCAAACTAATTGATGCAGCAGCCAAATGGCTCGCTCACAACTTTAATGCCGGTAGCTCACCAAGGAGAATTTTTGCTCACAAGACTCCACAGCTTAGAGGGAGCATTGGTTTGAAGAGGAGAGGGTCTTGAATGGGGTGATAGTCCACCCTCCCAAGCAGCCGTTTCCTGCAGGGAATTGTGATGGTCGGAGATCTCCAGGCACCCCCTGGAGGCTGGGAACCCTACCCTGTGCTGGCGGAGCGTGCCCCATGGGGGAAGGAGTGCACCCTTAGGCCTAGATTCTGAAGAGCTATAGAACGGGGGTGCATTTCACTTTTGGCCTCCTGAGGTAACCCTAATGGTCATGCTCTCCCCTTCCCCACCATGAAGAAGAAGAAGAGGAGGAGGAGGAGGAGGAGGAAACTGGATTTATACCCCACCCTTGACTATCCGAAGGAGTCTCAGAGCAGCTTACAAACTCCTTTTCCCTTCCCTTCCCCACAACAGTCACCCTGTGAGGGAGGTGGGGCTGAGAGAGCTCTGACAGAAACTGCTCTTTTTCAAGAACGGCTGTGCCAGAGCCCAAGGTCATCCAGCAGGTCCAAATGGAGGAGTGGGGAATCAAACCTGGTTCTCCCAGATTAGAGTCCGCGCACTTAACCGCTGCACCAAACTGGCTCTGCCATCCACCTCCGGTAAACAGGTTGCCTAGCCCTCCTGAAGCACCACAGTGCCCTCTGCTGGACAAACACGGTTCTTATTTGAATTATGACATGAACCATCAAGAACAAAGTTTGAATCTAGTGGCACCTTTAAGACCAATGAAGGCCCATTCTGCATCCAGCATTTGCTCCGCTGTTTTACCAAAGCCATGCTGGAACAGAAGTTTCCCTCTGCATTGCGTGCTACTTTCGCTTTGACCAGTCCTCTGGTTTTATGGCAGTGTCCAGACTCCAGGCTGCTTTCCCTTCGTTTGGTCTCTCGGTTTTATGGAACTGTCTGCATAGGTTTATGGCTGTTTTCTGGCTGTCCAGGGATGACTCTGTAGTCACTATGGGCGTTGGCCCGGGGCATCTGAATGTGGTTTTGAGCCGCATCTTTTTGGTTCCAGGGTGGGTTTGATAAAACAGCGGAGCAACTGCTCGATGCAGATTGGGCCAAAGTTTTATTCAAGGTAAAAGTTTTCATGTGCAATCCAAAGAAGTGTGCTTGCACATGAAAGCTCATACCTTGAATGAAATGGTGTCGGCCTTAAAGATGCCGCTGGACTCAGAATCTGTTCTGCTGCTTCACAACAACACGGCTACCCCACCTGAATAAATCACCAAGATACATTTACAAGAAAGGAGTGGCAGAAAAGAGCAAGAGTCCAGGAGCACCTTAAAGATGAAGAAGAAGAAGAGGAGGAGGAAGAGGAGGAGGAGATTGGATTTATACCCTGCCCTTCACTCACTTGGAGTCTCAGAGCGGCTTACAGACTCCTTTCCCTTCCCCTCCCCACAACAGACACCCCTGTGAGGTGGGTGGGGCTGAGAGAGCTCTTTCCCAAGCTGTCCTTGAGAGAACAGCTGGTACAGAGCTATGGCTTGCCCAAGGTCATCCAGCAGCTGCCAGTGGAGGAGTGGGGAATCAAACACGGTTCTCCCAGATTAGAGTCCGCGCATTTAACCTCCACACCAAACTGGTGTAATATCTGAAGAACTGGTGTAGTATCTGAAGCAGTATCTGAAGAAGTGAACAGTGACTGAGGAAAGCTCCTGCTCTGCCACAGAATTTGTAAGTCTTTAAGGTGCTCCTGGACTGTTGCTCTTTTCTACTGCTACAGACGGTCAAGAACTGAGTAGGTTGCCAACCAGCCAGTGGGACCTGGAGACCTCCCGGAATTACGATAGATCTCCAGATGACAGAGATCAGTTTTCTGGAGGGAGGAGGAGAAGAAGAAGAAAAAGAAGGTGAAGAGGAGGAGGAGGAAATTGGATTTATTCTCCACCCTTCACTACCCAAGGGAGTCTCAGAGCGGCTTACAGACTCCTTTCCCTTCCCCTTCCCACAACAGACACCCTGGGAGGCAGGTGGGGCTGAGAGAGCTCTGAGAGGACTGCTCATGAGAGAACAGAGCTCCGAGAGAGCTTGTGACTGACCCAAGGTCACCCAGTGGCTGCATGTGGAGGAGTGCGGGATCGAACTCGGTTCTCAAGATTAGAGTCTGCTGCTCAACCACTACACCAAACTGGCTGTCTGGGAGCAAGCGACAGCTTTGGAGGGTGGACTCTATGGCAGTCTCTCCCACGGGGTCCCTTCCCTCCCCAAACTCTGCCCTCCCCAAGCTCTATCCCCTATTCTCCAGGAATTTCCTGACCCAGTGCCTGGTTTAATAAAAGATGCTTTCCTGCATTACTTCTGAATCACTGTGATGGCACTTATTCTGTGTGTCCGTAGATCTGTGCATAGTATTCGAGTTCAATAGCCTTTAGGCTGTACACTATAAAAAAGCAAATGTAAGAATTACAACTCACGGTAAATCAAAAGTCTGCCATGTCCGCAGTGCAGCTTTTGCACCGGCTAATCAGAAGTAATCTTCATCTTGAAGTGTCAGGAACGGCCGGGGACTTCAGTCCCTAGTGTTTAACCAAGGTTTATTGTACAAGAGCTGCAGTAGCTCAGAGGTTAAGACACTTAACTGCAGGCTGGAAGGCCGGTAGTTTGGCAGTTCGAGACCCGAGTGCCGCGTGACGGCGTGAGCTCCCGTCTCTGGCCCCAGCTCCTGCCAGCCTAGCAGTACGAAAGCCAGAAATCGCAAGTAGATTAAAAGGTACCGCTTTGGTAGGAAGGTGACAGCGTTCCATGTGCCTCGGCATTTAGTCATGCCGGGCACATGACCATGGAGAAGTCTTCGGACAGCACCGGCTGTTTGGCTTGGAAAGGGAGATGAGCACCACCCCCTAGAATTGGATTCGACTGGCTTTTGAGCAAGGGAAACCCTTACCTTTACCTTTATTGTACAACAAGCTCAGGTTTATTGCACAGCAGCTCACAGGCAGAGCTTGGCAAGCAGAAGGTCCCAGGTTCGGTTCCCAGCAATTCTCGTTAGAACAAACGTTAGCAGACAGGAATGCTCCCTCTGAGCTGTGGAGTCTGGTGAGCAAAAATCCTGCTTTGTGGGCTCCTGGCGTTAAAGTGGCAAGCGAGCGATTTGGCCGCTGCATAAATCAGTTTGCTCTGGAGCCCTACTTCCTGAGCGGAGACAAAAAAACTGTGAGCCGGAGACTAAAAAGCCGTGATTTATCTCACACTAAGTCAGCTCAGAGGGAACGCTGGCGGTCAGTGTGAAAGGCCTTTAGCTGAGACCCCCGAGAGCTGCTGTCAGTCAGAGCCGACAATACTGAGCTTGCTACTTCAATGGTGTCATTCAGTGTTAAGTCAGCTTCGTGTCTGCTCCGATCCAATGCATGGCGAGTCAGAACCTCAGAACCTCTGTGGGGATGTGGCTTTTCTCAACCATGCATGAGAAAACTGGAGTTGCCAAAGTTTCAAAATCCATGAAGTAGGAGGAGGAGGTTGGATTTACACCCCGCCCTTCACTACCCGAAGGAGTCTCAGAGCAGCTTACCATCTCCTTCCCCTCCCCACAACAGCCACCCTGTGAGGTGGGTGGGGCTGAGAGAGCTCTCCCGAGGACTGCCCTTGAGAGAACAGCTCTGAGAGAACTTGTGACTGACCCAAGGTCACACCGGCAGCTGCATGTGGAGGAGTGGGGGATCAAGCCCAGTTCTCCCAGGTTAGAGTCCGTGCTCCTAACCACTACACCAAGCTGGCTTTCACAGCTCTGGGAAGAGACACACGTCCTGCTTTATTTGGTGGTGGAAAGCCCCATCAAGTCAACGCCAAGTTCTAGTGACCCTAAAGAGTTTCCAAGCCAAGAGACAAAGAGGGGTGGGTGGCCTTTGCCATTGCCTGCCTTTGTGATGTGACCCTGGACTTCCTTGGTGCTCTCGGATCCAAGAACCAGCTGTGGCTGACCCTCTTCAGCTTCTGAGAGCTGAGAATATAAGGCTGGGCTGGGTCATCCAGGTCAGGTCAGATGTTCAGAGGTAGTTTGCCATTGCCTGCCTCTGCATAGCAACCCTGGACTTCCTTGATGGTCTCCCAGAAGAACATCAGAAGAGTCCTGCTGGATCAGACCAGGGGTCCATCCAGTCCAGCATCCTGTCTCACACAGTGGCCTCAACCAGTTCCTCTGGAGGGCCAACAACAGGGCATAGAGGCCGAGGCCTTCATTAGAACATCAGAAGAGTCCTGCTGGTTCAGACTAGTGGTCCATCTAGTCCAGCATCCTGCCTCACACAGTGGCCCAACCAGTTCCTCTGAAGGGCCAACAACAGGGCAGAGAGCCCAAGGCCTTCATAAGACCATCAGAAGAGCCCTGCTGGATCAGAGCAGTGGTCCATCTAGTCCAGCATCCTGCCTCACACAGTGGCCAACTAGTTTCTCTGGAGGGCCGACAACAGGGCACAGAGGCCGAGGCCTTCATAAGACCATCAGAAGAGCCCTGCTGGATCAGAGCAGTGGTCCATCTAGTCCAGCATCCTACCTCACACAGTGGCCAACTAGTTTCTCTGGAGGGCCGACAACAGGGCAGAGAGGCCGAGGCCTTCATAAGACCATCAGAAGAGTCCTGCTGGATCAGAGCAGTGGTCCATCTAGTCCAGCATCCTGCCTCACACAGTGGCCAACTAGTTTCTCTGGAGGGCCGACAACAGGGCATAGAGGCCGAGGCCTTCATAAGACCATCAGAAGAGCCCTGCTGGATCAGAGCAGTGGTCCATCTAGTCCAGCATCCTGCCTCACACAGTGGCCAACTAGTTTCTCTGGAGGGCCGACAACAGGGCAGAGAGGCCGAGGCCTTCATAAGACCATCAGAAGAGCCCTGCTGGATCAGAGCAGTGGTCCATCTAGTCCAGCATCCTGCCTCACACAGTGGCCAACTAGTTTCTCTGGAGGGCCGACAACAGGGCAGAGAGGCCGAGGCCTTCATAAGACCATCAGAAGAGCCCTGCTGGATCAGAGCAGTGGTCCATCTAGTCCAGCATCCTGCCTCACACAGTGGCCAACTAGTTTCTCTGGAGGGCCGACAACAGGGCAGAGAGGCCGAGGCCTTCATAAGACCATCAGAAGAGCCCTGCTGGATCAGAGCAGTGGTCCATCTAGTCCAGCATCCTGTCTCACACAGTGGCCAACTAGTTTCTCTGGAGGGCCGACAACAGGGCAGAGAGGCCGAGGCCTTCATAAGACCATCAGAAGAGCCCTGCTGGATCAGAGCAGTGGTCCATCTAGTCCAGCATCCTGTCTCACACAGTGGCCAACTAGTTTCTCTGGAGGGCCGACAACAGGGCACAGAGGCCGAGGCCTTCATAAGACCATCAGAAGAGCCCTGCTGGATCAGACCAGTGGTCCATCTAGTCCTGTATCCTGTCTCACACAGGGGCCAACCAGTTCCTCTGAAGGGCCAACAACAGGGCAGAGAGGCCGAGGCCTTCATAAGACCATCAGAAGAGCCCTGGTGGATCAGACCAGTGGTCCATCTAGTCCTGTATCCTGTCTCACACAGGGGCCAACCAGTTCCTCTGAAGGGCCAACAACAGGGCAGAGAGGCCGAGGCCTTCATAAGACCATCAGAAGAGCCCTGCTGGATCAGACCAGTGGTCCCTCTAGTCCAGCATCCTGTCTCACACAGTGGCCAACTAGTTCCTCTGGAGGGCCAACAACAGGGCACAGAGGCCAAGGCCTTCCCCCGACGTTGCCTCCTGGCTCTGGGATTCAGAGGATTAGTGCCTCTGACTGTGAGGTTTCCCTCCGTCACCATGGCTAGTAGCCACAGACAGACCTCTCCTCCATGCATCTGTCTAATCCGCCTTTGGGCCTGTGGTCATCACTACATTCTCTGGCAGCAAATGCCACATTTTAATCACTCTCTGTGCAAAGCCGTATTTCCTTTTGTCCCTCTTGAACCGACTGGCCAGCTGTGATTTGGGCAACTACCCACTTGACCTGGGCTTAGGGCTGCCAAGTCCAACTTGGGAAATATCTGGGGACTTTGGGGGTGGAGCCAGGAGACTTTGGGGGTGGAGCCAGGAGAAAGGAAGTGACATCATTTTGTGATGTCACATCCTGTGATGTTGCTTCCACATGCTTCCACATGAACTCATGAAGTTTCCTAATACTGAATCAGGCCATTGGTCCATCAAGGTCAGTACTGACTACTCAGACTGGTAGTGGCTCTCCAGGGTCTCAGGCTGAGATCTTTAATATCACCTATTACCTGATCCTTTTTTAGCTGAAGAGGCTGATACCTCCTGCATGTCAAGCAGATGCTCTATCACTGAGCAACGGCCCTACTGAATCCTTCCTCATCTCGGCAGAATATGATTTTCATATCATAAGAACAGGAGAGAAGCCACAGTGGATCGGCCCATCCAGTACAGCCCATCCAGTACAACACTCTGTGTCACAACAGTGGCCAAAAATACCAGGTGCCCTCAGGAGGTCCAGCAGCGGGGCCAGAACTCCAGAAGCCCTCCCACTGTTGCCCCCCCAAGCACCAAGAATGCAGAGCATCACTGCCCCAGACAAAGGGCTCCATTTAGACCTTGTGGCTAATAATAGCCACTGACAGACCTCTGCTGGATGGGGACAGAGAGAGAGAGAGAGACAGACAGACAGACAGAAAAAAGAAAGAAGGAGAGAGAGAGAAGGAAAAGAGCTGGCACAGGCACTTACTTCCATTTAGACCTTGTGGCTAATAATAGCCACTGATAGACCTCTGCTGGATGGGGACAGAGAGAGAGAGAGAGAGAGACAGACAGACAGACAGACAGCTTTTTCACTTACTCTTGCCCAATTCCCAGGCTTTATTTCTGGCCCTTGTTTCACCCAGCTGTTGTCCATGTAAATCCCATAACTTCCCCCCCCCCCCTCCAGCATAGGCTTTTTGGTGGCTAAAGAGGACCTTTGTCCTCCCCTTTTCGCCAGCAGAAAAGCTAGTTGGATCCATCCCTAACTTAAAATACCGGTTACTTGATGTACAAATGCTTTTAAAAATGCAGATTTTTACTGCCGGAGGGGGGGGGGGGGGGACATGGTTGAAAGAAACAGAAAATTGGCATAAAAATGAGGAATCCCAACTTTTATTTGCAGAAGGGAAATGAGGATTGGGGGGACCCAAACAGCCACGACAAGACATTTTAAACAATCCCACTCCCAGACCTTCTACAGGCAACCTCTCCTTGTGATGTTTACCTCTCTGGAAGTGACAGTTTATTCCTTTGACAAAACCACAGTGGACAGACAGACAGAAAAAAGAAAGAGGGGGAGGGGGAGAGACAGAGAAGGAAAAGAGCTCGCAGACCCCAGCAACTTACGCAGTTTACTCCAGCAGCAACCTTGCACGGAAGCCCTTCAGTAGAAAGAGCTTAGTCCCTCCTTAATCTCTGGGCGGGGCTGTCTTGCTCGATCAGCTCTTAAAGGGGAAATTTCCCTTTTAAGAAGTTTAAGAGGCCAGCAGGGCAGGCTCCGAGGTTCCCCTGCTGGCAGCCATTTTGTCCCCCCGGTGGCCAATTTTGGAAAAGCGGGGGAAAGCTTTAAAAATCAGTGTTTCCCCTGCTCTACCGGGGGACTTGGCAGCCCTACCTGGGCTTCAAGGCTGACAAGCCGAATGTCAGGTGAGGGGCAGCAGTTAGCCGCTGAGGGCTGGTGCCACTGGGCCCTGTTTGTGGGCTTTGGAGTGGTCGTGGCTCAGGGGTAGAGAATCCGCTGTCCTCAGCCAGAGCCGGGGCTCTTTAGTCCCTGGCTCCGGCCTGGTGGAACCCTCCCCCGAGCGAGATCCAGGCCTTGCGGGATTCAATGCAATTCCGCAGGGCCTGTAAGACGGAGATGTTCCATCAGACCTATGGCTGAGAACAGCGATGGATCAATTTGGTGTAGGGGTTAAGAGCACGGACTCTAATCTGGAAAAACCAGGTTTGATCCCCCAGTCCTCCACTTGCACCTGGCTGGTGTGACCTTGCGTCAGTCACAAGTTCTCTCAGAGCTGTTCTCTCAAGGGCAGTTCTCTCAGAGCTCTCTCAGCCCCACCTACCTCTCAGGGTGTCTGTTGTGGGGAGGGGAAGGGAGAGGAGTTTGTAAGCCGCTCTGAGACTCCTTCAGGTAGTGAAGGGCGGGGTATAAATCCAATCTCCTCTTCTCTTCTTCTTCACCTCTAGCTGGGCAGACTTCCTCCTTCTCCCTTTCCTTTTCCATCGTCTTTCTCCCCCTCTGTTACTGCCGGGTCATGAAACACTCTTTGTGCCTTCTCCATGTGCCATCTTATGGATTCCTCTAAATTTTAGGGTAGTTTTGAATGTCTGTTAAAGGTTTTGACCTAATTGATTGTTGCTACCTGCTCCAAGCCTTGCTATGCTAGGGACGGCGAGTTAGAAATCAAAGATATGAATGAATGAATGAATGAATGAATGAATGAATGAATGAATGAATGAATGAAATGTAACCAGAATTAGGGTTCTGGGCCGAACCCACAAGGAAAGACGAAGATTTCTTTCAGTTTTGAGAAAAGAGGACTAAGCAAGTCGTGAATGTAGTAGAGACGGCGGAAAGACAACTTTTCCTCCCATATTCTTAGAACTTGCAGGGGCCAGGGGAGTTGTTGGACAGGGAAGAGGGCCGTGGCTCAGTGGTAGAGCCTCTGCTTGGCACACGGAAGGTCCCAGGTTCAATCCCCGGCATCTCCAATTAGAGGGATATTGTTGCAAAGTCCCCTGGGGGGGCAGGCAAACCCCACTTGATTGGCCTGCTCCCTGCCAGACCGGATCAGACTGCTGGGGGAAACCCCACCCCCCAATTGCTGGGCTGCGGAGTCGTGCCTGGCGTGATGATGTAACTCGGAAGGGACTTCATCGCATCAGGCATGTTTCAGAGGGACGCTCTATCATTCGAGGGAAAACTCTATGGTTTTCCCTCGAATTGTAGAGGTCCTGCCCCCAACGTGCCCGGCGCGATGACATCATTTCTGGGTGATGAGGAGGGCCAGGACTCTCCCGCCCCAACAAAAGTAAGACTTGGCAACCCTATGAAAGGACCAGGTAGCGAGTGACAGGGAAGTCCTCTGCCTGAGACCCTGAAAGGTCACTGCCAGCCAGAGTAGGCAATGCTGACCTCGATAGAGCAAGGCTCTGACTCAGCCGGAAGCCGCTTCCTATGGCTTCCCTGCTACCTCGAAACTGGCCATTCACAATTTTGAGATTTTTGTCCCAAATGCTCACAAGCTGCAAGACTGCAGCTGGAAGGGTCCGCGGGAAAGGCGGCGGAAGCGGGTGCGAGGGACCTCTCTTCTTTTCAGGAAGTCCTGCAATGCTCCGGGGCTGTGTCATTGTCCTCTTCCTTTGTCCTTTGCAAGGTTTTGCGCTTGCTTTTTTTTTTTTTTAAGTGTTGAATCTTGTGCAACAATCAATTCGGCTGCACAAGTTTGGCTATTCAAATTACTTTTTTTTTTTTTTTGCTTCCAAAAGTACTTTAAAATGCATTAAGTTATTAATTGCCTGCTGGCACTTTAATCAAACGGGGAAATTGACATAGCCAGCGGCATGTGTCTTTTTGTGGGAAGGGAAATTTATTTAAGACGAAACAGCAGCGCCTTACTGCTTAATTTGAACCGAGAAAACTGTGGAAAATCAACTGCTACGGAAAATTAATAAAACATTTCCAGCTGCAAACAGTGACTAATTGCACAAGACGAAGACTGCCTGGAATTAATAACTTGCAATCTTCTGTGTGAAGAACCCCCTACCGGTTCAATTTACGGGGAGATTAAATTACTTCTAAGTTTGCCATATTAAAACAGAACATGAATCAAATGTTACTGAAAGCACATCTATTATTTACTGTCTGTGATATGGATATAATTATTTCCAAACAACCACAATGTAACGTGACCGGTAATATTTAAATTACTCTCAGGCAAATGGAGCGCATGCCGCCAAGGGTCCGGGAGAAAGAAAGCGCTCCAAATGGACTGCTGGAGATTTCCCGTCTGTCTGCCACAGTGACAGATTTCAAATTTGGGATGGGTTGCGGCTGTCCTTACTTGGGCAGGGACAGAAATACAGGTCGCACCGCAACTAAACTCGAAGGGCTGTCGTATAGAGGATGGTTGAGAGTTGGTTTCCGTCGCCCCAGAAGGTCGGACCAGAACTGACAGGTTGCAATTAAATCAAAGGTGTTTAGGGCTAAACATTCGGAAGAACTTCCTGACAGTTAGAGCGGTTCCTCAGTGGAACAGGCTTCCTCGGGTGGTGGTGGGCTCTCCTTCTTGGGAGGTTTTCAAATTGAGACTGGATGGCCATCTGACAGCAATGCGGATTTTGTGAGCTTGGGCAGATCGTGAGAAGGAGGGCAGGAAGGGCTGCCTCAGTGCCCAGTTCTTGAAGCCCTTTCTGACACGCCCAGGGAAATCCTGATCGTCATGTGAGGGTCAGGCAGCAATTTCTCTCCAGGGCAGTTTCGCCGGGGATCCTGGAAGTTTTTTGTCATCTTCTGGACGTGGAATAGGGGTCACTGGGTGTGTGGAGGGGGAGGTCTTTGTGAATTTCCTGCATTGTGCAGGGGGTTGGACTAGATGACCCTGGAGGGCCCTTCCAACTCTGTGATTCTATTATTCCTCTTTTCTTGCTGCCTTCAACTTTTCCTAGCGTTATTGTCTTTTCCAGTGACTCTTCTCATTGGATTCATTTAGCTTGCGCCTACCAAAATCCCCACAGGTTATGCCCCTATTCGCTTTATGAACACGCCCTCCTCCACATTTCTGTTTTGCACATTCTGTTGGAATAACAGGAGGGTGGGAGATAAGAACATAAGGGAAGCCAATGTTGGATCGGGCCAGTGGCCCATCCAGTCCAATACTCTGTGTCACACAGTGGCCAAAAACACCAGGTGCCCCCCCCCAAGCACCAAGAATACAGGGCCTCACTTGCCCCAGACTGAGAGTTCCTATCTATACCTTGTGACTAATAGCCACTGGTGGACCTCTGCTCCGTATGTTTATCTAATTCCCTCTTGAAGCCATCCGTGCCTGTAGCCGCCACCACCTCCCGTAGCAGGAATTCCATGTGTTAAATCACTCGTTGGGTGAAGAAGGACTTCCTTTTATCCGTTCTAACCCGACTGCTCAGCAATTTCATGGAGTGCCCCCGAGTTCTTGTCTTGTGAGAAAGGGAGAAAAGGACCTCTTTCTCGACCTGCTCTATCCCATGCATAATCTTATAAACCTCGATCAAGTCACCCCTCAGCTGTCGTTTCTCCAAGCTAAAGAGCGTCAAGCACTTCAACCTTTCTTCATAGGGAAAGAGATAGGGTTTCCAGAACCCATCTAATATTCATAATTCCCCCAAGCTTATTAATAAATAAGGCAATTTGGCTAACAAGTCCAGTAACATCTTAAAGACTAACAAAATTTGTGGCAGGGTATGAGCTTTCGTCACTGTTATCCGAAGAAGTGAGCAGTGACTCACTAAAGTCGCAAATTTTGTTAGCCTTTAAGGCACTCATTGACTCTTGCTCTTTTCTACTGTTACAGACAAACAAACGTGGCTACCCAACTGGAGATGATTCTGACGAAGTGAACTGTGACTCACAAAAGCTCATCCCCTGCCACAAATTTTGTTGGTCTTTAAGGTGCCACTGTCTCCAGACAACAGAGATCAGGTCCCCTAGAGGAAATGGTTGCTTTGGAGGGTGGATTCTATGGCATCATACTGGGAGAGTCCAACAGAGTCAGTCAGCAACAAGTGTCCTTAAACAGGAATGCTTTATTGAGAAAGGTCTGCAATGATCATCTGCACTTCTTGTGTTAGTAATGGCGAGCACTATGGTACCCAGTACAGTTATACAGAATTCAAGAGTAGTCATGCAGTGTAATGTAACCAATCATCATATCAAGAAAAAGGCGCTTAAAATACTGGCTCTTTGTTCCCGAGAAAGACGCCGGAAGCATTCTAGCCAGACAGGAGAAAAGATACATGGCTCGGTACTCACAGTCTCTCAAGGTCAAAGCAGAAGGGAGAGCGATGAGCAGAAGGGAGAGCGATAAGCATGCCTATGAGAAGAAACACATAACATTCCACAGTACACATAACGTTCCACAGTACTGAGCCTGGGCAGGAGATGGCAGCATTAGCTGACACATACCCCACTGAGGCCCTTCCCCTCCCCAAACCACGCTCTCCCCAGGCTCCACCCCCAAATCTTCAGGAACGTCTCAACATGGAATATGAAACCCTTCCTTCCTGCCTACTTCAGATAGGCCATTCCACCAGGTGAGAGCCTAGGGCTGCCAAGTCGTACTTACGGACTGGCGGGGGGGAGTCCTTCGCCGCCTGGGAGCCTCCCTGGCGCGCGCGCTTCGTGCGTGCGCCCGGTGACGTCACCCGGAAGTGACGTCACCACGTTGGGGGCGTTGCCAGGGCAACGTCTCCAACGAGGTGACGTCACTTCCGGGTGACGTCGCTACGCTGGGGAAGTCGTCCAGGCTGGACGACGTTCGGGGGTGGGGTTCCCCCCGCTGGCCGAATGCCGGCCGGCGGATCGGGAAGCCCTATAGCGGGGGATCCCCCGCCCCCCGGGCTGACTTGGCAGCCCTGTGAGTGCCACTGCCCAGGCTGTGTGGGTGGCGGCATTCTCTGCCCTTGTCTGCATAAATTACTGTCAAGATTTTTTAAAAAGTATTTCCCTCCCTGTCCCTGAAGCAAGATAGTCCTAGCAAAGATCCGGGTAGGAACTAAGCTGTCAGGCCAGGCCACACTTCGGAAGACATCGTTTTTGCATTGCCGTAACGAAGCGTGCGGCGTTCAGTTGTGTCGGCCTTTCTGCCCTCTCCAAATGGGCAACCTTTAGCCCTTCAGCGATCAGATTAGAGCCCCTTGCGTAATTACATTACCTGGGTAATTAAAGGGGCATTTAGAAGCTTCCGAGCCACAGAATACACAGGTCTCCTCTTTTAAAGGAACTAGCTGGGCTTTGGTTTCGGAGGCTCGGCTCGGAACGATGAGACCTAAGGACTCAACCGACGCACAGAAGCTGCTCTATAAGGAGACAGGCCGAAGTGGCCGCCTCAGCCCTCAGGCCAAAGATTTGGGGAGGGGGGGCAGCCTCCCATCCTACCTGCTGCCACCCACCCACCCAAATGCCACCCCCAGCAATGCTTCCTCTAAGCTGTGGAGACTTGTGAGCAAAAAAAAAATCTCCTTTGGGAGCTGAAATATACTGGACTCGGGAGGCACATGGAGTGATTTCAAACATGCTCTTTTTATTAGGCCGTCAGGGGAAGCATAGGAGAGGGTGGTCGGGGGGGGGGGGGCTGCTTATATTTACAGGTAAGCCACACCCCCGGCCTCGCCCCCCACGGGGGATTGGGTAAACAGGGATTAGTTTCCCACCAGAGGCTATCACAGGAGTTTTAAGTATTGAGCGGGAGGCGATGAATCGAACAAACAGGCTTTTATTCAAACACATTGCTTCAGCTCAAAAGACAGCTCTATGAGAGCGGCACCTTAATTTATACTGTTTCCGACTCATAACTTCAAACAATGTAACTATGTACAAACAATCCTATTGGACCTAAGCGAGGCTCAGCAATTGGTTACCTAGAGTGGCTTAAGGACCAATGAGAGTCTTTATTTGTAGCCAATCAGAAAGGGCCTTTTGCATCCCAAAGTCTCTGCAAGCTGTGGCTGTAAAATAATAAGAATACAACAGGACCATTTGAATATCCTCAGCCTCTCATAGGGGGGCAATCGGGATCCGAGGGTCTATTGTTCTCTGAGGACTGAAGCTTAAACTGGTATCACTTACCATTACAGGCGAACATGCCCAGACATGTCGCAGGGTACATAACAGGAGCTACTGGCATTAAAGTGGTGAGCGAGCGATTTGGCTACTGCATAAATTCATTTGCTTTTCTGGAGCCCTCCTTCCTGAGCTGAGACAAAATTGTGTGAGCTGGAGGCTAAAAAAGCTGTGAGCTCGCTCACACTAACTCAGCTTAGAGGGAACCCTGACACCCACACACACACACACACACACACACCGTGGGAACTAGAAGAGATCATTGTCCTTCCCCCCCTCAACCCAAATAGCCTTTTTAAAAAGCAGTGTTACCGAAATGGTGGCCCGACTCTTGGGATAAGAATTAATCTGGCCATCGCCAGGAGCATTTGGGTGCAGCAAGATTGGGATGGGGATGTGGGGGTGACACAACATCATCTGTGCTGCTATGTCACTTCCAGGGGAAACCCGGAAGTGAGGTAAGGTAGCTCTAGGGAACCACTGGAAGCTTTATGGTTTAGAGATGACAATGGTGGTTTTTTTTTAAAAAAATAATAAAATAAAATCTCCCACTGTTGCTTTGAGTGGTGGCAGCCCTCTAGGGGTGAGGAATACAAAAACGGGTGTCATGTGACACTAGAAACTCCCCAAATCTTTGGTAAAAACCATAGCTCTCAATTGAAATTCCCCAAACAGCGCACAATATTATGACATCACTTCCAGATAGGGTTGCCAAGTAACTTACGAGTTCGAGCGGGGGAGTCCCGATCCTGGTCTGGGACCCTCGCTTGCGTGCTTTGTGCGCGCGCAGCGCAATGACGTTGCCCAGAAGCGACGTCATTACGCTGGGCTCTGGTAATCGCCCTAAAAACTCTATGGCACTCCTGCGACGTGCCCGGCGTGATGACATCACTTCTGGGCAGCATCATTGCGCTGGGCGCATTGCCCTGATGTGGCCATTTTGGGGGTGGGGTTCCCCCCACCGGCCGAATCCAGACCGGCGGATTGGGGACCTATTTAGCGAGGGAATCCCCGCCCCCCGGGGGCAATTGGCAGCCCCAGACAGGGCTTTTTTTTTCTGAGGAACGTGCCGGAACGGAGCTCCAGAACCTCTTTGACAAAATTATTTTTAAAATGTTTAAAAGTTCATGAGTTTGCAGCATGCAGATTGAAAACTCTATTTCCCTCTTGAGAGTTCCGGCACCTCTTTAAAAAAATAAATAAACACAGCCCCGCTTCCAGAGATGAACCTGGAACTGATGTCACCGCGTCCCACGACACCAATAACCCTCCCCCCATTTTGCTCCATCGGGCAACAGTGGAATTCTGGAGACCATGAGTGGATGATTGGGACAAGCTGGGACCGCCACGCTGTATACCCTTTGTTGACTCAATGGGACAAGTTTCTCAAGAGAATTCCCAGAGGAAGGCGAAGGGGAAATGACCTTTTAGACAGCCAACTCCTTGGGAAAGAATTCTGTCCTTCTGCACTCTGGAAAGTGACAGGCGCATTAACGATGCCAAAGAGACAAAGAAGCACACTGTCCCCTCCACCGCTGTTCATTCTTTCACCAGTGGGCTGTGCTCCTCTTTCCTGTGCCACCTCACTCCTGCCTGGGATGGAGGTGGTGGGACAATCTTGGGGCCCCTCGTCCTTGCCCCCAGGGGCCTTCCCATCACTTCTGCAGCCCCAAGGCATCATGGGGCAAAGCCATCTGTCCTCTGAACCGTCCTCAACTTCATACCCAACAGCTGCATAGATAGGACTGCCAACCTCCAGGTGGAGCCTGGAGATCTCCTGGAATTACAATTGGTCTCCAGATGACAGAGTTTTGGTCTCTGGTTGCTTTAAAGAGTAGATTTGGACTCTATGGCATTAGACCCAACTGGGGTCCCGCCCCACCCCAAACCCCATTCCCACATCTCCAGGAACTTCCAAGACCTGAGTTGGCAACCCGATCAGGCGATGCTCTCATTCTCACATTATGAAGTCCTTCTTCACCCAGAGAGTGAATAACATGTTGAATTCACTGCAGCAGTAGGTGGTGGTGGCTACAAGCATGGACGGCTTCAAGAGGGAATTAGATAAACATCTGGAGCAGAGGTCCATCAGTGGCTCTTAGCCTCAAAGTATAGATAGAACCTCTCAGTCTGGGGCAAGTGATGCTCTGTATTCTTGGTGCTTGGGGGGGCAACAGTGGGAGGGCTTCTGGTGTCCTGGCCCCACTGCTGGACCTCCTGAGGGCACCTGGTATTTTTGGCCACTGTGTGACTCAGAGTGTTGGACTGGGTGGGCCATTGGCCTGACCCAACACTGGCTTCTCCTATGTTCTTGTGTCTGGGGCAAGTGATGTTCTGTATTCTTGGTGCTGGGGGGGGGGGCAACAGTGGGAGGGCTTCTAGTGTCCTGGCCCCACTGCTGGACCTTCTGAGGGCACCTGGTGTTTTTGGCCACTGTGTGACTCAGAGTGTTGGACTGGATGGGCCATTGGCCTGATCCAACATTGGCTTCTCTTATGTTCTTATGAAAGACATATCATTCCTTCAGACCAGACTGAAACTCAAGTCCGGTAGCACCATAAAGACCAACAAAGTTTTCCAGGATATACGCTAATATAAGAAAAATTTGGTTCGTCTTTAAGGTGCTTCAGGACTCAAATTTTGCTCTGCGGTGACAGACTATGCACCTGAAACCACACCAGATGCAATTTTATAAAATCTCCCCTTTCAGGGTCTTTCCCCCAAAAAACTGAAAAAAACAATCATCACTTTGGAAAGGACAATAGGAATGCAAAAGAGCGCAGCTTTGATCACAAGACGCGTGAAACTTGGGGACGCTGCATAATCGAGACATAATCCGTAGCTCACTGGAGCATCAAAGCTCAGATACCAAACAAATGAAAAAGTCACCGCCATCCGTGACTGGATTCGCCGGCTCGTTTCTTGCTGCGGCGTATTCCACCGAGGTGGGCCTGGGGAACGGCAGGGCGACATTTAAGAAAAATTGAATCAACCCACAAGGGAAGACAGCATCAACTGAGGTGCAGAGCTGTTAAACCCAAAGTTTAAACCCCTGGGAGATCTTTGGGGCTCAAAAAACCCCACAACAAGACTCCAACAGCAGCAAATTGAAAGGCCCCACGGGGTGTGCCTCGGAGCTACCCTATCAACTTCCCCCTTTGTTTCAGCCAGAAGAAAATCCAACTTTGAAGTCTCTCCCCCCACCCCCAACATGTTCCAAGGGGGATGTCTGCCGTTTAATCCAGTTTAGCCTTTAATACCCGACCTGGATCAATCGTGTTGCTAAGATCACAACAGGCTTCACACCGACCAGAGCACTAGCCTGGAGGAACGTTTCCCTCCCTTCCCACTCTCTGCCCCCGAAAGTCTGCCGAATAATCAGCAGCTGAACTTCGGGGGCATCTTTCCCTTTGAGCGTACAACCTGCCCTTTCAGTGGCGAGGCAGCGGGAAAACCTATCCAAACATCAAAAAAAAAAAAAAAAAAGATTTAAGCAGCATTCCACCGATCTTAGCCAGGTTTTTAATTTCTGCATCCATTTAAAATAGCCGGGGGATCGTCGGTGCCTTCTCCTGGCCTTGCGGTGAAAGGCCTCCTTTCTGTGGAACCATCTTTTAAACACAGGGTTGGAAAGAGGGGTCAGCCATTCTGGGCAGCTGCTTGGGGACTTATTGTCCCTCTGCAAGCCATCTGCACCTGAGTGCCGGATCATCTGCTAGCTTTCCTCTCTCGAAGACAAAATAAGGGAGGAAACACAGTGTGCAAATTATCACACACAAATGAACACTGCAAATGCAATTGACAAGTCTTATATCAATGTCTTTAAATAAGCATTCTGAAATACCAAATGAGTGTATATTCTTTCTTTTTTAAAAAAAAAACCCACAATTTTTTATTTTATAAAAGACAAAAAAACCCCCACATACATACAAAAATTTGGGAATTTTCATTAACATCATTTTTGTCTATTTGGTTACCTCATACATTGTCTAATTCTATTTTATATTTTCCCCACCAAATGAGTGTATATTTGTAATCAACGCTCAGTAATCAACGTTTTCCTATGACAACTCCAAAACTATTTAATACAAAGTCATAGAAACATAACATGAGAACATAAGAGAAGCCAATGTTGGATCAGGCCAGTGGCCCATCCAGTCCAACACTCTGTGTCACACAGTGGCCAAAAACACCAGGTGCCCTCAGGAGGTCCAGCAGTGGGGCCAGGACACTAGAAGCCCTCCCACTGTTGCCCCCCACCCCCAAGCACCAAGAATACAGAGCATCACTTGCCCCAGATACAAGAACATAAGAGAAGCCATGTTGGATCAGGCCAATGGCCCATCCAGGCCAACACTCTGTCACACAGTGGCCAGAAATACCAGGTGCCCTCAGGAGGTCCAGCAATGGGGCCAGGACACTAGAAGCCCTCCCACTGTTGCCCCCCCCAAGCACTAAGAATACAGAGCATCACTGCCCCAGATACAAGAACATAAGAGAAGCCATGTTGGATCAGGCCAGTGGCCCATCCAGGCCAACACTCTGTGTCACACAGTGGCCAGAAATACCAGGTGCCCTCAGGCGCATACTGAGAAGGGGAATAAAACAACGGCATGGCGTTGGGATAGCCTGATCAGACTATCCGGACGCCATGAGTGCGCACTGGAGCGATCACACAGGGGAAAGTCTGCCTGTGGCGCGTAGCAACCCGTTTGCTACCGGACTTTCACTAGTGTCTTTTTACTCCACTTCTCTGTCGGAGCAAAACGGCTTGCCGATGGCTGCAGGGGGCTTGCCAGACCTCATCCGGTTTTTAGCCTCCAGCTCACACATTTTTGTCTTAGCTGAGGAAGGATGGCTCCGGAGGAAACTAATTTATGCAGCAGCCAAATCACTCACTCACAACTTTAATGCCAGTAGCTCACAAAGTAGAATTTTTGCTCACAAGACTCCACAGGTTAGAGGGAGCGTTGGCTGAGACCACAAATGAATTAACGTGACTCACCCTTTCAATGTGTCGATTAGTTCAGCTTGTGTGCCGCACTGCATCTCAATTGCTCAGTCCAGTTAACCCAGAGTACTTTGCATTGAACTGGTGGTTGACCACACTTTACTCCTATATGTAATTTCCACTTGGTAATTGAAGGGCAGTGGAATCTGGCCTGTATACAAAGTGGGTATGCCCTGATCTGGATATTGATCTGGTCATATCTCAGAAGCTAAGCAGGGTCAGCCCTGGTTTATACTCGGATGGGAGACCACCAAGGAAGTACAGGGTTGCTATGCAAAGGCGGACAATCGCAAACTACCTCTGAATGTCTCTTGCCTTGGAGACTCTGTGGGGTTGCCATAAGTCATGTACAATGTGATGGCAAAAAAAACCCAAACCCAAACGACAGAGTGGGTGTAGGAAGCCATATTAATTTGGTTTCTTACACAGGATCTTTAAGGGATTATTCCCACTCATATCCCCACGCCCATGAAACACACCACCTTTAACCGGGCCGCAGACCAAAAGGTTAAGGGATTGCTTGAAGGCACCTAGGTGATAGATTCTACCAAGAGGTGTTCATGAAATGAAACTACAAAGTTACCAGTTGCACCTCTGGATCGCAGGTGCTGAAGGCAAGGAAAGGAAGGCCATGGCTTCTGTCATGTGAATGGTCCTGCTCGTTATGGGTATGACCGACCCACCCTCGGCCCATCACCTACTACCTGGTTCTTTCAACTGGAGATGCCGGGGATTGAACCTGGGAACTTCAGTGTGCCAAGCAGAGGCTCTACCACTGAGCCATGGCCCTCTTCCCTGTCCAACAACTCCCCTGGCCCCTGCAAGTTCTAAGAATATGGGAGGAAAAGTTGTCTTTCCGCCGTCTCTACTACATTCACGACTTGCTTAGTCCTCTTTTCTCAAAACTGAAAGAATTCTTCGTCTTTCCTTGTGGGTTCGGCCCAGAACCCTAATACTGGTTACATTTCATTTCGTTTATTTATTTATATCTTTGATTTCTAACCTGCCTTCCCCGGCATAGCAAGGCTCGGGGCGGGTAGCAACAACCAATTAGGTCAAAACCTTTAACAGACATTAAAAACTACTCTAAAATTTAGAGTAATCCATAAGATGGCACATGAAGAGAGCACAAAGAGTGCTTCATGACCCGGCAGTAAGAGAGGGGAAGAAAGACGATGGAAAAGGAAAGGGAGAAGGAGGAAGTCTGCCCAGCTAGAGCTGAAGAAGAAGAGAAGAGGAGATTGGATTTATACCCCGCCCTTCACTACCTGAAGGAGCCTCAGAGTGGCTTACAAACTCCTTTTCCTCCCTCTCCCCACAACAGACACCCTGTGAGGTAGGCGGGGCTGAGAGAGCTCTGACAGAAACTGCTCTTTTTCAAGAACAGCTCTGAGAGAACTTGTGACTGGCCCAAGGTCACACCAGCAGCTGCATGTGGAGAACTGGGGGATCAAACCTGGTTTTTCCAGATTAGAGTCCGTGCTCTTAATCCCTACACCAAATTGATCATCGCTGTTCTCAGCTATAGGTCTGATGGAACATCTCCGTCTTACAGGCCCTGCGGAATCGCATTGAATTCCGCAAGGCCTGGATCTCGCTCGGTGGAGGGTTCCACCAGGCCGGAGCCAGGGCCGAAATAGCCCGGGCTGTGGTCGAGGACAGCCGAATACTCTTTGGGCCAGGGATCACCAGTCAATTGTTGTCAGTTGAGCGCATTGCTCTTTGGGGGATATATTTCCATCCCACCTTTCTCCAAGCAGCTTAACCCGGTGTACAGCATTCTCCCTTCCTCCATTTTACAATCCCAACAAGGTAGGCTTACCTGAAAGATGCTGACCAGCCCAAGATCTTACAGCACACTTCGTGGCAGAGCGGGGACTCGATTCCAGGTCTCCTGGGTCTTAGTCTAGGGTGGCCAGCCTCCAGGTGGGGCCTGGAGATCTCCCGCTTTTACAACTGATCCTCCAGCTGACAGAGATCAGCTCCCCTGGAGAAAATGGCTGCTTTGAAGGGTGGACTCTATGGCATTGTACCATGCTGAGGCCCCTCCCCTCCCCAAACCCCGCCCTCTCCCGGCTTCACCCCCCAAAGTCTCCAGGTATTTTCCGACCCAGACCTGGAGACCCTATCTTAGTCCGATACTTCAACATGCTGGAGAGACAAGTGAGATAGAAAAGTGATGGGCAGATGAATTCTATTTAATTTTATAAGTGACAAGTCATTGGGTCACAGCCAACAGCATAGAGATCCCAGGACCGTGGCATTTTCAAGGCGAGAGATGAGCAGAGGGGGTTTGCCACTGACTTCCTCCTCCTCCTTACTCTCAAGGAAATTCGCATCCTCCATCTGCATTATAGCCTGTTAGGTTAAAGGCAGGGCTATTTTTGGGCAGGAACGCACAGGGATGGAGTTCCGGCTGGCTCCTGAGTTGGCCACACCCAGCAGGAACTCATTAACATAATAGGCCACACCCAACAGCAGAAATTCATTTGGATTGGCTACATTAGGGGTGTGTGGCCTAACATGCAAATTAATTCCTGCTACCAAAAAAAGCCCTGGGTTTTGACAACAAACAAGGTAAACAGAATAAGAAGCAAAAGGTGGGTGTGGCTGGATGACCACTCTTCTGGTAACGTGGGGGTGTGGCCTAATATGCTAATAAGCTGTGGTGTGGCCTAACATGCTAATGAGTTCCTGCTGTTGGGTGTGGCCTATTATGCTAATGAGTTCCTGCTGGGCTTTTTCTACCAAATAAGCCCCTGGTTAAAGGTAAAGGTTTCCCTTGCTCGAAAGCCAGTTGAATACGACTCTAGGGATGCTCAGAGGTTAAGACGCTGAGCTACAGACTGAAAGGTCTGTGGTTCAGCAGTTCAAGACCTGAGTGCTGCGTGACGGAGGGAGCTCCCGTCTCTGACCCCAGCGCCTGCCAACCTCGCAGTTCAAAAGCAAGAAATTGCAAGTAGATAAATGGGTACCGCTTCGGTGGGAAGGTAGCAGCATGACCACAGCCACACGACCACGGAGAAGTCTTCAGGCAGCGCTGGCTCTTCGGCTTGGAAACAAAGATGAGCACCGCATCCCTAGAGTCGGATTCGCCTGGCTTTAAAGCAAGGGAAGCCTTTACCTTTTCCTTGAAGCATTAGAAAAGAAAGAAAGGCGCCTTGAACCCCTTGTCACATCGGCAGTCCAGGCAGAGTCAGCCGCACTCCAAACGCGCTTCTGCTTTTCCATTCAAGTCCCTCCGTTCCGGCCCACAGGAGGGCTTGTAAGTAAATGAAGAAGCTCCTCTTGGCGGTGTGAAATTAGTAACCCTCCATTAGCTACGGAAATAAGTCTGCAAATCACGAGGGTCATTGTGTCGGCGTTTATCAAAATGAGCTTTTCCTCGCATTACCATCCCTGGGCCTCCTTGACAATTGGAATTCTCTTCGATATTGAAATAAATTGCAGTCCGCCGCCGCTCGGAAACCCCTCTGCATTCTTAATGCCGTCTTCGGAACCCGCTGGCTGGCGGGAAAGAGGCTCTCTTCTTCGGTCACCCCCGCCCGCCCGCCCTGTTCTTAACTAAATAGCTATTATATTAATGTTTAAAATCCATTTAAGAACATCCAGGGTGGCTTCCCCAAAAGGGCCCGGACTTTACTGGTGTAATTAGATGAGGCAATGCCCCCTAGTGGTGACACACGCTCCCGGGAGACGCTGAGATTCAAATTGGATGAACCTTTGGCAGGGGAGACGGAATGCAAAATAGAAAGGGAATTATTTATGCTGTTGAGAAGCAGGAAGGTACAGAGAGAGTGGCCCATACAGGAGCTGTTTACTGTACGAAGAGGAGAAGACGAAAAAGAGAAGAGAAGAGATTGGATTTATACCCCGCCCTTCACTTGGAGTCTCAGAGCGGCTTACAAACTCCTTTCCCTTCCCCTCCCCACAACAGACTCCCTGTGAGGTAGGTGGGGCTGAGAGAGCTCTGAGACAACTGTCCTTGAGAGAACAGCTGGTACAGAGCTATGGCTTGGCCAAGGTCATCCAGCAGGTGCAAGTGGAGGAGTGGGGAATCAAACCCGGTTCTCCCAGATTAGAGTCCGCGCACTTAACCACTACACCAAACTGGCTCTCAGGAGGAGATTAAGTGAGAGCGCAAAATGGCCTGGCACGGCGGCTGCAGCGGGCCACTTCAGACCACCCCAGGAAAGGGGGATGACTCTGCAAAACTCATTGCGTTGAGGTGCCTGCAGAATGGTGGAAAGCGCCATCGAGTCGCGGCTGACCTTTGGCGACCCTGTAGAGTTTTCAAGGCAAGAGAGGAGCAGAGCTGGTTTGCCATTGCCTGCCTCTGCAGAGCAACCCTGGACTTTATAGGCAGTCCCCCCCCTTCAAGATAAAATCACAACCAACTTATGGTGACTCCGCAGGGTTTTCAAGGCAAGAGACGAACAGAGGTGGTTTGGCATTGCCTGCCTCTGCATAGCGACCCTGGACTTCCTAGGCAGTCCCCCTTCCAAGATAAATCACAGCCAACTTATGGTGTCTGCATAGGGTTTTCAAGGCAAGAGGCCTCGGCCTCTCTGCCCTGTTGTTGGCAGGAAAGGGGATTCTAATCAATGTTCACAAGTGGACAGTGAAGTTCTTATAAAGACCTCAGCCTCTCTGCCCTGTTGTTGGCCCTCCAGAGGAATTGGTTGGCCACTGTGTGAGACAGGAAGCTGGGCTAGATGGACCACTGGTCTGACCCAGCAGGGCTCTTCTTGTGTTCTAATGAAGGCCTTGGCCTCTCTGCCCTCTCGTTGGCCCTCCCGAGGAACTGACTGGCCACTGTGTGAGACAGGATGGTGGACTGGATGGACCACTGGTCTGATCCAGCAGGGCTCTTCTGGTGTTCTTCTGAGGGGAAGGCCTCGGCCTCTATGCCCTGTGGTTGGCCCTCTGGAGGAACTGGTTGGCCACTGTGTGAGACAGGATGCTGGACTAGATGGGCCCCTGGTCTGATCCAGCAGGGCTCTTCTGATGTTCTTACCTTCTTAAGATCTAGCTAGCCTGGGCCATCCAGGTCAGGACATCCACACCTTACCCTGCTCTCAACTTGTCCCCATGAAAATAATTTATTTTGCCAGAAGAGGGCAGCAGAACTTAATAAATGTTTCTTCTATGAGCAAATCAAGCTCCGATTACGACTTCACTGGGAACCTTGGCTCCACCAATATCTATCTATCTATCTATCTATCTATCTATCGCTTATATCCCGCCCTACCCCACAAGCGCACTCAGGGTGGCTCATATCATATCACTATACAGCAACAGTTTAACATCAATAATCACGAAAAGTAAGGTGTTAAAATAGGTAAAAACATCAGAAATCCACATTACAGTCTGAGTCTCCTAACCGACAGTTCAGCAACAGTTGACGTTTGAACCACTTCAGCTGACAGTACTGATTTCCTGCCCCACTCCAATTCCTTACCCCACGCTGTTCCTTGAATAATTTTCCTCACAGACAATCCCCCGTCCTGGAAGCATACCACAAAGAGGTGAGATGATGAAGGATGAAGGGTTTATGTCCCCTCATCAATCATAAGCGTGGAGATGTAGTAGTAAATATATATATATATATATATATATATATATATATATATATATATATATATAACCCCGCCCTTGACTACTCAAAGGAGTCTCAGAGCAGTTTACTATCCCTATCCCTCCCCCCCACACACACAACAGACACCCTGTGAGGTAGGTGGGGCTGAGAGAGCTCTGAGAGAACTGCCCTTGAGAGAACAGCTCCGAGAGAACTTGTGAGTGACCCAAGGTCACACCAGCAGCTGCATATGGAGGAGTGGGGAATCAAACACAGTTCTCCCAGATTAGAGTCCACGCTCCTAACCACTACACCAAACTTGACTTTCCCACCTCTTCCTGCTACAGCTGAAAATGTCCTCTGAAATTCTTCCGGGGTAGGGAGGGAACAGGAATAGAAAGCTTGAAAAGGAGATTATATAGATCCATGGAGGAGAGGTCTATCAGTGGCTACTGGCCCTGGCGGCTGAGGGGAACCTCCACGTTCAGAGGCACTAAGACTCTGAATCCCAGAGCCAGGAAGCAACATCTGGGGAAGGTCTCGGCCTCTATGACCTGTTGTTGGGCCTCCAGAGGAAATGGTTGGCCACTGTGTGAGACTAGATTCACAGATGCTTGGATCCCAAAATGTGTCCAGCCATTTGTGTCTCAGGCAGAGGTGGGTGGGATAGTCGTCTTTTACAGGAAACAGAGGAAAGAAGTGAGGTCACACACACCCCAACTCACCTCGCTGTATTCCAGGGGTGGCCAAACTTGCTCAGCATAAGAGCCACGCAGAATAAACATCAGAATAAAGATCAGACATCGAGAACTGTACAGTTCTCAATGTCTGAAAAAAGTGAAGAACATCCTACAGGATTTGTCACATCCTGCATATTCCTTGTTTGAACTGCTGCCTTCGGGCAGAAGATATAGGACAATCAAAACAAGGACAAATAGACTAAAAAACAGTTTTTACTCGAGAGCTATTATTGCCCTGAATGCTGCATGAGACCGAAATCTGGGGGAAACAGTGGTTTGGTTGCTATGTAAATCACAAGGGAGAAGCAGTCGTGAATGTCTGTGTGAGTGCGCATGATTATATGTTGCGAGTCACTGAATGATGGCACTTTTTAATTTCATTGTACTATGTACAATGACAATAAAGTGTATATATATATATATATATATATATATATATATATATGTTTGAGAGCTGCAAAACACGAACAGATATGATATGTTTTTATTGGAAAGTATGCACATTTGCTTCTTTAATTAACGTTAAACAAGACTGCCAAATATAAATACAAAAGGAGTAAAACAGATATTGATATATTTGTCCAATGATATTTGTAGGCTACGGGGGGGGGGAGCCTTTGAGAATGCATTTAAAGTTAAAGTTGCTTCCTTTCTGTGCCCCCCCCCCGCCCCACCTCAGGCCTACCCAGGGAGGGCAACACTGGCTGGGAGCCACACAATATGTGTGAAAGAGCCACATGTGGCTCCTGAGCCACAGTTTGGCCACCCCTGCTGTATTCTGTTCCTTCATTTGGTTTTCTCTCATGTGATCCATGATGGGCAGACAGGCATGAGTGGTTTTTTTAAAAAAATCAGGGGTCCGTTGGAGCAGGAGCACACAGGAGCGCAGCTCCGGGAGTGAGGAGCCCAGGGGTGGGCACATGACCAAGCCCTGCCCCCTCCTCGGCTTCCCCGAGCAGTGCAGAGGCGCAGCGCCCCGGGGAAAGCCCTGCTAGGGTCTTTATTGTTTTTAATGTTTTGTTTTAATATTGATAATTTTATCATTGTTCCTTTTATGACTGTGTGCTGCTTTTCCAGAGACTTGCTCAAGGTGGCATTTAAATTTTCTAAGTATACCATTTTTTATCTGGGCACATGGCACATAAGTACTGGAGAAATTTCACCAACCCTTCAGCAGCTTCCACCCCATCAGTTTGGTGTAGTGGTCAGGAGTTGGACTCTAATCTGGGAGAACCAGGTTTGATTCCCCACGCCTCCACATGCAGCTGCTGGTGTGACCTTGGGCCAGTCACAAGTTCTCTTAGAGCTATTCTCTCATGAGCAGTTCTCAAAAGACCTCTCTCAGCCCCGCCTACCTCACAGGGTGTCTTGTTGTGGGGAGGGGAAGGGGAAGGGATGGGTGGTGCACATGTCCTGGGTATCTCAAGTCTACCTGAAACCTGGTGGTTTCAAGGGAGCAGGAAGAGAATGAGGGTGTGTTCTCTACGCTTATTTTTATTACACAAAGTATTGGATGGGGAAGGGAATGGAGGAAGAGCAGGTCAGTTTCACTCACCTTTTGAGGGGAGCCTGAGGGGTGGGTGTTGCCTTCTGACACACTTCCGGCATGTTAGGGGGTGTGGCATATGCAAATGAGTTATGCTAATGAGCTCCTGCACCTCTTTTTCTATGAAATGACCCCTGGCCACAAGACTCACTGGAAAAGACAATAAAGTAGGAAAAAAAGAAGACCCAACAACAAGAGATGGGTTGACTCTTGTTGGTGGTCATTAATTTATAGGGTCGCGATAGGTCAGAAGTAACTGTGAAGGCGCTGACACATGCACCCACAACTCCAAGCTGAACTGGGGCAGTCTGAAGGAACACGCTGTTTGCTATCTCTGTATGTCCAACCAGGCTTCCTGTAGTTCATACATGGACACATGTGAGAGGCTAAGGCATGCAGACACCAGGGTTCCCTCTAACCTGAGTGAGTGTGAGCTAGCTCACAGTTTTTTAGCCTCCAGCTCACACCTTTTTTTGTCTCAGCTCAGGAAGGATGGGGCTCCAGAGCAAACTAATTTATGCAGTAGCCAAATCACTTGCTCACAACATTAATGCTAATAGCTCACAAAGGAGAATTTTAAGACTCCACAGCTTAGAGGGAGCATTGGACACCGCTGCTGAGTGTGCCCGGACACAGCAATCACTTTCCGAAGGCATCATTGCTATTTGCTGATACCACGCTGCCCATGGCACATGAAATCCAGCAGAGGGAGATCTAAGATCGCCAATGAACACTCAGGGCACCCTGTCAATGAGTTCAATAGCTCCAAGTAAAACTTCAGGCTGTAACTTTTTACCAGCTCCCCTGCTTTGATGGATCACTACCTCCTGTGCATCTATGGTTGCCAGCTCTGGGTTGGGAAATACCTGGAGATGTTGGGAGTGGAGCCTGGGGAGGGCGGGGTGGAGGGACCTCAACAGGGTATGACGCCAAAGCAGGCGTTTCCTCCAGGGGAACTGATCTTTGCCGTTGGGAGATGAGTTTTAATAGCAGGGGAGCTCCTTGTGCCACCAGAAGGCGGGTGACCTAATAATGCCGTAGGGTCCATTCTCCAAAGTTGCCGTTTCCTGATCTCTGTAGTCTAGAGATGAGCTGTAATTCCAGGGGATCCCAAGGTCCCACCTGGATGCTGGCATCTCTACCTGGAGATCTCCCACTATTACAATTGATTTCCAGATGAAGAGGAGGAGGAGGAGGAGATTGGATTTATACCCCACCCTTCATTCAGAGCACCTTACAAACGCCTTTCCTTCCCCCTCCCCACAACAGGCACCCTGTGAGGTAGGTGGGGCTGAGAGAGCTCTTTCAAGAACTGCCCTTTCAAGGATAGCTCTGAGAGAACTGTGGCTTGCCCAAGGTCATCCAGCAGCTACACGTAGAGGCGTGGGGAATCAAACCCGGTTCTCCCAAATTAGAGTCCGCACACTTAACCACTACACCAAACTGGCTTTCTAGCTCCCCTGGAAGACATGCCTGCTTTGGAAGGTGGCCTTTGTGGCATTATACCCCGCTGCGGTCCCTCTCCTCCCTAAACCCCGTCTGCCCAGTCTTCACCCCCCCCCCCAAAATCTCCGGGTATTCCCCCTCCAGAGCTGGCCACCCCAGACGTCCCAGCTGATATCCATTCAGATCCGGATGTGGCTAAATGCAAAAAAAGATAACCAGGGGAGGTTTGCTTCTAAAAATACGGCCTGTGCCGGCTGAGCCGACAGGCTAGCGATTCCTTCCTCTGTCCTGAGGAGAAAGGGAACGGGGCGGGAGATATCGCAGAAGGCAAATATGCCGGATACCAGACAGGAGATGGGGGAGGGCGGGGAAGACATGGGAATCCAGGCCCGGGTGCGAGCCTCTCCTTCCTCCTATTGTCTCTGCCTCTTCTCTCACAGGGCCTTCATGCGTCAGCCTCGCCGTCCGAACACCTCCGTCCTCTCTGTCACTTCCTTCCTCCGCTTCGGTCAGCCCATGCGGCAGGGTGACAAAAATAGTCAGCTCCATGCGGTCAGAAACAACCTCTGGCCTAGGCCCGAACTCCCCTCCCCGAGGCCTTGGGTAGTCTGGAGAGGCCGTGGGGGTGTTGTTGAAGCAAGCTGGCTACCAGAGAGTACCGGAG
The DNA here is from genome assembly GCA_029233225.1 of Lepidodactylus listeri. Lineage (NCBI taxonomy): Eukaryota > Metazoa > Chordata > Lepidosauria > Squamata > Gekkonidae > Lepidodactylus > Lepidodactylus listeri. Next base: position 94,641,986 of record JARCFY010000011.1, on the reverse strand, counting down.
CGTGTTTTTTTCCCGTGGGCTGCGTTGAGAGAAGAGCCGCCATCCCTGGGATTTCCGGTCTGGTCGGAAGCCGATGTTGGCAGGATCCCGCCTCAGGAGAAACGCCTTTCAGGAAGGTCGTTTTCAGCAGGCGGCCATCTTGGTCTACAGCTAGGTTCGAGTCCAGGAGCACCATAGAGTCCAACAAGATTTTCAGGGTCTGGAGACAGGCCCATAGCCAGGATTTTGTGGGGCAATTTTTTTGTCTGGTGGGGCTGAAGTTCTCAGTGAAGAGAGAAAAGCCAGGATTCTGAGGCTTATGACTCAGCTACCGTGGAATCAAGCCTTTTAAAATCAAGCAGAGAATCAAGCATTCTGCGGTCACACGCACTAAATAATCCACTTTCTTTTTTTAATTATTTTTCCTAATAATTTTATTTAAATAAGACACAGGAACCTCTATACTGAAGAAATACAAAACAAAAGCCACACATTTTCTTGTGTAAAGCAATAGTGTGGTAATTCGAATACTGTTCAGCACAGTGGCTAGAAATAACAGTACAACTATGTACAAAACTCTTGAAACAAATATTTCTACAGCTGGGTGTAGGATATATTGGAGATCAACAGCTGCTGGGAGATTTACATAGCAAAGCATTACCTTTAACATATTTGATTCAGAATCTTCCAATATTCTAAGAACAATTGTGTGTGACAATTAATATTTAGTTTCTCATGGGGAAACATAATGAGTAATATCACTGTAACTATTGTACACCAGAGTTCATCCTTAATTTAAGTCAACTGGCAGAGTTTTTCATCAACCCCAACAACTATGTATTTATATTTGGAAATCACCAGACGATAAGAAAAGCATACTGTAATATTTAACTCAAAATGTCAAACTTTAAAGAACTTACATTTGGGTCACAACAACTGGATGCTTTTTTCCCCTTATATTGTAATGTACAACTATATAGTGCTTTCGCCAAGGCCTGAGATCAGCAAGGTTAAAGATGCCTGTATTAAAAAGATTTACTGCTTGAAAACAAAAAACACAGATCTTTTCCTTTCCACTCTATCAGCCTGTTCCTACAGTCATACAACAACTGTCTTAGAGGCAGTCAGTCTACACTTCCTAACAGATCAGTACGAAACTCTTTGGTGACGACAGAAAGGAACTAATAATCCACTTTCAATGCACTTTCCAACTGGATTTTTACTGTGTGAGATGGCAAAATCCAATTTGAAAGAGCATTGAAAGTGGATTATTTAGTGTGTGTGACTGCAGCCATAGGGTGTGTTCAGACGGGCAGCTAATCCCGCCAATGGCCTGGCTGTCATTTGAGCTAGATCTTTTTGATCCAGCATCGCATGACCAGACAGCTCGCCTGTGAAGCGCTTTACCGCACATGACTCCCGTGGTGGATTGTCTAGATGGCATCTACCGTAAAAAGCCATGCGGTTGGCTTTAAAAAAAAAAAAAAATCCTGTCTGCGCATGGGCATATGCGCCTCACCATACACTTGTTTTTCTGCACATGCCCAGACTAAAATGGTAAAAGCGCTGCCAATGGTACCTTCCCCTAGGAACCCTTTCAGTTTATAAAGTTGATAAAGTTCAGGGGACCGTCAGAAACACTGAATTGTTCGGTTCGCTTGAGCGGAGCTCTGGGGACATCACATGTTTTAAGCGGTTATGCACACATCACTAAGAGTTTTTTAAAATGGCGGCCGTTCAGGATGGTCTGGAGAGCTGGTTGCGCACTGGAGGTACGACCTGACGGTGGAAAGTCCGACATTGGCCCGTCGGCCAGCTTTAGACTGGACTTTCACTACTATCTTTTAAGTACGGATCCCCGACGGGGATCGACGGGCTACTCACGGAAGCGGCACGATTCCCAGATGTTGTGATCTGGATGTGCACTTTAAATCCACCAGGCACTCGTGCCTGGCGCGGCTCAAAAGAGCCGTACGAGTGCACCATAGATAGGGGAAAGAATGTATAGAGTTCAGCAACGAATGTAAACCAAAGCAAAAAACCCCATAGTTGGCTAATCTACTCACTCCTTTTCCTATCAAGTGCATAGCTTTGGCATCTCAGCCAGTGTACCTGATGAGCAGAGTCTCTGGAATCATATCAGCAGGGTAGAAGTTGAAGAGAGCTTCGAGGCAGTCTCTTCTGTTACCAGGAGAGAGCTCTAAATTGCAAGCTGTCGGCCACTTTAGATGAGAGTTCTCAGCTGCTGCAAGTTAATCACTTCTGCCAGCGGAAGCAACAGCTCTGAGAACAAGCCGGCAGGTGGGGGTGATGACTTCTAAAGTCAAGAAAGCTAAGACTTAGGCAGAAAAGCTCTCTTGAAGGAGACCAGTTTCTTGACACAGAGCTAGAAGGGATCCTAGAGGTCACCTACTCCAGCCCCCTTGCTCAGTGTGGGGAATTAGTCAACTATAGAACCCCACTCGACTTAAAGGAGTGCATGCCTTTAAAAAAAATGTTTAAAAATGATTGGAAAAAAGCATTTACAGGAGAAATTCTTGTGGGGCGGAGCCCCCAAAAGCCCCACCATAGCCACGAGCCTGTCTGGAGAGCTTTCGAGAGTCAAAGTTGCCTTTGTTAGATCCAACGTCATGCTGCTTAAGAGCAAACCTTCACTGTGGAGATGGGCATGCCTCAGTGGAGAAAAGGGCAAGGCTAGAATGCATATGCTGAGACACAGCATGGAACCTCAGCTGAGAGTGGGTAGCTCTACAGCATCACTTTGTTTGGAGTCATTGGCTCCTTTAATCATCCAGTACCAGACTAGAATCGGAGAGATCCAGGTTTGAATCTCCCCTCTGCCAGGGAACCCTGCTGGGTGACTTAGGGCCAGCCACACCCTCTTCAGCATGGCCTGCCTCACAGGGGTGTTGTGGTGAGGATAAAATGGAGGAGAGGAGAGAGATGTTGCAAGCCGGTTTGGGGGGAGAAAACGGGGGTATAAATACGCTAAATTAATACACAAAAGTACCAGCTGGCCACCTTTTAAGAAGTCTTCCAGACGAAAGATCTACAGTGTAGATCGAGATTCTACACCCAGATCGGCGACTCATACAGAGGCAAGCAGCTGCCTCCATGGTCAGGGTACTTTGGGCTAGAATTGCTCGTATTCCTCCCCCCACCCCCAGCGCAGGCCTCAGTTTTGAGTATTGCACCGCTGGGGAGTCAGAGGAGCCAATAATGAATTTATTTCTCGGTGGCACATTAGCGATTCTCTCAGGACCGACTCGAACGCCTCTGTGCATGGTTTGGGAATTGCAGCTGTGGGCCTTTGCCATGTGCCTAGGGAGCTGGCGGCCACTGGACCAGCTGCGGCCCTGACCGTCCTGCAAATTCATTTCAACACCATCGACTTCCTCCCTCCCTCTCTCCCTCTCTCCCTCCCTCCACACTGTCTTTCCCAAACTTCCTCCCAAAGCCAGACTGGAAAGGAAACAGACGCGCATCGCGCACAGACATAGATATATGTACGCCCAGAGAGAGGGCCCAAATTAAGCCGCTGTATCCCTTCCAAATCTGCATGATCAATATTGTGATCTTTTCGCAGTCAGATGGCACGCTTCTTGCTTGGGGAGGGATCCCCACGGCTTCTGGCAGCCGGTGGCCAAATTGCAGGCATATTTCAGGCATAAATAATACAAACCTCCCTCCACCTCTTTCCCCAGTCCCCAAAGTGCCATTGCTAGCAGGAAGAAGGGGGGGGGGGAAGACGACAGCAGGCAGCCCCTGATTTCTCCTGGGGGTGAGGCAGTATGGAGTGAGCATTCCTCCCCTCCTGTTCTGCTTTCAGGGAAGGCAGGTATGGCAGAATGGAGACAGCCAAAAGCCAGTGACAGAAACCTCACTCGGGCTGGAGAAACAGGAGCTCCATAGTTTAAGAGAGGCAGTGCAGGGAAGTGGCTAGGGCATCAAACTAAGACATGAGAGAGAGCCAGGTTCAAATCCTGCCTCTGCCGACATGTATTGCCCCCTGCAAGAATGCTGTATGCCAACTATTGGAGAAAAGACGAAAGACCTTCAAGAGAAGAAACGTTAAGCAAAACTCTTGAAACTGCCAAGATGGATAAATTAACTTTATTTTTGAGAGGACAAGAGGAAAAGATTTCAGAAAACCTGGTCAAGATTGTATAAAAGGTTGGAAGATGACAGCAAATGAACTGCATAGACTTCTAATTACACTGGAAGACGTTATAGAATCTCTAACATTAATGCAGGATATTTAGACAAAATATATGGTAATAAAAATGGTCGATATACAATTAGACATGGTAGGAGGTAACATAACAGATATGACTAAGATGTATGTAGAACCCCCGGATTTGTATGTTTTTAATATTTGTTTTGTTTTGTTTGATACTAAAAAATAAAAATTATTACTTTAAAAAAAAAAATCCTTCCTCTGCCGTAAAGCTTACTGGATAGTATTGGGCCAGTCCCTCTCAAAAACAGGAAGAAGTGAAGGGTTGTTTTTTATACCTTGCTTTTCTGTACCTTAAGTAGCCTCAAAGCAGCTTACAATCGGCTTCCCTTCTTCTCCCCACAACAGGCGCCTTGTGAGGGAGGCGGGGCTGAGAGAGTTTTGAGAGAGCGGTGACTGGCCCAAGGTCACCCAGCTGGCTGCACGTGGAGGAGTGGGAAATCAAACCCGGTTCTCCAGATTAGAGAACACCACTCGTAACCAATGCTCCCTCTAAGCTGTGGAGTCCAGTGAACAAAAATTCAACTTTGTGAGCTACTGGCATTGAAGCTGTGAGCGAGCGGTTTGGCTGCTGCATTAACCAGTTTGCCCTGGAGCCATCCTTCCTGAGCTGAGACAAAAATGCATGCACCGGAGGCTAAAGGACTGTGAGCTAGCTCACACCAACTCAGCTTAGAGGGAACATTGCTCGTAACCACTACTCAGAGGTACACATGAACATACATGAAGCTGTCTTATACTGAATCAGAGCCTTGGTCCATCCAGGTCAGTATTGCCTACTCAGGCTGACAGCAGCTCTCCAGCATCTTAGGCAGAGGTCTTTCACATCACCTATTTCTTGGCCCCAATCAGAGATGCTGGGGATTGAACTTGGGACCTTCTGCATGCCAAGCCGAAGCTTTTCCACTGAGCCACAGCCTTTCCCCAGTGCAGGAATGGGGAAAGGGAAGTCTATAGGAAAGATCTGGGGTAAATCTGCTCTGGAAACCCTTTTTAAAACACATAAATGTGGGGTCCCTGACGAAAACACACCGTCAGCTCCACCAGTGTGAATTCTTTCCGAGTGAATATCTGTGGGATTTATCAAGAGCCCAGATTCACAGCAGTGGTGTGACGTAAAACACAGCTGGAACCACAAATTACCAGGGAGTGCCTGCAGTCTAGGAACAGCAGGCTGGAAGGCACCCAAAGGTCATTCAGACCACCCAGCGCCAGCTGCTTCACAAATGAAGACATTCGCCCGTGCAGTGTTCCCTCTAAGCTGAATTAGTGTGAGCTAGCTCACCACTTTTTAACCTCCGGCTCACACATTTTCATCTTAGCTCAGGAAGGATGGCTCCAGAGCGAACTAATTCATGCAGTCGCCAAACCGCTCGCTCACACCTTTAATGCCGGTAGCTTACAAAGTGGGATTTTTTTTCTCACAAGACTCCACAGCTTAGAGGGAGCAGGGGTGAATCTGGTGCTTAGATCATCGAGTGGGATCCTGTGCCTGGGTAATCCATTACATAAGCACATGGTACATGTGCACCAAAAAGCAGTGATCAGTGGCTGCTTCCTGGCATCTACTATGCACGCAGCTATTACACATGTGTAATATCATTGCATATAAGAGTCAGGCAGATTCTTGCAAGGGAAACCAGGATGCACAGTCATCTGACTGAGAGCCAGTTTTGGTGATGTGGTTAAGAGTGGTGGACCCTAATCCGGGAGAACTGGGCTTGATTCCCCACTCCTCCACAGGCAGCTGCTGGCGTGACCTTGGGTCAGTCACAAGTTCCCTCAGAGCTGTTCTCTCAAGGGCAGTCCTCGAGAGAGCTCTCTCAGCTCCACCTGCCTCACAGGGTGTCTGTTGTGGGGAGGGGAAGGGAAAGGAGATTGTAAACCGCTCTGAGACTCCTTCGGGTAGTGAAGGGCAGAGTCTCAATCCCATCTCCTCTTCTTCTTCTTCTGACAGTTCCAGCCACATCCTGAGCACCAGTGGCGAGCAGTCCCCCGGTTTTTCAACGGCGTGTTCGTTTGCTCACTGACACATTTGTGGCTGTTTGTCCAGGGGACTTCACTGTCCTCCCTCTTAAGTGTGCCATTCAGGGCAATTGCGTTATTGTGTGGCTGTGGCCATTGTCTTCCGTGCCAAGCCACTGGAGGGCATTCTGAGGGCTTTTAAAAAAGCGGTGATTATTATTGCCTGGACGGCTCAGGCTAGCCCGGCCTCATCAGATCTTGGGAGCTCCGCAGGCATGGCTGTGGATGGGAGACCAACAAGGGAGTTCGATAACACAGCAGAACCCACCTTCTGAAGCTGCCGTCCCCCCCCCCCCCCGGGGAACTAGAGATGCCAGCCCCCAGGTGGGACCTGTGGGGACCCCCTGGAATTACAGCTCATTTCCAGACTACAGAGATCAGTGCCCCTGGAGGAAATGGAGGCTTTGGAGGGTGGGCTCCATAGCATTGTACCCCACTGTCCTTCCCAGGTTTTATCTGCAAATCTTCCAGGGGTTTCCCAACCTGGAGCTGGCAACCCTAACCCACACATACACACACACCCCACCGGTAGCTGGGGAGACTTGGCAACCCTACAGGGAATCCCGGGTCCCAACACAAAGGCAGGCAACATCAGACAAGCTCTTACGTTGAGAACTCTTTGGGGTCCATAGAGATGTATAGAGTATACATGGTGTACAGAGATCTGCTCCCCAGGGGAAATGGCTGCTTTGGAGGGGGGGGGGCGGGCGCTGTGGCATTGTACTAGGGTTGCCAGCCTCCAGGTGGTGCCTGGAGATAGCCCGCTATTCCAACTGATCTCCAGGCGATAGAGATCACTCCCCCTGGGGAAAATGGCCACTTTGAAAGGTGGTCTCTAGGGCACGACACCCCACTGAGGTCCCTCCCCTTCCCAAACCCCGCCCTCACCAGGCTCTTCCCTCAAATCTCCAGGTATTTCCCAAACCAGACCTAAGGTCCTTGCTGTCCTCCAAACCTGGCCTTCCCTATAGGGCTGCCATTCCCCTGACAGTGGTGGGAGTTTACCCGCTTTTGGGGCCCCCGATCCAGCCAGCGGGGGAACCCCACCCCCAAAAGCCCCATACACACCAATGCGCCCAGTACAATGACATCCCCCAGAGGCAACGTCATCACGCAGGGCGCATTGCGGAAGGGACGCTCTATCATTCGATAAAAACTCTATGGTTACCATAGAGCTTTCCCTCAAATGCTAGAGCGTCCCCCGTGACATGCCCTGTGCGATGACGTCACTTCCAAGTGATGTCATTGCAGCACTCACGTGGAAACTCCAGGCTCCAGCTGCCCCCACCCCCCGATCTTTGGGATTTTCTCCATCCAGACTTGGCAGCTGTCTAGCCTTTTCTCTTCTCAAGAGCTCTGCCTCCAGAAGTGGGAAGGAAGGAGACAAGAAAAGGGGGCAGGGAACTTCTCCCTCCCTTCTCTGGGGGAAACAGAGACCGTAGAAAAGCTCTTCTGCAGCCCCCCCCCAGCCCCCCAGCCCCTGAAGTAAGACATCATTAATAAATCAATGACAGGGAGATGAAGTCGGGAGCCAGCCGGGTCACAGATGAAAGAGCACCCCATCAGCCGCTCCTCTCAGCCCATTAATGGAGGAGACCCCTGGATCAGGCGGGGCTAATGCACAGAATAATGAAGCCCCCAGACCGATTAAAGCATCAATCAATGTTTCAAATGGATTCGCTTCCCCCCTCCCCGTGAAATGTCAAGAGAGACGCGGGTCTCTTTCCTTCGCTGGCCGCTGTTGCAGCTGCTCCAGGCCGGAATTGTTTGAGAGAGGGTGGGGTTGCCACCCTCCAGGTGGCGCCTGGAGCTCCCAAACTATTACAAGAACTTCTGCACCCAAAGAGTAATTAACACATGGAATTCAATGCCACGGGAAGTGGTGGTGGCTACCAGCATGGACGGCTTCAAGAGGGGATTGGATAAATAGATGGAGCACAGGTCCCTGAGTGGCTATTAGTCACAAGGTCTAGATGGGAACACTCTGTTTGGGGCAGCAATGCTGGGTATTCTTTGTGCTTGGGGGGCCACAGTGGGAGAGCTTCTGGAGTTCTGGCCCCACTGGTGGACCTCCTGATGACCCCTGTGTTTTGGCCACTGTGTGACACAGAGTGTTGGACTGGATGGGCCACTGGCCTGATCCAACATGGCTTCTCTTATGTTCTTATGAAGGGACTGAATAAACATACAGAGCAAAGGTCCAACAGTGGCTATTAGCCACAAGGTATAGAGGGAAGACTCTGTCTAGGGCAGTGATGCTCTATATTCTTCATGCTTGGGGGAGCTGAAGTGGGAGGACTTCTGGAGATCTGGCCCCACTGGTGGACCTCCTAATGGCCCCTGAGTTTTGGCCACTGTGTGACACAGAATGTGGGACTGGATGGGCCAATAACAGGGCACAGAGGCCAAGGACTTCCCCTGATGAAAACATCAGAAGAGCCCTGCTGGATCAGACCAGTGGTCCATCTAGTCCAGCATCCTCTCTCACACAGTGGCCAACCAGTTCCTCTGGAGGGCCAACAACAGGGCAGAGAGGCCGAGGCCTTCATAAGAACATCAGAAGAGCTCTGCTGGATCATAAGAACATAAGTGGCCAACCAGCTGGAGAGCCAACAATAGGGCATAAAGGCTGAGGCCTTCCCCTGAGAAGAACATCAGAAGAGCCCTGCTGGATCAGGCCAATAGTCTACCTAGTCCAGTGTCCTGTCTCTCACAGTGGCCAACCAGTTCCTCTGAAGGGCCAACAAGAGGGCATAGAGGGCCAAAGCCTTCATAAGAGGAGCCTTGCTGGATCAGACCAGTGGTCCATCTAGTCCAGCATCCTGCCTCACACAGTGGCCAACCAGTTCCTCTGGAGGGCCAACAACAGGGCAGAGAGGCCGAGGCCTTCATAGGAACGTCAGTCCAGCATCCTGTCTTACACAGTGGCCAACCAGTTCCTCTGGAGGGCCAAAAACAGGGCGTATGGGCTGAGACCTTCATTAGAACCCCTGATAAAAACATGAGAAGAGCCCTGCTGGATCAGAGCTGTGGTCCATCTAGTCCAGCATTCTGTCTCACACCGTGGCCAACCAGTTCCTCTGGAGGGTCAACAACAGGGCACTGAGGCCGAGGCCTTCATTAGAACATCAGAAGAGCCCTGCTGGATCAGACCAGTGGTCCATCTAGTCCAGCATCCTGTCTCACACAGTGGCCAACTAGTTCCTCTGGTGGGTCAACAACAGGGCACTGAGGCCGAGGCCTTCATTAGAACATCAGAAGAGTCCTGCTGGATCAGACCAGTGATCCACCTAGTCCAGTATCCTGTCTCACATCATGGCCAACCAGCTCCTCTGGAGGGCCAACAACAGTCAAACCACAATAAGTCTCTGTGGCGGATAAGCAGCAGTCTGGATTTGACAGATGGACTGAGAACTTTACCACACGGCTGAGAGGCAAAACATTTGGCAGATCTGCAGAGTTCCCAACTTGCACACAAAAATAAACAAACACTTCCTGTTAATTTATATCACATCCATAAGAAACCGTCTTGTAATGAGTCAGGCACATGAAGATGCTTCATAGCACGTTAAACCAGTGGCCCATCTAACACTCAGATCGGCCACAGCTGTTATGTGGAGCCTTCCACTGCAGATACTAGAGGGAGGGGACTGGAGACCCGGCACATGCAAACCAGATGCAGAACCGGTGTCAATGATTCTACCACTGAGCTGTGGTCACTCCCTGAATGGACCACTGGCCTGGCAACCAACAGGAGACCAATGGGATGGGGACATAGTGGGGTGGCCATCTGTGATGGTGCAATGTGACTTCTGGGGGGGGGGGGAAGAGAATGTGACATCATACCTCTCTAGGAATTGCCCAAAACTCCGTGGTAAAGCCATAGATATTTTTGGCGATTCCTAGAGATGTTTAATGTCACTTCCGGGTTTTTCCCAGAAGTGACGTGACTTCATCAAGCCATTTTAAAATTTTTCTCCCCCTGCTGCTCCAAGCAGAAAGAAGAGATTGGATTTATACCTCATTTTTCCCTATCCGAAGGAGTCTCAGAGCAGCTTACAGTCTCCTTTACCTTCGCCTCCACACAACAGACACCCTGTGAGGTAGGTGGGGCTGAGAGAGCTCTTCTGAGAACTGCTCTTGAGAGAACAGCTCTGAGAGAACTTGTAACGGACCCAAGGTCACAGCAGCAGCTGCATATGGAAGACTGGGGAATCGAACTCAGTTCTCCCAGATTAGAGTCCGCACTCCTAACCACTACACCAAACTGGCTTCCCCACACCCACCAGGGGACCGTAACCCTATATCTGTGCACGTTCCTAGCAAGTGTCAATAGCTCTCCAAGGTTTCCAGGACAAGTTTTTCCTGGTGGTGCCAGGAACAGTGCCTGCACAGAAAGTGTGCCCTCCACATTACACAGCTGACTTTTAGAACGAAATCTCTGTTCCCAGAGAAGCGTGTGCACGTTTTATGTCCAGCGGCCAACCATAGGCGGTCTTTTAATAAGTGAGCGGCTTGCCCCTCGTTTTCACACCACTGTGCTTCAGATAACAGTGCGATGCACACCGGAACAGTGAATTCCGTTTATGTGCCGCCCTCTCCCTCTCCTGTCTCAAAGACACATCTCAGGTGGGAAACGAAGGTTTATGTTATTAGCTGTGCAAGGTGGCGTGCAGGTAATTCTCACGGGGCCTGCTAATGAACACAGCCTTCTCTTTCCCACACGCCCCAGCGCACCGCCAGTCGGATTAAAGAAGCTCCCCCATTAAGCCATCAAGACATTTCTCTGCCACTGAACAAAACAGGGGAAGGCACAAGGGCACGCGAAGCCGCTTTGGGCAGAGGCCTTCGGACAATCAAGGTCAGTATTGTCCACTCTGACCAGCAGCAGCTCATTGGGAGCTCAAAATAGGGCTGTCAGGGGCTGGAGACCTCCCAGGATTACACAACTGATCTCCAGATGACAGCAGTCAGCTCCCCTGGAGCAAATTCTTCCTGGATTATAAGAACATAAGAACATAAAAGAAGCCAATGTTGGATCAGTGGCATTATGATATTGGCTGATATGTTTTCAGTTCCCTTCCTAATAACCCCCAGCATAGCATTAGCCTTTTTCATTGCAGTCATACACTGTCTCGACATTTTCATTGAGTTATCTACTACGACTCCAAGATCTCTCTCTTGGCCAGTCTCTGCCAGTTTGGACCCCATCAACGTGTATTTATAGTTAGGGTATATTAGGAAGGGAATTGAAAACAAATCAGCCAGTATCTAATCGCCCCTGTGTAAATCGATGGTGCGGCCTTATTTAGAATACTGTGTGTGTGATTCTGGTTGCCACACCTCAAAAAAGATATTATAGCATTGGGAAAAGTACAGAGGAGAGCAACTAGTATGATAAAAGGGTTGGAACACTTTCCCTGTGAAGAAAGGTTAAAGCACCTGGGGCTCTTTAGCTTGGAGAAACGACGGCTGAGGGGTGACATGATCGAGGTTTATAAGGTTATGCATGGGATGGAGCAGGTAGAGAAAGAAGTCCTTTTCTCCCTTTCTCACAATACGAGAACGCGGGGGCACTCCGTGAAATTGCTGAGCAGTCGGATTAAAACAGGTACAAGGAAATACTTCTTCACCCAAAGAGAAATTAATAGGTGGAATTCACTGCCACAGGAAGTGGCGGCGGCTACAAGCGTGGATGGCTTCAAGAGGGAATTAGATAAACATATGGAAAATCTACCCTGTAGAACTGCAGGTGGAAATGCATCAAAACGTGCTCTTGAGAAAGCCCATCCATTCCTCTCATTGGTGATATCTCAAAGGTATGTTCCCAAACTTTTACTACTACTTTAGGCAGAGCAGCTTCTTGTCTAAAGATGACATTGGAAGTACATCTGGGTACACTGAAAAGAGATCTCAAAAAATTGGATTGGACCAATTCAAGAATCTTGACGCTGGTAGAGAGTTTGTGAATTTCCTGCACTGAGCAGGGGGTTGGACTAGATGACCCTGGAGGTCCCTTCCAACGCTAAGATTCAGTGATTCTATCTGCTATTACAATTGCTCTCCAAGCAACCAAGATCATTTCCCGTGGAGAAAATGGCGGCTATGGAGGGCAGACTCTATGGCATTTTACCCTGTGGATGTCCCTCCCTTCCTCAAACCCCACCCTCCCCAGGATTCACCCCCTCCCCAAACCTCCAGGTATTTCCCAACCCAGAGCTGGCAACCCTCCTTGCTGACTCCATTAAGAGCTTCGGTCCACTTGAGGTCCTTCCGCACTTGGATCTCACCCCTGGTTTTATCAGAGTTCAACTTGCACCACAATACCTCACATTTATCCCTGGTTATGACAGCATCCGTTTATCCCGGGACGAGTGTGGGGCGAAACCAGGGTGACCTCAATGTAATGTGGAAGCAAAAAATACCCTGAGATAATTGCAGGGGTGAACTCGAGTGTCGCGTGGACAGTAAGTTCGGGGACAGGGTTGGACCAGGATTTAAGGTCCGGTGAGGAATCCTGAGAGGGAAGTTTGAGAAACTCCCTTCCGCTTGCTGCTCCTCCTGCCCCTCGGCCTTCTGCTCCCCTGAGCCAAAAAGCTGATTTTCCAAGTTGCATTTTTCTATATTGTCGGGAGCTCCCTGCCTTTTATAATCATCTGAGAAATGGGGGAGGTGGGGAAGCACCCACCACCCCTTCACAGCAGCAGAAGAAAGAAAGAGGAAGAAGAAAAAAAAGGACTGCAGATATGCCTGTTTGGGCCGAGATTACCTGTTTGAGAGTGATATTAATTGCTGGAGCAAAAACTAATTATTTGGTTCGCTTGCCCTGCCTTTCCCCATCGAGGCGGCCGCTCAGGCAATTACCTCGGGGAAAATCCAAAGGCCTCGGGACACGGAGGTGTTTGAGGGAAGGGGCTCCCTTCATGCAGTGGGAGCGGGTTGCATTTGTGGAGTCTGCCAGTGCACAAAGTGGGAACGACAGTGTGGTGGGACTAGGGATGCCAACCTCCCGGTGGGACCTGGGAACCCCCCAGAATTAGAGCTTTTCTCCAGATGACAGAGATCAGCTCCCTTGAAGAAAAGGCCTGCTTTGGAAAGTGGACTCTATGGCATTGTATGAAGAAGAAGAGGAGGAGTGGCTTACAAAATCCTTTTCCTTCCTATCCCCACAACAGACACCCTGTGAGGCGGGTGGGGCTGAGAGAGCTCTGAGAGAACTGCTCGTTGCCATTTAAGGACAGGCAATCCTGGTCAGAAGGACCATGATGGAGACTTTCCAGCCTCCAGGGTATAATACTGCAGAATCCACCTTCTGATGCTGCCATTTCCCTCCCCCCCCCAGGGGATCTAGGGATGCCAGCCTCCAGGTGGGACCTGGGGATCCCCTGGAATTACAGTTCCTCTCCAGACTACACAGATCAGTTCCCCTGGAGAAAATGGATGCTTTGGAGTTTGGACATTATGGCATTGTACCCCACTGAGTTCCATGCAGGAATGCCAGCCTCCAGGTGAGTCTAACAACAAATAAATATACACTGCAAGAAACTTTTGTAAATTAACGTGTTCTATTTTTAACTATCATTCTTTAACGTGCATAATGTGCTATTATAACATCCTTGTCAGGTACAGGTATTTAGTACATTCAGGTTTTTTAAAACAACTACCAGTCACATTTTGCATCACTATTTTAAAAGTCAAGCCCCAACAGGAGTTTCCAGAATTGCAAGCCCGCTTCTACTTGTACAAAGTCTTCTGAAAAGGGGGTGAAAGCTTTCACTTGTAGTCTTATTGATGCTTATTGCCGGTCCTACAAAAGACACATTGTGCAGCTAAGATTCATGGACGGAATACTCCTGTCATCCCCCTTTCAGAAGACTTTGTACAAGTAGAAGCGGGCTTGCAATTCTGGAAACTCCCGTTGGGGCTTGACTCCTCCACATGCGGCTGCTGGTGTGACCTTGCATCAGTCACAAGTTCGCTCAGAGCCATTATCTCAGGAGCAGTCCTTGAAAGAGCTCTCTCAGCCCCAGTTGTATCACAGCCAGGGTGTCTGTTGTGAGGAGGGGAAGGGAAAGGAGATTGTAAGCGGCTCTGAGACTTCTTCGGGTAGTGAAAAGTGGGGTATAAATCCAATCTCCTCCTCCTCCTCCATCATCCATCTACCCATCTATCCATCTGTCTATCTATCTACCTACCTACCTACCATCTGTCAGCATATGTGCTGTCATTTACAAAATACATCATGAAACATATAATGACGAAGGGAACTTTGACTCTCTTGATAGCTCATACCCCCAAATTCTTGTTGGTCTCAAAGGTGCTACTGGACTCACACCTGGCTCTTTTACCCCAAACCACCTGAAACTATCTAACACAGTGATAGTCTGTGGTTCGGAAGCCACACATGGCTCTCTAACCTGCCACTTATGGCTTTTCTGAGCACTAATCTAGGTTTGCCAGGAAACCAGCAGGAGATCGGGGGATCAGGGATGGGGGGGGGGCCCTCTCAGCAACAGTGTGGTGGAAAAGCCCAGAAGTGATGTCACGCCTCTCTAGGAATGCCCAGCTCTCCAGCCACCCCCTGGAAGTTGACAACCTGACAGTACCCCCAAATCTCTGGGTATTTCCCCACCCAGAGCTTGCAGCCCTTGGCAACTGTTTCCCATATTGAACCATTTGCTGCCGCAGGGACAGAAAAGCTGCGAGTCTACCTGGGAGACAGACCGTGTGCGAAGGACGAAGGTTAAGTCGGCTCCGTTGGTTGACAGTAATTGCCGATGGCACTT
Source organism: Lepidodactylus listeri (assembly GCA_029233225.1). NCBI lineage: Eukaryota > Metazoa > Chordata > Lepidosauria > Squamata > Gekkonidae > Lepidodactylus > Lepidodactylus listeri. The sequence goes on along the minus strand of JARCFY010000011.1, from coordinate 94,626,959 downwards.
TGATAAAGTGATAAAAGGTGGTTCTCTGTGATCTGCGACATGCGTGTCACCACTCCAGCCGCCGCCTCCCATTTATATATAAAATCTCTTCTCCCGCTTGAAAGTGTCTGGTCTAACCCTCTTCTCATAAGTCAAGGGTCCAGGCGGATAAGTGGAAATTGCAGCTGGCTGGAGCGTCTCTCATTAAGTGTGGGGCACAAGTGAAGCCAGCGTCTGGCCAGGAGCTCACTCTTCAGGGTCACGCTGATCCAGGGACAATCCCTTGCTTGGCAGCTGGAAACGTAAGGGCATCAGAAGAGCCCTGCTGGATCAGACCAATAGTCCAGCATCCTGCCTCACACAGTGGCCAGTCACTTCCTCTGGCGGGCCAACAACAGGGCAGAGAGGCCGAGGCCTTCATTGGAATATCAAAAGGGCCCTGCTGGATCTGACCAGTGGTCCACCTAGTCCAGCATCCTGTCTCACACAGGAGCCAACCAGTCCCTGTGGAGGGCCAACAACAAGGCAGAGAGGCCGAGGCCTTCATAAGAACATCAGAAGAGCCCTGCTGGATCAGACTAGCGGTCCGTCTAGTCCGGCATCCTGCCTCACACAGGGGCCAAACAGTTCCTCTGGAGGGCCAACAACAGGGCAGAGTAGGGTTGCCAGCCTCCAGGTGGGGCCTGGGGATCTCCCGCTTTTACAACTGATCTCCAGCTGACAGAGATCAAGTCCCCTGGAGAAAGTGGCTGCTTTGAAGGGTGGACTCCTATGGCATTGTACCATGCTGAGGCCCCTCCCCTCCCCAAACCCCACCTTCTCCTGGCTCCACCCCCAAAGTCCCCAGGTATTTTCCAACCCGGACTTGGCAACCGTAGGGCAGGAGGCTGAGGCCTTCATAAGAACATCAGAAGAGCCCTGCTGGATCAGACCAGTGGTCCATCTAGTCCAGCATCTCATCTCACACAGGGGCCAACCAGTTCCTCTGGAGGGCCAACAACAGGGCAGAGAGGCCAAGACCTTCATTTAGGGCTGCCAGCCTCCAGGTGGGGCCTGGGGATCTCCTGCTTTTACAACTGATCTCCAGCTGACAGAGATCAGCTCCCCTGGAGAAAATGGCTGCTTTGAAGGGTGGACTCTATGGCATTGTATGGTATGTTGAGGCCCTTCCCCTCCCCAAACCCCATCTTCTCCTGGCTCCACCCCCAAAGTCCCCAGGTATTTTCCAACCCGGACTTGGCAACCCTACCGTCATTAGAACATAAGAAGAGCCCTGCTGGATCAGACCAGTGGTCCATCCGGTCCAGCATCCTGTCTCACACAGTGGCCAGCCTGTTCCTCTGGAGGGCCAACAGCAGGGCATAGAGGCCAAGGCCTTCATAAGAACATCAGAAGAGCCCTGCTGGATCAGACCAGTGGTCCATCCAGTTCAGCATCCTGTCTCACACAGTGGCCAGCCTGTTCCTCTGGAGGGCCAACAGCAGGGCATAGAGGCCAAGGCCTTCATAAGAACATCAGAAGAGCCCTGCTGGATCAGACCAGTGGTCCATCCGGTCCAGCATCCTGTCTCACACAGTGGCCAGCCTGTTCCTCTGGAGGGCCAACAGCAGGGCATAGAGGCCAAGGCCTTCATAAGAACACCAGAAGAGCCCTGCTGGATCAGACCAGTGGTCCATCTAGTCCCGCATCCTGCCTCACACAGTGGCCAGCCAGTTCCTCTGGACGGCCAACAACAGGGCATAGAGGCCAAGGCCTTCATAAGAACACCAGAAGAGCCCTGCTGGATCAGAGTTTTTCCTCGAATTATAGAACGTCCCCCCCCCCCCCCCAAAAGTGCCCGGCGTGATGATATTACCTCCGGGTGACGTCATCGCGCTGGGCATGTCACTGCAGCCCAGCAGTTTGGAGGCGGGGTTCCCCCTGGTGGCCCAATCCGGGCCGGTGGGCAACGGACCAATCAAGCGGGGGTTCCCTCGCCCCCCCAGGGGGACTTGGCAACCCTAAAAGGGAGAGGGAGAGAGGGGAAAAGAGAGGGAGGGGAGGGAGAGAGAGGGAGAGGGAGAGAGGAGAGAGAGAGGGAGAGAGGGAGGAGAGAGAGGGAAAGAGAGGAGGAGAGCGAGAGGGAGGGGGAGGGGAGGGAGAGGGAGAGAGGGAGGGGAGAGAGGGAAAGAGAGGAGGAGAGAGAGAGGGAGGGGAGGGGAGAGAGGGGAAAGAGAGGGAGGGCAAGGGAGAGAGGGAGGGGAGAGAGGGAAAGAGAGGAGGAGAGGGAGGGGGAGGGGAGGGGAGAGAGGGGAAAGAGAGGGAGGGCAAGGGAGAGAGGGAGGGGAGAGAGGGAAAGAGAGGAGGAGAGGGAGGGGGAGGGGAGAGAGGGGAAAGAGAGGGAGGGCAAGGGAGAGAGGGAGGGGAGAGAGGGAAAGAGAGGAGGAGAGAGAGAGGGAGGGGAGGGGAGAGAGGGGAAAGAGAGGGAGGGCAAGGGAGAGAGGGAGGAGAGAGAGGGAAAGAGAGGAGGAGAGGGAGGGGGAGGGGAGAGAGGGGAAAGAGAGGGAGGGCAAGGGAGAGAGGGAGGAGAGAGAGGGAAAGAGAGGAGGAGAGAGAGAGGGAGGGGGAGGGGAGAGAGGGGGAGAGCGAGAGGGGAAAGAGAGGGGGAGGGAGAGGGAGGGAGGTTTCCTAGTAAATCTTATAGCAGCAGTCTAATGAACCAATATTCAGAACCAGTTTGGTGTAGTGGTTAAGTGCGCGGACTCCAGTCTGGGAGAACTGGGTTTGATTCCCCACTCCTCCACATGCAGCTGCTGGTGTGACCTTGGGTCAGTCACAAGTTCTCTTGGAGCTGTCTCTCAGGGGCAATTCCTGTCAGAGCTCTCTCAGCCCCACCTACCTCACAGGGTGTCTGTTGTGGGGAGGGGAAGGGAAAGGAGATTGTAAGCCACTCTGAGACTCCCTTGGGTAGTGAAGGGTGGGGTTACAAATCCAATCTCTTCTTCTTCTATTTCATTTATATCTGGCCTTTCTCTCCAATGGAAGCCCGAAGTGGCTTGCCTCATTCTCCTCCCCTCCATTTTATCTCTCAATAGCAACCCTGTGAGGAAGGTTAGACTGAGAGCTTGTGACTGGCTCAAAGGTCACCCAGCGAGCTTCCACGGTACAAGAAGGAGCTTCGAACCTGGGTCTCCCAGACCCTAGTCCGACCCTCCAATCACGACACTCCCCTGGTTTGCTCACCACACTGTGCCAGCTCTCAGGAACACTATCAAAAGCATCGTGCTTGTTGTGTGACGCCCAAGCACAATTTCTTTCCTCGCCATGCGCCACGATTTGTGTATTTTCTGTGTCGGGGCTGTTTGCGCAAAAAAAAAGGAAAAAGAAAACATGAGCTGCGTGCCTGTTATTCGGTTTCCAACTTCTTTGGCGACACCAATTAATTATTCACTGCCCCCAATTCTACCACCGCGTGTAATGAGACTCGGCGGATGGAAACTACAATCAGCCAGGCCAGGAAGTCAATCGCTTATCAAACGGTCCGATCGATTCAAACAACGCTCGACAATGCGCCGCAAGGTCATATCCACCCCGGTTCTTGCTCATCCTGGGCTACTTCTTTGGCGCACGTGCTAAAGGCGTAAATCGTTGGGCGTTTTTTCCCCCTTGGGATGACAGAACCGGGAAGTTCGAACGACTACTTTGTTTGCTCTGTTCTGATTACAGAGGCTGTTCACTAAAATATTTGGGCTTCTCTCCCACCTGAAATGGAGACATCGTGCCTGTATTGCTGTTACATAACATTGTTCCCAGGAAGCATAAAAACCCTTAAGCGGCATTCAGGAAAATCTTGACTGGGAAAACTGGAGCTGATTGATGCCACAAAGAGGCCGTTCCTTTCGTGTACTTTAGGGCAGATGATGCAGATTCATCGAATTTGTTCCCTGTCCGTCTGCCAGCGAGTAGATTGCACGTGGCTTTCCCGGTCTAGAGACGCCAGCTGTAGGGAGGGAAATACCTGGAGATTTTTTAGGGGTGGAGCCTCTGGAGGGCGGGTTTTGGGGAGGGGAGGGACCTCAGCAGCATATATATTGCCATACAGTCCACCCTCCAAAGCGGCCACCTTCTCCAGAGGAACTGATATCTGTCACCTGGAGACCAGCTGTAACTCCCGAAGGTCTCCAGCCACCATTTGGAAGTTGGCAACCCCATTTATCCCCAGTCACCCTGCAAAGTGACGTATGAAATTCACAGACACAACACAGTGATTGCTCCTTTAAAAGGACATTACATCGTCCAAGAAGAGAGGCCTCTTCATGACATGGAACCTCCATGTACAGAGGCAGTATACCCCTGACTACCAGATTCTCAGAAGCATCACTATTGGAAAGAGAGAGGAGGAGGAGGAGGAAGCCAGTATCATAATGTCCCTGTATAAATCGATGGCGCGACTTCATTTGGAGTACTGTGTACAGTTCTGGTCGCCACACCTCAAAAAAGATATTATAGCACTGGGAAAAGTGCAGAAAAGGGTTGGAACACTTTCCCTATGAAGATGGGGTTAAAGCGCTTGGGGCTCTTTAGCTTGGAGAAACGACGGCTGAGGGGTGACACAATCGAGGTTTATAAGATTATGCATGGGATGGAGCAGGTCGAGAAAGAGGTACTTTCCCCCCTTTCTCACAATACAAGAACTCAGGGGCACTCCATGAAATTGCTGAGCAGTCGGGTTAGAACGGATAAAAGGAAGTCCTTCTTCACCCAAAGAGTGATTAACACGTGGAACTCACTGCCACAGGAGGTGGCGGCGGCTACAAGCTAGAAGTCCGTTGCCATTCCAGGAGTTCTCCAGCCCCCACCTGGAAACTGGAAACCTTTCCCCTCGTGCTTACATCAGCAAGCGGCCTAAAGGTTTGCAATGCCACCCCCCCACCCCCACACACGTGCCCATCAGGCCTGTACCCAGGGTTTTTTTATTTGGGGGTGGCATCCGGGGGGGCACCCCCACACACATCCCCAAGCCTCAGAGAGCCCCATAGAAGCCACCGTTCTCTCACGCATGCAAGCATCCAAGGGAGGGGCATAGTGAAGGGTCGAGCCTCCCCTTGGCACACAGCCTGAAACGGCGCTCTCCACATGGCCTGGCAAAAAGTTGGGGGGGCGTGGGCAGTAATTTGGGGGGCCCGGCCCCGAGATGCCCCACTGAAGCTATGGACCCGGTGCTCCTATTGGCTTGCAGGTCACTGCCTGGGAGGGGTCCAAAGTCACACCGATCTCCCTCAAATGCCTCCAGGTCCATTCCATATTCTTTCCGCCCCCTTCATATTGCTGAAAATATTTATCCGAGGCATAAAGAATGGGGAAGCCGTCGCGATAAGGGAGAAGGGGGCGGGGGGAGAGCTATTAAGGCAGCCGAAGCAGGGCATGCTTCAGCCTCCCGAGTGAGTAATTTTATGGTTCGGGAATGGGCTCCAGGCCAGCTCTGCGGGAGGACTGGCGCAGGAGCCGGGAAAGGAACAGCAGGGCAGGCTCGTGAGCAACCTGCCGCGTTATGACGGGGAAGGCGACAGAGTCAGCCGACTCCAAGCACAGCCTTTTTGCCAATGTTTTCAGCAGGGGCTGAGAAAGGCTTCGCTCCCTGCAGCCTTCTGGATCTCTGTCTGCAATCCTTGGAGTTGCCAAAGTCCAGGTGGTGTCTGGAGATCTCCCGCCATTCCAACTGATCTCCGGGCAGCATTTTCCTGGGGAAAATGGCCACTTGGGAAGGCGGAGTCTATGGCAGTGTGGTGTTGTGGTTAGGTGAGCGGACTCTAATCTGGGAGGACCAGGTTTGATCCCCCACTCCTCCACTTGCACCTGCTGGATGACCTTGGGCAAGCCATTGTTCTGGCACAGCTGTTCTCTCATGAGCAGTTCGCGAAAGAGCTCTCTCAGCCCCACCAACCTCAGGGTGTCTGTTGTGGGTAAGGGAAAGGGAAAGGAGATTGTAAGCTGCTCTGAGTATCCTTTGGGTAATGAAGGGCGGAGTATAAATCCAATCTCTTCTTCTTAAGATCTTTCACAACACCTACTGCCTGGTCCTTTTTAACTGGAGATGCCGGGGATCGAACCTGGGGCCTTCTTTATCCAATCAGAGTCTCTTCCAGTGAGTCACAGACACACACACACACACCCCAACATCCCTAGCCAGGCTGTGCAACTTTTGCAGTCCCCTCCCCCCCTGGTTCGACCCCCCCCCCCCCCGGTTCCAACTCAGCTGGGCCAGAAGTCTCCTCCAAGCTTTCTCTGCCCGCCTGTTTGTTTACCTATCGTATTTCTCGCCCGTCTTTCTTGCTGAGACTCAAAGGAGATTACACAGTGGAAGTCAATAACAGTCCATACGAAGAGCCGTCTAATAAGCACAGAGTAGGTCGATCCGATCGATGCGAGGAGACGTAAAATGAACAGCGGACTAGGTACGATACAGAGTGTGAATAGAATGAAGGGGGAAAATGGTATCGTGTCAGTAGCAAACAGTGAAACAATGAGGGGATGATACGTGTGCAGTTGACTGTTAAGTAAGTCCTATCTGGAGTGGAAAAGGCCATCAAGACGCAGCCGCCTGGTGGCCACCCCGTACAGTTTTCAAGGCAAGAGACAATCAGAGGTGGTTTGCCATAGCCTGCCTCTGCAATAACAACCCTGGGCTTCCTTGCCGGTTCTCCCATCCAGGGGTCCGTTGGAGCGGGAGCGCACAGGAGTGCAGCTCCGGGAGTGAGGAGCCCAGGGGGCGGGCACATGACCAAGCCCCGCCCCCTCCTCGGCTTCCCCGAGCAGTGCAGAGGCGCAGCGCCCCGGGGAAAGCCCTGCTAGGGTCTTTATTGTTTTTAATGTTTTGTTTTAATATTGATAATTTTATCATTGTTCCTTTTATGACTGTGTGCTGCTTTCCCAGAGACTTGCTCAAGGTGGCATATAAATTTTCTAAGTATACCATTTTTTATCTGGGCACATGGCACATAAGTACTGGAGAAATTTCACCAACCCTTCCGCAGCTTCCATCCCATCAGTTTGGTGTAGTGGTCAGGAGTTGGAATCTGGGAGAACCGGGTTTGATTCCCCACTCCTCCACATGCAGCTGCTGGCGTGACCTTGGGCCAGTCACAAGTTCTCTCAGAGCTGTTCTCTCATGAGCAGTTCTCAAAAGACCTCTCTCAGCCCCACCTACCACACAAGGGGTCTTGTTGTGGAGAGGGGAAGGGAAAGGGATGGGTGGTGCACATGTCCTGGGTATCTCTCAAGTCTACTTGAAACCTGGTGGTTTCAAGGGAGCAGGAAGAGAATGGGGGTGTGTTCTTTACGCTTAATTTTTATTGCACCAAGTATTGGATGGGGAAGGGAATGGTGGAAGAGCAGGTCAGTTTCACTCACCTGTGGAGTGGAGCCTGAGGGGTGGGTGTTGCCTTCTGACACACTTCCGGTATGTTAGGGGGTGTGGCATATGCAAATGAGTTATGGTAATGAGCTCCTGCACCTCTTTTTCTACGAAATGACCTCTGCTCCCATCCAACTATTAACCAGGGCCGACCCTGCTTAGCTTCCAAGATCTGACAAGATCAGGCTAGCCTGGGCCATCCGGGTCTGAAAGACTGTGCTACAATCCACAGTCCCTTTATAAAGCGCCTACCTGACCTGTCCTATTATAGTCTAGCCCTATCGGTGGGAAGGGCTGTGACCGCCACTTTGGGGTCAGGAAGCAATTGTCCTCCAGGCCAGTTTGGCCAGGGATCCTGAAGGTGTTTTGGGAGGTCTTTTGCTCTCTTCATAAAGCACGGGGGGTATTTGCGAATTTCCGGCATTCTGCAGGGGGTTGGGACTAGAAGTCCCTGGAGGCCACTTCCAACTCTAGGACGTCACAGCTGACTTACGGTGGCCGTACACAGATTTCAAGGCCAGTGATGATTTTAAGGTGGTTTGCCCTTGCCTGTCTCTGTGTAGCAGCCCTGGACTTCCTTAGGGGTCTCCCGTCCAAGTACTAGCCGGGCTGAGCCTGCTTAGCCTCTGAGATCTGACAAGTCTGGGCTAGGTGGTGGAAAGTGTCATCATTTTGCAGCTGACTGACGGCAACCCTGCAGGGTTCCCAAGGCACGAAATAATCAGAAATGTTTGCCATTGCCTGCCTCTGCATAGTCAACCCTGGACTTCTTCAGTGGTCTCCCATCCAAGTACTATCTAGCCCCCCCCCCCCCCCGGCTTCGCTTCCAAGATTTGATGAGATCTGACCAGCTTGGGCCATTCGGGTCAGGGCATAATGACTGTGTGCCATCAAGTTTCACTGACGGAGCAGAGGTCCATCAGTGGCTCTTAGCCACAAAATAGAGATAGGAACTCTCAGTCTGGGGCAAGTGATGCTCTGTATTCTTGGTGCTTGGGGGGGAGGGTAACAGTGGGAGGGCTTCTAGTGTCCTGGCCCCACTGCTGGACCTCCTGAGGGCACCTGGTATTTTTGGCCATTGTGTGACCGAGTGTTGGACTGGAGGGGCCACTGGCCTGATCCAACACTGGCTTCTCTTATGTTCTTAGTTGACTTATGGTGGACCCATAGGGTTTTCAAAGCAAGAGATGTTCAGGGGTGGTTTCTGTTGCCTGCCTCTGTGTAGCAACCCTGGACTTCCTTGGTGGTCTCCCATCCAAGTACTCCCCAGGGTCAACCCAGCTTGAGTCCCAAGAGCTGATGAGATTGGGCTAGCCTGGACCATCCAGCTCAGGGCGTAGCCCTAAGACCTCTCTTAAGAAACACTCCTGGACAATTCTCTTTTCCATAGCTTGCAGAATGACGGAAGTATGGCAGCCTTCTTGACTTCCTCAGATAGGCCATTCCACAAGGGGGAGGTGAACACCGAGAAAGCAACCAGTTGTTGCTTGTTGACCTTGCCCATTTGAAGAGCAGCAATCGCCAAGACTCAGACATGACCGAATGGCTAACCACAGTAACAACAACCTGCAGAAGGCCCTGAAACAGGTGAGCGGAGCTGTTGGGCAGAACGCAGGCAGAGACCGAGTGCTTTCTTCGCTGCCCCTCTGCTCTGCAGCTGAAAGGGCATCAGCTTCTCCATGTTCTGACAGGTCTCCTCCACACCTTTTGAGATTGATATCCCCATGTATCATGAGACCATTTGCTATCCAGTAGCTCCCACTGAAGGGATCTCAGCCAATCTCCCGGACCATCAGCCTCCTTAATAAAAGGAATCTTCATGAGAACATAAGAGAGGCCATTTTGGATCGGGCCAATGGCTCATCCAGTCCAACACTGTGTCACACAGTGGCCAAACCCAGGGGCCATCAGGAGGTCCACCAGTGAGGCCAGAACTCTAAAAGCTCTCCCACTGTTGCCCCCCCAGCACCAAGAATATACAGCATCACTACCCCAGACATAAGAACATAAGAGAAGCCATGTTGGATCAGGCCAATGGCCCCTCCAGTCCAACACTCTTCTGTGTCACACAGTGGCCAAAACCCAGGTGCTGTTAGGAGGTCCACCAGTGAGGCAAGAACTCTAGAAGCCCTCCCACTGTTGCCCCTCAAGCACCAACAATACAGAGCATCACTGCCCCAGACCTAAGAAGATAAGGGAAGCCATGTTGGATCAGGCCAGTGGCCCATTTGGCTCAACACTCTGTGTTGCACAGTGGCCAAAACCCAGGGACCATCAGGAGGTCCACCAGCGGGGCCAGAACCCCAGAAACCCTCCCACTGTTGCCCCCCCACAAGTACCAAGAAGACAGCATCACTGCCCCAGCCACAGTGCTCCATCAATACCTTGTGGCTAATAGCCACTGATGGACCTCTGCTCCAAATGTTTATCCATCACATCACATCACAGAACCTGTGTGAGAAGGACCAGTGATCTGATCCAGCAGGTCTCTTCTTGGGTGCCGTTCCCTCTGGCAAGATGCCTCTCTACAACTTTGCCTGCAATCAAAACTGACAACGTGGTGGCAGCAGAGAGCTCGGTGGAACATCTGTCTTCCTTTTGCTTCCACCATATTTACAGCATCTCTCTCAATGTCTGTCCCTCTTCAGACCTCCACTGTGGCAGAAGTAGCGGGCCCCGTTTGTGAGAGAGCGCATGCAAGGAATACGAAACTCTTCTTTACAGGCAAACATGCCATTCCAATACATTTCATTATACCTGCTATTAAACGCTTCCTCTAACTGGGGAGGCAGGCAGGGTGGCGTTGGGTCTTTTTGCAAAGACAACCGAGGCATGTGCCCAGGAGTTGTTTAATGAGGAGTTCCCCTTTGTCCACCTGCTGGTTTCCATGCCTTTGATTTATTGTGCCGATGGTTACGAGACGTTAAGTCCCCTTGCTGGCTGGAGTGAAAGTTGACAGCTTCATTCATCACGCCAGCTATGCAGGGACCCAAGACTGTTAAGTAAGCTATTAAGCAAACGTCTGGCCAGTTTAGCCACCATAAAAAATGACTAATAAAGATTCCATCTAGCGAGGAGGTTTTTAGGATGGTTTCCCCAGCGATAAGGACCAGAGCAACAAAGTTAAGAAGAATCAGAAAACCAAAGCTGTGCTGGGGCTTGCCAAGACATAAATCGTCCCAGGACGGGAACGATGAAGATCTTTGTTGTGAAGCACAGAATAGTTCCATGGCAACCAAAAACAGAACTTCAGTCAAGGTAAGGCCCACTGTCAGAAGAGCCGCAGTGAAGCTGGATTGGATCCAGTGGGGCTGTCAGCCCCGTACTGACAAATGCCGGGGGGTTTTTTTTGGGGGGGGGGTGCATGAGGAGGGTGGAGTTTCAAGGGATGCGACATCGTGCTTTCTGTGATACTTCAGGAATTCCCCTGATTTCTGGAAAAGACCATAGAGAGTGGGGAAATTGTATCACCCTTCTACAACTGGGCAAAATTCTCTCTCTCTCTCTCTCTCTCTCTCTCTCTCTCTCTCTCTCTCTCTCTCGAGAGAGAGAGAGAGAGAGAGAGAGAGAGAGAGAGAGAGAGAGAGAGAGAGAGAGAGAGAGAGAGAGAGAGAGAGAGAGAGAGAGAGAGAGAGAGAGCCAGTCTGGTGTAGTGGTTAAGTGCGTGGACTCTAATCTGGGAGAACCGGGTTTGATTCCCCACTCCTCCACTTGCACCTGCTGGATGACCTTGGGCAAGCCATAGCTCTGCACCAGCTGTTCTCTCAAGGACAGCTTGGGAAAGAGCTCTCTCAGCCCCACCTACCTCACAGGGTGTCTGTTGTGGAGAGGGGAAGGGAAAGGAGTTTGTAAGCCACTCTGATACTCTTAAGTGAGTGAAGGGCGGGATATAAATCCAATCTCTTCTTCTTCTTCTTCTTCTTCTTCTTCTTCTTCTTCTTCTCTCTCTCTCTGTATTTTTTTGATATGTTTTGTGTGTGTGTGCGCCTGGAAGTCATGGTGATCTATGGTGACTGACCCCTACTGGGGACATGGAGGATATTCAGAGAGGTGGCCAGAGAGCCAGTTTGGTGTAGTGGTTAAGTGTGCGGACTCTAATCTGGGAGAACCGGGTTTGATTCCCCACTCCTCCACTTGTACCTGCTGGATGACCTTGGGCAAGCCATAGTTCTGTCAGAGCTGTTCTTGAAAAAGAGCAGTTTCTCAGAGCTCTCTCAGCCCCACATACCTCGCAGGGTGTCTGTTGTGGGGAAAAGAAGGGAAAGGAGTTTGTAAGCCGCTCTGAGACCCCTTCAGGTAGTGAAGGGCGGGGTATAAATCCAATCTCTTCTTCTCCCGACTTGGGGCCTTTCTGCACTAGACCTTAAATCCTGTCCCCTAACTTACATTCTACACTACACACGAGTTCACCCCTGTAATTATCTTGGGGTCTTTTTACATTCTACACTACACTCATAAGAACATAAGAGAAGCCAATGTTGGATCAGGCCAATAGCCCATTTAGTCCAACACTCTGTCACACAGTGGCCAAAAACACCAGGTGCCCTCAGGAGCTCCAGCAGTGGGGCCAGTAACTTGAGTGGGAACTCAAATTCACCCCTGCAATTATCTCGGGGTATTTTTTGTTTCCACATTGCATTGAGGTCACCCCGGTTTCACCCCACACTTGTCCCAGGACAAATGGATGCTGCTATAACCAGGAACCAATGCAACGTATTGTGTCGCGAGTTGAACTCTGATAAAACCAGGGATGAGATCCAAGCGTTGGTATTTCAAGGAGGTCTCCCATCCACGTACTGCTGTAGTGGTTATGTGCACGGACTCTAATCTGGGGGAACTGGGTTTGATTCCCCATTCCTCCACTTGCAGCCACTGGATGACCTTGGGCAAGCCATAGTTCTGTCAGAGCTGTTCCTGAAAGAGCAGTCCTCAAAAGAGCTCTCTCAGTCCCGCCTACCTCACAGGGTGTCTGTTGTGGGGAGGGGAAGGGAAAGGAGTTTGTAAGCCGCTCTGAGACTCCTTCGGGTAGTGAAGAGTGGGGTATAAATCCAATCTCTTCTCTTCTTCTTCTAACCACAGTCAACCCTGCTTAGCTTTCAAGATTTGACAAAACTGGGCTTGCCTAAGAGCCAGTTTGGTGTAGTGGTTAAGTGCACGGACTCTAATCTGGGAGAACCAGGTTTGATTCCCCACTCCTCCACTTGCACCTGCTGGATGACCTTGGGCAAACCGTAGTTCTGGCACAGCCGTTCTTGAAAAAAAGCAATTTCTGTCAGAGCTCTCTCAGCCCCACCTACCTCACCGGGGGTCTGTTGTGGGGAGGGGAAGGGAAAGGAGTTTGTAAACCGCTCTGAGACTCCCTTGGGTAGTGAAAGGCGGGGTATAAATCTCCTCTCTCGTCGTCTTCTCTCTATCCGGGTCAGGGCAAAACTCTGCTGTATGAACCAAGCACCCCAATAGTTTGTCTGCTTGCATTTTCCATCTCAGGCACCGTTGCTAGGGTTTCAGCCCCGAACCCCTTTGCTTTCCTCCTGTCAGGGCTCCAGAAGTCTTAGCGGGGGGGAAACTGAGTGGCTGACTCTTTTTTTTTTTGTAAGAAAGTTTTTATTTTTCAAAACATTAAAATTAATACATTTGTTTTATACAAATCCTTTTTTCCATATTATATAACATTTTGTTCTATTTGTATAGTCTTGCTTTTATCTTGTATTGGTGGTTTCCCACCACATCTGAAGCATAACACATTTTCCACTTTATCCAAAATAGTAATATTTATCTCTGTGTTTACATTTCTGGTAACGGTTATATATCTTTAAAATACTTATATACCAATTCTTATTTTCTATATTCTTATATAATTCTAAAAAACAAGTTCATTATCTAATTATCCTTAGTACATTCATATACTCAATTTCTATTCCTTTATGCTATTATAACCATGTATAAATGTAGTTTTTCATGTCCCAGTATTTTTCAACATATTCTTTCAAATCCTCCCAATCTTCTAAAAAAGTCTCTGAGTACAGATTATTCAACTTTCTAGTCCATTTATCCATTTCAGCCATATATAACAATTTTTTCAACCATTCCCACACTTCTGGTATTTTTTCATTTTTCCAATTTTGTGCATACACCATTCTTGCTGTTGTAATCATATACCATATTATTGTCCTTTTCTTTACATTTATCTCTTCTAGTTTAAGTCCAAGCAGTAACATTTCAGGCAACTTCTTAAATGTACATTTCAAAATTTTTTCCATTTCTGCATGTATTATAGACCAATAAGTCTTCGCTTTATCACAAGTCCACCACATATGATAGAAAGAACCTTCTTTCTTTTTACATTTCCAACATTTGTTAGACATATTTTGATTAATATTTGCAATTTTTTTTGGTGTCATATACCATCTGTACATCATTTTAAAACAGTTCTCTTTTAGATTATAACATGTAGAAATACTCATTGCATTTTTCCATAAAAATTCCCAAGATTCCATTTCAGTGTCTTTGTTTAGGTTTATCGCCCATTTTATCATTTGTTCCTTTACCATTTCATCAGCATTAAACCATTTTAACAATACTTTATACATTTTAGAAATCATTTTTTCCCCATCTTCCTCCCAAATTTGTTCTATTTCATTGCTTTTTTCTCTAAAACCAGATTTTTTATCACTTCTGTACATATCATATATTTGTCTGTACCTTAACCAGCCATAATCAAAGTCCATCTGCTGCTGCTCCTTCAATTTAAAGTCTTTACCATGTCTTGTTAACAGGTCTCTATATTTCAACCAGTCTTGTCCTTTGTAGTGAGATGATGGATTTAAAACTTCTGCAGGTACAATCCACATAGGTATTTCTTCTGGAAAAAAGTTTTTATATCTTGTCCACGTATCGATTAATGTTCTTCTCAAATAATGATGCTTAAACATATTGTCCATTTTTGTTTTACCATAATACAGATATGCGTGCCACCCAAACCTACAGTCATGACCTTCCAGGGACAATAACTTTCTGTCTTGTAACATAGTCCATATCCCTATCCAAGTCAAACATACTGCATCATGATATAGCCTTAAGTTTGGTAACTGAAACCCACCTCTCTCTTTAGCATTACACATTATTTTCATCTTAATTCTTGGTTTTTTCCCTCCCCACACAAACTTAGTCAATTCCTTCTGCCAGCATTTGAATATTTTTACATCTTTCACAATTGGAATAGTTTGAAACAGAAACATTATTCTTGGTAACACATTCATTTTAACCACTGCAATTCTACCCAGCAGTGACAAATTTAATACATTCCACTTTTTAATATCTTGCATAACTTGCTGCCATAATTTCTCATAATTATTCTTATACAAATCAATGTTTTTCATTGTTAGGTTTACACCTAGATATTTTGTCTTTTTCACCACTTCACATTCTATAAGATTTTGTAATTCAATTTGCTTATTATTTGGCATATTTTTACACATCACTTTCGATTTATTCTTATTTACATAAAACCCAGCCAAATCACCAAACTCTCTTACTTTCTGAAACAAATATGGTAGTGTAGTCATAGGGTCTTCAGCTATAAACATCACGTCGTCTGCAAAGGCTCTATATTTAAAAGAGAAACCTTTTATTGTTAAGCCTTTAATTTCTTTATCTTCTTTCAAATTTAGTAACAAGACTTCCAAAATCCAAATAAATAGCAACGGCGAGAGTGGGCATCCTTGTCATGTTCCTTTTTCCACTTTAAAGTAATCCGTTTTTTCAGTATTAATTATTAAAGAGGATTTCTGTTCTCTATATATTGACTTAATAAGATTAAGCATATAGTCTCCAATTTCAAGATGTTCCAACACTTCAAACATAAAATCCCAATTTAAATTGTCAAACGCTTTTTCCGCGTCTAAAAAAAGAAAGCCCACTTCCTTCTCCGGATGTTTATCATAGTACTCTATAGCATCCACTACTACTCTTATATTGTCTCTTATTTGGCGATTAGGTAAAAATCCTGCTTGTTCTGTCTGTACAGTCTCTTTAAGATGTTCCTTAAGCCTATCAGCTATAATCTTGGCAAAAATCTTATAGTCATTGTTTAACAAAGAAATTGGTCTATAATTTTTAACATTGGTTAAATCTTGACCTTCTTTCAGAATGAGTGAAATGGTTGCTTCTTTCCAAGTCTCCGGGACCTCACCTGTCACTCCTATGTCATTCATTAATAGCAATAACACTGGTGAGATCGAATCCTGTAGTGATTTATAAAACTTAGCTGTAAATCCATCTGATCCAGGTGCTTTCCCTAATTTTGAATCATTTATTGCATTTTTAATCTCTTGTAGTGACATTGGGCAGTTAAGTAGTTCTTTGATTTTCTCCATTGGTTTTGGTAATTTTAATGACTGTAGGTATTCTTTAATCCTTCTTCTGTCTTTATTTTCCTTCTTAAAAAGCTTTGCATAATATTTAAAAAATTCTCTTTTTATTCCCTTATTGTCTATTATCTCAATATTGTCCCGTATCACTTTAGTAATAAATTTATTTTCACGTTTTTTCTTTAATTGCCATGCTAAGTACTTTCCAGGTTTATTTGCACCTTCAAATGCTTTTTGTTGCAATTTTTTCAGGTTCCAGTAAGTCTCTTGATTCAAAATAGCTTTTGCTTGGTCTTGTAACATCCAAATTTCCTTTTGCAGTTTCTTTTTTCCTGGTCTGTTCTTCAGTTCCTTTTCTTTTATTTTAATGGCTTGTACAATGTTTTCATATTGTTCTCTTTTCTTTTTATTGTCTTTAGCGTTCAATAATATCAATAATCCTCTCATAACTGCTTTGTACGCATCCCACACAGTTTGAATTTTTACTTCTTTTTGTATGTTCGCTTGAAAATATAAATCTGTCTCTTCATGTAATTTTTTAACTATTTCTTGGTTGTCTAATAAGTCCTCATTTATTCTCCATCTCCCTTGCCTTTTTATTTGCCCAGAAGTCCATAGACAAGGATTGTGGTCTGAGATTATTCTAGGTAGAATTTCAACTTTTTTTGTCTTAAGTGTTAGATTAATAGACATCCAGATCATATCAATTCTTGAATGTGAATCATGTCTGTTAGAGTAAAAAGTATAGTCTTTCCCTTGTGGGTTAACCTTCCTCCAAATATCCTCCAGCTTTTCCTGTTTTATCAGTTCAAAAAATTTTTTTGGAAGTTTCCCTAGTGTGTCGTCTTTTCTCTTTGAGCGCCTATCTACTTTATTATTCACAGTCCCATTAAAGTCTCCCAACATTATGATTTGTTCATAGTTTACACTGTCCAGTTCCATTTGTAGTTCTTTAAAAAAGATTTCTTTAGCTCCGTTGGGGGCGTAAATATTTACAATCAAAGTCTTCTGTCCGTGTAACAGAATTTCAATAGCTAAGTATCTTCCTTCTTTATCTTTAAATATTAGTTTAGGTTCCAAGTCTTTTTTGGCATATGTTACCACTCCATTCTTTTTATTACTTGCCAATGAAAAAAATTCTTCTCCCAACTTCTCCCAACTTTTTTCTTATTAAATATTTGTAGTCTTGTTTCTTAAGATGGGCCTCTTGTATACAAACTATACTACATTTTTGTTTCTCCAGCCAGTGTCCTACCATTCTACATTTTTGGGGTGAATTAAGTCCATTTACATTCCATGAGAGTAATTTGTAATCCATCTTGTTGTAGTCTTAAATATCACCAAATTCTTCCTTGTTCTTGTTCCTTGTTCTTCCTTGTTCTTCCTTGTTCTCACCAACAAAGGCGTACATTTCTGCTGAATTTTTAATCACCATTCTGTTGTTACCATAATAAAAACTCAGTCCTTGTGGTATTTCCCAATGAAATCTTATTTTTTTCTCTTTCAGTTTGTCTGTCAGACGCTTGAATTTTTTCCTGTCTTGCAAAATTGCTCTGGGCAATTCTTTCATTACGATAACTTTTTTTCCACCTATTTCAAAAGAGTCTGTAAAACATTTCTTGTAGATTTGTTCTTTTGTTCTCTTCATTGTAAATTGAACTACCACGTCCCTTGGTATGTAGAATTGACTCTGTAAACAAGATCCATATGTTCTTTAACAACTTCCTCTTCCTCTTGTAAAAAATCTGCTAATGCTTCTTGCATTCTTGTAAAAATGTCTTCACCTAATTTTTCCTCTGTACCTCTAAATCTCAGATGGTTTTGCATGTCTCTATAGTGCATCATCTTTTCCATTCTGTCATTTTCCTTCATTGTTTTTTGAGTATTTTCTTCCAGTTCTTTTACTTTAATTTCTATGTCTCGTGTTCTAGTGGTTAACTTTTGTAATTCAGCTTTTAAATCTATAAAATTTTTGTCTGCTTGTGCAGCTATACCATTCATTTTAACATTTACCTCTCCTATAGCGTCTAACATTTTTTTTTCCATTGCTTCCATAACAGCTAGTAATTCTTTTTCTTTTTTTGCTGCCATTGTAGGAGAGGACCATGTAGCTGCTCTCGATCTTAGCCCGTGATCCGTCTTGTCTCTTTAAAAAAGATCGATTTTATTTTATTTTCCAAATCAAACACCGTTTAGTGTAATCACAAAAGCTAGTCTTGCCAAGTCAAATTTCGTTGGTTTCAGCCTTCTAAGTTATATAGTTTATGAGATATTACTGTTTAAAAATTTTATAAATCCAAAATGGTGGGCGCAACTTCTCTATGGTTTGTGTCAAAGGTTATAGTCTTTTTACCTTGCTTCTGGCTTGCCGTAGTTTCCTTTTGTCCCTTCCTCTTGCTTACTTGTCTGCTCTCCGCACGTCACTTCCTGTTGTAGTCCTTTTGATCCGGCAGTTTTTACAGTCCCCTTTGCTCTCTTCCGGTTCTTCTCCGCTTCCCTTCTTGTCTGCTCCTCAAGCCGTCACTTCCTGTCTCAGTCCTCACAGCTTGGTCTCGCGATGCTTGGTTCCCTCCTCCCCTCTTTGTCTCGCGATGCTTGGCTCCCCCTCCCGACTCTTCTTAACCGCAGGAATGTTAAACAACTTGTTTTTTTGGCTTTTTAAGTTCAAATTCAGCTTTTTAACGTTTCAAAACTGCACGCATCCAATCTGCAACAGTCTATTGCTTCACCAGATCTGCTTTTCGTCTTTCAAAACACGGTAATGGTAAGGCAAAAAGTTTTTTTCCGTTACCTTATGTTGTTACTTCTCTTCAGATGTGGTCCCAACGTTTAAACTTTGTCTTCTTTGTTAAGGAATCAGGGGAATTGGAGATTTTATGCTGATTAATCAGCCCAGCTCGGCTCCTTAGAGATACTTGCAAAAATCTTCTTCGGCTGCAGTGCTCAAGGTGTTGTAAAAGTCTCCTCTGAGGCTTTTCCTTCACCGAGCTTGCTCAAACCTGGATTATATTGCTTGCTGGTCCTCACTCTACCTGTGTGAGGTTGCCTCAGGTGGATTTATCCACCCAAGCTGTCAAGAAGAGCCGCTGTCCGCCCTGCGCATTTGCAAAGCGTGTCAGACCTCCATTCCTCCGACCGGAAACCCCCTGAGTGGCTGACTCTTGTTGGAATAAAGCCATTTCTGCATGCTTTGGGCCCTTGGGGGAATGGAATTAGAAGGAGCGGTTGCCTGTAAGTAACCTGAGCATTTCCTTTTACACACCAGCCCCCTCTCTCCTCGCCATCCTAGAAGGTACAGCATTTTGTGTTCTGGTCTCTTCGCCAGGAGAGACCGGCCCGGTAAGCTGATGCTGGAACTATTGGGATGTCTGGTTAACAGAGCAGAGTTTTGCCCTTCTGATGGAGGGAGCGTGACTCTCAGAAGCTCATACCCCCAAATGCTTGTTGATCTCTAAGGTACAATTGGACTCGGAACTAGCTGTTCTACTGTAGGCCAACAATGGGTGCCCTCTGAAGCAGTGTTCCCTCTAAGCTGAGTCAGTGTGAGCCAGCTTGCAGTTTTTTAGCCTCCGGCT
Source organism: Lepidodactylus listeri (assembly GCA_029233225.1). Lineage (NCBI taxonomy): Eukaryota > Metazoa > Chordata > Lepidosauria > Squamata > Gekkonidae > Lepidodactylus > Lepidodactylus listeri. Next base: position 94,607,643 of record JARCFY010000011.1, on the reverse strand, counting down.
CACACCTTTTTGTCTCCGCTCCAGAAGGATGGCTCCAGAGCAGACTAATTTTATGCAGCTGCCAGATCGCTCGCTCCCAACTTGAATGCCAGGAGCTCACAAAGTAGAATGTTTGCTCACAAGACTCCACAGTTTGCAGGGAGCATTGCTCTGAAGCTATCTTTAGGCTTAGCTTCCAAGCTCTGATGAGAGCAGGCCAGTCTGGGCTATTGGAGCTGCTACCTATGAGAGCCAGTGTGGTGCAGTGGTTAAGAGCATGGACTCTAATCTGGGAGAACCGGGCTTGATTCCCCACTCCTCCCCTTGCAGCTGCTGGGGTGTCTCTGGGTCAGTCACAAGTTCTCTCACAGCTGTTCTCTCAAGAGCCGTCCTCGAAAGAGCTCTCTTCACCCCATCTACCTCAGAGGGTGTCTGTTGTGGGAAGGGGGAAGGGAAAGGAGACTGACCCCCGCTCTGAGACTCCTTCTGGCAGTGAAGCACGGGGCATAAGTCCAATCTCCTCCTCCTTCTCTTCTTGCCATGTCTATACCTCTGCTTTCGGGTGAGCCGCTAGAATCCCTGACAGAAGGGAGGGAGGAGCTGCTTAGGCAAGTGCCGTCTTGCTGTCCTCCCCTCCGATATGTTGACAAAATACACAAAAGGGGGGAAGACTGATAGCTGAGGACTCACCTCCCTCTCTCGACAAAATCTCAGGATGCTGCAGGAGGCGTTGGCCATGGAACGCTCCAGCTGGCCTTCTGCTAGGCGGTCCTGCCCTTCACGCTTCAGCGAGGCCCAGGAGTCAGCTGGTCCGTGGTGATGGGGGCAGGTGGCAACGCCACAGACGATAATTGAAAACATTCTGCGTGTGTGAAGGTCCTTCAAGTTGCTTCCGACACATGGCGGCCCTAGGAATTAACAACCTCCGAAGCGTCCTCTTGCTCAGGTCTCACAAACGAGGAAGCCTTTGTGGCTTCCTCGTTGGAGTCAATCCATCTCCTGTTGAGCCTGCTGCCTTCCACTTTTCCTAGCATTACTGCCTTTTCCAGTGAATCTCATCTTCTCATGATTGGTCCAAAGTAGGGTTGCCAGCCTCCAGGTGGGGCCTGGAGATCCCCCGCTTTTACTTAAAAAATTTTTTTAAAAATTAAAATATTAAACAAAAACAATATGATAAAAAAGACCAGCATGATAATACAAATCCCATTCCAGAAATATAATTACAGCCAGGGGTCATTTCGATCAGGAACGCACAGGAACGCCGTTCCGGGAGTAACAAGCCCAGGAGCGGGCACATATGGTGATGCACTGTGGGAAAAAAGCAAAAGCATACCAATTTGATCTGTATTTTCATGCTTGTTGTAGGGCAGCTTCCCTGCAAGAGCAAAGGAAACCTAAAGTGTCTTTAGTCAAAGTGTAAAGCTGGCTCGCCAGCTCTGAGTTGGGAAAGACCTGGAGATTTCTGGGGTGGAGCCTGAGCGGTGGGTGTGGCCTTCTGTCACACTTCCGGTGCTGTCAGGGGGTGTGGAATATGCAAATAAGTTCTGCTAATGAGTTGTGCTAATGACCTCTTTTTCTACTAAATAACCCCCGATTACAACAAAACTTACCTCAGAAACTGCCCAACTACTCTTATCTTTTCTAAAAGCCTCCTTTAAAAATAAAAGTAGCTCACGAAAGAAAAGCTTGGAGGACATGATTTCCTTTTCTTGAAGAAACTGTATGATCGGGAACCAGACTGCTTGAAAGTTTTTATAATGAGCATCTAAGTTCTGCAGTCCTGAGGATTGGTCTAATTTTCCTAAAACAAAATGAGTCCATATACCATTGTACCAGTCCATTAAAGAGGGGCCGGTTGCTTTTCTCCATTCCCTTGCTATTTCTATCCTGGCAATCGACAATAAGAGTTGTTATTATCATGGTTTGCTTAGATTTATCTAAATGACTCAGTTGGCCTATTTCCAAAAGGATTACTTCAGGTTGTTGAGAGATTGTTGTATCTGAGACGACTTCTATTTGTGGAAGTGCCTGATTCCAGAATTTGTTACCCAGGGGGCAACTCCAAAAACAGTGTAAATAATCTCCATATAACCCACAGCCCTTCCAACATGTTTTTTTTCATGCTATTATGACATCAAAAAATCCGTGCGGGTGTCAGACGCCATCTATTTAAAATTTTAAAGGCATTAAATTTAATTGTCAGAATCTTAGAATTAAGGCTAGGGCTTTTCCGAGCTGTTCCCCAGTCCTCTTTTATTATTCTACCCTCACAATCCCTTTGCCAATCTTTCTCCGCTGTTGTAGTATCCTTATTATTTTCCCGGCTTTTACGACTGACCTCCAGCTGACAGAGATCAGCTCCCCTGGAGAAAATGGCTGCTTTGGAGGGTGGACTCTATGGCATTGGATCATGCTGAGGCCCCTCCCCTCCCCGAACCCCGCCCTCTCCCGGCTCCACCCCAAAAGTCTCCAGGTATTTTCCAACCCAGACCTGGAGACCCTGGCCCAAAGTACGATAGACTCAGTTTAGTCATTCTAGCTTCTAGGGAGAGTCCAAGCTTGGTTTGATCTAGAACTCCCTGATTTGTCTTTTTGGCAGCCCACAATATATGTAAAACTCTCCCCCAACGCCACATTTCAAGTGAGTCCATTTTCTTCCTGTCAGCTTTCTTTATAATCCAGCTTTCACACCCATACATAATACTGGGAAGTGCTATTGTTTGAATCCTCTCCAGCAACAGTATAAGCAAGTGTGTGTACATAGAATGCTGTCAAGTTACCGCTAACTTATGGCGACTCGACGGATTAATGACCTCCAAAACGTTCTGTATCGTTAACATCCTTGCTCGGGTCTTGCCAATGGAGGGCCGCAGCTTCCTTGACTGAGTCCATCCACCTGAGAGCCAGTTTGGTGTAGCGGTTAAGTGCGCGGACTCTAATCTGGAAGAACCGGGTTTGATTCCCCACTCCTCCACTTGCAGCTGCTGGATGACCTTGGGCAGGCCATAGTTCTGGCACAGCTGTTCTTGAAAAAGAACAGTTTCTGTCAGAGCTCTCTCAGCCCCACCTACCTTGCAGGGTGTCTGTTGTGGGGAGGGGAAGGGAAAGGAGATCGTAAGCCGCTCTGAGACGCCAAGTGAAGGGAGGGGTATAAATCCAATCTCTTTTTCTTCTTCTTCTTCTTCTTCTTCTCTACCTCCTTTTGGGCCTTCCTCTTTTCCTGCTGCCTTCCACTTTTCCTAACATTGATTCGGGGTGTGTGTATGTGTGTGTGTGTGAGAGAGAGAGTGTGTGATAGTCTGAAGCAGCAGAACAAAGTTTGAGTCCGAGGCACCTTTAAGACCAACAAGGTTTACGTCAAGTCATGAGCTTCCCCAGATACAGACTGAAACAGAATTTCAGTATGCATGCATGTATGTAGGGCTTGCGAAAAGCTCATACCAGTAATAAAAATAAAATAAAAATGATGACAACAACAATAGATTGGATTTATACCCTGCCCTTCACTACCTGAAGGAATCTCAGAGCGGCTTGCGGTCTCCTTTCCCTTCCCCTCCCCACAACAGACACTTTGTGAGGTAGGTGGGGCTGAGAGAGCTCTCTTGAGAACTGCCCTTGAGAGAACAGCTCCGAGAGAACTTGTGTCTGACCCAAGGTCACACCAGCAGCTGCATGCGGACCCAAACTTTGTTCTTTTCCGAGTGTTGTTACAATGGCCTTAGTTGAGTCATTATAGCTTCTAGGGAGAGTTCAGGTGTGATTTGATCTCGAATCCACTTATTTGTCTTTCTTGGCGGTACTCAGTATCCTCCTGCAGAACCCTTCAAAGGAATCCACTCTCTTCCTGCCAGCTTTCTTCACGGTCCAACTTCCACACCCATCCGCAAGAATGGGGAATCGCATGGTATGAATTACCTCCATCTTGGTCGCCAGCCACACCCCCTTGCTCCTAAGGCTCTCTTCCAGCACCTTCCCGGCTGTCCCCCCCAGTCTCAGTCACTTTCTGATTTCTTGACTGCAGTCATTTTTTGGTTATGGTTGCCAGTTCTGGGTTGAGAAATACCTGGAGATTTTGGGGGTGGAGCCTGAAAAAGGTTGGGTTTGGGGAGGGGCCTCAGTGGGGTATAATGCCGTAGAGACCATTTTCCAAAGCAGCCATTTTCTCCAGACGAACTTATCTCTATCACCTGGAGAAGAAGAGGAGAAGAGATTGGATTTATACCCCGCCCTTCACTACCCAAGGGAGTCTCCAAGCGGCTTACAATTTCCTTTCCCTTCCCCTCCCCACAACAGACACCCTGTGAGGTAGGCGGGGCCGAGAGAGCTCTGACAGAAACTGCTCTTTTCCAAGAACAGCTGTGCCAAAACTATGGCTTGCCCAAGGTCATCCAGCAGGTCCACGTGGAGGAGTGGGGAATCAAACCCGGTTCTCCCAGATTAGAGTCCGCACAGTTAACCACTACACCAAACAAAATCCCAGGGGATCTCCAGCTACCACCTGGAGGCTAGCAACCCTACTTTTTGTTCACAATGGTGTGTACATGAAGATCCTTCAACTAACAGCCAGGCTGTTCCTCTTAAAAAGTGTAACAGCCTGATCAGCGTTTTCAGGCCTATACACAGTTTCTGGGGATAGTCCTGTGAGTTTGAAAGCCAGTTTGGTACAGGGGTTAGGAGCGCGGACTCTAATCTGGGAGAACCGGATCTGATTCCCCACTCCTCCACATGCAGCTGCTGGTGCGACCTTGGGTCAGTCACAAGTTCTCTCAGAGTTCTCTCAGCCCCCCCCCCCCAACCTCACAGGGTGTCTGTTGTGGGGAGGGGAAGGGAAAGGAGATTGTAAGCCGCTCTGAGACTCCTTTGGGTAGTGAAGGGCGGGGTATAAATCCGATCTAAGAACGTAAGAGAAGCCAATGCTGGATCAGGCCAATGGCCCATCCAGTCCAACACTCTGTGACACAGTGGAAGTTCTTCTTCTGTCTGTATACAATTAACATGATTAGTGGGGTTTCTTATTTTTTTTGCCTCTAAGTTCTCCCAAGCTTTAGTACGTCTGGGACCCCCTCCTCTGTGCCTCAAACCCTGACCGAGCCCATCGTTTCCCATCTGCGGCCCATCTTCAAGCTGCAAATCAAACAAGGCGAACATTTGATCTGCCTCCCATACTGTGCCCTTCTCTGGGGGTGGGGGAAGACTCCAACCCCCTGTATTAATAAACCCCATACATCTGGCCATGCCAACTCCCCAGTTGCCTAGCTAACATTCATGAAAGACTGTTTTCTGCACAATGACGCCAGAGCTGGCTTATTTTACGGAACTTTTTTCAGATGTGTAGATCACAAACATAATGCTAACGGCGAATGACCCTCCCCCCCTTCCCTATAAAAGCAGAATAGATTTGCTCTCTCTAGGCAAAAGGTTCCCTGAGAACAGCCAATACCATATATACTGACTGATATTTCCTTGGCTTGGAGAGTCTTTCTTATAAAGCTCCGTATTTGGTTTCTTTTTCCCAGCCAGCCAGATGTTATCTGCTTTTAAGGCACGAGTGGGCTGTAGACAAATCTATCGGGACCAGCGTTCCCTCTAAGCTTAGTGTGAGCTAGCTTACAGTTTTTTAGCCTCCGGCTCACACATTTTTGTCTCAGCTCAGGAAGGATGGCTCCAGGGCAAACTGATTTATGCAGCAGCCAAATCGGTCACTCACAGCTTCAGAAGAAGAAGAAGAAGAGGAGATTGGATTTATACCCCGCCCTTCACTACCCAAGGGAGGCGCCGAGCGGCTTACAAACTCCTTTCCCTTCCCCTCCCCACAACAGACACCCTGTGGGGTAGGCGGGGCTGAGAGAGCTCTGACAGAAGCTGCGCCTTTTCTAGAACAGCTGTGCCAGAACTATGGCTTGCCCAAGGTCATCCAGCAGGTGCAAGTGGAGGAGTGGGGAATCAAACCCGGTTCTCCCAGATGAGAGTCCGTGCACTTAACCACTACACTTTAATGCCAGTGGCTCAGAAAGTAGGATTTTTGCTCACAAGACTCCACAGCTCACAGATTAGGACTAGGTCACCGACTTTCGAGAGCCTTTAGATACAGAGCCCTCAGCCACATGGACAGTGCCACAGGTAAAGAGCCCCCAGGACACAGGGCCCACGCAGGGTCTTTATCAGCATCTAAGGATTCTGTTTAAATCAACCTGATTCTTTTCAATAAAAGACCCAATTTCTATCATACAGCCTACGTATGTCAATATTTATCCACAAACACAAGTCCTCCAAAGGGCAGTCACAGTCCATAGGGGGAAAATACTGATGGTATCGTACGGGATATTCAGACCATTTCAAAGAAAACCCTTCATAAAAGGGCATGTCTTTTTTGCTGTTAGAGTTGATTACCATTGAGTTGTGAACTTGTTAAGAGGCTTTGGACTCTGCGTAATACAGAACAGAACTGCTGGCGTGACCTTGGGTCAGTCACAAGTTTTCTCAGAACTGTTCTCTCAAGGGCAGTCCTCAAGAGAGCTCTCCCAGCCCCACCTACCTGTGGCACGGTCCCCAACTCTGCCTCGGCTCCACCCCCAAAATCTCCAGGTATTTCCCAATCCAGAGTTGGCGACCCTAGGGCAGGAGGAAGAGGGATGGGGGGGAAACACTTATTTTGAAGAGCATGAAAGCCGCTTGCCTGATATGTAACCAGCAATCCTAAGTCTGGGATGAACGGCTGAATTCAAGCAGAGGAGAGTGAAGGCATCAGGAAAAGCCGCAGCCAGGTGTTTGCTCTTCTCTGCATCTGTCCGCGTGATGCCAGAACGGAAAGGCTATGTGCAGGCTCTGCCAATGAGACGTGTGCAATGAGACTGAGGGGGGGTCCTCTTCTGTCGAAAGCATACAGTGTGCCGAGCACCGATTTAAAAAAATCGCACACACACGGAGCCAAAAAACCTGCACTTCTCAAAACGACATTAGGTAAACGTTTCCCTTGCTCGAAAGCCAGTCGAATCCAAATCTAGGGTTGCAGTGCTCATCTCCGTTTCCAAGCCGAAGAGCCAGCGCTATCCGAAGACGTTTCCGTGGTCATGTGGCCGGCATGACTTAGATGCCGAGGTGCACAGAACGCTGCTCCCTTCCCACCAAAGCAGGACCTATTTATCTACTTGCAATCTCTTGCTTTCCAACTGCTAGGCTGGCAGGAGCTGGGGCCAGAGACGGGAGCTCACTCCATCATGCGGCACTCGGGTCTCGAACTGCTGAACTACCGATCTTCCATGTGCGGCTCAGTGGTGCTGGTTCCACCAAACACTGTGACCAAAAAGAATCTAGAAGGCCCACGTGAGGTTTACCGAACCAGGAAAAATCCATCTGCCGTGTATTGAGTTGCAAAAGCCTTCTGGCAGGGAAGTGGCAAACCTCCGAATGTCCTCAGTTCAAATTGATTTATCAGTGTAACATAGGACAAGTGGTTTAATGGGGGGAAATTTCAAGGCATTCTGATAGGAAAAAAGTTAAATGTAAAACGGGATGTTACAGCTACAACGCCACACGTTTTTCGCTCCTTTCTTTGCATTACGAGTTGTTTGTTACTCCATTGGAAACTTGCTGTTTCCCAACTCGGTGGGGCCGTCTGTATCGGGCTACCCTGAGGCACTAAGGGACCATCATTTCATGATTGGCAACAGACAGGATCAATGTACATTACTGGAGTCAAATGTATTTGCTAAATAAACAGCACAGTTCAAGGGCAGGATGTGGGCACCCCGCATAGGCTGCAGTCTCCTTCTCTGCTGGAAGGGGAGAAAACGCACCAGTTCGGCTGCGTGATGCGGAGTAAGAAATGAACCAACAAGTGGAGATTTGAAAAACGGGTACAGCAAATAACACTTTGGATCTGGAGTTACACCCTTTTGTGGCAAAGAGTTCTTTTCAAATGAAATCGACTCCGTGGTTGCTGCAGGAAGAAGAAGAGAAGAGATTGGATTTATACTCCACCCTTCACTCCCCAAGGGAGTCTCAGAGCGGCTTACAAACTCCTTTCCCTTCCCCTCCCCACAACAGACACCCTGTGAGGTAGGTGGGGCTGAGAGAACTCTGAGACAACTGTCCTTGAGAGAGCAGCTGGTACAGAGCCATGGCTTGCCCAAGGTCATCCAGCAGGTGCAAGTGGAGGAGTGGGGAATCAAACCCGGTTCTTCCAGATTAGAGTCCGCGCACTTAACCACTACACCAAACTGGCCCCAAACCAGAAAAGGAGGAGGAGGAGGAGGAGATTGGATTTATACCCCACCCTTCACTCGAAGTCTCAGAGCGGCCGACAATCTCCTTTCCATTCCATTCCCCACAACAGACACCCTGACAGCAATGCTCCCTCTAAGCTGTGGAGTCTTGTGAGCAAAAAGTCTACTTTGTGAGGTACTGGCATTAAAGCTGTGAGCGAGCGATTTGGCTGCTGCATAAATTAGTTTGCTCTGGATCCATCCTTCCTGAGCTAAGACAAAAATGTGAGCTAGAGGCTAAAAAATGGTGAGCTAGCTCACACTAACTCAGCTTAGCAGGAACACTGCCTGTGAGGTGGGTGGGGCTGAGAGAGCTCTTTCGAGGACTGCCCTTGAGAGAACAGCTCTGAAAGAACTTGTGACTGACCCAAGGTCACACCAGCAACTGCACGTGATGAAGAGGGTAATCAAACCCAGTTCTCCTAGATTAGAGTCCACCGCTCCTAATCACTACACCAGCTCTCCCAGGGACTTTCTCTACAACAAAGGCCTTCAGCTGAATCTGTCAGACACCGCTTTTATTTCCGATTGCATTTCTTGTGGTTAAGCACAATGCAACACACTGGGGAGGGGGGGGGAGATCAGGTATTAAGTTCTTCTGGCAGAGTGAGCTGTTTCAAGTTTTAAGAATGCTGCCGCAGGTGTTGTGAAACCTGGGGATTGCTTTTGTCAAAAAACGTTATTAAATTGTCACAGCCTGTTCTGACACAGTCATTTCTGGTTTCCTCCCCAGAGGGAAATCTCAAGTGAGAAGAGGGTGTGAATGCTTTTGGCAAGTATAAAGTCAAACATTTGTCACTAATCAAGTGAGGCGCTTTTGTAATGATTTCATGTTTTGGTGTGTATGTTCCTTTAAATGTTTATTTTGACTGCAGCGCTGTAAGGAGGGTGATGGAGGGAGACAAGATTGGCTGGTGACCGAGAGTGTGGGGGGAGAGAGGTCTCTGAGGTGATTCTGTGTGTGTCTTGAGAGAGAAACAGTTGTGGAAGAGTTTTGAAGGGAGTCAGTATGAAGTTTAGTCTGTGACTAGAGAGTTTTGTGAGAAAGTCTATATGGCCAAAGAAATAAGATATGTCTATCCTGTGTGGTTAGACAAATGGTTTATTCTGTGTGAATAAGACAAACAGCTTTGCCTGTGTGGCAACGAGAAAGAGATTAGCCTGTCAGAGTGGAGTCTGATGTTTAAGAAACTGAGTGTGACACCAAGCTTTGCCAGTTGTATTTACAAGTTCCTTTCTTCAGCAACAAGCCAAAGTAACCAGAAACCTATTTGGTTCTTTTATAAACTGTTTCAACTTATCCCAAAAAACAGAACAGTACTTCCTCAGGGCCACATAGTCCTCTGACGCACCCAGACACTGGGTCATTTTACCAAATTAGAGTTGGAATTTTTAATTCCTGGTGGCAGCAGAAATCTACCAAGTTCATGTACACAGAGTGGGTTTTAAAGGAGAAACAGTCTCCCCGATAGCAAGAACCTCACAGCTTTGTTCCCTCCAAGGCCAGCCTTTGAATCTCGAAACCAGTGGTCCCCAACCTTTCCCGGCCTGTGGGCATCTCTGGAATTCTGACACAGTGGTGGGCACAGCCATAAAATAGCTGCCACAGATTCAGTCACACAGTGGAGATCCTTGTTCTGCTGCCATGGCAATGGTTTTTAAAAAAAGTCAGCAGAACCAATCAAATCTCCAATGGCCAACCAGAGATCTTGCTGGGCAAAAGCCCCAACCTGGCCCCACCGTCTGAAAACATTTGGTGTGTGCCGGGAAAAGTTTCAGTGGGTGCTCTGGCACCCACGGGTCCCGCACTGGCCCCCTGCTCTAATGGTATTCCCTTGTCCTTGGATTTCAAGAAAGAATTCAGCATCACCACACATGGGCACCCAATGGATCCTTCTTTCAAAGTGTGGAGCAGGTTCCATATAATGTAGAACGCTGGAACTAAATGCCTAGAAGGACATAAGAGAACATAAGAACATGTTGGATCAGGCCAATGGCCCATCCAGTCCAACACTCTGTGTCACACAGTGGCCAAAAACACCAGGTGCCCTCAGGAGGTCCACCAGTGGGGCCAGGACACCAGAAGCCCTCCCACTGTTGCCCCCCCCCCCAAGCACCGAGAATCCAGGGCATCACTTGCCCCAGAATGAGAGATTCTACCTATACCTTGTGGCTAATAGCTACTGATGGACCTCTGCTCCAGATGTTTATCCAATTCCCTCTTGAAGCCGTCCATGCTTGTAGTCGCCGCCACCTCCTGTGGCAGTGAATTCCATGTGTCAATCACCTTTAAGACCAATGGAAGTTTGATCCAAAGTTGTGTGTGCACGCACACTTCCTCAGACAATGAAATGGCATTACAGATCAAAGTTGTATATATAGAGAGTGGCTTGTTAAATTAGCATGCCACCAATTCCCTCTTGAAGCCGTCCATGCTTGTAGCCGCCGCCACCTCCTGTGGCAGTGAACTCCATGCATTCATCACTCTTTGGGTGAAAAAGTCCTTCCTTTTATCCGTTCTAACCCAACTGCTCAGCAATTTCATGGAGCGCCCATGAGTTCTTGTCTTGTGAGAAAGGGAGAAAAGGACCTCTTTCTCTACCTGCTCTATCCCACGCGTTTGCCCGTGAATCAGACCACTGGTCCATCACAGTCAGAACTATCTACTCAGACTGAAAGCGACTCTCTGGGCTCTCAAACAGAAGCCTTCCACATCACCTCCTGCCAGGTCTTTTTACCTGGAGATGACGGGGACTGAACCTGGGACTTTCCACATGCCAAGCAGATGCTCTACCGCTGAGCCACGGCCCCTTCACATGCGGAAGAGAACCAAAATGGTAGAAATGTTTTATACCCCAAAGAGCCTTTGCTCCCAGGGTTTCCTGACCTTGAAGTGGATAATGAAAACAGTTTTTAAATCTTACGGTATTTATGCAGTCTACAGCGGGTCTCTAGATGAGTGAGTCTGGAGTAACGGATGAAGGACGAGGAGGCGGCGGAGAACAAGAAGTAGAGATATCCTATGGTGGTCGAGCCCTGGTCCGCTGGCCCCTTTCATCACTGCCCGAGCCAAAAAATCCCGCCCCCCAAAAATAACTGAAGCAGACCAATGGAGCAGACATTGAAAGTGAAGCACATATCCCAGCACTTTACGATTGTGTTTTGGTTTTAACATTGTATTTATATGTATGTTTTTATATGTATTGTTGGATTTTTAACCTTGTTCTGTAACCCGTCCTTGGCTGGGAGGGCAGGATAGAAGTTAAATCAATCAATCATTCAAGGAGGAGGAGGAGATTAGATTTATATCCTCCACTACCCGAGGGAGTCGCAGAGCAGCTTACAGTCTCCTTTCCCTTCCCCCTCCCCACAACAGACACCCTGTGAGGTAGGCGGGGCTGAGAGAGCTCTTTCGAGGACTGCCCTTGAGAGAACAGCTCTGAGAGAACTTGTGACTGAGCCAAGATCACAACAGCAGTTTCATGTGGAGGAGTGGGGAATCAAACTCGGTTCTCCCAGATTAGAGTCCGGAAGAAGGAGGAGGAGGAGGAGATTGGATTTATACTCCACCCTTCGCTACCCGAAAGAGTCTCAGAGTGCTAACAATCTCCTTTCCCTTCCCCTCCTAACAGATACCCTGGGAGGTAGGTGGGGCTGAGAGAGCTCTTTCCAGAACTGCCCTTGAGAGAACAGGTCTGAAAGAACTTGTGACTGACCCACGGTCACACCAGCAGCTGCACATGGAGGAGGAGTGGGGAATCAAACCCGGTTCTCCCAGATTACAGTCCGCACTCCTAACCACTATACCAAACTGGCTCTTAGGTACCTTAAAACAGTGATCCCCAAATAAGTGGTAAATGGACAACATGTGGGTCTGGTGGAATCCAAGGCTAAGGGACAGCCTCATTTTAAAAAGGCTCTCGGAAGAAGAGTTTCAAAAACTATCAGCCCCATTTTCCAACCTGGTGAGGGATAAGACCAGCTGCAGAGGACGGAACCCGCATGCAAGACACTGCAGGGCGAGGGAAACCTTTCGAAGCAAAAAGACATTGGAGCGAAAAGGTATTTCAATTTAAAATGCTGATTCTTTTTTTTTTTTTTTATACAGCAAAATTGTATTAAACAGCAGCAGATAAAAACACCATGCCCCGTCGCTCAAACGGGCGGTGGGCATTTCTTTTTTAAAATGTTTAAAAGGTTAACTATAAAACAATATTACATCCAAAATATGAACAGGCCAATTCAAGTATATACACAATATATTAAAATCATATAAATTATATATTTATACAAAGGGCACAAAGAGAGAGTGTGAACGGCGGTTGAGACTGAGCGCGAAAATGAGACCTCAGCTGCTGGGCTCAGCTCCTTTGGGGGGGGGATAAATTCCTCACCAAGGGGTCTTTTCCCTGACACCCCTCCCCAGAAAAAAAAACAAACCTCTGATAACCACACATACAGAAAGAGAACAGACAAAATGCCGCAAACACAAATGGAAACACAAATAAGAGTAAAGTACACGCAAATCCCAATTTACTAATTTGAAGATGGAGCAGCGAGACTTCTTCCCCCTCCCCCAACCAATCTGGGATCTCAAACTGCGTAAGAATGGAAGAGAAGCCAATGCTGGGTCAGGCCAATGGCCCATCCAACACTCAGTGGGGAATTTCACACTACACCTTAAAAACGTTACTGAACCAGCTTGGAATAAACCGGTACAGTGACGGCCGTTTCAGACAGCCCTTCCCCTACCGTTTCGGAGCCATCTTCGAAGCGGTTTGCCATTTCAGACTGCCGCTTTCTTTTTGTGCCTCTTTTCGCCCACGCGCGCAATCTCCGTCATTTTTTTTTTTTTAAAGAGCCAATTTAGAGCGCTGTAACGTAATAGCATTATAGCGACCCCATTGGAATGCCTGGGCTCCAGTTGGCTCTCAGTGGAGCCCAGGCATTCCAATGGGGTTGCTATAACGCTATAGCATTATAGCGGTCTAAATCGGCTCTTTAAAAAAAATGACGGAGATCGCCCGCGCAGGCGAAAAGTGGTGCAAAAACACTCGTCATCAGAGGAAGCACTTCGGGGGCATTTCACACAGCACCCTGTAGCCCTTCAGGACCGGTACGAGAACTGAAGAATGCTTGGGAGGAGGTTTCCAGGTAAACCGGCTCAGGAACGCTTCCCCAACGGGAAAGGCGTGTGAAAGAGCCAATATGTTCTGTTAGGGAACCGGTACGAATACGGTTCTGTGTGAAATGCCAGACAGAAACCGTTACTGAAGAGTTCCTGAAACGGAACATATTGGCTGTGTGAAATTCCTCAGTGTCACACAGTGGCCAAAAATACCACGTAAGAACATCAGAGAAACCAATGTTGGATCAGGCCAGTGGCCCATCCAGTCCAAAACTCTGTGTCACACAGCAGCCAAAAAATACCAGGTAAGAACATAAGAGAAGCCAATGTTGGATCAGGCCAGTGGCCCATCCAGTCCAACACTCTGTGTCACATAGCGGTCAAAAATAGCAGGTACCATCAGGAGGTCCAGCAGCGGGGCCAGGACACTAGAAGCCCTCCCACTGTTGCCACCACCAAAACATGAATTACCCCTGTGTGTCTAACAGTGACATCTGATGCTTTTTTGGGGGGAACAAATTTAAATACCACGGGACTCTACTCGGTGCGTGAGAAAAGGCGACAGAGGGAGAAGTTGACAAACCCTTACCGTTAAGGCTACAGAAGGAAGCATGCACGTAAAAGTTTTGTGCTGCAGACGCGAGCTCACCAAAAGAGCTTGGTTTTGATCAGGGATTTCAAGACAGCTACCAAATACCTGAAAATACGATGAGTCACAAGGGATCCTGCAGATGATTAGACTGGCGAGTGGCCTGAATGACCAATGAGACTGAGGGCAACACGCATGCATTCTGCAGAGACAGAGAGAGACCTGAGACTTCCCTCTAGCCTGGCAGTGCGGCCACTCGGACAACTGGATTTATAAAGGAACTGCTACATTTTCGATTTGCCCCACTGGTCCAACGCGCCCACGTGCGACTACAACCAAGTGGAGAGAAAGCGGAAAGGAAGAACTAGATGGGGGGGGGGGGGAGAGAAAACACGGTTGAAGGTGACCGGATATGTGTAAAAAGGAATTCAAAATGGCAGAGGGAATCGATTCTGTGATGTGTGGATTCGGTAAAAAGAGGTAGGGGGAATGGCGGACAGATGAGCCGCTTCGGGAAATGTCGGAAGCAAAACTTGTGAACTACCGTTTCGTACAACAAAAAAACACATCCTGCACATCTGTGGGACCAGATAACCCGTATTTTAACCCTTCTCGTATTTTTTAGAAACCGGAGTGACATGCAAGGGTAACTTTGGTGCCACATTAACATTAACACTGGAAGCGGCCCACAGACGACGATGCCCCAAATTTCAAGTAACTTTGCGTCTTTTTTTTTTGTCTGCGCAGCTGCATTAGACCGCACAGGAAGGGTTTCCTAGTTTTTGTTTTGTTTTGTGCTCTTGTTCCCGAAGCCCACCCTTTCTCGCTCGCGGCTTCTTTGAAACACACGTCTTTAAAGGAACATTCATCCAGGTTTGCCCTCACATTTGGGTACATCCTCCATGAGAACAAGCTATTCAAGTTAATTATATTGCAAATTAAGAAGAAGAAAAGAGAGAGAGAGACAAATTACATTCTGTACGTTCCTTTTTAGGTTTGAAAAAATATGCGTCTTAAAGGCTTGTCAAAGTTTAGAAGAAAAGCGTTTCTGTTAAAAAACCCAAGATTAAAAAATCATTTAAGACATCGGTATTTTTTTTTCCCTTCTGATCGAGGGTACTAAGAAAAAATATTACAAATATACTACAATTTGACAGAGGAGATGTCACCGTGAACATGCCTCTACTGAACATGGGATGCCACCGATGTCGGCTTGGTTCCTGGTATCAGTGTACCGCCACACCCCCATGTTACCCACCCCCCGGTTGCTGCCCCCCAGTCCCTCATTAATAACAATCCTATAAAAAAGGTAAAATCTAGCGTTAGTGGCAAATTTCTTAATCTTCACAGTAAATTGTTAACAAAGTGAGTTTTGTTGGTAGTTGCCTGGAAAACGGCATCAGTCGATTGGACCCTGAAAAATAAGCTTGACGCAGTTCTGCTCTCCAGAGAGCTGGGTGGCGCAGAAGGGGCAGGCGGCGTGGAACGCGTGAGTACCGTGGGGCAGCGGGATTTGGGACCAGTATTTGGCAGACTTCTCCGAGCACACGTGGCCGCAAGGAGTGAAAGCGTAAGTTGGGGGGCCGGCGTCGACATAGAAGCCGGCCTCACAGCCGAGCCAGAGAGGCACGTAGGGACCGATGGTTCTGCACATGGGGCACTCCCGCTCGTTGGCTTCCGTGTCGCTGCGGTGGCCCCAGTTGTGGTAGCCGTGGACGTGGCCGCAGCTGAGGTAAGCCCAGGGCTGCTTTTCTTCCACCACTTCTTTGCGGTTGATGCTGGGAAAGGCCAGCGTGTTCAGCCCCACAGGGCACTGGGGCCGCGCTGCGTTGATCTCCTGCCGCAGGGCCTCAATGTGTTTCTGGGTGGGCGTGTGGAACAAGCCGTCCGCCGTTCTCCACAGGAGGGTGGCGCCACACAGGTCGATGAGGGAGCCGTCTTGCAGGACGTTGGTTTCATTTTCTACCTTGAAGAAGGCAAGCAGAGAGTATTACGATTTGGTAGCTGAGGCGGTCTGGTTGCCCTTCCGCCTTGCCTTATCCCAACCAGAGCAACAGACCTGTCATCCCCCTTTCCCACGAGCCTCTTGTCCGTCTAAATTAGGGGGTCCCAACCTTCCCCACCTGAGCCTTGTGGGTACCTCTGGAATTCTGATATGGCATGGTGGGCACAGCCGCAAAATGGCTGCCCACTGAGTCAGAACAAGCCACAAAATGGCTGCCACAGCTTACTTGCAGTCACGTAGTGAGGACCCTTCTGCTGTGGTGGCGGCAACTGCCAAAGCAATGGTTTAAAAAAACAAAACTGCATAGCCAATCAATTCTCCAATGGCCAATCAGAAGCCTTGCTCGGCAAAAGCCTCTGCTGGTTCTGCCCATTTTCTACAAACATGTGGCGGGCACCACATTGGGGGACCCTTGATCCAAATGACTCAGTGGGGTCTCCTTGCCCTACATTATTGCATCAGTTCTGGCTCCACACAGCTTCAGTTTTTATCCCATCTTCCGCACGCCCTCCGGAGCCATTTGTTTTTGCCTCGTGGTTTTCGGGGGTGGGGTGGTGTTGTGGTTCTTTGGGAACCACTTTCCCCCCAATCTTTTTCTAGTAATAGAATCGGAGGTGTGAAATGTTTTCCTGTTGGTTCCTCTCACGTCCCTACCTACTTTCTGTTTCTCTCACGTCCCTACCTACCCACTGTGACTGTGGAAAAACGACAACCTGTGCTCCCTTTCCCCTGTCTCAGCAATGAGGCCTTTCTGTCCCTTTTCTGAAACTTCGGACGCTTCGGCAGGCAATTCTTCGGCAACGAGTTAGGGTTTAAATGAAACCACAAGGTCGAACTCCAAGCACCATCAGAACCATCAGTCACAGAAACTTGCAAAGGGTTGAGAAGAACGCAAAGTAGGGTTATCTGTCTAAGTATACAAGGAGGACACTCAATTTCTGAGTACAAGATAGGGTTTTCCTCTGCCTTTTACTGCTGCAGAAAATGAAGGGGGTATTAAACCACCAACACCCAGCATGTGACAAACTAAAAAGCCAACTACCAAAAGCCTGATGAAACTTTTGTCCTCCTTGGGAAGGAAAGAGGATAATCTACAACGAACTTCCCAACTTACTAGCTTGCCTCTTTGCTGAGCCGATCTGGTTTCGCGGAGAGTGTAGACGTCACCGCAGACGGAAATTTCCCGCCAGACTCCGGGTTTCGACTCTTCAGTGAATCCCCCTCTTGGATGCATGACTAGAACGCCATTGGTTGTTAATCCATCCATGTGCCCATCGGGATTCTTCCACTTGGCTGCTTTTTCCTAGAGGCGAGAGAAGAGCAGAAAACCCACACCGAAAAATATCAGCTTCGTAACGCTGGAAAAGTCAATGAGGAATAATGGCCAAGCTCCAAACCGTGCAAGTCACGCTTCCAAAGAAAGAGGGGGCTCTTGCTTGCTCCGCTATTCAGTTGGGTTGACAGGCCACGCCTGGCAGCCAGAGGGAGGGGTGGGGGGCGGGAACCTGGGAGGGCTTGTGACATCACCGATGTCACTACATTACTACTGGGTACAACCCAGAAGTGGGCAGGGAGCTTACCCATCACTACACAGTAACCATACGAGAGCCAATTTGGGGTAGTGGGTAGAAGCGCCGACTGTAATTTGGGAGAACATGCAGCTGCTGGGGTGACCTTCAGTCAGTCACAAGTTGCCTCAGAGCTGTTCTCTCAAGGGCAGTCCTCGGGAGAGCTCTCTCAGCCCCACCTACCTCACCGGGTGTCTGTTGTGGGGAGGGGAAGGGAAAGGAGATTGCAAGCCCCTCTGAGACTCCGTTGGGTAGTGAAGGGAGGGGTTTAAACCCAATCTCTTCTCTTCTCTCTCTACCTATCTGCTACTGAGGGTAATTTCAAAGTTGGAGGGAATGATTTGCGGGAAACTGTAGCTTATAGGTCTCCAATTTTAGTAATTTCAGCACGGATCAACTGTCATCTCTCCCACCCCTCATAAGTCACTTTTTCCTGGATATGCTATATTACACGCATGCGCACACACAAATCTGCCTTATACTGCCTCAGACCATTGGTCCATCAGAATCGGTACTGCCTACTCAGACTGGCAGCAGCTCTCTGGGGTAGAGGTCTTTCCCATCACCTGCTGTCCTTTTAAATGGAGATGCCAGGGATTGAACCTGGGACCTTCTGCATGCCAAACGGAGGCCCAGCCACTGAGCCACAGTGCCTCCCCAGAGACATGGCTTCTTTTAAGACTTATCTTACCTCCCCAGTGCCTCCCCAGAGACATGGCTTCTTTTAAGACTTATCTTACCTCCCCAGTGCCTCCCCAGAGATATGGCTTCTTTTAAGACTTATCTACTTGTGGTAACTTACTGCATGCATAAATCAGAGATTTGGTTAAGGGGAATAATTTGACACTAGCGCCTCAACTATAGCTTTCATTGAGGTCCTTGTTTTTTTAGCCTCCAATTTGTTTCTCCCAGAGATCCATTTCACATTACAGCCCCCTGAAAAAAATATCATAGAATCATCGAATTGTAGAGCTGGAAGGGGTCACATGGGCCATCTAGTCCAACCCCCCCTGCTCAATGCAAGAACAGCCTCGAGCATCCCCCAACAAGTGTTTGTCCAGCTGCTGCTTGAAGACTGCCAGGGAGGGGGAGCTCATCACCTCCCCAGGCAGCCGATCCCACTGTAGGACAACTCTGTCAAAAAGTTTCTCCTAATATCCAGCTGGTACCTTCCTGCCCTTAATTCAGATCCATTCTTTCGAGCCCTCTCCTCTGCTGCCAACAGGAACAGCTCCCTGCCCTCCTCTGATATCCCAGATTGAACACAGGCAATTGACCATCACCTTGGGATACATAATTCTGTGACGCAGCCCTCTGTCATACGTCATGCGTATTGCTCCCCAGTTGGCAGTGGACGGGGTCAGTACGTACCCCAAGGAAGATGTTTTTCGACGAGTCGAATCCGGCTGCGAAGATTCTGGCGGTGTACGGTGCATTCCTATCACAGACGATTCGGCAGGCAAACCTGGAGATGGTGCTTTGGGTGATCTGCGTCTCATCGCTGTTTTGGCTGCCGGAAATCGTGTCTGTCACGACGAAGTCTATCGGGCTCTCCGTTGATCGGCCGACCTGAAAGCATGAAAAGCGCGCCTCTTAGAGAAAGGTTTCAACTTAAGCCCTTTGAAGCAACTGCTACAGAAATAAACAAGTGAGGGAAATGCGTTAACATTAAGGACATAAGCTAAGTTCAAGATCCATGGGGGAAAACTGAATATTCATGTTAGGTGATTATTTACAAATCTCTTTTATACACACAACAATGGACACGTCACAGGCATTCCACGATTCTTTACCTACATGGAGAAAATCAGCACTCGCTAGCTTGAATCCAAAGTGGAAATCTCTTAAAAGCAGCACTGGCATTTAGCCCTCTTCCCCAATTTGGAGAGATCTTTCTCAAGTACTGTGGGTTCATCTTAAAGAAAAATCTACGCATTTTGAGGGAGTAAACACTTATTTCGCAATGCTACGAGAGCCAGCATGGTGTAGTGGTTAAGAACTGCGGGCTCTAATCTGGAGAGCCGGGTTTGATTCCCCACTCCTCCTCCACAGGAAGCCAGCTGGGTGACCTTGGGCCAGTCACGGTTCTCTCAGAACTCTCTCAGCCCCACCGACCTCACAAGAAGAAGAGCTGGATTTATACCCCGCCCTTCACTTGGAGTCCCAGAGCAGCTTACAATCTCCTTCCCGTCCTCTCCCCACAACAGACACCCTGTGAGGAAGAAGAATAAGAAGAAGGGGAGGGGGAAGAGATTGGATTTATACCTCGCCCTTCACTACTCGAAGGAGTCCCGTACAGTGGCAAGTAGTCTCAAAGCGGTTTACTGAAGAAAACCCAGAAGTCCACCGGGGTGGGGGGGAGTGTTTCCCCCCAATTCTTTCAGCTTCCCCCCGCCAGGACTTCACATCTCTGCGAACAAGCCATTATTCGGAATCCTGATTTAGAGGGCAGTGTCTGAGACTTCGGATGAAACACTAAACTAGGTTCTGCCCTGAAACTGGAACTTCCAGATCAACTCACTGCACATGTGGGGAGGAGGCGTAAAACTAGTGACCCGGAAGGTTTGTTTGTTTCCGGGCCACAGCCTGATGTTCCCCGAATGGAGACAAGGACCTCTGAAACATCCACTGAAGAACAACCGACGCATCCCCGCTTTCTTTGCTCCAAGTAAAACCTTATCTCGCTACCCTCAGCCTCTATTGTCCCCGCAGCTCATTTGAATGTTTCCAGTTTGTCATTCTCCTTCTTCGGCTGTTACACCGGGAATCACTGAACTCCAAGCCCAGGGGACAGCAAGAACCGGAGCTTCCGATCATCTCCCCTCAACCTCCTCTTTTCCAGACTGAACATTCCCAGGTCCCTCAGCCTTTCCTCGTACGGCTTCTTGGTCTCCAGCACGTTTTTAATTAGTTTATTTAACTGCTGGAATGTTTTAATATGACGCTTTTACCGTTGCTCTTCATCGCTCAGGGCCCTGAGTACTCAGGGATTGCGTGATTTATAAATCTGATCTACAAATAAATAAATGGATCTAGCTTTTCGGGGGCTCAGATCCTCATCTGTGCGAGTACCTAGCCAACATGTTGCTTCTTTCCTGTATTAACTCACAAAGTTTGTCATTCTGATGTCTTCCTTGCGTCAGTCAGTTTCAGCAGATAGGATCAGTTTAATCCATTATCTGAAATCACGCGAGGAATAAGTACGCGAGCATATCAATTTTTGGGGGGGGGGAGCAATTCTTCCACGAGAGTGGGAAACTTTGGGTACCAGCTCTTCTCTTCCCATTACCCTGATAGCTCGGCCCACTTTTGCCTGAGATAGTGGTGCGTCCTACCAAACAAATCATGTTTTTTTTAATTTACTTGTTTATTATTCCACTTGTGCCGCATCCTCCTCCAAAGCAGACCAAGGGCAGGGTACAGTAAATCCAGTAAAATCATCCTAAAAGAATTCAGTGACCATACTCATACTAATAAAGTTCCGTTGATGTTTCTCTAAATTACAAAGACGGCGTGCTTTCCTACGTTTGTTCTACCGATGCTCTCGCACTATCTCCCTTGGCGTAGGCTGGATCACCGAGGACAAAACCTCTATTCTAAAACACCAGCAAGCTCTAACCATTAGGTATGACCTATTCTGGTAATTACTCAGATCCCTTTCGCTGATTCAATTAATGAAGAAATGCAGGGGTCATTTCATAGAAAAAGAGGTGCAGGAGCTCATTAGCATAACTCATTTGCATAACTCATTTGCATAAGCCACACCCCCTAACGTGCCAGAAGTGTGTCAGAAGGCAACACCCACCCCCCTCAGGCTCCACTCCACAGGTGAGTGAAACTGACCTGCTCTTCCTCCATTCCCTTCCCCATCTAATACTCTGTGCAATAAAAATAAGTGTAAAGAACACACCCTCATTCTCTTCCTGCTCCCTTGAAACTGTTGGAGAAATGAGCATGTAAAACAAGGCCTGAGAAATTCAGTCATTATAGGGTTAACCTATGCAACTTGTTTGTTTACTTTTGTTAACCTGGAAGTAATACCTGGCAGCTGGCCAATTAACTGTAAGCCCGGGAAAGCTGAAGGTGTACTGTCTTGCTAATTGGTCAATGATATCAGGTGTTTCCTTTCAGGGGTCAAGAAGAAGGAGAGATCCTCCATTGCAATCTCTCACTCTCTATCAGTATGTCTTAGTGTGAAGACGGAGCACAATGCAGCTCCTTAGAAAGCATGTTTTGTTTATTTGTAGCTAATCCCGTTTACCTTTTCCCTTTAGTAATAAACTTCTTTCAAACTAAACGAAGCAATCTCTTCTTTCCAGAAAAGCAAGATTCATTACTCTGAATTTTTCTTGATTATTGGACAAAAGTCCTAACAGAAACCACCAGGTTTCAAGTAGACTTGAGATACCCAGGCCTTGTGCACCACCCATCCCTTCCCCTTCCCCTCCCCACAAGACCCCCTGTGAGGTAGGTGGGGCTGAGAGAGGTCTTTTGAGAACTGCTCATGAGAGAACAGCTCTGAGAGAACTTGTGACTGGCCCAAGGTCACACCAGCAGCTGCATGTGGAGGAGGGGGGAATCAAACCCGGTTCTCCCAGATTAGAGTCCAACTCCTGACCACTACACCAAACTGATGGGGTGGAAGCTGCTGAAGGGTTGGTGAAATTTCTCCAGTACTTATGTGCCATGTGCCCAGATAAAAAATGGTATACTTAGAAAATTTATATGCCACCGTGAGCAAGTCTCTGGAAAAGCAGCACACAGTCATAAAAGGAACAATGATAAAATTATTAAAATTAAAACAAAACATTAAAAACAATAAAGACCCTAGCAGGGCTTTCCCCGGGGCGCTGCACCTCTGCACTGCTCGGGGAAGCTGAGGAGGGGGCGGGGCTTGGTCATTTGCCCGCCCCCTGGGCTCCTCACTCCCGGAGCTACGCTCCTGTGCGCTCCCGCTCCAACAGACCCCTGAAGAAATGTATCTGACTAGACAACTGCTTCATATGAATGTATGATTATGTGCTTTATATTAATTTATGAGTGACCCTCTTGGTGGGGAAGGCATGGGATATCCATTTTTAAACTGAACAAAAAAAAGTAAGCAGCAGAAGTATGGGTGAGTTCACTTGGGCATAGCTGCCGCCCCCCGGACTGATGCTGCAATTTTAGATTGTTCCACTTTCCCGAAGGCTACAAAAAGTATGTATTTTCTCGGAATCAGAACATTTCAAAAAGCATCAAGGCAGCAGGAGAAGACAAAGACCCAGCAAGAGACGGATGGACTCAGTCAAGGAAGCCACAAAGGCCCTCCCCATTTGCAAGTCCTGAGCGAGGCTGTTAAGGACAGGGCGTTTCGCAGTACATCCATTCATAGGGTTGCCATACGTCAGAAGCCATTTGACAGAGAGCCAGTTTGGTGCAGTGGTTAAGAGCGCGGACTCTAATCTGGGAGAACCGGGTTTGACTCCTCACTCCTCCACTTGCAGCAAGCTGGGTGACCTTGGGTCAGTCACAAGTTCTCTCAGAGCTGTTCTCTCAAGGGCAGTCCTCGAGAGAGAGCTCTGTCAGCCCCACCTACCTCACAGGGTGTCTTGTTGTGAGGAGGGGAAGGAGATTGTGAGCCGCTCTGAGATTCTGAGTGAAGGGCAGGGTATAAATCCAATCTCTTCTTCTTCACTTAACACACACACTCCCCTCCAAAAAATTACCACTGAAAAGATCCTGGATTTCTTTAAAACTGACATTCTAGCCAGGTGCAATCCGGCATCTCTTGACCTTTAATAAGCACGCTAAGAGATAAATATTTTTTACACAGTGATGGATATATCCACATAAATATGGCCACACGGAATATTCAAGGATCCAGCCATCTGTGAAATATTTTCCTTCTGAATAGTATGGCTCGGCATGCTGGCGCAGGAAGAAGTCAAAGTTGCACTTAAAGGTTTCCTTATAAAACCAGCAGTATTGGAGGCCTGTTGTTGCGTAAACACTATTATCAGCGGCTCAGCTGGGAGAAAAGATCATGATGGCTAGAGAGCGGAACAAATAGATGGCAGGCGCTGCACTTCTCTTGCAGCTTTTAAACTTTTACTAAATGATATATATGTTCATTCTGCCCTTGAAGAAACAAATGTTTGCCTCTGGGAGCTGGGCCAGAACCCAGCATCAGCCAACACAGTATTATCAGCTTCCCAGAGAATAAGGAAACCGTGAGGCTGGAGGGTTTGAATTCTGTGTGTTTAGAAGACACAAGAAGTGGGAGCCCACGATACTCGCGCGCGGGGGGTGGTTCCACGCAGAGGAGGAAGCCGTCACAGGTGAGCCTTCTTCCCTGACTGGCCCCTGCCAAGCTCCCCCCACCCCCCGGCAGTGATGGCGAGGCCTGTGTGGCTCCCAGCCGCCGGGCCTGCCAAGCTTTCTCCACCGCCCCCTCGCGGGGGGGGGGGAGTTTCCCCACAGCTCAGGGCCTGCTGAAGCCAGAGGAACTCCGGCTGAGGAAGCGGCAGCAGGTGAGCCTTTCTCCCTCCCTCCCCAGTGGCAGCGGTGGCGAGGCCGGCCCGCCAAGCCTCTTCCCCGCCTTAGCAGTGGCAGTGAGGCCGGCCCACCAAGACTTCTCCCCCCCCCCCAGTGGCAGTGGTGGCAAGGCTGGCCTGCCAAGCCTTCTCCCCCTTCCACAGCAGTGGCTGCAGTGAGGCCTGAGCGGCTTACAGCTGCCGGCCCATCAAATCTTCTCTCCCCCCCCAGCAGCAGCAGCAACAGCAACGGACAGTTCCCAGAGCATTCTCTGCGCATGCACAGGGAATGCTCTTTTACTTTGGGGGAGATTTAAGTATCCCCCAAAATAATTTTTTTTAACTTTTCGGATTTTTCTGCACACTCGAGGAGTCCCCCAAGTGTGCAGGAAAATCTTTCTGCTCCCGAGGTGCCTTGGCTATTAGATATATAGATAAGAACTGGAAAGGAATCGGAGGAAGAACAGAAGTGTTTAAAATAACGGAGTATAAGCTTTCAGAAGTCCAAGCACTCTTTGTCAGACTCTCAAAAGCGTATACCCGCACTGTCATTTTGTCACTCGTTTGTCCTTATTTCTCTGCCCCCCCCCCCTTTCCACATGTGTTTTGCTCCCTCTGGGACTACTAGAGAGAGCAAAACACTTTGGGGGGGGGAGGGGGACTCTGAAGCAACAGGGACAAACAAGTGACAAAAATGTCAGTGCGGAATCGATCTTGTAGGTCTCTAAGGTGCTACTGGCATTGAATTTAGCTGTTCGACTGCTGACCAACACGGCTACCAACTGAAACTAAAATAAACGAGTCCTTGGCCATTTTGAAAAGGGAATAAATCTACTGCTATCACATCCACTCTTGCAGGTGTGACTTCTGGTATACAGGACCTTTCGATGGTGGATGGTGCATCAGCTTCCGCGAGAAGTGGGATCTGACCACACTTATTGAGGTCCTGGTCACATCCAGACTTGATTACTGCCGTTTCGTCTACATGGGGCTCCCCACGGAGACTGTTTGGAAACGTCAACTGGCACAGAATGTCGGCATAAGACTCCTGACTGATAAAAGACAAAAAGGAACATCTCTCACCGATACTGAGAAACCTTCACAGCTCCCGATTTGTTTCTGGGCACAATTCGAATTGCCATGTCTTATCTTTAAAGAGCTGAAGGAAACGAGGTACCTGAAGGACTCGGCTGGTTCTTATCTGGGCAAGCTCTTCTCTGGAGACCCTGCTTTTTGCCCATGCCTTCAGAAGGGAGGTGGGTGCCTAGTGGAGACAGGACATCCTCTGCTGTAGAGTCTCGCCTGTAGAACCCCTTCCTGGAACTTATTTGTCAGGCGCTCACACTTTAGAGCTTATTTATTCTTCCAGGCCTCTGTGTGTGTTTGTGAAGTGCCATGCTTCCAACTTATGCCACCCTATGAGTTAATGGCCCCCTGAATAGCCCATCATTAACCGCCTTGCTCAGGTCTTGTAAACTGAGGGCCAGGGCTTCCTTGACTGAGTCAACCCATCGCCTGTAGGGATGGGGCGGTGTTGTTTTCTGTTGCCCCAGAAGGTCGGATCAGAATTAACGGGTTGAAATTAAATCAGAAGAGTTTTCCGCTAAAGAGGTAGAGCGGTTCCTCAGTGGAACAGGCTTCCTCGGGAGGTGGTGAGCTCTCCATCCTCGAAGGTTTTTCAAACAGAGGCTAGATGGCCGTCTGACAGCAGTGCGGATTGTGTGAACTCAGGCAGATCATGAGAAGGAGGGCAGGAAGGGCTGCCTCAGTGCTTAGTTCTCGTGGCCCATGGAAATGCTGATTGCCACTTTAAGGTCAGGATGGAAGCAATTTTTCTCCAGGTCAGTTTGGGTGGAGATCCTGGAGGTTTTTTGCCATCTTCTGGGCATGGAACAGGGGTGTGTGTGTGGGGGGGAGGTATTTGTGAATTTCCTGCAATGTGCAGGGGGTTGGACTAGATCAGGGGTGGGCAAACTGTGGCTCGGGAGCCGCATGCGGCTCTTTCACATATATTACGTGGCTCCCGGCAGGGCGGCTGGGGAAGCTAAATATCATTAGCAAACAAATATCATTGGACAAATTAATATCATTATCAATATCTGCTTTTACCCCTTTTGTTATTATTTTTGGCAATCTCATTTAATGTTAATATAAAGCAAATCTGCTTATTTTCCAATAAAAGCAGGTAATATTTGTTCATGTCTTGTGGCTCTCAAACATCTGATGTTTATTCTATGCGGCTCTTACGTTAAGCAAGTTTGGCCACCCCTGTTCTAGGTGGCTCTTACGCTGAGCAAGTTTGCCCACCCCTGGACTAGATGACCCAGGAGACCCCTTCCAACTCTATGATTCTCTGATTCTCTGGTCTTCTTCTTTCCCAGCTGCCTTCAACTTTTTCCAAGCATTATTGTCTTTTCCAGTGACTCTTGTTCTTCTCATAATGGGATCACAGAATGAGAGTCTCAGTTTAGTCATTTCAGCTTCAGCTGAGTTAGTGTGAGCTAGCTCAGAGGTTTTTCGCCTCCAGCTCACACATTTTTGTCTTAGCTCAGGAAGGATGGGGCTCCAGAGCAAGCTAATTGATGTGGGAGCTGAATCGCTCACTCACAACTTGAATGCCGGTAGCTCACAAAGTAGAATTTTTGCTCACAAGACTCCACGGCTTGGAGGGAGCACTGGTCACAAGTTCTCTCAGAGCTGTTCTCTCAAGGGCAGTCCTCGAGAGAGCTCTCTCAGGCCCACCTTCCTCACAGGGTGTCTGTTGTGGGGAGGGGAAGGGAAAGGAGATTGTAAGCTGCTCTGAGACTCCGAGTGAAGGGCAGGGTATAAATCCAGTCTCCTCCTCCTCCTCAGGATTTTTTCTAGTTCCTTCCCAGGCCTGTGGCAATCTGGAAATTCTGACTCCGTTCCAATGTCTTCTGGTGCTGATAATGGCTTGGACCAACCAGTAATTTCCACGGACAAAAGGGATTTTTGAGAGTTACTTGCCTCTCTCATGCTCAGAGCCCAAAATGTTTCCTGAAATGCTGCTCTCGAGGGGCAGGGGACCCTCAGGAACTGCGCAAGGGGTGGGGTAACATTCAAAAATCCCCCCGCTCTTCACAGAAATCCTTTAGAAGATGTGAGCCATTCTCTTTATGACCATTTTTCTGTTCTATATGCTGTTGGTTTCAATTTTCTCGCTGTCACGGTACGCTGGCAGTTTATTGTAAGTCGCCCTTGAGAACTTTTCGGTAACAGGGACAAAAATGTTTTAAATCCAGACTGGAAATTTGCCACACTGAGGTGAAGGCATACACCTATGCTGCTGTTATCATTCCACCGTTCCTGAAACAGCGACAGGTTTTATTATCTGCTGGAAATACTTGCTGTGAAACAAACAGAAGAAGAGGAGAGGTTGGATTTATACCCCGCCCTTCACTCGGGAGTCTCAGAGTGGCTTACAATCTCCTTGGTTTGATGTAGTGGTTAAGTGCGCGGACTCTATTCTGGGAGGATAAGGTTTGATTCCCCACTCCTCCACTTGCAGCTGCTGGATGACCTTGGGCAAGCCATAGTTCTGTCAGAGCTGTTCTCTAAAGGACAGTTCTGGAAAGCGCTCTCTCAGCCCCGCCGACCTCCCAGGGTGTCTGTTGTGGGGAGGGGAAGTGAAAGGAGTTTGTAAGCCGCTCTGAGACTCCTTTGGGTAGTGAAGGGCAGGGTATAAATCCAATCTCTTCTTCTTCTTTTCCCTTCCCCTCCCCACAACAGACCCCCTGTGGGGCTGAGAGAACTCTTTCCAGAACTGCCCTTGAGAGAACAGCTGGTACAGAGCTACGGCTTGCCCAAGGTCATCCAGCAGGTGCAAGTGGAGGAGTGGGGAATCAAACCCGGTTCTCCCAGATTAGAGTCCGCGCACTTAACCACTACACCAAACTGGCTCTCTCAGTATAGTCAGGATAAGCTCTTCTACCCTATCCTGCTCCACACACGCAGGGAGGGAGGGGGGAATCTAATGTATATCCATACTGTCCGGGAGCAGGCCCACCCCCGTTGCCAGATGCACTCCCAGATTTATCCAGGAGTTACAGGAGGCTCACTTGGGAACTCACGGAAAGGGGAAGCTGCCGAGCCTGCCTCGGTGGCGAGGGCAGGGTATAACGCTAATAAATAAATAAATAAATAAATAAACTGCTGCAACAGCGGCTTCATAGTATGGGCCCTTTAAGGCCCCAACACAACCATGCCCACCAGGTCGACAGCAGCAAGGAGAAGAAACGCTGCAAAAGCAGGGGTGCCGTCTGAGACTTTGAAGGCCCCACATGACTCCCTGCCCACAGCTGCTGGCAGTTTAGACAGGACAATGGAAGGGGGGAAAGACGCTGCAGGCGCATCCCAGGTTTTCTCTGAGATATCAGGAGACTGCTGGTTCTCCTCAGCAGGGGACCCCAAAGTGGCACCCAGGGGGGAACCCACGAATTCCTTCCCTGGTAAGGGCCAGTTTGGTGTAGTGGTTAGAAGCACGGACTCAAATATGGGAGAACCGGGTTTGATTCCCCACTCCTCCACACGCAGCTGCTGGTGGGTCCTTGGATCAGTCACACGTTCTCTCAGAGCTGTTCTCTCAAGGGCAGTTCTCGAGAGAGCTCTCTCAGCCCCACCTACCTCACAGGGTGTCTGTTGTGGGGAGAGGAAGGGAAAGGAGATTGTAAACCGCTCTGAGACTCCCTTGGGGAGTGAAGGGTGGGGTATAAATCCAATCTCCTCCTCCTCCTCTCCTTCTCCAAGTCTTTTTAGAAAGTGGGTGGGACCAAGTGGTGATCCTACCCAGTGAGACTTCGAATTGCCCACCTGAGATCTGATTGGCTGTGCAGATTAAAATAACCACACCCAGAATCTCCAGGTACTCCCCAACCTACAACTGGCAATCCTTAGTTAATGCCAGAGGTCTGCTACACATGCGTCAAGAAAACACAGATGTGGCCAAAGATGGCATCATTGCGTCCACTATATAAAAGGGGAAAAAGTCCCCAAATCTACGTGCTGTATGAACAACACAAAACCAACACCTACGTGAATGGAGATCTAAAACAGCATACCAAATTAACCTATCTGTTGGTTGTTCCTGCAGGGGGGAAACCCAATAATCTATTTGTGTGTCCCTGTGTGTCCCCATATATTTACCGCTGAATTAACTTACTATTGAACGAGACCCAGAAAACATTTATACCTGGATGAAAGGTATAAACAATGCAGTCCCTTTCCAGATCCCGCTGGGAGAGCTTTCAAAAAGAGCAAGGATGGGTAAGTCTGGGCAGGAGATTGGTTTTTTTTTTTTATGGTTCGCGGAATGTCTTTTGCGCTTTCATCATCAACAACAAAACCCAGGGTTGAATTTCCAACGTGTGACGGACTGAACAAAAAGGGGGTGTGATAGCTCAAACTCTGTAGGAGAAAGCTGCATTCATTATTCAGGATGAGGAATGCTTCGAATTTCCTCCTGGAAAAAAATGTGCTCTAACTGAACGCATATCGCCACGTCTGACGACTACACACAATTCCGCTTTGTGGTGTTCGTGCTCTGTGACGCGGACGTGAACCTGGAAACCACCTGAACCACACTTCCCGGCAGGCACATACGCTGTTAAAACACTGCAAAAGGGCCCGTGTTGTAATCCAGACATGAATTTCATGCTTTTTCCTAGTTGGCAAAGTGTGCTCCTACCTTGAATAAACCTTTGTTGGTCTTAAAGGTGCCAATGGACTCTAAATTTAATAGAATCATAGAATGTTAGAGTTGGAAGGGACCTTGCCGGTCGTCTAGTCCAACCCCTTGCAATCTGCAGGAGCAGAGCCGAAAGATCTACCTCGACTTCCAGAAAGCTTTTGACAAAAGTTCCTCATCAAAGGCTCCTAAGTAAGCTCAGTAGTCACGAGGTAAAAGGACAAGTCCTTTTGTGGATCAAAAACTGGCTAATTAAAAGGAAACAGAGAGTGAGTATAAATGGGCAATTTTCTCAGTGGAGGGAGGTAAGCAGTGGGGTACCGCAGGGATCAGTACTCGGTCCGATGCTTTTTAACTTGTTCATTAATGATTTGGAGTTGGGAGTAAGCAGTGAAGTGGCTAAATTTGCAGATGACATGAAGTTGTTCAGGGTGATGAGAACCAGGGAGGATTGTGAGGCACTCCAAAGGGATCTGTCGAGGATGGGTGAGTAGGCGTCAACGTGGCAAATGGGGTTCAATTTCGCCAAGCACAAAACTGATGCACATTGGAGCCAGAAATCCTAACTATAAATACACGTTGATGGGGTCCAAACTGGCAGAGACTGACCAAGAGAGAGGTCTTGGAGTTGTAGTAGATAACTCAATAAAAATGTCGAGACAGTGTGCGACTGCAGTGAAAAAGGCCAATGCTATGCTGGGGGTTATTAGGAAGGGAACTGAAAACAAATCAGCCACTATCATAACGCCCCTGTATAAATCGATGGTGCGGCCTGCGTACAGTTCTGGTCGCCGCACCTCAAAAAAGATACTATAGCATTGGAGAAAGTGCAGAAAAAGGCAACTAGAATGATAAAAGGGTTGGAACACTATGAAGAAAGGTTGAAGCGCTTGGGGCTCTTTAGCTTGGAGAAACGACGGCTGAGGGGTGACATGATTGAAGTTTACAAGGTTATGCATGGGGTAGAGCAGGTTGAGAAAGAGGTATTTTTCTCCCTTTCTCAGAATACAAGTTCTCATGGGTACTCCATGAAATTGCTGAGCAGTCGGGTTAGAACAGATAAAAGGAAGGACTTCTTCACCCAAAGAGTGATTAACACGTGGAATTCACTGCCACAGGAGGTGGTGGGGGCTACAAGCATGGACGGCTTCAAGAGGGAATTAGATAAACATATGGAGCAGAGGTCCATCAGTAGCTATTAGCCACAAGGTATAGATAGGAACTCTCTGGGGCAAGTGATGCTCTGTATTCTTGGTGCTTGGGGGGGGGCAGCAGTGGGAGGGCTTCTGGTGTCCTGGCCCCACTGCTGGGCCTCCTGAGGGCACCTGGTATTTTTGGCCACCGTGTGACACAGAGTGTTGGACTGGATGGGCCATTGGCCTGATCCAACATTGGCTTCTCTCATGTTCTTATGATAGCCCTACAACCTACCTGAAAGATGGTCGTCCGGCCTCCACTTGAAAATGTCCAGCGAGGGAGCATCTGCCACCTCCCAAGGCAGTCTGTTCTACTGCTCAGCCACCCTTACAGTTAGGACGTTTTTCCTGATATTTAGCCGGTATCGACTCCCTTGTAATTTCCACCCATTCGATCTAGTCTTGCAATCCGGAGCAAGAGAGAATAGAGCTGCTCCCTCTTCTACATGACAGCCCTTCAAATATTTGAAGACTGCAATCACGTCCCCTCTAAACCTTCTCTTTCCCAGGCTAAACATACCCAACTCTTTCAGCCTTTCCTTGTAAGACTTGGATTCCAACCCTCTCGCCATCCTGGTTGCCCTCTTCTGGACACGCTCCAGCTTGTCAACGTCCTTCCTGAAATGTGGTGCCCAAAACTGGACACAGTACTCCAGGTGACCATAGCAGAATAGAGCGGAACAACCACCTTTAACTACCACTAATTTGTTGTAAAGCTTTTTCCTGTACTGGAGTCACAAACTTCACCGAAACAGAAAACACGACTCTCGCTCAGAGAGTATGCTGAAGGGTGCGAAATCAGCTGTACAATTAAACTCACAATGCCTCGGAATAAACTAGATGTCTAGGACACGGTTCCTCTGAACACAGCTATAGTGTCAGAGCGAACAACCCATTTAATTCAGGCATATACACTGTGGAAGCCCTTACCTGGATGGGCCAGGCTAACCCAATCCCATCAGATCTTGGAAGCTAAGCAGAGTCAACCCTGGTTAGCATTTGGATGGGAGAGCACCAAGGAAGTCCAGGCTCATGATGCAGAGGCAGGCAATGGCAAACCACCTCTGAATGTCTCTTGGCGTGAAAACTCTACAGGGTCCACCATAAGTTGGCTGTGGTCTGACGCCACCTTTCTCCTGCCATACGCAGCGGAAACGCTCCTGCAGAATACATTCCGATAGCTTGCAGCTGCAGCTTTTAGGCACGATAAATGCACTTACCTGAAACATATCCGTATCTTTGTCATGGGTATATTCCACTATGACCGTCTGGTTTCTGGACAGTGTGTAGGAGATACTGTGTTGCCCTTTGCAGCTGATGGCCTGGGGAATAAGACAGTTCGGGTTTTATTTCAACAATGCGTTAGCCGGGGAAAAGCGCATTATCATCATTATTATTATTCCTACAGCATTTGCAGATGTTACTACATTCCCAAGTCCTCCCAGTGGATGTGTCACGTTTGATCGTTCCGTTTTACGGCAAGCGACGAAGGGGTTTCAGTTAGGCTAGAAACCGCTTCCGCTACAACAAAAAGTTCTTAAGTGCTGTGGGTGCCACAAGACTCCTGTTTTATTTTTGCTGCAACACATTAACATGCCTGCCCCTCTCCCCCGGATTATTTGTTCCAAGGCCTCTGGAACACAATGGGATCATTCTTTGGAACACGATGGGATCAGTCTACTTGAGGGACCGCCTCTCCCCATATGTTCCCCAGCGAGTGCTCCGATCGGGATCCCAAAATTGTCTGGTTCTCCCAGGGCCAAAGGAGGTCCGGATGGCGGTTACAAAGGCCAGGGCCTTTTTGGTGGCGGCCCCATACTGGTGGAATGAGCTCCCAGATAACATCAGGGCCCTGCGGGACCTATTACAGTTCCGCAGGGCCTGTAAGACGGAGCTCTTCCACCAGGCTTATAAGTAGAGGCTGCCTAATGGTTACACCTTGGCCCTGACCTGAATGAGAACCTGCCAGCCAGAATGTTCTTTTCCAACCGGCTGCATGGGTTAACATCTTAGACGCAACCCCGATAAAGAAGATACGCCATCTTGTAGCGGGATATGAAATTGTCGGTTTTATGTTTTAAAATGTTTTAATATTGTAAACTGTATATCGTGTATTTTATTATATGCTGGTAGCCGCCCTGAGCCCGTCGGAAGGCGGGGAGGACGGGATATAAATTGAATAAATAAATAAATAAATAAATAAAATAGCACAGTGGTTCTTAACTTACATGAAAAATAATAATAATTGTTGTTTGTTGTTATTGTTATTATTATTATTATTATGAGAAATTTTATGTTTTGGTTTTGCTAGAGCAACTGTTTTGATCTAGCCCCCGTCCCACCACAAAATTCTCTGAAAACCTCCCTCTCAAATATCTGTAGTATTTCATACTAGAAGCAAGGCCCGCTTGTCACGCTCTGTATATGACAACTTTGTGCATCCTTTTTGCCTTGTTTCCCATGTAATGATATAAGAGGGTTCTTAGAGACACTAGTGTGGTTGGATTGAAAATTTGTCTCTTTCAATCAGGCCCTGAGCCACGGTGGGGCTTTTGGGGACTCCACCCCCTTTCTTAAAGGCACAGCCCCAGAAGAATTTCTCCTGTAAATGCTTTTCCCCATCATTTCAAAAAAATTTTTTAAAAGGAGTGTACTCCTTTAAGCAGAGTGGGGTGCTGTAATTGACTACAGCACACTTCGTCAGACAGTGAGATGGAATTACAGATCGTAGCTGTATATATAGAGGGTGGCATGCAGTGTTCCCTCTCGGCTGAGTTAGTGTGAGCTAGCTCTCAGTTTTTTAGCTTCCAGCTCACAGATTTTTGTCTTAGCTCAGGAAGGAGGGCTCCAGAGCGAACTAATTTATGCAGCAGCCAAACTGCTCGCTCGTAACTTTAATGCCAGTAGCTCACAAAGTAGAATTGTTGCTCACAAGATTCCACAACTTAGAGGGAGCACTGGTGGCATGCTAATTTAACAAGCCACCCTCTATATATACAACTTTGATCTGTAATGCCATTTCATTGTCTGAGGAAGTGCACACAAAACTTTGGATCAAACTTTGTTGGTCTTAAAGGTGACTGACACATGGAATTCACTGCCACAGGAGGTGGCGGTGGCTACAAGCATGGACAGCTTCAAGAGGGAACTGGATAAACATATGGAGCAGAGGTCCATCGGTGGCTCTTAGCCACAAGGTCTAGATAGGAACTCTTGGTCTGGGGCAAGAGATGCTCTGTATTCTTGGTGCTGGGGGGGGGGGCAACAGTGGGAGAGCTTCTAGTGTCCTGGCCCCACTGCTGGACCTCCTGAGGGCACCTGGTGTTTTTGGCCACTGTGTGACACAGAGTGTTGGACTGGATGGGCCACTGGCCTGATCCAACACTGGCTTCTCTTATGTTCTTAAGGTGCCATTGGACTCTAACTTTGTTCCCGTGAATTAAATGACCGCCAAAATGTCCTATTGTTAACAGCCTTGCTCAGGTCCCGCAAACTAAGGACCGTGGCTTCCCCTATCGAGTCAATCCATTTCCGGCTGGGTCTTTCTCTTTTCCTGCTGCCTCCCACTTTTCCTATTGCTATCGTCCTTTCCGGTGCGTCTTGTCTTCACATCCCATAACATGACCAAAGGACAACAGCCTGAATTTATTTATTTAAGCTTCTAGGGAGAACTCAGGCGTGATTTCATTTGATCGTACAGCCTCGTGTCTAAAATTAATTTACCGGATTAGTGCTACATTACATGACTTCGGTAAACCTGGGAGGCGAAATTGATCTGTGTTGCCGAAACAGCTATTAAGTGCAATTTTCGAGCAACCTTTCGCAAAAAAAGAACATTGCCATGGAAACCTCATGGGTTTCTTGAGTGCTGAGAAGTAGCCTCTTCTCCAGCAGAGTACTAGAAGGAGTTTAGTGGGGGTGGGGTGGGGCGGAGAAACCTTCAGGTTCCCCCATCAATGCTCAGTTTAATCCCATAACTGGCCCTTCTTCAGTACTTCTGTGATCTAAGAGGGTCAAGCGACCTTTGATGGAAGAGACACACATCCAGACACACTGGGTATTTGTTATCGGAACTATCTGGAGAGCGCGTGCAGTTAACGTGAGAGATGATCCACAGCCCACTGCGTAAACGTTTAGCAACTGCACATCACATGAGAAAGCAACACCAGGCTCTAAAGAAAGGCTTTTTGCATATATTGATTTCTGGATGTGTGTTGTTTTACAATAGTAATACTGACCACTGAGGAAGGCCCTAAGGGGCCAAAATGCGTATGGTCTACTGGTCATCAGATAGACCCATCAATTGTATATGTAAAACTATCTACTCTGTTTGTCAAAAGTTTTAAAAGTCTGATATTTGGGCTATTTCTTTTAACCTATTTTTATCTTTTATTAATGTATACACCATAATAAATATCTGTGTTTTTACAGTAACTTATTTTGTTAGCTTGACCCTCTTAGATCACAGCCGTATTTTGGGTTGAGTTCCCCCCCCCCTTTTCCCCTTGGTTTTCCTCTTCAGCACTTTATTTTATTTTATTTACTTATTTTTGGGATTTTTATCCCGCCCTTCCCGCCTTGCGGCAGGCTCAGGACAGTTACCAACCTAACATATAATACAATAAAATTCTATAAAATAACATTAAAACATACAGTATAAACTTTAAAACTATAATCCAAGATGGCACTTCATCGCCCCCCACCCAGGCGGTATCACCGGGCACCATAGGCGTAGAGTACGGGGGGGCTCGAGGGCTTGAGCCACCCCCAAAATTTCCCAGGGGGGGCTGAGCCCCCCACGAGAAAATGGAGCGCCTGCCGCCACGCCTCCCCAGGTCCTTCCGAGGCCCGGCAGCCACTGCTGGAGAGGGAAAGGGAAGGGGTGGCGGGGGGGGGAGGGAGAGAGAGGCACCGGCAGCAGCAGCTGGCGGGCCTCGGAAGGGCCCGGGGAGGTGGGGCGGTTTTCTGGAAGGGGGGGAGAACATTGTCCCAGTGCTCGCGCTAAGGAGCCCCCCCCCCGGATTTCCAAAACTCTATGCCCCTGCCGGGCACTCTTCAGTTCTCACTTGGTGTCGATGATCCTTGGCAGACTTCAGTACTTGGGCCAGGGCTATAAAGTCGAGGTGGCCCCTACTTGAAGGCCTGGTGGAAGAGCTCCGTCTTGCAGGCCCTTCAGAACTGTAAAAGGTCCCACAGGGCCCTGACGTCATCCGGGAGCTTGTTCCACCAGTGTGGGGCCGCCACCAAAAAGGCCCTGGCCCTTGTTGCCGCCAGTCGGGCCTCCTTGGGCCCTGGAAGAACCAGGCGCACACTTCTCCTATGTGTATGTTAAGTTCTGTCAAGTTGCTGCCAACTTACGGCGACCCTACGAATGAATGACCTCCAAAACATCCGCTCATTAACAGCCTTGCTCGGGTCTTGCAAATTGAGGGCCCTGGCTTCCTTTACTGAGTCCGTCCACCTCGGGTTGGGTCTTCCTCATTTCTTGCTAGCTTTTCCTAGCATTATTGTTTTTTCCTGTGACTTTTGTCCTCTCGTGATGTGACTGAAGTAATACAGCCTTAGTTTAGTCATTTAACTTCCATGAAGAGTTCAGGCTTGATTTGCTCTAGAACCCACTGATTTGTCTTTTTGGCGATCCGTGGTATCCCTCCGACATCGAATCTCAATTGTCTTCCTCTCAGCTTTCTCCATTTCCCAACTTCTACACCCATACGTAAGCAATGGGGAATAAACAGCATGGCATGAATTAACTTGATCTCGGTTGCCAGCAACAAACAGACAAATAATGACTGGTACGAGCAAAATCTCAGCTGAGTGGGCATGTTTCTCAGGCACTTAGGCCCTTTCCCAACCCACAGTTAATTTTGCTTCACAGA
The DNA here is from genome assembly GCA_029233225.1 of Lepidodactylus listeri. Taxonomy (NCBI): domain Eukaryota; kingdom Metazoa; phylum Chordata; class Lepidosauria; order Squamata; family Gekkonidae; genus Lepidodactylus; species Lepidodactylus listeri. Next base: position 94,570,816 of record JARCFY010000011.1, on the reverse strand, counting down.
ACAAGGAGAGTCAATAATTACTGTGAAGTCGGGCTATTCTGTGAACTTCCGGGCAGTGCCAAAAAACGCCTCCCTGTTCAGAGATGTTTTTCAGCACTTGTGAAAAATTTCGCTTTGTTTGCTTCAACTGCCCGCACCTGACTCCACCACTATCCTTGCGCAACCAGATTTGATTAGCTACGTCACCTTATTTACCTCCTAGTGGCTGGGTGGGATCAAGCACACAATGACGAAAACTGGCAGCACGGAAGCAGCAGCTGCTGGCACCAACAGCGGAGCCCAGCAAGACAGGGGAAAGGTACTCCGGAGGAGGGAAAAATATCTCCTACGAAGTGTCCTCTTAAGAAAGGCTGGATTTTCTTTTATATGTACGACAATCTACAATACTAGAAAATGACACTTTCTGTGTCTATTATAGGCACACACAATGTATTTTCAAGGATATGTTTTACTGTTTAAATGCAGCTAACTTTGTCCGCCACTGATATGACACTACTAAAGAATTAGAGCAAGGGTGTCAAACATGCGGCCCGGGGGCCGGATCAGCCCCCCCGGAGGGCTTCTATCAGGCCCGCGCTGGAACTGGCCATCTCCTGCTTCCAGTTCTGTTGCTGCTGCTGCATCATAGCTTGCTTCGCCAGACTCTCTCAGTCGCTCAGCCATTTCATGTTTCCCCCTGGGTCCTAGACTCAGAACTCGGAGCATGAGGTTTCTGCGGTGAATGTCAGTAAATCAAAAGTAGGGTTGCAGCTTACTGATAACACACCTGAACAGCCTGCTCAAGATTGCAACAGCACCGAGATTTTGATGCAATTATTCAGAGCAAGAGGTGTCAGTTATCAGACACTTTTAAATAAACAAAATGTTGCAAGAGTGCTAATGTTTTAAGCATGTTTTTATTTCAAGGTAAAAAAATTGTGTTTGTGTCCTTTATAAAGTTCATATCTCCGCTACCTGGCATTACATTTTATGACACACACGGCCCGGCCCATCAAGGTCTCATTTATGTCAGATCCGGCCCTCATAACAAATGAGTTTGAGACCCCTGAATTAGAGGCTTATAACATTTAGCTCTGTATCCAAGATACACTGTTATTCCTAGTCCGACTTTACAAGACTGTCTGAATAATATGTTTTTTCTTTGGTTTACTACAACATTTCCTTTTTTTAAAAAAGTTTTTATTACTTTCTGTGTTTCAGATAGCAAAAAACCCCACTCAACACCAAAGAAACCTAAGATACATGGCTTAAGGACAGACAGTTTGCAGTTCTCTCTCTAATATTGGCTACGGTTGCAGTATTGCTCCAGGACACTAAGGAATTTCTACCTACACATTTCATAAACATGCCAAATAGTACAACTTTGAATGCTAACTAAATTATAAATGATACAACTTATACAATTAAGGCAGTAATGTAAGTCCCCCCCCCCCCCCCCCGGCTTGAAATTTTTCAGGAATGTTATATCTGTGAGTAGGAACATCCGTCACAGATGCACTAAGCTGCATGGGTCTAGTTTTAATAACATGTTTCTGTGCTATCTGTTGATTGCCTTATTAAAATTGGAAGCTTTGGATTTTAAACTATTAAAAGATGACTGGGGTATGTGTCAATAAAGATGAACATCCCTCTTTAACTCCCCAGGACTTAGTTAGTTTGGTCTCTAATGAATAGCAAAGATAAAGGTTTCCCTTGCTTGAAAGCCGTCAAATCCGACTCAAGGGATGCAGTGCTCATCTCCGTTTCCAAGCCGAGGAGCCAGCGCTATCCAAAGATGTTTCTGTGGTCATGTGGCCAGCAGGACTAGATGCCAAGGCGCACGGAACGCTGTTATCTTCCCACCAAAGTGGTACTTATTTATCTCCTTGCAATGTCTCGCTTTCGAACAGCTAGGTTGGCAGGAGCTGGGACCAGAGATGGGAGCTCACTCCATCATGCGGCACTCGGGTCTCGAACTGCTGAACTACTGACCTTCGGGTCTGCAGTTCAGCGTCTTATCCACCTGAGCCACTGCATGCACACAAAAGCTTGTACCCAGAATAAAACTTTGTTTGTCTTAACAGTGTCACTGGACTTAGACTTTGTTCTGTGAATAATACTGTAATTCTGAGATTATAGCAAAGAGTTCCTACATGCATTAAGTAAACTATCTAATCCAGGGGTGGGCAAATTGTGGCCCGGGGGCCACATGTGGCCCGCCACAGAGTTTTTTGCGGCCTGCCAAGACAGTCGGCCATGTGGTGCGATAGGGTACATTTGTCTCATTAAACTGATTCTAAAATTAAATGTGCTTGCAGCTATAGATGATATGAAATTAGCGCAATAAATAAATTGAATAAAACTACCACTATTTTATTTAATTTATATTTATTGATTTTTATGATACAATTTATACCTTTTCTGAAATGCAAAGTTAACTAATGAATGCAATCGTTTTAAAAGGTGCGGCCCTCCGCTAACCTCCGCTCCCACAAAGTGGCCCTCGAGCCAAAACAATTGCCCACCCCGGTCTAATCAACTGAACGAATTCAAGAGTCCAGTGACACCTTTAAGACCAACGGAAGTTTTATTCAAGGTATGAGCTTTTGTGTGAAAAACTGTGCATGCCCACGAAAGCTCATACCTTGAATAAAACTTTGGTGGTCTTAAAGGTGCCGCTGGACTGTAAATTTGTTCTGCTGCTTCAGACCAACAAAGCTGACCACCTGGATCTGTCTGATCAATTGCATTAATTATTACACAGACACAAGCGTGGATCCCCAAAACTGCAGGGGCAGGAAGATGGCTGTGGTCCGAGATCTTACCCACTCTCCCCACCACCTCCCAGAGCTCTTTCTAACACTGGGAAAATTTATTCCTGGCATGGAGGAACTCGCGTCTTCTAAAAGCTGCATGAGTCAGCCGGGAGGGGGAGGAAGGGAAAGAAAAGAGCAACTTCACCGCCTCCCACTCTAGCCGCCCAGCCCATGCCAAGTCCCTCCATCCTGGAAATAAACTTTCCTGAGGTTGGAAGGGTTGGGGGGGGGGGAGGGGGAGGAAACATCCCTCGATCTTGAACCCAAGTATTGCTGGATCCTACCCGTAAGCACAAACTGTGAAGCAACAGACTAAGCTCCGCAAGAGAGCCTCCGCATCAACCAAACACAGGTAGCTGTTTTTAAATGCAAGCAATGTGGGAGTTCCAGCAGATGAATCACATGCCCCAGCCTCGGATACTAATGAGATGAGCCCCGTCAGATAACTGTACGGTTTCCAGACGTTATAAATTGAATCTGACACAAATTGATTTCGTACTGACGGGCCAAAGATTCTTGAGATAGCTTCCTTGAGAGAAACCTTTGAACAGCCTTCCCCCCCCCCCAAAAAAATCTCTCGAGAGAAGGGAAGAGGGACAAAAATGTAACTCCTTGCCAAAAAGAGTCCCTATCGATTGCTTACAGAAGTGGCATTGCTTACGCCTTGGAACAGAAAAATATTAGCATGGGGGAAATCGTATCTGCCTTCTGAGGACAAACGTTAAAAAGCACACAGCGCTGGCCGCTGTGGAGTGTATTTATTATATGGGCTTGATATTGGGGGTGAGAAAAAGGCAAGGCACTGCAAGTACTGAAATGTACCCAGCCAGGGGATGAAACATGGGACAGAGCGGGTCGAGAAAGAAGTACTTTCCTCCCATTCTCACAATGCAAGAACTCGGGGGCACGCCATGAAATTGCTGAGCAGTCGGGTTAGATCAGATAAAAGGAAGTCCTTCTTCACCCAAAGAGTGAACAACACGTGGAATTCACTGCCACGGGAGGTGGTGGCGGCTACAAGCATGGATGGCTTCAAGAGGGAACTGGATAATCACAAGAGGCGGGACCCGCGATACTCGGCGGGGGGAGAGAGAGAAGGAGCTCCATGTGGAGGAGGAGGAGAAAGCACCCACAGGTAAGCCTTCTCCCCACCCCCCCGGTCAATGATGGCGAGGCCCGGGCCGCCAATCCTTCCCTCCCCCGCACCAATGGCGAGGCCCATGTGGCTCTGAGCTGCCGGGCCTGCCAATCCCCCCCCGGGCACCGGCAGGAAGGCCTGAGTGGCTCTCAGTCGACAGGCCCACCAATCCCCCCCCCCGGCAGCGAGGCCTGAAATGCCTCCCAACTGCCTGCCAGCCACAGAGTTCCCAGAGCATTCTCTGTGCATGTGCAGGGAACACTCTTTTACTTTTGGGGGGATTTAAATATCCCCCATATCATTTTTTAAACTTTTAGGATTTTTCTGCATATCTGGGGAGTCCCCCAAGTGTGCAGGAAAATCTTTCTGTCCCCCAAGTGCCCCCAATGTGTGGATTTAGATATCCGCATGCACAGGGACACTTGACTACTAGATACATAGATATGGAGCAGAGGTCCATCAGTGGCTCTAAGCCAGAAGGTACAGATAGGAACTTTTGGTCTGGGGCAAGTGATGCTCTGTATTCTTGGTGCTTTGGGGGGGGGGGGCAACAGTGGGAGGACTTCTAGTGTCCTGGCCCCACTGCTGGACCTCCTGATGGGACCTGGTGTTTTTGACCACTGTGTGACACAGAGTGTTGGACTGGATGGGCCATTGGCCTGATCCAACGTTGGCTTCTCTTATATTCCTACGTTCTAGACCACAGCATGATGATTCTCTAAGTAATACAGTCCAAAATAATCCACAAACGCAAGCCCTCCTAGGGGCAAGAACAGTCCGTAGAAAAAAAAATAACTGTCCAGTGATGGTCCTTAAAACACACGTGCGTTAAGAAACACCCATTCCACCACATTTTCCCCTTGCCTGATATCCCAGTTTGAGGCAGCAGAGAGGCGTGGTGGTTTGCAAAGTAGGATGCGACATGACGGAAACAACGAGGGGCGTCAGAGGCGTGCGAGGAGATCTACGCCGTCGGCACACAGGTGAACCTAAGCAAACAGGTTTAATTAACACCCTTCCAAAGCCGCTTCAGCACTCCGGGCAAGTATCCGACTAGACAAGCTGCCATCAGATAAGTAATCTGCCCACTGTGTACTAATGAACCGGTCGCAGAGCTGTCTGGGGATTTCTATCTTCTTTAAAAGAAGCATGACAATAAAAAAATCTTAATTAAGGGGATGGGGGGGGAACGATTATTAACCTTCACTACATTTTCTCAAGAAAACCGTGGCTGCTCAGGGTTCCTTGAATGTGCGCTGCAGCTGTTTGCCCTGCTGCTCGTGTCAATGTGCTAATTACAGGCTGGTTATGTAACACAATAGCGCTGGGGAGGCTCTTCAAAAGAGCACCTACAGAGATGCTCGGGCTGCTATGCGTAACCAGCGACGGGGAAGGGTGGGGGTGGAAATTTTTGTGCAGTGGGAAATTTTCCATGACTGTATTTTTCCATGGAAAGTTTTCCGTCCGACATCGCCACTGAGCCAAAAGCTAACGCAGACAAAGACGCCTCTCATTTCTCTGTTTCGGAGGGGCAGAGGCTGGGAGCTTCGGCACAAAAGCCTCGGCTGAGTTTTTGGAGGAAATACTCTGGGCTTGGGGGGGGGGGGGGGGGGGGGGGGCCCTATTCCGAAGTCGTCCCAATGCCTAACCAGAAAAGTTTCGTGTGGCATCACTACACTGAAATCACGGACGGACGGAAGATTGTCGGCATATGCAAATACTGTGGACAGACGTATGCAAATAATGCTACGAGGATGAAAAGGCATTTGACAACTTGCAGAAACTGTCCAGAAGAAATCCGGTCCCTGTACAGGAAGCTTCTGCCAAATGGAGAAAAAATAGCTGCCAAGAGGCTATTTCAGCAGTCACAAGTAAGTAAACACATTAATACATTAAACAGAGCAGGCCACGGTGGCGCCCACAATAAAGCCTGTAAACGTGTATCCTTTCAGGGAACGTGCACAATTAAATTTTCTTTATAAAAAGAGCAGAAGTTGGGTCGGCTTAGGAGGAGGCTTCTATGTCAATTGTTTCGTTGCCTTAGGCAACAGCTCTTCAATCCCAACTCCATTACAAAACTTTGTCTTTTTAAAGAATTCCTTGCATAGATAGAATTATTTTACCGTATTTTGTACTCTGCTCACTGATTGACTGAACAGTCTTTTCTCGTGCCTGTAGTCTGCCCAGCCTTGCTACCTTATTTTTGGCCAGGAATCTTTGCTCTTTGAGTCAAATGTTTAAGTCATACTTTGCAATTCGGTTGCCGACTGACTGAACGGTTCACGAGGGCCGCCTCGCCTGTTGCCTGCGTTCCACTTCACACGGACTCCAGGGGGTGCATGGCCCTCAGGTAGCTCGTTTGGTGTCATGGTTAGGAGCGCGGACTCTAATCGGGGAGAACCGGGTTTGATTCCCCGCTCCTCCACGTGCAGCCGCTGGTGTGATCCTGGGCCAGTCACAAATTCTTTCAGAGCTGTTCTCTCAAGGGCAGTTCTTGGGCGAGCTCTCTCAGCCCCGCCTACCACACAGGGTGTATGCTGTGGGGAGGGTAAGGGAAAGGAGTTTGTAAGCCGCTCTGAGACTCCTTCAGGTAATAAAGGGCGGGGTATAAATCCAATCTCTTTTTCTTTGACCAGAACAAGGGCTTTTCCGATGTTCCCAACCAGTGGAATGCTCTGTCTGAGAAGATTCACGTCTCGTGGGACCTGTCTAGGTTCCGCTGGGCCTGTAAGATGGAATTATTCTTCCAGGAATTCCATTGAGGCAGAGGCTATCTTACCGGGCCTATCAGCTTCTCTGATCATCATGTGCCGGGGTGCTAAATCGTTTCATAGGATATTTGTATTTTTATATATGTTTTGTATTGCTGTTGTTAACCATCCTGAGCCCCAATTGCTGGGAAGGGGCAGGATAAAAATCAAATGAAATAAATAATTAACATAGAATCACAGAATCACAAAGTTGGAAGGGGCCCTACAGGCCATCTAGACCAACCCCCTGCTCAATGCAGGATCAGCCTAGAGCAAGGGTGTCGAACTCATTTGTTATGAGGGCCAGATCTGACATAAATGAGGCCTTGTTGGGCCGGGCGATGTGTGTCGTAAAATGTAATGCCAGGTAGCGGAGATATAAACTTTATAAAGGACACAAACACAAATAAAAACATGCTTAAAACATTAGCACTTTTGCAACATTTTGTTTATTGAAAGGTGTATGATAACTGACACCTCTCGCTCTGAATTACTGCATCAAAATGTCTGTGCTGTTGCAATCTTGAGTATGCTGTTGAAGTGTGTATCTGTAAGCTGCAAACCTACTTTTGATTTATTGACATTCACCACAGAAATCTCATGCTCAGAGTTCTGAGTCTGGGACCCAGGGGAAAACATGAAATGGCTGAGCAACCAAGAGAGTCTGGCGAAGCAAGCTATGATGCAGCAGCGGCAGCAACAGAACTGGAAGCAGGAGATGGCCAGTTCCAGTGCGGGCCTGATAGAAGCCCTCCGGGGGGGCTGATGTGGCCCCCGGGCCGCATGTTTAACACCCCTGGCCTAGAGCATCCCTGACAAGGGTTTGTCCAGCCGCTGCTTAGAGACTGCCAGGAAGGGAGAGCTCACCACCTCCCTTGGCAGCTGATTCCACTGCTCCACAACTCTTACTGTCAAAAAGTTTTTCCTAAGATCCAGTAGTACCTTCCTGCCCTTAATTTAAACCTATTATTACGAGTCCTAATTATCATTTCTGTCATCTGCTGTGTCTCAGGGAGAAAGGGCTGACTATGAATGACGCTAACAACATAAAAATATCAAGAATGTAAAGCTTCTCCCCTCTCTTTTATTCCAGGAACTTAGTACTTGCAGCGGAACAGCAGATCTGCCACAGGTGAAAGTTGGAAATGTTGAACTGCCACGGCCTAGGGAAAGACAGGCGGGACCTTCCTTTTCGAGATCAGCCTCAGAAGAAGATTTGCCAGCTGTGGGTAGCTGTTCAAGACCACCAGGCACATTCTCAAACCGTGCAGACAAAATGTCAAAAGAAGATAAAGAAAAAGCAGATGAGACATTGGCTCGTGCAATATTTGCAAGCGGAACCCCGCTTTCCATAACCGAAAACTCATACTGGAGGGAGCATTACAAGCTAATCTGCCCGTTGTACAAACTGCCATCACGATTTCGCTTGTCGCATTCTCTCTTAGACCGAGAGCACGGCAGAGTCCAAACCATGGTCGTTCAAAGACTCAGTCGAGCAGAATCACTGACGCTCATGTCAGACGGATGGGCCAACACGCAAGGAAAGTCTTTACTGAATATCATGTTTGCAACCCCCAAGCCGGTATTCCTGAAAGCCGTTGCTAGCAAGCCCTCTCGCCATACGAGTGACTACATAGTCAATCTACTCAGTGAAGAGATTCAAAGTGCAGGTCCCTCCAAGGTGCTGGCCCTTGTGACGGACAGTGCGACTAACATGAAGGCGGCCTGGCAAATGTTAAAGGCAAGGTACCCTCAATTAATTGTTTTTGGCTGCGTTGCTCACGGGCTGAACCTGCTGGCAGAAGACATACTGAGGGTGAACACGATGAAAACAATAGTGGCAAACTGTAAAGCCATTGTGAAGGTATTCAACAACCACGTCGCGAGTCAGATGATGAAAATACTGCAGAGGGAGAAACAAGAGAAGGAAAGTTCACTTATGTTGCCCGCTGAAATGCGATGGGGCTCAGCTGCCAAGTGTTTAGAGAGCTTGCTGCATTCAAAGGACTGCTTACAGAGCGCTTCAGCGGGAGAAACCTTATCCCACATTATTCCTGTGAATATTCGTAAGCAGATTCTTGACGACGACGTATTCTGGGTTCAAGTTGAAGGAGCGTTCAATTTGCTGCTCCCCATTTCAGCAGCTCTCCAGGAGCTCGACAAAGAGACAAACCTTTCCAGAGTCGCGGGGGTATTAAAAAAACTGAACGCAAACTTGATTGAACTTTTGCCTTCTTCACCTCTATCCAAAAACGAAGCGGCGGCAGTAAAACAAATGTTTACCGAAAGGTCTGAATTTTGCTCTCACCCCGTTCACCTGGCGGCGAACTTGCTGGATCCTCGTCAAAGGGCGCAACATTTCTCAGAGGATGAATTATCTACGGCTCTCGATACAATCATGGAAGTGGCGAAGAGCGTCCCCAACCTCAACGAAATAACCGTGATGACAGACCTTGCAGAGTATCGCGCAAAAGAAAAACTTTGGAGCAAAGACATCCTTTGGCAAGTGGCAGAGAATGTGTCTCCCCTCACCTGGTGGAAGGGATACTGCAACACCCGACAGCTGTCCACAATTGCAGTCAGGATCCTAAGTATTCCACCAGTCATTTCGCACGAACCCAACTGGAAGGCCTTCAGCTCAGCCAATGCGCAAAAGTGGGACGGACTAACAAATAGCCACACCGCCAAGTTGCTTTGTATTTCTCAGAATCTTTCGCTGTCCTCAGAGAATCTATCTTACGCACCACCGGCAAAGCTCATGAGATGTGATGAGTGGCCCACAGACTCGCTGAAGACCGAACCGTCATTTAGCGATCGAGAGTGGGACTCGAGCGGTTCCGAACCGGATTCGCTTCAATCTGAACTGGAGCCAGCCTACATCGGAAGCGCTTCTACAGACAGTGACCACTAAACCGAAGGGACTGTCGATGCATGTTAAGCTCTGCTGGAAGAGATGAGTGAACAACTGCTGCATCTCGTGCACGGACTAAAATTAGTACATTTAACTGTTTTCAATATCTTGATTTTTTCCCCCTTAAAATGGGAACAGTGTAAAGGAAGTATGTAACATTCAGTTCTTGGTGAAGCTGAATTTTTTTGAGCATTCAAACAAAAAAAAGTGCTTGATTAATTATCATTGTTGTTGTTATTATTTAGTCCCTAGATGTCAAATGATTGGGGGGGGGGGGGCAATATCTCTTCAGTATTGTTCCAGCTGGCTTCCTTGGCTCAATATTCAAGGTGCTGGCACTGACCTTTAAAGCTCTATACCAGGTGTGGGCCAACTGTGGCTCGGGAGCCGCATGCGGCTCTTTCACATACATTATGCGGCTCCCGGCAGGGCGGCTGGGGAAGCTAAATATCATTAGCAAACAAATATCATTGGACAAATTAATATCATTATCAATATCTGCTTTTACCCCTTTTGTTATTATTTTTGGCAGCCTCATTTAATGTTCATAAAAAGCAAATCTGCTTATTTTCCAATAAAAGCAGGTAATATTTGTTCATGTCTTGTGGCCCTCAAACATCTGATGTTTATTCTATGCGGCTCTTACGCTGAGCAAGTTTGGCCACCACTGTTCTATACCATTTAAGACCAGCAGACCTTAAGAGCCATCTACTTCCACATGAACCTACCTGTCCTTTACAGTCATCCAAGGGGGACACTGATATGGATGCCCCTGCAATCTAAGATAACCTGGGAAAGGGCTTTCTCAGTTGTGGCACTAAAATTATGGAATCTGCTCCCCCGGAAGATACGTCTGTTGTACCCTACCATCGTTTTCCACCAGTGGGATGAAGACTTTTCTGTTTTGTCTGGTATTCCCTCACTGACCCTCCTTCCCATTTATGTGCTTGATTGTTGTTTTTAATTGTGTCTGCATGCATCTGTCTCTGTACATAAACAGACAGAGCGCACAAATGCTCTTTTTAATCTTTTGATTGTCAGCTGCCTTGGGGGCCCTCAGCTGAGTGGAAGGGCAGCATTTATTTATTTAAAACCTTTTGGTTTTAAATAAGAAGTCAATAAAATTCAACCTTTTTATTACAAAAATATTTAAAATGTTTATACAACGGACACAGCATATGGCACACGTTTTTTTTAAGTTTAAGCAGTTGAACACGCTAAATCCAATCGATTCATCAAAGTTTTCCAGATAACCATCACATCATTCATCACAAATATTTGTACTGGAGCCATACTTGTGTGTAACTGGGAAGAGATAAAAGCCAGTTATATTCAATTGGAAAATTTAAGAATGTACCTTAGAGGTATGGAGCAGAGGTCCCTCAGTGGCTATTAGCCACAAGGTCTAGATAGGAACTCTCGGTCTGGGGCAAGTAATGCTCTGTCTTCTTGGTGCTTGGAGGAAAACAGTGGGAGGGCTTCTGGAGTTCTGGCCCTGCTGCTGGACCTCCTGATGGCACCTGGTGTTTTTGGCCACTGTGTGACAGAGTGTTGGACTGGATGGGCCACCGGCCTGATCCAACATTGGCTTCTCTTATGTTCTTATGTATCTGGAACTAGACAGATTCCAGAAAGACCACAGACCAATCTCCGCTTCATGAATGAGCATCCTGATTTCTATTAGCATTCTTTTTTCTATTTTCCACTTGGTGGATTGATACAAATTTATGCAACTGTTCTGGCTCCCACAGATTCAGGCTGTCCTTAGTTTAGAACGACAGATGAGAGGTATCCTGTGCTTCCTGTTCATATCTCAAAATCTTAACTCCACCAAAACCATTTGCTCCAAAGCTTCGCCCATGCAAGTCTCCCCACCACCACCAATTTAGATCGCTTCTGCAAAGAAGAATCTCACGGGCAACACACATCACTAAATGTAGTAAACTAAATGTACGGGCAACACACATCACTAAAGGTACTAAAACAACCGCTCGCAGATAAAAACCCTTTAAGATAAGCTTGCGTTTTCAATTAAGGTCAAAGAATCACAAAGAAAAAGCAAGACATAAAGCTGGCTTATTCACAATTAGGTGTCACAAGTATTCAGAGCCCCCCAGTTCTGTTTCTGGTTTGGGTTTTTTTTTTTTGCAAGGCAGGTGTATGTTTGGAGGAGGGAGAAACAAGGGGAAATTTGGCATGCTTGGAACATCCCTCAAGGCCAGTGGTTCTTAACGGGGTGTGATATCTTGGGTGTCTTATGATGAACTTGTGACAGTGGACGGGCATTCCTGATTTTAAACAGCCCCCTCTTCCCCAATTAAAATGGCTTCCGACAACAACTGAAGAAGAGCTTTTTTATCCTGCTAAGCCTGCAAGGAGGATAAAATTCCAGCGCCTCAGTTTCTTCCACAGGCTCTTAGGAAGTAGCAGACAGCAGACCGGAATCAAACTTAACATCAAGGAGTCAGCTGAGAGGTCCCCCCCCCCCCCCCCGCCCCGGCACAATGGTCTCATCTGATGTGTGTCTAAGATCTTTGTGCTGTAAGCACATATCCATAAATATACCTCTATAAATAAAACTGTCTTGTCTGGAGGGCTGTTTTTTACTCATTTATTATGAGCCCGTTTGCCACTTCAGTACCTCCCAGAGCTGCCCCCCCCCCCCCGGGTGGAGCCCTCCATCTAAGCTGCCTCTTAGGCCGCAGTACAACCCCCGCCCCCAACAAAGGCTCCACCCTTAAGGAAATGTTTAACCGCTGGGTGCCTGGGAAAGGGGAAACCATCTATATTTGGGGTGACTGAAGCTAAGGCTGCTACTTGTCTGTGCATGATGTTTGGTCTAAGACCTTGAGACAAGCCATCATGGAAGAACGGAAGTATCTGGGGGAAATTTGCTGACTGTGGCTTGCATTGCTTCCGCCTACCCCATCTCACATATACCTTCCGTGCGTAGCCATACAGACGTGACACAGATGGACTGTGTGCAGATAACGTTGTGTGACCGACCTGCTCGGAGAAACCTTGCGCTAACCACATCTGCCGCTCAATCTCCAGACGGTCAGACGCAACCACACTGGACACCACAGCCCTTGCTGAGAATTTCATGGAGTCCAGGCTGGCATCGGCCATGAAGGCAGCTGCTCTCTCCAGCCAAAGGCAGATTCGGACCTTCTTGTTCAAGGTAGGGTTCAAGGTCTCTTAGCAATTTTCAGAGCCATATAATAGAGACCCTAGGCCGTAAGTGAATTTGTAGCCACTGCTCTGAGAGACAGAGCCATGGCTTCATGAGATTTGCAAACAACTGCCTCTCTCCTTCTCTCAGTGCCACCCTTCAGTTTGCCTTCCCCTTAGGAACAAAAGAACATAAGAGAAACCAATACTGGATCAGGCCAATGGCCCACCCAGTCCAACACTTTGTCACACAGTGGCCAAAAATACCAGATGCCATCAGGAGGTGCACCAGTGGGGCCAGGACATGAGAAGCCCTCCCACTGTTGCTCCCCCCAAGCACCAAGAATACAGAGCATCACTTGCCCCAGACTGAGAGTTCCTCATCTATACCTTGTGGCTAACAGCCAATGATGGACCTCTGCTCCATATCTATATACTAATTCCCAAGGCGCCTTTGGGGGGGAGAGAGATTTTTTTGCACACTTGGGGGACTCCCCGGAAAAATCCTAAAACTTAAAAAAACTTTTGGGGGGATATTTAAATCCCCCCAAAAGTTAAAGAGCATTCCCTGCGCATGCGCAGGGAACGTTCTGGGAACTCTGCGGCGGCCAGGCAGCTGAGAGGCGCTGAGGCCTTGCCGCCAGTGCCGGGAGGTGGGGGGGCGATCAGCAGCCCGGCAGCTGAGAGCCGCTCGGGCCTCCACGTTGGTGCCGGGCGTGGAAAATTGGTGGCCAAGTGGCTGAGAGCTGCTTGGGCCTCACCACCAGTACTGGGGCGGGGAATCGGCAGCCCGGCAACTGAGAGCCGCTCGGGCCTCACCGCCAGTGCCGGGGGAGGGGAATCGGCAGCCCGGCAACTGTAACTTACTGGTCCACAGAGCCGGGGAGCATCTGAGCCATGCCAGGCATCTGGACCAGCCTCCCCCACCCCGGTTCTCAGAGAGCCAGCCAGCCAGCCCCCCTCCTTCCCTCCCCACTCACCCTGGTGGTAGAACAGCCTCCCTATCCAAATGAAGAGGATTACCATGCTCGGGCGGCGGAAGCTGAGGCTGTCTCTGGGCAGCTCCATGCTCGTGTTTACTAAGACACAGCAGCTGAAGGCAAAGCCGTCTGGAAATCACCAAAAGTGGTTTCCTGGCAGACTTCCCTCTTTTCAGTTGTCCTCCTCGTAGGAAATCATGTTGCTCTACACACTCCTTAGCAACATTTACTGAGCTTTCAAAATCTAATAGAAACAACATGGAGCTCCCCCCCACAAGTACTGTGGGTCCTCCTGCTTGTCTATATACTAATTGCCAAGTGACCCCTGTGTGCGCGGATATCTAAATCTGCACATCGGGGTACTTGGGGGGCAGAGAGATTTTCCCGAACACTTGGGGCAATCCCCAGTGTGCAGAAAAATCTGAAAAATTAAAAAAAAACCACATGGGGGATATTTAAATCCCCCCAAAAGTAAAAGTGTTCCCTGTGCATGCGCAGAGAACACTCTGGGAACTGTGGCGGGCCAGCCGCTGAGAGCCGCTGAGGCCTTGCCACCGGTGCCTGTGGGGGGGGGGGAGATTGGTGGGCCTGGGGGCTGAGAGTCACCGAGGCCTCACCATCAGTGCCCATGGGGGGGAGATCGGCAGGTCTGGCAGCTGAGAGCCATTCAGGCCTCACCACTGGTGCCCGTGGGGGGGGGGGATCGGCAGGCCTGGGCCTCGCCGTCGGTGCTGGGGGGTGGGGGAGAAGGCTCACCTGTGGGTGCTTCCTCCTCCTTGACATGGAGTTCCTTCTCCCCCCCACGCGCAAGTATTGTGGGTCTCCGCCTCTTGTGTTTATCTAATTCCCTCTTGAAGCCATCCATGCTTGTAGCCGCCACCACCTCCTGTGGCAGTGAATTCCACGGGTTAATCACTCTTTGCTGGTGTCCAGGATTCGTGCAGCCTGAATAGCGGGGCGGATCGACTATGAAACTAATGAAGTTTCAGCGCCCTGATAATGGAGGGGCCCTGAAGCAACTTTTTTAAAAAAATGAGTGAATTTTTCAACAAAACTGGTGGGAGTTTTTTTAAGCGTTTGTTATTAAAATAAGGCTACTTCAGCGACAGAATCCGAAGCCAACGGGTTGAAATGCTTAATACTGACCTTAGAATATGCTCTGATACCCATTTCATATGGCCTCAAAATGTCCCTGCGATTGGTCAAATTTCAAAAATTGGCCTGATCCAACACTGGCTTTCTCTGATGTTCTTATTGGAATACAGCGAATGTGAAGCAGGTAATACCCTCCAGAAAACTGAAGTATTCGTCTATGAACGAGAGCGCCTTCCGGATTAACAAACCCCCCAGTCATGTCGCTGCAAACGGATTTAGCGGCAGTCCAGTCACGCTGCCATCACATCATAAAGAGACCTGCTCTAATGTTGCAGGGGGGTGGATTACGGTTTGTAAACTTGGAAGTCTTTCAGAAACAAAGCCTCTCTGGAAGATTACGTCCTGGTTTCCATGAAATGAGCAGGGGCTCGCGCTGTGCAGCGGCCACTGAGGGATAGGTGCCGAAACCCGAAAGGGCAGCGGAAGAACAAACGATGTGCAGAAACGACCTTATTTTCCATCCATGGCTCGCACTGGGCCGACCTCCGGGCTGCAGCCTATTCATCACGGCTGTTTTAACCACATCCGAGTTAGCCCGAGAGTTTCGAAAAGATACCTATCGGAGCCCATGATGCACAACGGCTTTCCAAGAAGTGTCTGTATGCGACCAACTCTGCTTGTTTGCATTCTAGAAGTCCCACTGTGAATACTAACCTGGGTCGGCCACCGGGGATAAAGCAGGGATTTAAAGCCAGAGCAGCTGTTATGACCAGCATTTGTGGGAGCGAATCAGCCACAGGACTACCCTCGGCAACTTCCTAGCTCTGTCCTCGTACTGAACATTTTGCTGACAAAAGGCACTGTCAAGTTTTTCCCCCCAAGTGACTGAGCAGTACTCTTAGGCCATCCTTTTTGTTCAGATGACAAGCAAAATGGGTGAAATCAAAAGTAGTCTTAGTTACTGAGCGGGGGGTTGGGCTAGCTGGCTTGTATGGCCCCTTACAACTCTATGGTTCAATGTATGGCCCCTTACAACTCCTGCTCAACGTAGGATCAACCTAGAGCATCCCTGACACAGGCCGGTCCAGCCGCTGCTTGAAGACGGCCAGGGAGGGGAACTCACCATCTCCCCAGGCAGCTGATTCCATTGTTGCTCAACTCTGATTGTCAAAAAGTATTTCCCTAATCTCCAGCCGGGACCTTCCCACCCTTAACCTAAACCCATTCTTGAAATTCCTCTCCTCTGCTGCCAACAGGAGCAGCTCCCTGCCCTCCTTGAAGTGACAGCCCTCCAAAGACTTCAAGAGAGCCATCCTGTCGCCCCTCAACCTCCAGACTGAACCTTCCCAAGTCCCTCAGCCTTTCCTCCTAGGGCTTCTTGGTCTCCAGGCCCCCGGTCATCCTTGTCGCTCTCTTCTGCACTCGCTCCATTCTGTCCACATCCCTTTTGAAGTGAGGCCTCCACTTTTTCCCACAGTGCATCACCATACGTGTCCGCTCCTGGGCTTGTTACTCCTGGAACGGAACGGTGTTCCTGTGCGTTCCAGCTCAAAATGACCCCTGGGGTCCTCACAAGTTGGAAGTGACTTGATGGCACACCACACATACACACACACAAGCAATAAACAAGAATAAACAACTTCTTTCCCTGCTGTCTTCTCACTTTCCAAAGATTCCCCCCAGAGCTATAATGAGAGACTTTACTACAGTACCCTAAATTCTACCAAGCAAGTATGAAAATGTCGGGGTCCGACAAAAGCAGGTTCTAAATGCCTAAATAAATAAATGCAGACCTCGATATTGATCTCCGTCCATCAGATTTCGTTTGCTAGCTTGGAAAGGCTTCTGGCGTTTACTACGGAGCCTTATGGAAGCAAACTAAAGCAAAACCACAAAACAGCGCCGTAAAAGATAGCTACGGACTAGGCCGAGGACGTTTTACAGCATCGGTAAAACTGCAGCGTAAATAATGGGTAGGGATTTTGTCTGGCTCCGAGAACAGATCGGTTTATTTGTAGCAATGTGGATCAGTACGGAGAGTCGTTCTAACATTTGTCACGCAGATGACTTATCTGGCTGGAAGCTATTATTAGAGGGAAAAGTGACAGGGGAAATGATAGCTTTGAGCCACAGCAGCTATAACACGCAGCAGGCAGCCTGCACTTTTCTCCTTAAGTGAAGCAAAATCCAAATCTAAACAATCTTAGCAAAGACAGAAGACAGTAAGAGGGGAGGGGGGAGAGAGAGCCTGAAATTGTTTCCAATCTACGGTCTCATTTAAATTTAACCCGATCCTACGCATGTTCTCTCGGAAAGGAGCTGCACCTGATTTATTTCCAAGTCAGTGGGCATAAAGTCTTACGAATCATCACTAAAAAACACCATGGCTTAATACCAACCAACTATCGCCCCCGTCCCCCAAGATCTCTCTCTCTTCCAAAGTTAGCTTCAGCCCTGGAAAATAAGACGGCCTTGCAGCAGGTGCTGAAAGTTTCTAAAGAGGTCTCCCTGACCCAAATATGCTCAGGAAACCCACCCACAAAGTGAGAGCTACAATAAAAAGGCACAGGTCCTAGTTAATGTCAGAAAGGCTATGGGGGGGGGGGGGATTGGATTTATACCCCGCCCTTCACTACCCGGAGTCTCAGAGCGGCTTACAATCTCCTTTCCCTTCCCCTCCCCACAACAGACACCCTGTAAGGCAGGCGGGGCTGAGAGAGCTCTTTCGAGGGCTGCCCTTGAGAGAACAGCTCTGAGAGAACTCGTGACTGACCCAAAGTCACACCAGCAGCTGCATGCCGAGGAGTGGGGAATCAAACCCGGTTCTCCCAGATTAGAGTCCACGCTCCTAACCACGACACCAAACGGAATGTCATTGCAGCCTGAGGTGTGGGTCAGCAAGGAACAATAACCACTGTTCTTCAGCAGAACTGTACAGACGCCTGGGCCCACTGCGCTGGTTTTTAATGGCTGCATCTGAAATATAAGTGTTCGTTTTTATGCTTCTATCTCCTCCTATTTGACTCTCTGGAACAGTCAAGGCCACGTGAAAACACAGGCATGCAAATAACTGCACAGCCACATATTGAAGCACATTAATTTATAATCTAATTACACGCAAGATATTACCAAGCACCGAACTTGGCAAGCAGTTCTTAACCTTTGCAGAGACCAGAAATGAGAGCTGAAGCCTGAGAATTAAGTTAAATGTTGAAATTGCTCGTTCTTAAGCAAAAGGCAAAGTCGGGGGGGGGGTTAGTCTATGTTCCCAGAATGCATCGGTTACACCAAGGACCGCAAAGGGGGTTGACCGTAACTGTAAAATGGCAGACGTCTGCTAAATCGCCACCACCCTGAAGCAATGCTCCCTCTAAGCTGGGGAGCCTTGTGAGCAAAGATTCTACTTTGTGAGCTCCTGGCATGAAAGCTGCGAGCCAGCGATTTGGCTGCTGCATAAATTAGTTTGCTCTGGAGCCCTCCTTCCTGAGCTAGGATAAAAATGAGTGAGCCGGAGGCTAAAAAACTGTGAGCTAGCTCACGCTAACTCAGCTTAGAGGGAACACTGCCCTGAAGTGCCGGGCTTATTGCATGCTGTGACTGCAAGACGACGCTGACCATTCCGGTTACGTAGGTAACAGTTACACTTATCAGTGAAGGAGTATTATGCAGTTGCAGAGGCCAACACAGTGATTTTACTGAAGAACTGTGAGGGTCAATTTGATCAATACTGACACTCAAGCAGGGGAATCCGTCAAAGAATTTGGATTACCGACCTGTGTGTAGGATGCCGACTCTGTTCTGCATGACAGCTAGCTTGGTGAGTGGTTAAGAGCGGCAGTCTCTAATCTGGAAAACTGGGTGTGATTTCCCGCTCCACCACGTGCAGCTGCTGGTGTGAGCTTGGCTCAGTCACAAGATCTCTCAGAGCTGTTCTCTCAAGAGCGGTTCTCCAGAGAGCTCTCTCGGCCCCACCTCCCTCACAGGGTGCCAGTTGTGGGGAGGGGAAGGGAAAGGAGACTGTAAGCCCCTCTGAGACACCAAGTGAAGGGCAGGGTATAAATCCAATCTCTTCTGAAGTGGGAGGAGATAATTAGGGAAATCACACACATGCCCCCCAAAAAGATGGAATGGGCCTTTAAGTTTTTGGAACTGTATGATTCGATACAAGCCCTTATCTGCAACTACTTTTTCTGGAGGGCCACTCAAAACAGGGGGAACGCTGAAGGCCATCTAGACTGTTCTGGCACTGCATCACCAGGAATGAATACCTGCAAATGAATCACTGTGCTTCTCATGGATTAAAGACGACGAACTTTACAAATTTGTTGAGTGGTATTTGGGCAAGAGGAAATATGGAACCGCAACAGGAGCAGGAAAAGAAAAGGGTCTATTATTCATCTTGTCCACAGCGCTCTCCGAGAATCGTAATTTTATGAGAACACAGAAGCAGACACTAAAAGGCTACACACACCCCAAGTATTACTGTCTCCGGCACCTACAATCACAGTAATTGCTCCAATGACGACATAAGAAATGCCATAATTTGTCAAAAACGCCTTTGAGAAAACACGGCATTCAGATGTGAACAAAGGGAAAGGTATGCGGTTTCTTTTGAAGTCCTGGTTTCAGACCAGGTATGTCACCTGTCCTTTCCACATTTTAGAAAAGAAAGAGACCTCGGGAGGAGAATAGAGCTCCCAAACCTCTTGACAGCTGTGTGGGAGACTGTATTCCAACAGGGGCAGCTTTTTCATATCGCCGCAAGATCGGCCACGTCTGCCTCCATTCCCTCTTCTTCTGCACAAGTTGTCGAAAAGTCGGGGAGGCCTTGTGACCTTTGTATCTGGCCACGCCAACGCAGAAGGGTTCCCAAACCCACCCCATGAGCCTGCCAGACTGGTCTTACTATAAGGGAGCTGTCAAAAAAGAGAAAAGCTACACAAGTGAGCAAGGCAGAAGAATGGCTGAATGGCCAGGTCAAGGAAATACGATATTAACTCTGCATACGTCTGCTGCATCTAATTTTCCCCCACCAGGGCTAAAAGCAGTTGATATTCCAGAACTAGGACTGGAAAACCGTAGACGGCCTAACCCTACAGCCGGGAGCCAAAACTCTTCTTCAGAGTCCCAAATTCATGCTAGCTGCTGATATTAGGGTTCCCAGGCTGTGCCTAGTGTCTAGCGGAAGGGCTGTGGGTATGAACATGGGAGGGCACAACATCCTCTGTGCTGCTGTGTCACTTCTGAGGAAACCCAGAGGGATAACATCCAAACCACACCATGTCATAGTCCCGCTGTACACTGTGCTGGTCAGACCGCACCTGGAGTGTTGTGTGCAGTTCTGGAGGCCTCCCTTCAAAAAGGATGTGGACAGAATGGAGCGGGTGCAGAGGAGGGCGACGAGGATGATCGGGGGCCTGGAGACCAAGAAGCCCTGCGAGGAAAGGTCGAGGGACTGGGGAATGTTCAGTCCGGAGGAAAGGAGGTTGAGAGGGGACAGGATGGCTCTCTTGAAGTATCTGAAGGGCTGCCACTCGGAGGAGGGCAGGGAGCTGTTCCTGTGGGCAGCAGAGGAGAGGACTCGCAATCATGGGTTTCAGTTAAAGGTGGGAAGGTACCGGCTGGAGATTAGGAAAAACTTTTTGAGAGTAAGAGTTGTGCATGAGTGGAATCAGCTGCCCAGGGAGCTGGTGAGCTCCCCTCCCTGGCGGTCTTCAAGCAGCGGCTGGACAGACACTTGTCAGGGATGCTCTAGGCTGATCCTGGATTGAGCAGAGGGGTGGGACTAGATGGCCTGCATGGCCCCTCCCAACTCTGTGATTCTATGGTTCTGTGATGTTGGGTAGCTCCAGGAACCACCAGAAACACTATGGTAAAACCGTACCTCACTTCCGAGAGCCAGTTTGGTGAAGTGGTTAAGTGCGCGGACTCTAATCTGGGAGAACTGGGTTTGATTCCCCACTCCTCCACTTGCACCTGCTGGATGACCTTGGGCAAGCCATAGCTCTGCACCAGCTTCTCTCAAGGACAGCTTGGGAAAGAGCTCTCTCAGCCCCACCTACCTCACAGGGTGTCTGTTGTGGGGAGGGGAAGGGAAAGGAGTTTGTAAGCCGCTCTGAGACTCTTAAGTGAGTGAAGGGCGGGGTATAAATCCAATCTCTTCTTCTCTTCTTCTTCTTTCAAGTTTTCCCCAGAAGAGACGTGATGATGCGGAGGGCGCTGGCTTTTTAGAAATAAATTCTGCCGTGCAGCTGAGGGGCCGCTGGAGCTACTAGTGGGAGGCCTGACCCCCTTCCCCTACCTGTTACAGAGAGAAGCGTAAAAGGATCCTCCTTGAACTGTACAGGACTTCATCAGCTTCTAAAAAGGCTGCACAGCCCGGAGTTCTGTCTACGGGGAGTGGCAGCTCATCAAACAGACGCACAGAAACAAACTGCCTAGTATCTTATGGCAGAAAACGCCCGGTTTTAACTCCCAGCATTCCCACAGCTATTGTCCTAGTCATGAGTCAAATCATCTGTGGTCAAATCACTGCTTTTGAGACAGAATCCACGGCACCAGCCTCCACGTCTACAGCTCTATTGCTTTGTCAGAGAACGGCAAAACACACTCCCCTCTCCGGCTGTCGCGTCTGAATATCTGGCTCCAAGCGACTTGTCCAAATGAAGCAAGTTTACGCAAAATAAAGCACTCTTGCACAAGAATGTGTTACGGGAGCATTTGGGCTGTGCGAAGGGAGGCCTTCTGTTTCGCTTACAAAGACTGCCAAATGGGTGAGTTACTTGTGCCGTTAAGATACTGGAATGACAAATAACGGCACACTCAATGACACAAACCTCATGTTTCTAGTCTGAATGCCAGCACACCCCCTATAGGCCCTGTATCAAGGAAACCAGGAAAGATTTAGAGCAGATTAACTATTTTGGCATCCTATTTATTTATTTACCCCCAGACACACACCATGCATATCAAATTATACTGGGCTCCCCGCTTGTTCCACTACTTTAATGCATCAGACCAAAGGTGTCGAACTCATTTGTTACGAGGGTCGGATCTGACATAAATATCACTTTGCTGGGCCGGACCACGTGTGCCATAAAATGTAATACCAGGTACTGGAGAGAGAAACATTGTACAGGACACAGGAAACCCCAAATAACAATACTGTTTTTGCTCAAAATACAAACAAAAGCTATTGATTCCTTGCAGTGACAGCAATTCATTTACTGGGGAGTCCACAAAAGCCGCAATATTTTAATCATATGCAAGACTAGGTTTTTTCCACGGGATACCATAAAAGGGGGAGTCCCTTATATTTCCATACATACCAGCTGCTCGCGGGCCGGGTAAGAGCCTTGGACGGGCTGCTTCTGGCCCCTGGGCCTTATGTTTGATACCCCTACATTAGACATTTACTTTCATGCTGCTACTGGAAGAAGTTTTGCCACTTGTCAAAACCTGAAACATCTGAGTATACATACAATGGAAATCCTCTGAGAGCACTTTAAGTGCACCAAAGCCATCTTATAATTTATGTTATGGTGGTATTATGTTGCATTTTATTGTATTACACTTTAAATTTTAAAACCTGTTATACTTATATGTTGTAACCAGTGTTCCCTCTAAGCTGAGTTAGTGTGAGCTAGCTCACAGTTTTTTAGCCTCCGCCTCACACATTTTTGTCTTAGCTCAGGGAGGATGGCTCCAGAGCAAACTGATTTATGTAGCAGCCAAATCGCTTGCTCACAACTTTAATGCCAGGAGCTCACAAAGTAGAATTTTTGCTCACAAGACCCCATAGCTTAGAGGGAACATTGGTTGTAACCAGTGTTCCCTCTAAGCTGAGTTAGTGTGAGCTAGCTCACAGTTTTTTAGTTTCCAGCTCACACACTTTTGTCTTAGCTCAGGAAGGATGGCTCCAGAGCAAACTAATTTATGCAGCAGCCAAATCACTTGCTCACAAAATTAATGCCAGTAGTTCCCAAAGGAGAATTTTTGCTCACAAGACTCCACAGCTTAGACGGAACATTGGTTGTAACCCGCCCTGAGCCCTGCTTGTGGGGGAGGGCAGGATAAAAACCAAATTAAATAAATAAATGGATGGATGGGTGGGGACCAAAAGCAGCCTGATCCAACACTGGCTTCTCTTATGTTCTTATGAGCCGCAGCTCAGCTGTCGAACACCTGTTCCGCATGCAGGGCCCAGGTTCACTCCACACCTGCAGAAAATTCACTCTGGTATCTGAAGAAGCGGGTGGTGACTCATGAAAGCTCCTACCCTGCGAAAGTTTAAGAAATTTATTCTGCCACATGCTTGAGAGCCAATTTGGTGTAGTGCTTAAGTGCGCAGACTCTAATCTGGGAGAACCAGGTTTGATTCCCCACTCCTCCACTTACACCTGCTGGATGACCTTGGGCAAGCCACAGCTCTGTCAGAGCTGTTCTTGAAAAAGAACAGTTTCTGCCAAAGCTCTCTCAGTCCCCCTACCTCACATGGTGTCTGTTGCGGGGAGGGGAAGGAAAAGGAGATCGTAAGCCGCTCTGAGACTCCTTCGGGTAGTGAAGGGCAGGGTACAAATCCAATCTCCTCCTCTTCTTCTTCTACATATGCATAGCCAGTATTATTTGAAACTTATTATCACGTTTCAGTATTTTGCATTTTGCTATATGGGAAATTTTTATTCATTTGTATTTTAAAAACGATTTATATTCTTTGCTTTTATTAGGGATAGTTTTGTAGGTGTAGGGATAGTTTTTTATAGTTTGTAGAAAATGAATAAAATAGTTAAGAAAGAAAGAAAGAAAGAAAGAAAGAGAGAGAGAGAGAGAAAGAAAGGAAGGAAGGAAGGAAGGAAGGAAGGAAGGAAGGAAGGAAGGAAGGAAGGAAGGAAGGAAGGGAGAGAGAGAGAGAGAGAGAGAAAGGGAGGGAGGGAGGGAGGGAGAGGGAGAGGGAGAGGGAGAGGGAGAGGGAGAGAAAGAGAGAGAGAGAGAGAGAGAGAGAGAGAGAGAGAGAGAGAGAGAAAGAAAGAAAGAAAGAAAGAAAGAAAGAAAGAAAGAAAGAAAGAAAGAAAGAAAGAAAGAAAGAAAGAAAGAAAGAAAGAAAGCTCCTTCCCTGCCACATATTTTGTTATTCTTGAAGGTTCTATTGGACTCTTGCTCTTTTCTGCTCCACAGGGGTCTTTTCTCGCCAGCTTTGCAACAGCCTAAATGCAAAGCTGAACTACCCTGACTTCCTGGAATTTGGCCTGTTAGCTATCAACACCAGGCAACAAAAGAAATTTCCGCCAAACATAGGCACACACAAACAAGTTAGGGACTTCAACAGGAAGTGTGTGTCAGGAAGTGTGAAAATGGGAACAAGTGAACCCGCCTTGCTCCCCGCCCCACTGCACGACCAGGATTTTGTTAGAATACTCAACGGGAATGGCAAGATATCAGCCTAACAATGTGGACGGTTAAAGGAATGGACCAGAGTGTCACTAGGATTGCCATCTCTAGGTTGGGAAATTTCTGGAAACTTGGGGGCGGAGCCTGGGGGACAGTGGAGTTTGAGGAGGGGAGGGGCCTCAGAGGGGTATAATGCTACCGAGTCCACCCTTTCAAGCAGCCATTTTCTGCAGGGGAAATGACTGGTCATTTGGAGATCAGCTGTAATTCTGGGAGATCTTTAGGCCCCACCTGCTGGAGATTAGCAACCCTGAGTGTTGCCAAACAAAAAGAAACTCTAAACCACCTCCGGAAAGTGGCAGACATGTCCACAAAGACCCTGGTTTCCCTCTCCACACTGAAAAAGGGCAAGGGGGTGGCGGAACTGTACCTATAAAGAAGGATTTAGCCGCCCCTTTACCCTCCAGCGTGGTGTAGTGGTTAAGAGTGGCGGACTCGAATTTGGAGGATCGGGTTTCCTCCACATGGCTGGGTGACCTCGGGCCAATCAGAGTTCTCTCAGAACTCTCTCGGCCCCACCTGCCTCACAAGTTCCCTGTTGTGGGGAGAGGAAGGGAAGGAGATTGTAAATCGCTTTGAGACTCCTTAAAGTAGAGAAAAGTGGGGTATAAAAACCTACTCTTCTCCTCCTCCTCCTCTGACCTAGCCAAATAGAAGAGGAGATTGGATTTATACACCACCCTTCACTTCCTGAAGGAGTCTCAGAGCGGCTTACAATCTCCTTTCCCTTCTCTTTCCCACAACAGACACCCTGTGAGGCAGGCGGGGCTGAGAGAGCTCTTTCGAGGACTGCCCCTTGAGAGAACAGCTTTGAGAGAACTTGTGACTGACCCAAGGTCACCCCAGCAACTGCATGTGGAGGAGTGGGGAATCAAACCCGGTTCTCCCAGATTAGAGTCCACACTTCTAACCACGACACCAAACTGGCTGCGCTCTCACCAGCCTTGCAGAGATAATTAATTATACCGGCACTTGGTGCTGCCCCGTATCAGCATGAAACCAGTTTAAGACCGGCAGCGGCCTCCTTGGTTAACTTACCAGAAGCTGTCTAAAAAGGGGAGTGAGGGACCAGGGGCTAACTAAAACAGGGTGGGTGGATGGATGGATGGATGGATGGATGGATAGATGGATAGATATCGCATTTTTTATCCCACCTTTCCAGCGAACTGGCTCAGTAACCAGAGCAGCCAAACGGCTTTTCTTTTTCAAAGGGGGGGAAAGGAATGAGGTCAAAGTTACTTTGCAGACTATTTGGGAAAGCAGAAGCCAGAGGATCGAGAAAGCTATGTTAACCAAATACGGCGCCACCGGCGGCCGCCGCTTGTACAACAAGGTCTTTCTGTGGAAGATAAAGAATTTCTTACTCCGAAAAGCAAGCCTGTGTCTGCTTTGCCAGTGAGTAACAAGCCTCTCTCCGCTCGCAAAGCTTTTACATAACCTATTATGAAACACCAGCCAGTATTTCTCTCACCATTTATCATTAACTATTTATAAATTTATAAATATTCCGGACGGCATTTGCTTTTGTGGAGTGGCCGCAACCAGCACAGCTAGGCTATTTCAGGCCTTACTACTGCT
This sequence comes from Lepidodactylus listeri, assembly GCA_029233225.1. NCBI lineage: Eukaryota > Metazoa > Chordata > Lepidosauria > Squamata > Gekkonidae > Lepidodactylus > Lepidodactylus listeri. Next base: position 94,544,951 of record JARCFY010000011.1, on the reverse strand, counting down.
TTAAATAAAAGCACCCGAGTCATGACGCAAAGCTACCCCAGGCAACGCTCCCTCTAAGGTGTGGAGTCTTGTGAGCGTAACTTCTACTTTGTGAGCTACTGGCATTAAAGCTGTAAGCGAACGGCTTGGCCGCTGCGTGAATTAATTTGCTCTGGAGCCCTCCTTCCTGAGCAGAGACGAAAATGTGTGGGGCGGAGGCTAAAAAACTCTGAGCTAGCCCACACTCACTCAACTTAGAGGGAACACTGTCCCCAAGTCGACGGGCACCCCGGACATCTGAATCCAACAGTTGAGAGTCCTTCCCTCCTCTTATACAAATGATGGGCGGATTTCAGAGATTGTTATTTGGGGAGGGGGGGGGTCAACTCAAAAGACCCAGACAGGACAGCTCTTTTAGCCCCTCCCTCTCGACAGTATTTGGTAACAGGCCTTGCAAGTCAGTCCACAGAAATCACCCGCCCACGTCCCAAGTCAGTCATTTGTGGCATATTTACGGCCAGTAAGCCCAGCTTCCATAAGATTACCAGCTTGGCAGCTGCTGACAAAACACTATTTACAAGATAAGCAATTCGCTGGGTTCTGCTCCTTCGGCAACGTCGGCACAAGGTTTGAAATGACATGAAATGGCTGGATTGCAATGCTGAAAACTCTTTCTTATCTTCTAGAACCCTTCCACAGATCCTGTACTAAAAAGTTCCAGCCTCATTTGGGTTACTGTTGTTTCAGGATAGGCCGTAGACCTCCAAACACCAGTTATCAATGCCGCCACCTGGCTGTTTTCATAGATCCAGGTGGTCAGCCGTGTTGGTCTGAAGCAGTAGAACAAATTCAGAGTCCAGGGGCACCTTTAAGACCAGCAAAGGTTTATTCGAGGTCTGAGCGCTTGTGTGCAAAGCACATGTGACCTCCATGCTCTGAAAGTGAACCGAGAGTCTCAAATTTATCTATATATCTAATGGCCAAGTGCCCCCGGGCATGTGAATATCTGAATCCGCACATCGGGGGCCTTTGGGGAGGCAGAGAGATTTTCCTGCACACTTGGGGGGCTCTCCAGGTGTGCAGAAAAACCCTAAAAGTTTAAAAAACTATACAGGAGATATTTAAATCTCCACAAAAGTAAAAAAGCATTTCCTGTGCATGCACAGAGAACGCTCTGGGAACTGCAGCGGGCTGGTGGCTGGGGGAGGGAGAGGGCTGGCAGTTGGAGCCACACATTGCTGGCGGGGGGTGTGTGGGGGGGGAAGAGCTGGGCAACGGAGAAGGCTCACCCGTGGTGGCTTCCTCCTCTGCGTGGAGCTCCCCTGTGAGTATCCCGGTCCCAACTTCTTGTTTTGACATATTTATTGCCAGGGGTCATTTTGTAGAAAAAGAGGTGTAGGAGCTCATTAGCATAACTCATTTGCATATGCCACACCCCCTAACATACCGGAAGTGTGTCAGAAGGCGACACCCACTCCTCAGGCTCCACTCCACAGGTGAGTGAAACTGACCTGCTCTTCCTCCATTCCCTTCCCCATCCAATACTTGGTGCAATAAAAATAAGCGTCAAGAACACACCCTCATTCTCTTCCTTCTCCCTTATAACTTTTGTTGGCATTAAAGGGGCCGCTGGGCTCTAAATTTGTTCTACTGGCTGTTTTCAGGTATGGGTCTCAGGTGGAATTGGTTCAGGAAATCTGAACAGCGGGGTGGCGCATAAAACACAGGAATGGGTCCTTCCCTTGATTAGAATGTAAAGTTTTGCGGAAATCGGAAAAGCATGAGTTAATGCCCTTTTATTTGGACCAGCCAACTGACATAAAGTAGGAAGCCAGCTTTCAACTTAGAACTCTTGACTAGGAACTGGAAAGCTTTCCTACTAATGTGTAACAGTCTCATTTTTTCTTTTAACTTGACAGACCTACAGTGGACAGGCCTTCTATGCTGTGGCCCCAACTTACGGAACAGCCTGCCTGAGAAGTTCAGGAATTTTTCTATGCAGGCCACAGAATTGCACTGTACCAAAAGGTTCACGAAGATTACTTGGAAAAAATTATTAGGGACTGTGGTCTGTACCACTGTGCATAGCTTGCTGGAACTAAGATCCTACTGTGGAATTTTGCTATTTGAATTAGTCATGTCTATATTTCTGCTTTGCTTCGGTTCTGTTTTAAAACTTCTGGTTGATTCTGCAGCTCTAATCTGTTGTGTTTTTTTCAATTGAAGAGATTGAAGAGAAGAGATTGGATTTATACCCCGCCCTTCCCTGCTCAAAGGAGTCTCAGAGCGGTTTACAATCTCCTTTCCCTTCCCCTCCCCACAACAGACACCCTGTGAGGCAGGTAGGGCTGAGGGAGCTCTTTCGAGGACTGCCCTTGAGAGAACAGCTCTGAGAGAGCTTGTGACTGACCTAAAGTCACACCAGCAGTTGCATGTGGAGGAGTGGGGAATCAAACTCAGTTTTCCCAGATTAGAGTCCGCCCTCCTAACTACTCCACCAAACTGGCTACTAAATGCCCCATCCTGTCGATTGCACTGACTCTTTGTGTAACACACGGAGTCCAAGCGAGAAAGGCAGATGATAAATAACATAAAATAATTTTTAAAAAAGTAGTGTTGCGAAGGTATTTAAGCAAAACACACCACCAAAATGTGTTAACATTCTGTGCAGGGAACAATTCTTGTTTAATTTGTATCCAGCCTTCCTGCTGTCATGGAATTCAATTCAGCAGTGTTGTGGTTCGGGAGTTTTTCCTATCCATGCACTGACTGGGGTCTAGACCTGTTTAGCTTCACCAACAGCGCTGCATCTCGTGTCTTCAGACCAGATGAGATGCGAGGACAGAACATCACTGCATCCCAAGATTTTATGTATTCTGAAGTTTAATACTCTAGCAGAACCAAGTCTTAATGTCAAATGCAAATTATTTCCTAGAACAAAAGCATGAATTCTCACACCTCTCCAGTGGGGGGTTTGGAAGCCATGTTACTCCGGTACATGCAAAACTCATTCCTAGCCATCACCATTTTGTTTCAGGCTGCTTTAATCTCCCAGAAAAGCCGTCCAAAAAGGTTTTTAAAATCCTTTCAACGTGGGAAAGAGCACTAGCTTGCAACCCATTTCATCCTTGCTCTCTGGGCAAACATCCAGATGCTGTACCTTACAGAGCGATTTAAAAAGCACAAAAGCTCTTTCATAAGGGTTCAAAGAAAGTGCAAAAGAGCTATGTTGAACCCGGCCTCTCCTTCCCGTTCCAAGTTCTGAAATGCAAAACAGTAAAGGGTTTTAATTACCACCTCTCATTTTGCTTTTATTGTCTAAAAACAAAAGCCGGGATGCTGCATATTAAATTCAAGGTGTATTAAATGTGACGAGGAAGAAGCCATTCTTTTGGGTAACAAGGCGCCTCAGGGCATACTCAATAGGCCTTTGGCCAAGTACCGAGGTATTACAAAATCCAGATGTCGGAAAATATTGTACTGGATGCATTTCCACCGTCTATTTCTCCCTTGTTATCCTGGGGAAAACACATGTACGAGCAAAAAATGCATATACAAACGTAAATTTCAGCCCTCGCTTCTAAGCTCTGGCAGCCGATATGGGAACACAGATATACAAAGACCTCGAAATGTTATACGTGATGCCCAAAAGACTGAAATCTACAGTGCCAGACAGCTGAAAGTGAAAAGTTGCTCCTCGAAGAGTCCTATGAAGACAGAGATGCCCAGGTCTCTGAGAGGGCATAAGAACTGCACCCAAACGCAAGAATAAAGGTATGAAAAATGCAATTATTACTGTATATTATTACAAATCTCCACAATACAAGTAAAATATACCCATAACCAGGGGTCATTTCGTAGAAAAAGAGGTGCAGGAGCTCATTAGCATAACTCATTAGCATAACTTATTTGCATATGATACAACACCTGACACCACCGGAAGTATGTCAGAAGGCAAGAAAGGAGAAAGGGGGAGGAAGGAAGAAAGGAAGAAAGAGCTGGCAGAGAGGGGACAGCTACTAATCCAAGCCTCAGAAATACCACTATTCTGGGAGAGCTTCAGTGGTGGCTGAAGCCTTCAGAAGGCTGGTCGGAGGAACAAGGACCTTTCCAGGGGACGGGGTCATTTTGCTGCAGCCATCATACAAGCAGGCATTCCCCCACACCGGGCGGGGGGGGGGGGGGCTGGCACCAACTCCCGGAGCTGCGCTTCTGCGAGCTCCTGCTCGAAACGACCCCTGCTCATAATAACAGTAACGTAACAGACATGCTACAGATCAGTAATGAAACATTCACAACAACAATTTCTAATTATATAATCAATAGTCATCAGTGATCAAAACGACGGTCCAACAAAGGCTCCGGATGACATGCTCCGTTTCGATTGGATCTTTATCAGAAGACTTATACACGATTCATAGACTAGTACATGTTCAGATTGACAGAATTCACTTAAGAAGAGATGGCACGCTGGCAAATTGAGAATAGTTCCGTCTGTAGAATCAGCAGCCCGTCTTGAAATTTTCTCTTTTGGATGAAGTCATCTCCTCTTTGTGAATTTTGTGAACTGAACACGTGCTGGTTTATGAACCTGACATAAGATGGAAGTCATCTATTAAGTGAATTCTGTCAATCTGAACATGTCTATGAATCGTGTACAAGTCTTCCGATAAAGACCCAGTCGAAACGCAGCATGTCATCCGGAGCCTTCGTTGGACTGTCGTTTTGATCACTGATGACTATTGATTATATAATTAGAAACTGTTGTTGTGGATGTTTCATTAATGATCTGTAGCATGACTGTTACGTTACTGTAGTTATGAGTATATTTCACCCTTGTTGCATTGTGGAGATTTGTAATAACACACAGTAATAATTTTGTTTTGCATACCTTTATTCTTGCGTTTTGGTGTAATTGTTGATGTAATTGTTGATTATTGCTATATATAAGATACCTGTTATACTCTGAGAAGTGACACTCTTCTGAAAATTGCCCTCTCAAGATCTGTGCATCTCTCCTCTGCTCTTTCCGAGTTTTTCTGCCAACCCTGTGACAACACTTTGCTGGCCTGTCACACACCAGGCCCTTCTGAGGGAGAACCAAACAGCTAGAATTAAGGGCACCCAAGGAGGAGATGAGCCCTGACCTGGATGGCCCGGGCAAGCCCGAGCTCGTCAGATCTTGGAAGCAAGGTTCCCTCTAAGCTGTGGCGTGGCGTGAGCAGAAATTCTACTTCGTGGTCTACTAGCATAAAAGTTGTCAGCGAGCCTGCCGCACAAGGTTGTTGTGAGGACAAAAACGGAAGAGAGGAGGACACAAACTTCTTAGGGTCCCCTCCCCCAAAATGGCTGACACAAGAGGCGGAGCTGAATGGAATACCTCCCTCCTCACACCTTCCAGGGAGAAGGAAAGCCTGAAGGGCAGAAGGAACCACGCTCTGACTAAGGAAAGCCCAGGTGCTTACCAGTCATCCTCATTATCCAGTGGAAAACCCTTTCACTTGAATGAGGACAGCCAGTAACAAGTCCTGCCTTACAACAGCCCTGCCATCTTTCTGGAAAGCTTGAACCTAAGAACTTAAGAGAAGCCAATGTTGGATCAGGCCAATGGCCCATCCAGTCCAGCACTCTGTGTCACACAGTGGCCAGAAATACCAGGTGCCCTCAGGAGGTCCACCAGCGGGGCCAGGACACTAGAAGCCCTCCCACTGTTGCCCTCCCCGCAAGAACCAAGAATACAGTGCACCACTTGCTCCAGACTGAGAGTTCTTATCTGTACTTTGTGGCAAAGAGCCACTGATGGACCTCTGCTCCAGATGTTTATCTAATCCCCTCTTGAAGCCGTCCCTGCTTGTAGCCGCCACCACCACTTGTGGCAGCGAATTCCACGTGTTAATCACTCTTTGGGTGAAGAAGTCCTTCCTTTCATCTGTTCTAACCCGACTGCTCAGCAATTTCATTGTGCCCATAAGTTCTTGCATTGTGAGAAAGGGAGAAAAGGACTTGGTGGATGCCAAGGGAAGTACTGGATGACACCATGCTGGGGAACCCTGGCTTAAGGATTTGCTCTTAATCTTTCATTTTGCTTGCAATGTCCTTTTCACTCTCTCCAGCATGCCCTTTTATGGCATGTAGAGCTACGACTTCACTCCTCGAACATCCAGCACACAGCAAGACAAAGTCTGGGCCTCAGACTTGTATGTTAGTCTAATGGGTACGGTAAACAGAAAGCCAAGTAGATCCCACGGCCCAATGGAGGGAAAAGATTCCCTGATACACCTATTGCTTTGTATTAATGCACCAATGTAAAGTTGTAGCCAGAATGCTGTCTGCAAAGCGAACCTGTGCTTGAATCCCATGAAGTTCACTGGGTGTCCTATAAGAAATGTTACAAGAATCCAAACCCTAACCCTAAACTAACCCTTACCCTAACCCAAAACCAACCCTTACCCTAATCTAACCCTAACCCTGGGGGTGGGGGGAGAAGTAAGAACACAAGATCCTTTGTGCATGCCCGAAACTCCAGAGAAAGGGTATGTGCATAATATCATATACAGACATGAGCCCAAGACGCATGCCCAGTCTCAGAGAACAGACCAGGGGGGTGAGGAGCACTATTCAAAGACACTCTCGGCAAAGACTGTTATTTCCCACAGCTGACTTTGCTCTCTCATCTATCAGAGCTGAAGTTTCTATTACTGTCCTTGAAACGTTAGAAGAGAGATCTTCTGGAACGGCTCTCCTTGCTTCCAAACCACTAAAAAAATACCCTCTCTTTTCCTATTATGCCATGAAGACTTATTCTCTACAAAGAATGCTCCACCGGTTGTGAAAATTTGGCTACCCTTCCACCTGAATTCATGAAATTCTGGCAGACTTCAGACCACCAATCGCTCTTTTCTTTCTAGGCAGGAATTATTGGCGTGTTCCTCTCTCTCGCACACAGCACAGAGCTTTATATTTATTTTATATATTGCATAATCCCTTTGCCATTATTTGGCTCTGTGTAAGTCTTATTATATTGGAAGAAAGCAAAGGAGCCTATTTAAAAAAAAAAACACTGACAAAAATCAAATGATACCTTGAGATCTTATATAACACAGTTCCCCTGCAGTCTTTTTTGAATTTAAAAAAAAACAGTCTTTGGGGGCTGCACAACTCTGCCAGAGCAACAATTAGCATCCAGGACAGAGACAAAGGCTAAAAGTAAAGGAAGAACATTTAAAAATCTTGTATAGTTGTTCAATGAAGGTTCCCTACGGCTGAATACACTTTTGCACATGTTCCTGCCCAGCAGTCTGATCACTGACTGGTATGTACAGAATCTAGTTTTACAGTCTGAGTCGGACATTACCTTCTTTTGGGGGGTGGGTGGGGGGAATGACGCTTGATTCCTAATATATCGGAGCAAATCAGGCTAGACAAATTAGTAATAAGAACCTAAGAACATAAGAGAAGCCAATGTTGGATCAGGCCAGTGGTCCATCCAGTCCAACACTCTGTCACACAGTGGCCAAAAACACCGGGTGCCCTCAGGAGGTCCACCAGTGGGGCCCGGACACTAGAAGCCCTCCCACTGTTGCCCCAACCCGTCAAGCACCAAGAATACAGTGCATCACTTGCCCCAGACTGAGAGTTCCTATCTATACCTTGTGGCTAATAGCCACTGAGGGACCTCTGCTCCAGATGTTGATCTAACTCCCTCTTGAAGCCGTCCATGCTTGTCGCCGCCACCACCTCCTGCGGCAGTGAATTCCATGTGTTAATCACTCTTTGGGTGAAGAAAGTACTTCCTTTTATCTGTTCTAACCCGACTGCTCAGCAATTTCGTGGAGTGCCCGTGAGTTCTTGTATTGTGAGAAAGGGAGAAAAGGACTTCTTTCTCTACCTGCTCTAACCTATGCATAATCTTATAAACCTCGATCATGTCACCCCTCAGCCATCGTTTCTCCAAGCTAAAGAGCCCCAAGCGCTTCAACCTTTCTTCATAGGGAAAGTGTTCCAACCCTTTTATTTATTTATTTGTTCTATTTATATCCCACCTAGCCAGCGGATCATCCTAGTTACCCTCTTCTGCATGTGTTCCATGTATTCCACGTGTTAATCACTCTTTGGGTGAAGAAGGACTTCCTTTTGTCCATTCCAACCTGACTGCTCAGCAATTTTGTGGAGTGCCCGCGAGTTCTTGTATTGTGAGAAAGGGAGAAAAGTACTTCTTTCTCCACCTGCTCTAACCTATGCATAATCTTATAAACCTCGATCATGTCACCCCTCAGCCATCGTTTCTCCAAGCTAAAGAGCCCCAAGCGCTTCAACCTTTCTTCATAGGGAAAGTGTTCCAACCCTTTTATCATCCTAGTTGCCCTCTTCTGCATGTGTTCCATGTATTCCACGTGTTAATCACTCTTTGGGTGAAGAAGTCCTTCCTTTTGTCCATTCCAACCCGACTGCTCAGCAATTTCGTGGAGTGCCCGCGAGTTCTTGTATTGTGAGAAAGGGAGAAAAGTACCTCTTTCTCGACCTGAACCAGCAACACGAAATCTGATGATATCACCAGACAATCCAAGCTTTCTGGCTTTTGGTTCTGGGTATGAATGGAGACTGCATTCGTCACAACTTTGAAAGCATGGGCACACTACCAATGACGAGTGCTGTCAACCTGCTTCCCACTTATGGCAGCCCTATAGATTAATGACCTCCAAAATGTCCTATCGTTAACAGCCTTGCTCAGACCTTGCAAACTGAGGGCCCTGGCTTCCTTGATGGAGTCCAATCATCTCCTGTTGGGCCTTCCTCTTTATCTCCTGCCTTCTGCTTTTCCTGGCACTGCTGCCTTTTCCAGTGACACTTGTCTTCTCGTGATGCGATCAAAGCACGGCAGACTCAGTTTAGTCATTTTAGCTTCTAGGGAGGACTAAATATATATATAGCAAGGAAAACTACTCAATTAAGCAATAGGAGAGAGAGAGAAAAAAACAAATGCGCCTAATATTTGCCAAAGGGGAGGGGGGGAAATAGCTATTAACAGAATTTTCTGTTCTGCTCAGCGATAAACAGGTTCAGGATGAGTCTTCTGCGACGAGAAGCCACTGAATCCCATTTCATTTCAAATATTATTATCCAGCAGTAATCTGGGAGGTTCACACCAATCACAAAATAGGCCACCAACAGATAAAGACAGGGCTTAACACACACACACACACACACACACACACACACACACACACACCCCTCTGCAATTCTTCATCGGTCCTTCTAATACAGGCCTTGGCAAATTTTCTTTGATTCTAGAAACCAGCCCCAAAACTTTAGGAGCCAGCCTCCTATTTCCAGCCTTCAGGGTTAGGTATGACCGTATTTTTCTAATTGTCGCTACCACCAAAAATGCTAGGCGCCGCGATGAAATTTCTAGACAAACCCGGCACCTGGGAGTCGCCAAGACATGCCAATAGTCAGTTTTACGACTGAGCGTACGCAGATAAGGTAGCAAAGGAAACCCACCTATAGCGAAGCTGAGATTTCTGCACATTCTGGGGACGCCATAAGCATGCAGAAAAAAATGACAAACAGAATAATAATAATAAAAAAAACCCTCTTAAATTGACCTGGGAGATTCACACCAATTACAAAATAGGCAGCCAACAGGTAAAGAAGAAGAAGAAGAAGAGATTGGATTTATACCCCGCCCTTCACTCACTTGGAGTCTCAGAGTGGCTTACAAACTCCGTTCCCTCCCCCTCCCCACAACAGACACCCTGTGAGGTGGGTGGGGCTGAGAGAGCTCTGAGACAACTGTCCTTGAGAGAACAGCTGGTACAGAGCTATGGCTTGCCCAAGGTCATCCAGCAGGTGCCAGTGGAGAAATGGGGAATCAAACCCGGTTCTCCCAGATCAGAGTCCGCGCACTTAACCACAGCACCAAACTGACAGGGCTTTAAACACATCTAGGGGACATCCTAAGAAGGCAGAGAAAAGCATCACCGTGTGGGTTAAACAGCTTGTGTTACATAAAAACAGCTTATAAAGCCTGAACTAGAACTGAGCATGCCCCTTCTCTTTGAAGGGGGGGGGGGGAGATGGAGTGAGCCAGAGAGTTGGGTGGGGAGGGGGTCTCCCTTGCCTCAAGCAGGACTTTTTCATCTAAAAATACAAATAAAACCAGATCTCCTCGCCACCCCCGCCCTCATTCCTTGCAGGCTCCCAGCTTATAAGTACGACCGTCCGCGTTAACGGACAAGCCAAGAACATCTCCAGGCACGTCTTTCAGGATCAGAAGAATTATGAAACCCGCACAAGAACAAGCAGATGGCCGATCGAAGAACACGGCCAAGTCGCCACCTGCAAGGTCAGCGTTATCTTGCGAACACCAGTGAGCCAGCCACGTACCTTGGATGCTTGAGGTGTTGAAATCACATGAACGGTGCTGGGTTTCACGCCGTTGGCTTTGGGCCGTTTGTAGAGAGCAAACCTGCTTTTCCTGCGCCCTCTGTCGCCATTAGGAAGGGAGCCATTGTACCTAGGAGAAGCGCAAATACAGAATTTTTTTTTTCCAGGCTGTTCTGATAACAGGGGGAGAAAGAGTTGGAAGCAGATCTATCAAGCAGCGGTACGGCCTGCACAGGGCTCTGCAGCAATAAAGCACTCACTTCTGAGACCTGGCCAATAAATACTGCTTATATTCCAAAGAATGTGAAGAACTGGCTGGGATTCAGGGCTAGGCAGGTTACTCTTTAGCAAACATAAGAGAAGCCAACGTTGGATCAGGCCAGTGGCCCATCCAGTCCAACACTCTGTGTCACACAGTGGCCAGAAATACCCAGGTGCCACCAGGAAGTCCACCAGTGGGGGCCAGGACACTAGAAGCCCTCCCACTGCTGCCCCCCCTCCAAGCACCAAGAATACAGAGCATCACTTGCCCCAGACTGAGAGTTCCTATACCTTGTGGCTAATAGCCACTGAGGGACCTCTCTGCTCCATGTGTTTCTCCAATCCCCTCTTGAAGCCGTCCATGCTTGTAGCCGCCACCACCTCCTGTGGCAGTGAATTCCATGTGTTAACCACTCTTTGGGTGAAGAAGGACTTCCTTTTATCCGTTCTAACCCGACTGCTCAGCAATTTCATGGAGTGCCCACGAGTTCTCGTATTGTGAGAAAGGGAGAAAAGTACCTCTTTCTCGACCTGCTCTATCCCATGCATAATCTTATAAACCACAATCATGTCACCCCTCAGCTGTCGTTTCTCCAAGCTAAAGAGCCCCAAGCGCTTCAACCTTTCTTCACAGGGAAAGTGTCCCAACCCTTTTATCATTCTAGTTTCCCTTTTCTGCACTTTTTCCAATGCTATAATATCTTTTTTGAGGTGGGGTGACCAGAACTGTACACAGTACTCCCAATGAGGTCGCACCATCGATTTATACAGGGGCATTATGATACTGGCTGATTTGTTTTCAGTTCCCTTCCTAATAACCCCCAGCATAGCGTTGGCCCCGGCATAGCGTTGGTAAGAACATTACCAGTGAAGGATCTACCCTAGTTGCATTGTGCTCAAGTTCCGGTCCTTCACACAGGATCCGAAACTCCACCGGAGCTTTTAAAGCTACTTATTTCCTCAGCCATTACAGGATCTTCTACACATTACCGAGATGAACACAGGAGCTGCTGTAAGCAAGCACAGGCACTGCCATGGCGAAGTCACTTCCATTAGTTATGCTCACATTAAAATCAGCTGTAATCACCAACTGAAAACACAGCTGTAGAAATTACCCCATTCTAGCCATGGGTCTTGAAAGTCATCCCTGAGCACAGAAATCCTGATTTTTGTCTTTTAAATAAAAGCCAGTGACCGTGTTCCGCCCACAGAAAAAGAAGGCAGTGGTCACAGGAGAAAAACAGGTATGCGGGAGCTGGCCCCAGACCTAGGCCCAGCTCTTGGCCTGATACCTGATACCTATACCGCAACATTCAACAGTTTGAAGGTACCCTTCTTTCTGCCCACATTGTGCTAACACGGTGGTCACCTCCATGCTTGAGAGGAAACGGATTGAGTATAACGACAGAAGAAGACGACGACATTGGATTTATATCCCGCCCTTCACTCACTTGGAGTATCAGAGCAACTTACAAACTCCTTCCCCTTCCCCTCCCCACAACAGACACCCTGTGAGGTAGGTGGGGCTGAGAGAGCTCTGAGACAACTGCTCTTGAGAGAACAGCTGGTACCGAGCTACGACTTGCCCAAGGTCATCCTTAAAGCCCTTTTAAAGAGTAATTCCGCTGCAGTTATGCAGTTCATTAAAGGGCAATGACAGGCTTCCCCTGGAGAGGTGAAAGCCTCCATTTTCTTTCCGTAACGTTAATTCAGATATAAATGTCGCGTCCAGGGGCACCTTTAAGACCAACCAAGTTTTTTAGACAAGTTTTAGACAAGTTTTCCGAACTTGTCTAAAAATTGTTGGAAATGTAAGACAAATATAGGTTCCTTCTTTCATATGTGGTGGAAATGCGATAAAGCACAGAAATGTTGGAGAATTGTGCACAGGATGATTTTAGAGATATTCAATGTAAACTTGTCAATTACACCCAAGTTATTTCTTTTAAATATAATACCAGACAACTTTAAAGAGGAAGAACAAATAATCGTTTATATATTAACTGCAACCAGAATTCTATTTGCAAAATTTTGGAAAACTGAAAAAGTACCGTCTAGAGAAGAAATGATTTGTAAACGGTTAGAGTTGGCAGAAATGGATAAGCTGCAGATAAATTTGTCAAATTTAAATGAAGACATTTATTTGAAAAGATGGGACCGAGTGTATAAATGGATCAAGTACAAAACGCAATAACAGACTCTAAAATATAAAACTGTAAGAGAATGGAAATGTGTGGAATGTAAATTATAGATAATGAAAAGGAAAATTGGAATTTATAGTGACTGTAAGATGGAAAAAACTGAATAAAATATGGGGGGAAAACATTCCCATCGTCTTTCTTTAAAAAAACAAAAACAAGTTTTATTCAAGGTATGAGCTTTCAAGTGCACGCACACTTTTTCAAATGCCCTGGAATGGAAGGTAAGGTTCAAACTTACAGACAAGGGCTGAACAGCAAATTAACATGTAACATGAAGATGTTTTAAGATAAAACAATGAGCTAAGGTTATAAGGTCAACAGTTGTAAAGCGACAAGTATGTCAAAATAAGACTGAGACTCTCATAACCTTAGCCTGTTATTTAGTTTTGTCTTCGCATATCTTAAAACATCTTCATCACAGTTACATGTTAATTTAACTGTTCAGCCCTTTGTCTAAAAGCTTGAACCTTATCTTCCATTCCAATGCATTTGAAAAAGTGTGCGTGCACCCGAAAGCTCATACCTTGAAAAAACCTCTGTTGCTCTTAAAGGTGCCACTGGACTCTGAATTTGTTCTGCTGCTTCAGACCAACACGGCTGACCACCCGTAATCCGGATACGGCACCTGTCTCGCCGAATTCCACTTGCTCTACATACTGGGGCAGAGTTTTGCGAACTTTCGGAGCACGATCTGGCGGTTGGAGAAAAACGTTCTGAAAATCCTCTAGCGGTGCATTCTAAGAATACCCCATTTTGCAGACAAGCATCCTTTTTATTAAGTAACCAGATAGAAACGTTACTGCTCTCCACAGCCATTCGTCACTGCACCCCTTGGAATTCCTATCGCTCCCCATTAGCCTCTAGAATCTACTTGAAAGGTCTTTATTCGCGTTTGTCGCTTTATATTGCTACTTCAAAAGCTGGTCGCCCAGCAAGGTCTGCAGCTGCTAGGAAGCTTGTAACATTTGTTCCTTCAGGGATGGACTAAAAAAAATAATAATAAAAAACAGAACAACAATACATCCTCATGCAGGCTTTCAATGTGTCATTAATACTGGGATCACATCTAGTGCGTGGTTTAAAAATATTACTAATTCTACTGCCATCCAATTATGCAAAGCTTTTTTAAAAATCCCCCACTATTTAAAGCCACGCCTAGCTATCTGTCTCCATCACAAGGGGGATGCCCTGTTTGACATTTTTGAAGATTAAATCCTACTTAGCCGGCAAATAAAAGGTGATGGGAGATCAGAACGCTCTTTTGAACCTGTGCTTTACCCTGACATCTGAGGAACTACGACAGACGGATACAAGTAGAAAAACATGTCAGTGTTCCCTCTAAGTGGTGTGCGTGAGCGGCTGCACATTAACACAGGAAGCCCCACTCAGCAGCGTTCTGGAGCCGCACAGGGTCTCGCACTGCCCACTGCCCATTTTAAGATTATAGCAGTTAGACCAGAGGTGTCAAACATAAGGCCCGGGGGGCTGGAACTGGCCCACGAGCAACTAGCGCAAGGGAGGGAACAGGAGACTGCTTGGGGGAGTAGGCGGAGCCGCTCCAATTGTGGTTTCAGCACGGCGGGACATCCTCATCGGCAGCAGTCAAGCAGCGTGGGACCGTCTGCCCAGTGCTACACCGCTGGCTCTCCAGTCCGCCCATGTAGGTTTTCCTCTGCATCCCCTCATAGCTGGACACACCAGCTCAGAGCTTACCAGCCGCTGTCCATTGTACAATCTCTGTCTTCGGTACCTGACATTACATTTTATGGCACGCGTGGCCCGGCCCGGCCCGACAAAATGACATTTATGTCAGATCCGGCCCTCGTAACAAATGGGTTCGACACCTCAGAGTTAGACTCTGCTCAGGATGTGAACTGCTCTGTTCAGTGGGGGGGGGGGAGGATTAGAGGGAGCACTGAGTATTCCGCTAAGTCACGTGGATGAGCGTCTGTTTCCGAAGAAAAGGCACTTTATGGTCTCCCCTCTCGGCTTCGGAGCCAGCTCCTAAAGCACACAGAGGTCATTTAGCAAATCCCAAGATGTAGTCCATTTGCACATTAGATAGCTCTAAATGCATCCCGTCGGCTGCTTTGTTACCATCAAAAGCCTACGTTTATAAAAACCCACTATTAGGGAAAATCCTAGGAGAGGAGTTCCCTCGTACTAATCGGATATATTGCCAGCTAATTGATTATGTAACTATTTCAGAATAGTCTTCTAATTAGAGTTTCAATCAGTGGAACTCTAGCCTAGGAGTCTGCAGAAGGCTGAACGGATTCTCTGGCCCTGATGCTCTTTCGGGGGGGGGGGGGGTCCACCTGTGCAGTTCTTCAGGGGGTCTCTGGTTTGATCATGAATCATGAACAAAAGCTGTGTGCCTTCGCTGCCATAGGGATACAGGAGACAGCAGCAGTGAGAAAGAAGGTAGGTTGTAAACAGACAGTATGACTACACAGATAGTTCATAAGAAGGGCCCTGCTGGATCAGACCAGTGGTCCATCCAGTCCAGCATCCTGTCTCACACAGTGGCCAGCCAGTTCCTCTGGAGGTCCAACAACAGGGCAGAGAGGCCGAGGCCTTCGTTAGAACACCAGAAGAATACCTGCTGGATCAGACCAGTGGTCCATCTAGTCCAGCATCCCGTCTCGCACAGTAGCCAACCAGTTCCTCTGGAGGGCCAAGAACAGGGCAGAGAGGCCGAGGCCTTCATTAGAACATCAGAAGAGCCCTGCTGGTTCAGACTAGTGGTCCATCTAGTCCAGCATCCTGTCTCACATAGTGGCCAACCAGTTCCTCTAGAGGGCCAACAACAGGGCAGAGAGGCCGAGGCCTTCATTAGAACATCAGAAGAGCCCTGCTGGATCAGACCAGTGGTCCATCTAGTCCAGCATCCTGTCTCACACAGTGGCCAACCAGTTCCTCTGGAGGGCCAGCAACAGGGCACAGAGGCCAAGGCCTTCATTGGAACATCAGAAGAGTCCTGCTGGATCAGACCAGGGGTCCATCCAGTCCAGCCTCCTGTCTCACACAGTGGCCAACCAGTTCCTCTGGAGGGCCAACAAGAACAGCACTACCGATGGCCAAAAAGGCAAAGCTAAGACTTTAACCTGTATATGAGTCCTCCTGTCTCAATAGCATTCTAAATGAAATGAACAACCAGTCTCTTACAAGTGTGCCACAGGGATGTATTCAAAAGAATGCAAAGACAGGGAGTCCAAAAACCACAGAGGTTTTTTTGTGATGCAACAGTCTCATGACCCTAAATATGGACTAGAACCCCCAAAGACGACGCAATTCCACTGACTTCTTTTGGATTATTCCCCTATTGAGGAAATATTACTTCCGAAAGCTATGCTCCTAACCAATACACCAGTATAGGGTAGTGGTTAGAAGCCTCAACTCTAATCTAGGAGAACCGGGTTTGATTCCCCACTCCTCCACATGGAGGTGCTGTTCTGACCTTGGGTCAGTTACATGTTCTCTCAGAGCGGTTCTCTCAAGGGCAGTCCTCAAAAGAGCTCTCTCAGCCCCACCTGCCTCCCAAGGTGTCTGTTGTGGGGAGGGGAAGGGAAAGCAGATTGTAAGTCATTCTGAGACTCCTTCGGGTAGTGACGGGTGGGGTATACATCCAATCTCTTCTTCTAATATCCAGGGATTCATTCCACTACATGTTCTAGATAAACTTGCTGCCTCATCCCCATCCAGAAAGCATGACGCCCAGAAGCAGTAGCCCTTCATGGCATCTTATGCCTCCGTGATGTGCTTTTACAGTGAAAAAAAGCTTCCTAAGAAACTTGGGGAGTGCGGTCTCTTCGTAAGCTCGGTGAGCAGGATGACTCCTTACTCAGAGAGAAGCAGCTGCCTCTCTGCCATCAATCTGGGTTACACAAGGGCAACACACACCCTTAGATCAGCAAGCGCCTAATCACTATTCCAGGTAGGGCACTGACGGTACACACAGCTGCAATAATTGATGTGTTCTGGGACGGCTTCATGTTTAGCTTGCACTGTTTCGAGAAGTCCTAAGAAAGGGGGGAAGGCACAGACCAGCTCAGCAAAGAGAGCCAGTTTGGTGTCGGGGTTAAGAGCACAGATTCTAACCTGGGAGAACCGGGTTTGCTTCCCCATTCTTCCACATGCAGCTGCCGGTGTGACCTTGGGTCAGTCACAAGTTCTCTCAGAGCTGTTCTCTCAAGAGCAGTCCTCGAAAGAGCTCTCTCAGCCCCACCTACCTCACAGGGTGTCTGTTGTGGGGAGGGGAAGGGAAAGGAGTTTGTAAGCCGCTCTGAGACTTCTAGTGAAGGTTATAAATCCAATCTCTCATCTTCTTCATTGTGGTTGGCGCCAATAGAAGGTATTACAAGGGTTTTCTTTCTCCTGGGTTTTGCGTGGGCCAATACGGCTTCTTAAAAGCTTAAGGTTGCCCCATGACTTAAGCGCAGGGGGCAAAAGTTATGCTCAGATCCAAAGATGCGACTGTTCCGCAGGTATTGAATTTGGAGGTTGGGGGGGGGGGGATCTACTTCTAGGTGTCTCAAGACCAAAGGTGTGACAAGTCAGACATCTATATCCAATGCCTCATGTTACATTTTCCGATGGCTTCTAACACGGAGTGTATTTCAGGAGGCGACACTGCCTCATTAAAATGTAAAACGAGCAGACGACCTGATGGCAACCTCTCAGCGGTGTGTCCACACCACGTATAAATGATATCGACACACGATGACACACTCGGAGCTCGGTTTTTTTCCCTACTCTAGAACTGTTCTTCCGACACACTGTTGAACCTGAGCCTGATCGCAGTCCGGAAGCAATACAAGACGATGAGAAACGTGTGTCGCTGCCAAGGATCCCTTTGGCCTCATTTCTGTTGCGTTTGTATTCCTGCCGCAAGTATTTAGAAACATGATCCCCCGTGCCAAGCCAAGACTAGGACAGGACATACATACCGGGGGGGGGGGGGGGGGGGCGGGACTAAAAAAAAGCTGACTGGGAATTTGAAAACACGGGAAGAGTTTTTTAAAATCGAAGCAAGTTTGTCTGCCCTCGCTCAAGAAAAGTATTCGGAGCGGAACATGTCAAACAGAGAAATGCCAACATCTGTCTTTTCACCTACCCCTTAAAATGATGACTATATATGCACACAGTTTATTTAAAAAAACCACATTTTTATCATGCCTTTCACTCCAATTTGAGTCATAAAAGCAGTGAATACTTAAAAACAACATTGAAAACACATGTGCATACACACATAAGAACATAAGAACATAAGAGAAGCCAGTGTTGGATCAGGCCAGTGGCCCATCCAGTCCAACACTCTCTCACACAGTGGCCAAAAACACCAGGTGCCCTCAGGAGGTCCAGCAGTGGGGCCAGGACACTAGAAGCCCTCCAGCTGTCCCCCCCCCAAGCACCAAGAATACAGTGCATCACTTGCCCCAGACTGAGAGGTCCTATCTATACCTTGTGGCTAATAGCCACTGAGGGACCTCTGCTCCAGATGTTTATCCAATTCCCTATTGAAGCCATCCATGCTTATAGCCACCGCCACCACCTCCTGTGGCAGTGAATTCGACGTGTTAATCACTCTTTGGGTGGAGAAGGACTTCCTTTCATCTGTTCTAACCCACCAAGGACTGACTCATCCTGGGCGCCCAGTCACCATGGTGCCCAGAAATTTCATTGTGGCACCTACTGTCAACAAGGAGTCCATTGTAGCATCTCTCAGGGAAAGTACAAAGGGTAGGATACACCCAGTTGTTCCACTGGTGAAAAAAAGGAAGGAAAGGAGTCTCTTTTGTCCAACACAAAGGCCATCTTGGGGGTCACAGGACCTGCACAGGCAAGAGACAAGTAGAATGGGGGCTGTAGTGGGGGCAACCCCGTACCTTACTTATGATTTTGCATGGAATTGTCTTGTTGTACACCATAACAATAAAGGCGCACAAAGTCCTTGTTGTCGCTTGCTTAAACTTAACTTTACGCCATTCACCAGTGGTAGTGGACAAATTCATTCCTTGACTGGTTGCCATCTTGAGACCCAGCGTGGTGTAGTGGTTAGGAACGCAGACTCCCAATCTGGGAGAACCGGGTTTGATTCCTCACTCCTTCACATGCAGCTGCTGGTGTGACCTTGGGTCAGTCACAAGTTCTTTCAGAGCTGTCCTCCCAAGGGCAGTCCTTGAAAAGCTCTCTCAGCCCCACCTCCCTCACAGGGTGTCTGTTGTGGGGAGGGGAAGGGAAAGGAGTTTGTAAGCTGCTCTGAGACTCCTTCAGGTAGTGAAAGGCGGGGTATAAATCCCATCTCCCCATCTTCTATACTGTCTCCAATCGTCAATTAAATGGAGATTTTGAAAGCGATAATGAAATTACGAGAAATCGGGAAGAGGTTACGTGAGGGTTGGAGGCTAGCTTTTCGTAATAGTGATGACAACCAGGGTCAACCCATATTTATTGATTTATATTCATTTATCATTATATTTCTAGCCCGCCCTACCCCTACACCCAAGGCTCAATACTTTTGTTGTCCCTTTAATAAATTATGAGAAACTGAAGAGCTTAGAATTAGGTTTCATGATAGCGATAATTAGAAAATATGGCCATTAAAATACAAAATGCTGGAAAAAATCAGCCTGGCTCTTAAATTTTCAGACTGACATGTAGAGCCAAAGAAACTGTCTTCACCAACTGGGGAGGGAAGCAATAGAGGGGGGGTGATAATTCCTCTTGGGGTGGGAATTCCACAGCTTTGGTGCCACAACCAAGATGCCTCTTTCTCGGTTACTACTACCTAGCCTCAGATGACAGAGGCCTCGAAAAATGTTCATAAGGGGCCCGACAGCAAACTGGAAGCCAGTGTTGATGAAACAAGACTGGAGTGATGTACTCCATACAATCCACGGAAGTCAACGCTCTTGCCACAGCATTCTATATCTACTGTGGCTTCTAGATGCTTTTCAAGGGCAGCCCCACACAGAACACACTGCAGTAGTCTAATCTAGCTATGACCAAGGCATGCACCACAGTGTCAAGATCTTTTACACCCAGGAAAGGCAGCGGCTGGCGAAAGGTGCACTGCTACCACGGGTTTATCCAACAAAAGAAGAGGAAGAGATTGCATTGATACCCCGCCTTCCACTACCCAAAGGAGTCTCAGAGCGGCTTACAATCCCCTTTCCCTTCCCATCCCCACAACAAACACCCTGTGAGGTAGGTGGGGCTGAGAGAGCTCTTTCGAGAACTGCCCTTGAGGGAACAGCTCTGAGAGAACTTGGGACTGACCCAAGGTCACACCAGCAGCTGCATGTGGAGGAATGGGGAATCAAACCTGGTTCTCCTAGATTAGAGTCCGCGCTCCTAACCACTACACCAAACTGGCTCAGAGGTCCAGGACCAGCAGCTCCCTCAAGCTGTGAGCCTGCTCCCTTAGGGAAAAGGCAGTCCCGTCCAGAACAAGGCACCCTTCAATCCCCCTGGCCTCTGAATATTTAAGCCTGCTTAAATGAAAAGATTGGGTGCTGGTGCTACAAGCATGTTTTCCTATACATGTTTTCCTATCAACAAGCTACACCCCCAGCATGACGCGGGGAGAGCGGCTTAGAAATTAAATAAACAAACAAACAAACACATACTGCATGGAAAAGCACAACCTCCAATTCAAGAGTGTAGCACAGTACGGCACACAGTTTCTAAATGAGAGCCAGTTTGGGGTAGTGGTTAAGTGCGCGGACTGTAATTGGGGAGAACCGGGTTTGATTCCCCACTCCTCCACTTGCACCTGCTGGATGACTTTGGGCAAGCCATAGTTCTGGCACAGCTGTTCTTGAAAAAGAGCAGTTTCTCTCAGAGCTCTCTCAGCCCCACCTGCCTCACAGGGTGTCTCTTGTGGGGAGGGGAAGGGAAAGGAGTTTGTAAGCCACTCTGAGACTCCCTTGAGTAGTGAAGGGCGGGGTATAAATCTAATCTTGTCTTCTCTTCTCTTCTCAATGCCATTAGCCACGGTTTGCAGGATAATGGTTTCCATCCGTTATCACACCCAGAGAGGAACGGAAGACAAAAACGGAGGGCTTAAGTCTTACGAGCAGGAATGGAAAGTTAGGGCCGGGCAGCTTTCCTGTGGGTGTTCACTTCTACCATTCCCATGTCTGCCTGAGAACCATTTAGTCCGGGAGCTGTAAGTAAATACAGTGCGCAGCCACGACTATTAAAGGAAGCAACAGTTCCATTCTCCGTGCCACGGTGAACACCGCTCTTGATTCAAACACGCAGCCAGTCGTTTGCCAAATGCTGCGGCTGAGCAATCTCCACTCGTTCCAGTGACACTCTGAAAGAGAACAGGGCTAAACGGCGGCAGCATCCGGGCCTTCAAAGCTTTCTTCAAGGTTCAGGGAATGATATTCCCCATCTTGATGTCGGCACGTCCAAGACTAAAACTTAGCAAGTTGGGCCGTTACCGAAGAGCTCATTATTTTTGCCCTTTCACAAGCTTATACGTGGGCCGGGGGGGGGGGGGGGGGGGGAGGTGACGGTGCACAGTCAATGCCTTGTTCACTCACCATCTCCTTTGAGCCCTTGTATAAGTCAGAATTGAGACCTGCCAATTTTGACATAAAGCCAGCCTCCTACTCCCCTCTCCACACACATCTTTCGAAGTGGAAAAGCAAGAGGTACAAGTTCCCTACGCAGCATCCAAATGGATACCTTGCAATAAGCCGCTTTTGTATATCCCCACTGCCTTCAATTAAGTTACAGGGAAATCGAGCTTAGGAAGCCTACGACGGGCACAAAACCTTGCACAGATGGCTGTGCTGGAGGGGGCGCATAGTCACGGCGCATGGCTTCGCTCCACTCCCCCAGAGTCCTCGGAAGGAGCCATGCTCCCAGGCTTGGAAAACCCCTCTAGCCTGCGGTAATGTGGACCAGCTTGAACCACACGCAAGCCCCTTCCCACTACCTCACCACATTGACTGCCAGCTTTCTTTCCAGCACAGCCCAGAATCGGAGACTTCCTGAGGAAGTCAAGACCGGCAAAGAATCCACTGGCGAGCATGTTCCTTCAGATGAAGCGGTTCTACTGCTCAGAGCATGAATGAAGAAACAATATACGCAGGAATCTCCCAGGTCAACCTGCTGAGCAGAAAGGCAAAAGCCTTCCAGACCAACCCAAGAATTCACTCCACCGGCACCACCTGCACCAGCACTCCACCTGCACCATGACGGGGCAGCGGGGGGAGGAGCTTGCTGCTGGCACAGAGTGGACAGTGGTTAGTTTAATCAATGGCTCACCTGGGGTGAGGTCACACGGGCCAGATAAAACGGGGGGAGGAGGCGAGGCTATTTCCGACGGAGGAATCTGACCCGCAGTTGCGAGATCACACCGCCCTCTGAAGCTGTGGGCACAGCCCGTCAGTGTGTGATCAGACACAACTGCAGGCGAGTCTTTCTTGTGTGTGTGCCAGTTTTTCCCCATGCACTTAAACGAGGAATCGATGAATCACACCCCTGAACTGAGGACTCCCTATGGAGTTTGTGAGGATGTGCATACTGCGGGGGGGGGGGGGGGACAACAGCATGGAGTCGGGATGGCCTGATCTGATCATCCCGACGGCATGAGAGTGCGCTGGAGTGATCAGATAGGGGAAAGTCTGTCCCTGGCCCGTCGCAACCCGTTTACTACCGGATTTTCCCTAGTTTCTTTTAACTCCGCTTCTGCGGCAGAGCGAGTTGCCGGAAGCTGCAAGACGTTTCCCAGATGTTGTTGTTTGGTCACTCCCTTTAAATCCGCCCAGCATCCGTGTCTATGTCAGGTCTAATTGTGTGTATGATTGCACCCTTGGTACTGTAGTGCTTTATACCCATTTCTAACAAATATTCTACAGCAATGGGTTTCAATGGGCAGAACCAGCCACCTGTACCGCACAGCCAGAGGCTATCAACACGACACTAAGGGCAAGCTTGGCTGGGAAGGGCACTCTTTCTGTTCCCTACATGAAGCTCCCTTCTGCTCCTGTTGATCTTAGAAATCCACACAGACCTAAAACGGGAGCAAGCATTGTTTGCCATATTATCTCTATGACACCTGGAGTCTTGTCTGCTAGGGGGAAGGTAGAAGAGCAGGGTAGAAGTCTAAACTCCCCTAACAAGCGCCCATGCAAAGCGCAGAAAACAAGACACGGTGTTTGACTAATAGCAGCTGTTATGCCTACCCTTGAAAGCGTTTAAGATACCACCACCCACACGGCTTCTGTATAGGAAGTAATGGGATTGGGGAAACAAGAAGCGGGACCCACAATACTCACCTGGGGGGGGGGGGGGTATTCCTAAAGGCTGCAGTTCCAGACCAAGGAGGAAGAAGAAGAAGAAGAGAAGAAGAAGAGATTGGATTTATACCCCGCCCTTCGCTCACTTGGGAGTCTCAGAGCGGCTTACAAACTCCTTTCCCTTCCCCTCCCCACAACAGACACCCTGTGAGGTAGGTGGGGCTGAGAGAGCTCTGAGACAACTGCTCTTAAGAGAACAGCTGGTACAGAGCTACGGCTTGCCCAAGGTCATCCAGCAGGTGCAAGTGGAGGAGTGGAGAATCAAACCCGGTTCTCCCAGATTAGAGTCTGCGCACTTAACCACTACACCAAACTGGCTCTCTCCAAACAGGAAGCAGCTGTAGGTTAAGTCTTTTTCCCCACGCCACCCTCCCGGCACTGAGGCCACAGTGGCTCTCAGCCGCCAGGCCACCGATCCCCCCTCCCAGGCGGTGAGGCCTCAGCGGCTCTCAGCCGCTGGGCCATCGCAGAGTTCCCAGAGTGTTCTCTGCGCATGCGCAGGGAATGCTCTTTTACTTTGGGGGGAGATGTAAATATCCCCCGTATAGGGTTTTTTTATGTTTCAAGATTTTTCTGCATACCTGGGGAGTCCCCCAAGTGTGCAGGAAAATCTCTGCCCCCTAAGTGCCCCCAATCTGCGGATTTAGATATCCGCACGCAGGGGGCGCCTTGGCGATTAGATATATAGATACCAGCATATTTTCCCTCTTTGACCCTACGACAATTCTACAAAAAAAATAAGAGATCACTTCAGGAGGGAAAAAAAAGTTCTCAACTAAGGGGTTAACCATTTTCAGCACTGTCACCCACTTCCTTATTTCAACAGTCCTAACAAGTTAGCGACAACGGAAGAGTGCAGCGCACGGAGGCAGAGGTCACATCACTTCAAATAAGTGGTTCGGTTAGCCTGCAGGCAACAAGCCCACCATTGCACAAACTGAAGATGAATATCCGAGGAGGGGAAAACCCGACCTTACCCATTTATGGAAATCTACCTTAACAATACCCTTCATTATTGCAATCCAGATAAAAACAATTAGTCTCTGTTTTTGACGTGTGTCTGCGTGGGCTTCACACACATGCGTGGACTTTCAAAGGTCAAATAATATTTGTAGTACGGGTTCAAAACCTCAAACGCAAAATCTCACTTTCCAGGCAGGAGTGCAGGAAACAGGACACGTTTAAATTTACACATTTTAAACCAGAGTCTGTTGTTCGGCAACAGGATATTCGAGTGAAACAGACTCATGTTTTCCGTTCAGAGCTTTTGTTCGAATACGAATTCTTTACGCACAAATACACAGGGATGGGGCAGGGAAACCAAAAACAGGTGCACACTCCACTTTAGCCAAACGCAGGCAGGCCAGAGGGTTTTAAAGAGGTCCCGGTAGCAAGTATCAGGGCTGCAGAGGCTCAAGTGGTTAAGACGCTGAACTGCAGCCTGGAAGTTCAGCAGCTCGAGACCCGAGTGCCGCATGACGGAGTGAGCTCCCGTCTCTGGCCCCAGCTCCTGCCAACCTAGCAGTTCGAAAGCAAGACATTGCAAGTAGAAAAATAGGTACCGCTTCGGTGGGAAGGTCACAGCGTTCCGTGCGCCTCGGCGTCTAGTCATGCCGGCCACTTGACCACAGAAACATCTTCAGACAGCGCTGGCTCTTCGGCTTGGAAACAGAGATGAGCACTGCATCCCTAGAGTCGTATTTGACTGGCTTTTGAGCAAGGGAAGCCTTTACCTTTACTGTAGCGAGTAAGATACGATGCTCCCTCTAAGCTGGGGAGTCTTGTGAGCAAAAATTCTACTTTGTGAGCTACTGGCCTTAAAGTGGTGAGTGAGTGATTCGGCTACTGCATCGATTAGTTTGCTCTGGAGCCATCCTTCCTGAGCTAAGAAGCTAAAAAACTGTGAGCTAGGTCCCACTAACTCAGCTTAGAGGGAACATTGGTAAGATGGTTAGCCTGATGGAAACTGATGACTGGGAAATCTGGAGGGGGTTTTTCACCACACACTGAAGCACAGTCATCAGACTTGTCAACTAAAATCTAAGGTGTGCACACCAAATGAAGGGTGGGGTATAAATCCAATCTCTCCTCCTCCTCCTCCTCAGAGAAGGCTGAGGGAAAAGACCGTGAGTAAACTGCCACCATGGGCTCAGTGCTAAGTTACATATGCTTTGACACACCCTAGCTATTACCAAGTACTAGGGTTGCCAGGTCTTGCTTGGAAAATACCTGGAGGCTTTGGGGGTGGAGCCAGGGGAGGGCGGGGCTTGGGGAGGGGAGGGGCCTCAGCATGGTCCAATGCCATAGAGTCCGCCCTCCAAAGCAGCCATTTCCTCCAGGGGAGCTGGTCTCTGTCAGCTGGAGATAAGTGGTAAAAGCGGGAGCTCCCCAGGCCCCACCTGGAGGCTGGCAACCCTACCAAGTACACAGTGAAATGCTAATGGTCAGATTAAAATAGTCTTTGACATTTCCAACTCTGTCCCAAGTGAGGGCGGCCAACTGATTACTGGTATTTTAAATCAACCATCTCTGAAGTGACTGATTAGGTGTAAAACCATTTATACAGTTAAAGCTTCAAGGTACAGGATCCCTCTGAGCACGCAATAACTTACAGCAGGGGTCTCCAACGTGGTGCCCGAGGGCACCATGCCACCCACCGACACCTTTCCTGGCCCCACGAAGTGTTTTGAGAAAGCAGGCGGGGCTTTTGCCCAGAGGACCTTCTAACTGGTCACCGGAAATTTGATTGGCTGAGCAGATTTTTTTAAAAAAAATAACGCTTTAGCAGCATCTGCCACCACAGCAGAAGGACATGTACTGCGTGAGCGAAAGTAAACTGAGGCGGCCACTTCATGCCTGGCTCCGCCTCCTGCAACAGCTCTTTCGTGGCAGCCATTATGTAGCTGCATGCACCAGGCTGTGTCACAATTCCAGTCTGCCTTCCAACTCCAAATCGTTGGGGACCCCTAAGACACTGGTCAAAAGAACCAAAGACACTACTAGTTAAAAAGAAGGGGAGGGATTCATAAGAACATAAGAGAAGCCAATGTTGGATCAGGCCAGTGGCCCATCCAGTCCAACACAGTCACACAGTGGCCAAAAACACCAGGGGCCCTCAGGAGGTCCAGCAGTGGGGGCAGGACACTAGAAGCCCTCCCACTGTTGCCCACCCCACCCCGTCAAGCACCAAGAATACAGAGCATCACTTGCCCCAGACTGAGAGTTCCTATCTATACTTTGTGGCTAATAGCCACTGGTGGACCACTGCTCCGTATGTTTATCTAATTCCCTCTTGAAGCCGTCCATGCTTGTAGTTTGCCTGAGCAGGAGGACACGTCCTCTTTTGTCTTTGGAGGAGGAGGGAAAGAAAACAGAACAGGGAGGGAGCGTCAACCTAAGAACATAAGAACGTAAGAGAAGCCAATGTTGGATCAGGCCAGTGGCCCACTCTGTCACACAGTGGCCAAAAATACCAGGTGCCCTCAGGAGGTCCAGCAGTGGGGCAAGGACACCAGAAGCCCTCCCACTGTTGCCCCCCCCAAGCACCAAGAATACAGAGCATCTCTTGCCCCAGACGGAGAGTTCCTATCTGTACCTCGTGGCTAATAGCCACTGATGGACCTCTGCTCCATATGTTTATCTAATTCCCTCTTGAAGCCGTCCATGCTTGTAGCCACCGCCACCTGCGGTGGCAGTGAATTCCACGTGTTAATCACTCTTTGGGTGAAGAAGGACTTCCTTTTATCCGTTCTAACCCGACTGCTAAGCAATTTAATTGAGTGCCCCCCGAATTCTTGTCTTGTGAGAAAGGAAGAAAAGCACTTCTTTCTCTACCTGCTCCATCCTATGCATAATCTTATAAACCTCAAAATTCGTTTTATTGTCTGTTCTTTCACCAACTCCAGCTACTGCAGCAGCGGCAGCAGCCCTTCCTTAAGAGCATGATTTGGCTACCAGTTTGGCATGTTCTAATCGTACCCAGGTTAAATTGCTCTATGGGATTCTACAAGGACTGGCTTCTGAAGAAAACTCAGAAGCGTCCAACAGTGCAAAAAAGCAGCTGCAAGAATGCCTGCGGGCGCAAATTAGGAGGAGCCACACCTCCCCGGTCCTGAAGAAGCTACCCATGTTCCCACACTGCTTTCCAGAAAACTTCAACGTGCTGCATCGTTACAAGGCCCACATTTAGAACCCGGCCTGTCAGTCATGATCAATTTCGGATGCTCTGCATAGGTTACCACCACCACCACCCTTCAGAAATAAGACGACTGAGCACTTTTTCTGATGTGGCACTTTCGTTATTAAATCCTCTCTCCTCCGCGATCCAGCTGACACAAAAGCCAGATGAGACACACACACACCCCGCCACACACACAGACACACTTCTTGTTACATTTTTTTTCATGCTCTTCCTATGTTCTTAGAAATAGATTCATGAAGGATAGTTTACCTTAGTGGCTGCTAGCTGTGATGACTAAAGGGAACCTCCACATCCAGAGGCAGTAAACTTCTGGATTTCAGAGACAGGAGGCAACACCAGGAGAAAGCCATGGCCTCTCTGCCCTGTTGTTGGCCCTCCAGCGGAACTGGTTGGCCACTGTGTGAGACGGGATGCTGAACTGGATGGACCACTGGTCTGATCCAGCAGGGCTCTCCTGATGTTCTCATGAAGGCCTCGGCCTCTCTGCCCTGTTTGTTGGCCCTCCAGAGGAACTGGTTGGCCACTGTGTGAGACGGGATGCTGGACTGGATGGACCACTGGTCTGATCCAGCAGGGCTCTTATTGTGTTCTTATGAAGGCCTCGGCCTCTCGGCCTTGTTGTTGGCCCTCCACAGGGACTGGTTGGCCACTGTGTGAGACAGGAGGCTGGACTGGATGGACCCCTGGTCTGATACAGCAGGGCTCTTCTGACGTTCTAATGAAGGCCTCGGCCTCAGTGCCCTGTTGTTGGACCTCCAGAGGGACTGGTTGGCCCCTGTGTGAGACAGGATGCTGGACTAGATGGACCACTGGTGTGATCCAGCAGGGCTATTCTGATGTTCTTGTGAAGGCCTCAGCCTCTGTGCCCTGTTGTTGGCCCTCCAGAGGAACTGGCTGGCCGCTGTGTGAGACGGGATGCTGGACTAGATGGACCACTGGTCTGATCCAGCAGGGCTCTTCTAATTATCTTTCCTTGACTGGATTATCTATCCACCATTAGCTCCTTCGGATGCTGTTATTGTTCATCTGATCTTCCCACTGTTTGTTCTCATTTTAGATACTAAAACAACTGAGTACTGTCACCACCTATGGGAGCAGGCGTGCTTGAAATTGTGGGATACACTTTTTGAAACAAATACTTCAGCTTGCTGCCACATGGCTCTTTCTCAAAAGCCTTGCCTGAGCAAGTCAGAGAAAAGCTGCAGGGATTCTCTTTCAACAGGATGCCAGAGCGTACCTCTATTCAAGCAATTACAATGCTTTCACAACCTTTTGTCATACATATTCCAGTAGAAAGATCATTCGCGTGCTTTCCATTTATGAATAAACCAGCCCCAAACCCCAAAGTCAACTGTCACTGGAATTCTACAGTACTTATTTATGGCAGATAGAAGGCATTTTCAAAACCACAACTAA
Source organism: Lepidodactylus listeri (assembly GCA_029233225.1). Classification (NCBI taxonomy): domain Eukaryota; kingdom Metazoa; phylum Chordata; class Lepidosauria; order Squamata; family Gekkonidae; genus Lepidodactylus; species Lepidodactylus listeri. Next base: position 94,516,188 of record JARCFY010000011.1, on the reverse strand, counting down.
ATTAATACACAGAACGGGGGCCAAATTAATACACAGAACGGGGGCCAAATTCAGAAAGGCTACAGGAGACGCTTTAGGGCAAAGTGTAATAGGTTACTTACGACCAAAGGTCTGGTTCTGAAAGAACCACAGCACTTGAAGGTCTTTGATAGTAAAATTGAATGCCAACAGAAACCCAGTGAACAAACAGAGGAGAATCTTACGGTGAGCCAGCCAAATGATGGGAGTTTTCTGAATGCCAACTATGTATCAATAATTGCCCTACAAAATCTACAAGAGATTTTCCCACAGTATTATGCATGATCACAGATGTTCACAAGGCGCAAAAGACTTGTGATAATCATGGGATAATACAAACGGTAACTGGTTTATTTATAGCTAGATTCCAGTCCAGTAGCACCTTAGAGACCAAGAAGGAGTTAGAATCAGTTGGAAGGGACCTCCAGGGCCGTGTTCCCTCTAAGCTGAGTTAGTGTGAGCTAGCTCACAGTTTTTTAGCCACTGGCTCACACATTTTCGCCTTAGCTCAGGAAGGATGGCTCCAGAGCAATTTGCAGCAGCCAGATTGCTTGTTCACAACTTTAATGCCAATAGCTCACAAAGTAGAATTTTTGCTCATAAGACATAAGAGGGAAGTATTGCTCCAGGGTCATCTAGTTCAAACCCCTGCACAGTGCAGGGAATTCACAAATACCCCCACCACCACCACACACACACACACAGTGTCTGCTGTTCCATGCCCAGATGACAAAAAACCTCCAGGATCTCCAGCCAAAGTGGGCTGGAGAAAAATGGCTTCCTGACCCCGAACTGGCGATCAGCATTTCCCTGGGCGTAGAAGAAAGGGCCACAAAAAGAACTGAGCGCTGAGGCAACCCTTCCTGCCCTCCCTCTCGTAATCTGCTGAAGTTCACAGAATCAGCATTGCTGTCAGATGGCCACTGAGCCTCCGTCTGAAAACCTCCAAAGAAGGAGAGCTCACCACCTCCAGCGGAAGCCTGTTTCAGGGTATACGCTTTCAGCTGTCAAAGCTCCCTCCCGCAGACATGGGTAGAAATGGAGATTTCGGAGTCTTTTTATCCCAGGGTTGTAAAAAATGCTTGTAAAGAATGTGAAGGTTCAAAGCATGGTATAATCAGCTTGATTGGAACAGAGGGGAAACGCCTGGGGGCATTTCTGTTCCTGTCTGATGAAGGGCGCTTCGACTCACCGAAGCCAGTACCCTGAGACTCTTGCTGGTCTCGAAGGTGCTGATCTAAACTGCAGGCCAACCGGAGTGCCCTCTGAAACAGATTTATCAACAACCTTGACATCCTGCGTTGCTGCCCAATCGGAGTCAGCAAGGGAGCTATTAAAACTGGTATAATAAATTTTTTTTAAAAAGTTAAGAATACAGCAAACAAAGGAGGAGGAGGAAGAAGAGGAGATTGGATTTATATCCATCCTTCCCTAACTGAGAGCCAGTTTGGTGTAGTGGTTAGGAGCACAGACTCTAATCTGGGAGAACTGGATTTGATTCCCCACTCCTCCACGTACAGCTGCTGGCGTGACCTTGGGTCAGTCACAAGTTCTTTCGGAGCTGTTCTCTCAATGGCAGTTCTCGAAAGAGCTCTCTCAGCCCCACCTACCTCACAGGGTGTGGGGAGGGGAAGGGACTGTAAGCCGCTCTGAGACTCCTTCAGGTAGTGAAGGGCGGAGTATAAAACCAATCTCTTCTTCTACCTGAAAGAGTCTCAGAGCAGCTTACAATTTCATTTCCCTTCCCCTCCCCACAACAGACACGCTGTGAGATCGAAGAAGAAGAAGAGGAAGAGATTGGATTTATATCCCGCCCTTCACTCACTTGGGAGTCTCAGAGCAGCTTACAAACTCCTTTCCCTTCCCCTCCCCACAACAGACACCCTGTGAGGTAGGTGGGGCTGAGAGAGCTTTTTCCCAAGCTGTCCTTGAGAGAACAGCTGGTACAGAGCTATGGCTTGCCCAAGGTTATCCAGCCAGGTGCAAGTGGAGGAGTGGGGAATCAAACCTGGTTCTCCCAGATTAGAGTCTGCACACTTAACCACTACACCAAACTGGCTCTCTTAACCACTACACCAAACTGGCTCTCAACACCAAACTGGCTCTCAGATAGGTGGGGCTGAGAGAGCTCTTTCCGCGACTGCTCATGAGAGAACAGCTCTGAAATAACTTCCAACTGACCTAAGGTCACACCAGCAGCTGCATGTGGAGAGGGAAATCAAAGCCGGTTCTCCCAGATTTCAGTTCGCGCTCCTAACCACTACACCAAACTGGCTCTCTAAAAGATAAGGCAGGATACTGAGGGAACGCCAGACAACAGAGAAAAACCGGCACCCGCTCTCAGAAGACAATGATAACGGGTGATCTTCCTGGGGATGGAATTCCGTATTTTGGGCCCACAATCAAGAAGGCCCTTCCCTGAGTTGTCTCAGATGGCAGGGGGCGCCCAAAGAAGGGCCCTCAAGATGATTGTAATGGTTGGATAGGTTCATGTGGGAGCAGACAGTCTGTAAGGCGGGGGGGGGGGGGTCGAACTCATTTGTTATGAGGATTTGGCATAAATTGGACTTTGTCAGGCCAGGCCATGTGGGTCATAAAATGTAACGCCAGGTAGCAAAGATATAAGCTTAATAAAGGATACGAGCACAATGATATTTTTACTTAAAATAAAAACATTAGCATTCTTGCAATATGTTGTTTATTTAGCAGTCTCAGACAACTGAGACTTCTTGCTCTGAATTATCGCATCAAAATGTCTGTGCTGTAGCAACCAGGGAGGGGGAGGAGCCTCAGCCCAGAGCAGGGAGCAGAGCTTGCCTATCTATCTTTCCTGAGCGATTGAGAGGGTCTAGGAAAGCAAGCTATGATGCAACAGCAGCAGCAGAACTGGAGGAAGAAGCAGGAGACAGCCAGTCCCTTGTGGGCCTGATAGAAGCCCCCTGGGGGCCTGATCTGGCCCCCGGGCCGCATGTTTGACAGCCCTGCTGCAAAGCATGCTGGTCCTGTCCTGAGCTGTGGAGAGCTTTAGAGGTCAATGCCAGCACACTGAACTGGGCTCAGAAGCAAACTGGGAGCCAGAGCAGGCGGAATGAGACTGGAGTCATCTGGTCCCTTTGACCTGCTCCTCCAATCAGCATTTGTTATCTGGGGGGGTGACGAAAATTAACCGTGCACCCTTAATTTGGTTTGAATGTTCAGGAAAATTCACTGCCAACTTAATACATTACTGCTTGTGCTCTGTTTACCTTTTTTTTAAAAAAAACCTGGAATATTGCAAGCTGTCAACACCCCAATTTTAGCCTGCGCGTGAGATGCAACGATTCTTTACTCATCTTTGTCAATCGAGCTTAATGCTCACTGACAGCACCTTTGGTTTCAGAGTCGCTTTCTGCAAAAGCCCTTGCTTGCCTCGGGCAAGCAGGATTTTGTAACAGCGACTGAGCTCAGCTCTGAGCCACTTAAAAAAGAAACAGAAAGAAAAGCATTCCAACCTCTATATCTGTCTTTGCATTGGCTCAGAGCCACCCTCTCGGGTTCTGCTTAGGCGACACTCATTAGTGACAAAATGCGGCGGCTTCCTGCCCCAATGGAAAGACATCGTTGCAAGTGCAGATCCAGAAATGCTCACTCATTACATAACATACGTTACGGTTAATTCTTGGGGGGGGGGGGGTTGCTGCTTTTTTGCACATTTTTAGGATGTCAGTTACAGGAACCCCAATTTTAAAAAAAAATTTAAATTTTTAAATTTAAAAAAAAAGTTGTATTATTTTCTCTGTCTCACTCTGGTTGGCCTTAAAAAATTTGTTTTATATTTGCATGCTGCTATTTCTGCTTGATATTAAATTTTAAATTTCTGCAGGGTGTTCTGCTCTCTTTTTCACCTGTTTTCGTCACTCTGCACTTGTGACTGTTCTTAACGGTATACGGCGTCAACATTCTATACCAGGGGTGGGCAAACTGGCTCGGGAGCCGCATGCGGCTCTTTCACATATATTATGTGGCTCCCGGCAGGGCGGCTGGGGAAGCCAAATATCATTAGCGAACACGTATAATTGGACAAATTAATATCATTATCAATATCTGCTTTCACCCCTTTTGTTATTATTTTTGGCAGTCTTATTTAATGTTAATAAAAAGCAAATTTGCTTATTTTCCAATAAAATCAGGTAATATTTGTTCATGTCTTGCGGCTCTCAAACATCTGATGTTTATTCTATGCAGCTCTTATGTTAAGCAAGTTTGGCCACCCCTGTTCTAGGTGGCTCTTACGCTGAGCAAGTTTGCCCACCCCGTTCTATACCATGGCGAAAGCTGAAAGTGGCCTCACAACATTCCAGGATGTCCCCAGATTTCTATGGTTTTACCATAGAGTTTTGGGGAATTCCTAGAGGATTGTGACACTGACTGACATGCCTTCCCCCCATTCCCTCTTTGCCAGTCATTTGAACAGTTGAGAGGACAGGACAGCATGGCAAGTAGCAGTAGGGCTGGGGGGGAACACAGTGGGTGGGCACAACATTCGCGATGTTGCTACGTCACTTTCCAGGTACAACCCCAAAGTGACAGGGTAGCTCTAGGAATCACTGGAAACCCTATGGTTGTATCAGAGTTTCCAGCAAATATGAGAGCTACCAGTGATGTTAGTGACATTGTGTTAAAAAATTGTCCTACTGCCGATACAGTGGCCAATACAACTTGCTAGATATAGTGGGATATAGTAAGTACAGATATCGTGGGAGGTCTGGCAAGCCTAGGTGGGAGATTGCCCAGCAGAACTGGGCAGATACTAAGCCTACCCTCCAGTTTGGTGTAGCGGTTAAGTGCGCGGACTCTAATCTGGGAGAACCGGGTTTGATTCCCCATTCCTCCATTTGCAGATGCTGGTGTGACCTTGGGTCTGTCACAAGTTCTCTCAAGGGCACTTCTGGACAGAGCTCTCAGCCCCACCTACCTCACAGGCAGTGTTCCCTCTTAAGCGGAGTTAGTGTGAGCTAGCTCACCGTTTTTTAGCCTCTGACTCACACATTTGTGTCTTAGCTCAGGGAGGGTTGGCTCCAGACCATTCTAATTTATGCAGTGGCCAAATCGCTCACTCACAACTTTAATGCCCACAGCTCACAAAGTAGAATTTTTGCTCACAAGACTCCACAGCTTAGAGGGGGCATTGCTCACAGGGTGTCTGTCGTGGGGAGGGGAAGGGAAAGGAATTGTAAGCCGCTCAGAGACTCCGAGTGAAGGGCGGGGTAGAAATCCCATCTCTTCTTCTCCCTCTTCCTTTCTGCCCAAGGTGGCTAACAAATTAAGAGATTCAGAATAAAAATGCATCTTAAAAATCATTAAAACCAACCCAAAACACATCATTAAAACCATTAAAACCAGGGCTAAATTACATACGAAAACATAAAAAAACAATTAAAACATTGGCCAGGAAGGAAGATTCATGGAGGGAACACCAAGCGAAACAAAAAAAGGCTTCACCTGCTGGCGGAACAACAACAGAAGGGGACAGGTGAGTCCACCTGGGGAGAGAGTTCGAGTTTGGGTGCCATGACTGAAAAGACACTCTTCCTGGGCTGCCACCCACCTAATCTCAGAGGGTCCGTGCACTTAAAGCAGGGCCAAGATGAGGCTGAACTGTAACGAATACACATTTTTAAGATAATGTTATTTCAGTCCTGATATTTTCCCTGTTTACTGCACCATTTCTATGCTGCTTTTCTCTCCAAAGGAACCCAAAGGGGAACAGAAAATTCCAGGTCACATAACTGCTTGAATAGTTAAAATAAACAAGCAGATATCTGGGCTGGTCCTGATCCACCGAGCAGCCTACTGCAGACCTCAGGCTGCGATCAGGGGGCCAAGAATAGCATTTGCAGCCATGATCAACAACAGGAAGCAGGGTATAAACACATATTTACACAGCTTTCCCTTACGCTGATAACAGAGGCAGGACAAAAGCACATCTGTAATGATAAAGACGAAGATCAGGTCTTACAGCGCAACGCCCTGTAGTCACCGAATGATTACACCAATAAACAACGCCTACCTAACGGCACTACCAGTATGACAGCGGACATACACTGTAATTTTAGAGACTCTAAGGCAGGGGTGTCAAACATGCGGCCCGGAGCGCTTCTATCAGGCCTGCAGCGGAACTGGCTGCTTTCTGCTTCTTCTTCCAGGTCTGCTAATGCTGCATCATTGTAGGTTTGCAGCTTACAGAGACACACCTGAACGGCGTACTCAAGATTGCAACAGCACAGACATTTTGATGCAATAGTTCAGAGCAAGAGGTTGCCGGTTATCAGACGCTGTTAAATAAACAAAACATTGCAAGAGTGCTGATGTTTTAAGCATGTTTTTATTTAAGTTATAAAAAAAAAAGAACCCTTTGTGTTTGTGTCCTCTATAAAGTTTGTATCTTTGCTACCAGGCATTACATTTGATGACACACACGGCCTGGCCCAACTAGGTCTCATTTATGTCAGATACGGCCCTCATAACAACAGTGCTCAACACCCCTGCTCTAAGGTGTGCACACACAGGAGCTATTTGGCCAATAGTTAAACACATTCATACAAAGCTTCTCCGACTGTTCCCAGGACTTCCCTTCTTCAAGCCGTTACCCACTGCAGGAACCCGGACTTTTCTGATTTTTAAACAGCGGATGCCTAAACCCATATAAAAAGAGCAGTTTATAAAGTCCCTGCGTGTTCTATCAGCTGGTATTTCTGCCTTAATTAAGTTTTTAAACCCTGCAACAACTCCACAGGTCTTGCACAGCATTAACAATTATGGGAATCCTTTGTTTTTAAACTTTTATAGGCGAACGACGTTGTAACGCTAGCCACTAAATACGAAGACTAACTGGCCATGAAAAATCCTGACCTAGGTTTTTCAAAGGAGTTTAATTGGTATTTTTGGCTGCTGTGTGACAGAGACCAATTCCCCACAAGCAGCTGTGCCACCCTCACTCTTCCGTTTCCCATGGTTGTATTCGTCAATTTCACACTCTTCGCTGTGCGGCCACACTTTGACCTGCATCTTCCCCCGATTTCCCCCGCATCTTCTTGATCTCAAAAAACAAGACGTGGGGGAAATTGGGGGAGATGTGGGTCAAAATGCGTCCATGCAGCAAAGAGTGTGAAGTTGATCAATAAAACCAGTGCTAACGGAAGAGTGAGGGCGGCACAGCTGCTTGTGGGGAATCGGTCAGAGTGTTGGACTGGATGGGCCACTGGCCTGATCCAACACTGGCTTCTTTTATGTTCTTAACTGAGGAGAGAAACGAACAGGCAGACACTCAGAAGAACCCTGATGAGAGCAGACCGTGGAGGACTTCTAGTGCAAGACACTCCCCCCCCCACACACACACACAAACACACACTTTCCCACAGCTGGGTCATCACTGTCTGGCTCTGACGGTGTTTTCCCACCCATGTCCCTTAATGCAGCCCGGGAACCCCAATGTTAGGTGCTGCATGCAAAGTTCTCATTCCTTCTGAGGGAGATTCAACCAAACATGGAAGTGGTGATGGAGGAGGAGGAAGAACGGTTGCGGCGGCAGCAACTCACGTGGTCCCCAGGCACCGCCACACATGCCATGCCACAGAGAAATAAGCTCTGTGGGGGGAGCCAAGTTACAACTTGTCTCCGCTACTCGCTTCTGCTCACTTCCCCAGTAACAGCCCTGCTCACCACTTGGGACACCTCTCTCAAGACAAGCTGCTTGCTTCTCCTCTCGTGTGCTTATAAGGAACTGCCGGTCAGAAGTGCATTCTTTTAACCAGCTCTCACAAACCCGGCCGCTGGAGCTACGGCTCCTGCCCTGGATAAGGTACGGGACAGCACAGGGGTTCCTTCCTCGGCGATCTCCAAACCACAGAGAAGTGACAGGTGGTCTCTCCTGTTGCACTAAACGCTTTGGAGTGTGCTTCATGCGACTCCTGCCCACAAGCGCATTTCGCTGCCAGTCGCTTCTTCTCTGCCGTGCAACAGACGAGACAGGTCAGTGGGGAGTATAAATAGTCTGTGCACTCTTGTTAACCTTCTGTAAATGACTGCGGGACTATTAAATGAGAAGGACAAAGATGCCTTAAGGTTAGCGTCGCTGGCTTCTCCTGGCAGACGTCAAGAGGCAAACATTCCAGCAGACGTGTGGGTTTCCCACACTGCCTCTCCGCATCCCTGCCCTCATTCCTAACGCTCTCTTAACAAGGTGACTGTGCATCGCAGGAGGATTAACTGAGCGTGGCCCTCTTTGCTTAGGGATGTGTTGCATCATCAGTTCTCTTGTAGATCAGAAAGCAGAGATAAACGTTGATTAGAGGCCTTGAAAGATGTTTGGGCCCTTTGAAATCAGAGAAGCAAAATTAAAAAAAAAAAAACCAAACAGTTGTGGCTCAGAAGTTTTGCATCGCATGCCCATAATTTATATTTCTAGACTCATGGTTTCCAAGTGCTCTGCTTGTGTTCTGGGCTTCACTGATCATTTCAAAACTCTGAAATTAAACCCCAACACCCTTCATGTGGCACAGAATGTAACGGTGACTCTGTATTTTGTTACTCTGTGCAAAAACCGGTGACACTGGCCACAGAATGCAGCATACTGAAAAAAATATTAGCTTCCTTGTTTTAAAAAACTGTATTGCCTTCGTTGCTTTAAAAATCAGCCTTGTTACGTTGGGGAATTTGATTTAAAAAAAACAAAGTCAAACAGAGGCATCTGAAGGTTTTCTGCTGAACAGGAGACAGACACCTATTTCACACAAGCCACTGCTCTGCCCCCGCTCTTTCCTTTCCCCCGACTGCACGCGTCAATTTCCCACTATGAGCTGCGCAGCCGCATTTTGACCCGCAGCTTCGCCTGATTCCCCGTATGTCTTCTCAATCCTGTTTTTTTGAGGATCTAGAAGACGCAGAGATCGGGCAACGCTGCGGGTCAAAATGTGGCCGCGCAGCACATAATGAGAAATTGATGTGTGCAATTGGGAAAAAGGGAAGAGCGAGGGCGGAGCAGCAGCTTGTGTGAAATCGGTCAGAGTTTCAATGCTCAGGCTGTCGCTCTTCCCCACAACTAGGGAGACTTAAATCAGGAACCATACGCATGTTTGAATTTGCTTATTTTGCACGATTTTTTATTGGCGCAGATGCAGAGTTCACAGCTCCAAGACACTTCATCTGTTCTTGAATGTACTGCCTAGCGGTTTAATTGGACAGCAATAATAGATTAAGAAGAAGAAATGTGGGAGCGTACACTGCTTGATGAAGACCCCAGATTGTATTACACATAAGTATGCTTGACAAGAAAAAATGAAATCATCTTTTAGTAATACAGAAATCTAAGAAAGCGTGTGGTAAGAATCTTTATCAGTATATATAGCGTGCGGGGAGCTTTGCATTCTCACTGTGTAATGTGCTATTAGATGTAATACCTAATATCTTAATACAAGGTATCATTTACATAATCTGCCAAAGTGGCAGCCAGCATACAGCTGTGGATGGAGCGTTGCATGAAGACATCTGAGGACCTGGGCTCATGGACACACAAAGCTGTATGATACTGACTTGTCTACTCAGACTGGCAGTGGCTATCTAAGGTCGCAGGTTGAGGTATCTCACGTCTTCGATAACCTGATCCTTCTACTTGGAGGTGTTGGGGACTGAACCTATGGCCTTCTGAATGCCTAGCAGATGCTCTATCACTGAGCCACAGCTCCACCCAAGAGGATCAAGTAGCTCAAAAAATGCTAGAAATTCTGTCCCTGGAGACTTGAAGGAAGATTTCTTTGACCCGCAAGGGGGGTTGGCAAGCAGAGACAATAAAACCTCGTGGCAAATCACCTTTGGCTGATTCCATCAAGGAAGAAAGAGCTCTTGCACCTGGACTCTTGCTGGCTGCCACTGCCACGTGGAGGGCTGTAGGTCTAAACAGAGACTCCAAGGCAACAGGAAATTTCTCAAACACTGTAACTTCTCAGTTAAAGAGCCTGCCTTAGAATAACATCAGGTAGGGCACACACATAGTGAGTGACACTGCAGTTTTGCAAATAAGAACGAGTCCAGGCCTTAAGATTCTTTCAAGTAGTAAAACCTTCACTGAACTTTGAAGCACACAGAACCGATACAGGGCAGGGACAGTGCAGACCTCCCTCCTGGTCTGCTGCAGATCCAGAAAGCACCAAAGAATGGAAAAAGCAAAACAGTAGAAGAAACTTCTAGGCCCAAATTAGTTACTGGGCAACAACACTACTCCCATCTACTAAATAACTTTGCAAGTAAATTAACCATTCTCAATACCTCTCCACTTCTGTCGTGTGTGATCCAGTGGTGGTCAGAGAGCTGCATGTTTACTCTTTTCTTTCAGGTCCTTTGCTCAATCTGTTGCTGTTCTGTCAGTACGTGCGTCCTTTTTAGCAAATACTTTATCATTTCTAATGCTAGCACTTGTTTTCAGTACCACATTGGCCTCCGTGGTTCAAACTCAGTATTTAAAAGGACACAACGAGAAGGTAGTCAACCAATTGGCAAGCAAGGGCACAAGGAGAAGGGGGCACTCAATTAACTGGCAAGCTGCTAATCTTTCAGTGGTGCACAAGTGCTGTGAAGGTGTTCCCGTAGGAACCAGACTCTGGGTAGCGAGAGATGTCAGCGTGAGGCAGGGCCTTAGAAAGGCAATGCAGAGAATGGAAGATGGAAGCCCTAGTCCTGTGAAAGCCCTAGAAGAGCCAGTTTGGTGTAGTGGTTAGGAGCACGGACTCTAATTCCAGGAGAACTGGGTTTGATTCCCCACTCCTCCATGTGCAGCTGCTGGTGTGACCTTGGATCAGTCACAAGTTCTCTCGGAGCTGTTCTCTCAAGGGCAGTTCTCGAAAGAGCTCGCCAAGCCCCACCTACCTCACAGGGTGTCTGCTGTGGGGAGGGGAAAGGAACGGAGACTGTAAGCCGCTCTGCGACTCCCTTAGGTAGTGAAGGGTGGGGTCTAAATCCAATCTCCTCTTCTTCTTCTTCTTTCTTCTTCTTCTCTCAGTGGGGAATTCCTACATAAGCCAGGTGGTGCCAGCGGATGTACCCAAACAAGGAGGGGGGAAAAACACTTGGAGGACTGAGAAAGCTGGGAGAAGCGGCACATCGACAGGAGGAGACTTGGAGAGCTGCTGGTGCCAAATTCACTCAGGACAAGACGGAACAGGGCCTGTGGGTCAGTGGGGCTGTGGCCCAGTGGTCCAGCATTTGCTGGGCACGCAGAAAATCCAAGGTTCAACACTGGCATTTCCAGTTCAAAGGGTGAGAGAACAGGTGGATGGGGAAGTCTTCTACCCTCTGACTTTGGAGAACTGCTGCCAGTCTGAGAGGACAATACTGACCCTGACAGACCAACAAACAGATTTCAGTCTGGCAGCTTCATGTGTACACCTTTCCCTCTTATTTAACAGAGCCAGTTTGGTGTAGTGGTTAAGTGCGTGGACTCTAATCTGGGAGAACCGGGTTTGATTCCACACTCCTCCACTTGCACCTGCTGGATGACCTTGGGCAAGCCATAGCTCTGTACCAGCTGTTCTCTCAAGGACAGTTGTCTCAGAGCTCTCTCAGCCCCACCTACCTCCCAGGGTGTCTGTTGTGGAGAGGGGAAGGGAAAAGGAGTTTGTGAGCCGCTCTGAGACTCTTAAGTGAGTGAAGGGAGGGATATAAATCCAATCTCTTCTTCTTCTCTTCTTCCCTCTTATTTAATAGGAACGAAATTAACATTCCAACACTGCGACTCCATTTAACAGTGACGGCCCTACACGGACTTTTCCAGAAGGGCAGCGACATGCAGAAATTCAAGTGAAGCAGAAGCCCGAGGGTTCTACGTGCCCAAATCCCAGCCTCAGGGCTACAAAACTTGTACAAAATTGTTCAAGAGCCAAGAATATGTAAAAACGGCACTGCGGTTTTCTGCCCAGAGGCAAAAGATATACAGTCAAATCCTTCACTTCATACGTCGAGCTTTTCCGAACTCTAAATCACAGTTCGAGAAGACTCGAGCGGTTGCAATGATATTTAAAGGCGTCTGCTTCGTTTAATATCTATTTTGCCCGGCACCGGCAGATCAGCAGGGTAAAAGACTCACCGTTTTACTCCAAATAATGAGGGAGCAAAGGCAAGTCACAGATTGTGTCTGGACTGGAACCGTGCTCAGAGTCTCAAATCACTTTGGACGAAAAGGGTGAGCTTGTTACATGATGAATCCAACTTGCTTTAGAGAACATTTGGGGAGATGGGGAGGAAGGTCAAAACAGAATTCTTACATGGTCCACTAAAGGGGGAATACAGACAAGCCGCATCTACTGGGGAAAAGCCCAGCCTTTCGCTCCAGTCTGCACGAGGTCGCCTCTCACATTTTAAAGAGGTCCGCGGTCGCCAGGCAGAGGCAGGCAACGATAAACCGCCTTAGAACACCTCTTGCCTTAAATACCCTGTGGGGTCGCCCGAAGTCAGCCGCGACTTGACAGCAAAAGGAAAGGGAACAAAGTCTGTGTCAGAAGCAGCTGTTCCAGTAATGCAGGGGTGGCCAACCTTGCTTAACATAAGAGCCACATAGAATAAACGTAAGAGCCACATAGAGATGTCTGAGAGCCGCAAGACAGGAACAAATATCACACACACGTTTTTATTTTTAAAAATATGCAAATTTGCTTTTTATTAACGTTAAATGGGACTGCCAAAAATAAAAACAAATGAGGAAAACCAGTTATAAGAAAGAGAGAGAGAGAAACTAGGAAAGCAAATAGATGGGAGGGAGGAGGGAAGGAAGGAAGGAAGGAAGGGAGAAAGAGAGAAAAAGCATGCCTCCCCTTTGCTTCCCCAGCCGCCCTGCCAGGAGCCGCACAATATGTGTGAAAGAGCCGCATGTGGCTCCCGAGCCACAGGTTGGCCACCCCTGCAGTAATGCCACAAATACAATAAGCATACACCTCAAGTGCAAATAGGTGTGGCTTCTCAAGCGACTTCTGCAGTCTTGCTGTATCACCGGTTCTTTCCTTACAGAGATCTTCAGGCATGGCGCCTTGACTTGGGATAGCCCAGCCTAGCCCAATCTTGACAGATCTCCAAAGTAGGATCAGCCCTAGTTAGTATTTGGATGGGAGACCACCAGTGAACACCACTAAGGAAGAACGGAGAGCCTCACAGAGTCAGGCAATGGCAAACCACGTCTGAACGTCACTTGCCTTGAAAATCCTATGGGGTCGCCATAAGTCAGCCATGACTTGACAGAGACAGAGAGAGAATGAATGAATGTGTGAAAGCATAAATGAATGAATGAATGAATCATGGCCATTCCCATATACCTTCAGGCTCCTGCAGATATACCCCACTTCTTTATTTCCGTCAAGATGTCCCGCCCTCCCTGCAAAGCGGGTTCCAATCCATAACAACCTCCTGAGTGCAGATTTACACCATAAAAACAGAACAACGATATACACACAATAAACACAATAAAGTAAGCGCAACGCTAAATACTTTAAAATAAACTATACCTCAACGGACACATAAGAGCGACTCGTTGGGGGGGGGGAAGGAGGGAGAAGGCCAGATTGAATCAGATGCCCACTGCCTCAGCTGAAGGCCTGGCGGAAGAGCTCCGTCTTGCAGGCCCTGTGGGACTGTAAACGCTCTTGCAGGGCCCTAATTTCTGATGGGAGTTCATTGCACCAGGCAGGGGCCAGGGCTGGAAAGGCCCTGGGCCCTAGCTGAGGCAAGTTGGATATCCCTAGGGCCAGGAACCAGTGGCAGATGCTGATTCATAGAGCGCCATGCCCTCTGGGAGCTCACCCATGAACCCCACAGAGCTCTTTCCTAACAACCTCAGACAAAGGGAGATAGAAAGGGAAGTTGCCCAATGTATTTGAAAATCAAAGGATATTTTAGAGCTTGATAAAAAGCCCACTGTGTTCTAACAAACCCTCATACTTTTCTCTCTCTTGCCCCTATGCGCGGGCGCATGTGTGTGTGTGTGTGCACACGCGTGCATGTGCGTGCACACTCGCTTAACATCTAGCTGGAAGAACCGTTCTAGGGAACTCAAAAACTTTCACTATTTGTGTGGGAGAGAGTGATTAGAGAAGGTACTACCACTTTTTCTGGGATTTTGCCCCAGACCAACATCAAGTTTTTTAACAAGCCTGAAGCATCGACATCGGTATAAATCATTCAGAAGCTTCAACTCCACAAGCACCCTCCAATGACGTTATGACTTGGGGAAGGGACCGCGGCTCAGTGGTGGAGCCTCTGCTTGGCATGCAAAAGGTCCCAAGTTCAATCCCTGCCATCTCCAGTTAAAATGTTCGTGTTGTAGGTGATGGGAAAGGCCTCGATCTTAGATGCTGGAGAGCAGCTGCCAGTCTGGGTACACAGTACTGACCCTGACGGACCATGGGTCGGATTCAGGAAAAGGCAGCTTCCTGTGTTTGCCACGTGGTCAACAGTAGCTAGTGAGTAAATGGTCCCATCTCTGGGCAAGACGCTGGACTGGTTGGCAACTGGAGAGCAACAGTGGGAGGGCTTCTAGTGTCCAGGCCCCACTGCTGGACCTCCTGAGGGCACCTGGTATTTCTGGCCACTGTATGACAGAGTGTTGGACTGGACGGGCCACTGGCCTGATCCAACATTGGCTTCTCTCATGTTCTTATGTAACCCTGGCTACGTCCGTCTTGATGAATCAGATTCACCGAATCATAGAGAAGATGCACAGTTCAAACCATACTGGGAGGAACAAAGGAAATGACCAGGGGTCCGTTGGGGCCAGAGCGAGGTGGAGCGAAGCTCTGGGTAGCCACAGGCTGATGCTTTTAAAGTTGGCGGCAACTTTAAAAGCATCTGGAGGGGAGGGGGTTTGAGGGAGAGGCTCCAAACTTGCAGGGTAGCTGCTGGGGCCTCTTCTCAAAATACCCACCAAGTTTCAAGAAGATTGGACTAGGGCAGGGGTGGGCAATTGTTTTGGCTCAAGGGCCATTTTGTGGGAGCGGAGGTTAGCGGAGGGCCACACCTTTTAAAATGATTGCATTCATTAGTTAACTTTGCATTTCAGAAAAGATATAAATTGTATCATAAAAATCAATAAATATAAATTAGATAAAATAGTGGTAGTTTTATTCAATTTATTTATTGTGCTAATTTCATATCATCTATAGCTGCAAGCACATTTAATTTTAGAATCAGTTTAATGAGACAAATGTATCCTATCACACTTTTCTACAATTTTTTTTTAAAATCAGGAGTGAGATTGCTTGTTGAGATTCCCAACGGAGGCCTGACTGAAACCATGTGGCCGACTGTCTTGGTGGGCCGCAAAAAACTCTGTGGCGGGCCGCATGTGGCCCGTGGGCCGCTATTTGCCCACCCCTGGACTAGGGGGTCCAATTCTACAGGCCCCCAAACAGGTTGCCCCCATTCCCTCCACTGTTCTCTATGGGAGGAAAAAAGTTAACATTTTTTCCCACCATAGAGAACAATGGAGGAAATGGGACAACCTGTTTGGGGGCCCACAGAATTGGACCCCCTGGTCCAGTCTTCTTGAAACTTGGTGGGTATTTCGAGGAGAGGCCCCAGCAGCTACTCTGCAAGTTTGGAGCCTCTCCCTCAAACCTCCTTTCCTCCAGCCCCTCATATACCCTATGAGTTTTTACCATTGATTTCAATGGCCCATAGGGTATGATGGGGCTGAAACTGACATTCCCTTTCTGACACACTTCTGGTGATGTCAGGGGACGTGGCATATGCTAATGAGGTATGCTAATGAGTTATGCTAATGAGCTCCTGCACCTCTTTTTCTACAAAAGGACCCCTGAAAATGACCACATCCCATCTCGAAGGAACACACCCACTGAGCCAGAAAACAAAATGTATATTCAGTCCTGAGTATTTCTCAGAATGCTTTCAAGGGCAGCCCCCGATGGGGCGAAGCACACACATACCCTGGCCAGTCCGGCCAGGAAAATGACGTGGGGGGGGGAGGAGGCAGGATCCCCCGCCACAATCCCAATCCAAACCAGGCTTCTGAGCCACTTCTGCATTGAGCTCCCATAGCAAACTCACAGCTTAGAATCCTGCTCCAAGTCCCCAGTCCAATCAGGCAGCAGTAGTAGTAGAAGCAGAGATTGGATTTATACCCTGCCCTTCACTCGGAGTCTCAGAGCGGCTTACAATCTCCTTCTCCTTCCTCTCCCCACAACAGACACCCTGTGAGGTAGGTGGGGCTGAGAGAGCTCTTTTGAGGACTGCTCGTGAGAGAACTTGTGACTGACGCAGGGTCACGCCGACTGGCTGCATGGGGAGGAGTGGGGGATTCAACCCGGTTCTCCCGGATTAGACTCGGCGCTCCTAACCACTAGGCCAGACTGGTCCTGAGCAGCAAACACAAGTATCCGCTGGCTATCCGGACGTCCCGTGGGAGAAACCTTCCTCCGGCAAGACATCCAAGGCTTTGGCTGGAGCCGGCCAGGGTGCTGCAGCCGCTACATCAACTGCAACGCTTCAGTCTGTGCGGAGAGGAAGCCTGTCAGACTCCGGCCAAGAAGGCAGGGGGAACGGATTATGGGTCATGCCTGGAAAAAGCCCGGGCAGCTACAGCCGTGGCTGCTCCGTTGCTGGACTCCAATGCTGTTGCTATGGCTGGCCGGGGGGTGGGGGCGCTTCTCTTGGGTGAGGGGGTTACTAGTACTCACACGGCTGGACTGAAAGGCATTGCGCAGCTTGGAGCACTTCTGAGGACACAGCTAGATTTCTTCCCCCCTTGAGCCCGTAACAGGAATTTTCCTGAGAGAAGCCATGCTCTGAAGCACCCCTGTGTATGAACTCCCCCAGACAACGCGTCACTACGACGGCCTCTAGGGGGCAGGCTACCGCCCAAACTGCAGCCGCTGTGCTGCTGCTGGCTGAGCATGTGATAATCATTAGACCGGGCTGCCGAAATCACAGCCATCGCGGCTGCCCTTTCAGCAGGACCAGAGAATCTGACTGCCAGATTTCAAATCCCTTTGAAGTTTATGGGCTCCGCATCAAAGTATTACGCCCGAGGAACCAAGTCACGGCCAAAGGGTAACCTTCGGCACGGCCCCCCCGAACGTACTGTGTCTTCAGATACAATAGATGCTTTGAAGACAAGGATGGTCGTTAAGGGCTCTCAAACACCGCTGCGAGCCGTTCTCTACCAAGAATCTGTCACCTAAAATTTAAGTGGCCCCAAAGGAGGAAAAATAATTTCCGGGCGGCAGGCCACGGTCAATATTTTAGCTTTAAATAAAACATCCCCCAAAGCCGTATCAGGAAATATGGTCTACTATAGTGGAATCAGCTGCCTTGGGAGTTGGTGAGCTCCCCGCCCCTCCCTGGCAGTCAGGGATGCTCTAGGCCAGGGGTGGGCAAACTGTGGCTCGGGAGCCGCATGCGGCTCTTTCACACATATTACGTGGCTCCCGGCAGGGCAGCTGGGGAAGCCAAATATCATTAGCAAACAAATATAATTGGACAAATATCATTATCAATATCTGCTTTCCCCCCTTTTGTTATTACCGTATTTTTCGCTCCATAAGACGCACCTTGTTTTTAGAGGAGGAAAACAGGAAAAAATGAAACAGAAAGAAAGAAAGAGAGAGAGAGAGAGAGATAAAGGAAGGAAGGAGGAGGAGGAGAGAGAGAGAAAGAGAAAGGAAGAAAGAAAGGTGGGGACAGAGAGAGAGACAGAAAGACAGACAGACAGACAGAAAAAAGGAAAGGAAGGAAGGAAGGAAGGAAGGAAGACAGAGAAAGGAAAGAAGAGAGACGTCGGCATGCCATGCAAAGCCAGGCCTTTCTGTCCAAAGTAGCCACGGAGCTTAACCTGTGGGCGGGGCTTTCTGCTGCTGGCTGTCTTAAAGGGGAAAAGCACTTAAAGGGAAAGAGTACTTAGCCTGGTGGGGGTTTTCCTGCCGTTTCCCTTTTAAGTCTTAACAGCTCAGGCCCAGCAGGGAGGGGCGGGGAAGGCTGGGCTGCCAGCCTGAATGGCGTTCCCCTGCGTTCCTGCTGAAGAAAGAGCCCTGGTACAGGTAAGAAAAGCTCCATATTCGCTCCATAAGACGCACACACTTCCCCCCCACACACCTTTTTGGGGAGGAAAAGTGCGTCTTATGGAGCGAAAAATACGGTATGTTTGGCAGTCTCATTGAACGTTAATAAAAAACAAATTTGCATATTTCCCAATAAAAACTGGTAATATTTGTTCATGTCTTGTGGCTCTCAAACATCTGATGTTTATTCTATGTGGCTCTTACACTAAGCATGTTTGGCCACCCCTGCTCTAGGCTGGTCCTGCGTTGAGCAGGGGGCTGGACTAGATGGCCTGTAGGACCCCTTCCAACTCTGTGATTCTACGACATGATAAAAAATTTCCAAAACCCCTGGCAAAATACTGATTAGCGGCAGCCAACGTGAGTGCAGATTTGATACCTGAGGTGCCAGAAAACCTGCTTGTCCTTTTATTAAGGGACAGTTTCAGGCTGATCCTGCCTACAGATGTTGACAGGGTCCTTGGCCGTGTAAGGGCCACCGCATAAGCTCTGGACCCATGTCCAGCATGGCTTTCAAAACGTTGCCAGAAAATGATATTGGTACCATTACTGAAAATCATCAACTCCTCCCTGATTGAAGGGGCTCTCCCTAGGCTTCGGGAAGAAGCAGTTATTAGACCTCTGCTCCAAATGTGCCCCAGAGAGCACTGAGGTCAGGCTCACAACATCGCCTGACTCTCCCTGGTCCGAAAGAAGCGCGGCTGGCAACTATCAGAGCCAGGGCCTTCTCGGTGGTGGCTCCACACTGGTGGAATAAGCTCCCGGAAGACACCAGGACCCTGCGGGACCTTGTGCAGTTCTGCAGGGCCTGTAAAATGGAGCTCTTCCACCAGGCCTTCGATTAGGAGCCACCACTGATGGACGGGCCAGTGGAACCTCTTCTGGCCTGGGATCTATGGGGTGCTGCACCCATGTTGAGCTATGATCTGAATTTGCTGCCATCGTCAGTATGTTTCATCTGTGATTTTATTAGTAACTTATGCTGTTTTAACTGATGTGTTTATTGTCATGATATTTTAACCGTGTTAGCCGCCTTCAGCCAGCTTGCCTTAATATTGCAGTTAATATGAATAATAAATAAATAAATAAATTAAAAATGTCATCGGCTAAGGACAAGGTAGCCAGTTACAGGCCAGTCTCCGATCTACCTTTTCTAGGTGGATTTATACCCCGCCCATCACTACCCGAAGGAGTCTCAGAGCGGCTTACAATCCCCTTCCCCTCCCCACAACAGACACCCTGTGATGTCGGTGGGGCGGAGAGAGCTCTTTCCAGAACTGTTCTTGAGAGAACAGCTCTGAGAGAACTTGTGACTGACCCAAAGTCACACCAGCAGCTGCATGGGGAGGAGTGGGGGAATCAAACCCGGTTCTTCCAGATTAGAGTCCGCGCTCTTAACCACTCCACCAAACTGGTTATAGAGAGTGTGGTGGCTGAGCAACTTCAGGGTTTCCTGCTGGCACAGTTGCCCTCGACCAATCTGGTTTCAGACCTCGGTTTAGTACCAAGATGGCTTTAGCAGACTGGTGGACACACTCCTGTTTGAAGTGGGACAGGGGACAACCTTCCCCGTTGATCCTGCTGGACCTCGCAGTGGCCTCTGACACACTTCACCACTCCATTTTTATCCACCGACTTGAATATGGAACTGGTATCAAGGGTGTAGCCCTTTGGTAGTTTTGCTCTTTTCTGTCTGACCAGACTCAGAGTGTCTCCACACGAGGTGCAGAATCAGCAGGGTGGAATTTCTCTCTCACCCATGCTCATTCATATCTATATATCTAATTCCCAAGTGGCCCCCCCCGTGCGGATACCTAAATCTGCGCCGGGGGGGCACCTGGGGGGCAAGGAGGTTGTTCTGCAGATGTGGGGCGGTCCCCACGTCTGCAGAAAAATCTAAAAACTTAAGAAAAATTTCGGGGGGATACTCAAATCCCCCCAAAAGTAAAAAACCCTGTTCCCTGCGCATGCGCAGGGAACGGACTTACCTGAGTGGCAGCGGCAACGGACAAACGGCCGGGCTGTGGTGGCGGGGGTCTGCAGCCAAGCCGCCGGCTCAGAAACGGGGGAGAGGGGAGGCAATGCAGCGGGCCTCAGGTCTAGCTGCGCCACCGACTCTGGAAGGGGGGAGGGGGCGGGGAGGGGGGAGGCAGTGAATGGGGGGAGAAGCAGCGGCCCGAGTAGTGCTTGGCCGCTTAGGCCTGGGAGCCGGGGGTGAGTGGGCCGGGGGAGGGGGCAGGAGGGAGGGAAACGCTGGGGCCAAGTGGCTTAACGCCACTCGGGCCCGAGCTAGAGCGGGCCAGGGGGGAGTGCCTCAGCGAGCGGCAATTCTTGCCGCTGCCACCGATTTTCGGGGGGGACGGGGGAGGGAGGGGAGAGAGGCTCACCTGCCCCCCCCCCCGTGAGTATCGTGGGTCCACCGGCTTGTGTATATATATATATATATATATATATATATATATATATATATATATATACACACACACAGAGAGAGAGAGAGAGAGAGAGAGAACAAATCCAGCTGCTGCTCCCAGAGACTGTCATTCCACTCTGGGGGCGGTCATTCCAGTCCCGGAGTAGTCTATCTGAGCCCAGAGACCTTAAAGGAAAATCCATTCGGCATTTTTTTTTGCAACCTGGTTTGTGCTTTAGCCCAGAGGAGCTTCCTGCTGGAGGAGAAACCAGCAAAGACAAGGCCCAGCCAGGTGGGAAGTTCGGCAGCCCCCAGAAGGGTCATGACAGGCAGGGGTGGGGGTGGAGAAGAGAGCTACGGGCCTGATGGAAGCCCTGGATGGGCCGGTTCTGGCCCGCGGGCCTCAGGTTTGACACCCCTGTTTTATACGGTACAGGTCTTTTGTTTATCAAGAGCTTTGAAAAACTTTCCAGGTCCTTCCCACTCCTATTCAGACAACCTCTGGCTAAAGAGGCCGTCGGATGGTATCCTTTAGGACAGCATTTCATTAAGTTTAGTGGGAGTCCTTAACAGTGATTTTAAATCATGGCTTTATGATTTTAATGCGTTTCGCTTGTGGCGCTTTATCCATGTTTGCAAGCTGCCTTGAGCTCCGTAAAGAAGAAAGGCGCCTTACAAATGCCCCGGAAGAGATCAGGGCCCTGCGGGACTTTCTACAGTTCCGCAGGGCCTGCAAGACGGAGCTCTTCCACCAGGCTTTCAACTAAGGAGCCGCCGCCGCCGCCACCATCATAACCATCAACAGTCTCTACCATAGAGCTTGGCCCTGGCTTCGACACCTGGCCGCGCTGCCGCTCGAATTTTGGAAGATCAGCGAGCAGCATGATTGTCGACTGTTGTTCGCACTTGTTTGCACGCCATCTTAAGTAACCAAGGAAACATCAGCACCTTTTTATGTATAGCTGCATTGTTTTTATGTGATTTTATGCCAGTTTTACTGTTATTTATGCACTGACTATTGTGAGCTACCCTGAGCCTGCCTTGAGGGGCGGGCGGGATAGCAATCCAATAAATACCGTATTTTTTGCTCCATAAGACTCACTTTTTCGCCCAAAAAAAGTGGGGGGGAAGTGCGTGCGTCTTAAACCCCACCTCACCTTTCCCAAGCCACGGCACCGAGCAGAGCTAGGTGCGTCTTACGGTCAGGTACGTCTTACGGAGCGAAAAATACGGTACATAAAATAAAGAAATAATAAATAACATATACTGAAATTAAGCATCACAGATTCCACAAGTCAACGTGATGAGGTATGTATGTTTGTCAAGTCAGTTAGTGCTACCATGAAACAGAGACATTTTATTCTCCTGTTAATATCGGAAGCACGCAGGCCTGCTCGCGGAAAGGCAGAAGAAATTGCCTCAAAAACTAAACCCGGGAAGTAAAGTCTCTGGTGCTGCCCTTCATGAAGAGTGTACACGACCCGGAAGAATAGGCGACTCTGTGGGGAGCGCCTTCTGATTACAAAGACCATCCTTCTGAACTAGTCATTTTGACGTGTCTGGCTTGCTTGATAGAAACATGCATTTTGTTCACTGCAGTGTCAACCACACAAGCATACAAAGGAAAACCTTCCCAAAGTGGCACAAAGAATACAACTTGGACTATTGGTGAAAGGTAATTAAGACCCTGATGCTGGGAAAGATTGAAGGTCAAAGAAGGAGGAGACGGCGAAGGAGGAGATGGTTACACAGTGTTACCGATGCAACGAACACGAAGTTGAGCAAACTCCGGAGCACGACGGAAAACAGGAGGGCCTGGCGTGATGTGGTCCAGGGGGTCGCGGAGAGTCGGACTCGACTGCGACTGAACAACTAAACCGCATTTGCAGCAGTAGCAGAATTGCAGCAGACTGACACGGAAGACAAGCATGGGTGCAATAACGTTAACCTCTTTGGTAAACGATGATATTCCATTCAGCACAAATCATTTTTCCCCAGACTTGAATGCACATAGGGAGCTGCTTATAAATGGATATATCAGAAGCTAACGAAAGAAAAAACAAAATTCACCCATATATTAGATCTAGAACAATCTCCTCTGGCAGCAATATTCAATTGCTCAGTTGTAGTTTTGTTATCGAGGCACAAAAATATTTGCTGATTAAGCCTTGTGAGGCAAATCTTGCAAAAAACTCTCAACAGAAGGAAAATTAGCTAATAAAAAAATGACTAAGCGGGTCATTTTACTAGGCCCATAATTCAGCAACTGTGACACAAAGACACACTGTTACGATACATTAACACTTCCAAACTTCAAACCATTCAACTTATTTCTAATCCTCCGAGGACGTGATTATCTCATTCAAAACCCTGTTACCTGGAGACCTTCATTTTCATGCACTGGTAATAGCATATTATTACACAAAGATGACTTATTCCGTCATATTTTTTTTTAAGAATGCAAAACAGATGCTCAAGCTGTTCTGCGACGATTTCCTAATAATGATCCAGTTCTGGGGGAAACAATGGCAGTAAGTTATCTGTGACACCGCTGAATGATTTAAGAGTCCTTGAGGAAGGAGCACTGAGAAAAGACTGAGGATAAACGAATTCCCATCTTCGAGTCTGAGGAGACCAAGTCTTGGGAGGAAAGGCTGAAGGAGCTGGGTATGTTTAGCCTGGAGAGGAGATGACTCAGAGGTGATATGATCACCATCTTCCAAGCACTTGAAGGGCTGTCTTATAGAGGATGGAGCAGAGTTGTTTTCTCTTGTCCCAGAAGGAAGAACTTCCTGACAGTTTGAGGGGTTCCTCAGTGGAACAGGCTTCCTCGGGAGGTGGTGGGCTCACCTCCTTGGGAGGTTTTCAAACAGAGGCTAGAGGGCCACCTGACAGCAATGCTGATCGTGTGAACTTGAGCACGGAGGGTTGCCTCAGTGCTTAGTTCTCGTGGCCCTTTCTTACACGCCCAGGGAAATGCTGATCGCCACTTTGGGGTCAGGAAGCCATTTTTCTCCAGGCCACTTTGGCCGGAGACCCTAGCGGTTTTCATGTCATCTTCCAGGCGTGGAAAAGTGGTCACTGGGGGTGTGGAGAGGGACGTATTTGTGAATTCCTGCATGGTGCAGAAGGCTGGCCTAAAATGACCCTGGAGGTCCCTTCCAATCCTACGATTCCAAGTCAACCGTTTCCCTGGGGCCCAGTACCAAACTCTCAATGTACTTTTGTCACAGAACGGCAACCCCTCACTGCGTTTTCAGGTGTGGCTTGCCGCAATCTACCCTGAACAAGACGAAGATGTGTCACTGACATTGTAGGAATCCAAGGCCAATGTTATCACGGTATGTTTTATGATATGAACGCCGGTGCTTTTAGACATCCTCTGAACTGTCTAAAAATAAGCCGTTATAAAGACACAGCATGAACAGTCTCGCGTGCTTCCATGAAAGACACTTTTATTCACTTGGGAAAAGTCAAAGGTCGTAAGCAGATGCAGAACAAAGCAAAATCCTGAAGACAATGCTGCAGGCTGGGGGGGGGGGGGTGGGATCGTTTCACAGGGACATACTGAGCCTCCGTGGAGCTAAAGGAGGTCATGTAGACTTATGCAAGTAAAGACATCCCAAAACAAATATTTGAAAACTAAAGAAGTATTAGCAGCAGTCTGAACATTTCGCTGCCACCATTAAAAATCAACATCACCGTGCAAAAAAGGAATGAGATTCCAGTTCTAAGCAAGCCGGCCGCTGGAGCACAAAACGAATTCCTCTCACCTAATTAAATTAAAGGTTTAACACTAAATGTGTGTGTGTGGGGGGGGTGTTTCTGCCAATGATACAGCCAGAGCGGCGCAGCTGAGGTCCCCCTCTGTTTTCAGCACGCCGCCACTCCAAACCGCTCTCCACTGTTCGCAACTTAACATGGATTTTTTCCACTTGAAAGTGCTGAGATAAACAGCTTTGCCAAAACTCCAGCCTTTCAAGCATCTGAAGTCATGTTACATTCTCACCGCGCCGGCTAACATAATCCATTCTCACGCAACCAGATTTCTGACAGATCTGCCTGGCTGCCAAACGCCGCGTCATCCACACCACAGGCTAGAAAGGTTTCCCAAGAACAGAACGCTAAATTAAGAGCAGTTTTCTCCTGGTGGCTCTGTTTCAAACGCACTGTCCCCAAACAGCTAATGCCTATTGGAATGTAGACAGCGGCGTTTCACAGAAGGCCTGGGAGGGAGAAGGAATCTGCAGCGAGTTTCCACGTTTTGTGTCTCTGAGCAAGCACTTTCTGCCGTACATTTTGCGCACGTCCAACCGTCAAGATGAAACAAGTTTGCAGGTCTTGCTGGGGGCTCAGCGAACAAGCGCTTAAACGCCTTACGTTCATCATCAGCTTCCACGGCTCTCCACAGAGAGGCTTCAAGCGCGAACAGCAGGGCAGGCACATCACACCAAGCCGATTACAGAGATAACCGCACCAAACTAAGCATGCCTTCCAGCCTGCGCAGATCCCATCCCCACCTTGTGTTCACCGCCCCCCACCCCATGACATCTGGGGGGATTGCGCATCTATCACAGAGAACCGTCTGCTGCCAGGGAAAGGGGGAAGAGAGCGGCCGAAGCCTTTAATTAGAAGAGCGCCACAAAGGCAGGCGGGTCGCCATCTGCAGACTGGGATGTGTGCAAAGACAGGGAATCTCCTCCCCCATGCCTCTGGACGGGATGGAAGTTCGCAAGAGAGTTTGTGGACATCTTCGCTGATGGCACACGGCGCAGCTGGAAATCCTGGGAACATGATCACAAAGACCAAGCTCCAAGGGAGGCCACCCCTGTTTCTGAAGGACTCCACCGGACAGCTCACCCCGTCAGATCCGTGCAGGCCAGCACACCCCCCCTCCAGCTCTCTGGAGCGACCCCATGTCACACACACAGCTATTTCCCCTGGTAATAATCCCGCCACATCAGCCAAGAGAGGAGGAGGAAATCCAACCCTGAGAGACGCATTAGGCTGTGGGCAAATGCCAGGCTCCCAGGAAACTGGCTCAGCTAGAGAGCAGGGATTAGCCCAGGCACGTGGCCTCCAAAGCTGCGTCCAACATCTGGAGGAAGCAAGGCGCCCGAAGAACTGCAGGGCCACACGGCCGGCGCCCTGGTCCTACAACACCACTATCGCCCCCGGGGGGTCCCAGGTTTGGAAAGCTCCTTGCAGTCACCCCTGCCCACCCCGCGCTCCTCTTTCCTCTAACTCAACCACTGCAAAGGGAAGCCTGGGGGCAGTGAAGGGCGGCTAAGGGCCCAGGAATGGGGAGTCCTCTTCTAAACCAAATGGCAGCCAAGGTTCCAAGGGAGCAGATCAAGCTAGATTTGTTAACTGGCAAGTCAAGGCACACCGGCTAGCAGCTGCTTGTCTGCCCTTCCCTCCCCCCGGCCTCTCCCAACCCAAATGCACTCCCTTCCCCAACAGCACAACCCACTGAGCCTCCTACAGCTGGGGTGGGGGGGACGACCCCCTAACCCTGCTCCACCCATCAGAGCCTCTCAAGCCTCTCTTCCAGGGCCTTCCCCTGCCAACGGCCCCGAGGCCTCCCTCTCCTCTCCAGCTGACCCCCCAGGTTCTCCGCCCCCCCAACGCCTGCCTGCCAGATGCCTTTCCCCGGCCAAGCCCACCCGCCTCGCTCTCCGTCTTCTAAAGCAAATCAAGTTCCCATACAAAGCCCTCCCGGCTCACACCACGCTGCTTGCCCAACAACCCCCGAGCTCTCTCCATCACCACCCAACGAGAAACTCTTCCTCGCTCTTAACCACCCCCAGCATTCCTACTGGGAAAGAACAATAAATGTGTCCTGTTTCTCCCCACCCCCTTCAGGGGCTTCGCCCAAGTCACCCCCTTCCCCGTGCCCCCCACCAAATCCCTTTCCAAGTCCAGGAATCTCATCAGGCACCTGCCAGGGGGTGATGCCCCTTCTTCTCCCCCCACCACAGCCTTCAGCCCCACGCCAAAAACCTTCGATTCTCTGTTTCATTTCCTCTCCACGCCAAGCCTCTGCTCCAGAGCCCCTAAACGCTCTCTGCTTCCCAAGCCTCCCCCCCCCCCGCTTCTTGAACCATCACCCTCAGATCTCCTCCCCTGCGCTAAAAAAGGGCTCTTCTCCCCAAATCGCTCCCAACCCAAAGTCCCCCTTTCCAAATCATCATCCCTTTTTCAGCCAAAAAGAGCTCTCCCCCTTCACAAATTAGCATCTCCCCAAAAATGCAATCCGCTACTCAAAGTATCGTCCCTGAATCTTTGCAAATCGTCACACCCTGTCCCCCGCACTAATTATCAGCCTCCAGCCCCCCCCCCCCAAATGGGGTTCCCCCGTCACAAATTCTCCCTCCAGGACTTGGCCCCTCCTCCACAAATCTTCAGGGCCTGTCCCCCAAAGCGGTCCAAACCCCTTCGCTAATTACCAACCCCATTTCCTTCCCTAAAACAAAGTCCCCCCTTCTCAAATTATCAGCCCCAAAAGAAGTCCCCCTTTGCAAATTATCACCCCCAACCCCAAAATAGGGTCCTCTTCTCCAATTATCACTCCAAGAAGGGGTCTCCTTTCGCAAATCATCACATCCCCTATCCCCCTTCACTTAGTTATCGGCTTCCTCATCACCCACCGAAATGGGGTCCTCTTCTCAAATTCTTAATCCAAAAAAGAAGTCTCCCCCAATGCAAATTATCATTCCCCCCAAAATGGGGTCCCCTTCTCAAATTATCACTTCAAGAAGACGTCCATCCTTCTTTGCTAATTATCATCTCCCCAGCCCCCCCCCCCAGGGTCCCCGTTTTCAATTTCTCAGTCCAAAAAGAAGTCCCCTTCTGCAAATTGTCACCGCCACCCCCAAACGGTGTTCCCTTCTCAAATTATCACTGCAAGAAGAGGTCGATCCCCCTTTGCTCATTATCAACTCCCCAGCCCCCCAAATTAGATCCCCTTCTCAAATTATCACTCCAAGAGGTCCATCTCCCCCTTTGCAAATTAGCTCCCCGGCTCCCCCCAGATGGGGTCCCCCCCTTCTCAAATTATCACTCCACGAAGAGGCGGAGGCAAACCATCACCCCCTGTTCCCCCAAAGAGGTTACCCCCTTTGCAAATGATCAACCCCTACCCCCAGCCTCTCAAAGGGGGCTCTCCCCTCTTTGCGCCATCACCACCCTCACCCCAGCCCCCCCCCACAAAGTCCCAGACCCCAGCGTGACTCAAACGTCGCCAGCTTCCAGGTTACCCACTGCGTGGGGGGGGGGGGGATGCTTTTCTTTTGTTTTGATCGCAAGGCAAACACCAGGTGGGGGATCCCCGTTTTCCTCGGGAAGGGGGCGAATGCAAGACGGATATTCTGCAGGGGGGCTTCGCAGGAGCAGGGTCAAGATTGTGGGACACCCTCTCTCCTCCTGCATGGCCAAAATTGTGGGGGATCCCCCTCTCCTCCTGTGGTGCCAAGACCTTAGGGGACCCTCCCTCTCCTCCTGCAGGGCCCTGATTTGGAGACACCCCCTCTCCTCCAACAGGGCCAAGACTTGGGACACCCTCTCTTTCCTCCTCCGGAACCCTGATTTTAGAGGGACCCCCTCCTCGCTCCTCCTGCGGGGCAAGGTTTTGGGGGATCCCCTCTCTCCTTCTGCAGGGCCAAGAGTTTGAAGGACCCCCCTCACTACTCCTGCAGGACCCTGATTTTGGGGGGACCCCTTCTCTCCTGCTGTGGGACCCTGATTTTGGGGGGTCCCCTCTCTCCTCCTCCGGGAACCTGATTTTGGGGAAGACCCCCTCTCTCTCCTCCTGCAGGACGCTGATTTTGGGGGGACCCCCCTCTCTCCTCCTCCGGGAACCTGATTTTGGAGAAGATCCCCTCTCTCTCTCCTCCTGCGGGACCCTGATTTTGGGGGAACCCCTCTCTACCCCAGCGGGACCCTGATTTTGGGGAGGACCCCCCTCTCTCTCCTCCTGCGGGACCCTGATTTTTGCGGAGGACCCCCCCTCTCCTCCTGCGGGACCCTGATTTTTGGGGAGAACCCCCCTCTCTCTCCTCCTGCGGGACCCTGATTTTTGGGGAGAACCCCCCTCTCTCTCCTCCTGCGGGACCCTGATTTTGGGGAGGACCCCCCTCTCTCTCCTCCTGCGGGACCCTGATTTTTGGGGGGAAACCCTCTCCTCCTGCGAAGCCAAGACATGGGGGGACACCCCCACTCTCCTGCAGGGCCAAGATTTTTGGGGGGGAAGCCCCCCCCCCGCTTTCCTTCTGGGCGCAGGGTTCCGGAGACCCCCCCTCGCTCCTTCTGCGGGGCCCTGCTTGCGGGGGCCCCCTTTTCCTGCAAGGGAGGAGAGCCCCCTCCCCGCTCTCTAAGCGAGATCCCTTCTAATTGAGCAAGATAAAGAAAAGGCAACAATTCTACTCCCCCCCCCCAAATCAAGATCTTTCTCTACCAGTCTCCCCCCCCCCTCCCCCGACGCCCCCCTCCCCACTCACCCCAGCACGACCAGCTCGCCGTATTTGACGGGCTCCTTGTTGGGCGCGCAGTGCTCCTCCTGGCTCGGAGAAAACATGGGGCCACCGCCGCCAACGCCGCCGCCGCTGCTGCTATAATCCCATAAGGAGACGGTGGAGGGGGGGGGGGGTGGAAAACGGGGGGTGGAAGAGACGCCGATCGATCAATCAATCAATCAATCGGGGACTGGAAGAGGGGGGGGGGGAGTCCGCTTGCTGCACGGCCGCGTCGTCCGTCGCGCGGCGCTCGGGCGGGCCGTTCCTTTCTTTCTTGTTCTTTCGGCCGCTCCGAAATGCGCCTTTCGGCTTCCTGCGCCCGCCCGCCGGCGCGGACTCTTCCTCTTCCTCCGCCTCCTCCTTCCCCCCCCCCCAACCCCGCCCGCTCCGGCTCCGGCTCCCTCCACGTCCGCCGCGCGAGCGCTCCGTCGACGGCCACGGCCGCCGCAACTGCCAGAGGAAGAGACCAATGAGCGCCTCGGACGCGACGAGGGGATCGGGGGATAATAGGGGAGGCGTGGAAGCACCCGCCCCCCTTCGCCCGGCGTCTTCGCGCGCCGCCGCCGCCGCCGCCCCCCCTTCGGTTTCGGGGAGCGATGGTACGGTCCAGCCTGTTATGTAAACATGGAGTAAAAGGGGGAGAGGCGGGGAGTGGGGGGGGGGGTGGCGCTTAAAGGGCCCGCCGCCTTTTAAAGGAATAAATGCCGCTCATTATAAAAAGTCATTTAAAAAAAAAAAGATTATTATTTTTTTTAATTTCAGCATAAACTTGCATGGGCTGCCTACTGGTGTGGTGGAAATGAGAGTGGGGTCGCAAATTTCTCACACTGCCAGAACATGAGGGAAGCCATCTTGGATCAGGCCAGTGGCCCATCCAGGCCAACACTCTGTGTCACACAGTGGCCAAAAATACCGGGTGCCCTCAGGAGGTCCACCAGTGGGGCTAGAATACTAGAAGCCCTCCCACTGTTACCCCCTTCCGTCAAGCACCAAGAAGACAGAGCATCACTTGCCCCAGACATAAGAACATAAGAGAAGCCATGTTGGATCAGGCCAGTGGCCCATCCAGTCCAAAACTCTGGGTCACACAGTGGCCAAACCTCAGGTGCCATCAGGAGGTCCACCAGTGGGTAGGGCTGCCAAGTCCGGGTTGGAAAATACCTGGGGACTTTGGGGGTGGAGCCAGGAGAGGGCGGGGTTTGGGGAGGGGAGGGGCCTCAGCATGGTCCAATGCCATAGAGTCCACCCTTCAAAGCAGCCATTTTCTCCAGGGGAGCTGATCTCTGTCAGCTGGAGATCAGTTGTAAAAGCGGGAGATCCCCAGGCCCCACCTGGAGGCTGGCAACCCTACCAGTGGGGCCAGAACTTCAGAAGCCCTCTTGTTGTGGCCCCCCAAGCACCCAGAATACAGAGCATCACTGCCCCAGACATAAGAATGTAAGAGAAGCCAAGTTGGATCAGGCCAGTGGCCCATCCCGTCCAACACTCTGCGTCACATACTGGCCAAAACCCAGGGGCCACCAGGAGGTCAACCAGCAGGGCCAGAACTCCAGAAGCCCTCCCACTGTTGCCCCCCAAGCACCAAGAATACAGAGCATCACTGCCCCAGACATAAGAACGGAAGAGAAGCCATGTTGGATCAGGCCAGTGGCCCATCCAGGGCAATCCAGTCTCCACTAACTGAAGCACGATTGGATCTTCCTGGAGGGGGGGGGGGGTTGGGAGGTGTACTTTTATGTCTGTGTGTGTGGACGCTTGAGTGTGTGGGTGTGATCACACGAACAATTTGGCCCGACATAGCCACACCTCTGCTCCAGATCAAATGGGCGCAGTCACACAGCCACATCTGTCAGGCATTCCCCGGCATAACGACTTGGAGCCCAGTTAAAAAGGCACCACATGACAAGTGGTGTTTTTTGGTTTCCCACGCATGCATTGCGCATGACCGGATGTCTGAACGTGGGGAAGTGCACGCAGGACAGATTGTCAGTCTGAATCTGCAGATACGTTCCCACTGCTAGGGCAGGGGATTTGGAATTTCCACCTATATGCGCATCTGCACACGTGTGAGCACACATGCGCACACATGCATTTTGAAAAATAACCGGGCGGTGTACTCCGTGGCTAAGGCGCTGCAGTAATGTAGATGCTTGACCATGGGACGTCTGTGTGGGTAACCTGCAGCAGGGTGTGCTGTCTGGATGATATGCCCCGCAACACTTTAAATTGGTACAATTAGAGGCCAAACTGCCAGTGTGACCACACCCTGTGTTTGTGCTCCTGGAAATCATGTTGACCTCTGGTCAGGTGGCTGAATAGGGCCTGCCCCCGCTTCCCGCCTCTGGTATTCCAAGGCGCAGGGGTCATTTTGAGCAGGAACGCACAGGAACGCCGTTCCAGAAGTAACAAGCCCAGGAGCGGGCACATATGGTGATGCACTGTGGAAAAAAACAAAAGCAATCTAACTTGATCTGTATTTTCATGCTTCTTGTAGGGTAGCTTCCCTGCAAGAGTCTTTTGTCAAGTGTCAAATCTCAAGTGTCTTTTGTCAAAGTGTCAAGCTAGAATGCCAGCAAGTTGGGAAACACCTGGGGCGGAGCCTGAGCGGTGGGTGTTGCCTTCTGACACACTTCCGGTGATGTCAGGGGGTGTTCCATATGCATAATGGGTTGTGCTAATGAGCTCCTGCACCACATTTTTTACAAAACGACCCCTGCCAAGGAGGTCTCCTACCCAAATACTTGCCAGAGTCAACACCGCTTAGCTTCCGAGATCTGACGAGGGCGGGCTTGCCTGGGCTATCCAGGTCTGGATCTTCCACACATTAGAAAAAGTCAGTTTCAAGTATGCATGGCCTCAGCTTGGACAGAGGCTGCCCAGAGGAAGAAGAGGGTGTTTAACCTTTCCACCCCCATCCAGTCTCACCTGTAGATTGCCCACAGTCCAATCAGACTTGGAAGGAAGACAGGACGCCCAGAAGGAGTCGAAGTGCTGGCATTCATGCACCAGTAAACCTTCTCAAGTGTCACAAGACTCCTTTCTATTTTTTACTTCAATGAATGCCAGTTTGGTGTAGTGGTTAAGTGCGCTCTTATCTGGGAGAACCAGGTTTGAGTCCCCACTCCTCCACTTGCAGCTGCTGGCGTGACCTTGGGGCAGTCA
Organism: Lepidodactylus listeri; assembly: GCA_029233225.1. Taxonomy (NCBI): domain Eukaryota; kingdom Metazoa; phylum Chordata; class Lepidosauria; order Squamata; family Gekkonidae; genus Lepidodactylus; species Lepidodactylus listeri. Next base: position 94,483,993 of record JARCFY010000011.1, on the reverse strand, counting down.
CAAGTTCTGCCGGAGCTTTTCTCTCGAGAGCAGTCCTCGAGAGAGCTCTCTCAGCCCCACCTACCTCACAAGTGTCTGTTGTGGGGAGGGGAAGGGACAGAGATTGTAAGCCGCCCTGAGACTCCTTCAGGTAGTGAAGGGTGGGGTATAAATCCAATCTCTTCTTCTTCTTCTTCTTTATACCCCACATTTCTCCCCCACGGGTGACCGAGAGGCTTACAAGACTCTCCCCTCCTCCTCATTTCTGAAGCAGATTTGGCCAAGAGCTCACGATTGGCCCAAGGTCACCCAGCAAGCTTCCACAGCAGAGTGGGGATTTGAATTCAGGACTTCCAGATCCTAGTCTGACACTGCAGCATGCTGGCTTTGAAGACTTAAGCTCGGGGCGGGATGTGTTAGACCAGTACGTACACCACGGATTGGCTCGTGTCCCGGAAGGCCTTCTAGCTTTGTTCTGCCTGGAACGATTTCTAGCCATTCATTTCCTTGGTGCTGATACGCTCCTGTCATTTTCTTGCGATAAGGGTGAAATGGTGGGAGGAGGGGGAGCAGCTAATCTCCAGCCACCAAGGGTTTTCCTATCTGCTTTAGGGGAGAAAGAAGAAGGATGAGGTTTTATTAAAAACCAGGAGCTGAATTATTGCAGATTTATCTTTTTTATTAGGCCGAGGCAGCCGCTCCGAAGACCAAGCCGTAAGTCTCTGTCAGAGTAAACAAACACATTTTTGGTAAAACATGCGAGGACTAAAGCGGAACCCGTCGGCCGTCCTTCATCCAGTTTTGCCATATTTCCTGTCTTTTACTCCCATTGCAGATGGCTTTGGGTCTGTGTACAACTTTTGCCTCTTCTAAATCAAACTAACTTCCCTTTCCCGTGGTGGTGTGCTGATAAATTTCAGAGGCGCCCAGACCTCTAGGGCTTCGACTTGTCCTTCAGCAATTTGAGACACTTGAGACCAATGTTCCCTCTAAGCTGGGGAGTCTTGTGAGCAAAAAATCCTACTGTGTGAGCCACTGGCATTAAAGTTGTGAGCGAGCGATTTGGCGACTGCATAGATCAGTTTGCCCCGGAGCCGTCCTTCCTGAGCGAAGACAGAAAGGTGTGAGCCAGAGGCTAAAAGACTGTGAGCTGGCTAACACTAACTCAACTTAGAGGGAACACTGCTTGAGACACAGGGCCAAGAGGCACATCGTACTGGGAATATGCATTAATTGATACAGCAAAATCGTACAGACATAGAGCCACGGAAATATGTGCCGTAAATAAACTCCAAGTGAGTATATTGCAACAATATTTTTAATTTTTTTTTTAAATTTAGGTAGGTTCAATTCACATCCATGTTGCAGCTAAAAGAAAGTAAAAATGGCTAATGTAAAGGATTCTGTTCATACAGTCATAGAATCGTAGAGTCGGAAGGGACCTCCAGGGTCATCTAGTCCAACCCGCTGCACAATGCAGGACATTCACAAATACCTCCCCCTTCACACACCCAGTGACCCCTGCTCCGTGCCCAGAAGATGGCAAAAAACCTTCCGGGATCTCCAGCCAAACTGGCCTGGAGAAAAATGGCTTCCTGACCCCAAAGTGGCGATCGGCATTTCCCTGGGCGTGTGAGGAAGGGCCAAGGGAACTAAGCCCTGAGGCAACCCTCCCTGCCCTCCCTTCTCACGATCTGCCCAAGTTCACAGAATCAGCATTGCTGCCATCGAGCCTCTGTCCGAAAACCTCCACAGAAGGCGAGCCCACCACCTCCCGAGGAAGCCTGTTCCACTGAGGAACCGCTCTAACTGTTAGGTTCTTGGCTAGGGACAGCGACAGTTTTCCAGCATGGCTGGCGCCCCCACCCCCCACACGTACACGCACACCCCAAAATAAAATAGATCAAAAAGAACTAGGAAGTGACCAAAAATCTTTCAGAACTCCGGTCTTTAAATTGTACAGTTATTAGCGACGCCATCTTGAATCTGAAATTGGGATTTGTTTTAAATTGGTTTTAATGTTATTGATCTTACGATATTTGATGTTTTGTATTGTTTCTAAGACTTAATGTCATGTTGTGAATCGCCCAGAGTCCAGTGCAAGTTGAGATGGGGCAATTAATACGTCTAAGAAAGAGATGGTGACAAGAGGCGGGACCTGCGGGGGGAGAGAAGGAGCTCCATGTAGAGCAGCAGCCAAAGGTAAGGCTTCCTTCCCCCCCCCCCCGGGCAACAATGGGGAGCCCCAGGCCTGCCAATCTCCCCCCCGCCCCCGGTTGCCATGGCAAGACCCATGGGGCTCAGAGCCGCGTGGGGCCGCCTATCTCCCTCCCGGTTGCCCACGTAGCTCAGAGCCGTGGGGCCCGCCAATCTCCCCCCCACCCTTAGTTGCCATGGCGAGGCCCGCGCGGCTCGGGGCCGCCGGGGCCGCCACAGTTCCCAGAGCGTTCCCTCCAAAATCCCCCCAAAAGTTTTTTTTAACTTTTAAGATTTTTCTACACACATGGGGAGTCCCCCAAGTGTGCAGAAAAATCTCCCTTCCCCCCAAGTGCCCCGTCCGTGTGGATTTAGATATCCACATGGAGGGGGCAACTTGGTTATTAGTATATAGATGATGACAACAACAACAACAATTAAGCCCAATTCCCCACTCATTCTCAATGTTTGCCAGGTGACCTTGGACTGCTTATACTCTCTCTCAAACCAGGCTGCAGTCACACACACAGTTTGCAGCGATATAGTGGTGTGACCTGAGCGGAATAAATGGGCCCCTCCAGATGAGAACATCTGCCTTCCATGGTGCAGTCGTTGGCCGCCCATACTGTTCTGCAGTGGAAGTGGAATAAACAGTTACCAGGGGAAGTCCAGTATTAACCGATTGTTCATGGTTCCCTCCGGGTTTTCCAACGTCTGAACAATCCTGCAGCGAAAGGAACCCAAAAGGGACATCTGAACCTGCAGGTCCATTTCCCCCACTGGCTTTTTTTAGTTGCTGCCCATGTGCGCATGAGCATATATGCGCAGCCATCCGCCTGCGTTTAAATAAAAGCCCCCCTTACAGCTCGTCCGTGGTTGAAGAGCAACACTAATGCGGATCCCACCCCCCCCCCCCCCCCACGGGACGGCCGCACAGGTAACCTGTCACAGGGTATGAGGGCTGGATGAAATGCTCCGCTACCCTTTAAACTGGTACAATTTCAGGCGCCACCAGACAGTGCGAGGCCGCCAGTGTGACCACAGCCCTAATGTACCACACCGGATTGATGTGTAGGTAAAATGGAGGAGGGAAGAATTGTGTATGTCGCTCTGAACTTCTTGGAAGAAGGGCGGGACAAAAATGCAACAGAGCTTCTACCAGAGTCGCTACGCAGAGGCACACAAAGGCAAGCCAACTTGGAATCTCCCTTGCCTTGAAAATCCTACAGAATCACTGTAAGTCAGCTGTGTCAGATCTCTTAAGCTAAGCAGGGTTGGCCCTGACTAGTATTTGGATGGGAGACCTCCAGGAAGTCCAGGGTTGTGATGCGGAGGCAGGCAGAGTCAAATCCGCCTTTGAATGTCTCTTCCTTTGAAAGCCCCATGGGCTTGCCGTAAGTCAACTATGTCCTGGCAGCAAAAAACAAAACGGAAAAAACTGCACACACATACACACAGAGAACTGGGTTTGATTCCCCACTCCTCCATATGCAGCTGCCGGGGTGACCTTGGGTCAGTCACAAGTTCTTTCAGAGCTGTTCTCTCAAGGGCAGTTCTCAGCAGAGCTCTCTCGGCCCCACCTACCCCACAGGGTGTCTGTTGCGGGGAGAGGAAGGGAAAGGAGAGCGTAAGCCGCTCTGAGACTCCTTTGGGTAGGGAAGGGCAGGGTATAATTCAAACTACTACTCCTCTTCATCTTCCTCCTCCTCCTCTTCTTCTTCTATATATATATATGTGTGTGTGTGTGTGTGTGTGCATGTATATGTGTATGTGTGTGTGTGTGGCCGCGGTGGCTCAGAGGTTTAGACACTGAACTGCGACCGGAAGGTCGGTAGTTCAGCAGTTCGAGACTCGAGTGCCGCGTGACAGAGTGAGCTCCCGTCTCTGGTCCCAGCTCCTGCTAGGGCTGCCAGCCTCCAGGTGGGGCCTGGGGATCCCCCGCTTTTACAACTGATCCCCAGCTGACAGAGATCAGCTTCCCTGGAGAAGGGTGGACTCTATGGCATTGTACCCTGCTGAGGCCCCTCCCCTCCCCAAACCCCGCCCTCTCCTGGTTCCACCCCCAAAGTCTCCAGGTATTTTCCAACCCAGACTTGGCAACCCTAGCTCCTGCCAACCTAGCAGTTTGAAAGCAAGAAATTGCAAGGAGAAATAGGCACCGCTTCAGTGGGAAGGTAACAGCATTCAGTGCGCCTCGGCGTCTAGTCATGCCGGCCACATGACCACAGAAACGTCTTCGGACAGCGCTGGCTCTTCGGCTTGGAAACTGAAATGAGCACCGCTCCCTAGAGTCAGATTTGACTGGCTTTTGAGCAAGGGAAACCTTTACTTTTGTTTGTGTGTGTGTGTGTGTGTGTGTGTGAACCAAAAGAACAAACACACTCTTTGCTGCTAAATCATGTCACCAGATGCGCAGTCACCCAGGCTTCTGAGGGTGAGCGCACACACCCCGTGAAGTTCTGAATGGGGAGATGAGAAGCAGGGTGAGGTCAGACTTGGGATTCTTTCAAAACAACATCAAAGCAGAACCAGCCGGGTCCTGAAATACCAAACATCTGAAAACTCCCTTTTTGTGCATCAGAACAGGCTGAAAAAGAAGAAGAGTTTTGACAGTGTCTGCTTGTGTTCCTGGGATTACTCGTGGCAATCTTGGAAATAACCTCCGGGGCAGAGACGCCGAGCACCGGGGTTAATACGTTTTTTGTTTCTGGAAAATGTTTGTCTGCCGTGTTGACAGTGACTTATGCGCAACTCTCTCGAGGAGTGAGCCAGGCCGGCAGAGAGGGTGAGCAGCAGTAATAGCCACTTCATCTGGAAATTACATTTTCTCCGCTTCTGACCCGAGAAAGGAGAGGGCGGGGGAGAGAGAAGAGGAAGAGAGGCCCGGGCATCCAGCATGTTTCTGTCCTCTGAACATAAAAAACAAGGCAAGCGACGGATGGACGGGCCTTGAAAGCACAGAGGAGCCTGTTTTCCCGTCTCTGAAGAAATGCAGTCGTGATGGTTTGTGGTTGTGGTGATCAACGGTAATCAAGCGGTCAAATAAAGCGGGCCTCGAGGCTGCAGGTTTGTAATATCAGAGTATTTATTTAGTTGTTTATTTCATGAAATGTATGAATCGCCCACCCTGGAAGAAGAAGAGGAGGAGGAGGAGAAGAGAAGAAGATAAGAGATTGGATTTACACCCCACCCTTCACTACCCAAAGGAGTCTCAGAGCGGCTTACAATCTCCTTTCCTTTCCCCTCCCCACAACAGACACCCTGCGAGGTAGGTGGGGCTGAGAGAGCTCTGACAGAAACTGCTCTTTTTCAAGAACACCTCTGACACAGCTATGGCTTGCCCAAGGTCATCCAGCAGGTGCAAGTGGAGGAGTGGGGAATCAAACCTGGTTCTCCCAGATTAGAGTCCGCGCACTTAACCACTACACCAAACTGGAGGAGGAGGAGGAGGAGGAGGAGGAGGAGGAGATTGAATTTATGCCCCACCCTTCACCGCCCGAAGAAGTCTCAGAGCGACTTACAAACTCCTTTCCCTTCCCCTCCCCACAACAGACACCCCTGTGAGGCCGAGAGAGGGCCGAGAGAGCTCTCTCGAGAACTGCTCATGAGAGAACAGCTCTGAGAGACCTTGTGATTGACCCAAGGTCACCCCAGCGGCTGCATGTGGAGGAGCGGGGAACCAAACCCGGTTCCCCCAGATTAGAGTCCGCCCTCCTACCCGCTACACCGAACTGGCTCTCAGGCAGGCTCTGGGTGATTCACAACCCTTGTGAAAGACATTTAAAATTCCATCAGGAATGATATAATTTAAAACGGCTCCAGATAGCGATATAGCAGGGCAGGGGAAGGGTACGCGGGGGCCATAGAAAGAAGAAAGAGGGTCCCAGTCTTAAACTCCCGTAGTTGTCCTCAACTAAAAGCCTGGCGTGTTGTGTTGGGATTCATTAACGTGCTGCAAGAAGCAAGAAAGGCACAGTGTAAAGGAAGCAAATAAATATATTTTAAAAACATTGATCTCTCTTATGATTGATCCACAAAGGAGGAGGGTCATCGGGTCCCCCCTGACCACCAGCAGGGGGCGGGTGGCCGGGGTGCCAGCTCCAACTTGGGGAACTCCTGCTGATTTGGGGGCGGAGCCTTATTGGGGTCCACGCGCTGAAGCATCCATTGTCTCCAGGGGAACTGATTTCTGTCATCGGGAGACGAGCTGTGATTCCAGGGGATCCCCAGGTCCCACCTGGAGGCTGGCATCTACGGTTGTCAAGTCTGGGTTGGAAAATACCTGGGGACTTTGGGGGTGGAGCCAGGAGAGGGCGGGGTTTGGGGAGGGGAGGGGCCTCAGCATGGTCCAACGCCATAGAGCCCACCCTCCAAAGCAGCCATTTTCTCCAGGGGAGCTGATCTCTGTCAGCTGGGGATCAGTTATAAAAGCAGGAGATCCCCAAGGCCCCACCTGGAGGCTGGCAATCCTACTGGCATCCTTACGAAGGAGGCTGATGAATGCATCTCTGCGGGATTCCCTGCTCTGGCCTGGCCTTTTCCCAGTCATAAAACGGAAGTCCAGCAGCACCTGGCTTAAAGACGAACAAGCATGAGTTTTCTGTGAGACAGAGCTCACTTGGAGCCCCCGAAATTGGGGGAAACCCCTCCTGACCAGGGGTCTGGTAACCCTAGTCAGCATTGCCAGCTCCGGATTGGAGATTTTGGGGGTGGAGCCTGGCAAGGGCTGGGTTCGGGGACGGGAGGGCCCTCAGCAGTGTATAATGCCATAGAGTCCCCCCTCCAAAGGAGCTGTGTTCTCCAGGGGGACTATCTTGGTTGTCTGGAGATCAATTGTAATAGCAGGAGATCTCCAGGTACCACCTGGAAGCTGGCAACGGCAACCCTATTGGCAGTGGATCCTGTGGAGGGTGGGGTTTGGGAAGGGGAGGCACCGCAGCGGGGGTATAATGTCATAGAGATCACCCCCCCAAAGCAGCCATTTTCTCCAGGGGAACCGATCTCTTCTGTCTGGAGATCAGGGGTCACCCAGGGGGGTATCTAGGCCCCACCTGGACGTTGCAAACCAAGAAGAAAGATCACGGGGTGGGCGGTGGAAAAGAGCAAAACTACTGTGAGATATTTATGTGCCAAAGAAAATGTCCACAGACTTAGAAGTTCTTCTTTAATATCCAGTTTACTTGGAGCCATTCAAACGCCGACACCACAACGGACCGTGCATATCTGTCTCATTTTGTTTACAAACTTTATCAGGGTGGGTAGCATTGTAATAGCGGCTCAAGTGGTTAAGACGCTGAACTGCAGACCGGAAGGTCAGTAGTTCAGCAGTTCGAGGCCCGAGTGCCACATGACGGAGTGAGCTCCCGTCTCTAGCCCCAGCTCCTGCCAATCTAGCAGTTCGAAAGCAAGAAACTGCAAGTAGATAAATAGGTACCGCCTCGGTGGGAAGGTAACAGCGTTCCGTGCGCCTCGGCATCTAGTCATGCTGGCCACAGGACCACGGAAATGACTTCAGACAGCGCTGGCTCTTCAGCTTGGAAACAGAGATGAGCACCACATCCCTAGAGTTGGATTCGACTGGCTTTCGAGCAGGGCTGGCCCGTTATTGTTAAATTTTAGACCATCGCTTAGGGTGACGGCTCAACGAGGACGCCATTCTGGCTACCCATTCTCTGGCGCCTGCCCCCATCCTGCCCTGCATGGGGGGGGGGGGGGGCACCAGAATGTATCCTTGCCTAGTGGGCGGAAAAACCTGGGGCCGTCCCTGCTTTCGAGCAAGGGAAACCTTTACCTTTACCTCCTTTACCATGAGAAATGGCTATAGTGCTTGCTAAAGGAATTATTTACATAGGAATTTCAGTGCTACCCACTCTGATAAAGATTGTAAGCGAAACAAGATAGATATGCATGGTCCGTTGCGGTGTCGATGGCGTTTGAATTGCTCCAAGTAAATTGGATATCGAATAAGAACTTATAAGTCTGTGGACATTTTCCTGGCATAAATATCTCACGGTTGTTTTGCTCTTTTCCACCCCACTGAGAAGTTGGCTGCCTTATGGACACGATTCTTGTTGGTTCCCACAGTGCTTGTTCCACAGGGAGCAAAACAAGTCTTGTAAGGCGCTCTGGGCCTGCAACAACGGGAAGAGCGGCCTAGAAATCTGACAAACAAATAAATTAATTAATAAAATAGGGCAGGTTTCCGTTTCCATTGCCTGGAAGCTGTCTGAAAACCAGTCATTTAAAATGAGGAACACCCACAGGGCGTTCGACCCTCGATCTTGGAGAAAGACGAAGTGGCCTTCAGCAAAGATCCTGACATTGCATAACCAAGTAGCAGAAACAGCTGCAAAAACCACTGTGTCTTACACAAGAACAGAGCTGCCGATCTTAGCAAGCCGCAGGCTTCCTGCAACGCTTATCAAGACTTCCTCAATGTGAATATCACTAAGAGCTGACAAGCTTTACCCCAGAATGGTTTGCTGGTTGCTACTGAAGGAAGGAAGAAGTCGTTTTCTCCCTTTCTCACATTACAAGAGCTCGTGGGCCCTTAATGAAATTAATGAGCAGTAGGCTTAGATCAGACCTTCACCCAAAGAGTAATTCACAAGTGGAACTCACTGCCACAGAAAGTGGTGGCGGCTACAAGAATAGACAGCTTCAAGAGGAGTTGGGATAAATATATGGAGCAGAGGTCCATCAGTGGCTATTAGCCACAAGGTATAGATAGGAACTCTCAGTCTGGGGCAAGGGATGCTCTGTATTCTTGGTGCTGGGGGGGGCAACAGTGGGAGGGCTTCTGGAGTTCTGGCCCCACTGGTGGACCTCCTGACAACACCTGGGCTTTGGCTACACTCTGACACTGAGTGTTGGACTGGGTGGGCCATTGGCCTGATCCCACATGGCTTCTCTTATGTTCTTATGTCTGGGACAAGTGATGCTCTGTATTCTTGGTGCTGGGGTGGGGGGGCAACAGTGGAAAGGCTTCTGGAGTTCTGGCCCTGTTGGTGGACCTGTGATGGCACCTGGGTTTTGGCTACAGTGTGACACAGAGCGTTGGACTGGATGGACCATTGGCCTGATCCAACATGGCTTCTCTCTTATGTTCTTACATTCTCCCCCCTCCGTGGAACTTCAGAGAGAGCTGGGGGGAAACAGTGATGCAACTGCGACAGTCAATAGGCAAAGCCAGTTTTTTACATGAGCAGAAGCCCTGTTCAGAGGTTGCTAACCTCCATGCGGTGGCTGGAGATCTTCTAGGATTACAACGGACCTTCAGCCGAAAGAGATCAGTTCCCCTGGAGAAAATGGCCAGTTTGGAAGGTGGACTCTATGGCATTATACCCCACTGAAGTCTCTCCAAACCCCACCCTCCTTAGGCTCCACCCCCCCAATTTCCAGGTATTTCCTGGCCCAGAACTGGCTACCCTACCCAGTTCACACATAAGTTATCTTTCTACATTAGGGGGGTCAACTTAGAGTTGCCAACTCCAGGTTCAGGGATATCTGGAGATTTGAGGGTGGAGGTGGCAGCCCACCTTCTAAAGCAGCCGTTCGCTCCAGGAGAAGTTGAATAAATGACTGAAATAAATAAGTTAAAAAAGGAATTGGTGATTTATGTAGTCTGGAGGTAAGTTGTGATTCCAGGAGACCTCCAGCCCTCACCTGGAGGTTGGCACGCCTAGGGCCACCCTAGCCTTCTCCCGCAGCAATGCGTCATCCTTCTTATCCCCCCACACTTGCACTAATGTTCCCTCCCAACCCAATACTTTCTGTGCCGCTCGGCAATGGCAGCCATCGGAATAAAGGTCCGTTCGCACAGCTGCAGTCAATTACGGGCAAGAACTTTAAATATCTCCTGGTTTGAGCTCTGGGATTAGTCACACCGGCTTCCTACAGTGGTGAAGGGGGCCTTTTGTTGAAGAGCTTTCCTCCTCGGCCCAGCGTTTACAAATAGCTTTGGCAAAGCCGCCGGGGTGGGAAAAGCCAGCTTTTTGTTCGGAAGCCGGGGGGGGCCATCCCATTCTGGAGTTTTTGCTCCGGGTGAGATCGCATCAACACATGGAGCCACCTCATGGTGAACCACACTGATCCATCATGGTCAGCATCATCTACTCAGACTGGCAGCTGCTCTCCAGGGTCTTAGGCAGAGGCAGGGGTCATTTCATAGAAAAAGAGGTGCAGGAGCTCATTAGCATAACTCATTTGCATAACTCATTTTGCATATGCCACACCCCCTAACATACCGGAAGGGTGTCAGAAGGCAACACCCACCCCTCAGGCTCCATTTCACAGGTGAGTGAAACTGACCTGCTCTTCCTCCAGTCCCTTCCCCATCCAATACTTGGTGCAATAAAAATAAGCGTAAAGAACACACCCTCATTCTCTTCCTGCTCCCTTGAAACCACCAGGTTTCAAGTAGACATGAGATACCCAGGACATGTGCACCACCCATCCCTTTCCCTTCCCCTCCCCACAACAAGACACCCTGTGAGGTAGATGGGGCTGAGAGAGGTCTTTTGAGAACTGCTCATGAGAGAACAGCTCTGAGAGAACTTGTGATTGGCCCAAGGTCACACCAGCAGCTGCATGTGGAGATGTGGGGAATCGAACACGGTTCTCCCAGATTAGAGTCCAACTCCTGACCACTACACCAAACTGATGGGGTGGAAGCTGCGGAAGGGTTGGTGAAATTTCTCCAGTACTTATGTGCCATGTGCCCCGATAAAAAATGGTATACTTAGAAAATTTATATGCCACCTTGAGCAAGTCTCTGGAAAAGCAGCACACAGTCATAAAAGGAGCAATGATAAAATTATCAATATGAAAACAAAACATTAAAAACAATAAAGACCCTAGCAGGGCTTTCCCCGGGGCGCTGCGCCTCTGCACTGCTCGGGGAAGCCGAGGAGGGGGCGGGGCTTGGTCATGTGCCCGCCCCCTGGGCTCCTCACTCCCGGAGCTGCGCTCCTGTGCACTCCCGCTCCAACGGACCCATAGGCAGAGGTCACCTGCAACTGGATCCTATTAAGAGTATCCGATTGGGATCTGGGAGTTCCAGGTTCGAATCCCCGCTTGGTCGCTGGGTGACCTTGGGCCAGTCACACTCTCCCAGCATAATGTACCTCACAGATCAAGATGGGTAGCCGCAGGGCTTTTTCTTTTTTAAAAAAAAAGAGGTGCCAGAACTCTCAAGAGGGAAATGAAGTTTTCTATCTGCATACTGAAAACTCATGAACTGATACATATATTTTAAAAAGAACTTTGTTGAAGAGGTGCCAGAACTCCATTCCACATTTTCCCTGCCGTACCCACCAGGTCCTGAGGTGCTATGATCCCGCGGCAGCCGTACACCAGGTGGAACTGGTGTCCAGCCGGCTGGGTGCATGTTCCTCCCGCTTCCGGCAAGTGTGAACGCGCGCGGAAGCGCACAGCCGCGCACCGTGCTGCCACCTGCAGTGTGAATGCTGTGGGCCTCCTCCTCCCCGGACTGCTTGTGCTGCACTGTGTGCAGTGCGAACAGCAAGCTCCAGGACGCTTCGCCCCCAGGTTGCTCCGCCCCACTTCCACGGCGCAGCGGAGCACCAGTCTGTCCTCGGTTATAGTTCTTCTTTTGAAGGTACTTCAGTTTTCCTCCAATATTTAGCATATAATATTCTTGCAGTAGTCACTACATGTATAATAAGAAGTCTTGTATTTTACAATTTTCTGGCATTTTATGCAATAAAAATAATTCAGGAATAAACGATAGAGTACATTTTAACATTTTTTGCAACATTTCATGGATCCAAGACTAATACTTTTTAACTCTATCACATGTCCACCACATATGAAAAAATGTACCAGCAGACTTTTGATATTTCCAGCAATCATTTGGTAAATCAGGACAGAACTTCGCTAAATTGTCTGCAGTCATATACCGTCTATAAAACATTTTGTAGATATTTTCTTTATACCAAATGGCTTTGGTAATTTTTACATTTGTTTTCCATACCCGTAACCATTGATCTAGCTCAATATTATGGCCTACGTTTTGTGCCCATTTAACCATAGAATTTTTAACTATTTAATCTTGTGTTTTATTTTCCGACATTATTACATACAATTTTTGGATCAGTTTTGGATCAGTATATAACAAGACCTTGTCTGTTTCTATTATTTTTGAGCAAAAACTTGTTTTGTCTTTGGTATATCTTGATTCAATTTGTACTCTTTCCCACCAACTTAAGTCAGATTTTAGTTTTTTAATCGTTTCTAAGGGTTTTAATTGGTTTTTGACAGCCAAAAGCTCTTCATATTTTAACAATGTTTTCTTTTGAAATAGGCTTGGGTTGGTGAACGCTTCTAATGGTGAAACCCCGTATTTTAGTATAGAAAAGTCTTTCCCCCTCTTCCCATACCTTTAATAAAGATCTCCTCGACGTCTAGTCATGCCAGCCACATGACCACAGAAAAGTCTTCGGACAGCGCTGGCTCTTCAGCTTGGAAACGGAGATGTGCACCACATCCCTAGAGATATTGGGCTAACCTGGGCCATCCAGGTCAGGAAACCTAAGGGTGGGTAACTGGAACTTAAGCCCACATCCCATATCCTTTCATCTTCCACTCCCCCACCCCACAGCACCAAAGTGTTATCAGCCATTCTCCGAGAAACACTTAAGAGTTGCTGTCCCACAACCAAAAAACTTTATTAACATAACAACAACAGCCTTAGCTCAGGTATATAAAAAGGGAAAAAGACAAAACAGTTAATTAACTAACCATTCGGACAGAACAAACTTCTCCTCCTATAGGCACTATAAAGGAAGTTTGCCACCGCTTCAATGGTATCAGCCCTAACTGAGGCTAGAACATAAGAACATAAGAGAAGCCAATGTTGGATCAGGCCAGTGGCCCATCCAGTCCAACACTCTGTGTCACACAGTGGCCAAAAATACCAGGTGCCCTCAGGAGGTCCAGCAGGGGGGGCAGGACACTAGAAGCCCCACACACACATACACTGTTGCCCGCCCAAGGACCAAGAATACAGAGCATCTCTTGCCCCAGACTGAGAGTTCCTATCTATACCTTGCGGCTAATAGCCACTGACGGCCCCCTCTGCTCCAGATGTTTATCTAATTCCCTCTTAAAGCTGTCCATGCTTGTAGCCGCCACCACCTCCTGTGGCAGTGAATTCCATGTGAAGAAGGATTTCCTTTTGGGTGAAGAAGGATTTCCTTTTACCCGTTCCTTTTACCCGTTCTAACCCGACTGCTCAGCAATGTCATGGAGTGCCCATGAGTTCTTGTACTGTGAGAAAGGGAGAAAAGGACCTCCTTCTCTACCTGCTCTATCCCATGCATAATCTTATAAACCTCGATCATGTCACCCCTCAGCCGTCATTTCTCCAAGCTAAAGAGCCCCAAGCGCTTTAACCTTTCTTCAGAGGAAAAGTGTTCCCACCCTCTTATCATCCTAGTTGCCCTCTTCTGCACTTTTTCCAATGCTATATTTTTTTGAGGTGTGGTGACCAGAACTGTACACAGTACTCCAAATATGGTCTCACCGTCCATTTATACAGGGGCATCATGACACTGCCTGATTTGTCTTCAGTTCCCTTCCTAATAATTCCCAGCATGGCGTTGGCCTTTTTCATTGCACTCGCACACTGTCTCGACATTTTCAGTGAGTTATCCACTGCAACTCCGATATCCCTCTCTTGGTCAGTTTCTGCCAGTTCGGACCCCATCAACGTGTATTTATAGTTAGGATTTTTGGCTCCAATGCGCATCAGTTTGCACTTGGCCACACTGAAGTTCATTATCTTACTTTCCTCAGATTTGCCCTCCAACGATCGCAGTATTGGAATGGGGTGAAAAGCACGTAGATCCTGGTAAAATCTACAGGAGAGAAGTACGTGGTCCGTGCCTTCGATCTCCTTTAGCCCACAGGGGCATAACCTATCCGAGAATGGTATTTTTTAAAATCTCCTATACAGCACAGCTGAGGGGAGTACATTAAAACGGGCCAGCGTAAACACCCTTCTAATGTGGGGATCAATCAGGCAGGAAAAATACTCTGCAAGCGGCCCGTAGAAAGAAATCCCCCAGTAAATGGGAGAATAGTTCTTAGTCATCTAGAGTCGCTGTCTATGCATGAACATGCTCCTTGCAGGTCCACCAGCATCCATAAAAGCCAATAGGATGATTTCTTTAGTCTTATGCGCTCACTCCTGCAGCCTCCAGCCTAGCACAGCGTGTCTGAGCCCACAGCCAGGAGAAAAAAAGTTGCTTTGAATATGTAACTAAAGAAACGTGCTACCGCAAATTCATTCATCTCTGAGGTGCGGCCAAAAAAAAACCGTTGTTATTTTGTCAGAAGCAGGCGAGCACAGCTGCCCTTCTGGAATAGCCAAGAATTGACTCCAGCCGGGAACAGGAAGACCAAGTTTGCAATGCTGATGTTTGACCAGGCCTGAACTACTCACAAAGGGGCTGCGGTGGCTCAGAGGTTAAGACTGCTGAGCTGCAGACAGGAAGGTCGGTAGTTCGGCAGTTCGAGACCCGAGTGCCGCGTGGCGGAGTGAGCTCCTGTCTCTGGCCCCAGCTCCTGCCAACCTAGCAGTCTGAAAGCAAGGAATTACAAGGAGATAAATAGGTACCACTTGGGTGGGAAGGTAACAGCGTTCCGTGCACCTCGGCGTTTAGTCATGCCGGCTACATGACCACAGAAACGTCTTTGGACAGTGCTGGCTCTTCGGCTCGGAAACAGAAATGAGCACTGCCCCTAGAGTCATATTTGACTGGCTTTCGAGCAAAGGAAACCTTTACCTTTAAACTACTCCTATTAACTGTTCTAAGGGCTGTGGTGGCTCAAGTGGTTAAGACGCTGAACTGCAGACTGGAAGGTTGGTAATGCAGCAGTTCGAGACCCGAGTGCTGCATAATGGAGTGAGCTCCTGTCTCTGGCCCCAGCTCCTGCCAACCTAGCAGTTCGAAAGCAAGAAATTGCAAGGAGATAAATAGGTACCACTTTGGTGGCAAGGGAACAGCGTTCCGTGTGCCTTGGCATCTACCGGCCACAAGACCACGGAAACGTCTTTGGACAGCACTGGCTCTTCGGCTTGGAAACGGAGATGAGCATCACATCCCTAGAGTCGGATTTGACTGGATATCGAGCGAGGGAAATCTTTACCTTTACCTATGAATTATTCTAACTGCACATTGTAATGAACATGGGGCTAACATCCAAAAAGGCGGATGGTGCTGAATTGTATAACAAAGTTAGAGTCCGTTGGCACCGTTAAGACCACCAAAGGTTTATTCAAGGGATGACCTTTTGTGTGCATACACACTTTTTCAAATACACTGAAATGGTAGCTCAGGTTCAAACCTGTAGACGGGTTGCACAGCAAATTAACACAGCTGCTTGAAGAGATGCAAAATCAAAACTAAATAACAAGCCAAGGCTATAAGGTCAACAGTTATTTTGATTGAATTAAGGGGGCCCAAAGGACAGCGAAGTAATAAATATGTCAACACAGGGGATAAATATGAAAAGCCGTCTTTTCTAATCGTATCAAAGTGTGATATGCTACATACAAAAATAAAAATCTGAGTATAGTAGAAGGATTCACGCAAAAGTGACGGAATCCTTTAGTTATCTTAAGACGCCGGCAAACCACGTCTAATAGATAACTAAACACCTACAAGATGCCGGCACACCACATCGAAAGGGTATAAGAAGAATTCCTCTTTCATCATTCTCTTTCACTCAGAGCATAATACCATAGAAATGTGACTATTAACCAGAAAAGCTCAGCTTTCCCACAGAAACCGCTTTTCCACAGAAAACTGTATCCTGTAGCAACATTGTTTATGTATTAAGTACAACATGCCACCCTCATGCTGACTGAACAAATAATTAACCGCATCATCTGATGCAGCAGAAATAGCCAATAAAAGACGGGCCCAAAAGCCCTGATTTACGCCTCGCATCATACCTCCGTTTCCGTGTTCTTTCCTTCATCACCTTATTGAGAAGGCGATCCCTCACTGCCTGCCTGGTGTAGCCAGTCTGGTGCAGTGTTCCCTTTAAGCTGCGTTAGTGTGAGCTAGCTCACAGTTTTTTAACCTCCGGCTCACACATTTATGTCTCGGCTCAGAAAGGATGGCTCCAGAGCAAACTAATGCATGCAGTAGCCAAACCACTCGCTCACAACTTTAATGCCAGTAGCTCATAAAGTAGAATTTTTGCTCACAGGACTCCACAGCTTAGAGGGAACATTGGTCTTGTGTAGTGGTTAAGTGCGCGGACTCTAATCTGGGAGAACCAGGTTTGATTCCCCTCTCCTCCACTTGCACCTGGCTGGATGACCTTGGGCAAGCCATCGCTCTGTACCAGCTGTTCCCTCAAGGACAGCTTGGGAAAGAGCTCTCTCAGCCCCACCTACCTCACAGGGTGTCTGTTGTGGGGAGGGGAAGGGAAAAGGAGTTTGTAAGCCGCTCTGAGACTCTTAAGTGAGTGAAGGGCGGGATATAAATCCAATCTCTTCTTCTTCTTCTTCTTCTCACAAAAGGATTTAAGAAGGGTTCACACGAGGATCCCAAGTATATTGTCCTCTTGTTTCATATGTCTTCTTCAGTGATGTTAATAACCAGGGGTCATTTCGTAGAAAAAGAGGTGCAGGAGCTCATTGCCATAACTCATTTGCATATGCCACACCCCCTAACATACCGGAAGTGTGTCAGAAGGCAACACCCACCCCTCAGGCTCAGCTCCACAGATTAGTGAAACTGACCTGCTCTTCCTCCATTCCCTTCCCCATCCAATACTTTGTGCAATAAAAAGAAGCGTAAAGAACACACCCTCATTCTCTTCCTGCTCCCTTGAAACTGCCAGGTTTCAAGTAGACTTGAGATACCCAGGACATGTGTACCACCCATCCCTTCCCCTTCCCCTTCCCCTCCCCACAACAAGACACCCTGTGAGGTAGGTGGGGCTGAGAGAGGTCTTTTGAGAACTGCTCATGAGAGAACAGCTCTGAGAGAACTTGTGACTGGCCCAAGGTCACACCAGCAGCTGCATGTGGAGGACTGGGGAATCAAACCCGGTTCTCCCAGATTAGAGTCCAACTCCTGACCACTACACCAAACTGATGGGGTGGAAGCTGCGGAAGGGTTGGTGAAATTTCTCCAGTACTTATGGGCCATGTGTCCAGATAAAAAATGGTATACTTAGAAAATTTATATGCCACCTCGAGCAAGTCTCTGGAAAAGCAGCACACAGTCATAAAAGGAACAATGATAAAATTATCAATATTAAAACAAAACATTAAAATCAATAAAGACCCTAGAAGGGCTTTCCCCGGGGCGCTGCGCCTCTGTGAGGAGGGGGCGGGGCTTGGTCATGTGCCCACCCCCTGGGCTCCTCACTCCCGGAGCTGCGCTCCTGTGCGCTCCTGCTCCAACGGACCCCTGTTAATAACAGTAAGTTACCATTCACAAATAGTGATTTCTGCATCTTCTTTCAGCTCCATAAGACAAAATGGCACTTAGCCACAACTGTCTTGTCATTTGGTTCCTGTTACTTCCAAATCTGGGCGCCATTACCCAGCTTTCGATCAAAATCAACTGAAACATGATGATGATGGTATAGCCTTACAATAAGCTTCTCAGACTGAGGGGACTGGACAGGGGGCTTCTCGCTATACCCAGTCATGCCTCCTCCAAAATACTAGAACTTGAGGGCAATCCAATGAAACTGTGGGGCAGCAATAGATCCAGGACGAACAAAAGGCAACACTTCTTTCCACAGCAAGTGATTAAAATGTGGGATTTGCTGCCAGAGGTTGTTGTGATGGCCACAGGCATAGAGAGCTTTAAAAGGGGGTTAGACAGATTCATGGAGGAGAGGTCTATCAGTAGCTACTAGCCATGGTGACTATAGGGAACCTCCAAGTTCAGAAGCAGTCAGTTTCTGAACCCAGTGCCAGGAGACAACATCAGGTGAAGGCCTCGGCCTCTCTGCCCTGTTATTGGCCCTCCAGAGGAACTGGTTGGCCACTGTGTGAGGCAAGATGCTGGACTAGATGGACCACTGGTCTGATCCAGCAGGGCTCTTCTGATGTTCTGATGAAGGCCTCGGCCTCTCTGCCCTGTTTGTTGAGAGGAACTAGTTGGCCACCGTGTGAGACTGGATGCTGGTCTAGATGGTCTGATCCAGCAGGGCTCTTCTGATGTTCTTAGGAAGGCCTCGGCCTCTCTGCCCTGCTGTTGGCCCTCCAGAGGAACTGGTTGGCCACTGTGTGACACAGGATGCTGGACAAGATGGGCCACTGGTCTGATCCAGCAGGGCTCTTCTGATGTTCTTATGCCCGCCCACACAGTCTGGAACAGGGAGAGCACCCCAGATCCAAGTCTTGACGGTTGCACTGGCAGCCCGGTCTGCCATTGCAGATAAGCCCATCTGCCAGATCAAATCAATGTCGCTCCTTGCTCGTAGCAGCTGCCCGTGTCCTCCTAGCTGGTCTCCCATTGTTAGCGTTGACGGATGGATCAATAGGAAAGCGGTGATGAAGGGGTCCATTTTTCTGCCGGGCTTTTCCTCCTCCCACCCCCCCTCCCTTTGCCCACGGATCAAGGCTGGCACCAGCAGGCCACAGAGACAAAGCGGCTCATTTTCCTTCCCCCTCCTCCCGCTTTTCAAAATGCCCTACTGTTAAGAAGGAACAGTGTCAGCAAAGAGGTGGGCAGGACAAAAGCGACGGCTGTGCTGGACCCCGGGCGATAAATCCAGATCTATTCAGCCCTCGCTGCCCCTGAGCACCCCCTATGCCCCACACCAATCTGGAACAGCCCTCCCCCCCCCCTTGACTGCCTTTACAGCTCTCTGGCTCTCGTAACACTGACCAGGATCTGTTAGAAAACACCCCCCCTGTTTTATAAGAGTTCTATCCGATATATAATTGCAGCACACGACACCTTTTCAGCTTCCGAGATATCGATCACGTTTATGCTTTGATATTTAAGACAAAAGCCCTTCGTTTCTGCTTGGCAAAGGGATTGAGCTCCCTGACCCAGATTCCCCGATTACTGCTAATTAATTCAGATGCAAACGCAATTTTTCTAGTCCTTTATCATTTCCCTATGCTGTATGCATATACTTAACAAGGGTCCTGGAAGCTATGTACATTCTCTCTGCTTATCTCCATTGCCTTTTGTTATCTCCTCTGTGGCAAATTTCAGATTAAGTTCCTCGGGGGCAGGGGGCTTGCCCTCATGTCCTGGTTAAAGTGCCGCTGTCATGATCCTGGTCCTACAGTTGCCAACCTCCAGGTGGTAGCCAAAAGTAGGAGATCACAGGAGAAGATGGAGGTCCAGTCGAAACAACCGTGACCAAAATGACGAAGAGTCAATAAAGATATATCTACAAAAATGTTTACTGTAATAATAGTGATTCTCTAGAAAAATCTCTTATATTAAAAAAATCTCTTCTTTAGCGTGTGAGCGATACAAGAAGAGATTTTCCTAGAGAATCGCTATTATTATTGTAAACATTTTTGTAGATATATCTTTATTGGCTCTTCATCATTTTGGTGACGGTTGTTTTGATTGGACTTCCAACTTCCAGGTGGTACCTGGAAATCTCCCGCTATTACAATGGATCTCCAGATAGGGTTGCCAAGTCTGGGTTGGACCTGGGGACTTTGGGGGTGGAGCCAGGAGAGGGCGGGGTTTGGGGAGGGGAGGGGCCTCAGCATGGTACAATGCCATAGAGTCCACCCTTCAAAGCAGCCATTTTCTCCAGGGGAGCTGATCTCTGTCGGCTGGAGATCAGTTGTAAAAGCAGGAGATCCCCAGGCCCCACCTGGAGGCTGGCAACCCTATCTCCAGACAACCAAGCTCAGTCCCCCTGGAGAAAATGGCTGCGTTGGAGGATGGACTCTGTAACATTATACCCCGCTGAAGACCCTCCCCTCCCCAAACCCCACCCTCCCCAGGCTCCACCCGCAAAATCTCCAGGTATTTCCGAACCCAGATCTGGCAACCCTGTTCTATAGCGGTGTGGCTTACAGGCTCTAGGGAGGCCTAGTGGCACCAGAGAAGCCTGTACTAGAGAAGCTATCAGGGCCTACATTTCCCAGGTCTCTTTTGGACCCTGTGATTGACTAACAGGGGATTTGGAGGGGGAAACTTAAACCAGCAGAGGAATAGAGAGTGTTGCCTGGGAAGAAGGAAGTGACATCATCCCAAACTCCACTAGAGTTGCCAAGTTTTACCTTCATAACAGTGGGGGAGTCACAGTCCCTCTCTAAGAGTCCCATGCGCGCGCTTTGCATGCATGTGCTGCGATGACATCACCTGGGAGTGACGTTATCACGCTGGGCACATTGCCGAGGCGACACTCTGGTAATCGCCCTAAAACTCAATTTAAAATTGAGCCTAAATTCAATTTGCTCTCTTATCCCATCACTGCTGATATTGATACAGCACCTGAGGAGCTGCAGCTTGAACTTATCGACATGCAGTCAGATCACACTGTGGAAGAAATGTTTAATGCTGTGACATTAGTTGACTTTTACAAATCTTTGTCTGCTGAAAAAATTTCCATGTATGAAGAAATTTGCTGGGAAAATGTTCTCTATATTTGGGTCTACGTATATTTGTGAGCAAAGTTTTTCTTGCATGAAGATCAACAAGAGTAAATATACGTAGATGCTCTTTGACAGACATTAACTTGCAGGCTGTGATGAGAATCTCAACAAGCAATCTCACTCCTGATTTCAAAAGAATTGTAGAAAAGCGTGATAGGGTACATTTCTCTCATTAAACTGATTCTAAAATTAAATGTGCTTGCAGCTATAGATGATATGAAATTAGCACAATAAATAAATTGAATAAAACTACCACTATTTTATTTAATTTATATTTATTGATTTTTATGATACAATTTATACCTTTTCTGAAATGCAAAGTTAACTAATGAATGCAATCATTTTAAAAGGTGCAGCCCTCCGTTAACCTCCGCTCCCACAAAGTGGCCCCCGAGCCAAAACAATTGCCCACCCCTGGCCTAGAGTCCACCCTCCAAAACCTCCATTTTCTCCAGGGGTATTGATCTCTGTAATTCTGAAGATGAGCTGTAATTCCAGAGCATCTCCAGGTCCCACCTGGAAAATCCAGCATCCCTACATTCTCTGCCTGGAACTCAGAGCTACACTCAGAGCAGGCGACAAAACCAGGCAGCTTTGCGTGTGTGTCCCAAACCCAGCTTTTTTAAAAAGCCATCTGAACGAAAGCTTAGAATCCCTGACAAAGCGGTAGTAAAGGAAACAAATGGCCCAATTCCCTTCGGGGTGTTGTCTCAGCCCATTCACCAAAGCTGCTCCCCCCCCCCCCCACCTTCCCTCCCCATCATCAAAGCCCATTTGGTTCAGCTTGTCATCTTTTTGATCAGATGTGGCCAACCGTGACGGCAATAAGAAGAAAGATTACCAGACGCCACCTCTCGGGAGACCTCCCTGACCTATTCTCGCCAAGCTAACAGCTCTGCCGAAAGCCCTGACTTAACTTCAGCTAACTGCTTTGAGAACAACTGTGATTTATTGATGGGCAACACCAGGAGGAAATTAAACTGTTTTGTGTCTTTACTTAAAAAAAATAAAGAAAAGAAAAAAAAGGCACGTTTGCAAATTCCAGGAAGCAAATTTTTAGGAAACAACATGGCATATTGGTACAATCAGGGCTATTTTGGGGCAGGAACGCACAGGAGCGCCGTTCCAGCTGGCTTTCGAGTTGACAATGCTTACAGACCCCCCCCCCCCCCCAGTTTTCCCAGGCACTTCGCAAGTCCTGGGCACCTGGGGAAGCCGATCCTGGGAGGGAGCTGCGCTGTCAGGGCTGTCAGGGGTGTGGCCTAATATGCCTATTGAGTTTCTGCTGCTGGGTGTGGCCTATTATGCTAATGAGTTCCTGCTGGGCTTATTCTACAAAAAAGCCCTGGGTGCAATGAAGAAGAGAAGAAGAGATTGGATTTATACCCCGCCCTTCACTTGTAGTCTCAGAGCGGCTTACAAACTCCTTTCCCTTCCCCTCCCTACAACAGACACCCTGTGAGGTCGGTGGGGCTGAGAGAGCTCTTTCAAGAAATGCTCCTGAGAGAACAGCTCTGAAAGAACTTGTAACTGACCCACAGTCACACCAGCAACTGCATGTGGATGCATGAGGCATCAGACCCGATAACACCTGGCAACCCTGTTGCCAACTGTTTGGCTAGCCCTCATTCCTATGCAAAAATTAGTGGGATGGTTGTGGTTTGGGCAATTCAGTGGAAAATTCTACCTCCTCATTTCTGTAATTCAAGCTGGTCTCAAAAGGCCCGAGAGCAGGTTTGGCCATAGTTTTTCTACATTGTTGGGAATCGTATCCTGTGCAGGAATTAAATAGTTTTCACATTCTTAGGATCCCACAGGCTAGTCCAATCGCATCAGATCTGGGGAACTAAGCAGGGTTGGCCATGGTTAGTACTTGGGTGAGAGACCGCCAAAGAATTTCAGGACTACTATACAGAGTTGGACCCTAAGGAAGGCTGAATGCCAAAGAATAAATGCTTTCGAATTATGGTGCTGGAGAAGACTCTTGAGAGTCCCTTGGACTGCAAGGAGATCAGGTCAGTCAATCATAAAGGAAATCAACCCTGACTGTTCCCTGGAAGGCCAGATACTGAAGCTGAAGCTCAAATACTTTGGCCACCAAATGAGAAGGGAGCTCTTATTTCCTTTCTTGACCTTTGATATTTTATTCATTTGACTCTGTTAATTTTTTTTATTCAACTCCATCCCTTTGATTGTGCATCTGCTTTATTCTGTTCTGCTGTTTAAACTGGTTTGATTTTTATGCTGGATATTTTAATTTTTTATATTTGACTGATACACACTTTAATGTTGTGCAATGAGCTGCCTGGGGCATTTCTTACAAAAAGCGCAGGTTAAAATATTCTAAAGCAACCAAATATGCTCAAAGGAGCTTCTAACAGTGTGTTGAAGGTGTCAGAGGTGGAGTTTCTTCTGCATATAAGAGCCATACAGCTCCCCATTCTCCTTCCTCTGAACTCAGATTGAATGAATGTCTATTTGGGTTTCTAACCAGGCCCTGCATGAACAATATGTTGACAGAGCGTAGATATGTAGTAAAACAGAGCACAGCCTGCTTAAAGAATAAAGTCAGTTTATTAAGAACAAAACAAACTTTGTAAGAAAAAGGAGAGAGAAAGAAGTCTAGCTGTCTAACTAACTAGGAGAGTTTTAAGTACTGAGCAGGAGGCGACGAATTCAAACAAACAGGCTTTTATTCAGTGACGCTGTTCAGCTGAAAAGACAGCTCTATGAGAGCAGCACTTTCATTTATACTGTTCCAACACATAACTTTCAGCAGTGTAACTATATACAAGCAATACTATTGGACCCAAGCAGGGCTCAGTGATTGGGTATCTAGATTGGCTTCAGGACCAATGGGAGTCTTTATTAATCAGCCAATAGGAATTGGAGCTTTAGGATACCAGAGCCCTTTTCAAGCTATTACTGCTTCTAAACAAACACAATAATCCCTATGGGCTGATTGCGCACTGGAGATATGACCTGAGGGTGGAAATTCCGGCATTGGTCCATCAGCCAGCTTTTCATAGCAGGAGCTCCTTTGCATATTAGGCCACACACCCCTAATGTAGCCAATCCTCCAAGAGCTTACAGAGCTCTTCTTACAGGGGCTACGGTAAGCTCTTGGAGGATTGGCTAAATCAGGGGTGTGTGGCCTAATATGCAGAGGAGCTCCTGCTACGAAATGAGCCCTGAATTCGGAAGCTGCTGGATGGCACTTCACACACACGGCATTATCTCTCAAAGCCCACCCTCCACAGGCTCCACCCCCTCAAATCTCCAGGTATTTCCCAACACGGAGCTGGCATCCCTACCAATGCTCCCTCTAAGCTGTGGAGTCTTGTGAGCAAAACTTCTGCTTTGTGAGCTAATGGCATTAAAGCTGTGAGCAAGCGATTTGGCAGCTGCATAAATTCGTTTGCTCTGGAGCCATCCTTTCTGAGCTAAGGCAAAAAGGTGTGGGCCAGAGGCTAAAATTCTGTGAGCTTGCTCACACTAACTCAGCTTAGAGGGAACACTGATCCCTACCACCATTTTATCCCCCGTTGTCCCACCTGTCTTAGAATCACAGAATCAGAGAGTTGGAAGGGACCTCCAGGGTCATCTGGTCCAGGGGTCATTTCGTAGAAAAAGAGGTGCAGGAGCTCATTAGCATAACTCATTAGCATAACTTATTTGCATATGCCACACCCCCTGATATCACCGGAAGTATGTCAGAAGGCAAGAAAGAAAGGAGACAGAGAGAGAGGAAGGAAGGAAGGGAAGGGAAGGGAAGGGAAGGGAAGGGAAGGGAAGGGAGGGAGGGAGGAAGGAAGGAAGGAAGGAAGGAAGGAAGGAAGGAAGGAAGGAAGGAAGGAAGGAAGAGGACAGCTACTAATCCAACCCTCAGAAATACCAGAAAAATTGCTTCCTGACCCCAGAGGGTGATTGGCATTTCCCTGGGCGTGTAAGAAAGGGCCACGAAAACTAAGCACCGAGGCAACCCTTCCTGCCCTCCCTTCTTGTGATCTGCCCAAGTTCACATGATCAGCATTGCTGTCCGATGGCCCGCTAGCCTCTGTCTGAAAACCCCCGAAGAAGGAGAGCCCACCACCTCCCGAGGAAGCCTGTTCCACCGAGGAGCCGCTCTAACTATCCAGAAGTTCTTCCTCATGTTGAGCCGAAAACTCTTCTGATTTAATTTCAACTGGTTGGCATGCAGAAGGCCCCAGGGTCAATCCCCGGCATCCCCAGTTGAAAGGTCAGGTAATCGGTGCTGTGAAAGACCTCTGCCTGAGACCTCGGAGAACTTCGGCCAGTCTGAATAGGCAGCACTGACATTGAAGGGTCGAGGGTCTGACTCAATATAAGCAGCTTTGTGTGTGGTACTCCAGATGGTGTCACACATGAATGCAGGATACAGCGCCACTGGATTCCCCAGTGGGAGAAATCGAGGGTCTCAATTACCACAGAGTGTCGTAGCGGACTGCAGCACTATGCGCCCTCCACTACAAAAGTCTCAGTCCCTTGCCTTCCGGGTACCGCACATCTGTTTGTTTTCCAGCTGTGCTTCCTCTGAGCTCTGGATTCCATCAAGCTTAGCCCTTTGAACTCAGAAAAGAAAAGGGGGGAAAATACTCTGGAACCTTTGTTGTGGTCGATTCACTGCACAAACAGTTCCTAAAGAGATGTGACGGCCCATCTCAGTATTCTGGGAGGCCCGGGTTTGTAATCAGTAGCTCGCAAGAGGTTTGCAGTTTCTGTGTTTCCTTTGTTCCAGAACTGGGTGGGGTGGAGAATATCAGATGCTCGCATTTCTAAGCCGTGCTGTCGTCATTTTACATACCACCAGACTGCCAAACTGTTTGAAGCTCGTTATGTAGCAGACATCTTCTGGATTAGGCAAGGACGCCGCATGCCCTTCCCAACCGGTCTGGCTTTACAAGCTTTTGGGGGGGGGGGGGGGGCGGTTGGATCGGGACCAGAGTCACTAATTAGATGTTAGAGGCTACCGAAGGCCTTTCCAGAGACTTCCGCAGGCTTTCTCTCTGGGTCGCCGGCAAGCTGTAATTTTAGCAGAGACACTGGCCGCGCGACCCGCTGCTGATGTCAAGGCGTCTATTTAAAAGGGACGGTAAACAGAGGCGTCCCAAATCACCCAGTTATTTACCAGAGGCTCGGAGTATATTTTTAATCCGTGTGATGCAAAACGTGCACCGGGGGGGGGGGGGGGGAATGGGACGACGACAAAGCAAACCCCAACTGACGATGCTTGGAAAAATAAAGGAAAGGAAACGCGGCCAGTAATCCAAAGTGGAAAGCATCTACAAGGTTGAATTCAGCAACCCCCTTTCTGAACGCATGGCCAAGACTCCTAGAACATGTCATGGACGGATTGAATCTAAACGTGTCCTGGAGAATTTCCCCTCACCAATGAGTAGCCACAGCCCTCTGCCATGCCTTTATGTGAAGGGTGAAAGCCGCCACATCGGAACAGATGTTTGTTCTTTTAGGACATAAACACTTAGGGATGCCAACCTCCAGTTGGGACCTAGGGATCCCCCAAAATGGCAGCTCATCTCCAGGCTACAGAGATTGGTTCCCCTGGAGAAAATGGATGCTTTGGAGGGTGGACTCTACGGCACTGAACCCCACTGAGGTCCCTTGTCCTCCCCAGGCTCCACCCCCAAATCTCCAGGAGTTTCCCAACCTGGAACTGGCAACCCTACCCCCCAAGATCCCGATGGTGGCCAGGGGGGAACTTGGTAACCCTAACTGTTGTTTGTCCCTCATTCTAAACATCTGCTCTTCAAGTGGTCAGTGGCAAAGAGTACTCTGGACGCGCACGAACAATCTTCCAACGTATATTAAAACCAAAAAGCATCTTCAGAGACTGTGATGGGTAGTGGTGATGCATAATCTTTTTCCTGTTCTGACCTCAGGCTGTGGCTGGTCTTCCCAAGAGTCAGGTGGTCATGGAGCAGTAAGGTTAGAATACTAGAATCATAGAATCACAGAACAGGAAGGGATTCTACAGGCCATCTAGTCCAACCCCCTGTTCAGCGCAGGATCAGCCTAGAGCAGGGGTGGGCAATTGTTTTGGCTCGGGGGCCACTTTGTGGGAGCAGAGGTTAGCGGAGGGCCGCACCTTTTAAAATGATTGCATTCATTACTTAACTCTGCATTTCAGAAAAGGTATAAATTGTATCATAAAAAGCAATAAATATAAATTAAATAAAATAGTGGTACTTTTATTCAATTTATTTATTGTGCTAATTTCGTAGCGTCTATAGCTGCAAGCACATTTAATTTTAGAATCAGTTTACTGAGACAAATGTGCCCTATCACACTTTTCTACAATTTTTTTGAAATCAGATTGCTTGTTGAGATTCTCATCACAGCCTGCAAGTTAATGTCTGTCAGAGAGCATCTATATTTACTCTTGTTGATCTTCGTGCAAGAAAAACTTTGCTCACAAATATATGTAGACCCCAATACAGAGAACATTTGCCCAGCAAATTTCTTCATACATGGCAATTTTTTCAGCAGACAAAGATTTGTAAAAGTCAACTAATGTCACAGCATTAAACATTTCTTTCACAGTGTGATCTGACTGCATGTCAGTAAGTTCAAGCGGCAGCTCCTCAGGTGCTGTATCAATATCAGCAGTGATGGGATAAGAGAGCAAATTGAATTTAGGCTCAATTTTCTTTAAGTCCTGAAATCTTCTTGGCGGGCTGCAAAAAACTCTGTGGCGGGCCGCATGTGGCCCCCGGGCCGCCATTTGCCAACCCCTGGCCTAGAGCATCCCTGACAAGTGTTTGTGCAGCTGCTGCTTGAAGACTGCCAGGGAGGGGGAGCTCACCACCTCCCTCAGCAGCTGATTCCACTGTGGCGCAACTCTGACTGTGAAAAAGTTCTTCCTAATGTCCAGCTGGTACTTTCCTGCCCGTAATTTAAACCCATTCTTGCGAGTCCTCTCCTCTGCTACCCACAGGAACAGCTCCCTGCCCTCCTCCAAGCGACAGCCCTTCAAATACTTCAAGAGAGCAACCCCCCCCAACCTCCTCTTTTCGAGACTAAAGAGTTCCCTCCTGGCAGCCGATGGAGGATGGGGGGGGGGGGGACTTACCAGGAGAAAACAAAAGGTCCAGGCCACATCACTGGTGTCACACAGGAAGTGATGTCATCATGCCAGTGACTTCTGGGCGATGCTCCAGTATCTGGGCCAAAACCATATGCTAAAACCAGCTTCTGCCACCGCTTTTGCCCAAAGACCAGAGCGTCACCCCAGAAGTTGCTGGCATGATGATGTCACTTCCTGTGCGATGTGGGCAAGGTGGCCTAGGCCTTCCTCTTGCTACTAGTAAGTTCCCCCACTGGCCAGCTGACTGGAAGCTGGGGGGCAGGGCCTGACAGCAGGGGGGCCCACCTCCACTGGGAGGGGGGGTCTAGCAACCCTACAGAGTAGGGTCTCGACTTCAGGAGCAGGCAAGGATTGGAGCAGTTAAAGGGTGTGGCCATGCAAACCAGTTGATCCAGCAAGGCTGTCTTTCTGAGCCTTGGCTTAAGTAGGCTGGGATATAATCGAGCCCAGCTGTGTTGCGGACAGAGCAAACAAGCAAGGAGTTTGCTCTTGGGCTTCCTCTGTGTATGTCAGGCACCGCCTCTTGTGGCCATCATTTTGTGGTCCGCTCCGCCTCCTGCAGCCGCCATTTTTGTGGCCATGCCCACCAATGCTCCCTCTAAGCTGTGGAGTCCTGCGAGCAAAAATTCTTCTTTGAGAGCTACTGGGATTAAAGTTGTGAGCAAGCAATTTGGCTACTGCATAAATTAGTTTGCTCTGGAGCCATCCTTCCTGAGCTAAGACAAAAAGGCGAGAGCCGGAGGTTAAAAAACTGTGAGCTAGCTCGCACTAACTCAGCTTCGAGGGAACACTGCTGCCCACCACCCTGCGTCAGAATTCCAAACGGGCTCACGGGCTCAAAAAAATTGGGGACCCCGATTTCATTAAATGCGACTCTGAAAACGGGAAATGTAAGAAAGCAGAAGCGAAAAAAAAAAAAAGCAAAGTTAAATTGGGGGGGGGGGGGGGACTGGTTCAGTTTCTACTCCAGCAAAAGGTAGCCCATGCTATGCAGATCCCAGTAACATATTCCTTCAGCCCTGATAAGGTGCCCATAAATCCTTATTTGTATGTTAATTGGTTTCAAATTAATGCTGAATTGCTGCCTAAGAATTAGTGCTGAGTCGTCACACGCCTCTCCAGTGCATCTGATTAGGAGGTGCATCTCTGTCCTCTGGAATCTCAGCTAATCTCTGCTCTACAGAATCCGGCTGCACGTTGACTGTCTCTTGACCCTTTCTCCGGGGACCTGAGAGATAAAACTGAGCTTTAGAAATAGCCAAATGGCAGTGTCCTGGCAGTGTCCCCTCTAAGCTGAGTTAGTGTGAGCTAGCTCACAGGTTTTTTTAGCCTCCGGCTGACACATTTCTGTCTTTGCTCGGGAAGGAGGGCTCCAGAGCAAACTGATTTACTGCAGTCGCCAAATCGCTCGCTCGCAACTTTAATGCCGGTAGCTCACAAAGCAGAATTTTTGCTCACAAGTCTCCACAGCTTAGAGGGAGCATTGCCTGTGAGGTAGGTGGGGCTGAGAGAGCTCTTTCGTTGACTGCTCCTGAGAGAACTGTGACTGACCCAAGGTCACACGAGCAGCTGCATGAGCTTCCATGAGTCACGGCTCACTTCTTCAGATACCCAAGATGAGTCGCCGTGTTAGTCGGTCTGTAGCAGAAGGAAAGAGCAAGAGTCCAGGAGCACCTTAAAAACTAACAAAATTTGTGGCAGGGGAGGAGCTTTCGTGAGTCACGGCTCACTTCTCGAAATCTCAAGATGGGTAACTGTGTTAGTCTGCCGCTGCTGAAGATCATTGAAACGCCTTGATTTTCTTTCCACTGTGGGTGCCTTTTGCCGCAGTGACTTTCTGTTCGGACGTCTATGGACACTATTTATGTACAGACTTATGGAGAAACCGACTGTTGGTTTTGAACATGTCCTTTTCGTAAATAATGCTTAATTGTTATGAGCAATCTGTTGGATACGTGTTTATACATTCTGTTGGGCAGGGGTCATTTAGTAGAAAAAGAGGTGCAGGAGCTCATTAGCATAACTCATTTGCATAACTCATTTGCATATGCCACACCTCCTAACATACCGGAAGGGTGTCAGAAGGCAACACCCACCCCTCAGGCTCCACTCCACAGGTGAGTGAAACTGACCTGCTCTTCCTCCATTCCCTTCCCCATCCAATACTTTGTGCAATAAAAATAAGCGTAAAGAACACACCCTCATTCTCTTCCTGCTCCCTTGAAACCACCAGGTTTCAAGTAGACTTGAGATACCCAGGACATGTGCACCACCCATCCCTTCCCCTTCCCCTCCCCACAACACGGCACCCTGTGAGGTAGGTGGGGCTGAGAGAGGTCTTTTGAGAACTGCGCATGAGAGAACAGCTCCAAGAGAACTTGTGACTGGCTTAAGGTCACACCAGCAGCTGCATGTGGAGGAGTGGGGAATCAAACCTGGTTCTCCCAGATTAGAGTCCAACTCCTGACCACTACACCAAACTGATGGGGTGGAAGCTGCTGAAGGGTTGGTGAAATTTCTCCAGTACTTATGTGCCATGTGCCCAGATAAAAAATGGTATACTTAGAAAATTTAAATGCCACCTTGAGCAAGTCTCTGGAAAAGCAGCACACAGTCATAAAAGGAACAATGATAAAATTATCAATATTAAAACAAAACATTAAAAACAATAAAGACCCTAGCAGGGCTTTCCCCGGGGCGCTGTGCCTCTGCACTGCTCGGGGAAGCTGAGGAGGGGGCGGGGCTTGGTCATGTGCCCGCCCCCTGGGCTCCTCACTCCCGGAGCTGCGCTCCTGTGTGCTCCCGCTCCAACGGAGCCCTGCTGTTGGGTTACAACCACTAACCCAACTTTGTACTTTAATAAGTTCTGGTCATATATCTAGTTGTGAATTGTTGATGGTCTTTGGTGGGTGTTAATTGTGGCTATACTTGTATGCTAAGAGTTCCCTATTGTCTTTGGGACAGCTGTTAAAGCATCATTGCAGCCATGCAATAGTTGGGGGAGTGGTGTTTCCATGTGGTGGCCAGGTCTCCTTTTCTGTCCTTGTTGGGGGTTTTACATCTACACTCTAGAAGAAATTAGTCTTAGCCAATGTCATGGGTGGGAACTGTGCCTCCCATAATGCCATGCAAAAACGTGTGTGAAATACTGACGACACTTGGGATTTTTTAAAATGAAACAGCTGCCTTAAAAAAGATGTTTGGAGAGATGGGAAAGCGGAGCATAAATCTCTGATTTTGGGCTGTATCAACAGAAGTAGTGTGTCCAGATCATGCAAAGTGATGGTAACACTTTACTCTGCTCTGGTTAGACCTCACCTAGAGTATTGTGTTCAGTTTTGGGCACCACAGTTTAAGAAGGATCGAGACAAGCTGGAACCAATGCTCCGTTTAAGCTGTGGAGTCTTGTGAGCAAAAAATCTACTTTGAGAGCTACTGGCATTAAAGTTCTGAGTCAGTCCTTTGGCTGCTGCATAAATTAGTTTGCTCTGGAGCAGTAGTTCCTGAGCTAAGACAAAAATGTGTGAGCCGGGGGCTAAAAAAACTGCAAGCTACCTCACACTAACTCAACTTAGAATGAACACTGGCCATAAGGTATAAATAGAACACTCTGTCTGGGGTGGCGTTCTTGGTGCTTGGGGGGGGGGGGCCACAGTGGGAGGGCTTCTGGAGTTCTGGCCCTGCTGGTGGACCTCCTGATGGCACATGGGTTTTGGCCACTGTGTGACACAGAGTGTTGGACTGGATGGGCCACTGGCCTGATCCAACATGGCTTCTCTTATGTTCTTACATGGGTTCAGTGGGGTGAGAGCCAGTTTGGTGTTGGGATTAGGAGTGTGGACTCTAATCTGGGAGAACCAGGTTTGATTCCCCACTCTTCCACATGCCGCTGCTGACATGACCTTGGGTCACGCACAGTTCTCTCGGAGCTGTTCTCTCAAGAGCAGTCCTCGAAAGAGCTCTCTCAGCCCCACCTCCCTCACAGGGTGTCTGCTGTGGGGAGGGGAAGGGAAAGGAGTTTGTAAGCCGCTCTGAGACTCCTTCGGGCAGTGAAAGGCGGGGTATAAATCTAATCTTTCCTCTTCATCTTCATTTTTTGGTTAAGAACAGGTGCCAGTACTCATATATAGGGCTGCTCTGATTTCCACCAATTTCTCTGTCCTCTGCAGAACCTCACTGGGCTGTTCCGGAGGGTCAATTCCATCTTTCCCTGGTGGAGTGGGGTGAGCCAGTGCATGAAGATCAGGACTTGGGATAGGTCTGAAAAAGGCAAGTACCATCACATGCACCCAAAAAGCCATGCATGGATTTCCCCTGCTCAATTTTATCCTCAAAACATCCCTATAAGGTAGCTTAGGCTGATATAGAACGAAGGCCCCAAGGTTACCCAGTCAGTTTCATGGCAACCAGGGATGTGAACTTGGATTTTCCTGTTTCTAGTGCAGTGCTCCAGCTATCGAAGTGGACCCAAAGAGCTGAGCTGTAGAGGCTGAGGGACCCACAGGCCAAGCGGGGCGCTTTGTTCTGCAAGTTGCTGTCATTGTCACCATTCTTAGCCTCACCTTTGAAAGCAGTGGTGGAGAAAACTACCGTGGGCCATTTCAAATGCTTGACAGCTTTCAGTTGCCATCCAGGAGACATCAGTTGCCATCAGTTGCCCGTGAGGCAAACCCATGTATTTTATGTATTGTTTCCCAGGCACAAGAAAGTAACAAACATGCCCTTGAGATTATTGATCTTTGATCCTTTGTGCAACCGAAAATCCTGAACATTTCTTATCCAAACTGAGGGAATGTTTTGAAATGGAGTGCCTCATTACTGGTTGTTTGGTGGGTGGCAGGGACACCTCCCTTTCTTTGTGCTATTAGCCAGGGATTAATTTCGCTGCCATGTTCGCTGCTTAAGTACCTGCTGCTATGGGCGCCTGGCCAGGCAGATAGGGAAGTGCTGACGCCATTTTCTCCTTTCCGCCTGCATGTCAAGTAGGCTTCTGAGCCACACGGAGCGCTCCCTTCCCTGCGTCCTGCTGGAGTAGTTTGTTTACGTGGTTAGGAGGGATCTCATTTATGCGAATCAAGAGGAAACACACACTGCTGGCAGGTGGAAGACAAATTGCGGTGCTGGGGGAGTCATTTGTCAACTGGAGGAAGGACGACCTTTGGGATCCATTGCAAGAGGGAACTGAAAACTTTGGATTTCTAAGGCGCTCGGAGTGAGAGATGCGCAGGCAGCCCTCTTCAGATCTCGAGGAGGCGCACTGCCCGGATTAATCAAAGAGGACATTTGACAAGTGCTTAAGGGGTGGCTGTTATGTAATACGAGATCGCAGCTTATTTCTCAGAAGAGCCATCGAAAGGAGTACTATTGTGTGTCGCTTCCTTCCACTTGACATACCGGTGTTGCCAAGTCTGCGTTTGGAAATTCCTGGAGATTTGGGGGGGGGGGGCAGAGCACGGGGAGGGTGGGGTTTGCGGAAGGGAGGGACTGCAACAGGTTATAAGATCCATCAGAGGTCCATCAGTGGCTATTAGCCACCAGGTATACAGGGAACACTCTGTCTGGGGCAGTGATACTCTGTATTCTTGGTGATTTGGGGGGGCGCAAGAG
This sequence comes from Lepidodactylus listeri, assembly GCA_029233225.1. Taxonomy (NCBI): domain Eukaryota; kingdom Metazoa; phylum Chordata; class Lepidosauria; order Squamata; family Gekkonidae; genus Lepidodactylus; species Lepidodactylus listeri. The sequence continues at coordinate 94,450,451 of JARCFY010000011.1, read as the reverse complement.
TGGGAGGGCTGCTGGAGTTCTAGCCCCACTGGTGGACCTTCTCATGACTCTTGGGTTTGGATCATTGTGTGACACTGTGTGACAAAACATCTGATCATAAACAGCCTTGCTCAGGACTTTCAGGCTGAGGGGCGTGGCTTCCTTCCTTCCTTCCTTCCTTTATTTATTATTTCTTTCAAGTTAAATCCCGCCCTTCCCATGAGCAGGCTTGGAGTCGGGAGTCCGTGGAACAGTGAAACAGCTAGATCTTTATTGCTGGTCCGGATGAAGCATACAACCCAGGGCTCGAAGCCCTCCTTTTATGCTGGTCAGGGACAATCCCCTGACCTCGCCCAACTGGCCTGATAGGCTCTTATCAGTCTATTTACATCTCATGGGTTCCCTGGGAGAAACCTAGGTACATGATTGGTGGCCGGTTTGAATCCACCTGGCCTTTGTTCTACCTGGCTGAAGCTCAGGTAGTTTCTTGGCCATGTGCTCTGGCCATGCTCTGGTAGGGCTGCCAAGTCCAACTTGGGAAATATCTGGGGACTTTGGGGGTGGAGCCAGGAGACTTTGGGGGGTGGAGCCAGGAGAAAGGAAGTGACATCATTTTGTGAAGTCACATCCTGTGATGTTGCTTCCACATGCTTCCACATGAACTCATGAAGTTTCCTAATACTGAATCAGGCCATTGGTCCATCAAGGTCAGTACTGACTACTCAGACTGGTAGTGGTTCTCCAGGGTCTCAGGCTGAGATCTTTAATATCACCTATTACCTGATCCTTTTTTAGCTGAAGAGGCTGATACCTCCTGCATGTCAAGCAGATGCTCTATCACTGAGCAACGGCCCTACTGAATCCTTCCTCATCTCGGCAGAATATGAAGCCCTAAGTGCTACACAAGTGCTAAATATGATTTTCATATCATAAGAACAGGAGAGAAGCCACAGTGGATCGGCCCATCCAGTACAGCCCATCCAGTACAACACTCTGTGTCACAACAGTGGCCAAAAATACCAGGTGCCCTCAGGAGGTCCAGCAGCGGGGCCAGAACTCCAGAAGCCCTCCCACTGTTGCCCCCCAAGCACCAAGAATTCAGAGCATCACTGCCCCAGACAAAGGGTTCCATTTAGACCTTGTGGCTAATAATAGCCACTGACAGACCTCTGCTGGATGGGGACAGAGAGAGACAGACAGACAGACAGACCGACAGAAAAAAGAAAGAAGGAGAGAGAGAGAAGGAAAAGAGCTGGCACAGGCACTTACTTCCATTTAGACCTTGTGGCTAATAATAGCCACTGATAGACCTCTGCTGGATGGGGACAGAGAGAGAGAGAGAGACAGAAAAAAGAAAGAAAGGGGGAGGGGGAGAGAGAGAGAAGGAAAAGAGCTGGCAGATGGACTTACCCCAGGCCCAGCAGCAGCAACCTTTCAATCTTACTCCAGCCGCATGCAAAAGCAGGCCCTTCAGTAAGAGCTTAGTCCCTCGTTAATCTCTGGGCGGGGCTCTCTTGCTAACTCTTAAAGGGGAAATGTCTGGTGAGGCTTTTCACTGCAGGCTCTTCAGACATTTCCCTTTTAAGAGGCCTGGAAGGGAGAGGGCCCGGCAGGCTCCGACGTTCCCCTCCTGTTGGCAGCCATTGCCTCCCCCCGGTGGCCAGTTTTGAAAAAGCGGGGGGGGGGAAGCATGAAAAATCGGTGTTTCCCCCGCCCTACCGGAGGACTTGGCAGCCCTATGCTCTGGCCATGTGCTCTGGCCATGCGGTCGCAATTATGGGAGCACATGGCGACCGCATGGTCAATACATAACACCAACAATAATTAATAATCAGTAAGCAATTAAAAACAAATATTAAGTAAAAAGAACAGTTAAAATGGGCATAGCAGCCATTATACAACTCTAGAGTCTGTAGTCTGAAGCAAACAAAGAGAGAGACAAGATGGAGTAGACCAGAAAGACGAGTTAGGCTGTTGCCATTTTCTTCCGAGTAACCCTTCCCTGATTTTCTAGTAAACTTTTTCTTAAAAACTAAACACACACACGTCTGCCGCTTCATTCCACTGTGTTCATTGGCTCTGCTCATTATCCAACAGTACAATAGCCTTAGTTTACTGATTTTATCTGTTATGTATTGAGCACGCGGTCGCCATGTGCTCCCGTAATGGCGACCGCCATGTGGCTAGAGCATATGGCCAAGAAACTACCTGAGCTTCAGCCAGGCAGAACAAAGGCCAGGTGGATCCAAACCGGGCACCAATCATGTACCTAGGTTTCTCCCAGGGAACCTATGAGATGTAAATAGACTGATAATAGCCTATCAGGCCAGTTGGGTGAGGTGAGGGGATTATCCCTGACCAGCATAAAAGGAGGGCTTCGAACCCCTGGGGTGTATGCTTCATCCGGACCAGCAATAAAGATCTAGCTGTTTCACTACTCCATGGACTCCCGACTCCAATACTTATCATTATCATTTTTAGATAAACATATGGAGCAGAGGTCCATCAGTGGCTATTAGCCACAAGGTACAGGTAGGAGCTCTCAGTCTGGGGCAAGTGATGCTCTGCATTCTTGGTGCTTGGGGGGGGGGCACAGTGGGAGGGCTTCTGGAGTTCTGGCCCCACTGGTGGACCTCCTGATGGCACCTGGTGTTTTTGGCCACTGTGTGACACAGAGTGTTGGACTGGATGGGCCACTGGCCTAATCCAACATTGGCTTCTCTTATGTTCTTACCTTCTCGGGATAGTTCAGGATGGACTTGGTCTTGAACCCGCTCATTTATCTTTTGGGGGGTCCACAGTATCCGCAAAAGTCTCCTCCAACACCACAATTCAAAGGAATCTGCTTTCTTCCAGTCAGCTTTCTTCATGGTCCAACTTTCACACCCCTAAGTGGTAATGGGGAATACTATGGCATGAATTACTTTGATCTTGGTCGCTGGCTTTCCAGTTTGGTGTAGTGGTTAAGTGCGCGGACTCTAATCTGGGAGAACCGGGTTTGATTCCCCACACCTCCGCTTGCAGCTGCTGGATGACCTTGGGCAAGCCATAGTTCTGTCAGAGCTGTTCTCTAAAGAGCAGTCCTCGAAAGAGTGCTCTCAGCCTCACAGGGTGTCTGTTGTGGGGAGTGGGAAGGGAAAGGGGTTTGTAAACCATTCTGAGACTCCGAGTGAAGGGTGGGGTATAAATCCAATCTCCTCCTCCTCTTCCTCTTCCTCCTCTTCCTCTTCTTCCATAGCCTCAGCCAAAGAGAATGTTTATTTCTCAGCCTAGTTACCTCAGATCCCAAGCAGTCAGCCAGGGCCTTCCTGGTGTAGTTTGGTGTAGTGGTTAAGTACACAGACTCTAATCTGGGAGAACCGGGTTTGATTCCCCACTTCTCCACTTGCACTTGCTGGATGACCTTGAGCAAGCCATGGTTCTGACACAGCTGTTCCTGGAAAAGAGCAGTTTCTGTCAGAGCTCTCTCAACCCCACCTCCCTCACAGGGCGTCTGTTCCGGGGAGGGGAAGGGAAAGGAGTTTGTAAGCTGCTCTGAGACTCCCTTGGGTAGTGAAGGGTGGGGTATAAATCCAATCTCTTCTTCTCTTCTTCTGAGGTAAGCTGTGAGGTGAGGTGACTTAACAGTGCAGCCCAAAGAGCTCAGAATGGTCTAACTCTCTAGTGCTTCCAACCTCCAGGTATGTCTGGAGATCTCCCAGAATTACAACTGATCTACGGATGACAGAGATCAGTTTCCCTGGAAAAGCTTGGCAGTTCTGAAAGGCAGACTCCGTGGCATTATACCCTGCCGAAGCCCCTCCTTTCCCTAAACCCCAATCTCCTTAGACTTCATCCCCCAATCACCAGGAATTGCCCAACCCGGAGTTGGCAACCTTAAAACTGTACTGTTAGACACTGGACTTAATTTCTTCATTTGGAAGATATATATTCTGCCTTTCCAGAGACTAGCGCGAGGCAACTCAGAAAGTAAAGACAATACAATAAAAAAAACATTAAAGCACCAATATGAGAATTATCAATACAAAAATGAGCCTTACAGAAGAAGGGTGGATTTTTATACCCAGCTTTTCTCTACCCAAAGGTATCTCAAAGTGGCTTACAACTGCCTGCCCTTCCTCAACCCACAACAGGCACTCTGTGAGGCAGGCGGGGCTGAGAGAGTTTGGACAGAACTGTGACTGGCCCAAGGTCACCCAGCTGGCTTCCTGTAGAGGAGTAAGGAATCAAACCCGGTTCTCCAAATTAGAGTCTGCCGCTATTAACCACTACACCAAGCTGGCTCTCCTCACAACAGGCACCTTGTGAGGTAGGTGTGGCTGGGAGAGTCCTGAGAGAACTGTTCCTGGCCCAAGGTCGCCCAGCAGGCTTCATCTGGAGGAGTGAGGATTCAAACCTGGTTCTCCAGATTAGAAGAAGTAGAAGAGTAGGTTTTTAAACCCACTTTTCTCTACCCCAAGGAGTCTCAAAGCAGTTTACAATCACCTTCCCTTCTTCTCCCCACAACAGGCACCTTGTGAGGCAGGTGGGGCTGAGAGAGTTCTGAGAGAACTGGGACTGGCCCAAGGTCACCCAGCAGGCTTCATATGGAGGAGGAATGGAGAATCAAACCCGATTCTCCAGATTAGAGAAGAAGAAGAGATTGGATTTATACACTGTCCTTCACTACTGGAAGGAGTCTCAATGTGGTTTACAATCTCCTTTCCCTTCCCCTCCCCTCAACAGACACCCTGTGAGGCAGGTGGGGCTGAGAGAGCTCTCTCTCGAACAACTCATGAGAGAACAGCTCCGAAAGAACTTATGACTGACCCAAGGTCACCCCAGCAGCTGCATGTGGAGGAGTGGGGAATCAAACCTGGTTCTCCCAGATGAGAGTCCGTGCTCCTAACCACTACGCCAAACTGACTCTGCAGCTCTTAACCATGACAACATGGGCATAAAAATGGCATAAAAAACCAACATTCAGTTCGTTCCAGCTTATTCTTCACTTCCCAGGAGACGACAAGCTCTGATTCTGCAGTTTCGCATCTCAGATTCTCGATTGCTCTCTCTGGCTTCATTCTGTAGTCTCCACCATAGGTTTTAGCAATGCCCATGACCTCTCCTGCTAAGAACTGGATTCTTCTCTCCCTCTCACCCACCAGCTGAGCGACGGCAGGTTTCCAGGGCCTGGGGCAGAAATCCCACCTCAGCATAATGGAGCAGCTAAGCCGCCTTCTCCCCTCCAGCAGCAAATTAAACACAACTTTGCGGCTTCGCTGGTTTGCTACCTGGCATCAGTCCAGCTCTCCCTATTAATAGTCCATGACAGGATTCCTGTAGAGTTTCCTCGGCAGCCGGGAGCTCTTTGGCCTTAGTTCCACTTGTAGCCGAGCAGAGAATACACAACAAAACAAACAGACAAATCCCAGTATGCCCACTTTAAAGTTCCCCTGTGAACTGTGTGGCATTGACAGAAGTGGACAGTTTACTACCGAGACCCTTCATATTTAGAAAATGCAAAGAGGTGAATGTGGTACTAGCCTAGAAAGTCCATGAGGGGTTTAACCGTGGCAGATAAACAACCATAGAGTTTCTGGTGATTCCCAGAGAAGCGATGTCACACTATCGAAACATGAGCAAGAACTTCCTGACAGATGTTCCTCAATGGGCTTCCTCAGGAGGTGGTGGGCTCTCCTTTTTGGGAGGTTTTCACAGAGGCTAGAGGGCCATCTGTCAGCAATGCTGATTCTGTGAACTTAGGCAGATCGTGAGAAGGGAGGGCAGGAAGGGTTGCCTCAGGGCTTAGTTCTCAGTGGCCCTTTCTTACACACCCAGGGAAATGCTGATGGCCACGTTCTCCAGGCAAGTTCAGCTGGGGATCCTGGAGGTTTTTTGGTCATCTTCTGGGCGTGAAACAGGGGTCACTGGGTGTGTGTGTGTGGGGGGGGGAGGTATTTGTGAATTTCCTGCATTGTGCAGGGGGTTGGACTAGGTGACCCCGGAGGTCCCTTCCGACTCTATGATTCTATTTCCAACATTGGTCTTTTTATATAATTTCTCCAGCCAACTGCTGGAGTGCTGATGAGCAGTTCCCTCTGTGGGAGAGAGACTTCCTACTATTTTCAAATAGTCTCCTTCCTCTTGATTGGCTCAGTTAGGGTTTTTCCCAGGCCTGCTGAATACTGTTTGTTCCTGACTCTCTCTGCTGTGTTTGTTTAGAATATGAAGCAGTAATAGCTTGAAAAGGGCTCTGGTATCCTAAAGCTCCAATTCCTATTGGCTGATTAATAAAGACTCCCATTGGTCCTGAAGCCAATCTAGATACCCAATCACTGAGCCCTGCTTGGGTCCAATAATATTGCTTGTATATAGTTACACTGTTGAAAGTTATGTGTTGGAACAGTATAAATGAAAGTGCTGCTCTCATAGAGCTGTTTTTTGGAGCTGAACAATGTCACTGAATAAAATCCTGTTTGTTTGAATTCATCGCCTCCTGCTCAATATTTAAAAGGGATGGTCTCCAGACCATCCTGAACGGCCACCATTTAAAAAGCTCTTAAACATGTGACGTCCCCAGAGCTCCGCTCAAGCGATCCAAACAATTTTATGTTTCTGATGGTCTCCTGAACTTTACCAACTTTATAAACTGAAATGGTACCTAGAGGAAGGTACTGCTGGCGGTGCTTTTACCATTTTAGTCCACGCATGCGCAGAAAACTATATGGTGAGGCACATATGCGCATGCGTGGACAGGATTTTTTTTAAAAAAGCCAACCACACAGCTTCTTACAGTGGATGCCATCAAGGCTATCCACCGCGGGAATCAGGCATGGTAAAGCGCTTCACGGGCGAGCTATCTGGTTGTGCAATGCTGGATCAAAAAGATCTAGCTCAAATTAAAGCTGGGCCAATGGCAGGATTAGCTGCCCATCTGACTACACCCTTAGTATAGAAACTTGACAAAGAGCAGACAAGCAGGTCCTATTTTGGCACTTCTGGTTTCATGCTGAGCTGAGCTTTGAGGGCAGAAGAACAGGATGCGCTCTGAGAATCAGGAACCTTCTGTCTGTGACCCTGGAAGACCACCAGGGTTGCCAAGTCTTACCTTCATAACAGCGGGGGAGTCCTGGTCCCTCTCTGGGAGTCGCACACGCGCCACGATGATGTCACCTGGAAGTGACGTCATCATGCTGGGCATATTACTGGGGTGACACTCTGGTCATCACCCTAAAACTCTAAAAACTGGTACCATAGAGTTTTCAGGGCGATTGCTGGAGCGTTGCTCGGCGACGTGCCCAGTGTGATGACGTTGCTTCCAGGTGACGTCATCAAGCTGAGCACGTCGGCCTGATCGGGCCACTTCGGGAGTGAGGTTTCCCCCGCCAGCCGGATCCCAACCAGTGGATTGGGGACCCATTTCGCGGGGGAATCCCTGCCCCCCCGGGGGGACTTGGCAGCCCTAAAGGCCACAGAGGAGGGACGAGGATAAACAGAGGAATCACTCCAGATCAGGCCTGTCGCAGGGACAGGCCAGAACTGAGGAGACAGCAGACTCCAGTTGATAACAGTGATGGCAAACCCACTAAGGGAAAAATTATTTCCATTTGTCTGCCATCTTCTGAACTTCCATAATTCTTTGGTCCCTTCATCACCCAAAGGCCTAATGGCCTCATTGTTTTTCTGTTCCTCATATATTTGAAGAAATGTTCATTATTTGTCGTACATTTTTTAGCAGCCTGCACCACAGGTTCTCTGGAACCAGTTTGGTGTGGTGGTGAGGAGCACAGCCTCTAATGTGGGAGAACCGGGTTGGATTCCCCACTCCTTCTCCACATGCAGCTGCTGGTGTGACCTTGGGTCGGTCACAAGTTCTTTCAGAGCTGTTCTCTCAAGGGCAGTCCTTGAAAGAGCTCTCTCAGCCCCAGCTACCTCACCGGGTGTCTGTTGTGGGGAGGGGAGGAGAAAGGGATTGTAAGCCGCTCTGAGACTCCTTTGGGGAGTGAAGGGTGGGGTATAAATCCAATCTCGTCTTCTTCTTCTTTATTCCTCATTTTATGGTCAACTTACATTTGTTTTGCCAGAACCTGTGCTTCTACTCAGTCGGGCAAACCTTTCACTTTATAGGGTTGCCAGCCTCCACGGGGCAGCTGGAGATCTCCTGCTATCACAGTAGATTTCCAGATAACTAAGATAAGCTTCCCTGGAGAAAATAGCTGCTTTGGAGGGTGGACTCCAGGGCATTAAACCCTGCTGACATGTCTCCCCTACCCTACCCAAACTCCACCCATCCCAGGTTCCATCCCAAAAATCTCCAGGTATTCCCCAACTAGGGTTACCAGCTCCGGGTTGGGAAATACCTGGAAATTTGGGGGGGTGGAACGTCAGGAGGGTGGAGTTTGGGGAATAATGCCATAGTGTCCCACTTCCGAAGCAGCCGTTTCCTCCAGGTGAACTGATCTCTGTCACCTGGGGATCACTTGTAATAGCAGGAGATCTCCAGCCACCAACAGGAGGTTGGCAGCCCTATTCCCAACCCAGAGCAGGCAACCCTGTTTTCAAAGGAAGCCTTTTTGCCTTTTATGGCTTCCTTGACGTGAGCCATGAACCCCGCGGGCATCCCTTTAGACTTGGTAGTACCTTTCCTGCTTTCAGGTTTGCATTCTAGCCGAGCCTCAAATAATGTAGATTTTTAATTAGTTTCTCTCATCTGCCTCCGGCCTGGCTGCTTCGCTCCACTCTAACGGGTGCCTCAACTTTTACCTCAGCCAATGAGTGATCCAGTTTCGGCCCAAAGGCTTATGGGAAGTCTCGGGCCTCATCGTCCAGTGAGGCGGTACCTTGGCTATCCATGGAGGTGTGCCTGCAATGAATCATGGGACTGTGTTCCTGGCACCCGGACCCTGCCCGGAGGAAAACGGCTCGCGCTGCCCGCCACTAAGCCACACGTAAAACAAGGGCTGTTTATCACAGAGCCACGAGGAGCTTGGTGTTCTTTTCACTTCAGAGGGAACATTTTTGGCCAGAAAACAGGAAATTGGCTGCAAAGAAGAGAAGGGGGAGAAGGATCCCACCCCGGCCACATATTTGTAACTAGACCGGTTTATTCCAGCTCTCTCTCCCGGCAGGATGTCAGACAGAACAGCGCCCCATTTGTATTGCTACCTAGAAATCTAATCACCTGTTTATGTCTACATCCTTTCCCAAAATGGCATCAAACTACCAACTGGCCGCCCAAACTGCACCCTTTAAATAACCCCCTTGGAGTTTTCTTCTCTCTCTTTTTGGCTTCGCTGTTGCCCTCTGCTTAGCGCTAACTCCATTTGTCAGTTGTTTTCTGTTTACCACGGGGGCCTTTTAAAACCGGAACAGGCTCCCTGTGACACAGGAGTTCGCTGAATTAGTCGTTTTTCTTCCACTGCAGAAAAATATTGCTTCTCATAGCCTGCTCTGCCCCACCTCCTCCTGAAATAAACCACAAAACAAAGTCCAGAGCGTCTCCCCACCCCAAGTTAGAAGGGACAAAAAGAAAAGCAGTTTTAAAGGATTCATAAGGAGAAGGGGGGAGGGTGCAACTGAAGAAGAAGAAGAGATTGGATTTATACCCCGCCCTTCGCTACCCAAGGGAGTCTCAGAGCAGCTTACAAACTCTTTTCCCTTCCCCTCTCCACACTAGACACCCTGTGAGGGAGGTGGGGCTGAGAGAGCTCTTTCCAGAACTGTCCTTGGGGGAACAGCTCTGTCAGAACTATGGCTTGCCCAAGGTCACCCAGCAGGTGCAAGTGGAGGAGTGGGAAATCAAACCCAGTTCGCCCAGATTAGAGTCCGCGCACTTAACCACAGCACCACGCTGGCTGAAGCTGATCAGTGGCTGGGGGGCAGGGCTTTGAGGGGGGGGGGCCCCCACCTCCATTGAGGGGTCTGGCAACCGTAGCCAATCCTCTTTAACTTACAAGATCTATCAAGATTGGGCTATACAGGTTCGGGGCTGGCAACTGTCCCCACCCCATTATTAGGATCGTGATAGGGTTGCCAGGTCCCTTCATCACACCGGTGGGGGGATTTGGGGGGGGGGGGTTTTTCTGGGACATCCCCAACATGATGACATCACCTGGAAATGATGTCATCACGCTGGAGATGTCACGCAGTGACGCTCTGGTTTGAGGACAAAACTCTGTGGTAAAACCGGCTTCAAACCATAGAGCTTTGCCCTCAGACCAGAGCGTCAGCACATGATGTCCCCAGGTGACATCATTGCACTGGGGGCGTCGCACAGCAACGTTGCGGTTTGGGGGCAGGGTTTTCCATGCCAGCCAGCTGGCTGGCGGTGGGCAGAAGCCTTGGAAACCAGGGGAAACCCCCACCGGGCCCTGGGAACTGGCAACCCAAGATTGTGAATGAAAAAATAAGTTTTTTAATGGGGCAGTGGTTTTTGTGTGGGGTTTTTTGGGGAAAGAGAAGCAGTCTTGAGAAGGAGTAGCTAGTCTGGTGTAGTGGTTAAGAGTGCGGACTCTAATCTGGGAGAACCGGGTTTGATTCCCCACTCCTCCACATGCAGCTGCTGGTGTGACCCTGGGTCAGTCACACGTTCTCTCAGAGCTGTTCTCTCAAGAGCAGTTCTCGAAAGAACTCTCTCTCAGCCCCACCTACCTCACAGGGTGTCTGTTGTGGGGAGGGGAGGGGAGGGGAGGGGAGGGGGAAAGGGATTGTAAGCCGCTGAAGGGCAGGGTATAAATCCAATCTCCTCCTCCTCCTCCCCCCCTTCCTCCTCCTCTTCTTCTGCAGGGCTGTTGTTTTTGGAGAACAGATGTTTAGAGCCCAGGCTTCCCATGTTGAAGGCTCCAAATTCAATTACTGGTAGGTTAGCCAGCTCTGGCTGGGGAAATTCCTGGAGATTTGGGAGGGCTGGGGCTGGGGGGGGGGGGGCTTGAGGGGACTCAGTGGGGTACAGTGCCATAGAGTCCGCCCTCTGAAGCAGCCATTTTCTCCTGGGGAACTGATCTCTGTCCTCTGGAGATCAGCTGTCATCCCAGGAGAGCGTGGAGGTTGACAACTCTAACACCAGAAGGCTGGTTGTATCCCCGGGTCCCGCTTCTTTTTATTTCAGTTTTTAATCGGGCAACTACATCTGAGCATTAATTTGTTTTATCTGCGGTTCCCCGTCCCCCCTTTGGGGGAATGAATGATCTCAGAAAACCGTGATAACCAGTGGCCTTCCCTTTGATTCCTGTATCTATACGAGGGGACTGAAATTATCTCTTCTCTCCGTTTCATCCGTGCCTTGAGGGGCTTACATCGACAAAGTCGCTCGCTTCTGTTAAAACATCTAAAAACACAACAGAAATCTGGGCTTCTTTCTCCCGGCACAGAAGGAGAAACGGTCCTTTGTTCTGCGAGCAGAGAAGTTCCGCGGATCAGAAACAGTTCTGGTTTTGTGATTCGGACGGGCTTGCGACTCTGACGCTTCTTGAAGGGAGAGTAAGGGCAGCGCCTGTGAGACTTTGCCAGATATGCTGAGAAGATCCAGGGAGACCCACCTGTGAGGTATTGTGAACCTGGATGTGGGGCACTGAACAGCTGTAAACAGAGAATATTTTTTTTAATTTGCCCGAAGACAATTTATGTAACGGCCCCTGTCTCCTCTTCTCTCCATATCTTCAAGGCAGCTACCATCCTCTTTTTTAAAAAAATACCACTGCATTAAAATACAATAATTAAAAAACAGACAAAGATATATCGGCTTCTAACCAGCCGATAGAGCTGGTTCGATTGAGAGCCAGTTTGAGAGCCCGTTTGGTGTCGTGGTTAAGTGCGCGGACTCTAATCTGGGAGATCGGGGTTTGATTCCCCTCTCCTCCACTTGCACCTGCTGGATGACCTTGGGCAAGTTGTACCAGCTGTTCTCTCAAGGACAGCTTGGGAAAGAGCTCTCTCAGCCCCACCTACCTCACAGGGTGTCTGTTGTGGGGAGGGGAAGGGAAAGGAGTTTGTAAGCCACTCTGAGACTCCCTTGGGGAGTGGAGGGCGGGGTATAAATCCAATCTCTTCTTCTTCTTCTTCTTCTTCTTCTTCTAACCATGCAGGGGCCCTGACCTGGACGGCCCAGGCTAGCCCGATTTCCAGATCTTGGAAGTCAAGCAGGGTTGGATGGAAGACTGTTAAGAGAGAGAGTTTGTTAAGAGAGCCAGTTTTGGGGAGTGAAGGTTGCTCAGTGAGGTATAATGCCATAGACTCCCCCCCCCCTCCAAAGCAGCCATTTTCTCCAGGCGAACTGATCTGTGTCATCCAGAGATCAGTTGTAATTCCGGGAGGTCTCCAGGTCCCACCTGGAGGCTGGCAACCCTGCCTTCTCCCAAGTCAGTCCCCTCCACCGGGCAACCGACTGAAAAGAGCTGCTAACGCTTAGGAACGAATGGCTCCCTGCCTCCTGTGTAAATAGTTACTTTAATTAACAAGCAGCTTCCAGGGCAGGTAATTAACGGCGCAGAGCTGTTAGCTCGGTGGATTGCCTGAATTTACTCTCTGCGCTCTTCTGGCATCTCTGGGGGGGGGGGGCTCCTGAAGAGTCCCAAATTCCGCTCACGTCAAAGACAGCAGAGCCAAAGGAGGGGAATGTCCAGCCCCATGTGGCCCCCTTTCTTCCCCAGGCCCCTGCCTGTGGACTGAAGACACTTCCTGGTTTTGTGCGCCGCATTATGATCCCCGGATTTCCCCAAACGCAGGCACATTTGCAAACTGTTCTCCGATGCGAGCACGCTAATTTATATCCATTCTGCAAACAACTCCTCTGCTAATGGGGTGCTTAATAAGTGATCATCGCCCTCTAATTGCAACCGCTGATTTGCCACTGAACCTCTGAGATCGATGTTCCACAGGCTCGAACAGGAGTTTCCAAATTTTAAGCACGGGCTACAAGGATGGAGGTATGTCTAGGCTAGTCAGACGTGGTCTAGTCTCAGAAGCTAAGCAGGGTCATTACTGGGATGGGAGACCAGCCAGGAAGTCCAGGGTCGGAGGCAGACAATGGCAAACCGCCTCTGTTCCTCTCTTGCCTTGGAAATGAATCTCAAGGTGGTAGCTGGAGATCTGGGATTAGAAAGATCAGTCCACCTGGAGGAAATGGCCGCTTTGGAAGGGGGACTTAGGGTTGCCAAGTAGGGTCTACTTACCGGCTGGGAGGAGTTGTTCTCCCCCCGGGAGCTCTTCTGGCGCGTGCGCTTTGCGCGTGCGCCACGGCGACGTGATGACGTCACCCGAAGGTGATGTCATCACATTGGGGGCGTTGCCAGGGCAACGCTCTGGCAATCGCCCCAAAAACTCTATGGTATCATAGAGTTTTGGGGCGATCGCCAGAGCGTCGCCCTGGCAACGCCCCCAACGTAATGACGTCACCTCCAGGTGACGTCATTACATGGGGGAAGTTGTCTTCACCGGACGACTTCTGGGGCAGGGTTCCCCCCACCAGCCGAATGCCGGCCGGCAGATCGGGAACCCCTATAGCGGGGGATCCCCCACCCCCCAGGCTGACTTGGCAGCCCTAGGGGGACTATAGCATTATACCCCATTGAAGAACAACCGGCCTGCCATGTGCTCCCAGGGAATGGTGCCTGCCGCATGGCCAGAGCACATGGTCAGGCAGAGAGGGGAGCTTGAATCTGGAGGAACAATAGACATTCGGATTCAAAGCCTCCACCAATGTGGGACCTAGGTTCTCCCTGAGGAGCCAATGCAATCAAAGGCTCCTCCAGGGGACCTATGACAAACATGCGCATATGTTAAGCCCCTATCAGGTCTTTTGGGTGCGGCCGGAGGTGTGGCTCCGGCCAGCATATAATGCGGGCCCTAGAGCCCTGGAAGCATGCTTGTTCTGACCATCTACTGGGCATGCTGAATCACTCAATAAAGGCTTCATGATTTCACTGTTCCTGGTCTCCCGAGTCCAGTACTCTTCACCTTCCTTCTCCAAACCCCCACCCACCTCACTCTCCACCCCCAAAATCTCCAGATATTTATTGAGGTGAACCTGGGGGGTTAGTCCAGTCACCACGAGTTAGCAGAGTGCCTAAATAAAGCTATGAATGCAGGAGCATCACTTTCCCATGTTACTCAGCTTACAAAGCTACACAGCACCACGTGGCAGGTTTAGAAGAGAAACGCTTCTCTCTTTATTTGAGAAGTACACTTTGGATAGGAAAGAGCAGAGACAGGACAGAGTATTAACTTACTAGCGAAAGGATGGAAGGAGATGGCAAGAGGCCCATCTGCCTCGTGGTGCCAAGAGGACTGCATATTTCTCCCTTGGTGCGTGCAAGAGAGCTCGTCTTCGAGCGAGTGACGGGAAAGAAGGAAGGGAGAATTGGTCCCTGAGAACGCAATCTGCATTTCAAAGGGGACAGTGGCCAAAGAGTAAAGACAGGAAGAAAGGTCAGTGTGCCCGTCTAGCCATCTAGTCTCTCTTGCCACGAAGTCTGGAGGTCTGAGACAGGGGACGTTGCACCTGGAATTCCCAACAATATTTCCGATCCTGGAGGTAGTAACCCTATGCATTAGTGGTGCGCTGACCTAGAGAGTCCAATCTTGTAGAGTTGCCAGCCCCCAAGCGCGAGCAGGGGATTCCCTGATTTGGTGGGTTCTGGCTTGCCGCTCGCCAGCTGGCCGGCGGGGGGAAGCCTCACCTCCAACAGCCACCACTTGTCGCAACATCCGGCATAATGACGTCACGTGGAAGTGACATCATCACGCCGGGGATGCCATGCGGCGATGCTCTGATATTTTGGGAGCAACTTCATGGTAACCGTAGAGTTTTGCCCAAAATACTAGAGTGTCAATGCGGGGCCCCTGGTGTGATGATGTTATTTCCCTGTGATGTCATCACACTGGGGACGTCACGCACTGTGATGTCATCCTGGCCCCCCACGCCCAGAGAGCTCCCTCCCACCCACTGCTGGTGAGAGAAGAGGATCTGACAACCCTATGAACTTGTCAGATCTCAGAAGCGAAGCAGGGTCGGCCCTGGTTAGTATTTGGATGGGAGACCACCGAGGAAGTCCAGGGTTGCTACACAGAGGCAGGCAACGGCAGACCACCCCTGTTGGGCTCTTGCCTTGAAAACCCTACAGGGTCACCACAAGTCAGCGGTGACTCAACAGAACCTTCCACCACCGTACCTATTTAAATTCACCCATGTGAGATATTTCTCCTCTAGAAAGCAATCCTCAATTTGGGTTTCTGATCTCCAGGGGCGGCCTGGAGAGCTCCCATCATTAAAACCAGTCTCCAGACGAGAGAGATCAGTTCCCCCTGGAGCAAATGGCACCTTTGGAGCAACGCTCCCTCTAAGCTGTGGAGTCTTGTGAGCAAAAATTCTCCTTTGTGAGCTACTGGCTTTAAAGTTGTGGGTGAGCAATCTGGCTGCAGCATAAATCAGTTTGCTCCGGAGCCGTCCTTCCCGGGTGAAGACAAAAACGTGTGAGCTGGAGGCTAAAAACCTGGGAGCTAGCTCACACTCTCTCAGCTTAGAGGGAACGCCGTTTTGGAGGGTGAGCACTGTGGCATGATATCTTGCTGAAGTCCCTCCCCTCCTCAAACCCCAACCTTCCAAGGCTCCATCAAAAAATCTCCAGGAATTTCCAAACACAATCTTATCAGAGCCAGTTTGGTGTAGTGGTTAGGAGCACAAACTCTAATCTGGGAGAAATGGGTTTGATCCCCCACTCCTCCCAATGCAGCTGCTGGTGTGCTCACAGTCACAGTTCTCTCAGAGCTGTTCTCTCCAGAGCAGTCCTCGAAAGAGCTCTCTCAGCCCCAACTACCTCACAGGCAATGCTCCCTCTAAGCAGTCCATCCTTGCGGGCTACTGGCATTAAAGTTGTGAGCTACCAGTTTGGTGACGGCATAAACTAGTTTGCTCTGGAACCCTCCTTCCTGAGCCAGGACAGAAACGTGTGAGCCTGTGACTAAAAAACTGTGAGCTAGCTCACACTAACTCAGCTTAGAGGGAACACTGCTCACAGGGTGTCTGTTGTGGGGAGGGGAAGGGAGGAGGAGACTGTAAGCTGCTCCCAGACTCCTTCAGGTAGTGGGTGGTATATAAATCCAATCTCATCTTTTATTCTCTATCTGAAGCCCATCTACTCAGAAGCAGGGGTCCAATGGAGCGGGAGCGCACAGGAGCGCAGCTCTGGGAGTGAGGAGCCCAGGGGGCGGGCACATGACCAAGCCCCACCCCCTCCTCGGCTTCCCCGAGCAGTGCAGAGGCGCAGCGCCCCGGGGAAAGCCCTGCTAGGGTCTTTATTGTTTTTAATGTTTTGTTTTCATATTGATAATTTTATCATTGTTCCTTTTATGACTGTGTGCTGCTTTTCCAGAGACTTGCTCAAGGTGGCATATAAATTTTCTAAGTATACCATTTTTTATCTGGGCACATGGCACATAAGTACTGGAGAAATTTCCCCAACCCTTCAGCAGCTTCCACCCCATCAGTTTGGTGTAGTGGTCAGGAGTTGGACTCTAATCTGGGAGAACCAGGTTTGATTCCCCACCCCTCCACATGCAGCTGCTGGTGTGACCTTGGGCCAGTCACAAGTTCTCTCAGAGCTGTTCTCTCATGCGCAGTTCTCAAAAGACCTCTCTCAGCCCCACCTACCTCACAGGGTGTCTTGTTGTGGGGAGGGGAAGGGGAAGGGATGGGTGGTGCACATGTCCTGGGTATTTCAAGTCTACTTGAAACCTGGTGGTTTCAAGGGAGCAGGAAGAGAATGAGGGTGTCTTCTTTACGCTTATTTTTATTGCACAAAGTATTGGATGGGGAAGGGAATAGAGGAAGAGCAGGTCAGTTTCACTCACCTGTGGAGTGGAGCCTGAGGGGTGGGTGTTGCCTTCTGACACACTTCCGGCATGTTAGGGGGTGTGGCATATGTAAATGAGTTATACAAATGAGTTATGCTAATGAGCTCCTGCACCTCTTTTTCTACGAAATGACCCCTGCTCAGAAGTATAATTTTATTCAATGGAGCATACTCCCCAGGATGTATTCAGGACTGCAGACTCCGTTCTCCGATATTGATAAGTATTGGAGTCGGGAGTCCATGGAATAGTGAAACCGCTAGATCTTTATTGCTGGTCCGGATGAAGCATACAACCCAGGGCTCGAAGCCCTCCTTTTATGCTGGTCAGGGACAATCCCCTGACCTCACCCAACTGGCCTGGTAGGCTATTAGAAGTCTATTTACATTTCATAGGTTCCCTGGGAGAAACCTAGGTACAGGATTGGTGGCCGGTTTGAATCCACCTGGCCTTTGTTCTACCTGGCTAAAGCTCAGGTAGTTTCTTGGCCATGTGCTCTGGCCATGCTCTGGCCATGTGCTCTGGCCATGCGGTCGCAATTAAGAGAGCACATGGCGACCGCGTGGTCAATACATAACAGATATCTTGCTGTAATACCCCACAATCTGGCAAGCAACTTACTATAAAGGAGGTCTTCATAGTTATTTCCTTCTCCCCTTCTGGATTTCATTCATTAATCCCCTTTACATTCAGCTTTCCCACCAGCGGGCCTACAAAGTGCCATTCCAGAATCCACTGAACAATTCTCTCCGTGAAGCTAATAAAATATAAGCTGTATGCACCTAATTTATTAAAAACAGCACAGAGAGCTATTTGAAAGGGAGGCCCCCCCCGATCTTATTTATTAGAAACACTTACAGCCCACTTCTCCATCCTAACAGAACCCCAAGGCCGATTACACACACACTCGAAACGGTATAAAACGACAGTACGCAACGCAATATAAAACCCGCCAGGGGTAAGCAACCTCCATTTTACAGCCCAGTAAGAACCACTGGCAGCATATGAAAAATATTAACCAGCATTGTAAGCCAGTCCCGTAGGTCAGCAGCTAGAGAAAAATCCCACAGCTTACTAAGGTTGCAAACTGTCAGTTGGGAAATTTCTGGAGATTTGAGGGTGGAGCCTGGGGAGGACATGGTTTGGGGAAGGAAGAAGAAGAGGAGGAGGAGGAGGAGATTGGATTTATACCCCGCCCTTCACTACCCGAAGGAATCTCAGAGCGGCTTACAATCTCCTTTCCCTCCCCCTCCCCACAACAGACACTCTGTGAGGTCGGTGGGGCTGAGAGAGCTCTTTCGAGGACTGCCCTTGACAGAACAGCTCTGAGATAACTTGTGACTGACCCAGGGTCACACCAGCAGCTGCATGTGGAGGAGTGGGGGAAAACTCAGTTCTCCCAGATTAGAGTCCGGAAGGAGGAGGAGGAGATTGGATTTATACCCCACCCTTCACTACCCGAAAGAGTCTCAGAGCAGCTAACAATCTCCCTTCCCCTCCCCACAACAGACACCCTGTGAGGTCGGTGAGGCTGAGAGAGCTCTTCCGAGAACTGCTCGTGAGAGAACAGCTCTGAGAGAACTTGTGACTGACCCAAAGTCACCCCAGCACCTGCTTGTCGAGGAGTGGGGAATCAAACCCAGTTCTTCCAGATTAAAGTCCACACTCCTAAAGTCACCCAGATGGCTTTATGTGGAGGGGGGGGGGGATCACACCCTGTTCTCCACATTAGAGTTCACAGCTTAACCACTACACCATGCTGGCTCTCGAGTCCCAAAATAGTGCCAAAACTAGGTGGGACGTCAGCAGTGCCCTGGCACGCTGAGGTCATTCCCCGTACATTTGGAAGTGACATCAGCACGTTGTTGTGGGATTCTGGGGGCACTCTGGAATTCAGGCAAAACTCTACAGTCAAACCAGCATCGCCCACATGCCAGAGCCCCCAACATTGCCGGCAATGCACTGACATCACTTCCAGTATGCACAGGAAGTTCCGGTCAGAAAACTGATGGTGGTGTGGGCACATTGCCTTGCTAGGACCCCTGACCACTAGGGTTGCCAACTCTGCGTTGGGAAATACCTGGAGATCTTGGGGGTGGAGCGTGAAGAGGGTGGGGTTTGGGGAGGGACTTCAGCGGGGTATAATGCCAGAGACTCCACCTTCTAAAGTGGCCATTTCACCAAGAGAAACATTTTCTCTGTTGCCCAGGGAGCATTTGTAATCTCCGGCCACCACTTGGAGGTTGCAAGCCTATCATCTACCCAGAGAGTCAGCCCCCACCCCCCACCCACTGCCTAGGGTTGCCAGCCTCCAGGTGGGGCCTGGAGATCTCCCACTTTTGCCAATGATCTCCAGCTGACCGAGAGGAAATGGCTGCCTTGAAGGGTGGACTCTATGGCATTGGACCATGCTGAGGCCCCTCCCCTCCCCAAACCCCATCTTCTCCTGGCTCCACCCCCAAAGTCTCCAGGTATTTTCCAACCCAGACCTGGCAACTCTACACCTGCCTGTTGTCAGGGGGGACCTGACAACCCAGATATACAGCAGGATCTAATGCAGGAAGGTGGATTAGGCATGCTGCAGATGGATAAATAACTATTCAAGAACATCCTTAGTCCCTCTCCCTCTCCCCCCCCCCCCCCCCGGTAATGCAAGCTATGGGGTCTGGTGGTTTTGCTCCAGAAGATTATATCAGGTCCTGCAGGGGTTCTTTGAGCCAGAATGGAGGGAAGGGCTGTTGGCTTTGGGAAGCTCTGGGGGGGGGGACTCCCCACTCCCCCCCCCCCCCAGCCGCTGAATCCAGGCCGGCAGGAACTCATTCTGGCTTTGGAGTGAATCTTTAAACAGCAAACAGACATTGTTGATTCAGACATTACGTATAAGCCGGGGCTGGTAAATAATGCAAAGCTGGCTCTTTTGCTCACCTCCCTCCGAAAAATCAATTGTGAGATTCTAAAAATATATCGTCCTCATAAGATAATTGAGCTCCTAATGCCGTTGTTTGCTTTTTAATGCTTTGCGTAAAGGCAGAGCAAACCGCCGGGGGAAACCAATGTTTGCCGAAGGAGTCCACACTGGAATCGGAAATTATTCTTATCCCCAGGAATCCGCTCAGAACCAGGTGACAGGGAGTTAGAGTCAATCGGACTCTGACTCTGGAGTCAGTCGGACTTCTCAAAATACCTGGCCAGCTAGGGTAGCCAGCTTCCAGGGGGTGGCTGGAGGTCTCCTGGGTGAGAAGAGGCTGAATTTATAGCCCACCCTTCATGACCCAAGGGAGTCTCAGAGCGACTTACAATCTCCTTCCCCTTCCCCTCCCCACAACAGACACCCTGTGAGGTAGGTGGAGCTGAGAGAGCTCTTCCGAGGACTGCTCTTGAGAGAATGGCTCTGAGAGAACTTGTGGCTGACCCAAGGTCACACCAGCAGCGGCATGTAGAGGAGTGGGGAATCAAACCCGGTTCTCCCAGATTAGAGTCCACACTCTTAACCGCTACACCGAACTGGATCAGAGGGGCTGTGGCTTAGTGGGAGAACATCTGTATTGCATGTAGAAGGTCCCAGGTTCAGTCCCCAGCATCTCCAGTTAAAAAAGGAACAGGCAGTAGGTGATGTAGAAGACCTCTGTCTGAGACACTGGAGAGCTGCTGCCAGTCTGAGTAGACAATACTGACTTTGATGGACCAAGGGTCTGGACAAGGGGGTCATTCTGTACAGTGCTACTTTCTTCCCTATGGACCACAATCACTGGCGTTGCACAGAAATAGCCTCTTTCTGCCTATTGCAGCTACTGTAATAAGAAGATCATAAGAGAAGCCAATGTTGGATCAGGCCAATGGCCCATCCAGTCCAACACTCTGTGTCACACAGGGGCCAAAAACACCAGGTGCCCTCAGGAGGTCCACCAGTGGGGCCAGGATACTAGAAGCCCTCCCACTGTTGCCTTCCAAAAAACACCAAGAATACGGAGCATCACTTGCCCCAGACCAAGAGTTCCTATCCATACCTTGTAGCTAACAGCCACTGATGGATCTCTGCTCCAGATGTTTATTCAATTCCCTCTTGAAGCCGCCCATGCTTGTAGCCACCACCACCTCCTGTGGCAGTGAATTCCATGTGTTTGTCACTCTTTGGGTGAAGAAGTCCTTCCTTTTATCCATTCTAACCCAACTGCTCAGCAATTTCACGGAGTGCTCCTGAGTTCTTGTCTTGTGAGGAAGGGAGAAAAGGACTTCTTTCTCTGCCTGCTCTACCCCATGCATAATCTTGTAAACCTCGATCATGTCACCCCTCAGCCGTCATTTCTCCAAGCAAAAGAGCCCCAAGCGCTTTAACCTTTCTTCACAGGGAAAGTGTTCCGACCCTTTTATCATCCTAGTCGCCCTCCTCTGCCCTTTCCCCAATGCTATAATATCCTTTCTGAAGTGTGGTGACCAGAACTGCACACAGTACTCCAAATGAGGTCGCACCACCGGTTTATACAGGGACATTACAACGCTGTACCAGAAGCCTCTCTGCAGTCCCCTTGGCTACAAGCGTAGTTTTGGATTCTGTGACATGATGGCTGTGCTAGAAGAAATTCAGCAAAACTATTCCCCGTGCTCTGCAACATGTGCTTCGGTGTCGGTGCCAAAGACCCAGAGCCCCCTACCTGTTTAGCGTCGGTCTGCCGGCTCAGTCTTAAGAATGGGGCATCTGCTTCACGCACCGCCACTTGCGCCTGCTTTTGCAAAGCAGCCATATGCCGGCACAGATGAGCAGAGAATAAACCCCCTCTTAACTCCGAAGAGGAGTGCTTGGTAAATATTTAGAGACTTGATTTACAGATCACTGGATGGTTACGGGGGGAACATGCAGAATGAGTGTCTTCTCCTTGCTCCTGTCGAAAGGCCACAGACGGTGTCAGAAAACACAGACGGACCACGGCTACTTCGTTTTCTGTTTGTGCTGCTCAGTCACGACGTGAAATTAAACAATACCCTCTAGGGTTGCCAGCCTCCAGTTTGGTGTAGTGGTTAGGAGCACGGACTTTAATTGGGGAGAACTGGGTTTGATTCCCCACTCCTCCACAGGCAGCTGCTGGGGTGACCTTGGGTCAGTCACAAGTTCTCTCAGAGGTGTTCTCTCGAGAACAGTTCTTAGGAGAGCTTTCAGGCCCACCTACCTCACAGGGTGTCTGTTGTGGGGAGGGGATGGGAAAGGAGATTGTAAACCACTCTGAGACTCCCTTGAGTAGTGAAGAGCAGGGTATAAATCCAATCTCTCCTCCTCCTCCTCCTCCACAATGTTTCTATGTTCCCAGGGTATTTATTTAATTTATTTATTATTTATTAATTTAGATTTATATCCCACCTAGCCAGCGTAGCCGGCTCAAGGCAGCTCACAGGGTAGTGAAGAGTGAGGTATAAATCCAACTTCCTCCTTCTCCTCTGAGCTTGGAGTCCTGGAACAATAGCTCACCAGGACTCTGGAGGTGACCAATGAGGAACTAATGTTATTTAAATAGCCTATCGTTGGGAATTGGGTGTGTTTGGGTGTGGTTTCTGCATGCTATTTAAACAGGGCTATCGCCCTGACGTTTTAGTCTTGTAACTGCTGAATCACTAATGAAGCCGAGCTGATCACTATACGTGGGGTCTACACATTGATGGAACCCAGTATTTAACATTCTTCTTCTGGGTTCCCTCTATTTCTACTCCTTTTTTCTAGTGCTTCTATGTCTCTCTTAACTATTTTTTTCACAAGTTACTATTGCTGGATCAGTAACTGCTGGCACAAAGCTAGATTTCTTTCTAAATTTATTTATAACTCCGCCATCGGTATTAGGTTCACCAATGTACTTCCTTCATTTCAACTGTCTAATGAGCTTGGAAACATCAATCCTAGTTTGAAATGGATCATACCTTGGAGTTGGAACAATGCCAGTCCCTAAATTAAGTCATCTTAAGAGTTCGAATCCCGACTTGTGCCATGGGAGCTCACGAGGTAACTTGGGCCAGCCGCACTCTCTCAGCCTGGCCTACCTCACGGGGTGGTTGTAAAGGTGAAACAGAGGAGAGGAGAACAATGTAAGCCGCTTTGGGTTCCCGTTAGGGGAGAAAGGTAAGGTATAAGAAGAAGAAGAAGAAGAAGAAGAAGAGATTGGATTTATACCCCGCCCTTCACTCCCCAAGGGAGTCTCAGAGCGGCTTACAAACTCCTTTCCCTTCCCCTCCCCACAACAGACACCCTGTGAGGTAGGTGGGGCTGAGAGAGCTCTTTCCCAAGCTGTCCTTGAGAGAACAGCTGGTACAGAGCTATGGCTTGCCCAAGGCCATCCAGCCAGGTGCAAGTGGAGGAGTGGGGAATCAAACCCGGTTCTCCCAGATTAGAGTCTGTCCTCCTAAACACTACACCAAACCGGCTTTCGAACACAGACAACCCTTTCCTGGTGTAAAACAGTCAACATATCACACGGAGCAATTCCGAGTGATGTAAGTTCAGCGATCATTTATTTCCAGTGAGGGAGAAACCTCAGCGATCTCGGGGCCGCTTTGCCTCAGGAAAGAGTCGAGGCTGGCTGGTTCGCCTCTCATTTTGTGGCACCACAAGTCCTTTGCCCCTTGAAGGAGACGCGTGCCTTTTAATTACTGCACTGCGTGTGTGTGTGTGTGTGGTGTGTGTGTGTGTGTGTGTGTGTGTACAAGGGAGCCTGGGCCACCTGCCTCTTTATGCAATTCCCTGGCCTGCTGTTCCATGCCAATCAATAGCACTGTGCTCGAATTATCATTCACATGTCTTCCAGCTCCCGCAGGCTTCGCTGCAGGTGCAGAGGAACTATGGGAACCTGAGGAGACTGGGAAGGAGAGCACTGGGGGGAATTATACAGCCGAGGGAGTGAGGGGGTTGCAGGTACTTTCCTTTGTCAAGAACGTAATTGATCTGAGCAGCTTTCTACAAGGGTGGCTATTGCGACAGAGGGTGAGGGCATGCGGTGACTTATCCACTCTGCTCCTTCCAACTACATAGTTATGGAGATGCCTGGTCGCCACCTTCCAGGTGGCACCTGGAGATCTCCTGCTGTTACAGTTGATCTCCTGATGACCGAGATCAGTTCCCCTGGATAAAATGGCTGCTTTGGAGGAAGGGAGGAGGAGGAGGAGGAGATTGGATTTATACCCGCCCTTCACTACCCGAAGGAGTCTCAGAGCGGCTTCCAATCTCCTTCCCTTTCCCTCCCCACAACAGACACTCTGTGAGGTAGGTGGGGCTGAGAGAGCTCTTTTGAGAACTGCTCTTGAGAGAACAGCTCTGAAAGAACTCGTGACTGACCCAAGGTCCCACCAGCAGCTGCATATGGAGGAGTGGGGGATCAAACCCGATCCTCCCAGATTAGAGTCCATGCTCCTAAACACTACACCAAACTGGACTCCCAGCTTCCCTTCCGTGTTCTGAGGCCTTGCCTCTTCTGCTGCCCAGCACCTGGGCACCATGGGGGTCGTTTACTGCCTTGCATTCCCCTAGAGGAAGAGCTGCTTGCCAACTGCCTGCCTTACCCATGGCGCTCCTTTTAAAATAGTGTGCCCAGGATGATAGAGGTCTATGTGGTACAGAGAACCAGCACCAGCATCAAAAGTTCTAAAGTATTTATTAAAGAGACAACATTCACAAGCATACTTTTAGCACAGCACCAGATAGAGCAAGGGATGAGAGAGAGAGAGAGAGCAGCCAGGCAAGGAAAGGGGGGAGAGAGGCTTGTTTTTGTATCTCTCCAGCATGAAGCAGCCACAAAGCTCACTCTGTGTGTGTGTGTGTGTGTGTGTGTGTGTGTGTGTGTATAAGTGTGTGAGAGAGAGGGAGCGAGGGAAGAGAGAGGCAAGAGGCAGGAAACAGGAAGCAGGAAGCAAAGAGCCACTGAGAGAGCTGGGATACCCCTGCCATAGATTTTCTGATGATTCCTAGAGACCCCTAATGTCTCTTCTGGGTTTTCTCTGGAAGTGACATCATGCCATCACTGATTGACACCCCTACATGAGTCCCCCCTGGTCTCCTGCTTGTTGCCAGGGCTGGCCTGACAACCCTCTTGTTAAATAATCTTTACTAGTTTGGAATCACATTATCAGCGGTCATTTCATTAAAAAAAGAGGTGCAGGAGCTAATTAGCATAACTCATTAGCACAACTCATTTGCATATGCCACACCCCCTGACGTCACCGGAAGTGTGTCAGAAGGCCACACCCACCGCTCAGGCTCCACCCCAAAAATCTCCAGGTATTCCCCAACTCAGAGCTGGCGAGCCAGCTTTACACTTTGACGAAAGACACTTTAGGTTTCCTTTGCTCTTGCAGGGAAGCTGCCCTACAACAAGCATGAAAATACAGATCAAGTCAGTCTGCTTTTGCTTTTTTCCACAGCACATCACCATATGTGCCCGCTCCTGGGCTTATTACTCCTGGAACGGCGTTCTTGTGCGCTCCGGCTCAAAATGACCCCTGAAGTCTGCAATAGACAACGAAACTGAAACAGCTTTGAGCTCGAATTTCGGCTTTCTATAAATTTTTAAAAATCTTACTGAAGTCCCCCCCCCCCAAAGCGGGCAATTAACCACTTATTAATGAGAGCCAGGAGAGAAATGTCAGCCAAGAGAGGATAGGAATTAATTAATTGGGATTATATATACAAAAGGGGAAATGCAGTATGTGCAAGACTTTCGCTGAAGGAGATTTACTTCCAAGTAGCCATGTAATAGGCACTTTCTCTGGGGAACAAGGCCTTGCCAGATTCTTAAGGGAAATACGGCACTCTATGCATTCCCTCCTTCTCTCCATGTGCTTTAATGGAGAAGAGGCATGCTTAAGCAGGCAATCCTTTGGGTCAGTCACCCACTCTAAGCCCAACCTACCTCGCAGGGCTGGATATTAGGGAAAACCTTTTTCACAGTCAGAGTTGTGCAAGAGTGGAATTAGCTGCCTCAGGAGGTGGTGAGCTCCCCCTCCCTGGCAGTCTTGAAGCAGCGGCTGGACAAACCCTTGTCAGGGATGCTCTAGGCTGGTCCTGCATTGAGCAGGGGCCTGGACTAGGTGGCCTGTAGGGCCCCTTCCAACTCTGTGATTCTACGATTCTAGCCAAGGCTGACCCTACTTAGCTTCAAAGATCTGATGAGGTCGGGCTAGCCTAGGCTATCCAGATCAGGGGCCAGCCCTATTTACCCCATTTGTGCCCCAGAGAGCTTTGCGCTCTGTTGAGCGAGATCTGCTGGTGGTCCCCAGCCCGAGAGACATCTGTTTAGCCATGACCAGGACCAGGGTCTTTTCTGCCCTGGCCCCCCTCTGGTGGGACATGCTCCTATGTGAGATCAGGGCCCTACGAGACCTTTTATAGTTCCGCTGGGCCTGTAAATCAGAGCTGTTCTAACAAGGCTTCGGTTGAGGCAGCGGGCATCCAGAAAAGAAAAAGACCCCCCCCCCCCCCGCTGAAGACACCATAATTGACAAGAACAATCTGGGGCAAAATGCCCCACCAAAAACCCAGGGTAAGCTGGATGTGCGAAATCGGTCCATCTGTGTGCGGCCCGGAGGAAGCGAATTTTAGAGTTCGGTGGCACCAGTATTGTTGCAGTTTGTTTTTAAATGCTGTTTTAAGGTTTTACCTGATTCGTTATTCTCACATTGTGTAGCCGACTGGCCTAGCAGTTGTTTGTGATCCGCCCTGAGCCCATTCGTTGGGAAGGGCGGGATATAAATTTGAAAAATAAATAATATAAAGTACTGGAGTCGGAAACGCTTCGAGTGAAATCAGCTCAAGAAGTTTATCGAGAGGAGGAGATGACTTGCTGGACATGGATCCGGGGGTCTGCTTGTATTTGCACTTAAGCTGCGCCCCTGGCCTCACCCAAAGGACCTGATAGGGTCAGTTTCCCGCAGGTGAGCGCTGTAGGTCTGTGTAAATATCCAGCGCACACCATTGGACTAAATTACGATCTGGCCAGGCTATTGTCTGCCGGATCAAAGCTCCGGCAGCTAACCCAGCCATGTGCAAGGCGGTGACCGCGTGGCGGCCGCCATTACATACATCACAAATGATAAATAAATAAATATGCAAAAAATCTTCCGGGTGAACAGGGGAGGGGGGCTAGCCCCTATTGTATATTCTGAAACTTGGGCACCCTTTTATAACAGGTCTTCCAACGCTGCAAGTTACTCCAGGAGGCAGCCGACTTCGGGCAGCCAGACAAACCCAGTGTGAACACAGCACCCGGGAGAAATGTCAGCTCCTCGCTTTGCTATTATCTCCACAGAAGAATAGGGCTTATCCAGGAATCTCCAGCAAAGAAAGCATCCGGCTGTTATCATCCCATTCGGAAAGCGCAACCCATTCTCGGTACGGCTCCTTCTGCGCCGTGCAATAAAAACAGCATCTGTCCAGGTAAAGCTCAGCACTCAGCAGAAGAGGGAGGGGGAATCCAGCAAACACGGTGCCTTGCAGAGAGTAAATTTCACACATCTCTCTCCATGTCCCCCTTTCATTCAAAAGAGCCCTGCTGGATCAGACTAAAGCCCCATCCGGTCACATGGACACCAATGCTCCCTCTAAGCTGTGGGGTCTGGTGAGCAAAAATTCTACTTGGTGAGCTCCTGGCATCAAAGTGGTGAGCAAGCCATTTGGCTGCTGCATCAGTTAGTTGGCTCTGGAGCCATCCCTTCCTGAGCTGAGACAAAAATGTGTGAACCGAAGGCTAAAAAAACTGTGAGCTAGCTCACACTAACTCAGCTGAGAGGGAATGCTGAACACATGAGGCTGCGTGACACAAAGAGGCTGGAAGAACACTTATCAGGGATGCTTTAGGCTGCTCCGGCATTGAGCAGGGCATTGTACTAGATGACCTGTAGGCCGCCTTCCGAGAGCCGGTCTGGTGTAGTGGTTAGGAGCACAGACTCTAATCTCGGAGAACTGGGTTTGATTCCCCAGTCCTCCATGTGCAGCTGTTGGTGTGACCTTGGGTCAGCCACAAGTTCTCTCAGAGCTGTTCTCTCACGAGCAGTTCTCGAAAGAGCTCTCTCAGCCCCGCCTACCCCTCAGGGCGTCTGTTGTGGGGAGGGGAAGGGAAAGGAGATTTTAAGCTGCTCTGAGTGAAGGGCAGGGTATAAACCCAATCTCCTCCTCCTCCACCACTGAGCCGCGGCCCCTTTCCCAAGGGGGTTCACTGTACTCCTTCCCTTCAGGACCCCGAGGCAAATTGAGGCAGCCCATTTGCATTGTATGGCTGGAACAGGATGCAGGATCTTCAGCTCATCATTCTAAGCTCCAGCGGGCTTGTCCTCGAATGTGGGCTCTGACGCATGGAGAGCATGTGCTCTGCTGCTCAGCCATAGTTCCCTGGGGGATGTGCGGGGCCATCAATGCCCTCTTTGTCACTGAATCGTATTAGTCGAGCACATTTATTCTCTGGGCTTCAGAAAAGGCCATTCAAGTCTTCTCCTGGTTGACATGACCTCCGAGTCCGTCCAGGAAGCCCTTCTTTGTACATTTCCTTCCCAAACATTTATCAGGTTCGGGCTGTTGTCTGTGCCAGCCGTCCCCACGCACTGCCGGTCTCCCCTCCAGATCTCTCTCTCTCTCTCTCTCTCTCTCTCTGTCTACTGGCCTCCTATTGTCGCGCACACGCAAGCGAGGAGTCGGTCCCGCCACTCACGCTGCCTTCGCAAGTGGAGTGATCTGTGCATTGATTGTACCCAAAGGCCCGGGGGAGAATTTGCGGCAGGAACTGTTAGTCTGTGAAAACACTCTCCCAGCAAGGCCAGTCGCTCAAAGCTATACCCTGTGAAAGCTGCAAAGTTGAAATAAGTTTCGCTAACAGATTTCTCCATGTACAGAAACTCAAGCTTTGGTGGTGCTGAAAAGCCCTGGCTTTTAACAGGTCAAACGCTGGGTCGAGGTGACCCAGATTCTCTACCGAGAAGAACAGTGCATACCTTCTGTCGTTTGTTCTACCTCCACTCAATGTATAGAGGACCACTGAAATTCAGGGAGGGCCCTCAAAGGAGATTGTTCAGCCAGGGGGTCATGTCCAAGAACACTGAGTGCTTCATGCTGGCCGTAATTCATTTGCGGGGTTCATTATTGCCATAAATCAGGGGTCTCCATCCTCTTTGAGCCTGCTTGTACCTTTGGCATTCTGCTATGACATGGTGGGCACAGCCACAAGAAGAAGAGATTGGGTGTATACCCCGCCTTTCACTCGGAGTGGCTTACAATCTCCTTTCCCTTCCCCTCCTCACAACAGACACCCTGTGAGGTAGGCGGGGCTGAGAGAACTCTTTCAAGGACTGCTCCTGAGAGAACAGCTCTGAGAAAATTTGTGGCTGGCCCAAGGTCACAACAGCAGCTGCGTGTGGAGGAGTGGGGAATCAAACCCGGTTCTCCCAGATCAGAGTCCGCGCTCTTAACCACTACACCAAACGACTACCCCCCAAATCTATAGTATCAACAGACACCATTTTACTTCCCACCCCCAGGTTTGGCAATCGGTAGGACATTGGACAGCCTAGCCTTATATATAACTTTCTCACTCTGCTATATAACAAAACTGCATGGCGTTCACAAACATATTTGTACAATGTGAGCTGTTTCTTTATACACTTTGGTACTATGCGAATATTGTTAGGAAGCGAGGCAAGATTCCCAACATGATTAAAGCAATCTTTCATGAAATAAGGTTCTGTTTCATCCGAATATGCTGCAATAACCATTTTAGCAGCTGTAACCAGACTTGAGACTAATTTAATATCTGAAACAGCTACCAATCCTTTTAAATACCCTATTAGAATTATCTTAGGATCCGGAGGTATATTACTGCAAAATAGATCATTGATAAACTGGCTTTTAAAATCCCTATGACAATTTCTTACAGTCCATTGAAAATTCTACACGCACAGGACTCCAGCTGGACTGGGGGAATTAGTTATGGTAGCTTAAAATGGAGCCTCAATACCCAGCGTTGGGGACAAGTATTAGGGGACAGAAATCTCCACCATATCAGAAGAACATAAGTAGAATGTCAGACTCTGCCTTGGGGGGAGGGGGGGGGTCAGAGACTGGGGGGGAACCTTCCGGTGAGAGCCAGTTTGGTGTAGTGGTTAAGAGCACAGACTCTAATCTGGGAGAACCGGGTTTGATTCCCCACTCCTCCACATGTAACCAGGTGGGTGACTTTGGGTCGGTCAAAAGTTCTTTCAGAGCTGTTCTCTCAAGGGCAGTTCTTGAGAGAGCTCTCCCAGCCTCTCCTACCTTACAGGGTGTCTCTTCTTCTTCTTCTTCTTCCTTCTTCTCCCTTCTTCTTCCTTTCTTCTTCTTTTGGGTCGCCAGGTCTCCCTTGGCCACCGGCAGGGGATGGGGGGTATGGTTGCCAGATCCAAGTTGGAAAACTCCTGGAGATTTGAGGATGGAGACTAGGGAGGACAGGGAACCCAGGAGGGTACGATGCCATGGAGTCCACCCTCCAAAGCAGCCATTTTCTCCAGGGAAACTGATTTCTGTAGTCTGGAGATGAGGTGTAATTCCAGGGGGTCTCCAGGTCCCACCTGGAGGCTAGCATCCCTAGCAGGGCCAGCCCCAGGGTTTTTTACACACTAGGCAAGGCTACCTTGTGGCGCCCCCCCCCCAGGTGAGGCTGTCTTGTGGCACCCCCCCTAAGTGAGGCTGCCTTGTAGTGCCCCCCATCACCACAGAGCCGCTCTTTCCACCACCGGAGACCCACCCGCAAGGGACACCCCCCACCCTCAGTGCCCGCCCGCCTGCCCGGGCTCATGAGCTCTCCAGCCCCGCCAGCAGCCACCTGCACCAGCTGGCCGCAGCGCCTACCAGTCGATCTGCATTGGCCCAAGGCTAAGTTTGGTTCTTAGCCTGAATGGAAAGCTGCATTCAGACATAATGGTAAATCATGGTTTGCATAAAGCGCACTATCTCCTGGTTTGAATCTCTCTCAGTCTCTCTGCCGTCCCATTTGCCAGCTGCGTCCCTAAGTGGCCACCTAGTTGGCCTAGTGATAGAGCTGGCCCTGATCCCTAGGCAAACTGATACGCACCTGAAGAGAAGAGAGAAGAGATTGGATTGGATTTATACCCCACCCTTCACTACCTGAAGGAGTCTCAGAGCGGCTTACAATCTCCTTTCCCTTCCCCTCCCCACAACAGATACCCTGTGAGGTAGGTAGGGCTGAGAGAGCTCTTTCCCAAGCTGTCCTTGAGAGAACAGCTCTGATGGAGCTATGGCTTGCCCAAGGTCATCCAGCAGCTGCAAGTGGAGGCGTGGGGGATCAAACCCGGTTCTCCCAGATTAGAGTCCGCACACTTAACCACTACAGCAAACTGGTGAAGAAGTCAGTTCTGAGTTTCTGACTTTGGGAAGCTCAGGGGGGAATAAATGTTGTTTGTCTTTTCGGTGCCACCACCGGACTTCTGTTTTGTTTTGTGACACAATCTCCAGCCTGCGGTGCCTCCTCAGTCACAGAGGAAATAGACCCCAGTGCTGGATGCCGCTCAATGCTTGGAGGGGTAAGATAACAAGTCCCGGCCTTTATCACAGCCCCCCCCCCAAAAAAGCATTTCCAAGGACAAAAATTAGCTTCCCCCAAACTGTTTGATAATCAAACAAACAACCAAAAGACCACAAATAATCCCCCAGTTAAACTAACAATAGTCAGGGTGCTGGTGTCTTGAAGGAGGGTTACAAACTCTGGGTTGGGAAATACCTGGAGATGTGGGAGGTGGAGCCTGGGGAGGGCGGGGTTTGGGGAGGGGATGAATCCCAGCCCCGTAATGCCATAGATCCCGCCCTCCAATGCAGCTATTTTCTCCAGGGGAACTTGAGAATTAGCTGTAATTCCAGAAGACCTCTCGGAGGAATGAGCACGGAACGCAAAAATGCAGTTTAGTTCAGTTTGTAGTTCACGGCCGAACCACAAACCGAACCACAAACCTGATTTTCTGCCAAGGATGCAAATGAATTATTCGAGAAGGCTTTTCTGAGCAGGCAATGGAGTCTCGCTCTTCTAAATGTTTCACAAGATTACTTGGAGGGGGAATAATTAGGGATCGTGGCCTCTACTACTGTTCATAGCTTGCTGAAAGGATCCTACTGGGTAATATTTGCATGGTTTAATGTGTCACATTAATAAACACTTTGCTTCAGTTCTGTGTTTAGGCTTCTGGTTGATTCAACAGCCCTAATTCCTATCGCATTGTTAATTGACAGTCCCATTCCGGTAATTGTATTGACTCACTCTGTTGTAATCTGTCTTGGGTCCAAGTGACAAAGGTGGACTATAAAAAAACATTAGTACATAAATCGCCAGGGAAATGTACCTCTGGAAAGGGACAATAAATCCCTCAGCAATGCAAAAGGCAGAGGAGGAGGAGACTGGATTTATACCCCGCCCTTCACTCGGAGTATCAGAGCGGCTTACAATCTCCTTCCCCTTCCCCACAACAGACACCCTGTGAGGTAGTTGGGGCTGGGAGAGCTCTGAGAGAGCTGCTCTTGAGAGAACAGCTCTGAGAGAACTTGTGACTGACCCAAGGTCACACCAGCAGCTGCATGTGGAGGAGCGGGGACTCAAACCCGGTTCTCCCAGATGAGAGGCTGTGCTCTTAACCACTACACCAAACAAGAAATTGTGTGATGTGGTGGGGAAGAATGTGAGTATCAACAAAGGCCGGGGGTATCCCTTCCAATTAATACGGGTGGCATTGTAATCATAACACCGCTATTAGATTATCCGAGGTTTTGTGGTGAAGTAACTGGGGCCAGGTCAATGTACTTGCTGTTCCTTTTGATAATGAGCATCTCTCTCTTAATTCAATTAACATGGTATCACGAAGAGGCAGAGAATGGGGGCATTATCTCCGGGAGCGGGAGAAATGGAGCCAGGAGTGATCTGAACAAAAGCAGGTCACTCAGATACAAGACACTTCACTTGGCAAGCCTTGCACCGGTGTTTTAATGGCAACAGAGGCAAATTTGGGGCTTATCTTCATGGTGGGGGATTTCTTTTTCGTC
The DNA here is from genome assembly GCA_029233225.1 of Lepidodactylus listeri. Classification (NCBI taxonomy): domain Eukaryota; kingdom Metazoa; phylum Chordata; class Lepidosauria; order Squamata; family Gekkonidae; genus Lepidodactylus; species Lepidodactylus listeri. The sequence continues at coordinate 94,417,612 of JARCFY010000011.1, read as the reverse complement.
AGTTCTGGCCCCATACTGGTTTATCCTGTGATTTCCACACACATTTTTCTGTCTTTCCTTTTCACTTTAGTTTTCCCCACCCCCTGTTTCTTTTCCGTTTCTTTTGAGACCACTTTTACCTCAGTATTTTTCTGGAAGACAATTTTGAGTCACCTTTTCCCTCACGCATAATTGTTTCTTTCGGCTTTCTTTGTCCCACCCGTTCCCACCCACCTCCAGGCTCCAGCCTACTTTTTCATGATTGGACTGTGGAGGTCAAATCACTCCCCCCACCCTGCACGCCATTAGTGGTTTGATTTCATTTTCTTTTCCTTTTTTGAAACAGCACTAAAATACCGATATTTCTGTAGTAGCTTGCCAGCTTCTGGTATCAGGTTACAGTGTCTCTTGCTGCTTCTCAAAGACCAATGGGGCCTCTGAAGTCCAGGGTCATCTAATCTGAGGTCAGGTTTTCCAGCAAAATCAAGGCAATGTCAACAGTTCAGCATCTAATGTATGTGTTGCATACACACCCAAAAGTGTCTCTTGGCAGACTTCATAGCCATACACCCTAAATGTCATCCAAATAGCCAGCTTCTCAGGAACAGTCCTGTAAAGACTCATCTTCACTATGAACATGCAGCTGGTACTGAGCCAGGAAAGGTGTACTTTGCCTCCTAGCCTGTAACTTTGTTCTCAGCCTTCTTCTGCAATGTTCCAAAGGTGCAGGTGATTCCGGAGGGCTGGGAGAGGCTAACTGACCTTTGCCTGCTGAATTAGAGCCCGAGGGTGGAGGTAACTCTGAAACATGCATCCTGGCATGCGTGTACTGTCTTTTCCTGCTGATTGGCTTCTGTCGACTCTGGACCGGCTATTCAGGGTCCCGCCTCCTCTGAGGAGTCCTCACTGTCACTGAGCTCTGGATGACCCATGGCAATATCCCTAGATGATTGTAACAATAGGCTTAGCAAGTTCTCTGGATTCCAAGCTTTCATTTTTAAAAAACCTTTATCCCCTTCCATCTCAGAGACATGCCTTTTTAATGATGTCTCCAAGAGCAAAGAGACTAGAGGATTCCTTTAAAAAAAATGAAATCTAGGAATTCAGAGAACCCGTTAACCCTATTGCCGCAACGCTCCAGCAATATATCAATATTTTCATGACTTTTTTTTTAGAAAGGGGAGATTCTGTGATGCCACCAAGGACAACAGCACTCTCCCTTGAAAATCCACATTATTGGCATCACCCCTTCCTTCAGCAGCATATACACTTAAGGCCAGCAACTTTGCGAGTGTCAGAATTGTTGAGGATTGTTGAGTTATAGGATTGTTGATTGCTGAGTTACAGGATTGTTGGGGATTGTTGATTGTTGAGTTACAGGATTGTTGAGGATTGCTGATTGTTGAATAACAGGACTGTTGAGGATTGTTGATTGCTGAGGAACAGGATCGTTGAGGACTGTTGATTGTTGAGTTACAGGATGTTGAGGATTGTTGATTGTTGTGTTACAGGATTGTTAAGGATTGTTGATTGTTGAATTACAGGACTGTTGAGGATTGTTGATTGCTGAGGTACAGGTACATCCCTTTGCTTATCTGTGTGGGGTGTATTGTCCTTCCATCACCATCACTAACTCTGATTTGGATAGCAGTGTCTCCCATCTGGTGTTTACATCCTGGGGTGGAGTATCCAAGCAGGGAGAGCAGCGCCAACCAAAAGTAACTGTGAAGCGCCTCCTCTATAGTGCTGAGTGCCCCTTTATGGGCAGTACCCACCACCAAAGGGCAAGGCTCTGGGTTCTAAGAGTGCCCACTACGGGTTGGAGCAATCCACTGAAATAGCAATCCATTGAAAAGCACCCTATTACCTGAAGCAGAGATCCCAAACCTTTTTGAGCCTGTGGCGCCTTTGGAGTTCTGGAACAGCGCGGTGGGCACAGCCACAAAATGGCTGCCCCAGGAGGCAGAAGGAGTGACTGATCCTTGAACTGTGGTGGCAGCTGCCAACAAAGCAATGGTTTTTATCGACACAGCCAAGTGAGAGCCTTGCAAAGCCGGTTTTGGTGTAGTGGTTAAGAGCGGTGGACTCTAACCTGGGAGAACCAGATGAGATTTCCCTCTCCTCCACATGCAGCTAGCTGACCTTGGGTCCGTCACAAGTTCTCTCAGAGCTGTTCTCTCATGAGTAGTTCTCAAGAGAGTTCTCTCAGCCCCACCTACCTCACAGGGTGTGGGGAGGGGAAGGGGAAGGAGATTGTAAGGCGCTCTGAGACTCCGAGTGAAGGACAGGGTGTAAATCCAGTCTCCTCCTCCTCTTCTACTCCTCCTCCTCCTTCGCCCCCATCTGGCCCCACCCACTTTTCAAAAGCACTCACTGGGCATCGGCTGGCAGGAAAGGTGTCAGCTGGCACCATATTTCCCATGGGCTCTGTGTGGGGACCAGTGTTCCCTCTAAGCTGAGTTAGTGTAAGGTAGCTCACAGGTTTTTAGCCTCCAGCTCTCACACTTTTGTCTTAGCTCAGGAAGGATGGGTCCAGAGCAAACTAATTTATGCAGGAGCCAAATTGCTTGCTCACAACTTCAATGCCAGTAGCTCACAAAGTAGAATCTTTGCTCACAGGACTCCACAGCTTAGAGGGAGCATTGGTGGGGACCCCTGATCTGAACGATGAGTGTCCTGGCTGCAGATGAGTGTCCTATTGGATGAACTTGAGCTATGCCAAGTTTTTCAAGGGTATAATGTTATAGTGCTGTCTGGGGAGTTCTTAAAACTGGAGACAGTTAAGAATCTGACTCACTCTACCCATGGCAGGGAATCCTTTTTTACGCAGAGAGTGATTAAAATGTGGGATTCGTTGCCAGAGAACGGCATGGGCAGCTTTAAAGGAGGATTAGACAGGTTCAGAGAGGAGAGGTCTATCCGTGGTTGTTGGCCATGGTGACCACGTTCGGAGGCAGTCAGCCTCTGAATAACAGTATCAGGAGGCAACTTTAGGGGAAGGCCTCGGCCTCTCTGCCCTGTTGCTGGACCTCTAGAGGAACTGGTTGGCCACTGTGTGAGACAAGATGCTGGACTAGATGGACGGCTGGTCTGATCCAGCAGGGCTCTTCTGAGGTTCTAATGAAGGCCTCGGCCTCTCTGCCCTGTTGTTGGCCCTCCGGAGGAACAGGTTGGCCTCTGTGTGAGACAGGATGCTAGACTAGATGGACCACAGGTCTGACCCAGCATGGCTTATGTTCTAACGAAGGCCTCGGCCTCTGTGCCCTGTTGTTGGCCCTCCAGAGGAACTGGCTGGCCCCTGTGTGAGACAGGATGCTGGACTAGATGGACCCCTGGTCTGATCCAGCAGGGCTCTTCTGATGTTCTTATGAAGGCCTCGGCCTCTGTGCCCTGTTGTTGGCCCTCCGGAGGAACTGGCTGGCCCCTGTGTGAGACAGGATGCTGGACTAGATGGACCCCTGGTCTGATCCAGCAGGGCTCTTCTGAGGTTCTAACGAAGGCCTCGGCCTCTGTGCCCTGTTGTTGGCCCTCCAGAGGAACTGGCTGGCCCCTGTGTGAGACAGGATGCTGGACTAGATGGACCACTGGTCTGATCCAGCAGGGCTCTTCTCATGCTCTTATGGCATGCCCTTGAAACCTCCAAAGTCTATGCTTCCATTGGTATACCACCCATGCAACACCATCATGGCTTGCCACGGGCACATCCCCCAAAACAGGGCTTAGCTGCCATCCTATGTGCTTTTGGGTCAAGGCTCAGGGTGGGGCTCTCAATGTCAAAGCCACTCTCTGCCTCCTAGCTGCTGGTCGAATGTCAGGTATTTTACACATCAAAGACGAGTAGCACCATAGCTGGACACAAATTTAGGGGGAAAGAATTTGTCCTGTCAAGAAAAACAGGGTTAGGAGAAAATGAGTTTTCAGTCTCAGGACAGTTCTCTGGGGCGAAGGATCTAAAAGCTTGGAGATCTCCTAGAACCCCAATTGATCTCCATAGATAATTTCCTTTTTTTTTTTAATTATATTTTTATTAGGTTTTCTGATTCTTTACAAATTCAAATTACATATTTATACATTTATATGCAGGGAGCCTCCAACTTAATCCAACCAAGCATACAACTTAGACCAAGTCAACAACGTATCCGTCTTGGCCTGCACATTCAGCAAATAGCCTAATTTATCCATTTCGGCCCAGTTGAGCAACAAGTTCAAGATTTCTTCTTTTCGTGGCAAAATCGATACTTTCCATAATTTTGCCCTTAAGATACGTGCTGCAGTTACAATGCACAACAAGTTTTTGATTCTCTTTTGATAAGCCATCCAGTAAGATATTCAGAAGAAAGATTGCAGGGTCCATTGGTAAGTCCAGTTCCATAATTTCAAAAATCATTTTTTTTACCATCAACCAATATTCTTTTACATTTTTACATAGCCACCATAAATGGAAATAAGTGCCTTTGCAATTACCCCATATCCAACAGTTATCTGATACATTATTGTAACACTTATGCAACTTATCAGGTGACCAATGCCACCTATAAAACATTTTATAAATATTTTCTTTGTAATTGACTATCTTTAAAAATTTGACTGACTTCCAAATCTTTACCCATCTATCCACTTCTATATTAGATGGATAGAAGTGAATATAGAAGTCCATAGATAAGTTCCCTTGGAGAAAATGGCTGCTTTAGTGGGTGGGACTCCATAGCATCATACCTTTCTGAGATCCCTCTCCTCCCCAAATCCCACCCTCCCCAGGTTCCACCTCCAGTTTGGAACCGGGGGGGGGGGGGTGAGCCAGTTTGGGAGAGAGAGCCAGTTTGATGTAGTGGTTAAGTGCGCAGACTCTAATCTGGGAGAACCGGGTTTGATTCCCCACTCCTCCACTCGCATCTGCTGGATGACCTTGGGCAAGCCATAGCTCTGTACCAGCTGTTCTCTCAAGGACACCTGTCTCAGAGCTCTCTCAGCCCCACCCACCTCACAGGGTGTCTGTTGTGGGGAGGGGAAGGGAAAGGAGTTTGTAAGCCGCTCTGAGACTCCAAGTGAAGGGCAGGGTATAAATCCAATCTCTTCTTCTTCTTCTTCTTCTCCAAAACCTCCAGGAGTTTCCCAACACAGAGTTGTCACAGAGGTGTCTAGCAGGGGATGGGAGAAGGTAAATTGCACTTTTGACACACACAGATAGCAACTGGCCGTGCCCAGTGGTTTTAAAATATCGAAGAAAAGAACGGAGTAACACAGGAGTGGACCCAAATGCACAAAAGGGTGGTGAGTCGGCTGCTGTATGGGGCTTTCTCCAAAGGAAGGCAACGAAGATGATGAGAGGTCTGGAGACCAAGTCCTACAAGGAAAGGTTGAAGGAGCTGGGTAAGTTTGGCCTGGAGAGGAGACAACTGAGAGGGGATATGATTACCATCTTCAAGGGCTGTGCTATAGAGCTGTGCTATAGAGGATGGGGCGGAATTGTCTTTGTCACCCCAGAAGGTCGGACCAGAACCAGCGGGTTGAAATGAAATCAAAAGAGTTTTTGGCTAAACATGAGGAAGAACTTCCTGACAGTTCGAGCGGTTCCTCAGTGGAACAGGCTTCCTCGGGAGGTGGCGGGCTCTCCTTCTTGGGAGGTTTTCAAGCAGAGGCTCGATGGCCATCTGACAGCAATGCTGATTGTGTGAACTTGGGCAGATCACGAGAGGGAGGGCAGGAAGGGCTGCACCAGGGCTTAGTTCTTGTGGCCCTTTCTTACCCTTTCTTACCCGCCAGGGAAATGCTGATTGCCACTTTGGGGGTCAGGAAGCAATTCTTCTTCAGGCCGGTTTGGCTGGGGATCCTGGAGGTTTTTTGCCCTCTTTTTGGGCATGGAGCAGGGGTCACTGGGGGTGTGGAGGGGGAGGTTTTTGTGAATTTCCTGCATTGTGCTTTGGGTTGGACTAGATGACCCTGGAGGTCCCTTCCAACTCTATGATTCTCTGATTCTTTGCTCAGACCTGCAACCTTCTTCTTCTTTTTTTCTACCCCGCTATTCCTCAAAGAGCAATTCACGCTCGAGGTTCTCTGCATGACTCTGCTATGGATGGTTTATTTACTGCTCAGGAGACGACAGAAGGTCTCCTGCAAGCCAGGCTCTCTCCGGGAAGAGGGGTTTCTGGTCTCCCCCTCCCCTCGAGCCTGGCAAAGCCATTAGCTTAACCGAGGCATCTTTAATTGGACACACCGTGTTTAATGTGAAACGTGTGTGACTTCGGAGAGCTGTTTGCTCAGTGGAAGGGGACAACTGTGATGCCAATTTTTTAACAAAAAATCTGGTGTGGGGTCGAGAGGCGGCCGCCGTGTCCCTGTGGGTGTCTCGGGTGTAGGTAAAGAATGCGGAGAATTCAGCAGAAATTAAGCCTTACAAAGCAGCTCTTTGATTTGATTACAACAAGCCTCATTTATCCTTGTGGGCACAAGAATCTCTTTAAATGAGGCAGCAGGGGGAAAAGGAGGCCGGGGTGTGTGTGTGTGTGTGCACAGGGTTACCGTGCCTGGATCTTTCCGAGATAATGCCCATCTTCCCGAGCCCGAGCTCCCCACATGATTCTGCCTCGGCCGCTTTGATTCCCCACTCCTCCACTCACACCTGCTGGATGACCTTGGGCAAGCTGTAGTTCCGTCAGAGCTGTTCTCTCAAGAGCAGTCCTGCAAAGAGCTCTCTCAGCCCCGCCTACCTCACCGGGTGTCTGTTCTGGGGAGGGGAAGGGAAAGGAGTTTGTAAGCCGCTCTGACTCCCTTGGGTAGTGAAGGGCGGGGTGTAAATCCAATCTCTTCTTCTTCTTCTATAAATTTGGGTCTCCATTTAGGGTTGCCAGCCTCCAGGTGGGGCCTGGAGATCTCCTGGAATCACAGCTCATCTCCAGATGACAGAGGTCAGATCTCCTGGAGGAAATGGCTGCTTTGGAGGGGGGACTTTATGGCAGGGGTGTCAAACATAAGGCCCGGGGGTCAGAACTGGCCCGTCCAGGGCTCTTGTGTGACCCCGCGAGCAACTGGTACAAGGGAGGGAACAGGAGACTGCTTGGGGGTTTGGACTGCCAGGTCCGGGGGGGGGGGGTTCCCCACTCAAAGGGCCCCCAACTCAGATAGCCTGGATCTGGCTGGCCGGGGGGGGGGGCTTCTGGAGTTCTGGCCCCGCTGGTGGACCTCCTGATGGCTCCTGGGCTTTGGCCACTGTGTGACCCAGAGTGTTGGACTGGATGGGCCACTGGCCTGATCCAGCAGGGCTTCTCTGATGTTCCAATGTCTGATTATTTCTTTATTACTATCAAACAACAGGTTCTATTATCTGCAAAAGATGTAACCTTTGTAAAGGGCAAAACGGGAGATAACCCTGTTTCCCCTTCTAATTTGCCTTTCTCCCTCTTTCCCTTTTAGCATCCCCTTTTCAATCCTGAACTCTCAGAAGAAGAAGAAAGTCTTGGAATTTTTCCTACTGCTCATCGGCATCAGACCAGTGGTCTGTCTAGTCCAGCATCCTGCCTCACACAGTGGCCAGCCAGTTCCTCTGGAGGGCCAACAACAGGGCAGAGAGGCTGAGGCCTTCATTAGAATATCAGAAGAGGCCTGCTGGATCAGACTTGTGGTCCATCTAGTCCAGCATCCTGTCTCACACAGTGGCCAATCAGTTCCTCTGGAGGGCCAACAACAGGGCAGAGAGGCCGAGGCCTTCATTAGCACACAAGAAGAGCCCTGCTGGATCAGACCAGTGGTCCCTCTAGTCCAGCATCCCGTCTCACACAGAGGCCAATCAGTTCCTCTGGAGGGCCAACAACAGGGTATGGAGGCTGAGGCCTTCTCCTGATGTTGCCTTCTGGCACTGGGATTCAGAAGTTTTTCTGCCTCTGAACGTGCAGGTCACTATAGCTATGAGCCATTGATGGACTTCTCCTCCACGCATCTGTCTAATCCCTTTTTAAAGCCACGTATGCCTGCAGCCATCCCTACATCCCCTGACAGCAATTTCCACGTTTTAATGACTCATTGTGTCAGGAAAATATTTCCTGTTGTCTGTCCTGAGTCAACTGCCCGTCTCTTTCACTGGATGACCTTAACGGCTGATCTGGAGTCTGTGGTTTTCATACTGCTGCGGGAGTCCTCCTGGCCCCATATCCTCCTTCTACACGTCGCTCTGCGCATTCCTTCTGCCTCCGGCCAGTGTGAAAGTTTGTCGTGAATGGGTCTGAGATATTGAGCAGGACTTGGCTGTGTACCTTCTGCTTAAATGCACTCCAATGTTACTCTTTCAACAGCTGACTTCCTCTGCTGTTCATTTCAGCCGCCCCTTTTGTTCTCTTCAAGCCCTGAAATAATCTTCCTGTCCTCTTTCCCACCACTCTAGGTAAACAGGAATGCCCAGAAACCAGGCTCCCTTAGCAACGGATGACCCATTGACATCTTTGGAAGACGAAGGGGAGGGGAGGCCTTGGAACAGTTCTTCAAGCCCCTGGGTTGCCGGCTTCCAGGTGGGGGCTGGAGATCTCCCAGACCGATTTCCCACAAGACACTGCTCCGGTGTCATTCTTCCCTTTGCCCTCATAGCGTGCTTGAATTTCCCACTATTTGCCCCGCGCTGCATTTTGACCCGCGGCTTTGCCCGAATTCCCCTGCGGCTTCAGTGATCCTCAAAAAACAGGATCACTGAAGCCGTAGGGGAATTCAGGCAAAGCCGCAGGTTAAAATGCGGCACGGGGCAAGTAGTGGGAAATTCAAGCACACAATCGGGGCAAAGGGAAGAACGACACCAGAGCAGCCCCTTATGGGAAATCAGTCCCAGTGTAACAATCGATCTCCAGACTTCAGGGATCCCTTCTGTTAAATACCGGGTTCCATGGATGGTCCGACCCCCAGCCTCGTGATCAGCTCTGCTTTATTAGCGATTCAGCAAGAAGACAAAAAAAAAACAAAAAACCCAGGGCAATGGCCCTGTTTAAATAGCATGCAGCTCCACCCACTTCCCAAACAACTACCAACGACAGGCTATTGTCAGAACCATTAATTCCTCATTGGCCACCTCCAGAGTTCTGGTGGGCTATTGTTGTTGAGTACCAAGCTCAGCCGGACTCTGGTCGACTCTGGTAGCCGTGATGTCACTTCTGGGGGAAACCTGGAAGTGATGTAGAGTTTTACCATAGTGTTTCTGGTAATTCCTAGAGCTACCTAACATCACTTCTGGGTGCCTTTTTAAAAAAATAATCTCCAGCAGTATATTATTTCTAAGGAAAGTCTGGACTAGACAGATTCATGGAGGGGATGTCTTGGAATCATAGAATCACACAGAGTTGGAAGGGGCCACTCAGGCCATCTAGTCCAACCCCCTGCTCGATGCAGGATCAGCCTAGAGCATCCCTGGCAAGTCCAGACGCTGCTTCAAGACTGCCAGGGAGGGGAAGCTCACCACCTCCCTAGGCAGCTGATTCCACTGTGGCCCAACTCTTACTATAGGATAAGAGTTTCTGACAATTCCTAGAGCTAACTCATTTCACTTCCGGGTTTTCCGCATCAGTGACACAGCAACACAGCCAGCATCGCCAGTCTTCCTCCTGGCACTGCCTGGAGCAGCACCAGGCAGCTAGGTCTGCCCGCAGGAGGCCTCCCGCCACCAAACAAGAAGCCTGCCAATGTTACCTGCAGCTGGCAAAGGGCACGACCAAGGATAAAAACTTGATGTTCTTGCTATTTTTGAAGGGGCCACGAGACTCCAGTTTGCTTTTGTGTTAAAAGACAGTCTGGAAGTATGGCTGAAAACTAAATACAGACAGGCTAAATTCTGTGAAATCAAAGCGGGCAAGGCCTGTATGTTCACCCCAAAGCACCCCACAAGGTCTTTTTTCTTAATAAAAAAGTTTTATTTTTCAGAAAGAATAAAAGAAACAAACAAACAATAACATAAACAACAAAGAGAAATCAACATACAACAAATATGGGGTTTGTACTCACTACTTTCACTTAAAGGGAAAGGGAAAGGTTTCCCTGGCTCGAAAGCCAGTCAAATACGACTCTAGGGATGCCGTGCTCATCTCCGTTTCCAAGCCGAAGAGCCAGCGCTGTCCGAAGACGTTTCCATGGTCATGTGGCCGGCATTAGACGCCTAGGCGCATGGAACGCTGTTACCTTCCCACTGAAGCAGTACCTACTTCTCTACTTGCAATTCCTTGCTTTTGAACTGCTCGGTTGGCAGGAGCGGGGGCCAGAGACGGGAGCTCATTCCGTCATGTGGCACTCAGGTCTCGAACTGCTGAACAACCAACATTCCGGACTGCAGCTCAGCATCTTAACCCCTTGAGTCACTGCAGCCCTTTTCTTTCACTTACATTTGTCTAAATGGAATCTATACTGTATATACAAGTTTCATTTTTAAGTTTCCATGTTCAGAGCTTTAACCTGTTTAGAACATTTCTTAAGACAGTCCTCCAACCATTTATAAACTCTTGACCAGTTCTTATCAGATCCTTCTTGCTTTTCCTGTTGTTGTGGGGACAGTTTATCCATTTCTGCTGTTTCCAATAATTTATAGATTATTTCAGAGCTTTTTTGGTAGAAAAAGTCCAGCAGGAACTCGTTAGCATACTAGGCCACACCCAACAGCAGAAACGCATTAGCATATTAGGCCACACCACTGACAACATAGCTTATTAGCATATTAGGCCACACCCCCATGTTACCAGAAGAGTGGTCATCCAGCCACACCCACCTTTTGCTTCTTATTCTGTTAACCTTGTTTGTTGTCAAAACCCAGGGCTTTTTTTGGTAGCAGGGATTAATTTGCATGTCAGGCCACATACCCCTAATGTAGCCAATCCTAATGACTTTCTGCGGTTGGGTGTGGCCTATTATGCTAATGAGTTCCTGCTGGGTGTGGCCAACTCAGGAACCAGCCGGAACTCCGTTCTTGTGCGTTCCTGCCCAAAAATAGCCCTGGATTATTTCTTCTTTTCAGAGAACTTCTTCCTTTTTCCAGTATTTTGCATATAAAACTCCGGACACAGTCATCACACGCATCCCCACAAAGCCTCCTTCTCACAGAAGTCGCTCGTAGGTGATCTTTTCCTGTAGCAGAAAAACAAAAGCGTTTCCCCCCTCGTTTTGGTAACTAACCAAAAAAATGCACCGTACTCCGATCCTTAAATATTGTTCACATGGAGATAAATGAGGTGTTTAATTAAACGGCATGCTCGAATACTCTACCCGAGAGATACAGTAATAGCTGTCTTTAGTGCTCCCGCCATATCCAAGCCTTAATGACCCGAGACGCTCAGTGTCTCTCATCTAGAAGATGGGCTGACAGTCAAGGCTGTCTGTCACACACACACGCGTGCACACACACACACACCCATCAGAGGTTTTGCATGAAAGCCCATTATTTATTTATCTCTTATATACAATTTATCGGCCACCCTTCCCTGCGAGCAGGGCTCAGGGCGGCTTACGTCAGAAATAAATAAAATATAATTGAGTTTAAACAACATGAAAATACTTAAAAACAGTCAGAAAAACAGCACTAACTCCAAGATGACGGTAATTTCCACCAGCTCCCCGGGTGGAGGGGATATGCAGGAATAAAAAGGAAGGTCGGAGTGTGAGACTGGCAGAAAATCGCCGTCCTCAACCAAGAAGAAGAAGAAGAGATGGGATTTATACCCCACCCTTCACTCGGAAGTCTCAGAGCAATTTACAAACTCCTCTCCCTTCCCCTCCCCACAACAGGCACCCTGTGAGGTAGGTGGGGCTGAGAGAGCTCTTTCAAGGATTGCCCTTTCAAGGACAGCTCTTGGCAGAACTATGGCTTGCCCGAGGTCATCCAGCAGCTGCAAGTGGAGGAGTGGGGAATCAAACCCGGTTCTCCCAGATTAGAGTTTGTGCACTTAACCACTACACCAAACTGGCTCTCAAATGCTTGGTGGAACATCTCTGCCTTACAAGCCCTACGGAAAGGTCGGAAATCCCATAGGGCACCGATGGTCTCCAGCAGACAGTTCCGCCAGGTGGGGGCCAGGGCTGAGAAAGCCCCGAGAAGGTCCTGGCTCTAGCTGAGGACAGCCAGATCCCTCTCAGGCCAGGGACCATCAGGAGCAGGCCCGTAGTTACAGTGGGGCCTCTTGGGGCTTAGCCCCCGACTTACTGCCAAGGCCCCCTGACTTCCAATCCAGCCCAGGTCCCCCGACTTAGACTTTAGATTTTATTTGTGGCTCTCTGTTGTGGTTTTTTTTTTTTTGTGGGTGTGGCTACAGGCCTGGCCAGGAGGTTCTTATTACTGGAGCGTAATGCTCTTCCAGGGACATATTGAGAGAGGCGGCCCCAAAGGAATGCGGGTCCCTGACCGCTTATGGCCTTAGAGGTCAAAACGAAGACCCGTAGTGCTAACCTTAGCACTGCTGTTCGGACTCACAACAGGTCTAATTGGGAGAGAAGACGGGGCTCAAGCGGCGCTGTCCCTTTGTCTCCAAAACAGTCTCTTGGTCACTTCAGCCCAGGGACAGTTCACGGTACTATTGGAGTGAGCAACTCGGCATGCCTGGACATTGGGGAGTGCTACACCATTCTAAGCGTGTATGGGTGTTATCTCCTTGAATGGGATGCCTCTCTTTGTCTTCACCTGGGAGCTGCCCTCTGACCCCCCCCCTCCCTTTGTCCTCTCCCTCTCTTCACATGGCCTTCCAGGAGACCTATGTCTCTGCAGGTCTCTCCTGTAGATACAATGCCCTCATACTCCAAACTAGGCTTGCCATCCCCCAGATGGGGGCAGGGTTTCCCCCAATTTCAGGGGGCCCAATCCCCCGCCGGCCAACTGGAACCCCGCCCTCGAAAAGCCCCATCCCTCCTGCTATGCCTAGTGCAATGACGTCGCATGGAGGATGCTTTAGCGTTTGGGCAAACTATGGCCAGAAGACTCCCAGAGTAGGACTGGACCACCACCACCCCGCCAAGCAGTGATGCTCTGTCTTCTTGGTGCTGGGGGGGGGGGGGGCAACAGTGGGAGGATTTCTGGAGTTCTGGCCCTGCTGATGGACCTCCTGATGGCACCTGGGTTTTAGCCACTGTTGACACAGAACATTGGACTGGATGGGCCATTGGACATGGGCCATTGACCCAATCCAACATGGTTTCTCTTATGTTCTTACAATCTCTTATGTCCCTCCTGGCCACTGGGGCCAGGGGGGTAGGGTTGCCAGCTCCAGGTTGGGAACTGCTGGATATTTGGGGATGGGGCTTGGGAAGATCAGGGACCTCTGTGAGGTACAATGCCCTAGAGTCCACCCTCCAAAGCATCCATTTTCTCCAGGGGAACTGATCTCTGTAGTCTGGAGATGAGCTGTAATTCCGGGGGATCCCCAGGTCCCACGTGGAGGCTGGCATCCCCGGTAACCCACCCCGAGTCCAAGTGAGAAAGGCGGAGTATGAGTAACATAAAAGTAAAATATAATTTGATGCATTTATTAAATTATTTTATTAAATCATTATATTAAGATATAAATAACATAAACTTGTAAAAATCTGTATTTCCTTTCATACCACGGGCTCAGTTTCAGCAAATCAAGATGCAAAAGGCACATGGCATCCGGATGCCAGAACCCACCGGTGAGCGCCAGGCGTTCCCCAAGTCCCCCTTGGATATTTTATTGTCCATGAATGTCAACGGCAGTCCCTGTCTGAAACCCAGCAATTTGTGTTTGCTTTTTTTCTAATCTATGCGCTCCAGAGCCAATAAAATCCCACACAAATATCTTTGCATCTTACTAGGGCCCATGATTGTTCCACTTTTTGCCATCCTCAGAGACACCAAGAGAATTTGTATCCTCGCTCTCGGATCCTTGGGTTTGCGTAATCCATCTCTGCCACAGAAACTAATTACTCTGTTCGCCACAAAGGCAGCAAGGGGAGAGCTAATGAGTTACCGCTGGCCATTGGCTTACAAGAAATTACATGCAAGGGGGGGGGATGTAGCCGTCTAACAGCGATGACACCAAATCCCCCCCCCTCTCTAACTCTCTCTCTGTGTTTTGTTCCGCTTCCCCAGCTGCCTGCTCCACAAAGCAGTTAAAATACCAGTGATTAAGACCAGAATAACTGAAATGCCTGTCTGAGTGGAACACATCTGTTCACAACATGCAAGATGGAGGAGCTAGACTCAAGTCCAGCGGCAACTAAGGCTGATTCTGCACCCATCTGTTTCCTTGCTGTTTTTCCACAGCCATGTCGTCGGGAGGTTAATCTCTTTCTGTACTGCATGCCGCTTTCACTGTCTTTTTGGTTCATTGGGTTTTATGGTACCTTCTGCATAGAGTTCTGGCTGTTCAGGGGTGACTGCAGTCAGTCAGGCGTTGCCCCAGGAGTATCCAAAAGTGGTTTTGAGCAGCACCTTTTCCTTCCTCCACTTCCGATTTGAAGGGAACAATAAGCAGATGACATGGCTTCACTGATCTCTGTCAGTTCCCTCACCCCTATTTCCCCCTCTGTATTTCTCACCTTGCCATGAATTACTTGGCTCAGGCAGCTAAGGGCCTAATCTGCATCTAGGAGGAGGAGATTAGATTTGTATCCTGCCCTTCACTCAAGAGTCTCAAAGCAGCTTACAAACTCCTCCCCCTCCCCACAACAGACACCACATGAGGTAGGCAGGGCTGAGAGAGCTCTCTCGAGAACTGTCCTTGAGAGAACAGCTCTGACAGAACTATGGCTTGCCCAAGGTCATCCAGTGGCTGCAAGTGAAGGAGTGGGGAATCAAACCCAGCCCTCCCAGATTAGAATCCACACACTTAACCACTACACCAGACTGGCTCCAAATCTAGCATTTGCTGTGTTGTTTTACCAAACCCACACTGGAACAGAAAAAGATGCAACTCAAGACCACATTCAGATGCCCCAGGCCAATGCTGTACTGATTGCAGAGTCATAAGAACATAAGAGAAGCCAGTCCAACACTCTGTGTCACACAGTGGCCAAAAACACCAGGTGCCCTCAGGAGGTCCACCAGTGGGACCAGGACACTAGAGGCCCTCCCACTGTTCCCGCCGCCAAGCACCAAGAATGCAGAGCATCACTTGCCCCAGACTGAGAGTTCCTATCTATACCTTGTGGCTAATAGCCACTGATGGACCTCTGCTCCATATGTTTCTTCAATACCCTCTTGAAGCCACCCATGCTTGTAGCTCCCACCACCTCCTGTGGCAGTGAATTCCACGTGTTCATCACTCTTTGGGTGAAGAAGGATTTCCTTTTATCCATTCTAACCCGACTGCTCAGCAACTTCACGGAGTGCCTTCGAGTTCTTGTTTTGTGAGAAAGGGAGAAAAGGACTTCTTTCTCTACCTGCTCAATCCCACGCATAATCTTATAAACTTCAGTCATGTCACCTCTCAGCCATCGTTTCTCCAAGCTAAAGAGCCCCAAGTGCTTCAGCCTTTCTTCATAGGGAAAGTGTTCCAACCCTTTTATCATCCTAGTTGCCCTCCTCTGCATGTGTTCCATGTATTCCACGTGTTCATCACTCTTTGGGTGAAGAAGGACTTCCTTTTATCCATTCTAACCCGACTGCTCAGCAACTTCTTGGAGTGCCTATGAGTTCTTGTTTTGTGAGAAAGGGAGAAAAGGACTTCTTTCTCTACCTGCTCAATCCCACACATAATCTTATAAACTTCAGTCATGTCACCTCTCAGCCGTCGTTTCTCCAAGCTAAAGAGCCCCAAGTGCTTCAGCCTTTCTTCATAGGGAAAGTGTTCCAACCCTTTTATCATCCTAGTTGCCCTCCTCTGCATGTGTTCCATGTATTCCACGTGTTCATCACTCTTTGGGTGAAGAAGGACTTCCTTTTATCCGTTCTAACCCGACTGCTCAGCAACTTCATGGAGTGCCCACGAGTTCTTGTATTGCCATAAAACGGCCATTTTGGTGTGGTGGTTAAGTGCGCGGACTCTAATCTGGGAGAACCGGGTTTGATTCCCCACTCCTCTACTTGTACCTGCTGGATGACCTTGGGCAAGCCATAGCTCTGCCAGAACTGTTCTTGAAAGAGCAATTTCTGTCAGAGCTCTCTCAGACCCACCTACCTCACAGGGTGTCTGTTGTGGGGAGGGGGAGGGAAAGGAGATTGTAAGATGCTCTGAGACTCCCTTAGGGAGTGGAGGGCGGGGTATAAATCCAATCTCTTCTTCTTCTTCTTCTTCTTCTTCCTCTCCTTCTTCTTCTCCTTCCTGCATTTGTGGCTTTGTTTAAAGCACTCAGCTAACCAGCAGGGACTGGGCTAACCACACCAGTTAACTCCAATATTTCATGCCAAGCAGATGCTCTACCACTGAGCCACGGCCGCTCCCATTCTTTTCAAAAATCCTTTTCTAAAAGGTGCTGGATCAGACATTTTGATTCCAGAAAGCCATTTATGCTGTTTTATTGACACCAGAGCCGCTGGACTCAAAGGCGACTTTGAACAGAGACGTTCCCAGCCCGGCGATAAAGCAGCCGTAACGTTTTAGTACAAACGCAGCAAATGCAGCGTGGAGAAACGTCACCCTGCCAATGACCCGGCCCACTAACTTCTGGCACCCAGCTGACTTCTGGGAAGATGGGGAGCAGCAGATGCACAACAAAAGCAGCAGATGTTCCGAAAGGCTCCCCAGGGGAAGGGTGGTGGAGGGGGGGGGGAGATGTGTCAAGGTGTTGTGAGCCTCCTCTGAGTTTTATGTATGCACCCCACACCAGCTGTGGTGGTCCGATGGAGGTCACTGGAGCTCCAGCCGAGAGGGAGAGAATGGTGCAAAATCACAGATCAAAGCGAGGGCTGCCCTTTCTGTGACACTTGTCCCAAACGGAGAACATCTCTTCCCTGGCTAGGTTTGTCAACTTCCAGGCGGGGCCTGCAGGATTTTTAAGGCAAGAGACGGAGGTGGTTTGTCAATTTGGTGTCATTGTGTAGTGGTGTAGTGGTTTGTCAGTCTGGTGTAGTTGTTAAGAGCATGGACTCTAATCTGGGAGAACTGGGTTTGATTCCTCACTCCTCCGCATGCAGCTGCTGGTGTGACCTTGGGTCAATCACAAGTTCTCTCAGAGCTGTTCTCTCAAGGGCAGTCCTCGAAACAGCTCTCTCAGCCCCACCTGCCTTACAGGGTGTCTGTTGTGGGGAGGGGAAGGGAAAGGAGATTGTAAGCCGCTCTGAGACTCCTTCAGGTAGTGAAGGATGGGGTATAAATCCAATCTCCTCCTCCTCCTCTTCTTCTTCTTCTTTGCCTGCCTCTGCGTAACAACCCTGGACTTCCTTGATGGTCTCCCATCCAAGAGGTGTCCGGGCCACACCAGTTTGGTGTAGTGGTTAAGTGCACGGACTCTAATCTGGGAGAACCGGGTTTGATTCCCCACTCCTCCACCTGCACCTGCTGGATGACCTTGGGCAAGCCGTAGTTCTGTCAGAGCTGTTCTTGAAAAAGAGCAGTTTCTGTCAGAGCTCTCTCAGACCCACCTACCTCACAGGGTGTCTGTTGTGGGGAGGGGAAGGGACAGAGATTTTAAGCCGCTCTGAGACTCCTTCGGGTAGTGAAGGGCGGGGTATAAATCCAATCTCTTCCTCTTCTTCTTCTTCTTCCACCTCCATTACTTAGTGCTAACACTGGGAGCCATTCCACAAACCAAAACCAGACTGGGCAATTCTTTCCTTCTCGTAGGGCCCTCTGCAGCTCTTAGCATAGACCAGCCTTGCTGAGCGATACATACTTTCGATCAAGAATGCAAGATTTCTCCACCACTGAATATCTACACACACACACACCCCCAAACACTCAAACAAAAGAGTATCCTTCGAGGACAAAGCAAAGACGTGACGCCTCCAGAAGACGGGGAACAAACCGCAGTTGACAAATGAAAAGGACGCTGCGTATGAGAGGGAGCGCATTAATTCTGCACCTCTATCTGATTTCCTTCCCTTCACAACCAAAAAGATTTTTCACAGTAAAGTCCGTGCTGGGCAGGGGAGGGGGGGAGATATATATAACCTTGCATCTCAGGGTGGGCGGAGGGGTGGGGGAGAAAGAAAGAAAGAAACCTCTTTGCCAGCGTAACTTCTGTTTTATCACTCGGTGTAGTGGTAATCAGCATGCGATGTTATCGCTGCCCTTTTTTGCAAACTCGGCAGGATCCCCCAGGGTAACAAGATGAATGGGAAGGTTTCCAGACAATCCAATTGTCCAAAAAGAGGAGGAGGAATGAGAGGCCTGCAGGGTAGCAGTGATGAGCGCAGACTTGCTCCCTCTAACCCAGGGGTGGCCAACCTTGCTTAACGTAAGAGCCACATAGAATAAACGTCAGATGTCTGAGAGCCGCAAGACAGGAACAAATATCACACACATGTTTTTATTTTTAAAAATATGCAAATTTGCTTTTTATTAACGTTAAATGGGACTGCCAAAAATAAAAACAAACGAGGAAAACCGGTTATTGATAATGATATTACTTGTTTGCTAATGATATTGAGAGAGAGAGAGAAAAAGAGAGAGATGGAAAGAAAGAATTAAAGAAGTGGAAAGAAGAGAGAGAGAAACTAGGAAAGCAAATAGATGGGAGGGAGGAGGGAAGGAAGAGAGAAAGAGAGAAAAAGCATGCCTCCCCTTTGCTTCCCCAGCTGCCCTGCCAGGAGCCGCACAAAATGTGTGAAAGAGCTGCATGTGGCTCCCGAGCCACAGGTTGGCCACCCCTGCTCTAACCTGTGGGATCTTGTGAGCCAAAATCCCACTCGGTGAGCCACTGGCATTCAAGTTGTGAGCAAGCGATTTGGCTGCGGCATCGATTCGTTTGCTCGGGAGCCGTCCTTCTTGAGTGAAGACAAAAAAAATGTGTGAGCCGGAGGCTAAGAAACTGTGGGCTAGCTCACACTGACTCAGCTTAGAGGGAACAGTGGCGCAGAGTCCTCTCGCTTTCATAGTCTTGTCGACAAGTAATTTGAAAAGAGAAATTGTAAGATGCCAGACCAGGGGTCCCCAACCCTTTCGAGCCTGTGGCCACCTTTGGAATTCTGACACAACATGGGGGGCGCAGCCGCAAAATGGCTGCCGCAAAATGGCTGCCATAGGAGGAGGAGCCAGCCACAAGGCAGCAGCTGCAGCTTACCATCTGTCACCCAGCAAAGATCCTTGTGCTGCGATGACAGCTGTTGCCAAGCGACACAGCCCCTCAAATCAGGTTGCTAGGTCTGGGTTGGAGAGGGCGGGGTTTGAGGAGGGGAGGGGCCTCAGCATGGTACAGTGCCATAGAGTCCAACCCTCAAAGCAGCCATTTTCTCCAGACATGAGAACATAAGAGAAGCCATGGTGGATCAGGCCAATGGCCCATCCAGTCCCACACTCTGTGTCACACAGTGGCCAAAACCCAGGTGCCATAAGGAGGTCCATTAGCAGGGCCAGAACTCCAGAAGCCCTCCCATTGTGCCCCCCCCCCCAAGCACCAAGAATACAGAGCATCACTTGTTCCATCTATGCCTTGTGGCTAACAGCCACTGATGGACCTCTGCACTGTACGTTCATCCAATCCTCTCTTGAATGTCCCATTTTGTTGACTGTACTGAATCACCATGTGTCATCCACCTTGAATCCCTGTGAGAAACGCAGACTATAAATAATGTAAATGAATGAGTGAATAAATAGAATGGAAGGGATCCACAGGTCCTGACCTATCCATCAAGGAGGAGTCATGGCTCAGTGGTAAGACATCTGTTTGACATGCAGAAGGTCCCAGGTTCAATCCCCAGCGCCTCCACTTCAAAAGACCAGGCAGTAGGTGATGGAAAAGACCTCTGCCTGAGACCCTGGAGAGCTGCTGCCAGGACCATGATGGCCCAAATGTCCGATTCAGGAGAAGGCAGCTTCAAGTGCTGACTGTACATGGCTGACCCTGCTTAGCTTTTGAGATCTGAAAAGCTCAGGCTTGCTTGTGCCATCCAAAACCAACCTCTTGCCAGAGACTATTCAATTAGTTAGTCTGATCATCAATTAAAATCTTTTGATCAACTTTAAAAAAAGGTCTCAATGAACTTAGGCAGATCATGAGCAGGAGGGCAGGAAGGGTTGCATCAGTGCTTAGTTCTCGTGGCCCTTTCTTACACGTTCACGGAAATGCTGATCTCCACTTTGGGGTCAGGAAGCCATTTTTCTGCAGGCCAGTTTGTCCGGGGATCCTGGAGGTTTTTTGTCATCTTCTGGACATGGAACAGCAGTCACTGTGGGTGTGGAGGGAGAGGTATTTGTGAATATCCTGCATTGTACAGGGGGTTGGACTAGATTACCCTGGAGATCCCTTCTAACTCTATGATTCTATGGCTGCGTTCAGACTGGCAGTTTGTCCCAGTGTAGGCACAGCTGTCAGGCATTCCCCGGGCGTACTCACCCTGTCAAAGGATGACTTGGAGCCGGGTTAAAAAGCCACCACCTCCGAAGTAGAGTTTCTGTTTCCTTGCGCATTCATCGCACATGGCCGGCTGTCTGAACACGGGGGAGCGCACACAGAATGGATTTGGCAGTCTGAACCTGCAGATCCATTCTGCCGCCCGGGAAGCGGCTTTCTAAAAAAATTGCCCATGTGCCCATATGCGTGGACATGAATTTTGGCCATTTTTGCAGTGCGCTCCGTGGCTGATGCACTACAATAATGTGGATGCTTTCCCACGGGATGTCTCTGTGGATAACCCGCCGTAGGGTGTGCTGTGTGGCTGATACGTCCCGCAACATTTTAAACTGGGTCAGTTAGAGGTGGCACCATATCGCCGCAAGCTGCCGCTCTGTCCTCAGCCTATGATTCATTAAAAACAAAACCGACAAAGATCCTGAAAGGGCAAGGGGTCTCGGAAAAGCGTCTTTCCCTCTTCCCCGTCAATACCAAGATGGCCCCCACTGCGATCCATATAAGTGTCGGTGTAAATTTGAAAAGCACACTTGGCAGAAGTAGCGTTTATTCACATGCAAATTTATGCAGATTTGATTGATTCATCTGCTAAGACTCATCCAGTAATCAAGGATGACTTCTTGAACCCTACTCGGGCTGATCCTTGTGACAAGTGCTGTTAGATGTCGAAACTATCCCCACCCCCAACGCCCATCCCACGCATTGCGCAAAACAGATGCCACGATCCACTGGCGGCAACTCCCCCCCCCCCCCCGGCGCGCTGCAGCTGCCAACGCTGACAATGCTTAATTTAAAGATTAGCAGCACCATGACCTGGGGGCCTGATACATTTCCAGAAGACATACTTGCTTCACCCCTGGTCTGTTTCCTTTCCGAGCCAGAGGAGAAAAGGATTGTGTGAGCAAATTGAAAATTAACTGCCTTCCCATCCTCCTTCTCAGCAGGTACCAAGGGCATCCGCAATTAGACCGCTCTCCGAAGAAACCGAATGGCCCAGGATTCCAGAGGCTCTGCAGTCAGCGTGACGCAGCAGCAAAAAAGGCTAATGTGAATGTGGTGTGTATCCAGAGAGTCAAAACATCCAAATCGAAAGATGTCACAGTCCTGCTGTACGTGGAGGGTTGTGTGCAGTTCTGGAGGCCTCACTTCAAAAGGGATGTGGACCGAATGGAGCGGGTGCAGAGGAGAGCGACGAGGATGACCGGGGGCCTGGAGACCCAGAGGCCCTATGAGGAAAGGCTGAGGGACTTGGGAAGGTTCAGTCTGGACAAGAGGAGGTTGAGGGGGGACAGGATGGCTCTCTTGAAGGATATGAAGGGCTGTCCCTTAGAGGAGGGCAGGGAGCTGTTCCCGTGGGCAGCAGGGGAGAGGACTCACAAGAATGGGTTGAAATTAAAGGTGGGAAGGTACTGGTTGGATATTAGGGGGAAATGTTATAGTAAGAGTAGCTGAGCAGGCTGCCTGGGGAGGTGGTGAGCTCCCCCTCCCTGGCAGTCTTCAAGCAGCGGCTGGACAAACACTTGTCTGGGATGCTGTCGGCTGATCCTGCACTGAGCGGGGGGTTGGATTAGATGGCCTGTATGGTCTCTTCCAGTTCTATGATTCTATGCATTTTTCTCACTTCCCCTTATTGTTTCCCAACATTCTTCTCTTTCCAGCACTCCTTGGACGCACGTCCATCACAGCCCGGAAAAATTATTTATTTATTTATTTGTTAAATTAGATTTAGTAGGCCACCCTTCCTGATGAGTAGGGCTCGGGGCGGCTTACAGCAAATAATACACAATCTCATACAAACGACATTAAAACAATCCAATAAATAGCAGTAGGTAAAAACAGTATGAGGGGCTGCAGTGGCTCAAGTGGTTAAGACACTGAGCTGCAGACCGGAAGGTTGGCAGTTCAGCAGTTCGAGATCCGAGTGTCATGTGACGGAGTGAGCTCCCGTCTCTGGCCCCAGCTCCTGCCAACCTAGCCATTCGACAGCAAGAAATTGCAAGTAGAGAAATAGGTACCACTTCGGTGGGAAGGGAACAGTGTCCCGTGTGCCTCGGTGTCTAGTCATGCTGGCCACGTGACCATGGAGACATCTTTGGACAGCTCTGGCTCTTCGGCTTGGAAACGGAGATGAGCACTCCATCCCTAGAACCGTATTCAGCTGGCTTTCGAGCAAGGGAAACCTTTACCTAAAAACAGTATATATACGATGCATAAGATGGCGGAAAATCCTAGCTCCCCAGCCTCCCTGGGGGGAGGGGTTATGAGGAATGGGGGATTATATGTAAGTGCCAGAAGAAGTCCCGTCACGGCCCTCAGCCAAAAGCCCAGTGGAACATCTCTGCCTTACACGCCTAGCGGAAATGTAGCGGCTCCTGCAGGGCATGGATGTCATCGGGTAGAGCGTTCCACCAGGCAGGGTGCAGGGCTGAAAAGGCCCTGACCCTGGTCGAAGACGGCCGGACTTCTCTTGGGCCGGGGGGGGATCATCAGCAAGTTCTTATTTCCAGAGCATCTCACAGCGTTGAGGTCTTCTTATTAGTTTCCCCCCCAATATTAAGCGAATTGTCTGGAACTGACGAGAAACGTGGCTTATTCCCTTTGGTTTGAGAGACCGGCTTTTCTTTTCTGTTCCTCGCCATCCTATTTTCTTCCCCGCCTCCCTGCTTTGCCACTCTGCGGCAATTAGAAGCTCAATTTCCTGAATACCTTAAGATGCTCTGCCAAAGGAACCTGGAGCCCGAACAAGATGGATGAGGGGGCGAGTGCGAGGAGGGAAGCTTTTAAAGATGACCACTGGGATTACAAGCATCGTTGCCGTTAACTGGCTAAAAGGTTTGAAGATGATGGACCGGGCTCTTAAGAGGCCTTCTGTGGAAACTGGGCTTGTCTTGTTCCAAAAAAGAAAAAATATTGCTAATAATAAGCTCAGCACCAGGCGGAGGTGGAATGAAAGAGAAGATCTGAGCGGGGAGAGATGGAAACAGGAGGGGCATTCTTCAAAAAACAACCTCACAAAACACACAACTCCTGCGGTGGAAAAACAAACAGTTTCGGAGGAATGGCTTAGCCTCTCGGATTTGTCTTCGGTTGGCAAATATCCTAGAAAGGGGGCATTTATTTCAAAGACTTTCGCTACAAAGAAGTGATAGAAGATAGGAACGTAGTAAAGGAAAGTGGAACTCTCAAATTTGCCGATACAAGTTTGTTAAAATAACTACCGATGTTCCCTCTAATCCCCCCCCACCTCCTGAGCGGAGCAGAATGTAACTGCTGTAATCTTAAAATGGGCAATGGGCAGAGCAAGACCCTGCGTGGTTCCAGATTGCTGCTGAGCGGGGCTTCCTGTGTCAATGAGCGGCCACTCGCATGCTCAGCTTAGAGGGAACACTGTTCGCTTCAGTGAGAGCCAGTTTGGTGTAGTGGTTAAGAGTGCAGAGTGGTTAAGAGCACAGACTCTAATCTGGGAGAACCGGGTTTGATTCCCCGCGCCTCCACATGCAGCTGCTGGTGTGACCTTGGGTCAGTCACAAATTCTCTCAGAGCAGTTCTCACAAGGACAGTTCTGGAAAGAGCTCTCTCAGCCCCGCCTACCTCAGGGTGTCTGTTGTGGGGAGGGGAAGGGAAAGGAGATTGTAAGCTGCTCTGCGACTTCTTCCAGAAGTGAAGAGCGGGGTATAAATCCAATCTCCTCCTCCTCCTCCTCTTCTTCTTCCTCTCCTCCTCCTCTCATATTGTCAGGAGAGGCAAGTAGATAACTGATCAAAGGTGACTAACAGTGACTAGACACAGACTGGCTTTAAGATTGCCACAAATCAGATACATGTGGCGACTAATAATTATTTTGAGCAACTGGCTCTTTGGGGGCTGCTTCAAGGTTGCTGTGGAATCTCCACTGTTGTTGCATTTCCCAGGAGTGTGCTCTCAGGCATGATATCACTTTCAGTGCAAAACTGGAAGTGAGGTCACTGCATCAACATGATGTGCTAGGATTCACCCTTCCCCAGAATTCTATGGCTTAACCATAGTGTTTGGGGGATCCTAGAATGTCACACTGGTGGGGTGACCTCATGGTTTTACACCGGAATGGTGTGATAGCTCTTCATCCTCCCATTTTACCCCCACCATCCTGCCAAGCGGTGGCAGAGACAGTGGGCCAAGGATAAGAGGTCAAACCCTACCTCAAGTGCAGAGTAGATTACCCTCCCCACAACAGACACCCTGTGAGGTAGGTGGGGCTGAGAGAGCTCTTTCGAGAACTGCTTGTGAGAGAACAGCTCTGAAATAACTTGTAAATGACCCAAGGTCACACCAGCAGCTGCATGTGGAAGAGTGGGGAATCAAAGCCGGTTCTCCCAGATTAGAGCCCGCTCTCCTAACCACTACACCACACTGGTTCTCACATTGTCTAGGATAAGTACAGAGTTTAAGTTAAATGGGTTGCATGTTCTAACCTTTTCTTTATATCCTTGCTCAGCCTGATGCTTGAATACACCATGTGTACTCCTTTTGTTGTTGTTTATTAAGGAGAAGATGTGGTAACTAGGTGGAGCCTCTAAACAGCAATGCAGATACTGACAGATTTCCAAGCAGAAGTGTTCACTACCCAGACCAAAATTTAATAACCCCTTAGAATAATGCAAAGGGATGGTATTGCCAAGCAGAGACTTTAGACTGCTGGGGGTGTTTTCCAACTTCTTAGGACCCAAGGGAATGGAGTAAGGTTGCCAAGTGGGGGGGGGGAGACTTACCAGGAGAAAGAGAAAGGCCCAGGCCACATTGCTGGCATTGCAGAGGAAGTGATGTCACCACACCAGTGACTTCTGAGTGACACTCTGGTATTTGTACAATAACTCAATGGTAAAACCAGCTTCTACCATGGAGTTTTTGCCCAAATACCAGAGCGTAACCCGGAAGTCGCTGTTATGATGGCGTCACTTCTTGTGCAATGCCGGGGAGTGACCTGGGCCTTCTTTCTAGTGGTAAGTCCCCCCACTGGCCAAATGATTGGCAGCCAGGGGGCTAAGCCTGGCAGTGTGGGACTTCAGCCTCCACTGGGGGGTCTTGCAATTGTGGGTCTGGGGATTGTGAGTCTGTTCCTTCAAACAAGGGTTAATTCACAAGTATAACAGATCAAGCTCAAAAATTTTCAATTATATAGCTGAAAACCAAGAATAAATTAAAATTAAAATAGAAAAGGTTAAAAAAGAAAGAGTTTGGCAATATATGTTTGTAATACAATTATAATTAGTTAAGAAGATAAATGGAAACGATAGAATAAAGATATTTAAACAGAAGTGAAAAATCAAGAGTATATATAAGCAAGTTCTATACATATAAGAGCTGCCTAATAATTATGTTATTATTTAGATGGTTGTAGTTAATTGCAGTTTATTCTTTTTTGTATGATTTTTGTATGATTCCGATAATTGTGTCTATGTTTGATGTATGATCTAGATCAGGGGTGGGCAAACTTGCTCAGCGTAAGAGCCACCTAGAACAGGGGTGGCTAAACTTGCTTAATGTAAGAGCCACATAGAATAAACATCAGACGTTTGAGAGCCACAAGACATGAACAAATATTACCTGCTTTTATTGGAAAATAAGCAAATTTGCTTTTTATTAACATTAAATGAGACTGCCAAAAATAATAACAAAAGGGGTAAAAGGCAGATATTGATAATGATGTTAATTTGTCCAGTGATATTTGTTTGCTAATGATATTTAGCTTCCCCAGCCGCCCTGCCGGGAGCCACATAATATATGTGAAAGAGCCGCATGCAGCTCCCGAGCCACAGTTTGCCTACCCCTGATCTAGATGATCATAGATGTGTGTAATTGTAGATGACTGTAGATCTATGATTTAGATGATCGTAGATGACTGCAGTTTACATTCTATGTTTGTGTGTTTGTAAACTGAAATTTAAAAATGGGGGGAAGGGTTAATTCACAAGTACGACAGCAGATTTGTCTGGAGAGGCTGGATGACAATTCATGATTTCCTGGCTCTGTAAATGTTCATGCAAAGGTGAAGAACTGCAAGTGACATGAAGGTTCACTCTACTGGCAAAACCCTTAAACTTTCACCTATCGCCCGACTCTCATTTCACGCACCCCTCCATCACTTGACAGAGATAAATAAGTGTGGGATTGTGTCTGAAATATTAACTTCCAAGTATATATTTATAGACGAGAAAGTCGGGTTTTTTAAAAAAACCAAAAAATCAGAGGAGTCATAAATTGCACCTGGTTGTCACGCAACTCGCGCGGCAAATGATGAAAGGTTCCCTTTTTCAGGCCTCATCAGCAAATCAGGAGTACCAATCCTCATTTAAAGAGAGATGATGCCCTACTGGCAAAGACGCCGCTCACAGCCCTCTGCTCTTAGGGCTTACCCAGACATGAATTTTATAGCAGCCGCTCCGCACAGCAAGCAGGTTATCATTTTCAGATTGCAGCAGGATAACCCTCGGAGCGAAAAGCAAATGCATGCGGGGCTGTTACCTTGACGCCGTGTCCTTCAGGGGCAGGCTGGGAAGCTCAAACAGCCCATAAGTAATAGGCAGGACGCCTGATAACATAGCAAAATTATTATTTAATTATACTTGATAAAATCACAGCACAAATTGTTGCATGTGAATATAAGTAATACCTGTTCATTCTCATATATGGAGTTGAATAGCTATCCACCATTATAAATGTCTATGGCACTTTACGTGGTATTTTTCCATGTGGGCTTCTTTCCGTGTGGGCTTTTATGTGTATGGGCTTTTTCTGTGTGGGCTTATTTCCATGTGGGCATTTCCCCACATGGGCATTTTTCCATGTGGGCTTTTTCCCTGTGAGCATTTATGTCCATGGGGTTTTTCCTGTGGGCTTTTTTCTGGTCACCAAGTAACCGAGCTGAATAGAGTTGCCAGGAGGGCGATGGGGGGGGGGACTTATCAGGAGTGGGAAAGAAGGAGAGAGTGATGTGCTGGTGACATGGCTATGTGCATGCCAGAAATGTAGGGCTGCCAGGTCCCCTGGGGGGTGGGGTTTTTACCGCCAAAATGGCCCCCAATCTGCCAGTCCGGACCAGCCGATGGGTCCGGACCAGCCGATGCTCTATCAATCAGCCTGAAAACTCTATGGTACCATAGAGTTTTCAGGCTGATTGCAGGAGTGTCAGCTAGCGACGTGCTCACCATGATAACATCACTTCCGGGTGACATCATCGCGCTGCGTGCCCGCATATGTCCCAGAACAGGACCAACTCTCCCCCACTGCACCAGGTAAGTAACCTGGCAACCCTACAGAAGTGACATCGTCACACCACAGCGTAGGGGCAACACTCTGGCATTTGGGCAAAAACTCTATGGTGAAAAAGGCCTCTACCACAGAGTTTGGGCCCAAATACCAGGGCTTCACCCAGATGTCGCCTACATGATGACCTTACTTCTAGTACACGCCAGAAGTGACAGTGTCCCATTGCGGGCAAGGACATCTGGGCCTCCCTCTTTCTCCTGGGAAGTCCCCCAGCTGGCCAGCTAATTGGCAGCAAGAGGCGGGGCCTGGCTGCAGGAGATCCCCGCCTCCACAGGGATGGGTCTAGCAACCCTAGAACTGAATGGCCTGGGAGGAACAGCCAACTTTACAGGGGACGCTCCACTTGAAAGCGACCAGCAGCAATGCCGACAAGTCCTAGCTCGCATATTACTAGTATATTACTAGTATATTTACACTGGGCCTTTCTCCCCAGTGTAGCAGCCCTAACAGCCCAGACTAGCTTGATCTTGTCAGAACTGGCAATCTAAGAAACCCACAGGGTTGCCAGATGCCTACTGGGGGAAGGAGCTCCCCTGTCCCAGGGCCCTCCCCTGGCGCTGATCAGCTGGCCACTAAGGGAATTACAGTTAGAAAAACTAGACTTAGTCCTGTGTTGCCAGCAGCACCGTGATGCCACTTCCATCTCACACAGGACGTGATGTCATCACGTTGCCGGCAACACGGGTATACTCTGGTATTTGGGGGGAAACTCTATGGTGAAAATGACTTCTACCATAGAGGTTTTTTATCCAAATGCCAGAGCATCCCCACATCGCCAGTGATGCAGGCCCAGGCCTAGGCCTAGGCCTAGTTTTCCTGCTGGTAATTCCCCACACACACACCGCCCACCCCACACTGGTTGTCAGGGGATACCTAACAACCCGGAAGCTAGGTCAATGCTTGGATTGGAGACCCCCAAGGAAGACTGGGGCTGCAGTGCAGAAGAAGGCAATGGCAAACCACCTCTTCTTATCTCTTTCCTGCTAGATGCACCGTGCAGACAAGATTGGCCCTGATCAGGCCTAGAAAGGTATGCAGGACATTGAAAATAACATAAGGTTGCCAAGTCCCCCTGGGTGGCAGGGATTTCCCCGCTCAATGGGTCCCCAATCCGCAGGTCGGGATCCAGCCAGCGGGTGGAACCCCACCCCCGAAGTGGCCCAATCAGGCTGACGTGCCCGGCATGATGACATCACCCGGAAGCGACATCATCACGCTGGGCACATCGCCGGGCAACGCTCTAGCAATTGCCCTCAAAACTCTATGGTACCATAGTTTTAGGGCGATTACCAGAGCATCACCCCAGCATTGTGCCCAGCGTGATAACGTCACTTCCGGGTGATATCATCATAGTGCACACGCGTTTTGCGAGTGCACTGGACTCCCAGAGAGGGACCGGGACTCCCCCGCTGTTATGAAGGTAAGACTTGGCAACCCTAAAATAACATCATTCCTATAAGTGTGCTTGATTCATATATATTGACCAGGAATGGACAGCTGGGATTTACAGCAACCCATTCCATGATGACATTTATCATTTTAATTCATTCTGTTCTTGTTCAGGTCTACTTTACTTTATAGACAGATTAATGGTGTGTAGTGATTGATTAATGACCAAAGAAGGAGGTCGTACGGCCGAAAACGTGTTTCGGTCTGGTGTTGATTGAATGGCGTCTGGTCATTGGAAAGTTATCCTTGCGTGTATTGTTATATGTGGTGGTGGAAAGCGCCATCAAGTCTCAGCTAACTTACGCCGACCCTGTAGGGTTTTCAAGGCAAGAGACGACCAGAGGTGGTTTGCCATTGCCTGCCTCTGCGTAGCAACCCTGGCTTCCTTGGGGGTCTCCCATCCAAATACAAACCCGGGCCGACCCTGCTTACCTTCGGAGATCTGATGAGAACAGGCTAGCCTGGGCCATCCCGGTCAGGGTGTATTATTATATATTAACCATAACTTGTACTACACGAGGGCAAGGTACCTATATGAAAGCCAGTTTGGTGTAGCGGTTAAGAGCGCGGACTCTAATCTGGGAGAACCGCGTTTGATTCCCCATTTTTCCACTTGCAGCTGCTGGTGTGACCTTGGGCAAGCCATAGTTCTGTCAGAGCTGTCCTTGAAAGCCCCGCCTACCTCACAGGGTGTCTGTTGTGGGGAGGGGAAGGGAAAGGAGTTTGTAAGCCGCTCTGAGACTCCTTCGGGTAGTGAAGGGTGGGGTATAAATCCAATCTCCTCCTACTACTACTCTAGAGTTGCCAGCCTCCAGGTGGTAGCTGGAGTTCCCCTGGGAGTATAATTGATCTCCAGGTGCTAGATCTCAGGTCATCTGGAGAAAATGGTCACTTTGGAAGGTGGACTCTGTGGCATTATACCCCACTGAAGCCCCTCCCCTCCCCAAACCCCACCCTCCTGAAGCTCCACGCTCAAAATTCCCAGGTATTTCCCAACCCAGAGCTGGCAGTAGGGTTCCCGGGGCAAAATGCCATAGAGTCCACCCTCCAATGTGGCCATTTTCTCCAGGGGAACCGATCTTGGTCCTCTGGAGGTCCACTGTATTAGCAGGAGATCTCCAGGTGTCACCTGGAGGGTGGCAACCAATGCTCCCTCTAAGCTGAGGCATCTTGTGAGCAAAAATTCGACTTTGTGAGCTCATCGGCATGAAAGTTGTGAGCGAGCAATTTGGCCGCTGCACTAAATTAGTTTGCTCCGGAGCCGTCCTTCCTGAGTGAAGACAGAAATGTGTGAGCCGGAGGCTGAAAAACTGTGAGCTAGCTCACGTTCACTCAGCTTAGAGGGAACACTGGTGGCAGCGCCAGCTGGCAATCCTATAAGCGGCCTCCTCCTCCTCCCTCCCTCCCAATGACTGCCTCAAACACTGCTCATCGTAAATCAAGATTAAATCCGCTCCCGCCAATACATATATTTTAAAAGGAAAAGAAAAAAAACCCCGGGCTCGCTTTAGTGAGTTGACGTCTCAGCCTGGATTATTAATTTAGATTAGAAACAGCCAAACTCCAATTATCCCCTCCTCCGGGGCTTGCCTTTAAATACTCCTTTTAGCATCCCTGACAGAAGTTCTCCCCTGAGGAATCCCGGCTTCCTCGCTTAACTCTATCCTCTCTGGCAGCGGCTGACTGGCTCGTTCGGCGGCAGCCAAATTGTGCTGCGGGGGAATAAAAGCAAAACAAGAGCTCCTTTGATCTCCTTTCTTCCCCCCCCAGGCCTCCAAGTCGTTGCCTTAGGCTGGGATCTGCAGTCCCTCAGGCCTCAATTAGTTGGATCACAGGCTGACAAGATGGCCGGGGGACTTCCTCGGTTGGAGCCGCGGGGGGACGCGTGCTCAGCAGTTTCGGCAAGATTCGTAGAGGATCACTCTCTCAGTGGCTACGAGCCATGGGGGCTAAAGGGAACCTCCATGTTCAGATGCAGTCAACCTTTGAACCCCAGTTATAGGAGGAAATATCAGGGGAAGGCCTCGGGCTCTGTGCCCTTTTCTGGAACCTCCAGAGGAACTGGTTGGCCACTGTGTGAGACAGGATGCTGGACTAGAAGGACCACTGGTCTGATCCAGCAGGGCTCTTCTTATGAAGGCCTTGGTCTCTCTGTCATGTTGTTGGTCTTCCAGGGGAAGTGGCTGGCCACTGTGTGAGACAGGAGGCTGGACTAGATGGACCACTAGTCTGGACTAATCCAGCAGGGCTCTTCTGATTTTCTTAGGAAGGCCTCAGCCTCTCTGCTCTATTTTTGGCCCTCCAGAGGAACTGGCTGGCCACTGTGTGAGACGGGATGCTGGACTAGATGGACCACTGGTCTGATCCAGCAGGGCTCTTCTTATGTTCTTATGAAGGCCTCAGCATCTATAACCTGCTGTTGGCCCTCCAGAGGAACTGGCTGGCCACTGTGTGAGACGGGATGCTGGACTGAATAGACCACTGGTCTGATCCAGCAGGGCTCTTCTTATGTTCTTTATTTATTTAATTTATTTATTGGATTTCTAAGCCGCTCTTCCCATTATTGCAGGCCCATTCTTATTAAGGCCTCAGCCTCTCTGGCCTAGGGTTGCCAAGTCCAGGTTGGAAAATACCTGGGGACTTTGCGGGTGGAGCCAGGAGAGGGCGGGGTTTGGGGAGGGGAGGGGCCTCGGCATGGTACAGTGACATTAAGTCCACCCTTCAAAGCAGCCATTTTCTCCAGGGGAGCTGATCTCTGTCAGCTGGAGATCAGTTGTAAAAGCGGGGGATCCCCAGGCCCCACCTGGAGGCTGGCAACCCTACTCTGGCCTCTTGTTTGCCCTCCAGAGGAGCTGGTTGGCCACTGTGTGAGCCAGGATGCTGGACTAGAGGGACCACTGGTCTGATCCAACAGGGGTCTTCGGATGTTCTTATGAAGGCCTCGGCCTTTCTGCTCTGTTGCTGGCTCTCCAGAGGAACTGGTTGGCCACTGCGTAAGACAGAATGCTGGACTGGATGGACTACTGGCCTGATCCAGCAGGGCTCTTCTGATATTCTTTTGAAGGTCTTCGGCCTTTATGCCCTGTTGTTGGCCCTCCAGAGGAACTGGTTGGCCACTGTGTGAGACAGGATGCTGGACTAGATGGACCACTAGTCTGGACTGATCCAGCAGGGCTCTTCTGATATTCTTCTGAAGGCCTCATCCTCTCTGCTCTATTTTTGGCCTTCCAGAGGAACTGGTTGGCTACTGTATAAGACAGGATGCTGGACTGGATGGATCTTTACTGGTCTGATCCAGCAGGGCACTTCTGATGTTCTCAGGAGGGCAGGTGTGACCGACACCACCCCCTGGGTGAGTGGGGCTCTGGTCGAGTCAGATCCCAGCTGTCCTGCCGGCAGAGACCAGGCTGAGCTGAAGGGGAGGGAGGTCCATCCCCTGATGGCATGGTTCGTGAAGGGGAGAAGCCACATTGGGGTACAATGCCACAGCATCCACCCTCCAAAGTAGCCATTTCTTCCAGGGGAACTGATCTCCGTAATCTGGAGATCCATTGTAATTCTAGGGTATCCCCAGTACCTACCTGAAGGGTAGCAACCTTGATTCAACCACCCCGCCCCACCCCACCTCAAGCACTACCTGGAATCCCCAATCCTCTATAGGCTGGGCTTCTGCCGGAATACTGAATGGCGCCTCCACCCAAGAAATAAGGACAGGTGCATGCAAATCGCAATGACAGAACGAAATTCCTAAGTAGAGCAAATATTTATAAACCTCCCTCCTCTGTCCCTACCCCCTCCTCCCACCCATTTATTTTCATAGCTCCAGATGTGGCTCAGACACAGAAGAGGCACCCACAGCAAGCTGGATGCATTCCTGGAGCCGGCAAGCGCATCATCTGCCCAGAGCCATTAAAGCTTCCCACATTTGGCGCATCAAACCAAAAATATTTTTTCTACGTATTTTGATATAGAATGGCTAGAACACCAACACACGTTTCTCCGAGACGGCAATGAAAGCGGCGGGTAGACTCGTTTGGCGCCTTTGTTGATTATGCATTGTAATGAGCCCCATTACGTAATTAAAAGCGGCTTCTCCTTATTGCATTTGAGAGCTAATTGCCATTCCATGCAGCCAGCGATGGACACTTTGGGCTGCAGCGAGGCGCCGTAATTACACTGCTCCCCCCCCCCCGAGCTGTTTATGCATTATTAATTAATATTAAATCTGTTGATTAAAAGCTCATTTGTAAGCTGTCTCGCCACATTTCGCACGGAAGGACTCCCTCGATGTGTTCCCATCCCCTTTTCCAAAACGACTAGGGTGAAATCAAAGGGCCTGACTAAGACATTGTCATGCTTCGGGACAGCCTCCTTTCCAAGAAGAGCAGATGTTTCCCCAGAAATTCCAGTTGTTGATGTTTTCGTCACACAGGTCCTTCTCAGAGGCTCCGGCGGGCTTTTGGCTGCAAGCACACTTCCTCAGATACAGCGACACAGAATTTCCTCAACCATTGCACATAGCGGGGCGGGGGCCAAACTTGCTCAGCGTTAAGAGCCACACAGAATAAACGTCAGACATTTGAGAGCCGCAAGACAAGAACAAGTATTACACACACATTTTGATTTTTTTTAAATATGCAAATTTGCCTTTTGTTAACGTTAAACGAGATTGCCAGAAATAAAAACAAAAGGGGGTAAAAACAGATATTGATAACAATATTTATTTGTTTGCTAATGATATTGATTTGTCTAAGAGAGAGAGAAAGAGGGAGAGATGGAAAGAATGAATGAAAGAGGTGGAACGAAAGAGAGAGAGAGAGAAACAAAGAAAGTGGAAGGGAGGGAGGGAGGGAGGGAGAAAAAGCATGCCTCCACTTCGCTTCCCCAGCTGCCCTGCCGGGAGCCACAGAATATGTGTGTAAAAGAGCCGCATGTGGTTCCTGAGCCACAGTTTGGCCACCCCTGGCATATAGGAAACCCCCATATTCCTATATGTAATGGTTGAGGAAA
The DNA here is from genome assembly GCA_029233225.1 of Lepidodactylus listeri. Classification (NCBI taxonomy): domain Eukaryota; kingdom Metazoa; phylum Chordata; class Lepidosauria; order Squamata; family Gekkonidae; genus Lepidodactylus; species Lepidodactylus listeri. The sequence goes on along the minus strand of JARCFY010000011.1, from coordinate 94,383,460 downwards.
TTCTGTTTCACTGTATCTGGAGAAGTGGGCTTGCACACGGAAGTTTGTACCTCGAATAAAACGTTGTTGGCTGTTCAGAGGATTGCTGGTATTCATGTAAAATAGTCAAAAAGTTTTGGGACCAGATTATATATCATATATGGCTCTTCACTAATTATAAGATACCTAACACTCCTTAACTGATTCTTTTGAATTTGTGGCAAAATCCTGCAATACTTAAAATACGACAATTAGAATTCTGATTACAGTTGCAAAATTTCTGTTGGCCTCTCACTGGAAGACAACCTCAGTTCCTTCAATTGCAGAATAGCATGTTTAAAAAATGGGGATTTTTCACCATGGACAAAATAGCGGATCTTATTTCAACCACTGACACTACTTTAAGTAATGTATTGAAAAATATTTATTGGTAATTATAAAATTGCTGCTTGTTTCCAGTTCTCCTATTAATATAATTTTTAAGGGATATATTTTTAAACATTCAACTATGTATAGTTTGACATAATTTACAAATGCTGATGAAAAATAATGGTTATTTATAATTACTTTCTTATAATAAAAGTTATGGTAAAAAATAAAACTTTGTTAGTCTTAAAGGTGCCTCAGAACTCAAACTTTGTTTTTTCGCTTCAGACCAACACGGCTACCAGACTGAATCAACCTCTCTTTTGGTTGATGATAGAGCCCAGAAACAGGAAGTCACGAGCAAGTTCAGTTTCTTCATTGTCAGCCTCAAAAGAAGAGAGAGAAGGGACTGGATTTATACCTGTCCTTCACTACCTGGAGGAGTCTCAGAGTGGCTTAAACTCTCCTTTCCCTCCTTTCCCAAACTGGAGAGCCAGTTTGGTGTAGTGGTTAAGTGCGCGGACTCTAATCTGGGAGAACCAGGTTTGATTCCCCACTCCTCCACTTGCAGCTGCTGGATGACCTTGGGCAAGCAATAGTTCTGTCAGAGCTGTTCTCTCAAGGACAGTTCTGGAAAAGCTCTCTCAGCCCCACCCACCTCACAGGATGTCTGTTGTGGGGAGAGGAAGGGAAAGGAGATTGTAAGCTGCTTTGAGACACCGAGTGAAGGGCGGGATGTGAATCCAATCTCTTCTCTTCTTCTTCTTCTCTTCTTCAAACTTTGTTCTATTGCTTCAGTCCACCACGGCTCCCCGACTGACTCACCCTCCCTTTTCATTGGCGATGGAGCCCAGGAACAGGAAATCGCGAGCAAGTTCAGTTTCTTCATTGTCAGCCTTAAAAGAAGAGAGAGAAGAGAAAAGAGATTGGATGTATACCCCGCCCTTCACTACCCGGAGAAGCCTCAGAGCGGCTCACAAACTCCTTCCCCTTCCCCTCCCCACAACAGACACCCTGTGAGGTAGGTGGGGCTGTGAGAGAAGAGCTCTGAAATAACTTGTGACGGACCCAAAGTCACACCAGCAGCTGCATGTGGAGGAGTGCGGAATCAAATCCGATTCCCCCAGATCAGAGTCTGTGCTCCTAACCACAACACCAAACTGGCTCTGTGGGAAGCTGTTCCCGTCGCTTGGCAAATGTTTTGACCTTATTCCCCCCTCTCTCCCTCCACGCTTCTCCAGCCCTCTCTGTCCCAGCCCAGCCCTGCAGAAGCTGCGATAAAGGCTGAAGGTTTTTCCTCTCCCTTGGCTACATCCAACCCCTTGGCTGCTGTGCTCGTGTGATGTCTGCATTAGCAGGCATCTCTGGGGTCAGGGAACCGCCTCGAGGCGCTGTGAAGGATGTTTCAATATAAACCTCCCCCCACAGAAAGGCCAGCCCTCCTCCGTCTGATCCCCTGCCAAACAGATCCAGCTTGCACACTGCGACAAAGTGACTTTATCCCCAGCTTAGCCAGGCGGTAATTTTATTTGGCAGGCTGCGCTCCACCCTTCACAGGCCTTTTTCACGCTCATGCTGGGAACTCAGCTTCCTGCTCTTTGCTTGGCTCCGGTATCAGCAAGCTGCCTTCCTGCCATCCAGGAGGCCTCTCGGGGACCGGTAGGAATGTGACACAAAGCAAACACCTGTGTGCCTTTGGAAAGGCAGGGGACACCTCAGGGCAAGGTCAAAGGGACTGAGGCAAAATAATGCAACACCCAAAAAGCCCTTTGGCAGTCAGGTTAAAAAGAGCTACTGAAAGCAAACATCCAGCTGGGGGCTCTCCAGTGGAGGTGGTACAACCTCATAGCAAACTGTCTAAACTCTCTTTGTAAGATCCGCTCTAGCAGCTCACAAAGTGGACTGAGAGAGACACCTCAGAAAAGAGATTATAGCATTGGGGAAAGTGCCAAAATGGGCCACTAGAATGACAAAAGGGTTGGAACACTTTCCCTGTGAAGAAAGGTTGAAGCGCTTGGGGCTCTTTGGCTTGGAGATTGGCTGAAGGGGGGGGGGGGGTTGACATGATCGAGGTTTATAAGATTATGCGTGGGATAGAGCAGGTCGAGAAAGAGGTACTTTTCTCCCTTTCTCACAAGACAAGAACTCGGGGGCACTCCATGAAATTGCTGAGCAGTCGGGTTGGAGCGGATAAAAGGAAGGACTTCTTCACCCAAAGAGCGATTAACACGGGGAATTCACTGCCACGGGAGGTGGCGGCGGCTACAAGCATGGACGGCTTCAAGAGGGAATTAGATAAACACAAGTGGAGACCTGCAAGAAACTTGCAGGATAGTTATCCCATTCCTCACACCTTTGCTTCCTCCCTTCTCCCCCAACCTCTCTCACACTCTTTCTCCCTTCTGCCCCCTTTCTTACTCTCTCGCTCTCCTCCATGTATGTTACTTCCTCTCTCTTTCTGACCTGTCATAATTCCCTTTGTTTTTCTGCCTCCCCACCTCATCACTCTTTCTCTCTCTTTCTGCCTCCCACCTCAAATCCCACCCTCCCCAGGCTCCACCTCTCAAATGTCTGGGAATTTCCCAACCTGGAGTTGGCAACCCTATTTCCTTCCCACCCAACAGCCAACCTACCTTTATCTGTCTTCAGCTTTCTATCTCCACCCCCCTCCCCTGCAGCCTCTAATTAGGAAAATTACAGTCTTTCTCCACAATGGGGACTAAAGCAGCTTACATTATTATTTCCTCTTTGTTATCTGCACAACAACCCTGTGAGGTTGGTTAGGCTGAAAGTATGTGACTGGTCCAAAATCTCCCAGTCAGCTTCCACTGCAAGATGGGGATCTGAACCTGGGTCTCGCAGATCCCAGTCTGAAGCTCGAACTGTTGCACCACAATGGCTTTCATACGGTGGCTGCTGATGAACTGTAGCAAAACAGCTGGGCCTAATTAAGTCATGCAAATCAGGTGGTATCAAGTCACACAGAGGGTGCTGCCTAGGGATGCCAGCCTCCAGATGGGACCTGGGGATCCCCTGGAGTTACTGCTCATCTCCAGACTACAGAGATAACTTTCCATGGAGAAAATGGATGCTTTGGAGGGGGGAGTTTATGGCATTGTACCTCACTGAGGTCCCTGTCCTCCCCAGGCTCCACCCCCAAATATCCAGGAGTTTCCCAGCCTGGATCTGGATCTGCTGGTGGTGGCCAGGGGGGGTACTTGGCCACCCTAGACTGCTGCCAGTAAAAACCCTGCTTTTTACTGACAAAAACAGTTAGAGCCTCCCTCCCCTCCCCCGAACATTCTAATCTCCTCACAGTTGATGTCTGGAGTTGGTGCCATTTCAAAAGGTATTTGGGGGGATTCTACGGTCACTGAAGGGTTTTTTTTAACTTTTCGGATTTTTCTGCACACGGGGGGAGTGCCCCCCATGTGTAGGAAAACCTCCCTGCCTCCCAGGTGCCCCCCCCGCGCGGATTTAGGTATCCTCACACAGGGGGCGCCTTCGGAATTAGATATCTAGATAAGAGGCGGGACCCGTGATACTCGCAGTGGGGCAGAAGGTGCTCCACGTGGAGGAGGAGGAGGAGGAGGAGGAAGCAGCCGCAGGTAAGCCTTCTCTCCCTCCCCCCAAGCAATGATGGCGAGGTCTGGCCCACCAATCCTTCCCTCCCCCGCTCCAATGGCGAGGCCCATGCAGCTCTGAGCCACGGGCCCACCAATCCTTCTCCCCCCCAACACACCAACAGCGAGGCCATGTGTCTCTGAGCCGCCGGGCCCTGCCCCAGTTCTGATGGTGAGGCCTGGGCCCGCCAATTCCCCCCCCGGGGCACCAACGACGAGGCCTAATCAGTTCTCAGACTCCGGGTCCATTGTTCTCCCCCCCCCCCCAGCATCGGAAGTGAGGCCTCAGTGGCTCTCAGCCGCCGGCCCACCGCAGTTCCTAGAGCATCCTCTGTGCATGTGCAGGGAACGCTCTTTTACTTTGGGGGGGATTTAAATACCCCCCCGTACAGTTCTTTAAACTTTTAAAGATTTTTCTGCACACCTGGGGAGTCCCCCAAGTGTGCAGGAAAATCTCTCTGCCCCCTAGGTGCCCCCAATGTTTGGATTTAGATATCCGCATGCAGGGGGGCACTTTGGCTATTAGATCTATAGACAAGAAACAGGGACCCATGATACTCGCAGGGGGGGGGGGAGAAGGAGCTCCATGTCAAGAAGAAAGCACCTGCGGGTAAGCCTTCTCTTCTGCCCCCAGCACCGACAGCGAGGCCCGGGACCCCCAATCCTTCTCCCCCACCCCGCCCCCCTGCACCGACGGCGAGGCCTGAGCGGCTCTCAGCCACCGGCCCGCCACAATTTCCAGAGCGTTCTCTGTGCATGCGCAGGGAACATTCTTTTACTTTGGGGGGGATTTAAATATCCCCCATATAGTTTTTTTCCCCAGATTTTTCTGCAGACCTGGGGAGTCCCCCAAGTGTGCAGGGAAATCTCTCTGCCCCCCAAGTGCCCCCAATGTATGGATTCAGATATCTGCACACACAGGGGACACTTAGCTATTAGTATATAGATATGGAGCAGGTCCATCAGTGGCTATTAGCCACAAGATATAGATAGGAACTATGGGGCAAGTGATGCTCCGTATTCTTGGTGCTTGGGGGGGGGACAGTGGGAGGGCTTCTAGTGTCCAGGCCCCACCGCTGGACCTCCTGAGGGCACCTGGTGTTTTTGGCCACTGTGTGACACAGAGCGTTGGACTGGATGGGTCTTTGGCCTGATCCAACATTGGCTTCTCTTATGTTCTCTTACGAGAGAGAGAGAGAGAGAGAGAGAGAGAGAGAGAGATTTGTCCTGGTTCTCCTCTCTTAAGTGCTGGAAGCTGCACAGGAAGAGGCTGGGAGCGAGAAACAGAAATTTGAGTTAATTGATAGCTCCTGCAGAAAACAGTCTGGCTGGGACCCAACCACCACCTCCCTCGCCGTACAACGGTGCAGCGATTTTATTACTATAATCCAATAAAACTCGTGAGTTTGGTGTGTTTTTTTAAACATGCCACCTGGCTCCGGAAGTGTCAAAGGCTTTCTGCACGGTAATAGCAAAACAAATCCTTGGCGCTCGCAAGAAAATCTGCATTAGATTTGCTTTCTGGTTGAGGGGGGAAAACATGGACAGATGATATCCGAGCTCCGGGCCAGTCTTGAAGCTCATGGCACACTAGAGTTGCTAACTCCAGGTTGCGGGATTCTGGCAATTGGGGGGGGGGGAGCCTAGGAAGGGAGGGGGAGGGACTTCAGAGGGGCACAATGCCATAGAGTCCGCCCTCCAAAGCAGTCATTTCTTCCAGGGGAATTGATCTCCGTAGCCTGGAGATCAGTTCCAATTCCAGGAGATCTAGGGCTCATTTCGTAGCAGGAGCTCCTTTGCATATTAGGCCACACACCCCTAATGTTGCCAATCCGCCAAGAGCTTACACAGCTCTTCTTACAGGGGCTACTGTAAGCTCTGGGAGGATTGGCTACATCAGGGGTGTGTGGCCTAATATGCAAAGGAGCTCCTGCTACGAAATGAGCCCTGAAAATGCAATCCACACGCTTTGGCTTGTCTTATTTGCCAGGATGCTTCCTATTTTCTGATCTCTGCTAAGTCAGAATGCCTATTTTTGCCTTTATCTGCTATTACAACTGATCCCCAGGAGACAGAGATCAGCTCCCCTGGAGAAAATGGCTGCTTTGGAAGGCGGACTTTAGGGCATCACACACCACTGAAGTCCCTCCCTGCCCCAAGCCCCGCTCTCTTCAAACTCCGCCCCCCTAAATCTCCAGGTGTTCCCCAGCCCAGAAGTGGCAACCCTAGGACACCTTGTTAAAGTGTTTTTTATTTTTTTATATTTCCAATTTTTCCACCAAACCAATTGCAAACAAAGCAATAAAGCCATGGAGGGGGATGTAGACACCAGTGCAAAACCGTAGTAACAAATGCAAGGGAATTCAGGAACGGAGACTGATAACCATGTGAGAGCAAAGCTCAAAAGTGCAGCGTTTTTGAAAAGCTCTTCACAAGAGAAGACAGAACAGAATTCTGACTAGATGTGGTTAGCCGTAGATGAAAATGACAACCGCAGGCTGCCCGAAAGTAGCGTGAGTTATGGAATCCCAGGACTGGAAAACTGTTGCACAGTTGCCAACCTCCAGGTAGGGCCTGGAGATCCCCAGGAATTACATCTGCTCTCCAGATGACAGAGATCACGTTCCCCTGGAGGAAAGGGCTGCTTTGGAGAGCGGACTTGATGGCATCATACCCCACTGCGATCCCTCCCCTCCCCAACCCCGCCTCTCCAGGCTCCACCCCCAAATCCTCCAGGAATTTCCCTAACCAAAGCTGGCAAACTTAGGTAGGTAAAGGTAAAGGTTTCCCTTCCTCGAAAGCCAGTTGAATACGACTCTAGGGATGCGGTGCTCATCTCCGTTTCCAAGCCGAAGAGCCAGCGCTGTCTGAAGACTTTTTCTCGTGGTCATGTAGCCGGCATGACTAAACGCCAAGGCGCACGGAACACTGTTACCTTCCCACCAAAGCGGTGCCTATGTACCTACTTGCAATTTCTTGCTTTTGAACTGCTAGGTTGGCAGGAACTGGGGCCTGAGACGGGAGCTCACTCCGTCATGCAGCACTTGGGCCTCGAACTGCTGAGTTACCGACCAGTTGAGAAGAGGAAGAGAAACGGAAGTAGGGATGCCAGCCTCCAGGTGGGGACCTAGGGATCCCCCGGAAATTACAGCTCAGCTCCAGACGAAAGAGATCAGTTTCCCCGGAGACAATGGCTGCTTTGGAGGGGGGGCTCTAGGGCCTTCTACCCCACTGAACTCCCTGCCTTCCCCAGGCTCCAACCTCAAATCTCCAGGAGTTCCCAGCCCTGGAGCTGGCAACCCTACCCCACACCTCCCCCCCCCTGCAGGTAGCGGGGGGGGGGGACCCAACAACCCTAGTAAGAAGGCCAGATTTTTGAGTGTAATAAACACCCACGTGGCATCCGCTTCCCTTAAACCAGTGAAAGCGTTTATTTATCCTCATCCCGGGGGGACAGTCGAAAGCATCCCATTTCCACCCAACGGTCCTTTTCTGGCTCTTATCCCAGCCAATGGACCACATCAATTTAACCTTTATTAAGATGCGGCTGGTCAATAACTACTAGAGGCGCCACTTAACTTTCACTGACAGCTGCTTTAAAAACTTCACAGTTTACAGGTTGGCAAGGCGAGAGAACAAAGAGAGAGGGTTTCTTGTTTCACGGCAAGCCACGTTCTCAAATCCCGGAGGACGTCTGGGTTTCCAAGCCGGATCTCCCACAAGGTTCTAAAAACGAAAGAAGCGTCAGAACAGGTTTGGCTTTCTTCCTAACCGAAGTGATCTGGTGGTCTGTTGACTTTTAACTCCCTTTCTGTTTGTCTTTTGTGACTTCATTCCTTTTCTATTTGACTTTTTCCCCTCCCTCTCTGAAAATACTAGCACTTGAGGTGGGGTTGCCAAGTCTGGGTTGGAAAATACCTGGAGACTTTGGGGGTGGAGTCAGGAGAGGGCGGGGTTTGGGAAGGGGAGGGGCCTCAGCATAGTATAATGCCATAGAGCAGGGGTGGGCAAATGGCGGCCCGGGGGCCACATGCGGCCCGCCACAGAGTTTTTTGCGGCCCGCCAAGACAGTTGGCCACTGTCAGCACCTGAGGAGCTGCAGCTTTAACTTACTGGCATGCAGTCAGATCACACTGTGAAAGAAATGTTTAATGCTGTGACATTAGTTGACTTTTACAAATCTTTGTCTGCTGAAAAATTTCCATGTATGAAGAAATTTGCTGGGAAAATGTTCTCTATATTTGGGTCTACATATATTTGTGAGCAAAGTTGCTCTTGCATGAAGATCAACAAGAATGAATATAGACATTAACAGACATTTGACAGACATTAACTTGCAGGCTGTGATGAGAATCTCAACAAGCAATCTCACTCCTGATTTCAAAAAAATTGTAGAAAAGTGTGATAGGGTACATTTGTCTCATTAAAGTGATTCTAAAATTAAATGTGCTTGCAGCTATAGATGATATGAAATTAGCACAATACATAAATTGAATAAAACTACCATTATTTTATTTAATTTATATTTATTGATTTTTATGATACAATTTATACCTTTTCTGAAATGCAAAGTTAACTAATGAATGCAATCATTTTAAAAGGTGCGGCCCTCCGCTAACCTCCGCTCCCACAAAGTGGCCCCCGAGCCAAAACAATTGCCCACCCCTGCCATAGAGTCCCCCCTTCAAAGCAGCCATTTTCTCCAGGGGAGCTGATCTCTGTCGTCTGGAGATCAGTTATAAAAGCGGGAGATCCCCAGGCCCCACCTGGGGGCTGGCAACCCTAACTTGAGGGCATCCAATGAAGCTGATGGGCAGAAGATTCGGGACACAAGGAAATCCTTCTTTACATAGAGACTAACAAACTTTATTGTAGCAGAAGTTTTCGAGAAACACAGCTCTCTTTTGTCAGATGTCTTCTTCTTCTTCTCATCGTCTGAGGATCAGGTGTCAGTCCACCCAACTCATCCAACATTCTACCCGCCAACTAGGGTTAAATCAGGAAATCTAGCATCTTTTGTGTGTTTTCCTTTAGTGGGAGGCTGATGTTCTGCAGTCTAAGAGGCAGATCTCCCCAGATGAAGCATTTTATCTCCGAGTTCTAATCTCCCTGTGGAATCTCTAGGGAGAGACTTGGGTCCCCCAGGCAGAACCCATACCTGGTAATAGAGGGGGGGGGCACCATTAGCCACTAATTGGCACATTCTTCCTAATTGCTTCCCTGAAGCTTAATTACCCTGTGTGTGCAAGAACCCATTTTGCGGCTATCTCCTTACAGTTGAGAGAGAGAAACACCCTCCCCTGAGGACAGCGTCCAGTGGTGGGGCAGACATCCTGCCCAGATGTGAACTCGGCACCCACATTGCTGGGAGAAACATACCTTCATGCCTTGCAGTCAGGGCCAGTCCATTGGGAATCATGTATGGATGCCAGCCCCCAGGTGGGACCTGGGGAATCCCCTAGAACTGCAGTTCATCTCCAGGCTACAAGTTCCCCTGGAGGAAATGGAGGAGGAAGAAGAAGAAGAAGAAGAAGAAGAAGAAGAAATTGGATTTATACCCCGCTCTTCACTCACTTGGAGTCTCAGAGCCGCTTACAAACTCCTTTCCCTTCCCCTCCCCACAACAGACACCCTGTGAGGTCGGTGGGGCTGAGAGAGCTCTGAGACAACTGTCCTTGAGAAAACAGCTGGTACAGAACTGCGACTTGCCCAAGGTCATCCAGCAGCTGCAAGTGGAGGAGTGGGGAATCAAACCTGGTTCTCCCAGATTAGAGTCTGCACACTTAACCACGACACCCAACTGGCTGTGGAGGGTCCGTACTTGGAGAGGAGACCCCCCAAGGAAAACCAGGGCTGTTGTGCAGAGGAAGGTTGATGGCAAACCAGCTCTGCTGATCTCTTTGCCTTGAAAACTCTGTGAGGTGGAAACTCATGGGGACACCATGGGCAGTGTTCCCTCTAAGCCGAGTCACTGTGAGCCAGCTCACAGTTTTTTAGCCTCCGGTGCACACATTTGTGGTTTCCGCTCAGGAAGGGATGGCTCCAGAGCAAACTGATTTAGGCAGGGGCCAAATCGCTCGCTCACAATTTTCATGCCAGGAGGTCACAAAGTAGGATTTCTGCTCCCCAGACTCCACAGCTGAGAGGGAGCGTTGGCCACGACTCGAGGGCACGCTTTACCTTTTTAAAGACAGGCACTGGACACAAACAGGGAGCTCTGCTCTCCGAGCCTGACTTCAACGTTGCCCCCCTTGTGACTCAGCACGGTCCCAACATCAGCGGTAGACAACAAACCTTCTCCATGAGTTTGTCCAACCTGCTTTTAAAGGAATTAAGTAGGGTCTCCAAATCTAGGGTGGGAAACTCCTGACTATTTGGGGGTGGGGCCGAGGGAAGATTGGGGTTTGAGGCGGGGAGGGACCTCAGCAGGGCATAATGCCGGAGTCCACCCTCCAGGGGAACTGATCTCTGTAGTCTGGAGATAATTTTGTTATTACAGAAGAACATCAGGTTCCACCTGGAGGCTGGCAACCCTACATCGAAGGTCCATAGCCAGTGCCCAAGTTAACTCAGGATGGGTCACAGAGGAGAATCACAGATTTATAAAATGGGGGCTGCGGTGGCTCAGAGGTAAAGACGCTGAGCTGCTGACCAGAAGGTCGGATAGCTCGGCGGTTCGGGATCCGAGTGCCGCTTGACGGAGTGAGCGCCTGTCTCTGGCCACAGCTCCTGCCATCCTAGCATGAGAGAAGGCAATGTTGGATCACCCAATGGCCCACCCAGTCCAACACTCTGTCACGCAGTGGCCAAAAACACCAGGTGCCCTCAGGAGGTCCACCAGTGGGGCCAGGACAGAAGCCCTCCCACTGTTGCCCCCCCCAAGCACCAAGAATATAGAGCATCACTTGCCCCAGACTGAGAGTTCCTATCTATACCTTGTGGCTAACAGCCACTGATGGACCTCTGCTCCAGATGTTTCTCCAATCCCCTACTGGAAGCTGTCCGTGCTTGTAGCCGCCACCACCTCCTGTGGCAGTGAATGCCACGGGTTAATCACTCTTTGGGTGAAGAAGGACTTCCTTTTATCCATTCTAACCTGACTGCTCAGCAATTTCATGGTTAGATCCATGCTGCAAAATAGTTTTAAATCTTCCCTGGCCAGGACCTGCTTTTTGACCGTGCCAAGGAGCCCAATAAAGACATCCACAGACTGCCGTGCCAGTCCCAAGCTGTCCCTTTCTACTCTCCCCCTCCCCGCCTGAAGACGAAATTGCTCAGAGCTGGACCGCCTGGGCGCAAGGAGATTCGCCCCGGAATGCTGCATCCAGCCAAACTCAGTTATGCAAATCGTATCCATTCCCAACTGGGTCTTACCGGTGTGTAAATTAGATCTGGGCTCCCCGGAGTTGTCAATTTCCAAAGCAGGTCCAAAATAAATTTGATTAATGCCATCTGCATGCCAGCCCGATGCAGCTGCCAATCTCCAGATCAGGCCAGGAGATCTCCTGAAATTCCAGCCGATCTTCAGACGACAGAGATCACACCCGCTGGAGAAAAGGGCTGTTTCCGAGGGTGGTCTCGATGGCATTCTACCCCACGGGGGTCCCTGCCCTCCATAAATGCTGCCTTCCCCAGGCTCCATCCCCAAATCACCAGGAATCACCCAACCCAGAGTTGGAAACCCTACATCCTGACCGGTGTGCCTCTGTTAGGGCTTGAAAAGACAACCCCGTTGGTTGAGGGGAAGGTGGACTCCAAGTTTAAGGCACTTAACTGTAGCCCTCACAAATTGCCTACTTTTAAACAACAGAAGGAGGAAGAAGAAGAAGAAGAAGAAGAAGAAGAGGAGGAGGAGGAGGAGGAGGAGGAGGAGGAGACTGGATTTATATCCCGCCCTTCACTCACTTGGAGTCTCAGAGTGGCTTACAAACTCCTTTCCCTCCCGCTCCCCACAACAGACACCCTGTGAGGTAGGTGGGGCTGAGAGAGCTCTTTTCAGAACTGTCCTTGAGAAACAGCTGGTACAGAGCTATGGCTTGCCCAAGGTCATCCAGCCAGGTGCAAGTGGAGGAGTGGGGAATCAAACCCGGTTCTCCCAGATTAGAGTCCGCGCACTGGCTCTTCTTACGTTCTTAAATGATACACACAGTATTGTGTCTGTGTGAGTTGAAGCATTTCAGATATCTGTATTTTAACCGTGGCAGGGTAATATCGATACATATTCCTAGGGTCAGGGGTCCGTTGGAGCGGGAGCACACAGGAGCGTAGTTCCAGGAGTGAGGAGCCCAGGGGGTGGGCACATGACTAAGCCCCGCCCCCTCCTTGGCTTCCCCGAGTAGTGCAGAGGCACAGCCCCAGGGAAAGCCCTGCTGGGGTCTTTATAGTTTTTAACAGGGGTCCGTTGGGGCCGGAGCGAGGCGGAGCAAAGTAACACTTTTTCCCTGCATAGAGAACAATGGAGGGGATGGGACAACCTGTTTGGGGGCCCGTAGAATTGGACCCCCTGGTCCAATCTGCTTGAAACTTGGTGGGTATTTCGAGGAGAGGCCCCAGCAGCTACCCTGCAAGTTTGGAGCCTCTCCCTCAAACCCCCTTTCCTCCAGCCTTTCATATACTCTATGAGTTTTTGCCATTGATTTCAATGGCCCATAGGGTATAATGGGGCTGAAACTGACATTCCCTTTCTGACACACTTCCGGTGATGTCAGGGGACGTGGCATATGCTAATGAGTTATGCTAATGAGCTATGCTAATGAGCTCCTGCACCTCTTTTTCTACGAAAGGACCCCTGCCTAGGGTACACCGTATAATAATAAGCTAAGCTGTTGACCATTGGCCATCTTTTTAACGATTTCCCCCAAACCTGTCACCTAAGGCCAGTCACCTCTCCTGCCTCAGTGGTAGGGCTGGACGGCCCGCTTCTCGTCCGGCCTCCTGTTTCTCGCGGCGGCCAACCAATCGCTTTGGAGAGCCAACATATTGATATTTTCACCGGCTCTCTCTCTCTGGATGTTTTCTTAGCAGCAAATTAAAGCCATAAATAAGGCAGCAGATGAGGGCAGTGCCTCCATAAGGCACAGCGTATGGTTTCTCAAACACTTCCAACGGTTCTTGAGGGAATTTGCTTCCTTACTGCCTTGACCGAAGCACAGGGCCTCTGGGAAAAACACCCCCCCCCCAAGTTGTATTTAATTGGAGTCTGCTGGACTCTGTGTGTGTATTTGTGTGTGTGTGTTTAACCACAGACGTTCTTTGTCCGATGAGGCCCGTGAGTGGTGTTTGTCGGCTTAAAGGGTCTCAGTTCTCTGAGCACCGAAGGGGGGTTAGAAGAGGGGGAGGCTGAATTATACACACTCCATGAGCTGTAGCTGATTGGAAAGGCTGTTCCTCTGGGCTTAATTCAAGAGGCTACAAGGTTGGGGCTAGGACGGCCAGCTCTGCATTCGGGATCAGTTCACCTAGAGAAAATGGCTGCTTTGGAAAGTGGACTGTAGGGCACTGTACCCCACTGAAGTCCCTCCCCAAACCCTTCTCATACTCCACCCCTAAAATCTCCAGGCATTCCCCAATCCAGAGCTGGCAACCCAAGAAGACCACACTGGTAGAACAAAGGTCTGACTCAAGAAGAAGAAGAAGAAGAAGAAGAAGAAGAAGAAGAAGAGACTGGATTTGTCCCCTGCCTTTCACCACCCGAAGAAGTCTCAGAGCGGCTTACAATCTCCTGTCCCTTCCCCTCCACACAACAGACCCTGTGATATGTGTGTATCTTTAAGTACGTGGCTTTCCATTCTACGGTGATGTATTTAACCTAACAGAGTGGGGGGGGAGGGTCTGTGTACGCTCCGGCCCTGTGATGTTGTTCTTCACTCTCCATTCTTGGCGTCTCCTTCTACTGAATAAAGCGGGTTTATCAACAATGACTGGGTGTTGTTGCTTACCAGACGAGGCAAACTGCCACAGAACATTACATGGTATCAGCTTGGGATTATCTCCGGCCTCTGCCTCCACTTCTGTTGACCCTGCAGAAAACTGGAGGACATGGGAGCAAGCTTTCCAGTTTTATTTAATGGCCACTGCCACAGAACCTTACAGAACCCCTGTGATCAATTGCTGCTTCCCTGCTAGAAGTGTCAAAACCAAGGGGTTGCACATGGATGCTTGGTGTTCCACACAGGAAGCCCGAAATGATGCCAGTGTATGTGTGTGCGTGCGCGCGGGTGTGTGAAGTGCCGTCAAGACACTTTCGACTTATGGAGACCCTATGCATGAATGACCTCTAAAGCATCCTATAGTTAGCAGCCTTGCTCGGGTCTTGCAAACAGAGGCCTTTGTGGCTTCCTTGACGGACTCACTCCATCTCCTGTCTTCAGCTCTTCCTGCTGCCTTCCGCTTTTCCTAGCATGGTTGTCTTGTTCAATGACTCTGGTCTTCTCATAACGTGCCCAAAGCAGGATAGCTTCAGTTTAGTCATTTTTAGCTTCTAGAGAGAGTTCAGAGGCTTGGTTTAACATAAGAACATAAGAGGGGTGACATGATCGAGGTTTATAAGATTATGCATGGGGTAGAGCAGGTAGAGAAAGAGGTACTTTTCTCCCTTTCTCATAATACAAGAACTGGTGGGCACTCCATGGAATTGCTGAGCAGTCGGGTTAGGACAGACGAAAGGAAGTCCTCCTTCACCCAAAGAGTGATTAACATGTGGAATTCACTGCCGCAGGAGGTGGTGGCACTGGATAAACGTATGGAGCAGAGGTCCATCAGTGGCTATTAGTCACAAGGTACAGACAGGAACTCTCAGTCTGAGGCAAGTGATGCTCTGTATTCTTGGTGCTTGATGGGCGGGGGCAACAGTGGGAGGGCTTCTAGTGTCCTGGCCCCACTGCTGGACCTCCTGATGGCACCTGGTGTTTTTGGCCACTGTGTGACTCAGAGTGTTGAACTGGATAGGCCATTGGCCTGATCCAACACTGGCTTCTCTTTTGTTCTTATGAGAGAGGTCTGAGAGAATCGCTTCTGAGAGAACAGCTCTGAGAGAACTTAGTGACTGACTCAAGGTCACACCAGCAGCTGCATGTGGAGGAGTGGGGAATCAAACCCAGTTCTCCCAGATTAGAGTCCGCACTCCTCACCACTACACCATACTGGCTCTCCAGCAGCAGGGTTACCAACCTCCAAGTGGGGCCTGGAGTTCCCCTGGAATTACAGCTGATCTCCAGACTGCAAGGATCAGTTCCCCTGCAAGAAATGGCTGCTTTGGAAGGTGAACTCTATGGCATCGTCCCTCACCGTGGTCTCTCACTGCCCTGGACTCCGTCCTCCGCAGCCTCCAGCCCCGAATCTCCAGGAATTTCCCAACCCAGATTCGACAGTGCTGTTCAGTATACGATGGCTGTGTGTGTTGTAACCACCAGTGGTTACCTCTGCCAGCTCCAAGCCTGAATCGTTTCTTGTTTCCCGGTCAGGCCCATTTTCACTTTCAAACGCAACAGCCTCTTCCTCTCTGCGCACAGCACAAGAGTTTCCACGAGGCTGCCCTTGCCGCTGAGCGAGCCCAATTAAACCAGTCGAACCCCTCCATGTCCGGGTTAAGTTCTCCCAGATGGCAGAGCGATCATTAATTCCTGGCGTGCTGAGATAAGGCCGATCAGATGCTGGTGATCTCACCTGTAAGTCATGTTAACCTTTCTGAGCAAACAGATTTTTTTTTTTTAAAAAAAATGCAATTACTTACTCCCTGACATCAGCACGGGTTGTTCTCTGAATGGAAAAGAAGAGGAGGAAATGAGGAGAAGATGAGTTGTAGCGGAAGGGAGGGAAGGAGGCTGATGCTCAGAAGCAAAACACAGTTTTGGGTTTTCAGGAGCGTTCTCTAGTGTTACCTGTATGTTTTCATCCCAACCTTCAGTTGTGCATTGTTTGCGGAAAGCCAAATAGAAGAAGAAGAAGAAGAGGAGGAGGAGGAGGAAGAGGAGGGGGAGTAGGAGTTGGTTTTTATACCCCTCTCTTCTCTACCGAAAGAAGTCTCAGAGCAGCTTACAATCTCCTCCCCCACCGCACAACAGACACCCTGTGAGGTCGGTGGGGCTGAGAGAGGTCTCTTGAGAACTGCCCTTGAGAGGACAACTCTGAGAGAACTTGTGACTGACCCAAGGTCACACCAGCAGCTGCACGTGGAAGAGTGGGGAATCAAACCCGCTTCTCCCAGATTACAGCTCTCGCTCCAAACCGCTACACCAAACTGACCAAAGCAGGGTCAACCCTGGTCAGTGCTTGGATGGGAGACCACCAAGGAAATCCAGGGTCGCTAGGCAGAGGCAGGCAAGGGCAAACCACCTCAGATAATCTCTTGCTTTGAGAATCTTAGTTGGGTGTGACTCGACAGCAAAAAAGAGAGAGAGAGTGAAGAATAGAGATGGCAGGTTTCAGTGCCTCCCTCTAAAGGTAAATCTCTTGAGTGTCAGAAGCATCCTAGGCTAGTGACAATTGGGGCAGATGACACAGAGAGCCGGGGTCCAGCTCATCGAAAGGAGTAACAGGTAGTTTTGGGGTTCTGAGTTCCCAACGAATTTTTACCGCCACCGCATCGCAACTTGGAATGATAGCCCAGGTGGACGGCTCCTTCTTTGTCCCCCCCCATGACATTTCCCCAAGCGCTAATGGGCAGGGGATAGGGTTGCCAACTCCAGGTTGGGGAATTCCTGGAGATTTGAGGGTGGAGCTTGGGGTGGGGTTGGAGGAAGGGTGGGTGGCTTAGCGGGGATGGGACTCCATGGAGTTTACTCTCCGAAGCTGCCCTTTCCTCCAGGGAGGAACAATTGCGGAGAGAACAAATTATGATTTTGCCCTCTCTTGGAGGTTGGGAAGCCCATGACGGGAATGACTAGCCCATCTTTGGAGCATCAGAGAATATTCTGTGTGGCTTCAAAGATGGGCAAATTACTCCCCCCCCTTTCAGCTTGAGAAAATGGCATGGGGGGGTGAGAAGCCCCTCCCCCACACCATTGACCCACACCTATCAACTGAAACAATGTATTTCCCCACAGGAACCCAGATCTATCTTGTCCAAAAACATGACGTGTAGCTTGAACGTTAGTATGCTAATTTTTAGACCAGCTATCCAAGTGATACTGTGATTGACCTGTTGCATTCCAGTGTTTTTTTTAGACCTGATTTGTGGCGTTCTTCGTTATTCATTTAAAAAGCAACTGCAGCAAAATCATGTCCTGTGTGGGATAACCTAAATGGCACTCTTCCTTTCAAATCCTTTTCCTTCCTTCCTATGACTGACCCAAGATCACACCAGCGGCTGCATGTGGAGGAGTGGGAAATCAAACCCAGTTCTCCCAGATTAGAGTCTGCGCTCCCACACCAAACTGACCCTGGCATGGCCAGCGGCGATCGTTGGCAACGTCTGTGTGTGTGCACGTATCTGCGCAAAGTCGGCTGCAACTCCACCATGCTTTGCACAGGGCTGCAATCTGTAGGGGGGGGAGGAGTCCGCCTTTTTAGTCTTGTCCCACTAAATTGAAAAAAAATCAGGGGCTGGTATTTTTTTCCCCTAGCGCAGCTGCGTAGAGGGTGGACTCTGTGGTATTATACTTCGCTGATGTCCCTCAGCCGTTTTCTCTTGGGGGTCTTTTTGCTCAGGCAATGGCCCTCCGCAGCCCCAAGTCACTCTGCCCTCTCCTTCCTTCCCCAGGGCTGTTTTGTGGGCTGGTTGGAGTGGTTCAGGGTTTGGAGGGGAGCTGCAAGGAGTCCGGTCCCTGCTATGTCCTCTCTCTGACTGCTAGCTGCGTGGAAACGTTTCAGGGAGCCTGACCCATAATAAAATGTGCAGATGTTGCAAGCAGACGGTGCCCAGTCCCTGCTTCAGCCCGTTTTCTCCTTTTATGGTCCGGCTGCCAGCTCCGCTCCTTGGGATCAGCCATCCGATCCAGGCCTGCCATGAAGCAGAGCTCCCTGGCCTTTGGGAAGGGAGTTGTGGGGCACAGGACGGGCAGAGGGGAGTTAAGAAGGCTGGAATTCCCCTCTCCTGAAAAAAAACCTGGAATTCAGCAGAAGCCAAGACTACTGTTCCAAGGCACAGAATACGGCTGAGATTCACCCCAGTGGGGTGCTGGTGGGAGAACATGGAAGTAGGGATGTGCATCAGTACGTCTGAACCGAATGCACCCCTGAAAATGGCCCATTTGGCCCCCTTTTGGGCAGCCGCAGGCCGAATCAGATTCTCTAATTTGATTTGGACTGCCGCCGAAAGTCGCTGCCACAGTATTTCAGCGGCTGCCCGAAAGCAGCTGGTGGCGGTGGGGGGGGCGGAGGCATGGGGAGGCATTTAAATCCCTCCCCGCCTCAACCCGGCCTTTTCTGGCTCACTTGCCTTGGCAAGCGAGCTAGGAAAGGTGTCAGGGGGCCATGCTGGGCCTCTCCAGCGCGCCCGCTGAAGCGGGTGCACCGAAGAAGCCCCAGGGGACATTTAAATCCCTCCCTGCGTCCTTACTAGCTTGCCTGCCTTGGAGAGCGAGCTAGGAAGGGTGCGGGGGGGGGGGCTCTGCTGGGCCTCTCCAGTGTGCCCGCTTCAACAGGTGAGCCAGAGAAGCCCCAGGGAGGCGTTTAAATGCCTCCCCGCACAGCCGAATCTGATTCAGCCAGCTGAATGCCACCCCAATCGGCTTGCATTGCCGAAAGTGGCATTTGGGCGTCATTCGGCCATCTGAATCAGATTCAGCCCGAGTTGGCTGAATCTGAATTGGGCCGATTTTTTTGGGGGGGGGACTACATGGAAGGGGTATGGTGAAGGACCAGAGCGGGATCCGCACCGTGTCCCATTCCCTCTGGTGTAAGCTTCTGGCTTATTCAGTTGAAGGGAAATTCTCCCTTGGTGAATTCACCCAGTTAGAATCATCAGCAGAGTGAACAGTTGTTAGGGTTTCAAACTCCTGGTTGGAAAATTCCTGGAGATTTGGGGGAGTGACGCTTGGGGAGGGTCACCAGCTGAGCATTGACAGTGGCCCCGGTGGGCTTGCAAAGAGGCTTCTCGGAGAGCTGCCAGAGAAGCACGTTTTCCCCCTGTTATTTCTCCATCCCTCCCCCCAGTGATCCGAGACTAGTGATAGTCTCGTATCGCTAGACTCATGCCGCTTGTAAAAAATAAAATAAAATGTAAAACGACGAGGGGGAAGTAATCAATGGAGCTTACACACCGATTAATGGTGGAAGGTACAGTGTGGGCAGAATGACCTCAAAGTGGGCAGGGGAGTGACCTTCGAGGGGCAACAAAGGGGTGGGGTGGGGGAATCCGAGTGAATCTGTACATTTTTGAATTACCTTTGACTCAGAAGCTAAATGAAGGGGAAATCAACACAGAACCAGTCTCAGAAAACTCGGGGAAACAGCGACCAGAAAGCGAACTGAGCACTAAGGTGGGGGAAACAATGCAGAATGAAAAAGAAAACCTGCTGGAGATGCATGGCAAAAGCAAGGGAAAACGCTCATGTGTAAATAGGTCCTAGTGTAGGATTATAGTGAATGAAGACTTCGCAAAGGAAGGCAATGGCAAAGCATTTCTGCTCATGTTGGAGCATCTTCCCTATGAGGAAAGGCTGAGGAGTCTTTTCAGTTTAGAAAAGAGACAATGAAGAGGGGACATTACAGAGGTTTATAAAAGTATGCGTTGGGGGAGAGAGCTGATAAAGAGAAGTTTTTCTCTATCTTGCAAAATACTAGAATTCAAGGGCATCCAAAGAAGCTTCAGGGCAGACAAAAGAAAATATGACTTCACAGAGAGTGATTAAAATGTAGAATTCACTGCCAGAGGATGTAGTGATGGTTACAGGAATAAACAGTTTTAAAAGGGGATTAGATAGATTCATGGAGGATAAGTCTGCCAACAGCTACTAGCCTTGGTGACTGAGGGGAACCTCCACATTCAGGGGCACTAATCCTCTGAATACCAGTGGCAGGAGGCAACATCAGGGGAAGGCCTGGTCCTCTATTCCCTTTTGGTCCTCCAGAGGAACTGATTGGCCACTGTGGACTAGATGGACTATTGGTCTGATCCACCAGGACTCTTCTTGTATTTTTATGTTCTTATCTCTTCTGGAAAGCCCTTTGCTGGGGTTATCATATGTTGGAAGTTAAGCAAAGTCGGTACTTGGGTGGAAGACCACCAAGGAAGACTCTGCAGAGGAAAGCAATGGCAAGCCACATCTGCTCAACTCTTGCTTTGAAAGCTCCTTGCTGGGGTTTCCGTAAGTTGTCTGCGACTTTACACATACATAGAGTGGGAGAAAAGCCTTGGAACTGGGAACTGGACAGTATTCTTGCAGCAGAATGTTATATTCGAGCTTCACAAAGGACGCATCATGAACTCCAACGAAACTTTATTCATGGCTTTTCCACATTCTCATTTCCCTCGCTTGTGTGTTCCTGTTGCTTTGGGTGGGGATTCCCGTTCCATACAAGTTTTGCTCCCTCCTAGTGGACGATTCGATATTACATCATTTTATGTCCAGCATGCCTCCCTGCAGACTTAAACTGCAGGTCTTTATGCCGGACATAAAACAATGTAATATTGAATCGACCACTAGAGGGAGCCAAACACATGACAAATGGAGAAAACACAGAGAAATAGGAAGAACACACAAGCCAGGAAACGGAGAATATACAAAAGAGAGGGATATATTTTTCAAAAACCTGAGAATAAGATGGAGAAACCAGACCCCAGAGTTTGCTGTAGCTTGAACCACAAAGGTTAAGGATGTCACAGTGAGACCATGTGTTTCTTGGCCTTCTGCCATCATGGCACACGCTGGATCCTATACTGGTGGGATTCTCCTGGATCAACAAGCAAGTATGCAATAGGCCGAAATGCCAGAAGCTACCATATTTCTGTGGTGTCTTACAGAAACGCCGCAGAAAAAATTTAAACAATCACTAGGTCCATATAACATAGACTTTGGGGGCTCTCAGAAAACTGTTGATCTCACAAAAATACATGACTTGTCACTAAAATCAGCACCCCTGCTGAAGGATTGGATGTATAACACCAGGCTTTTTTGTTTTTAAGGGAAAGACGCAATTACAGGGTCTTTTCTGTTACAGGTAAATTGGTAGCAGCTGTTATAAAATTTAGGTCGTGCGGAGCACCTTCAGCCCCTCATTTCAGGGGCCTTTGGATCTGTGTCAGAAACCACAGCTGGATCCAGCTATGAGCCAGCAGCTCACAAAGATTTCTAGGAGAGAGAACCATGCAGTGTTATCACCGCCAGGAGGAGAGGATATTTTTCTGGAAACAATTGACTTACCGATGTTTCAGGGAAGACTAATGGCATTGTGTCCCCCCCCCCCCCCCAATTTGTTATTTTCTTATCAAAACCCAAAAAGGTTTGCTTCCTTTCTCTCCTCCTCCTCCCCGCATCGGTATAAAAAAATGAAAAGCTGCACAGACTCTTGTTAACCCTTTGCTGCAAGCAACAAATGACAGGAGAAATGTGCAGGGTCAGTGCGCCCAGATCAAGGGGCAGATGCTCAGAACATTTGGGGAAGGGGTCAGAGGTCATTCAGTTTTTAAAAGTGGGCTTCCTCCTGTGTAGGGCTGCCAGGTACAGCAGGGATGTGGGAGGGCACTTTAGCTTTGACTAAGATAGTCACACAGGTGCTTTTTGGACCGAAATTGGAAGTTTTTTGAAATATATTTTATTTTTTAGGTGTTCTAATTCAGCAGCTGTGCGTTTGGCACCTGGCACATGACTCTCATCTTTAGAGGCCTCACACACATCTTTGTCTTGTGTCTATTGCTCTAGCTGCTTAACTTTCCTTTTCTTGGTCCTGTATTAATTTATTGGTTATCTTATTGTAATATGTAATATTGTAACATGTGGACCTCAAACTGTTTGACCTCTGAAGAAGGCCCGGAATAGGGCGGAAACGCATCAGGCCACTTGAACTTTCCCACGAGGCTTTCACGGGGCCCTTATTTGGTTTCAACTACCTTTCTGATAAATACATATATTTTTGTATAAGTTTTAACTAGGTTTTTAATACTGGCCCTATATTAGACTTCTTTCTAACCCTGGTGGTTCTTGATTTCGGTTTTTGGTCAAGTTTGTTTCCCCTTCCCTGCGTCTCAGAGCAGACTCAGCCAAGACCAAGGGGGCGAGACAGCATCACCAACCAGAAGCATAAGCCAAGAGTTCAGTCCAAGAGCCATGCGCAAGGGAAGCCAGCCGAGGGTCCAAGAAGCAGAGTCCAAGCAGGTCCGAGAGGCGTCGTCAAGCAGGTCCGGGGTCAAAGCCAACGGTTCAGGAATAGCAGCCGGGAACAGGGCCGGGCAGTGCAGTTGCAAGTCTCCAGGAAGGTGAGAAGTTGCTCCCATGCCTTCCCCCTCCAAAACCCCGTCTTTTATTGGCAGCTCACACCTGGGTCTCATTGCTTGTGGTTAACTCCAGGTGTTCCTCTTGATCTGGCAGTCGTCGGGCAGCAAGGTGCGCGCTCTGCCTCCTCGCGAGGAGCTCCAAGCGCACCCACCTCCTCCTGTGTTCCCGTGGCTCTGGGGACAGAGGCGGCGAGGCAGCCTGTGAAGTTTCCCCACGGTCTTGGGCTGTCCCTTCCGTGTTCCCAGTCCTCGTGGGGCTGGAGTGCCTGCTGCCCTCAGCAACTGGGGCACGAGGTCCGGCCTCTGCTGTCTCAGGGTCATGAGAAGCATCAGCTGGCTGTGTCTCAGGGGTGTGAAGGGGGCTGCTGTCAGCCTCAGCTGAGTGCTCTTCAGTGGAAGCAGACTGGCCCCTGACAATTGGATAAACAGACAGGGCAGTGGTCCATCACTGGCTCTTAGCCATCATGTATATACGGAACACTCTGTCTGGCACAAGCGCTCCAAGGAGTTCCTGGATGTGGCCTGGCCACCCCCTCCCCCCCACTGCTTCTGCCTTCTTCACCTCTGCCAGAAATGGGTCTGTGACTCATTATGAGGCAGATGACCAACTGAATAGCAAGCAGTGCATATTTAATTATTATATGCCTCGTTTTTCAGCTGCAGTGGGCTCCCAAAATAGCCTGTAAGAATGAACATTCAGGACATGAGTACAATGTCCTATTGATCCGTGGGTGGTAACCTCGTCTGGCAATAGGGTCGCCAGGGCTGGGTTGGAAAATACCTGGAGACTTTGGCCGTGGTCACATGGCCCTTTAAAACGGGAGGAACTGCTGTTTCCTCCCGCATTTAAAGGGGCTGATCAGACCGGCTGCGGCTACTCCTGTGGCGAAGCGAGCTCCAGGGCGGGTTCATAGCGCTTTTTCCGACCCTGGGAAAATCAACTATTTTCCCGGGAGTCGCGCTTTGAACTCGCAATGGGCTGATCTGAACAACCCTCTCTTACAATGATTGTGAGAGAGAGCTGTCCAGATCATCCCTCCCAGGTTTCCCCCCCCCTTTTGCCCTTGGGCACTCAAGCGCCCAAGTGCATAAAGGGGGGGGGGGAACCCGGTCCACTCAGTGCCCCACCGGCTGCCGCTGCCTTCCCCTCTTCTCCCCAAACTTACCAGGTGGCCGGTGGGGCTCGGGGAAGGGTGCCTCCCCTGGCCGCTGCCGCTACCAGCTACCTCTGCCTTCCGCCGCCATCCACCTCTGCCGCATGCCTCCGTCGCACGCTACCACCTCATGCCTCCGCCACCCCCCGCTGCCGCCGGGGCTCGGGGAAGGGTGCCTCCCCCGGCCGCCGCACGCCGCCTCCATCTCCACCGGGGTTGGTATGTGTAATCATCCCAACCCGGGAAAAAAACCACAATTGCTTTAAATCTGGGAGGGCTCCCGGATTTAAACAACCGTGTGACCATGGCCTTTGGGGGTGGATCCAGGAGAGGGCAGGGTTTGGGGAGGGGAGGGGCTTCAGCAGGGTACCATGCCACAGAGTCCCCCCTCCAAAGCAGCCATTTTCTCCAGGGGAGCTGATCTCTGTCAGCTGGGGATCAGTTGTAAAAGCGGGCGATCCCCAGGCCCCACCTGGAGGCTGGCAGCCCTATCTGGCAATAGGGGGTGCAGTCCCAAGAGGGGATACAAGGAACTATGGGTCCGCTCCGGGGTGGGAAATCTGTGGAGATTTGGGGGTGGAGCCTGTGAAGGCGGGGTTTGGGAAGGGGAGGGGCCTCAGCAAGATACAATGCCACAGCATCCCCCCCCCCCCCATAGCAACCAGGGGAGCCGTTCTCCATCATGGAGAGCAATAATTATTTCAGGAGAACCCCAGGCCTGACCTAAAAGTTGTACAAAATGAGAGAACACCAGAAAATAGGGCCAAAAATAATGCTACCAAACCATGATGAATCACTATGACCAAATAACTATCAAAACTACTTCTTTAATTCATAATACTTCCTCATGAAATACTTCACAGAGACACCATACAGAGCCTTAAAGCTGTGTTCATCAAAGTATAAAGCATAAAACACTTAATGGTTTATATGCAACAACAAGTCTCCCAATAAGTTTGTGGCAATAAGGAAAAACCTCTCGTCATTCCCCTGACATATAAACACAAAATCTCTTATCACTTTGTAGTTGTATAAAACACACTGGAGACATACATCTAGGCTGTGGTCACACACACACAATACAATCCACTTTCAGTCCCCTTTCAATGCACTTTCCAACTGGGTTTTACTGTATGAACGGGCAAAATCCAATTCAAAATTGCACTGAAAGTGGGTCATTTAGTTTGTGTGATCGCAACACTACAAAGTGAGAAGAAGAGGAGGAGGAGGAGATTGGATTTATAGCCCACCCTTCAATCACTTGGAGTCTCAGAGCGGCTTACAGACTCCTTCCCTTTCCCCTCCCCACAACAGACACCCTGTGAGGTAGGTGGGGCTGAGAGAGCTCTTTCCCAAGCTGTCCTTGAGAGAAGCTGGTGCACAGCTATGGCTTGCCCAAGGTCATCCAGCCAGGTGCAAGTGGAGGAGTGGGGAATCAAAACCGGTTCTCCCGGATTAGAGTCCGCGCACTTAACCACTACACCAAACTGGCAGAATAAACCTTTGTTGGTCTTAAAGGTGCCACTGGACTTTAAATTCGTTCTACTGCTTCAGACCTACACGGCTGACCACCTGGATCCTAGCTCATATGTTGGTTGGTGGCAAAGATGAAGTTGGCACAAAAGCAGTTGGCACAAAGGGCACACACAGCACAGTGACCAGAAATGAGGGGGGAGATCAAACAATGACAGATTCCCACGGTATTACTTCCCCTTCAGCAACAAAGCCCAGTAATTCAGAACTCCAAGATCCAGGGAGAAATTTGGCGGAGCAGAATTTCAGACACATCCTCTAGGTAGAGCGTGGGGCTTCCTCTCTCTTTCTCAGCTTGACAGCGGGAGGAAGGCTCGGCTGGAAACTGTTCTCTTCCGCCAGCCTTAAATAATGCACGAGGCATGCGAGAAGCACTCCCAGGGACCAGGAAAGAGGTCCTGAGAGGAAACCTTCACAGCTGGGCGCAACCTCCGGCTCATCTAGCAAAAAAAGGAAAAGAACAACTCATCCACCAAATGCACATCTGAGTAATCCTTTCCCTGAGAAAGCACACTCTAATTACAGCTTATCCCTTCCGACTGCCGGGGGCCCGGCGCCACCAACCGTCACAACCCAGCCACTGCCAGCTCTATTATTTTATGCCCCGTCAAGCCGCACACGCGGCACGCTAGGGGCTGTACGGAAACGAGTCCTTCTGCGGGCCTTGCCCAAAGGTGAAAGAAAGGCGAAGAAGAGCAAGGAGAAGAAAAGATGGCTGAAAAAGTGAGGAAGGAGGAGGAGGAGGAGAATTGGTTTTTATTTTATAACCTGCTTTTCTCTTCCTTGTTGTTGTTAGCCATTCAGTCGTGTCCGACTCTTGGCGATTCTACGGCCAGCTCTCTCCACGTTTTCCAATCTCGTACTGTTTCTTTGAGTGGTTCCATGCTCAGGCTGGTGTCGACTTTCATGGCGTGGAGCCACTGCATCCTTTGGCAGGCCTGTTTCCTGTTGCCACTGGTCTCCAAGCAGCTTACAATCGCCTTTCCCTTCCTCTCCCCACAACAGGCACCTTGTGAGGCAGGTGGGGCTGAGAGAGTTTGGGGAAAAGAGAATTGCTTAAGGGACAATTTTACTGAGGATGCTTTGGCGAAACGTTCATCGGAAGGCACTTTCTGGACCGGAAATTTTTTATCAGTGGAGTATCCTTTGACCTGTGGTTGCATCTTTGGAGGCCTCATTTATACATTTATCCTGTGCCCAGAGGTTTCGCTTTGGAACAATTCTTTTCTGGTCCATCTTGTCTCTATGTTGCATAACTGTATGCTCGTCTTGTATTATGATACAAGCCAATTTGTTCCTCATTGTGTCTGACCTCTGAAGAAGGCCTATGCAGACCGAAATGCGTCAGGTCAAGTCCATTGGCCCTTGTGTGTAAGATTTTGGTATTTTTACATGAGGTGTGATTGGGCCCTTATATGTTTTTTAATTATTTGCAATAAATACATGTATATTTTTACATTATATACATTAAGCTTTTATTGCTGGCCCTCTGTTCTGTTTGACTTACCTCTTTAGGTTCCAGTTCCCAGGTTTCAGGGTTAAGTTTTCCCCCACCCCCTTTTGTCCCCAGAGTTTGGGGAGAGCCGTGACTGGCCCAAGGTCACCCAGCTGCCTTCATATGGAGGAGTGGGGAATCAAACCTGGCTCTCCAGATTAGATGAAGAAGAGTTGGTTTTTATACCCCACTTTTCTCTGCCTTAAAGGGTCTCAAAGTGGCTTACAATCGTCTTTCTCTTCCTCTCCCCACAGCAGGCAGTGAGGCAGGTGGGCTGAGAGAGTTTGGGGAGAGCTGTGACTGGCCCAAGGTCACCCAGTAGGCTTCATGTGGAGGAGGGGTGGGGAATCAAACCCGGCTCTCCAGATTAGGAGAAGAGTTGTTTTTTATACCCCAGTTTTCTCTACCCTAAGGAGTCTTAGAGCGGCTTACAATCACCATCCCTTTCCTCTCCCCACAACAGGCACCTTTTGAGGTAGATGGGCCTGAGAGAGTTCTGACCCAAAACTGGCCCCAAATCGCCCAGCAGGCCTCCCGTAGAGGAGAAGTGGGGAATCCAACCCAGCTCTCCAGATCAGACTCCACCACTCTTCACCATGACACCGCGCTGTCTCTCAGAGCTGTATTTTCAGAGCTCAGCTTGGGGCAGTGTCAAAGAGCTGCTTTGTTGGTCTGCATTAAAGAAAGGTAAAGGCTTTTCCTTGCTCAAAAGCCAGTCAAATCTGACTCTAGGGGGCAGTGCTCATCTCACTTTCCAAGCCGAAGAGCCAGCGCTGTCCGAAGACGTCTCCATGGTCATGTGGCCAGCACGACTAGACACCGAGGCGCACGGAACGCTGTTCCCTTCCCACCGAAGTGGTACCTATTTATCTTCTTGCAATTTCTTGCTTCCGAACTGCTAGATTGGCAGGAGCTGGGGCCAGAGACAGGAGCTCACTCCATCATGTGGCATTCGGGTCTCGAACTGCTGAACGACCGACCTTCCAGTCTGCAGCTCAGCATCTTAACCTCTGAATCCCGGAGTTAGGAACCAACAAAGAGTTTCAAATTATGAGCTTTCAGAGACTAAACTTTCGAGAGTCAAAGGTCTGAAGAAGGGAGGTTGTACCCTGAAACTCTTGTTGGTCTCTAAGATTCTACTAGCCTCAAATCCAACTGAGAGGGGCCACAGGACTGCCAACTCTGTGCTGGGAAACCAGGGATTTTTTGGGGGAGGGGACACCCGGGGAGGGCATGGTTTGTGGAAAGGAGGGACCTCAGCATGTATAATGCCATTGAGTCCACACACACACACACACACAAACCATCCCAGCAGCAATTTGCTCCACGGAAACAGATCTCTGTCATCTGGAGATCATTTGCAATTCCAGGCGACCTCCAGGCCCTACCTGGAAGTTGGCAAGCCTAACTGGAAAAAAAAAGAAGAGGAGGAGAAGGAGGAGATTGGATTTATACCTCACCCTTCATTACCCGAAGGGGTCTGTACCAGCTGTTCTCTCAAGGACAGTTGTCTCAGAGCTCTCTCAGCCCCACCTACTTCCCAGGGTGTCTGTTGTAGGGAGGAGAAGGGAAAGGACTTTGTAAGCTGCTCTGAGACTCCAAGTGAGTGAAGGGCGAGATATAAATCCAATCTCTTCTCTTCTTCTTTGGACAATTCCAACTTCTAACACATTTTATGCAAAAATTGATAATGTTCCCCTTGTTTTATCATTATTTTTCTACTGACATTGTGGTCGTATAGAAGAAGAAGAGAAGGGGGAGGAGGAGAGATTGGATTTATACCCCACCCTTCACTACCCGAAGGGGTCTCAGAGCGGCTTACAATCTCCTTCTCCTTCCTCTCCCCACAACAGACACCCTGTGATGTAGGAGGGGCTGAGAGAGCTCCTTTGAGAACTGCCCGTGAGAGAACAGCTCTGAAAGAACTTATGACTGACCCAAGGTCACACCAGCAGTTGCATGTGGAGGAGTGGGGAATCATCAGTTCTCTAAGATCAGAGTCCACGCTCTTCACCACTGCACCAAACTGGCTTTCAGTCCACTTAATCTTAGCTATTTCACTTTCTTCACTCAGTTCAGGGGGTGTGTCAGACAGACATTTCTGAGGGAAGGGGAAGGTCATCCGTCCCAGAAAATAGCTCTGTGGTGTAGTGGTTAGAATGCTGCACTAGGATCTGTAATTCTCGGGGGTCCCCAGGTCCCACCTGGAGGCTGGCATCCCTAAAACCAGGTGGCATGTGAAAACAAGTGGCGCCATCTCCAACTGCAGAGAAGAAACAGTTAATTTGGAAGAATGCGCGGCTTACATTGGACACTGCACTGCTTCCCCTCTAAAATATTCTTTCATTATCCCCGTTGCTCTTCATTGGGCAACAGCATTAACGGATATCTTCCTGGCAACGATTTAAAGGGGGGTGAGCTGGGGTGGGGAAATATGTCTGCTTTCACTCAGATATTTGCGCACTAGCATTAGGTAGCTTTTAGTGAATTTTCCATCCCATTTCCCCTTACCGAAGAATCAAGATTCATCGCTACGGATGTACCCAAATGGACTTGGAGTTTTCAACCCGGGTCTGTATGAGCAGAGGTGCGAGAGAGAATTAATCTCTTGGCGGTTTGCTACACAAGGAGAGATTGCTGATTTACTGGGTTGTATTAGAAAGCTGTCGGCCGGTTCGCGTTTTCGTACTGTGCAACGTTTCACAGATGAAAACAGGAACAGGCTCATAAGAACATAAGAGAAGCCATGTTGGATCAGGCCAGTGGGCCATCCAGTCCAACACTCTGTGTCACACAGTGGCCAAAACCCAGGTGCCATCAGGAGGTCCACCAGTGGGGCCAGAACTCCAGAAGCCCTCCCACTCTTGCGGGGTCTGGTGAGGGGAGGGGCCTCAGTGGGGTATAATGTTACAGATCTCACGTTCTAAAGCAGCCATCCCCTCCAGGTGCGCTATCTCTGTCAGCTGGAGATCAGTTGTAACCCCAGGAGATCTCCGGCCACCACCTGGAGGTTAGCTACCCTACAAATGCTTTCCCACATGCTATGTAATGCACTTTAACTCGACTTCCAGCAACTTTTAGCGATTGCTGCGGGTTTCCCCATTTCACACATTAAAACCCAGTCGCAAAGTGCACTGAAAGTGGATTGAAACTGCATTCTTCATTGTGTGTGAAAGAATCAGTCACCTTCTAAGTGTAAACCTGGAGCAATTTTGCATCTAGCATTCGTTTCACGTTTTCTCGAGTGAGGGAGAAAAGTGCCGCTCAAAACCACATTCAAGTACCTCGGGGCAATGCCGTACTGACTGCAAAAGTCAGCCCTGAATGGCCATAAATCTATGCAGAAGGGACCATAAAACCTGATGAGCAAAGAGAAAAGCGGCATGCAATGCAGAGGGGAATTTCTGTTCCAATGTGGGTTTCATAAAACAACGGAGGGAAAAGCCAATGCCAAATTGCCTTCGGTGGCTGCGTCCCTTGTATCTGGACTGCCAATTGCTGTGACTCCTCTAAAGCAGGGGTGGCCAACCTTCCTTAATGTAAGAGCCACATAGAATAAACATCAGATGTCTGAGAGCCGCAAGACAGGAACAAATATCACAGACACGTTTTTATTTTTAAAAATATGCAAATTTGCTTTTTATTAATGTTAAATGGGACTGCCAAAAATAAAAACAAACGAGGAAAACCGGTTATTGATAATGATATTACTTGTTTGCTAATGATATTGAGAGAGAGAGAGAAAAAGAGAGAGATGGAAAGAAAGAATAAAAGAAGTGGAAAGAAAGAGAGAGAGAGAAACTAGGAAAGCAAATAGATGGGAGGGAGGAGGGAAGGAAGGAAGGGAGAAAGAGAGAAAAAGCATGCCTCCCCTTTGCTTCCCCAGCCGCCCTGCCAGGAGCCGCACAATATGTGTGAAAGAGCCGCATGTGGCTCCCGAGCCACAGGTTGGCCACCCCTGCTCTAAAGCAAGAAGACTTCTTCTTTTTTTATAAAATTTTTATTGCATTTTAATCCCTACACCTACATTAAAATCTACACACTAACCTACCCTGAGGTATACAGAAAATGCGTTCGTAAAGCTTATAATGCTAATATCTTTAGTTACTGAAAAGCTAAATTATTTCTTGGCACACATTATTAATTCATTCTTGCTGTTTACAAATAAAAATTAAACGTTGGATCCCTGGACTACATACATCAGAGTAAACAATTTGTACTAAATTTTAAGGTTACAAGGGTTGATGTGTTATTACAACGAGAATTTTTTTTAAAAAAAAAAAGACTATTTCTCCTTTGAGTCTCTTCCTTTCTTCTTATCGTTCTTCTTCTTAGGGGCGGCCGCCCCCTTCTTAGAATCCGAATCTTCTCCATCTTCAGTCTCTGAGCTTTCAAATCCATACATACTCTCCTGCTCTGCCAGTGAGTCATCTGGTTCAGTCTCTGCTTTCTTCTTTTTGTGCTTTTCCAAAAATGTTCTTGCTTGTTCAGTGGAGTCAATTTTGAATTTCTTATCTTTAAGCTGAACAGGATTCCCTCTGGAATGCCCCATTTATAGGGAATAGTCTCTGACTGCAACCATATAGCCAAACTCCTATACGCTTTCCTTTTCTTTCTTATTTCAAATGGAATGTCTTTTAGAACTCTTATTTCTTCTTCCTGTATCTTCAGAACTGTTCCATTTGTGGTTTTTAACACCAGATCCCTGGTAGATCTTTTGGAGAATCTCACCACAATCTCACCTGGCAGTCTCTGCAAGAAGACATCTTCTGACATTTGCGACTCCTCTTGTGTCAGTGGACTTTTTTGCAGAAGAGGAAAACCCCGCTGTTGGAAGAGATTGGTGGGATACAGTCCCTGGTGAACCCATATTATCCTCAGGAAGAGAATCAGGAAACTACTGGGAATCTTAATGGTTGTTTGGTATGTCACAGCCAAAGCGGGGTTTCCTCATCATGTGAGGCTATGACAGCAAGTGTTCTAGTGCAAATTTCTGTTCAGTGCAGACTTACTCACCCTGGGTTAGGAGATTCTTGTAGCTTTGGGGTCAAGCCGGGGGAGGATAAGGTTTGGGGGGAAAGAGACATCTCAGCAGGGTATAATGCCATCGAGTCCACCCTCCCAAGCAGCCATTTTTCTCCACTGGAACTGATCTCTGTTGCCTGGAGATTGGTGGTAATTCCAGGAGACCTCCAGGCACCACCTGGAGGCTGGCAACCCCTGCTAAATGAGCCGTTATTAGCAACAGAGGTGGCCAGTGTTTCCAGCAAAAATAGCTTTCCCCTGCTGGTACGTCAACGCCAGAGCGAAGAAATCACGGTGTGTCTTTATTTCAAGGAAAGAGAAATTAACCCTTGGCCAGCGTTGAATCACAATGATTGGGGGGGGGGGGGGGGGGATACATGGACATGAATGGACGTTGTGTCTCAGCAGTTCTTGCTGAGCTGTACCCATTGTTCCCGTTATGACTGGAGACTGATGCGGATTTAACTGCTCGGGGTGATGCATGGTGGTGCTCCAAGGGCGTCAATTGTAATACTAGCCTAATGGCTTTGCAAAGAATGGGGGGGGGGCATCGTTATCAGCCACTGCCTATCCGAGATGTTTAAGACCATCTTGTCTATATAAACAGCCCATCTCTCTCTCTCTCTCTCTCTCTCTCTGAACAGTACAAAGCTTTTGTGAACCTCACACCCCCACTGGACAAAAGGGTCGTTTTGCCGCTGAATTAAAATGCACCACCGACCCAATTGGCAGGCCGGCTGGCTCGCTGGCACTGCTCCCACTCAGGATAACGAGTGCATGATTGCAACACAAGCCCTTCTGCAGAGGGCATGTGGCGGCCGCAGGAGCCGTTAGCGAGTTTATCGATACCGGCGGCCGCACAATGAAAATCAAATTAAGGCAGAACAATGGGGCGGTTCAACGGGCCCAGCTGCCGCTGTCCCGTTGAATCGCTCCGTAATTTGTCCGAGGGAAAACTGGGACGGCGGCATTAGGATGCAGACAGCCTACTTTGGGAGGAGGCTGGAAATAAGCCTTTGGGGGAAAGGGAGAATGATTGCGGGGGTTTATTTATGGCGCGTTCCAGACGCCGGCTGACTTTCAGAGAATCACGTGGCCAAGTCCTGTGCTTAGCTTCTAAAATGAGAAATGTCAGAGTAGATTGTGATTATACTTGTTACAAGTGAAATGCCCATTATTTCAAAGGACAGGAGATGGTTGGAAAACTATCTGTCTGTCTGTCTGTCTGTCTGTCTGTCTGTCTATCTATCTATCTATCTATCTATCTATCTATCTATCGTTCTGGTCGCCACACCTCAAAATTATTATAGAATTGGAAAAAGGACTGAAAAGGGCCACTAGAATGATAAAAGGGTTGGAACACTTCCCCTATGAAGAAAGGTTAAAGCGCTTGGGGCTCTTTAGCTTGGAGAAACGATGGCTGAGGGGTGACATGATCGAGGTTTATAAGATTATGCATGGGATAGAGCAGGTCGAGAAAGAGGTACTTTTCTCCCTTTCTCACAAGACAAGAACTCGGGGGCACTCCATGAAATTGCTGAGCACTCGGGTTAGAACAGATAAAAGGAAGTCCTTCTTCACCCAAAGAGTGATTAACATGTGGAATTCACTGCCACAGGAGGTGGCGGTGGCTACAAGCATGGACGGCTTCAAGAGGGAATTAGATAACCATACGGAGCAGAGGTCCATCAGTGGCTATTAGCCACAAGGTACAGATAAGAACTCTGTCTGGAGCAAGGGATGCACTGTATTCTTGGTGCTTGGGGGGGAGGCAACAGTGGGAGGGGTTTCAAGTGGAGATTGGAGAAACATCTGGAGCAGAGGTCAATCAGTGGCTCTTAGCCACAAGGTATAGATAGGAACTCTCAGTCTGGGGCAAGTGATGCTCTGTATTCTTGGTGCTTGGGGGGGCAACAGTGGGAGGGATTCTAGTGTCCTGGCCCCGCTGGTGGACCTCCTGATGGCGCCTGGTATTTTTGGCCACTGTGTGACAGAGCGTTGGACTGGATGGCCCACTGGCCTGGTCCAACATTGGCTTCTCTTATGTATGTATGTATCTATCTATCCATCCATCCATCCTCCCTGACTTTATACACACCCTTGCATGCAGCATTCCGAGGAGGATTTTTTTTTTGAGGGGCAGGAGTTGCAGAGAGTACAACAGTATCTCCGAACTCAGCACTATATTTTCCCATAGTCCAGGCCGGGGCTATGGGAAGATATAGTGCTGAGTTCTGGGGCTGGCCTGATCTCGTCAGATATCAGAAGCTAAGCAGGGTCCGCCTTGGCCAGCTCCTAACCACTAGACCAGGGGTGGCCAAACTTGCTTAACGTAAGAGCCACATAGAATAAACTTCAGATGTTTGAGAGCTGCAATATGTGAACAAATATTACACGTTTTTACTGTGAAATATGCAAATTTGCTTTTTAGTAACATTAAATGAGACTGCCAAAAATAACAACAAAAGGGGTAAAAGTAGATATTGATCGTGATATTTATCTGTCCAATCATATTTGTTTGCTAATGATATTTAGCTTCCCCAGCCGCACTGCAAGATGGGTAGCCGTGTTAGCCTGTCTGTAGCAGTAGAAAAGAGCAAGAGTCCTGGAGCACCTTAAAGACTAACAAAATTTGTGGCAGGGGACGAACTCTCGTGAGCTACTGTTCACTTCTTCAGATGGTTTTCTGCTTGAGTGGATTCTGCCCATTTGTGGGGTCGGGGGACTTCCCAGGAGAAAGAGGAAGGCCGAGGTCACATTGCTGGCATCGCAGAGGAAATGATGTCATCACACCAGCAACGTCCATGCAACACTCTGGTATTTGGGCAAAAACTCTATGGCAGAAGTTGGTTTTTACCACAGAGTTTTTGCCCAAATACCAGAGTGTCGCGGCGTGATGGTGTCGCTTCCTTGAGCTTGTTTGGAGGTTCTAGCAGGTGAGTGCAGCTATCATATACCCTTGACTGAAGAACAGTTCACTCCTTCTATCTGGGATGGTCATCCTCTTCGACCGAGCGTGCAGCTTCGGGAGGGACGCACATGGAGCAGTGAGGGAGGTAGGGGACACCCACCTAGCCAGCCAGATCAGCCGAATCAACCCTGGCGATCAATGGGGTGACAGATGTCGCAGCCAGATCGCCCTCACATCCAGTGATGGTGTCACCTTCCTGTGTGATGCCAACAACGTGGCCTGGGCCTTCCTCTTTCTTCTGGTAGGTCCTCCAATCCCCCAAACAGCCAGCATCTGTTCAAACAGAAAACCAACTGTGTGCTTCTAATGAAACAAGGAGGGAGACAAAACCCTGAACAGATGGCTTCTAACAACCTGCGCATCTGAGACGAGAACTTTCATTTCCTCCAGAAACGAAGCAGGCAGGAGCCAGGTCAGCTTTCCGACTCCCAAAGGATGGAGAGCCCTCCCTCCTCGATCCACCCTGCCTTCCACGAATTCCACAACTCACGAGGAGGAGGAGGAGAGAAACACAAACTGCTACAATTGCTTCTCATGGGACGTAGTTAATGATTAAGTTGGTGTCGGCCTGTTAACTATCAGTCCCATTGAGGAGGATTACGGGGGCTTTTGACAGCAAGTCCAAGACAAAGGCTCTGAATTCAGATGCTGGTTGCCATGGTGACAGGATAGCAAACCCCCCCCCCCCCCCCCCAGCAAGGCCTAGCACCAGGGCCTCCTCTTCGACTCGGTCAAGCATCTTAGTCCAAAACATATTTGAAGGACAAACTTTGTAACAAATCTGAATTCTCCCTAACAGCTAAAATGACTCAGCCGAAGCTATCATACTCTGGTGACATCGTGAGAAGACAAGAGTCACCGGGAAAGACAATAATGCTGGGAAAAGTGGAAGGCGGCAGGAAAAGAGGAAGACCCAACAGGGAACGGATGGACTCGATCAGGGAAGCCACGACCCTCAGTTTGCAAGACCAGAGCAAGGCTGTTCACCACAGACCAGAGCAAGGCTGTTCACCACAAGACATTTTGGATTGTCATAAGTCACAGGTGACTTGACAGTGCTGAACTGTTTATACTGTTTATACTGTTGCTGAGCAACAAGAACAACGTAAGAACAAGTTATGTCCTTGAATGTGTTAAACATCTTCATTATGCTGTATGCTAATTTACCACTCACCCTCTACCTATATGTACGGGTAACTTCCATTTCGATGTATCTGAAGAAGCGTGCACACACATGAAAGCTTGTGCCTTGAATAAAACGTTGTCGGTCTTAAAAGGTGCCACTGGACTCAGACGGTGTTCTGCTGCTTCAGACCGACACGGCGACCCACCTGGATATAAGAACAAGGTAAGTCAAACAATATTACCCCTTTAGTACATATGGGGAAGAGAAGTGGCCAGTGAAGAAAGCTGACAGGAAGAAAACAGATTTGTTTGGAATGTGGCATGGGAGGAGAGTTCGACCGATACCATGGGCCACCAGAAAGACAAATCAGTGCGTTCGACATACCAATCTCGAGCAAACTCTCCTTAAAAGCGGAAATGATTAAATGGAGGCTCTTGAACTTTGGGCACGTTATGAAAAGACAAGTGTCAGTGGAAAAGACAATAATGCTAGGAAAAGTTGGGTGCAGCAGGAAGAGAGGAAGACCCAATGTGAGAGGGATTGACTGAATAAAGGAAACCATGGCCCTCACTTTGCAAGAACCGAGCGAAGGGGTTAATAAGAAGACATTTTGGAGGGCATTAATTCATGGAGTTGCCGTAAGTCGGAAGCGACTTGAGGGCACTTAACACACGCAGTACTAAAAAGAATTGTCTTGGCTAAGCTGCCAGGACACGGCTGTTACATATGTCAGGAGGGTACTGTGCCTTCTGTTGGGGTCTGTTTGGACCTCTTCAGCCTCTGTAGTTTTGGGGGACATGGCTGAAGTGGGTGGAGTTCCTGTTCTCTGTCGTTGGTCGTGTTACAGAGAACAGAGGATTAGATAGATTCATGGAGGATAAGTCTGTCAATGACTAGCTACTAGCCATGGTGGCTGAGGGGAAACTCCACATTCAGAGGCAGAAAAACCTCTGAATCCCAGAGCCAGGAGGCAGCATCAGGGGAAGGCCTGTCCGCCCTGTTGTTGGCCCTCCAGAGGAACTGGTTGGCCACTGTGTGAGACAGGATGCTGGACTAGATGGACCCCTGGTCTGATCCAGCAGGGCTCTTCTGATGTTCTAATGAAGGCCTCGGCCTCTGTGCCCTGTTGTTGGCCCTCCAGAGGAACTGGTTGGCCACTGTGTGAGACAGGATGCTGGACTAGACGGACCCCTGGTCTGAACCAGCAGGGCTCTTCTGATGTTCTAATGAAGGCCTCGGCCTCTGTGCCCTGTTGTTGGCCCTCCAGAGGAACTGGTTGGCCACTGTGTGAGACAGGATGCTGGACTAGATGGACCCCTGGTCTGATCCAGCAGGGCTCTTCTGATGTTCTAATGAAGGCCTCGGCCTCTGTGCCCTGTTGTTGGCCCTCCAGAGGAACTGGTTGGCCACTGTGTGAGACAGGATGCTGGACTAGATGGACCCCTGGTCTGAACCAGCAGGGCTCTTCTGATGTTCTAATGAAGGCCTCGGCCTCTGTGCCGTTGTTGGCCCTCAAGAGGAACTGGTTGGCCACTGTGTGAGACAGGATGCTGGACTAGATGGACCCCTGGTCTGATCCAGCAGGGCTCTTCTGATGTTCTAATGAAGGCCTCGGCCTCTGTGCCCTGTTGTTGGCCCTCCAGAGGAACTGGTTGGCCACTGTGTGAGACAGGATGCTGGACTAGATGGACCCCTGGTCTGATCCAGCAGGGCTCTTCTGATGTTCTAATGAAGGCCTCGGCCTCTGTGCCCTGTTGTTGGCCCTCCAGAGGAACTGGTTGGCCACTGTGTGAGACAGGATGCTGGACTAGATGGACCCCTGGTCTGATCCAGCAGGGCTCTTCTGATGTTCTAATGAAGGCCTCGGCCTCTGTGCCCTGTTGTTGGCCCTCCAGAGGAACTGGTTGGCCACTGTGTGAGACAGGATGCTGGACTAGATGGACCCCTGGTCTGATCCAGCAGGGCTCTTTTCATGTTCTAATGAAGGCCTCGGCCTCTGTGCCCTGTTGTTGGCTCTCCAGAGGAACTGGTTGGCCACTGTGTGAGACAGGATGCTGGACTAGATGGACCCCTGGTCTGATCCAGCAGGGCTCTTCTGATGTTCCAATGAAGGCCTCGGCCTCTGTGCCCTGTTGTTGGCCCTCCAGAGGAACTGGTTGGCCACTGTGTGAGACAGGATGCTGGACTAGATGGACCCCTGGTCTGATCCAGCAGGGCTCTTCTGATGTTCTAATGAAGGCCTCAGCCTCTGTGCCCTGTTGTTGGCCCTCCAGAGGAACTGGTTGGCCACTGTGTGAGACAGGATGCTGGACTAGATGGACCCCTGGTCTGATCCAGCAGGGCTCTTCTGATGTTCTAATGAAGGCCTCGGCCTCTGTGCCCTGTTGTTGGCCCTCCAGAGGAACTGGTTGGCCACTGTGTGAGCCAGGATGCTGGACTAGATGGACCCCTGGTCTGATCCAGCAGGGCTCTTCTGATGTTCTAATGAAGGCCTCGGCCTCTTGTGCCCTGTTGTTGGCCCTCCAGAGGAACTGGTTGGCCACTGTGTGAGACAGGATGCTGGACTAGATGGACCCCTGGTCTGATCCAGCAGGGCTCTTCTGATGTTCTAATGAAGGCCTCGGCCTCTGTGCCCTGTTGTTGGCCCTCCAGAGGAACTGGTTGGCCACTGTGTGAGACAGGATGCTGGACTGGATGGACCCCTGGTCTGAACCAGCAGGGCTCTTCTGATGTTCTAAT